>OY757310.1:68183011-69581511 GCA_963583905.1 Stenurella melanura
AAATAATCAAGGCGTTTTTGCCATGAGGGACATTTTGCGGTGCCCACCTTTTTCAGAAAATGCTCAATCAGATCCAATTCTCCCAAGCACTGAGAGAAAACCAACCTATAATTCAAACAGAAAAAATAGATAATACGAGCTATAATGAGTATCATTTAACAGCCAGTTTCATAAACATGTACAAAAAGTTCCTTTAAGGAAAGTGAACTTTATGATAAAGTTGATTTAAATTCTCTGTAAAGACAGTTCTGTTCCCTAAAGCAGATTAAATCACCTGTTAGATAGGGTTCGAACTTTGGAATATTTTGATCTGTTGCCTAGTATGCAACGTGACCGCTTTCCGACAGCATTTCATCAAGCTTATCTTGTATTAACCTAACGTTTTCTATTTGTTGATTATTAATATGCCAAATCACAGCACAAAACATTTATCAAACACAGGGAGAAATTCGTAGGTTAGGACTTGCGTTAAAGTACACTGTAATCACCAGATAGGAAGAAGTTGTACGAAAGACAGTTATTTTTTTAGTTATCTGGTGAGGAAAAATCAAAATTTTAGAACTGTTTTTTTCACTCGAAAAAGAAGAGGTTTGGAATGCACTCAATTTTTTTTAGAATTGTCCAATGCCATTTGCCCTTTGATGCCCTTCATATATTTGTGGCGGTGTTAGGAACACCTCTCAAAAGAGAAATTTAAAAAATGAGTAGAGAAAATTGTTCGCAATAAAGTGGTGTACAAGAAACATCCAATGTGTATTTTCAATAAAATCAATAGAAAAAAAGTTATAACCCTTAAATATTTTTCTGAAAATTTTAGTCTATTTTTAATTATAACCTTTTCATTTTAAATTTTACGGTAAAAAGTATCTAGACCAAGATTGTAGAGAATTCATTTCTCTACAAAAGTCTTAAAAAATGTTTTGTGAGACTTACGACTCTTATGATATCGCGGAAAAACTGTTTACTCCCCCTTTTTCAGGATGGAGGCCAAATGGGGGGACTTTCAACCCAAAAAATCGAGTTTTTTACTCAAAATGACCCCCATGAAATATCAAAAGAAAAAATCTTGTCCTACCCAAAATGCAAGGTCAACGTAAGATTTCAATAGACTACTATATAATTTCTTACACTTTGTCTCCAATTTCCTCACATTCCTCTATAATTGACTTGACCACCACCAATTTATTGCCATACTCAATTTTCTCCGATGCGTCTTCTGGAATATTTGCTTTCCACCATCCATCAATATTGCAAATTGGATTAACGTTTTCATCCTCATTTGTAATAAGATCTCTCTCTTTAATCTTTTTATTTTTCATTTTATCCATCACTGTTAGCAGGTGGGGGTGGGTGCCGATATATTGGAATACATAGTAGTCACTTAGGAACCCTTTTTTGTTGGTGGCGTCACTGGTGTTCTTAACCATTTCCGAAAATTTGTTGTACAATTCAACTTGAACCTCATGAAGCTGAATGAAGACAGCATGATCTACCATCTTTGGAAGATACATTTTTAATTCCGAATCCTCGATTCTCTGAAATGATATTCGTTTGAATGAAAAGAAATTGAGTTACACGATGAATTTAATGTTGTTAAATATGTTTTCCATTGAATTGCTAGTCTAAGAGAGTGGGGGCAGGGGAGAGGTCCATGGGGAGGTAGGGAAGGAAGGGGGAGACAGAAAATGATAGTGATAAGGAGTGGGAGAGAAACTGAGGGCAAAAGTCTGTTAGCACCTGGCAATTGAAACATATTCTTTATAGAATTTTGCAAACAGCAGAAAAAATAACTGTCTATGGGAACTAAAAGAAAAACTATGTGTAAAAATATTAATGAAATCTTTGCATTCTTTCGATAACCGGAATTCTGGTTATGCTAGCAAATTAAAATCCTAAAATGGATTTCTATAATTTCTTATTTGAAAATTCTCATTCAACAACTAGCATCCGCACAGTCCCCTGCGGCCATGCAGATTATACTAGTATCTACATAACCCCCTACGGTAATGAAGATTCAGTTAAAAATGAGAACAAAGGCCTATAATGAATTTATTTCTTCTCATTTTTAACTGAATCTTCATTACTGTAGGGTGTTATGTAGATACTAGTATAATCTGCATGGCCATAGGGGACTGTGTGGATGCTAGTCGTTGAATGAGAATTTTCAAATAAGAAATTATACAAATTCATTTTAGGATTTTAATTTGCTAGCATAACCAGAATTCAGGTTATCGAAAGAATGCAAAGATTTCATTAATATATTTACACATAGTTTTTCTTTTAGTTCCCATAGATAACTTTTAAAATTTAATTTTACCAAAAAAACTGCGCCAATTGAAGGAGGAGGAAATTTTACGTAAATAATGTGTAAGATAATTT
This sequence comes from Stenurella melanura, assembly GCA_963583905.1. NCBI lineage: Eukaryota > Metazoa > Arthropoda > Insecta > Coleoptera > Cerambycidae > Stenurella > Stenurella melanura. The sequence goes on from OY757310.1 coordinate 68,185,391, forward strand.
TTTTTGTATGATCAAATCCCTTGAAAATGTGAATTTGTTAATTAATGTCTAATATATGGCTGCATATATGTACTGCCAAATGAGGCGTGCTCCGTACAAAAAGAACTATAACTTTTGATTGGTAAAAGCAAAAGCAAAGAAAAAAGAAGTGCTTATAACTAATAATTAGTATTCAATCCTCCTCTTTGAAACATCAGTGTTGTGCGAATGGCTTTGCAGCCACAGCCATAGATTATAAGTATAGATAGAGAATACATCCGCAAAATACGAACTTTTTAAAATTATTTATATTTGCCTTTTTTCAAGCTATCTTGTGAAAATTACTAAAAATTATTTTTTGAATTATAAAACTATTTACCTGAATTGTTTTCTTCAATAATTTGTGTAAAACATGCGTTCTCTTCATCATCAACTTAATATCTCGTTCTGTTGAATCCTCGTACTGCCCGTTAGTTATTGGATGTACAAAATTAGTTCTAAATTCTTTCATGGTTCCCAAAAGATTTGGTTTCACGAATTGCACCATATAATAATCTGTAAAAAATGATTTTTAAGAACTGCCTGAAAACATATTAAAAATACTCACATTCAAGTAAGTTGTTCTGCAGTGGTGTTCCGGTAAGAACAATTCTTCGTTTGGTTGTTATTTTGTTTAACGCCAATGTTTTTAGAGCTTTTTTATTCCTCAACAAATGACCTTCATCACATATGACTAGGTCAGGTCCTAGAATCATATGAAATTATTAAGAGTAATAATACCAGTTTGAGAACGAATATAAAAAATTATATTTTTTCACTAAAAATACTCAAGAGACAAGGAATATAGCAATAGATTATTGATTATTAAGAGAGACAATAACAGTAAGGTTATAACTATTGAATATTGAACATAAATATGTAGCATTTAATAAGTTGCAGTATATTTTAGTATTCTTAATGATTTTACCTGGGTCTACGAGAGCTTCTAACATTCTTTGTTTCAGATATGATCCAGCTTTTTCCAACTTGACTTCATTTGTAATAGTTTCAAAACCTTCATAACCTAAGACTAGCACACATTTCTTTCGTAGTTGCCATTTTTTTACAATTTCATATTTTTTCGACAATTCCCTTTTATCACTGAAATGTAAAAACATGTTTCATAAAACTTTATGTACAACGTATGAAAACATTTCATAGAAATTTTCAGTGACTAATATTTTTAAAATAGCCATTTTGAATGCACATGATGCTGTTCCTGGATCAGAAATGGTCTGTGAAATCAAATTGAAGGGAGAGATGCTCAAGACTGGCCAGCGAGATCTCAAGACTGGCCAGCGAGATCTCAAGATGTAACACCTCCTGAATTTTTTAAAAACTGAAGTTTCCAAAACTACACCTGATTTTATTGATCTCAAGGCAATGATAACTCAAGAATGTAGAGAGGTTACTTCAGACACATTTTAAAAAATCCCAAGATTATTATAAAATAGGTGTTTGGCGAACAATGGAGCATATTTTAGACATTTAATAAATTAATTTTTTGTAAACATAAGTGTAACATTATTTATTACATTATACATCTCTGACTATGTCTGAGAACCATGTGAACCAATTTAATTCTTTTTCATAAAAGTATATATGACTTGCTATACCTTTTAAGGTTATGTGTCAGAAGTTGCGGAGCTTTTAAAAATTTAGGGTGGTTGGGTGCCAAGGAAATTATATCACCAGCGACTTGGATCCTTTCCCTCAAAAACTAAATCAAACCGTTTTTTTTCTGAAATTCATGAAAATCTTTTTTTCTCATGGAAAATATATAAAAATGGGTCAGGAGTCTGGATGTGTCACTTTGAATAGCTGCCACAGCTTACACTCACAACTAAACCCCATTATAATGCAGCTTTTTGGAAAGCTTAGATGTGTTCTTATGGGTTTATTTTGGGTAGAATTTAGATTTCCTTAGCTGTCAACATGAAAAACAACTTAAAAAAAAAACATAATCAAAAACCAGTTTCTGTTTACCCAAATTTCCTATTTCATGGAAATCTGTTGTGCAGATGGAAGAAATCATCCATCGTACCCAATAAAGAGAACACCTCAAGTAATAATTTGAAAAATATACAGGGTGAGTCACTAGTATGTGGGCGGTCAGTATCTCCTTAATCATTTGGAATTTGAAAAAATGGTTCTGATATAAATTATAGATCAAGAGTGGCATATCTTGAAACCTGCAGGGTGTTTCACATAATGGTGGAAGGTGAATACTTGGATTTTAACATTGGAAATGTTAATGTTCACGTATAGAGTATAGGTCAAAAGTTACGAGATTTTTCCAAGGTCGTCGACATGAAAGTATTAAGGTAAAATAATGTAATACTGGGCGAGAGCATGTTACTATGTGGGGCGATGCGGTGTAGTCGGTCAGCGCCGATCAATATTGTACCGCCTGTTCAACAGAATGTGGTACGGAGAGAGCAAATCTTGTAGCATCGAGCCGGGACGCATAGTGCTTCTGCGGCGGACAAATAAAGAAGTGTGCTATCATTTGCTTCACTATTTATTCGTTGCCCTAGTGTTCATCATCAGCCGTACGGTTGGCGCATAGGTAATGTTCTCGCTTACGGTGCGAAAGGTCCCGGGTTCAAACTCTGCCTGCTGAATTTTTTTCATTTAATTTTATGATGATTAATATATTTTTTCACAAATTATTTTCTATGATTTCTTTAGGTTAGGTTAGTATAACATAAAATGAACTTGAAATCATTACAATCACTATGTTCGTAAGGCGTCGTTCACTCTCGGTCCAACAATGCCAGTACGATGCTACAAAATTTTCTCTCTCTGTACCATCTTATCTGTTCAACTATTTCTTCCGTGCTATAGCGCTGTTTGTCAACTCCTGGGCACGCCGAATTTTTATTTTCATTTTGTAACGATTCATGATTTTTTCACAAATGAGCAAAATGCATAATTTTTTTAAACATCACAGATGAACAGATCACTAAAAAACATTATTTTTCCAGTATTTTATTTTTGTTTTATGTTCTAATTAAAGGTTAAAAAAATTATTTACTGCAGCTGTCAATTTAACTGCGTTTAAACGGAGAAGTTTCCGCGCTACTTGTGTGTGACGTCATCGGGCACATTGCACCGACGGAAAACGTATTGTGATTGCGAATGTGTACACATTATTTATGTTGTGTTATGGAAAATACAAAGAAAAGTAGCTATAAATATTGTATTGTGCCCAAATGTACAAATACTAAGTACAATAAAAACTCCAGAAAAGTTATTTTTTAATGTGCCTGGACGCGATAAAGTTAGGAAGAAATGGTGCAGAACTATGAGACGAGACGACCGAAATGCAGAATTATCATCATCCTCAAGATTATATTGCTGCCAGGATCATTTTGATGTAAATTTACCCATTGAAACTAATTATTTTATAATAATATTATGAAAATATGTACCTAACTCTAATATTATTGTGATAATTTGTTTACATATCATGGTGAATTTGGTCACTTTCCTATTTATAGGAATACAAAAGTTTACTAACTTCTGTTAAAAGGAACGTTGAATTCAAATGTATAAATGTATAAGAACGGTGGGAATAATGTAATTTCTCGACGTTATACATATTATCCAGTTATATATTTATATATACCTATGTATGTCAACAGTTATTTTTACTATGAATGTACCTACCTACCTAAAAGTACGTACTTAGTAAGTGACGGGAGGTATTTATTATATAAAAAAGTAAAGCATTCTAAGATGAAAAATATTAATTAGTATAACATTAAAACATTGCCTTGTTTACCTATTTTGAGGTTATTTATAAAGGGACTAAAGATGTATAATGAAATACCGAATAATGTAAAAAATAGTGTAAATGTTAATATATTTAAGCATAAAAGTATAGTCTACGTTAAAGAAAAATGGCCCCTGTAATAATTTAATAGTCTATAATGTTTTATTTTTACAAGTCATTCAGTATGTATGTATTTAAATACCAATGTATTTGTTTTAGCTAAGCTAATAAAGTTAATTGAATTGAATTGAATTGTATTTAACTACAGTAAAAGGATAAAAATGGGCACAATTGAATCAATGTTTAGAATAATGAATGACACATACCTTGTTGCTTTAGTACCTCCAATTTCTGCACTAATAAAATCAGTATTAGTAGCAAAAAAGTTATCATAAACACATCAACAACGGGCAAATTGTCACTCTGGCCCCGTAAAAACCCACTGTCCGTCATTTTTACCACTTAATAATTAAAATAAATAAATAAATGAATGATTTCTTTTATGAAAATATCAATACACATTTACAAAACACAAAACAGTTTACGATTTAACCCCTTGGCAGATAGACGACCATTAGACATTATGCCGAATGACGTCAGACCAATAGCGTGGTGTTTTCAGTCACGTGGATATGTTCCCATAAAATTTTGAATTTCAAAGTCGTTTCTTTAGGCTACACATTTTTTTTATACCTTTTCTTCATTACTTTCTCAACTTATATAACATATATAACGAAAAAATAATAAATTATTGCATTTCTAAAATTCATGCATGTTGCTCATTCAGGTTTGATTTGATGGACGAGGTGAAGCTGAGTCCGGAAAAAGTTTAAGTTTCTTATTTATTTATTTATTTCTACGGGATGCTGCCCAATTTTACAAACAATACAGTAAAGTAAATAGGAACGATGAAGTAAATTAAGGTATAAGAATAATATAATATAAAAATATATAATATACATAATGTACAAGTGCATGTGCGTTGTCTCTGAAGGCAACAAAACACCCCAATACAGCACCCGAACACCGTCACCCAACACGTGCTCCGGCAGCTATCACTGGAGCCATCATAACTCAGTTTCTTCCAATGGAGTCCTCTCAGTGTCCACCAATATGCCTATCAACCAGGCAAATCAACAGAACTAGCACTAAACAACCTGGTTGGGAAAATCACCCAATCTCTACAAGCAAAGGAGATTGCGGTGGCAGCATTTCTCGACATCGAAGGAGCATTCAACAATGCACTGCCCGACTCCTTATATACAGCAGCAGCTGCCAGAGGAATCGAGCCAACCATAACTGACTGGATTCGGGCTATGCTGGAAAACAGAATCATTACGACATCTCTAAGGGGGGAAGCGGTGAGCTTTAGGGCCGCAAGAGGGTGCCCACAGGGCGGGGTTCTCTCCCCGCTCTTGTGGTCACTTCTTGTGGACGATCTGCTTGCCATTATCTCCCTGTGGGAAGTCGAGATTCAGGCATATGCTGACGACCTAGTCATTCTGGTTAGAGGAAAATCTGAAGTGGTACTTTCTGATACCCTTCAAGAGGTACTAGATGCCATTCATATCTGGTGTGAGAGGGAGCAGATGTCTGTCAACCCCCACAAAATGGTAATTATACCCTTCACCAGAAAAAGGAAGCTGGACAACCTGGAACCACCTTCCATATCAGGTGAAATCATCCCATTTGCGGAAGAAGTGAAGTATCTAGGTGTAACCCTAGATAAGTCACTCAGCTGGAATTCCCACTTGGAAAAGGTAATCCACAAAGCGAGACTGTCCCTGTGGACATGTCGAAGAATTTGCGGAAAATCCTGGGGCATTGGTCCCCAACAAATATATTGGATATACGTTACGGTCATTAGACCAATGATAGCGTATGCGTCAATAGTTTGGTGGTCGAAAGGGCTGCAACAAACGACCAAAGCCAAACTCTCTGGATTGCAGAGACAAGCATGCTTGGCAATAACTGGTGCAATAAGCACCACACCGTCAGCTGCTCTGGAAGTCCTCCTGGAACTACCTCCTCTTCATATCTACCTGGAGAGAGAGGCCAGGTGGGCAACATACAGAATCCATCAAGCGGTAACTAATATGCCGCAGGCTAGCATCATGGAGCACAACAGGCTGTTGGACGACTTAAACGGTCACAGCATCCTGGGAATGCCTTCAGATGTGATGCCTACCTTGATCAATCATGAACTGCCCTTTAAAGTCCTGTTTCCTGGAAGAGACGAATGGGATCGGAACAAAACCGACCTACAAAGGGCAGACAGCTGTTGGTTCACAGACGGCTCCAAAACCCCCGAGGGAACTGGAGCTGGTGTATATAGTCGCAAACCAAAGGTAAAGATAATTTCAAGCCTTGGTGATAACGCGACTATTTTTCAGGCAGAAATCCATGCCATTGAGCTGTGTGTACGGAGGCTCGAACAGATGCAGCCGAGACACAAATCAATAAAAATATTTTCAGACAGCCAAGCGGCTCTTAAAGCCCTTGGATCCTACCGTTGTAATTCTAAAGCGGTATGGAATTGCCAGGAAGCTCTTGCCCGATTGGGCAGAGACAACAAACTGACTCTGATCTGGATACCTGGCCACTCTGGCATGGAGGGCAACGAAGTTGCTGATTCCCTGGCCAGAGAAGGCGCGGCAACCAAATTTATAGGTCCAGAACCGGCACTTGGCATATCTGCTAACTCTGCCAAGGCTGCCATCCTGACCTGGGCTGAATTGAAAACAATTCAACACTGGCAGGAACTACCAGGTTTAGTTCACTCAAAGGAGTTTATCACATACCCCTTGAAGTCAAGAACTAAAAAACTATTAGAGTTAAATAGGTTACACCTAAGAACTCTAATTGGCCTATACACTGGGCACTGCAGACTAAATCATCACCTACATAGAATTGGACTGGTGGAAAACACCGAATGCCGTCTATGTCTGGAGGATGATGAAACGGCAGAACACGTTTTGTGTACCTGTCCTGCAGCAGAAAGAATCAGGTTCTCACTTTTTGGCAAAGGGCAACTGGCGCCAGAGGACCTGGACAGTTTCTCACCCAACAAGATTATCGGCTTTATAAAAAAGCTGAATCTGTTGGGTGAACTATAACTAGGAGTGAGCCACAATAGACCTGATGGTCGCAGTGGAGGGTCTGACAAGAGCCCACTCACATGTCAACCTAACCTAACCTAACCTAACCTTCCAATGGAACACCCAGGTTATTTTTACATAATATGTTTCAGCAATCAATTACAGACACATTGTTATCACTAATTTTTTTCGACTTGAATTTTTCAAAAACCATCAAAAAGAAGCAGTGGTCACTATGAGGTATCAGCATGTAGCTAATTGATTGCTGAAACGTTTTAACATATAAAAGCATTTGCAAAAATTGAGTCAGGACAGTTTGTAAATTATTAAAAAATTGTGGAGAACATCCTGTAGAATTAAATTTGACTTTGAGGGGGATGGAATTTAGTGCATGGTCGTGAGTAGCATTCAAAGTGAAATGATGGTGAAGTTTATAAAAATACGTATTTTATAGATTTTATTCTTGATCACTGAAACTGCATTTTTTATCGGAAAAAGCGAAATAACGTGGCAATGTCGCAGTGTAAGTTCAGATATAATATGTGCCTGGATAGAGAAATACGCATCAAATATAAACATATAAAAAATGTTGGGTGCTTTATTTAAAAAATTCAAGTATTAGTTTGCCACCACTATATGAAACACCCTGTAGATTTAAAAATAATCTTGATCTTCTACAATTTATGTTTGAGACATTTAGTCGAATTTAAAATGGTTGGGGAGATACTCATCATCCACGCATTATGGTGACTAACTCTGTACATTTGGATAAAATTGGCTTATTATAGTGTTTTAACATTTTTTGAACTTTAATTCTACTTTTCTGATTTGACAGGCCCAACATTCGAATTCGGGTGGATTAATACGGGATCCATAAATCGATCTATATGATAAAAAGATTTTCTGGAGAAAAATAATTTGTCTAATCATTTCATACTTTGCTTGAGCTAATATGTTAATAAGTATACTAAAAATAAAATATATAAAAACAGAATTATCAATATTATTTTAATAATATAAGTTAAAATATGCACTAAAAATAGTTTACTTACGCTATAGTAAGAATCCGCAACGTTTCATCAGGTATGCCATCGAATGCAATTTTAACTTCATTCTTCCAGTTATTTACTGTTGATAGTGGACAAACAATTAAAACATGCTTCGTGTTTGTTACATCATGTGAAAATAACGTGTGGATTAACGCTATAACCTAAAATATATATTTGTATATACTATCTTTTCGCATCAGAAATTCCAATTGAAAAATAGAGCGTGACTCAATCTTTGATATATCATCAATGATACCTCAAATGGGCTATAACTCAAAATATTACAATTCAAAAGCCAACCCCTAAAAGGGATGGTCCAACAAGGCATATATATATGAATTGTTATTCAGCAAATTATTACCAAATGGTGTTAGTAACTTTAAAAAAATTAAACAACTGTAAAAATACAGGTGTGACAAATATTATTATACAGGGTGCCCAAGAACAATGGAGAAATACTTCGGGAGTATATAGTTTCAATCAAAATAATACTGAAACTACTTATAGTTTTTTCCTAGAGTGTCACCTTTCGGAACTATTCACCTTTAAAAGTTAAGAAGGTTATTTGCTGGTATCTTGCAAACTGATTTATTAATTTATCAATTTATCAATTGTAATAAAATTTGGACAATATGGATAGCAAGTATAAGTATCTCTGATTCAGAAGTATGGTACTATTGTAATTTATCTAGGAAGCCAGAGGTGGAACACCCCTAATGCTTTTTACTTGAAAATTTTGATATAAATTAAATTTAGACATTTGTCAGTTTAGGGACATCAAATTCAAATTCTCAAGATGTTAAATGGAAACTAACCGGATTTTTCATTATATTAGTACTTTTGTGGACATGGTATCATACAAAATGTCAAGTATTGGCTGTGTTATTAATTGTGGAGGCATGACGATACGAAATGACGCCAGTTTTTATTAAATTACCTCAATTTTTCAACTAGGAAAAGTTGTGGTTGGATCATGACAACTTCGTAAGCTTCGACTTTTGAATACCTATTCTTTTAATTATGCACTCCTTTCAAAAATCATGTAATTATAATATATGTGTGTGTGTAATATTCGGAAATACATCGGCATCTGTACTAAAGCCTTCTTTATTTATTATATACAGTGTGTGTCACTTAAGAGTGTAACTGTGTAATAATTCTTTTGTTTTTTGTCTTATCTTCATGACCATAGGGGGTTATGTAGATACTAGATGTGGATGCTAGTTGTTGAATGAGAATTTTCAAATAAGAAATTATACAAATTCATTTTAGGATTTTAATTTGCTAGCATAACCAGAATTCAGGCTTTCGGAAGAATGCTCTTTCATTAATATTTTTACACATAGTTTTTGTTATAGTTCTCATACAGGTCTATTCTGTAATTTTTTGGTTGAAAATAAACGCCCTGCTAAAATTTTAATTTTAATGGTACGCTAAAAATAATAACTGATTTTTCTATTCTGTATGAGACCATTTAACGGACGTGTTAAAGTCATAGTTCTTAGCGACCAGTTATTTCTTTCCCTTATATGCTCAAGGTCAAATTAAAAACAAATCTAATGAGAGTAGGGAAGTCTTTGAATGAGAGTAGTTAAGACGGATAATAATCCCACAAAATATATAATACACGCAGATAAAATTGAATACCTCCCGTATATAATTATCGTCAAACAGGACCCGCTCTTCTATTTGAGGTTATGATCATGATTATCTAAAGGCAGAAAAAAAATTACTGCATATAATTGAGAAAATGGGTCTTCAACAGAATCTCTAACTCATTGACAAACATTTTATTCTAGTGAAAAGTCAGAGAAATTTCTGAAGTATTCTGGACTGCTATGGCTTTCAGTTTATAATAAATAATCCCACTCGAATCCCAAACAATTCTAGCACATGCATTGACAATATCTCACTAAATAAATTAATTAATTTCAATGCAGGTATTGTTAATTTATACTTGTCTGATCATTTAGCGCAAACATTAACATTTGAAATAAATAAGAGAAAACACTTTCAAAAAAATCATCTATAAACAATGTTTTAACTCTGAAAACACCACAAACTTTCTTAAAATGTTGAATGATGAAACTAGCAAGATGTATACAATTCATCATGTGTAAACAATGCATTTGATGACTTTTTTAACACATTCTTTATTACTTCGATCTAAACTTTCCCTTAAAGAAATATTGTATTAATGACAACGATGACATTAATTGTGACCACTGAATAAACGATGAGCTAATAGCACTAAAATGCCAATTATCCATCTATAGCGATCTCTCAAAAAAGTATCCCCAATTCACCGAAACAAAAAACAAAATTCATCAAACTTATAACAATAAACTTCAAAATGCAAAATAATTATACTATGATACGCAGATTAGCCAGGCTGAAAATAAACAAAAACCGATGTGGAAAATAATATCAAATCTGCAAAATAAAAAAAATTCTGACTAGAACATAGAAATAATTGAAAATATTGCAGTGTTGACTGGTACAGACTTGGCAAATATATTTAACCAGTATTTCACCACTGCTCCACAACCCAGTATTAACGATTTAGTATTTTTGGAATCAAATGTGCCAATGAAAAATAACTCTTTATTTTGGTCACCATTAGTGGTCTCCGACATTACTGAAATAATAGGCAAATTAAAATGCTTAAATTCTAGCGGTTTTGACAATATATCTAATAATATTTTGAAAAAGTGTGAGCACCTCATTTGTGATCACCTAGCATTTATAGTCAATCTGATGTTTCAACAAGGGACTTTTCCCTCCAAGCTTAAGTTAGCAATTGTAAACCGACTACATAAAAAGAGCAACATAACCATAATTTTCAATTATAGACCCATTAGTCTTCTTTCAAGTTTCTCTAAAGTTCTTGAGTTGCAATAAATTATCAGTTGACTATATACCTTTATACATACAAAATTATTCATCCAAACTAATACGGATATATAAAAAATAAAAACACTGATTTAGCCGTAACAAACTTTGTTTCTGAAATATTTAAAGCCATCGATAGCAAATTGCCTGCCCTTGGCCTTTTTATAGATTTCACAGTGGCATTTGATAATGTCGATCATGAATTATTACTTGTAAAATTGTTTACGTGTAGTCTTAGAGGTGTAACCTTAGATTTGCTTAAATCATATCTACATGGACGTATTCAAAAGATTCAATTGCCAAATGGCAAAACTAGTTCCGCGTGCAACACATTAGCCGGAGTACCTCAAGGCTCAATCTTGGGCCCCACACTTTTTGTAATGTTCGTAAATGACCTGAATTTCTATCTCAGAAATATATCTCCAACAACTATTCAATATACTGATGACACTAATGTCTTGTTAATAGCTGAAAGTGTGGAAGTTCTTATGATACTTGCATATAGAGTGTATGATATGATTACAATGTGGGCTCAGGAAAATTGTTTACTTATAAACCAGAATAAAACCCAGTGCGTACTATTTAAATCGCAAAGATCTATGTATGCTTTGAGCAAAAATTTCTCTTTGCAAACCACAAATAATGTTCAGATGTTGGGTATTACAATAGACTGCCATTTGCAGAGGAATTCACATATCCATCAGGCTCTATGTGGAAAATTGAGTAAATCCTGCTATGCACTACGATTTCTTAAAAACCTCTGTAGTAATCATATCCTGAGAGTTGTATTTTTCATCCTTTCATTCTCACTTAAGGAATGGAATTATAAACTGGGGAAACAGTTAGCAGAATCAACGTATATTTATTCTGCAAAAATTCTCCATAAGAATATTAGCAGATATGGGTTTTTGTCATTCCTGTAGAGAGGCATTTCAACATCTTAAAATTCTAACGGTTGGTAGCACCTATATTTATGAAGTCTGCCTCTTTGTTTTTAAAAATATTTACAAAAAAAAAAAAAACAGTCCCTCGCGATCACAGCACTCGTCATTAGATCTCCAACCTGACCCCCATGTTACCTCTTTATACCAAAAAAGTATACAAAATATAATGGCTGCAAACTATTTAACTACCTACTTCAAGGAATCATGGAATTATCAAACTCTTACATTTTTAAAAGGAAACTTTACACTCGCTTCATTGCTATCTATTTTATCTCTCTTTTTTCTTTTTTTTTTAACTTTGTATTTTGTTTCTGTATTTTGAATGTTCCCGCTAGTTTTCTTAAATAAAGTGCCATTTACAGAATGATATACAAAATTTTATAAGTTAAAAAATAAAATACGGTGTTTTTACGTCTTTGACGGTACCGTTAAATTTTAGTGGCAGGTCCAAAGTCGCCTCTAATTTTAAACGATGTTGATTAAATTTAACCTTAAATACCACTGACCGTTAACTTCATTCCACTAATTTATTAACAGTGACCTCGCCATTAAAACTTAACCAAAATGTTACAGAATAGACCTGATAGATTATTTTTTCTGCTGTTTGCAAAATCCTATAAGGAATATGTTTCAATACATAAGAAGTTATGTATTTATAATTTTTTTTTTGTATTTTGTCGCTTTCTTGTCCTGTAATTGGTTCTTTTGTACGGTTGGACAAACGTATTAAATAAATAAATACAGAGAGAGAGAGAGAGAGATTTGGCAATGCTGCATATAATTTCTGACGCCAGCTGATCGATTCGTCACTAATGTCAATATATTTTTACCTCTTTTAACAAATTACAGGAAAAATATTTTATTATACATATACAATAAATAAAATTGGAATGAAAATTTGTAAATTTTCTACTTTCTTATATGAAACTGCATTTAAAAAGTATTTTCAAATATCCGTGCCAAGTATTAGAAATAGTTCAACGTTGCCACGTCTACTTCTCATGTCCTCCATTCAGTAAATTTAAAAATTTTCGGGTAGTTGCCATTACGTTTTGTTACGGTGAATCATTTTGATATTTATACACATGCTTCGTCTGGAATTGATTTAAGTTTGCCTTGTTTTTCAGATAATTCTTAATTAAGGATCACTCATAAGAGGGAAAATAATGCCAAGACTTCAATTAATTTCTCATGGCATCCATAAGCGCAGTGTTAAATGTCGATAAAAACAGTGAACTTTGAGCCTATGAATCTCAGAAACGGAACGGTAAATGGAGTTAAAATTTTATCAGAATATTTATTGGTATGTGAATTAAATTTGCAGCAAGTTTCATGATTTTCTTGAATAACGTGAATTGCGATTTAACTACCTTAAATGTTCATATTTTTTAACCGTTCTCAATAGGCGAATGATTGACAAAATAACTTATTTTAGAGAGAAACATATTTGAAGTTGATCTGGAAAGAACCAAGGAAGATACGAGGATGAGATGAGGCACACTATGTAGAAGTGCCCCTCATTTTTCACTTCGATAATAGTTCTTATATTTTTCATATTTTAAGTCATTTAAAAAGAGAATAATTCCGAGGGTTGACACCATTTTGTTTTATATTCAAACCACAGTGACCTTAAGAACTTTTCTACTACTATAAACTTACCAAAAAATCAATAGTTCTCATAAGGATTATTTCTTCCCAGACTTTGTCACTACTATTTTTTTGGAAACTGGGCTATTGACTGAATTTATCATTTATTTGAGATATTACCGATCTCGGTAATGACGATATTCGTGTAATGAAACAAATAAAATAACTCACCTGAAAAGTTTTTCCTAAACCCATACAGTGCGCTAAAATACACCCCGAACCATCATGTTCTTTTAGCATTTTAACACTTTCATAGCAAGAGTCCCACATGAACTGAATACCTATTCTCTGGTGAGGTTTTAACTTTTTAGTCATTTTTCGATTGACTGTAATAAGCGGCGTTCCTAACTTTTCGTCTACATCCAAAACTAACAAATCTTCATCATCTAATTGAGAAAAAGACTGCGATAAAGATTCTTTCACTTTGTGTCTATCTTCCAGTCTCTCTATTCTCTCCTGTTCTTCTCTGTTCGCCCTTTGCGTAGCCTCAGCAAGATTCTCATTGGACATCAACGCTCTGATATTACGTCTTCCTTTCTGTGAACTAGGGCCAGTTTCGTTATCATCAGCACTTTTCTGAGGGCTCTGTCTTTGGGGAACACTGAAAAAATTGAAAGCGGTGAAGCAAAATTATCATTTAGAATATTAGAAAATATTAAATAACTTACAATTCGCAATCACTATCAGAATCACTACTATCTGATAAGGGTAAGTTTTTCTTAATTGGGCTTATCAATTGACCTTCCAGCCATGCTTTATTTTGTTGATATACTTGTGAGCAGTCACTATCTGATTCAGAGGCCAAATTAAAATCGGTGTCATGTTCGTATCTAGAAATGGTGAGTATAAGTAAAATTTTAGTATTTCACTATTAGTCCAATAATTATAAAGATTTCCATAACAAAAAATGTTATCCGAGATTTTCCTTCAGTAACTGTTTGTGGAGGGATTATACATCACAAAACCACAAAAATCAGTTCTGGGGGTACCGCGCAACCCCCCCTTCGTTGAAAAAAACCTTATTTTACTGATAACTCGTTAACCGTTAAAGATATAAAAAATTACTCATCATAAAAAAGAAAGCTTATTGCTTAAAACAAAAAGCACTGTCGTAATTTTCTTGTATATGCCATGGTTTTCGAGAAAATCGATATTGAAAAAAATTGCGAAATCTGTATTTTTAATGCGCACCAATTTTCGTTTATTTGAAATTTTTGTGCGCGGCCTATAGAAAAAATTGTATTGCTCAAAAACGAAACATGCTAGGAAGAAAAATCAAACTGGGTTTTAAAGGGGATATAAAATACTCAGATATCAATAGCTATCAAAAATGGAAACACTTTTGTGTTTCCATTTTTGATAGCTATTGATATCTATTAGTATATAAAAATAACAATATAATATAGTTACCTCTTGATTTTTTGCACTTCTAACTATTCACAGGCCCATAAAAAATAACTAACTTTAATATAAGTTATAAATGCATTATCTTTTAGTTTAAGGTAGTACTTCAACGCAGAAAAAGTTAGGAATAAAATATTCACATTTACAAATTTACCAGCATATTGAAGTTAGCCAAATTTTGTCAATTTTTTTATTGTTTCATAAAAATAAAAAAAAAACCCTTCATCTTAAAAATTTAGCAAATATTTTTTTTTGAGTTTATGTATCATATAACTATTGTTTCTAATCATTTAATAGTTAAAAAATTGTATTAAAAAAATATCATCAAAAAATTTAATATGCAGCTTTTTTTGGATTTTTTTTTTGACTAACTTTAACACGCTGGTATATTTGCAAATGTGAATATTTTTATGACTAACTTTTTTTGCATTGAAGTACTACCTTGAACTAAAAGATTTATAACTTATATTATAGTCAGTTATTTTTTATGGGCCTGTGAATAGTTGGATGTACAAAAAATCAAGAGATAACTATATTATATTGTTATTTTTATATACTAATAAATATCAATAGCCCACAAAAATGGCAACACAAGAGAGTATTTTATATCCCCTTTAAAACTCTGCTTTTAAACATTTTAAACGTTGAACTCAATGACTGACAATTACTTTTTAGTCTTATCCTCAGAAGCTAATACCTCCCCATTTTGATTTTTCTTCCTAGCTTGTTTGGTTTTTGAGCAATTCAATTTTTTCTACAGGCTGCACGCAAAAAATTTCAAATAAACGAAAATTCGCGAGCATTAAAAATACAAATTTTGCAATTTTTGTCAATATCGATTTTTTTGACAACCATACAAGAAAATTACAAGAGGACTCTTTTTTAGGCAATTAGTCAAACTTTCTTTTTTATGATGAGCAATTTTTTTATATCTTTAACGAGTTATCACTAAAATAAGGCTTTTTTCACCGAAGGGGTGGTTTTTTTTGGGGGGTTGCACGGCACCCCCAGAGCTGATTTTTGTGGTTTTGTGATGTTTAATCCTTGCGCACTAACAGTTACGGAAGGAAAATCTCAGATAACATTTTTTGCGAGCTACTGTGTATTTTTTACTTTACCGATTGGACTGTATAATAAAACTGCAATAGTGTAGTCCGAGAGTTACTGTACTTAATGGAAAAAAAGAGAATATGAAACTTTTTCCAAAAGACCCCCATGTACTCGTTAAGACCTCCCATTACCAATATACAGGGGATTTTAAGGCGCCACATATTTTTAACCATTTTAATACACACATATACAGGGATTTGTCTCCACGACGTCCACGTCGTCGATCCTGGACAGCACAAAGAGCGCAATGGCAAATTTTATTTCACATATAAAATTTTCTAGAATGAAAACGGCTCATAGGTTAAAGTTGGGGCCATGAGACATTATGTTCAGCATCACATAAATTGCATTTTCTCAAAGTTTCGTCCAAATCCTCCAAAAGCTATTTTCCATAAGTTTGGTGCATGGTCCTTTTATTATACATTGTTTGTTATTAATTTATGTAGTTTTCGTACTCGTAAAAAAAATATTCCTTTGTTTATACAGGGAAATTTTCGATGACCAACCAAAATTATAATTGTGCCTAGTTCGACTGTATTTTTTTAAAATGCAGTATTGTCGAGTGAAACACTGAATATCACAGACATCTCTGTCAAATTTCAATAAGTTAGATAAAATGGTAAAAAATATGGTGGCTCAAAAATTTGCCAAAAATTAGAAAACCTATATATTATTGAGAAAAAGAGACTTCATGGGGTATATATGGGAGTGTTATAGTGTTTCTTTAGCACTCATTAAACCATGTATAGTTTCCCAACGAACACCCTACATACTAAAGCAACATACTGTACAAGCAATACTTACTTTCTTTTTAATATTCTTTTTTTAACAGATTTCTCACTACCTGTGCTAGTATCCGAGTCTGAATTTAACTTTCCTCTTAAGAGAGGATCATTTTTCCATGACTTCTTTTCTTTTTCTTCTTTGGTTAATATTGACTGAAAAATAATTGTATCGATTTACAAAACATTGACGTACAAATTTACTTTGAAATATTTCTATCTTTACACTAAACAACTGTCCTAGTTTAATATTCTATTCAACAAGATGGTCACAGATTAATCACAATCATATATTTATTATTATCTATGGAAAAAAAAATGTTTAGGTTATTATACAGGATGTTCCACTTAAAATTTCCAGGGCTACTTTCTCGATTACTAAAAGGGATATTTGAATTCTGTAAAAAGTGATTTATAATACAAATAATTTTTGAAAAATCAGAAAGCTTTGAGATACTTGAACCTCAATATAATTTTTTAAGTAACAAAAATGTCTTGAAATATTAAAAAAACACATTTTAGAAAATGAGTTCTTTTTCATGAAAAATTTGAGAAAATATAATTTTTAACATTTTTCCAAATTGATAATAATAGTTAATAAAACAATCGTAGATAATTTAAATCCATGTAATTTAAAAAATTTAAGGCGATTTTTGTTATTTAAAAAATTGTATTTCAATGAGATATTTCGAAATCCGATGATTTTCAGCAAATTGATCGTATTACAGAAGTTGCTTAAAATGTAATGGAATGGTGATGTTTGTATTACGATTACTTGATCAACATTTTGGAGATTGTCATCGTCTTCCTCAATGGCAGTATCCGAACGATAAAAAATATGGATACACAAAGTTTCAATGGTGAGCAACACTAAACATTGCTTTGTAACAGTTTTTATTTTTTTTAAGTATGGTGCACCATTTCTAAAATTTTTTAAAAATTGACAATAAACTACTCATAGCAGTGTGCAATTCTTGTACGCGAATCAATATTTTCTTCAATAAATAATTATTTGTTTTCTTCGATATTTTTTTTATACGAAAGCCAGCACAACTTTTTTCCTAAGATGTACTTAAATTGCATCTACATTCACCAACTCATTCACAACAATTGACGCATAACTCCAGTGGGTTGGATGGCATATCACCCAATTTGCTAAAAAAATGTATACAAGCTCTAGCCACACCACTCGTGAATATCTTCAATACATCACTATCACAAGTAACATTCCCTGATGCATTAAAACTGGTGATTGTGGTGCCCTTGCACAAGAAAAGAGATACAAACAATCTGGGAAACTACCGTCCTGTGAGCTTGTTGTCTGTTCTTTCGAAAATTCTTGAAACACTCATGTTTAATAGGCTGCTCATGTTTCTTAACAGGTGTAACTTTTTTAATAACTTTCAGCATGGATTCAGAAAAGGCAGATCAACAACGACAGCACTATCCAACTTTGTTGAGGTAGTACTAAAGGCTTTGGATGGCCAGGAAATTGCCCGTGGGCTCTTTCTTGACCTATCCAAGGCATTCGATAGCCTAGATCATAATAAGCTCCTAAGCAAATTGGAAAAAACTGGGTGTTAGAGGAATTGGCCTTCAATGGTTCAGATCATATCTGCAAAACAGAACGCACAGGGCTTCTATAATACACGACGGGAAAAAAATATGTTGCAACTATGGCATTCCCCAAGGCAGTGTCTTGGACAACTTCTCTTTATAATATTTGTCAACGATTTAGTCAGTGTAATAAAAAACAAGCTATGCCGATGACACCAATTTAATAATAACGAGCAAAACTCTCAGTGAAATCGCTGCCAGTTTTGAAGAGCTCTGGTTCAACGCAAGAGATTGGTTTGCCAATAATAATTTTTTTCTAAACGAGTTAAAAACAAATTGTGTAATTTTTAACAGATAGGTCAAATATCGAAGTACCTGAGCGCCCAGCTGACACGGTGCCAATTATGACAACAGATTCAACTAAACTACTAGGTCTAACACTAGACAACATCATTAAATGGTCTGCACATATCGACCTCACAGTGAAAAAACTGAACAAATCATGCTATGCACTCAGGGTCCTATCACGTTCCTTTAACAACACTAATCTTAATACGGTGTACCACGCAAACTTTCTCTCCATTGTTAAATATGGAATTGAAATCTGGGGTGGCTCGTCAGGCCTCTCCTAAATTTTTAAACTGCAAAATAAAGCAATCAGGGTGATATTCAAAATGATATTTGACGAGTCTTGTAGGGGCTGATTCAGGGAGAAGAAACTACTCACAATCCTTGATGTTCTTAAACTTGGAATTTATAAATATAAACACAGACCATGCGCACAAAATGAATTATGTTTACCCAGTACATAGGCTAACAGTCACAGAGAAAGGACTACAATATGCTGCACTAAAATTTTTTAATGCACTCCCTAACAACATAAAAAGCAATGTTAACCACAAGTGCTTCAGTAAACAAGCCTTCCAGTACGTATGTAGTATTGAGCCACACTCAACTCAAGAATATTATGTGTGATGATAATAATAATAATAAGTGTGAATTATCTATTTTATATTTAGCAACTCGTTTGTCTGTCTCATATCTTTCATTTTGTAAACTGTGACCTGTCTTATACATGTAAATGTGAGCTAAAACGGAATAAAACTTATCTACTTATAACTTGTAAAGATAAAAAACGAAAAATTATATTTATTAGGGTACAGGTGTTACCAGCGGTGATAGGGGGCTAAAATTCGAGGAAAACATTTCTTTTCCTATAGTCGATTTACCGATGCCGAATTAGGTCCAAACGCTCCTTTGGCCATTTTCCCTTACTTATTCTGCTATACCCTTTCTGTAAGAGTCCTGAGCTAAATCTACTAAATACTCGTCTTATTTAATATACAGTGTGAGACCCTAATGCGGAGACGGTCAATATCTTTTCAAAAGCTTGGAATTTAAAAAAACGTCTCAGGTGGAAATACTGGGACATCAAAAGTATTTTAAAATTATTTCTAAACCAAGATGTTTCACATAAGTTTTTTTACAATGGAATATTCAACGTTTTTTATATATTTATACTCGTTTAATTCTCCATCCAGACATACATCATTTTTGAACTCATGCTGCAATGTTGTTATGTTATTCCAATTTTCCTGATAAAAAATGTATTTGCAACGGTCAAGAGAAATATCTCTAAAAAATGTATTGTCATATATCTGACCGTCGTTTCAATATGAATGTTAATCAAGGCCATAGCATAATTTCCAGGCCTCTCACAGGGTTCAGACTTTGCGAAGCTAAAAAAATTACCTGAATTTTCCAGGTTTTCCATAACCAAAAATATTAATTTCCATATATTTTTTAGTGAAGTAATTTTTAATTTGATATAAAACAATTCCTTGAATTGGATTGAATCAGTGAAAATTCTTAAGAACTCTATGGTTTTCCATATCGAGACGGAGAATTTCCTGATTTTTTATACAGTTTATAAAATTCCCTGATATTTCCAGGTTTTTTAAAAAGATTTTTAAATTCCCTAAGTTTTCCAGGTTCTCCAGGTTTTCCATATGAGTCTGAACCCTGTCTCATAATAAAACCTTATTCTACAGGGTGTTCACCCGATGATTTAAATTTTCACACTTCATACAAGGTGTTCCATTTGAAAACATTGAGTCATGACAGTTTAAAAATGTAAAAAAATTGATAATCATGGAGAATAAAGTTCGATTATGAAAGTCCTGGAAATTAGTACATGGCCTTAACTAATAGTCACAGTGAAACCATGGTCAAATTTATGAGTGCTTTTTGCAAATTATACTCTTGACCACTGCAGATGCATTCTTTATCAGAAAAAATAGAATAACATGATGTTACAATGTAAGTCCAAAAATGATATATGTCTAGATAGAGAATTAAGACGCAAATATAAATATTTAAAAATGTTTTGGGTGTTCCATTTAAAAAATCTAAGTATTAGCTTGCCACCACTATATGAAACACCCCGTAAATAATTTCAAAATATGCCACTCTTGATCTCCTACAATTTTTATCTAAGACTTATTTCAAATTTCAAACGGTTGAGGAGATATTGACTGTCCACATACTAGTAACTCAATTCATATAAAGCAGTTCCAATTTGTGTTTTAAGGCTACTTTGGTCAGTCTCTAAATATTACCTTTGACACTTTGGCATTATTGCTAGACTCCCCATTTTTATTCCCTTTTTTATTCTTTTCGGAACTTTCCGTAGAGTCATCAGATTCACCATCACTTTCAAGGTCTGAATCACTCTTAAGGCCTTTACAAATTTCATTTGCTAACAAATCATCTAGTTTTTGTTCTATGGGCGCAGCGAGGAATGGAGAATGTGTTTGGTCGTTACGTAATTCATTGTCAGTGTCGCTATTCGAAATATCTGATAATGATTCTGTGTCCGAAGTACCTTTTTTTGTCGATTTACGGGCTTTTTTAAATTTCTTCAGTTTTGATCTGTCCTCTTGGTCTCCAGGTGAATATTTTCTCTTATTGATAATGTTACTTATATCACATAATCTGAAACCAAAAAATAAGAATAAATTAATATAAAGCTTATAGACCAAGTGCCTATAAAATTTGAGGTTTTAAGACAAAAAACAGTAGTTTCTACATATACAATACAAATAAGTGATATATTGACTTAGTAGCAGAGAGAATCTGGATTTAGAAGTAAATCGTCATTTACTTTCAAATTTTCAATTTGAAATTCCGTTGAATTTGATTTTTTTTTTGTCATTCTTTAAATTTATGTCATGCAATTATTCTCTGAAAATCACAAGTTTCTTTGTGTATAGTTTGCAAAAACTACGATTCGGCGATAACTTGGAAAATAATGCCTGTATGAAAAAAGTTAAAGAGAATTTGAAAATATGTGATTGGAGCTGAAGTTTGTCCAAAAATACTAATTAGATCTCGAGTTATCGGCAATTGAAGAATTCTCAGAAAAAGTTTCTTTGCCGGATGATTTCTTCAGGAAAGAAGGATGATAGGGACCTGAAATTTTTGGTGGATGTAGGGAAAGTGTAAACCTTAAGTGTGGACAAGGTGGGAAGTTGGTGGAGGAATTAGGAAGGGAGGGAGAGGGAGACGGTAAAAATTTTTGGAGCTACGTAACTTCGCCCATGACCTCAACAAATTGATAGGCCTTTGCTCACTGTATGTATAATCCCATCAACTTCCATAGGTGAAAACGGTTTTTGATTTTTGGAAAAAATTGCGAAGCTACATTCGAAAAATGATTTTGCATTTTTTTTCAAATCACGTTTTTTTGTACGAAAAAAGGTTATATTTAAATCATTTTTTTTTTTTGCAAATGGATGAAGTTTTTTTATATTTAATAAAAACATCGTGGCAATAGGATGATCAGGACGGAAGTTAGAGTTGATAACGGTTTTGTCCCTGTAGAAGGCGAACAAAAAGGGTTATCGACTTCGGACTATGCTCATTTTCAAGTTCAACTATCTACTCAACTTGTGTTAAAAGAGATCAAGTCAAACATTATTTTCAGGCTGAAATGGCGAGTTATACAGGGTGTTCCTTAATGGCATGCTAATATTTCAGGGTGTGATTCCTTAGGTCATTTTATGAAGAAAAGTTCATATGAACATATGTCCACAACAGCTTAAATGTTTTACTACAGGGTATTGAATTTTACTTTTTTTAATAGTTATTTTTTAATATCTCAGAAAATACTGTTATGAATTAAAACCCCTTGAAACTGGAAATTGATACGCCTATGCCTAATAGTGAGTGACTGGAAACTTGTAGAAAGAAATGGACTTTTTCTAAAGTATGGTGAGAAGATTCTTGATTGTTTCTGCATGAATCTAGATGCAATTTCAGAGTATACAGGGTGTTTCACTTAAAAGTCCCCAGGCCATTATCTCTAAAACTAATAGATATTTTATTTTTGTAAATGGCAGATGATTGATACCAAGGAAAGGTTTAAATAACGGTGATTAGAATTTTTCCTCAACAGCACACAGAGATGGCGCTGCGATGCAAAACTATTTTTTGATGGCTGGAACCTTGAAACATAAGTCATGTGATTAAACAATAATTTGTGAATAATTTTGATGGTATGGAGAATTTACAAAAAACAAGCCGTTTTGGAGTTACATGAGTTTCTTTCATTAATGCCAGTACACGTGAATTTTGATAAATCCCTATAATTTATTTATTATTTATTATAGAATATTGGTTACCAAACACTTTTTTTCAAGATAAGGAAAGTGATATAATACACTATCATAAAATTATGTTTACCACTTCCGGCCAAACCGGAACTAACATGATGAATATCCATATGTTCCTACATATTACATTTTTTTTTTCTAATAACGCTTCTAATAAAATGGCTCCCAAAACTTAAAGTAAGTAAGACAACAAAGAAAATACACACTAATTTAGAATGGGCTAAATTTATATTAACAATTCAGTAAAGAACGTAAACAAAAGTTTTATAAACAAACATTTAAAAACTATCGAAATATTATTAAAAATGAAATTAAACTAATTTCTTTCTTATTAGTAGGTACTTATTATATTAAATGTTCAAAATTTCTCCCTTCTTTATGAATACACATATTGTACCGTTTCAGTAACTCTTCATTGCAAACTTTTTGTAACGTATGTCTATTTATAGCAGCAACACTTGCATATATTTTATTATACAAATCGGCCATATCCTCAATGGGTTCAATGTACACTACACTTTTTAAATACCCCCAAAGGTAAAAATCTAATGGAGTCAAGTCAGGTGATCGTGCTGGCCATCTGACTACTCCATTAGTACCAATCCATCTCTGAGGGTACATTTCATTAAGACAATCTTTGACTAGTACTGAGTTATGGGGTGGTGCACCATCTTGGTGAAACCAAATAATCTCCTGGTTATGAGGGATAGTCTCTAATAATCCTGGCAATACATTTCTCAAAAATATCTCATATTTTCTTCCATTTAAAGTCCCATGGAATAGATATGGTCCAATAATATATGAATTTAATATTCCACACCACACGTTAACTCCAAAAGTTACCTGATTTCGGGTCATTCTCATCCATCTAGGATTATTTTGTGACCAGTATCGGCAGTTATGCTTACTCACAACTCCGTTGTTGTGAAAACGGCTTTCATCGCTCCAGAGCACATTTTTTTAAAAATTTGGGCATTCTTCAGAAAGAACTGAAAATTTAGCTAGAAAATGTAATCTTCGTTCATAATCACCAGGCCTTAAATGATGGATCAATTTTAATTTGTATGGATGGTATTTATTTGATTTTAATATTCTATATAAGATATCGACAGATTAGTTTCCGATGCCAATTTCCGGAGAGAACATTGAGGATTGTTGACAACACTATTTAACACCAAGGCTGTATTTTCATCGTTTCTAACTGGCCTATTTCTGTTACGAATAGTTTTCTTAAAACTACCCCAGTTTCCTAAATTTTTAAACAGCATGATAAATGTTTTTTTATTGGGTGTAGGTCTATTTGGAAATCATAAACAAAACAATTGTTTTGCTTGTCGGGAATTTCTTTTGCATTCACCGTATATTAAAATCATATTTAACTTATCTTCATTGGTGTATCTAACCATTTTTTAAATTTATTTTTTTTTATTGCCTTATTTGGATTAATTTGCTTTGAATTGTTTCTAAGTACACTATTTCTGTTTGAAACTATGATTGAAATGCACCAACTACAAACTTTGTTTAATAACTGTCAAACTTAAAATTAAATCAAAGCCTACTAATATCTCTTAAGTAGATTTTTCATTGCCATTCTAAATTAGTGTGCATTTTCTTTGTTGTCTTACTTACTTTAAGTTTTGGGAGCCGTTTTATTAGAAGCGTTATTAGAAGAAAAAAAATGTAATATGTAGGAACATATATGGATATTGGTTCATCATGTTAGTTCCGGTTTGGCCGGAAGTGGTAAACATAATTTTATGATAGTGTATTATATCACTTTCCTTATCTTGAAAAAAAGTGTTTGGTAACCAATATTCTATAATAAATAATAAATAAATTATAGGGATTTATCAAAATTCACGTGTACTGGCATTAATGAAAGAAACTCATGTAACTCCAAAACGGCTTGTTTTTTGTAAATTCTCTATACCATCAAAATTATTCACAAATTATTGTTTAATCACATGACTTATGTTTCAAGGTTCCAGCCATCAAAAAATAGTTTTGCATCGCAGCGCCATCTCTGTGTGCTGTTGAGGAAAAATTCTAATCACCGTTATTTAAACCTTTCTTTGGTATCAATCATCTGCCATTTACAAAAATAAAATATCTTTATTAATTTTAGAGATAATGGCCTGGGGACTTTTAACTGAAACACCCTGTATAAGGCGCGATTAACGGCGCAGAAAGGAAAGTTTATTAAAGTGACGTTCGGTAAAAAGTGAGGTTAAATATCAAGTAAACAAAGTGTAAAGGTTATTTTGAAGCATTGTATAGCCAGTAAATTATTAAATAAAGTGATCGTGGTTTATCTCTTGTTAAAATTATTTAGAACCCACGGATTAATACAGGGTGTTTCCTAAGAGGTGGAAACACGTAACACTCGTGTCAGACACGGAATTTTGACAAGAGGATTTTTCGGAAGTGTTGAGAAAACTGGGACAGTGGATTCTCGGAGTTGGTACTAACACTGAGGACTGATTTACTGAACATTGTCCGAGGGTTATTTTCGAACAGGAAAATAGTGTTAAGTGCGTTTTTATACATTGTAGAACATTTTTGTTGGCACATTAGCGGTAGTAATTAAATCCTTTGAACTAAGAAGAGATAAAAGACTCTGAACAAGACTTTTTCGTGTAGTTGATTAAGTGCACTTTCGTGAACTTTCTAGAACTTTTCTATTTGAACGTTAGTGGCTAAGTGACAAAGACACTAGACAAGATTTTTTTATGCCGTTTTGAGGTTTTTCTGGACAGTCTCATTACCGATAGTGACGTAATTATTAAATTTATTTGATTTCAACCTAGTCGTATGCCGATAATAACCAGAAGCATGGCATCCGAAAAACAAATACAGGACTTATTTGCCCAAATGCAAAAGATGATGATGGACCAAGAAAAGAAACGCCAGGAAGAGAAAGAAGAACACAAAAGAAATCGGCTGGAAGAGTAAGAAGAACAGGAAAGAAAGCGCAAGGAAGAAAAAAAGGAATGGGAAAAAAGACGCCAAGAACAAGAACAAAAACGTCAAGAAGAAATAAGAAAAAATTTTTGAGGATCACGAACGAAGACGTCAAGAGGAAAAACAAGAAGAGGAGAAACGACATCAAAAGGACAATGATGAATTAAGGAAAGCAATAGAGATGCAACAGAATGCCTTTATTTCAGCCAATGAAGAGCTCAAAAATAAGATCGAAGTAAAAATGGACAAGGTTGAAGAGGAAGTAAGCGAAGTGAAAGAAAAAGTAGACAAGGTTGAAGAGAAAATGCACCAGGTAGCAGGAGAAATGAACCAACTTAAACAACAGTTGAGGGATAGAGGAAACCAGCAAGTGGTATCATCAGGCCAGCGATTAAAAATTCCCTCCTTTGATGGTCAAAGTTCCTGGATGACTTACAAGACACAGTTTGAGGCAGCAGCGAGTGCAAACGACTGGAATGACGAAGAGAAGGCTAAAGCATTAATCGTAGCTTTAAGAGGCCAAGCATTGGAATTGCTCCAGACAATTCCGGTAGACCAACAAGGGAACTTTAGTTTTAGAAGCTGCCTTAGACTTATGATATGGTGAACAACACCTTGCCCAAGTGTACCAGACCCAGCTGAAATCACTTGTTCAAGAGGCTGGGGAAAGCTTGCAAGAGTTCAAAGCTGCCGTGTGGAGCCTGGTTCACCTGGCTTACCCCAATGTACCGAAAGAATTCCAACACCAACTGGCAGTAGAGGCATTTCTGGATGGTATACAGGACGATGAGATCAGGCGAGTCCTCAGGTTATCTCGATACCAGAACAGTAGTGAAGCGTTGGTGCATGCACTCGAGGTGGAAGCTGTCCTTCAGGGCACCCCGAATCCAAGTGTACAAGCTGTGAGTATCGAAAAATCGCAACCGGAAAAGAAGAAAGAGGACCCTAGGTTGACCACGATGGAGAAAATGTTAACTCAAATACTGGTTAAATGGGATTCTGCAGAAAGACCAGCAGGGGTATTAAATGTTAAAACTGTGGCAGAGCCGGGCATATCAAACGAGACTGTCGATATCAGAACTCGAGGAAAGTGAATGCTAGAAAGGTTGACGAGACTCAGAAATAAAACAGTGGAAGGCCAAGTGGACGCCATATGAAATGTTACAGGTGCGGAGAACTAGGACATATCCAGCTAGAATGTGCGCAGAAGAAGTTAAGGAGAGTAAAGGCTGGAGATGCTACGAAGCCCAGGGGAAAATCAGAGGAAGCCGGTACCAGAGAGGCTGTGCCAGATAATGGACGTGGTGCTCATAGAGAAGTGAAGATTTATCAGCTTCGAAGCATTACGAAAAGACAACCACTACAAGGATTTGATGATAAATCGAAACCTCAGAAATACGCAGATGCTTCATCCGGAAGAAGGCGCAAGAAAGATTGCAAGTGCTACCACCAGGAGAAACTGCAGGTCACGGGAGCAGTGAACATTGTCAAGGTGGAGGTACCCGATGACAGGATAGACGAAGGGCTCAGACAAGAGCAACTGAACGATGAGAAAATTGGGCCTATATTGCGAGCCAAAGAAAGGGGAACTCGTCCAAAATGGAAGGATGTCTCAGGCAAAAGAGTGGGACTGAAGGCACTATGGGCGCAGTGGGACTCACTGAAAGTCATGAACGGGCTGTTGCGGAGAGCATGGGAGCGCCCGGATGGAAAACAGGTGGTTATGCGTCTAGTGATTCCCAGGTGTCGAGTAGCGAAGGTGCTTCAGGAAGTGCACGATGGAACATCCGATGGACACTTTGGTGTTAACAAAACCCTGAAAAAAATACGAGAACGGATAAGAAGTCGTCAGGATGTGGAGGCTTGGTGTCGCAAATGCAAGATTTGTGCAGCCAGTAAGGGACCACAGACTGGAAGTGAGGGTGAAGGGTTCAACGCCGGAACTCCTTTCAGGAGGTTGGCTAACGATATAGCGGAGCCACCACCAGCCAGTGACCGACTGAGGGCTCGATACAACCAGAAGGGTAGTCCAAAAGGGTTCATCAAGGTGGGAGAGCTGGTTTGGCTGTACAACCTGCAGCGAAGGAAAGGAAAGTCACCGAAATCACCTTGGGATGGACCGTACACTGTTATTACCCGAATTAATGATGTTGTCTATCGGATTCAGCAAAGCAGAAATTCCAAGATGAAGATCATTCATTTGGATAGACTGGCGAAATACATCGATGATTCTGAGTTGCCTGATCGGGACGATCAGGCTTAAGGAGGGGGCAGTGTTATGAATTACACCCCCTTGGAACTGGAAATTGATACGCCTATGCCTAATAGTGGGTGACTGGAAACTTGTAGAAAGAAATGGACTTTTTCTAGAGTATGGTGAGAAAATTCTTGATTGTTTCTGAATGAACCCAGATGCAATTTCAGAGTATATAAGGCGCGATTAACGGCACAGAAAGGGAAGTTTATTAAAGTGACGTTTGGTAAAAAGTGAGGTTAAATATCAAGTAAACAAAGTGTAAAGGTTATTTTGAAGTATTGTATAGTCAGTAAATTATTAAATACAGTGTTAGTGGTTTATCTCTTGTTAAAATTATTTAGAACCCACGGATTAATACAGGGTGTTTTCTAAGAGGTGGAAACACGTAACAGTACTTTAGATATTATTTTCAATTTTGGTTTGTGTTAATAGGATATAAAACCACATATTTTAGTTAAAAAAGTTATTTTATTGTGACATTCCTGCAAACATGTCCTCTGATAGTTTTTATCATAAAAGTGGTACGCCACTGTCATTTTTTCATGTGGATATTTTGTTTGATTAGCCTGGTGAATTCTGCATGAAAACAGTCTCTTGCGTTTTTCTCGATAGTTCTTGATTAAAGCAATTAAATTCAATTAGTTTCAATTTGAATTATTCAAATTCAATTAGTTGATGGGATTATACATACAATAAGCAAAGAACCATCAATTTGTTGAGATCATGGGTAAAGTTACGTAGCTCTAAAAATTTGAACCGTCTCCCTCCCATACTAATTCCCCCACCAACTTCCCATCTTGACCAGAATTAAGCTTTTCACTTTCCCTACACCCACAAAAAATTTCAGATACCTATCATCCCTCTTTCCCAGAGAAATCACTGGTTTAATTCTTGAAACCACCGACAAACAAACTTTTTTCGAGAATGGATCAACCTTGGCTCAGATCACCTATTTTCAAATTCTCTGTAATTTTGAATTTGACTTTTTTTCATTAAGCATTATTTTCTGAGTTATCGCCAAAAAAGTAATTATAAACTTTTCTGTGCAACCCCCTCTCTCGAGTATGAGACTTATGATTTTCAGAGAATAATTGCATGACATAAACTTAAAGAATGGCAAAAATAAATTTTCAAATTCCATTGTTGGCTTACGCTCCTTTTTCCTGCCAGATCCGCTCTACTATTGATCATCAGTATCTCAAAACAGATGGAGATATCTGCAATTTGTATCATTTTATTTTTCTTTCCTTTTCCTACAATTTAGCGTTTTTTCAGTGTCGTACCGATTATCTCTTGACTATATGTGCAATATTTCGGAAAATGCAATTTCTTTTGCCAACAAAAGTTTGCTGACACAAGCATAAGTCTGACGGCCAGCCTTTAACTTACCTTATAACTCGGAAATGGTTAGAGATAGCAAAAAAATAATTACAGAAAACCATCATGAAATAACACAAGCATATGTTTCCTACAAGTTTTACTTTTGATGAAAAGCTAATCATTTTATTGAGTTAGATAATTGTGACTTTGATTATTAGAAACAACTTATAGTCCGGTCAAAAAACGCTCAAAATAGGGGTGTAGAGGAAGGATATATGGTCAGAAACAGAACTCTTGGCTTCAGGGCTGTGTTTGGAATAGTTAGGAGGTAAACATACTAAAAGTCCCTGAACCTATGAGGTGAGTGGAGTGCAGGGGGGCACGTAGAAGGTCACTGTTCTCACTTTTGTTCTATTCCTTATTTTGTTATTAGTAACATAATAAGAAGAACGGTCTTTTTGTTCTTATCTCTTCTGCTCTCGCTCTGCTGTATTCAATATGTTAATAAAATACTAGGTGAATCATAAATCTAATTTTTCAAAAATATCATGTATTTTTAACAATAACTTGTATTATTCTACTTACACCTTTGCATATTTCTTGTTACAATATAAAATTAATTTAATTTACAAAGTTACTAGGAGAGCCTAATTTCTGTTTTTCATCTTATAAATTTCATTAGCACATTGCAAATGTCATTCAAATTTGTAAATAACATAACAGTTACAAGTAAAAATCAGAAAAATTTAAAGAACAATTGTTTTCCGACTAATATTTGGTCACATCCAATTACTTAATAATTCTTGTAATCAATAAATATTCAACATTACACCACAATATTTATATTTCGTTTTTCCTTATTATTATTCGTTTTCAATAAAAATTCATAAAAATGTATCTGATCAGCAAGTCAGTTCCTATCTCATGATGTCACATCCAAGATTTGACAAAGCAGCCATGCTATGATTTTTTTAAGACGATTTATCAAATAAAAAAAGTGCTACGACGAGCTCATTTTCTTTCAAAGCCAAAGTTACTTACCTATCTATAGAATCAGTCAAACGCTTATTGACTACCACAATTTGCTGCTCATTGAGATCCAATCTCTCTATATGAACATAACACTCCTTCATAATGCATTTATTTAATAATTCCTGATTGCTATCATCTTCTACTTCTAGTTTCTCAACTTCATTTTCTCCATCATCTGATTCTGATGTTTCTGCTTCAACTGAATCCCACTTTAACTCCCTAGAAATTTTAGTGTCTTTAGGTAGGTACCTATATTTATTTATAGCAGTAAATTTATCTATTTTTATTATAGGATATGGTATTAGTCTCCCCAGTTTCCGCTAACATAAATTTTAAAAAAAAATATACCGGCAGTGTACAAATTACAAGTCACAGACGTATTATGAAAAACTTACTCTTCAGAAAGATCTGAGTCAGTCATCTCCAAGGAACTTTCTTCTAGTAATTTTCTAAATATTTTATCTGCATTTTTTGCTTCTTTCTTGTTGAATGCCTGTTTACTTTTATTACTGTTCATAGTTTTTGCAATTAAAGGCACTTCCACTTCTCTAAGCAATTTCAATAACTCATCTCCTACCTCATCTGGTGAATCCTCATCTGTGTTCTCTTTTTCTAGTATAACCTCATTCGTGTTCTCTTTTTCTGGTAAATTTTCATTTGAAGAAATATCCTCTGGATTTAACAAGGGTTTGATTTCTTCAACATCTTCAATCTTTATGACTTCTAGAACAATAAGTAATTGCTTAAATAATGATACAGAGAAACTGAACTTATGGGTTTACTGCTCACTCAAAACAAGTGGGCAACAGAGCACACTTTTTGTGGTAGAAGGATAAGATTATACAATAAGACACGTGATGCATTTTCTCAGTTAGAGCTATACTAATCTGAAATAAAGAATGTATTGTAATTAATATTGTTATTAATATAATTAAACCTATGCAAATACTCATGTTTTAGGAAACTGTAATTATTAGATTAATAAACTGCTTTCTGTGTTCAATGGTAACCTACAGTTGATTTGGAATTCAACTAGACGACAGGCTTCATGTGTTTATACTTAAAATGTTTCCAAGCAACGAGCTTGAAAAACGTTGTGTTTTTCCACAAACATAAAGATGTGTGCAGAGAAACGGCCTGTGAGGTTTGAGCTATCTTTAACTAATGGTAAATTGGTGGAGTGTGTGAATTAAAAATTTAAGCCTGAGAACATTTTTGCGATTCTGTGGTACAAATCACCAACTGAATTTAGCGGTACTATACAAATCTGTAATGTCTGCTTTCAGTACCCTGATTGTTCAGAGTCCAGCGAAGTTATTACTTTAAAAAGAGTATCTAAAGTGTTAATTTTAAGACGATCAGAGAAGTAAGTGCATCTCTGTTTACAAGATTGCAGACAGTAACAATCGAAGATAAGTAAATTGTTCGTTTCTCGTGTTTAAAGTATTGATAATAATAATAATTAATTTGTCACATATGCGGCTTCATAAGAGCGGATAAGAAAGTAAAAAAAAGTAAATTTACATGTAGATACAAAGTTAATAGTAAAACACAAACAATAAATATATAACCTTATAAACAATAACATTAGATAAGATGATTTATTGGTGCTTTCATACAATAAGTATTTATATGTCAAAAGAGACATACTAACGAATATACAATACAATAGAACATATAAGTTACTAACAGACAAAATAATTAAAATTCAAAATAGACATATGCACAATAAAATAGAAAACATTTATGAAACTATAAATAAAATGGACATGAACCATTCTCAATTTCAGGCTTTTTTTACATACATGTACATATGGGAAACAACTTGAAATCTCTTTACAACGCTAAACCATAAGCAATATTTTTTGATGACTTTCCTAAATCACAACACAGACCAGCCACTACCACCCTAGGCATACCAACAGCCATCATCAATTTTCGAAAAGCACGCTGGGAAAAATTTAGAAAACAACTAGATGATATCAGGTGGATCAAACCAAAGATAAAAAATTATGCAAGATTTGTTGGATTAGTAATAATCAGTACTGTTAAAAAACACATTCCTCGTGGCATTACAAAACTCTATATACCCTGCTGAAACGAGGAGAGTCAAGATTTGTACGACACCTACGAGCACAAGAGAGACCCAGATATAGGTGAACGACTCCTAGAATCGTTAAATAATGCCCGAACTACAAGGTGGAAAAAAACACTTGAAAGTCTCGATTTTACACACAGCAGCCGCTCAGCTTTGAGTCTTCTAGGGAAACTTTAAAGTGGACCTAGAACACCGTTGGAACATCCTAACACACCCGAGCTCCAAGCTGTAGCCAAAAAAATCAAACATCTCTCAAAGCCGCATATAACCAAACAACATAAAAGGGAAGTCAAATTTCAACTCAACAATATCCATAAAAGTCATAAGCAAGATGTGCCTATCATGAAGCCCATTACATTGGCGGAGCTTGAAAATTCAATCAACTCTATTCGCTGCAGAAAAGCAGCAGGCCTAGACAAGACATGCTCAGAATTTATAAAAAATATCGAACCTAATAGCTGGTTTTGGCATTTAAACTTACCATGATTTTCTGTTGACCCATAAAATTCCGAAACTTTTCAAAAGAAAGTGAAGTCATTGCAATACTCAAGCATGGAAAAGATCCCAGATATCCAGAAAATGAGATCAATAGCTCTGCTAAGTATATGCTAGAAGATTCTCGAAAGAATAATGTACTCACGATTATTACCATATGTGAGCAACAATATCCCAATAGAAAAAGCAGGATTTATGTCTGGAAGAAACTGCTGTGACCAAGGGCTAGCCCTCACTACTTTCATCGAAAAAGGCTTTCAGGAAAAACTCAAAACATCCGCTGTCTTCATTGATTTAATCTCTGATTACGATACAGTGCGGAAAGGCGGTCTTCTGCTAAAGTTATACCAACTCATCTCATGCAAAGTGTTTTTACAACTATTGAACGAAACGATGAGCGATAGGTTTTTCCAGACACCCTCCCATTAGGACTACTAACAAGCTGACTGACTTCACTAGCGCTGGAGAGCACAGTGGGAAGGACTGGAAACTAGGAATGCAAGCCTCTAGACTCAATCTCTGCGGTTGCTTGGCCTAACCCTACCCAGAAGAGAATGGTGCAATTTAAATAGAATTTGTACAGGTCACGGAGTATTAAAAAAAAAAACCATTCACATGGGGTGTAGACTTTCTTTTTTTAGATTTTACTCTGAAGGAGCTGGCGATTGGCCTTGCCTACTATTTCATTTGATATCAACGTGAAATTGAATATGTTGAATTTTTCCAAAAAAGCAGTTAAAGCAAAGCCATTAATTCCAACCACGTAGTATGCCCTTTTTGTACTACTTGTTTACATTTTGATTAATTGACAGTTCACCTAACCCTAGTTTATTAAAGTCCTAACTGAAATGAATTTTCCAACTATTTGAGTTATGTTCATTTAAATGACGTTCCACCTAGTGTTGTCTTCATAGGGTTTTGTCCAACAATGTCTCGCAACAAATGCAAGTCGTCCTCATTGGTAAAATATATCCGTCCTGCCAGATGATTTTCTACCCGTTGCAAGGGTGTTACCATGTTTTATTAAAATTTCAAGAACCTGAATCTGACCTAAATATATTTTATATTTATTATTTTCCTTCGCTTTTCTTCCTCGATAATTACACAAAGTAGTATCGCACTTTCGTGATCCATCGAGGTACATGTTTTTAAAGTAAACAGAATTATAACCCAAACAAACATCCCGCCACAGCATATATTGCATGAAGCCCTCACTTCGCCTTTTGTACCCATCGAAAGCAGACTAAATATTTACATTATTAAAAAGTGTTAAAGCTTAGTGAATTTACTGTGTTAAAAATGCCGAAGAGACTAAGTGAAGTGAACGAAGACTCCAAAGTGTATAAAAGAAAGAAATTTGATAAGTTAGTGAAAAAACTTGAATGGCTAAGAACGGAAATTTCCGACAGTTTATCTGATATTTCAGAAGACGGGGAAGAAGGATTCAACTGTAAGTAATAATTGAAAAACTCAATAATAATAGTAAAATTAATAATAATAATAGTAATAATGACAATAATAATAATAGTAATAACGACAATAATAATAATCAAGACAAGTAGGCAATTGTTATACTACTAAAAAAGTGTATACAGTGCATCCGGAGTCGTTATACTCCTTAAAAAATTAAATATACATTATGTTGCACGTCTCGAGTCGTCACACTCGTTAAAAATAATAATAATAACAATAAAATTATTGTTGCTGTATATAGTGCATCCGGAGTCGTTATACTCCTTAAAAAATTAAATATACATTATATTGCACATCTCGAGTCGTTACACTCGTTAATAACAATAATAATAATATGATTGTTGCTGTATATAGTGCATCCGGAGTCGTTATACTCCTTAAAAAATTAAATATACATTATATTGCACATCTCGAGTCGTTACACTCGTTAAAAATAATAATAATAATAATAATAACAATAAAATGATTGTTGCTGTATATAGTGCATCCGGAGTCGTTATACTCCTTAAAAAATTAAATATACATTATATTGCACATCTCGAGTCGTTACACTCGTTAAAAATAATAATAGTAATAATAATAATAAAATGATTGTTGCTGTATATAGTGCATCCGGAGTCGTTATACTCCTTAAAAAATTAAATATACATTATATTGCACATCTCGAGTCGTTACACTCGTTAAAAATAATAATAATAATAACAATAAAATGATTGTTGCTGTATATAGTGCATCCGGAGTCGTTATACTCCTTAAAAAATTAAATATACATTATATTGCACATCTCGAGTCGTTACACTCGTTAAAAATAATAATAATAATAACAATAAAATGATGTTGCTGTATATAGTGCATCCGGAGTCGTTATACTCCTTAAAAAATTAAATATACATTATATTGCACATCTTGAGTCATTACACTCGTTAAAAATAATAATAATAACAACAAAATGATTGTTGCACAGCACATCTTATTTTGTATTCGTTAAAATGCAATAAAAATCAAAACAATTTTTAAAATATTTCTGTGTGTAAGGTAGTCTTTATACTACTTAAAAGTGAATATAGTGCACACTGAGTCGTTATACTCCTTAAAAACTTAATACTAATAATAATAACAATAAGGTAGTCTTTATACTACTTAAGAGTACATACAGTGCATACTGAGTCGTTATACTCCTTAAAAACTCAATATTAATAATAATAATAATAAGGTAGTTTTTATACTACTTAAAAGTGAATACAGTGCCTACTGAGTCGTTATACTCCTTAAAAGTTAATTACTAATAATATTAATAATAATAATAATACGCTGGCCTCTAGGGGCCCCGTGCCCGACAGCAGCCACGTTACCAACCTAAGCTGTGTCGTTATACTCCTTAAAAAGTCAGTACCAATAATATTAATTAATAATAATAATAATAATAATAGTAATACTTAAGAGTGCATAAAGTATACTCCATAAAGTATTTATTGCGTAGCACATCATATTTTCTATTCGTCAAACTATTATAAAACAAAACCAAATATTAAAATATCTACATGAGTAGTCGTTATACTACCCAGGAATTCAATGTTGAAAAATAACTGTCAACATGAAATAAAAACAAAAATTACTTTCACAATGTGTTACGTATCTAACAGGTTTCAAACAAATGCCGATTATTTCATATTAGGGCATAGACGGCAGGAAAAACATCGCTTCGGAAATAGGTATATCAGAGGTCATGGAAAAATAAATAAGAAGGAAATTTGTTAAGTCCTACTGCCCCTCCTCAGAGAAAACTCCTTATCAGTGAAAAGGGAGCGATCCAGGGGGGAGAGGTCAATACCTGCAATGTTTAGGAACTAGTGAAATAACAGGAATTATTGTCAATTTGCGATCAATTGGGATATTTTACATAAATTGAGTTTCAACGTTTCAAAACTCCAAAAGCTGATAAAATCTTGCAAAATAAAATTTGCAGCAAAATTTTTCAAAACTGTTGTCAGTGCTCAATATTAAATAACTAGAATAACAAAAAAAAATAAATAAATAAATAAACTATGAATTAGTTTCTAGATAAAAGTGTGATAAATAAATGATGTAAAGTTGAAAAGGAGTTACTATCATCGTATTTTTCAACGGGGGACTGAACAATGATTTAGAATTATATTAAAACTTCATTCTCCTAAACAAATATATTCGAGTGCCAAATATTAAATCCTGAATATTATAAAACCGTAATATTATAATAGAAATAACACATATTTTTAGTAATATCAATCTGAAAGGCGCATATTTTATTATGATACATGCATTCGCAAATCAAACAAAAAGTATACAATGCGTCTCCAGTGGGCAAGATCATCGGAGAGATGAGGGAAGCTGAGACAAACAGATTTCGGCAGCTCAGGTGACAAAAGAACTTGGTGAACTGATTGTTTCACAAACCTAACATCGGTGTATGTCGCATAATAAATTCGACCTTATGTTATAACTAGCGTATTTTAATAGAAATAAATATTGTTAGTCTAATTTTCTGAGAGGTGTTTAACCCCTACCACCTTTATAGATGATATATGCGACATATTCAAGCAAAAATCTACGAATATAATTGCCTGTCAATTAGTGTATGCACGGATCCCTGTACACTTACTATGATACTTAATGAAACAGTTATTCATTATTTCAGTGCTACCAAATAATCCGTCATGTAATTGGATGACAAATTAATAACTTGTTATAGTTTCATACTTTGTTTACATTAATATATATATAGTCTCTAGATACTTGGTTTGTTTGGGTTATGAATCGGTGGGATGCGACTATGAAAAATAAACATAAACTGTGACCGATTCATAAGAGGACCTACGAGGCATTAACTTATAATAAGATTTTCATATACATATGAAGTATTACACATATCAATATATTTTATTCCCTAAACTGATTCATTTACTTTAATTATTTGGGATTATTTCATTCCCTCTTCTTATACATTGCAAAAATGAACTGTCATCAAAACAAGTTAAACATTGTTAGGCTTCACTTTAATTATGCTAGAAAGTAGTTACAATCCAAAAACAGCCATTTGGGTTTGTCGAATTCAATAACAATATATATAGACCTTAACACTTCAACTAACAGACGAACATTTTGAAAGAATAACATATAACTATAAATTCTTTTAGAGACATTAATTTTGCCTCATATGAGAAATAATTGAAAGCACTGGAAAGTTAACAGCTGTAAGCCTAGCAGAAAACTCCAGATGACTCAAATACATTACAAAAATTAAAACAAATACATTGCTCTCTGTTGTAATGTAACTGGGCGCTCAAGGCTTTTCCAAATAATTGTAATAACATTAAACAAATAATAATAATGGTGAGAACAATAATGATAATAATAATAGTTATAATAAGTATAATAATTATCATTATTTGCAAAATTGTCGGTGGTGTACCAAAGACAATTTAGGATGCTGTTTATAATGAAATATGCACACATAGGTTCTGGAATGAACATTAATTACCTGGAGTTGCTGACAACTTTCAATGCTCCCAAATCCTACAACAATTGAATAGAAGGATTTAAATTCATTAAGGCCCTCGAACTTAAGTTCGTTTTTTGTTTCTCATTACAACGCGAAGTGTTCACACTTCGCATGGCTTTCCCTACCCGCACTCATGAGAGACATTTACTGTTTGGAAGTAATTTGCTCCAACAATTGGTAAATCGCCAGTGGGGCTTTTCTGAGAAAACGAATACCAATTATCAATTGGGGTGATATTAAAAACTGTATATTTGAAAGGCGTTTTGAAACGGAACCAAAAATTCCGAAATATAAAATAGCATAACATCCCTTCATTCTTCATTAACTCTCTAGAACAACAGCCCCGCTGAGGGAAAATTATACTTATTGACGTTATCAACGGGGCACCGAATAAAAACAATTTGTTTCAAACATCAAAATAAAAGAAATTATTAATAAGATAATAAAGCTCCCACCCCATCCTAAGTACAAATTTACTTCTCACATTGTTTTCAGTTATTTAAACAGGTTTATAGATCTGAAATCTTTTCAGAAATTAATTTAGATAACATAAAAATTTCTAAAAGACTATGGCTAAAAAAATGTTCTAAACAACTCAGTGGCGTAGACACAATTATTATTTCAGGTCATAGCAGGAGTCGATATTGACACAATTAGAAATTCAGTAGGGTGGATGAGTCTTTCTGCTGCTCTTACAAATTTTACAATTTACCGGTGACTCAAGATAACAATAATTTCTCCAATGCTGTGCCAAAATTAGGCACAAACAATATTGTTTAGATCAAACACTGATAGAACATAAACCTTATTAATATTAAATTAGATTTTCTTAGTTATTAAAATAGCAAGTGCATGTGGTACTTGTAACTGGTATATTATATATCTAACCGTTAGACTTATTGGAATAATTACATAATAATGTCAATTAATTGTAACTGTAGGGTGGTATTGCTACAGATTAGTTAATATAATATTTCCAAATTGCACATATACATTTCTTTAAACATCTACTTTGTGTAATTATCGAGGAAGAAAAGCGAAGGAAAATTAAAAAATTGATTGACTTACCTGTAGGAAGGTCAATTTTAATTTTCCGAGCTTTTCTTCCGAAGATAATTACAACCCTCCCTCCCCGGAAAAAACTCCCAGTGCAATTTGGTAAAATAGACAAAAGCCGAAGTGAGGGCTTCATGCAATATATGCTGTGGCGGGATGTTTGTTTGGGTTATAATTCTGTTTACTTTAAAAACATGTACCTCGATGGATCACGAAAGTGCGATACTACTTTGTGTAATTATCTTCGGAAGAAAAGCTCGGAAAATTAAAATTGACCTTCCTACAGGTAAGTCAATCAATTTTTTAATTTTACCCCACACAAGACACAAAACTAGAATCAAAGCAAATGAAATGTAACGCCGAACATAACCTTAACAAAGAATGGCAATAATGTAGGTTATGTTTCTTATGATTTTTTGGGGTTTCGTCAAATCTGACAGGTGCTTGGGTGTCATCAGCTCGTATCGGTGCAATAATACCGTGTTTTTGGGTGTACGTGGGAATCCGTATCTTTACGTCTAATGGATCTCGTAATGCTAAGAAAACCAAAACTGCGCATGGGCAGATGTCATAAGATACGTTTACGTGTGTTTCAGATGTGCTGCCTTAAGTGTCTATTTTGTGTGTACATCATTTCTCTGAGACTAGTAATACACTTATATACTTCGAGATCACAGAAATCAATTGAGTTAGAAGAAAATCAGGTCCCCCGATATCAAAGATACCGCGGTCAGCTTTCGCTTCTGTATAGTTCCTGTCTTCTGTGTCTATAGTAGGATGCAGTTTTGCATATTTTTGTAAGAGTTGCAGTTGGTTGCAATAGACATTTAAATAAAATAATTAATGTTATAAACACATTTTTTAATTAGATACTGTTTTAGCCACAATTTAAAATAATTAAATTTCCTAGTGTTATGACTTACACCCCCTTGAAACTGGAGATTGATACGCCTATGCCTAATAGTGAGTGACTGGAAACTTGTAGAAAGAGATAGAGTTTTCTAGAGTGTGTTGAGAGAAGATTCTTGATTGCGTTCTGGATGGAGGCCAATTTTAGAGTATATAAGGCGCGATTGCCGGCGCAGAGAGAAGTTTTTATAAAAGTGAAGAAGTTGAAAAGCGAAAAAGTGAGGTTAAATATAAAGTAAACAAAGTGTACAGGTTATTTTGGATAAATAAGAATTTTTATATAATCAGTAAATTATTAAATAAAGTGTTAGTGGTTTACCCCTTGTTAAAATTATTTAGAACCCACGGATTCATACAGGGTGTTTCCTAAAAGGGTGGAAAACACTTAACACTAGGATTCAATATATGAGTAGGGTAATTTGTTACAAACTTTAATGTCTAAGAAATAAGGTGATTTTGCATAGGGTCAAATTATGCATGGAAATTGTTAACGAAGATTCATATCTTGTTGTATACAGATAAAAGCTACCATTATTTTTAATTGAGGACAAGTTCTTTCTAAACATATCTAGAAATGCTGCATATATAAATTGATGGACGTATTAGAATTCTATGATTTGTAAAGTACGGTCTCAGTAGTTCTTAAATTGAAAATATCTGATGATTTGGCCCTGAAAGTGAAGAGTACCAGTGAGTGTTACAGAAGGCATGTTTGGCACCGTTAATAATAAATTTTTGTCATGTTCCTTAGGTGTGTACGCACAAGTTCATCCACATAGTAGTCAACTATCGGCTCTAAGACACAAATTAATGCAAAAAAAACCAATTCTTTAAAATAACCTATTTACATGAAG
The DNA here is from genome assembly GCA_963583905.1 of Stenurella melanura. NCBI lineage: Eukaryota > Metazoa > Arthropoda > Insecta > Coleoptera > Cerambycidae > Stenurella > Stenurella melanura. Next base: position 68,226,336 of record OY757310.1, read on the forward strand.
CAACCAATACCTGATTTCATGACAACCTGCTCAGTGGTTGAACCATCTGAAAGTATCTCTTCCATGGTAACATCCAAATGAACCTCATCATCACTATCACTAACCTCGACAGTTTCCTTAACACCTAAAATTTTCATTACTTGTAAATTCCTTAATATTAGTACTTACTGAAGAAAAATTAAGGAAAAGGAAATAGGAAAATGAAGAGAAAATAAAGGTACTCAACTCACAAAGAAATGTTGAATGCACATTTTTGGAGAAATTAACAATACAGCAGAGTCGAAATAACTTTTGAAGGAGAAATTCTGGGAATAGAAATGTTAGAGTTGGATTAGGTTCAGGAGAGTGCCAGGAATGCACCGGTGATTTTTGTGCATCTAAATCACATCGACAAATGCACTGTTTTAAAAATGTTACCGTTGTGAGTCAATAAAAATTCACTGTTCCTACCAGACTAAACGTATAAAAGAAAAAAATACAGGGTTATGTAGAAATCGATAGACGAATATTTCTATACTGGTTAGGTACTTCTTGGTCCACTAGGTTGGCCACAAAAAATTAAAAATCAGCAAAAATTACTAAACGATTTGTTTTGTTGACAAAATCATTAAAAAAATTCTTTAACAATCTCAGAAAATAATAATACAGTTCTTAACACGTTAAATCTGCTTGCCTATTTTTAGCTATCAAAGTGTAACAGAACGGTCAAAAAATGTAAAGTAAATTTTCAAATTTCGTCAGTTTATGCCATCCTTTCTTTTCAACGATATATCACATATCATATTTATTCCTTGGAACTAAGCAAGCAATTATAAAAACATTTTTTAAACCAATATTTTTTTTAACTAGAATTATACTTGATGTGGAGAAATATGATTAAATAAAACGATTGAAAAAATCAGTAAGTTCTTCAAATCTTTACCATAATCAAGTATTAACTCAATTAAAAAGAATAAAGTAAATTCTGCTAACAAAAAAAAGTAATAATAAAAAAGAATATATCACACAGAACATTAATATTTATTTAATCCTCAAAATTATTTTTAAAATGTCATATCAATTTAAACAAATGGATATTCTTGTTGAATTAATTAAAAAAGATGTTTTAACTTTGACGTTATTAATGTTTGATTATAGTAAAGATTTGAAAAACTTAGTGAATTTTCCAAGCATTTTATGTAATCATGCTACTCCATGGCAAGTAAATGCTAGCTTAAAAAAAATATGTTGATTTAAAAAATGTTTTTATAATTACATTACTTACATAATTTGCATTGAATAAATAGGGCATGTAATAAATCGTTGAAAATGGAGGAAAATATTCTATTTAATGCCGCCATTTCAAGCACGTTTCAAAAAAATCTTTTGACACCCTAAATAGTAAATCTCAAAATAGGTACAGGGGTTTTAAAAAAAATTAGAGAAAATCTCATTGAAATACCTACTTCGTTTTGCAAAAAACTGCCACCTTAGAATTTTCATCGTATCTCTTCAAATAACGGAGATATTTTGCTTAGACGTCTTATACTATGACACTCACACACATACTTGTATGTCTTACATGATAAATAAATATTCCATTCTATTCATATTTCACATTATCGACATTTTCCGTCGTAAATCTAGGTAGGTATGGATTTCAAATGTCTAAATCATATTGTAGCTTATAAAAATCGGCACAATTTTACATAATATTAAGTGAAATATTCTCGAGGGTCCTGTATGCATCAATAACTAAATTTTTCTGGAGAAACTTGAAATTCATCACTGGTAAAATACACTTTTAATCAACGTTACATGTAAAAATTTCTAATTGAAGACAAGTAATAATTTGGTAATTCAAAACTTCTCTTGTGGCAAAAAGAACATCATCGTCAAAATTAACTAAAAGGAAGGTGCATAGGAGAAAAAGTAGGAAGTACAAAGGAGAACAGGATATCATCACTTAAATTAATTAATGGTAAAACCTGTACCATTAATCAGAATATATCGCTTACCTCCTGTTTCCTTATTTGTTTTTGATGTATCAATTTCACTATCATTTTTACCTAAAAATGTACATAATAAAATATAATGATTTGAAATAAAATTTAAATAGAATAGTCAATATGTTAAATATTTGAGATATTAAAGGCATAATTAAAATTTAACATAAACATTGAAAAAGACAGCACAAAATGCACATGCAAGGATATTCAATCTAACAACAAAATGCAATAGCTCAAACATAAAAAATTGATTATTATGCTAAACTATATTAATTTCGCAACGAATGGTGAGATATTATTAATGTTTTAAGTTTCATTTAGGCGTCTTATTTATTATTTGAAGTTAACATAACATGGTTACACTGTGCGAATACATTTTTTCTATATATTAGAGTACCAATATTAATTCCCTGAATGATGCTAAAGCAGTATAGGCTAGTAGTGTAAAACCAAAAAATTAGATGAATCGAAAATAATTGCTACAAAAGGTTTTATAGCAATATGACTATCCTAGGTCCAATTTTACATATTTTTGAAAAATTTTCGTTTTAACTTCTGCCTTTTGGTAATATCATCTAAACTAACCCATATATCAATAAAGTGGCGCATACAAAAGTTATAGAGGAATAAATTATGCGTTCGATGAGATCAAAAGTGAATTTTTTGAACCACCCGTTTGAGTAAAGTTCCACATTAAAGAAGAAGGTGGTCAAGCTGTTGGTCGAAAATAAATGTTTTATCGAAGAAATCAAACCTTTCTCCGAGCATGACACTCAAGCTGAAGCTATTGCCGGAGCTGGCTTACGATTTTTAACAACCCTCTACGAAGTAGGGCAGGAGATACTTTAGATAAATTGTGATTCGACCTGTTTTCCAAAGCCCTAGTGAAATCCAAATCCAACCTGGCATCACTATCACCAGGATCCAAAGCAGTACGCCAACATTGCTTGAGAACTTATCTACGAGTACAAATGTGGTTAGGACACCAGATGGATCCGCTCCTCGGGATGACAGGCTTCAACGTTTGGTCTTGATCCCGTTCCTACCTCCAAGGAACCAGCTCCACAGTTACTTCTCTCCACAATTTTCTGCAAATGCAACAAGGAGTGTGTAGGTGGTTGTGGGTGTCTGAAGGCTGGGATTAATTGCTCATTGATTTGTGCCAACTGCAAGGGGAACTCCTGCACGAACTCCCTATAACCAGATGTTGACGAAGACCTGGACTGCATATATGGGGCGATAAAAATTACAGACTTTCAGGCGCCGAGCGATGGGGCAACGGACTCCACATCGGAAATTACAGACTTTGAGAAGCCGAGTGATAGGGTGACGGACTCCGAATCGAAAATTACAGACTTTGAGGAGCCGAGTAGCCCAAGGAGAATCAAACGTCGACGCCTGTGAAATTTGTGAACCTACCTAATTTCTTCCCCTTTTCATCTTCGTACCCTTAACTACAATTTTTGTTATTATGAAATATAATCATCACTGATTGATTTCAAGAATTGTGTTTCTTATCTTGTCTCCATCTTTATATCAGTTGAATGGATCTCATCATATTCTATATGAAACCATCTTTATATATATTCTACAATTTTAATATTTTATATATTTACTAAGTAGGTACAAGACTAGTACAATGGAGTGCTATAGTACTATGTTTAACATAGTGTAAATAACATGTTTTTCATAAATATGTAAAATTTGTCCAACTCTAATGAGCACTAGTATGGGAACGGGTGGTCCAAAAAATATGCGTCTGATCTCATTCAATGCAGAATTTAATGCCCTACAACTTTTAATAGGATAATATTTTCGATATTGTGAGTTCTTTACGAGATATATCCATAAAACCGCAAAAATACCCCCTTTGAGGTACATTCTTTACCCCCCACCACTTAAACACAATTCTGCCGGGGGGGAAAACCTAGGATAGTCATTTTGGGTAACAGATGAAGGCATTAAAACAATAAAACCTTTTGTAGCAATTATTTCCGAATCGGATTTTAAGCCTACTGGCCTAGTATATAATGGTTGATGTGGATGACCTAAGGACAAAATTGTGGTTTGACAGTCTTATTTTGTCTTCTCAAGTGCTTCCATATTAAATATGTTTGCGTTTGTTCATGTTTACAAAGTGCAAAAAGATGAATTCAATATGTCGGACTGTTTGGCAAGAAATTTCAGAAACTGAAATGAGAACATTAGAAATACTATTAACAGGTTTGTCTCTACAAGTGCTTATGACTGTTTTCCAACAATCAGGAGTTTGCCCACAATGACTTCGAGTGGCCTAATATCATTGTGAGCAAATTCTTAACGGTTGGAAACTAGTGCTAGGTACTTGTAGAAACAAACTTATTCGTTACTTTTTGATTCCCGTAGCAAAGATATTAGATATGACAAATTTCATCGTATTGCAAATTGACTGGTATATAATGTGTCTTATTTCATTAGCTAAAATTCAATGTAGATGCTATTGGGAAGAGCATCACTATTGGCCAGATAGAAAACTGCACGTGAGCACACCTTATCTACTTACTTACATGGGTTAGTAGTTTTAAATGACAACTGTTGAAAAACATTTATTGAAAAAGTGTCGAGAGCATAAAACACGGTCTTTGTTATAATACAAATCTGTAAATATGACTTTATCAATGGGCTAGCATGAATGGTTTCAAGAAATTCTTCAGATGCTGTCAAGAAGACAATTCTCCTCTCTGCCTAGATTTCTGAAACTTTTATTTTAGATAAACCACATTCAAGACAAATTTTGACATTATGCTTTTATCTATGAATAATAATACTAATAATTCAACTCAATATTGCTATACTTCAATTATTATAGTTTTGCACATTTTATCCTAATTTTAATTTATTTTTATTGTATTATATGATTTAAGTTTAAAATGCATCAATTAGAAATTTATTCACTGAAACCGAGCATCATTTCCAGTGTTTGTAAAAACCGAGTTTAGCAGTGGATAAGCAGTACCTAATATATTATATACTGGGTGTCCGGTTGGTTGTTCCCTCGGAAGATTGTGCAAAAACGGCTAACTTTATAAAAAAAATTTCTTAACAAAACTTTCTGTTTCATTTCTACTACAACGTAAAATCATTTTCAATTATACTCTTTATTTTATCATTAAAATCTCGTATGGCTTTGGACTTTTGTTTTATTTTTCTTTCAATTTTTTTAAATGTAATACCCATAATTTTTTTACATGGATTAATAATGCACACAATTTCTCACATTTTGATATCATACACTTTCTATTAATAATTATGAACAGCTCTTGAGAAAGTATCTTGGTAAAGGAACGCCTTACATTGTATAACGAGTCGTTGGTTCTACTTTATAAACGCCTGACTTCACAAATTCCCAAAGGAAAAAACCCATTGATGTCAGGTCGGGTGACCTAGGCGGCTATGCAATGGAACCTAACATAATTTAATAAAATAATAAATTAGATACAATTTAACAGTTTATTAAAATGAAAAACGAACGCAAAACAAAAGACCAAAGCCATGCTAGATTTTAGCTAAAATAAAGAGCACCTCAATTTAGGCAAACATTATTTGAAATAACCATATCTCAAAAACAGTTTGAAATAAAAATAAAGTGTATGATATTAAAATGTGAAAAATTGTATGCCTTATTTGCCCATGTAAAAAAATTATAGGCATTCAGTTTAAAAAAATTGAGAAAAATAATAATTAAATATCAAGAAATATAAACAAATATTTTGGACATCGGGTACAATAATAATTTATTTAAAAAATGTTTTTCAGTAAATACATCATTATCAAATAAGATCCTACATTTTTACAAATAATTATTCGCGGTGATATGGCAGTCAAATAAATGTTTGTAAATTTGTGTAATACAGGAGGACCCTTGGAGGCTTAACTGGCGCCAAAAAAATACAGTGTTCTATTTAAAAAAATCCTACTTTCTTATGTAACTCTCTTTTGTGACATCTCGTATAATTGAAAGTAATTTTACGTTGTAGTAGAAATGAAACACTGAAAGTTTTGTTAAAAAAGTTTTTTATATAATTAGCCGTTTTTGCACAATCTTCCGAGGGAACACTAACGGGACACTCGGTAATTATAATGTTTCTCTCCTCTCGCTTGCATACCCTTGGGTCTTCCTCAGTTTTTTCAGAGTACCTTCAAATTTTTGTCGATTATGCATTCCACAAAACTGTTTATTTCTTTACTTTGTCGAATATGGTTTAATGAGAACTGTTAAAAAATATGTAAATTTAGAAAGCACAGGTTTTGTTTCATTAAAAATTTACCGAAGAAAAAATGCCCAGAATAGCAAACTTATACATGGTGTTACGTAATAACGTGCAAAAAATTTAACTACCAATTCCTTAACAAAAATGAAGGTGGGCTCTTCTAATATTTTTCAAAATAAGCCTTTCCTGTCCAGCTGCTACCCCTTAAAGGGGTGTTGAACAAAAAAACAGTTTTTTATTTCTAGCTGAAACCAACGTAATTGGAAAAAGACGAAATTTGACACAACTCGGTACTAATATTGTTAAATTGTAATTTGGCACCGGCCTACTTAGTGTGTTGACTAATATAATCTCAATAATGTCTCAAAAATGGTCGATTTTACGAAATTTCTTTTTATACACACTAGGAGGATGAAATAATTAATTAATTAGATTCCTTTTCATTAGTAACTGAGATGTGCCAAATTTCGTCTTTTTTCGATTACGTTATTTTCAGATAGAAATTAAAAATGGTTTTTTTGCACACTCCATTAAGGAGATATAGCTAGACAACAGACTTGTTTTAAAAATTTTTATTTTCATTTTTGATAAGGAATTGGAAGTTAAATTTATTGCACACCCTGTATATAAATGTTGTCATTTCTACAAATACGCTAATATTACTAGTATTAAAAAATGAACAAAATTTAACAATTTAATTTAATTAGTAATATTAGTTCATTTGTCAAAATGACTAATTGATACTTTAACTACTTCAATTATAAATTAAATACTAAAAATGAATATTTTTTTCCCAAAAATTTGTATACTTGCAATTCCAAATGTTTACTCTTAATGGAATTTTTCCGTTAAACAAAGCCTAGTGTGTTTTTTAAATTTTTATATTTTGAATCGTTCTCAATGGGCCCTGGTCGAAGAAGTAATTTTTTCCTTTATAAAAATCACCAATTTTGTTGATTACCTATCTAACTAATGAAGGACCCCTCAGTTTTTTTAGTAAAAATGGGTTTCAGTTGATTGTTCTGAAACTTGGGAAAAATGTTCTCCTGGGCCCCCTGATTAAAATTCTCTTTAACCACCAGTCCGACCAAATTCGATTTTTTGATCTAGATTGAAACTGTGAACATCTGCGAAGGTCTGCTTAAAATTTCCATAAACATTCTGAAAAAATTCAGGCTCATTTTTTTGAGTAAAATAAGCATCTTTTGTCTCTTGGCCTCCTCCCAGAAAAAAAAATTAATTAATTTTTTTTTGTTTTTGTAATTTTTTAATGGGAAAAGCACGCACTTTGAAGAAAAGGTTGAGAACGCATAAGTTGATTATTTTTACCTAAAGAATATGCCTGAATATTTTGGGATCTTTCTGAAGTAGAAAAAAATAAAAATCTAGGGAAATTATTGGCCGAAATTATTTTTCGCTAAGAAATTCTGAAAACTCGTAGGGAATAAGCAACATTTGGCTCTTAGCGGTTTTTTTCAAAGTGCTTCCTTTTCCTGTAAAAAAATTATTTTTTTCCGGGAGTGGGAAGTACTTTGAAAAAAACACCAAGAGACAAAAGATGCTTATTTTTCTCCAAAAAATGAGCCTGAATATTTTCAGAATTTTTATGGAACATTTAAGCAGACCTTCGCAGATGTTCACAGTTTCAATCGGCTCTAGATCAAAAAATCGAATTCGGTTAGACTGGCGGTCAAAGAGAACTATAATCAGGGGGCCCAGGAGAACATTTTCTTCGAGTTTCGCAACAATCGACTGAAATCCATTTTCCCCATAAAAAACTGCGGTGTCCTCTGAAGTTGACATGAAAAAACTGAGGAAGATGTGAGGATGTGTAGGGAAGAGGTGACACACTGTATATTATTATCTTTGTTCGATTTTCAGTTATCATTGCACTCTATAAAAGCCCATTATTCTGTCCCCATCTTGTTATTCTAGAACATATAAATTCCAACTGTCTTAAGGAGGGGCAAATTTATAATCACACGAAATTGGAAGTTTTTATGTATTTAACATTTATTATAACGATTATAATATAGAAAAGTATTTACCTATGGAATTTAATTCATCAGAAGAAAATTGGACATTCAGAGATTTAGCGTCTTTACAATCTAGATCTGATACAGTAGCATCTGAATCGTGATCTATAATGTATATACACAAAAATAAAGATTTAAAGTCAAAAAATAAAAATAAATAATAAATAAAAGTAATTTTGATTAATATATCACATGTATAATTATAATTGATTAGTATTAGGTTACGTTAGGTTAATATGTGTATTGATTAGTATTGGTGACAGCGGACTACCTCACACTAAGATTAATTTTAAAAAAATTGGAAAAGGTCTCTACACAGAACTTTCCTCTTTACTTATACAGGGCGGTCACTCTAAAAAATTATTAATTACGAAACGACAGATGAGAATAACAATCAGAACGTAGTTAACACTATTATTACAAAGAAAACCTGATAACTTTTGGTAAAAAAACTATACATACTGGTCATCCGACAGGGAAAATTCAATATTAAATAAAATGTGCCAAATATGGAAGGCTTGCGAAAATACCTTTACAAATTTCCACCATGGCTGGGATATTTCTTAGGATGACCATCCTGTATATGTTTCAATAAAACTATAATAAGTGTCGTGCTTGCCAATTGTGTTAACAATATGCTAAATATTATTTCCATCTGTCACACCTTCAGTTGCACATCCACATAGTGGAGTGAACGTCTGGTAGTGATAATTTTTTATTTTTTTTTTGAAACAGGTTTAGAATGTCATGAAAAGTGGAAATTTTAAATTTGAGCAAAAAAAAATTGTTCCATCATCTATTCCCTTTAGACAGTCCACCCTGTATATTTTCCAGTGAAAGTCTAACCATTTCTGCACTTGCAGTAGCGTCAACTACCTACCTATGACTGTTCTCCGTCAAGTGGTTTTATAGTTACGGCGCTAACAGACAGACAAACAGACCGACAGACAGACTGACGGAATTGAAAAACCTATATTTTCGTAATCTACATGATCTGCAACATGAAGATCCGAAGAAATCTCTTGGAGGGTGACTTTTTCTTGAATACAATACTTCCCTTCGGTATGCGAGGGAAGTAAAAAAAAAAAAAAGATCATAATTTGGAAAACACTGAAGGTTTTCGCTAATTAAGACTAATAGAATCTAAGTGACAAGATTTTGAGACAGCCTTGAAGTAATAATGACCCCTTTCACAAATATCGTTTTTATGATATGACACAGAATTGGCATTTGAAACATCCAAATATTTTTAGTATGAACGTAGGCGAGGTGTTAAACTGATCTCTTATGTACAATTTATCTCATGGTCTATAGAAATAACTACGTTAAGAATAGAAAATACTGAGCGTCGCACCATCATCATAAAGAAGGGCAAAATTAAAACCAATATGGATGATACTTTAAGAATCTGTACCTTCTTTGTTGATGGTAAAATGTGGGCAGCTTTATTTTTTGTTGCGAAAGTTGAAAAAGTACCAAACTGTAAAAGGAGAATAGTGATTACAACAAAATATTCATGAAAGAAGGCTAGGAGTAGTCGAGAAAAACTGCTGTTTCACCATGAGAATATATACCTACAGTTGCAATTAAATTTTTTATGAACATGGCTTCAAATTGTTGCTGCACCCCTCATATTTGTTTATATGGCACTGTCTTACTACTAGATATACCCAGTAAAAAAAAGTTCTTGCCTGAGAAGAAATTTTCGTCAGATGAAGAAAATATGGAAGCAATAAATGGCTTCTTTGAAGGCTTTGACAATTCACTTCCAAGAATGGTATAACCGCATTGAAGCACCGATGAAATAGGTGCATTGAGGATGAGAATTATAGAAATAATTTGTCATGCTTTTGGGTAAGGTCACAAACTACTCTATATTATTAACATAACCTATCATACTATCATGTGCAACAACACCACCACCATAATTTTTTGGTATTGTTCTTAATTTATAATGATGTTAGAAGCTAAGAAATGTATTTTAAAAATATTAGAATGAATAAAAAGGATATCAACTTTGTTACGAAAAGATGCGATAAAACTAACACCTACAGATAGTAGCATATTATAGTACTGGATACATGAAAAGCTAAAAAAGAAAGTTTTTACCTATTCCTTCATTGTCAATTGTTTGTGACAATACAGCTTCCAATTCCTCTGCAATATCCTTCAATGGTCTATTATCAACTTCGTCAACGGGGACAAGATTATCTGGAATATTCACTTAAGAAAAAATTCTAATGACTTAGTATAGGGATTAAAACTACTAGTTAATTGAAGGGAAAGGTCAAAATTAGATAAAATTATACAATTAATAGGAATGGTTAAGGGAGCTGACGATAAAAAAACCTGTTTTACCTATTTTTTCATTTGCATTTTCACCTTCTGCTGAAACGAGTCGGTTTGTATCGCTACAAGCTAGTTCATTTTTATCTAAAACATCCCATAATAAATTACTATGGTAATTTTTAATCATCCTAAACTGTTAATCCACCAAAAGCTATGCAAGTCACCAACTAATGAAGAAAATTTAAGCAGAAGCACACGTCAAGAGAATGAAGAAACTACAGTCTACCTTAAATTAAGTGAAGAAATAGTATACAAGACAGTAAAATAATTATGCATTTTTGACGCAAGCACAATTTTTATATATTTCAATTTTCCAAAATGGCAAATCAACTAACAATATAATTAGAAAATTGACAGGTTGGGCAAGTTATTTTCATATTTTATTTAAAGGTGCCAATATATTTTAGACTATAAATTAATGTTCTGTTTTATTCCTGACCAGAAGCTAGTTTTATTGTATTCCCAGATATACATCTATGATTTTTATATTTTTACTCATTTTCTTACTAAAAATGACTAAAACTCAATCATCTCCAGAAGATGCAAACGCAGTTGGCGAAACTTACGTCGACAGACAGTGCTCGAGTGAAGTGTTTAAGTATTCATGGAAATTAGTTGAGAGATTTTCAAGAAATACATTTTGAATTGTTTGTATTAGGTTCCACTCCCACTCAGCTGGCCCAAGAGTTATCAAATTTTAATTTTAGGTAAATACCTTCTAATAAATTTTACTAGTAGTGGAAATTTATTCAATAACTATATCTTAGAAATTATTAGGATTTCTCTCTCTCTCTATTGCGAGAACTTTAACATAATCAAACTTATATGTTGAAGTAGATTCACGACTTTCAAGATTTTACTCAGACACGAAACATATATCTTGAAATAAACTCACACACATCTCGAATTTTCGACCTTAAATACACATACGCTCACTTACGCGCGAATTGTCATGAGGAATTCTTTTTCTAATGTCATGATCTAATGTGACACGATGAAAATCACGACACACACCTATAGCTACATGCTTACGCACGAGTACTTTCACACATGCACACTACTTCGATGTTACATAATCGCGTCGTGACATGATACGACACGATGAAAATCACGGCACACACCTATAGCTAATTCATGCTTACGCACGAGTAATTTCACACATGCACACTACTTCGATGTTACATCATCGCGTCATGACATGATACAACACGATGAAAATCACATCAAGTGCCCATCTCTGAATCAAAGGACATTATAACTATTATAAATAACTATTATAACTTTATCTTCAATTTCCGTTATATTGAAGATACAATTTTGATGGGAGCTGTATCTCTATAAGTACTCTATGTAAACTTGATAACACCCAAATATCTTTTATTTCTCTATTTTTTTTTTTCATAATTAATATTTGACTGGCAATATTTGTTTATCAATCTATAAAATTACGAAAAAACATGAACATTTTTGCAGAGCATTGAAAGGGCTGCAAAAAAGGTACCCTTAAAATTTTTTGTAATCTTAACCAAAATACAAGAAATTATCGTTTTAACCTCTATTTGTATTTAACATTTATTTACAATTCCAGAACAAAATTTTGTAATAACAGAAAAGTAGTTTATTTAACAAAAATAACAAATGCTTCACATGATCTCCAACTGTTTTAGTACACAAATTAATACATTTAAAATTTTGTGTAATATCAACAAAAAATCAACAATTATCATTTTTTCCTACAAGTCATAGGTGCTTGTGAAACAGAAAACTTGTCGTATTGTCATGACAATACTAAAATTAATTCTACAGTAACATCAAAAAATAGCAAGTATATGTTTAATTTAAGTTTATCTTCGATATAACGGAAATTATTGGAAACAAAATATTTCATCTGTCCCACATTAAGAGGATGTACTTCCTCAGGGATCCATTTTTGGATTGAAGTAAGTTAGGTCATATGGAGCCAAAATGACCTCAGGAATTACAGGTTTCTGTCCAGGAACTCAATTTTGGGACACCCTGTATAAAAATTACACTAGTGCTACTGAAGAAAGAGAATAGCAGGGTAAGCATGGGCCAGATACTTCTCGGAAAAGTTAGGCCGATATTTTTACCTTGACATCATATTACTAGGAGGAACCATTATGTCAGTTATTAAACCCTGCTCGCGCTAGTTTTTAAAATAAATTAATCGAATTCTGAAAAAAGAAATTTTCTCTTTAATGTCATAACCAATTCTTATGATATTTATACATTTAGTAGATATACCAAAGTATTAAACAAAAAGTATTAGTGGTGAGTAATATACCAAAATACACCGTAATAATTTTTTGTTTAATACTAGTACAACTTAAAAATTCATGTATGGAATAAAAGCCGTGTCCGATTAAAGTGGCGCGAACTGTGCTTTTAAAGAGGGAATACTATTAATACTTTTTATGCTTTTACGGAGTTTATTATATAGATTGATGGACAATGGGGCCATTTGCTACTAATGACAGTTTGTGTTGGGGAATCATCAAATTTTGACTGATCCTTAAGTCATGATCAGTAAAGTTATCCCTGGGAATAGAGTTGTCATAATGAGACTTTACATAGGACACACATCTGAGTATCTAAAGGATTGTTAAAAGATCGAGTTCTTTAAACAGACCTCTGCAGGAATGACGTGGATTTTCAAAGGTACGTAAAATCTTTTTCTGCAATATAAGGATTTCATTTATGACTGCAGGGGTCTAGAAACGTAGTTTTTCCCATTTTGACTCAAAATTACTTTTTGTTGCCGATCTATCAAATAAGTTTTTAACCAAGTTAGAGCAGGCCCTCTCACACCATACCTACTAAGTTTGTCAAGTAGCAAGTCATGTCGGATCGTGTCAAATGCGCGTGTTAGATCGAAGAAAACACATGTACTTTAATTTTTATCTTCAAAACTATTTAATATGAAATTATATAGGGATAGTACTGCATCTTGAGTTGCCACACCTTTCTGGAAAGAGATCTCGTTGGTACCTGTTATATCTACCACATGTATAAAAAGCATAAAAATTGGTTATGCCATTAGATAGACATTTTTTTTCTTCAAGATTCGATTAATAAATTCATATTAAAAACCAATGCTGCACAGGGGTGTAATAACTTACAGAATAGATCGGCAATAGACAGGCATCCTGCTCATACTTGCCTGTTCTTCAAAAATTAACACTTTTGTTAAAAAAAAGAAATATGTAATGAAAAATATATTAATAGTCTTCTAATATTGTACTAATAATATTTATTGTTATGTAGGTACCTTTATCTTTGCATTTCGGCAAAGAACAATCCAGTTCGGCTTTTGCAGCATCATTATCTGAATCATCGTCTAAAATTCATATTTATTTATCAAGTAAATTAATGGGATTACATGATAGAGAATACACCACCAGTAAAAACAGTAACTTATTTTTTGTTTAGGAAGCATACTAATATTTTGGGAAATATATTCAACTGAAATTGAGTGAGGATGTTATATGATCTATGTGAAATGGTAATCAACGTACATGATTAGAATAAAATAAAATAGAAATTATTCAAGTTTTTGCTTATAAAATCATTACATAAGTCATAAAATAGGCAATTAAACACTATACAGGTGCCAATGAGATCAGTTTTCAATCGCCATCTCTATATTTTTTTCCAGATCGAGATAAAACTTGGCATATCAAGTTTCTACGATTTCAGTTATTATTCAATTGCTTCAATTTAGTCTGTCAAGGCATACATTTTCAAATTTTTAATCTAACAATGCCAATTGCAAAGGAAAATGTAAACGCATATTGTATTGTGGTACATCGTTAGATTCGTATTGAAAAATTTGAGTTATTTTGAAAAGTGATTTTACTAATTTTGGACCATTCTGTAACACAAATCAACAACAGAACAATCCAATACGTACTTTTCTTCAATTATTTATGATTAGAACAATTTTAGATTGATCACAGCATACTAAAATTAAAATGGGTTGTAAACATGTAAGCGGTCATGAATTAATAGTTACATGCAGAATGATATCGAAATTTCAAAAATAAACAGGGTATCCTATTTAAAAAATCAAAAGTTAGCTCACTTCTGGTGAAACTGGAAGTCATAGAAACTTGACAGACAGACAAAAAATGACGGTTTGGCAATGTACGACCTGCCAAACATCTGTTAAAAAATAAAGAAATGAGGGCCAGAAAGTGATCCCATCAGTAGATTATATACATAAACAAACATTATTATATACAGTATTACATATTATATAAAATTAAACAGATAATTTTGAAATTCATTTAAACTCGTGTATTATGGTTATGGATATTAAAGATGTTTACATATTTATGAATGTTCTTTTTTTGCACATAAAGTAGAGAATTGTAATGAGGCATTCATAAATTCACATTACTAGATTTCGACAAATCGCCGCTACGGTGTCATCGTTACACTCTCGTCCGCTTTGAAACCGGTTATGTAATGATTAAAGGCTGTAAAAGATATGGAAACTTGTATATTATGTTAACATGCCGTTATCTACCTGGTTTGAACAAAATCGATCAATAAATAACAAAGTTATTATTTAAATTCTTTAAATTTATATATTCATATTATAAAATATTGTTATGCTTTGCAAAATCGGCTAATTAGGTAATAGTCCCTAAATAGTACGTCAGAAATAATGATTTGAGGTCGATTTTCGAGTTTTTTCTCCATCAGATTTTATTGGATAGAATTATAGATTTAGGTGTAAATAACAATAAAATCATAGTGCGTATGTACAGTTTTGACTGGAAGACATATTTAAATGCAACTTTATGCAAAAAAGTGCAATTTTTGCTATTTCTTCGGATTTGTCGACAGTTTTTCAAATATAATCGATTAAAAATAATTAATATTGACTAGAACCTTTTTATTTTATTATCACATAAACTTTATTGTATATATAGTCATTTTTTACAATCCAGATGCAATTTCTAGCCCTTGATTACATCCAAAGGTTGTTTTAATATTAAATATATCTCGGAAAAAATTTATACTTGGGGTTTTGATAGTCGCTGAATACGAATCCGACATGATAATTGGAAAATTCAAAATGGCTGACCAGAAATGGCACGAAATTTAAATAAAGAAGTGCTTTTTTCGCGTTATTTTCACTTGAAACGTAAAAAAGATAATACAAATTGCATCTGAGAATTTCATATTTTCATTCTCCCTCGTCTCCCTTTTACCATGTCTCTCTTAGCCCTGTAGAAACAAATAAATGCATTATATTTATGTTTGCCTCCTCTTGTAGTTGAAGTAATTGTGAAAAAATAAAGTAAAAATAATTTTAAAAACATACGTACATACTTTTTTCATTTAAAAAAATTATTTTTGTAAATTTAAAAATAAGGGCTAAAAGAGACATGGTCATGTTAGAATCGTAATCAGCGACCATGAAAACCCCAGAGTACAAATTTTTTTCGAGATATATTTAATATTAAAGCAACGTTTAGATGCAATCAAGGGCTAAAAATTGCATCTGGAGGGTAAAAGATGACTCTATATGCACAATAAAGTTTATGTGATAATAAAATAAAAAGTTTCTAGTCAATATTAATTATTTTCAAACGATTATATTTGAAAAACTATCGAAAATTTCTGACGGCCTAAATGCTTATCAACTTAATAGCAATAAATTTGTCACAAACGTGATAAGATTATAGACCAAGCTTTGGCAGCTTTCATTCATCATGCAGTTAGACAAGGACATTACTCACTAATACATTATTATACTCTTCGGAAATATTCTTTTTATTTATGATAAAATTGAGGAGAGTATTCTATAGAATGTCCAACAATTATACAAAAAAGTGCTTAGCTTACTGTGAACTGTTTATGATTAAGGCTGAGAATTAATATATAATTTATTAACATATCGAATAACCATAATTAATGAAAATTCCATGAAGTTAAAGTCAGTAAATTACCGGTAATTTATTACAAAAAAACTTCTAACTGAAAAAAGTTATGAAGCATCTTTTGAGTAGTAAATTCATTTTGTCTTCACCAGTTTATTGAAAATATTAAAAGACTTTTACCCTAATATCTTTTGTCTATTGAGCTAGAGCATTCTTAATTTGCTTAACCATTACGTATACATCTTCATATTTCAAGTCACTCTGAGAACTTCTGGGATCTTTCTCAGTAATAATCAAAATAACACCCTACCAAAATAATAATTATCTAAACGCCTACACTACTAATTTTGCTCAGCTTTCAGTTGAATATATAAATCATTTGCCGAATACCTTTTAAATAAATGAGAAAATCAAAATCATTATACCGTTAGCACCTTCTAACTATTTGTTACATTTTCCCTAGGAGGTGTACACTTTATTTTTTATGTTGTTTCTTAGGTTTTCACGGGTGTTGAATGAAGTGTTGGTGTTCTTCCGGGTGTTTTCCCGTGTAGTTGGTAGGCTCCTGTGGGAGCCACGCTTGTCTAAACGACGTTTCGGCGGAATCTCATCTGCCATCTTCAGGTTCTAGCTGAATGCTGCCTGCTGCTGCTGCTGCTGTTGCTGCTGCTGCTGCTACTGCTGCTCCTCGTTGCTCGTCAGTTCAGGGTCAGTTCAGTTCGAGCAACGAGGAGCAGCAGTAGCAGCAGCAGCAGCAGCAGCAACAGCAGCAGCAGCAGCAGGCAGCATTCAGCTAGAACCTGAAGATGGCAGATGAGATTCCGCCGAAACGTCGTTTAGACAAGCGTGGCTCCCACAGGAGCCTACCAACTACACGGGAAAACACCCGGAAGAACACCAACACTTTATTTTTTATGTATAAACATAAACAAAAATTACCGATTTTGTTGGTATCTTGAGATGCTCGTGAAGAATCTGTAGAATAATCTAAAATTTTAAATTCAATTTACTTTATTTATAATGTATCTGTTAGAGGAATAGGTCCAATTTATTTTTCTTTTAATCTAAATCAAAAGAAAATTGGATACACTTTGGTATTTGGGGCAGGTAAATAGACTGCATTCACTTAGAAATGGGATATACATAATTCTATGTAGAAAATAAAAAATAGTCAGTTAGTCAATGTAATATTTCCATCCAAAAACATCTTAATGAAAGCATGCGATAACTTCTATACTTATTTATATAGTCTTCCCTGCATATAATTCAAAAATATAAAAAAGTTCGCAAAAAAGCTTTAAGGGCATATCGCATGTCAATTTTCAGTTTAATTACAAAAAAGGCCCTAAAGAAGCTGTTTGGCCTCTTTTATTATCATCACAAGAAATTGTCATACATATATTTCCTAGCAAGTTAAGAACGTAGCCAATACCACTGAATATAATTGGTTGAAATTTGTCCTATCGAATTGATGATTCTCATTGGAATGAGCAATTTATTCAACATGGGCTACCAGGGGTGGAGAATAACTGTTTACTGCACGAATAAATGCTGGTAGTATACTAATCGCAGAAGCTGTCAGTCCCCTTTATGCTTCTTGTGACCATATTTATATCTCTGAATTATATATGGGTCAGACCATATAGACCAAAATTTAACAATTTGTATCTCTTAGATTAATCTCATAAAAGCTTTCTATCGTTGCACGCAAAGTATTATCTCGAAAACTATTAGGTGTACAATTAAATGTAAAGGGGTCAACTTAAACAAAGTAAAGTTTTCTTCCAATTATTTTGATTTGAATCATTTATAAGATGTTATTAAAAATATACATAAAATGTATGGCAAATAGATTTGAAGAATTTGCTGGCCTTGACGCATGGGTTAATATTATCTAGTTAATCCTTTTCCAACTTATTTTCAAAATTTAATATACATAAAACTCATTCAATGCCACACAGACTATTACAAAAATAACATGAGTTCGTGAAATGGATAAGAACATACATATGAGGCATTTAAGTAAAAAAACGTTAAAAGAAGAAAATCCCGGTATATTGTGGCGACATACTTAATGAGATTCAGAGAATCACCAATGTGACCATATTGTAACGCAAGTGCAAATTTTTTCTTTGCACTAAAGCGGATAAATAATTAATATTTACCAATGTCATTAGTGTCTTGTGAAGAATCGATGATGGCAGACATGTCCGCATATGTCTCTGTTTCCTGTTTGTTATTTTCTGAAAAATAGCTAATATGTTAATATATATATTGTAATTATGTAGCCTTGTGAAATTCTACAAAGTGAAATTCATAATAATATTATAAAAATTAGCTCTCTCCTTTTCAAACAATAAATTTTAGCATTGCTAATTTTTCAAATAATTGGCTAATTTCAAACATAAACTGGCAAATTAAATATTTTTTATCGATAATAATCATGGGAAATGATTTATTTTATATAAGATGTAAATTTAGTAGGAAAAATTATGGAGCCATCAGTTTTGATTGAATTTCATTAGTCAATAAAAAATGAAATTTTCAAGAAATGACACAATACACTATAGAACCCAATTTCATTACTTTATTCTTTTACTATTTCAATTAACTTGCAGGTATGACAATTTCAAATTGTTCAAATTTTTTAATTTCTTAGCTTTCCACGCAAAATTTGTAAAGTCAGAATGCACTTGCACTTCATTTTACATAAAAATTATTGATTCTACGAAAAAAATCATATCACCTTTTTATTCTTAATATCCTCTTTTTTTTTTAAATAATTTAACTTTTCTTTTGGCCGATAAATATTTTCCGACTAAGGTTAAGTTGAATAGCTTTGGCTAGACTTCGCCTTAGCGATTGGATGTATTGTATGTACATGCTGTCCTAATAAAGACTTTATTATTATTATTATTATTAGATATTTAAAAAAAATGGAATATTTAAAATTTAAATTCCATTATTTCAGAAAGCAATACTTTGAAAATATCATGCACCAAATATTGGACCAATATATAATAGGACCAGTATATGAATATTAGTCCCATATAGGACCAATATTCATATATAAAACTGCTAAGAGTATCCTATAGAATGTGCAACAATTTTATAAAAAGTGCAGTAAATCGATGGAGTATAATGGTTAGCTTGTTATTTACATTTTCGAAAACCCAAAAATCCCAATTAGAAATTGCCATACACATATTAAACTATTTATTGATATTGCTCAAGAAATGAAAAAGATATGATAAAATTGGGTTTTAACTAAATGTAGACCCAAAATAATACCAGTCACAGTGGTTAATAGTGATCGTATAATACTGAAAATCTGAGGTAAGTAATCGGGTTTTCCCTTATTTTTTTATTACCTTGTTTTGACTGCACATTAGCCTAGGTATCAGGACAATATATACAATTTAAAATTTTAACTATTTGTTAAACAACAATTAAATAACTCAATTTCAACCGACAAACCCAATTCCTAACACCACGAAAATTACTTCTACAGTTGTTAGCAAACACCAAACATTTGTCTTGAAGATGGTTTAATAAATTATATATGCATAGCACAATATAATGACTGGATAAAGTTACATACTACTTGTTATTATAGAAAAGCCGAAAACCTATACAATTTTTATTTTGTTCATGCAGATTTACAAACCTTTATACCGATGCAAAATAATTGTAAAACATTCATATCCATCACATAGCTTCCTCATTATATTGTATAATGGCGGTAAAACATATAGTAGAAGGATAAATGTAGTATGGGGGTTGACGATAAGCTTGTTAACACAGGATGCAAGACCAAATCACAATTATATTCTGTATTTACTTTAGCGAGCAATAGTAATATATGGGAGAGATCTCCTGAGTCAAAAAATTTCATTTCCATCATTCTTTATCAACAATTAGAGCGGAAAATCAGTTTTCTTAAAATACTGGAAGAACTATCTGTCATAGAGGAAAGAGAAGAATGGGTGATTTGTGTACAATTAAAATCCCTACATTAAGAGACTTTTCAAATTAAAATTGCTCCAGCGGTAAAAAAGTCATTTTAAAAAAACTGCATTGTGTATAAATTAAATTTTATATGATATCAAAATGTTCAGCATTTTTTTTTTTAATTTTAGAAATCGAAAGTAGAACAGAAAGTAGTTTAAAGGTCCCCTTTTCACGTATTTCTTGATTAACTCAAAAAACACGCCATCTAGCAAAAAAGATGTAGATTTTCTTTTGATACGTTATCTGCCTATAACTTTTATTTTCATTTTTTAGTTTATAACATTGTTCTAGTTTATATACTTTTAGGTGTGAGACTTTTTGAAACAGTCAAGTATTCAAGAACCAACCTATGTCTGATCCGTTTGGTGCAGAGGTTTTTTCATTAAAAATTTTTAAATATTTTTCAGTGGTAAAATCCCCAACAAAAAGTAAGAAAATCTGAATATGCCACAAATAAACAATTATAGACAATATCAGGTTAGTTAGATCTTGAATATTACAAAAATGTTTTGTGAATCAATTTTAGTTGAAAATTGCGAGCTCTTCGGGAGATCAAGTTGTCCATATTTTCCTTCGGTGGGATAAACAAATAGGATTGTGCAAAAACGATTGCACCGACAGTACTGCATCTTTTGCACACTTATAATACACACTTATTTAACAAAGTTTTATAACGTATTAACAACAAATTAAAATGTTATGTTAATAATTAAGAAATTAATATAATGAAGGTTTTTTTGCAATAAAATTTTTACTGCTGGAGCGCCTTTAATTTGGAAAGTCTCATAAGGTACAAATTTTAATTGTGCACAAACACCTATTCTTCACTTACCTCTATCAGCGATAGTTTTTCCAGTATTTTAAGAAAACTGATTTTCTGCTCTAATTGTTGATAAAAAACGAAGATGCAAATGAAATGTTTTGACTCACAAAATGAGAAACCTCTCCCATTAAAGCAATTCTGCAAAACATTACAGCCACTGATTTATCGAAAAATTCTGTCTGCTTTCTCTTCATTTACCTGGCCTACTAAATATATAACTACCATGAAGTTGTAACTACATCAGTCCAATCCTGCTGATTTATAACACGTATTTTAAACAAACAAATTGAATCTACCACCTGTTTCTCCATATTTCTACCTTCTACTAGCCATGAAATAATAAAGAAATTATAAAGAAGTTTTAATTCCACACGCACTAAGCAAAACCATATTATATTATAAGCCCTTACTCATATAATTAATAATTAATTAGGTTCTGCTATTAACTTTTCATACATACTCATTATTTAATGAACACACAAGCATATTACATATGTGATCAATAATTTAACCACCAAAAATAGGCGATCCCTTAGATTTTTCTAATCCTTCAATTTTAACTACATATGAAAATCAAAAAATTATTTAATAAACTATCGATAACTTTAGTAAATTATTTACTACCCAATATACCAAAATTATTGGAATAGATAAACGAATGCAACAACAATTTTCCAATCAATTATGAAGTATTTGCAATTTACATAAAAAATGCACAAGCAAATTACACTTTTAATCTAGTGAAGTGGAATGCTTTAAAAAAATGTGTTTCATTTTAATTTAACCTTTTATTTGCATTTTCCATTTTTGGAACATTTCTTTCAACATACCAGGAATGTCTGCTTCTATTTTAAATGAATCCTCCAATTTCAACATATATTCACTGTTAACCAATGTTTTCAAGAGAAACGTTATATATTGGGTGCATTAACAGATTCTATAGCAATTTTAGAATATTTAGGAAATAGTGAACACCCTTGGTAATAAAATTTTAAACGGAACTTTCACGTATTGCAACAGATTTTCGATATCATCTCTGGTTTAGTTCTGGAGACAATTCTTTTCGATAATAGGGATGTTCACAAGGGAATTATATTCTATTTAAATATCATTAAATATTTAAAACTAATATACGATTCAAATGTATTTTAACTTTAACTTTAATTTTGACCATACCAATTTTAAATCCATTATATCTTGGAAAGTATGCATACTATGGGGGTATGGTAATGGAGTCCCATTGGTCGGACATTTTTCTTTTTGTAAACCTGTGTAATGCATTTGCAGTGGTCAAGAATAACATTTGGAAAAAACATACTTGCATAAAGACCTTCGTTTTATTTTTAATGTTAGTCAAGACTATGTATTAGTTTCCACCTTCTCAAAGCTAAACCCAATTCTCCACGATGATCGAAACTTTTATAACTTTAAATAATTTTTTTAAAATGGAACATCTATATTGTTACGTGTATCCACCTCTTTGGAAACACCCTGTGCGAATCCGTGGGTTTTCAATAATTTTAACAAGGGGTAAACCACTAACACCTTATTTAATAATTTACTGATCACAAAATACTTCTTAATTAACCAAAATAACCTTTACACTTTGTTTACTTTATATTTAACCTCACTTTTTCGCTGGTACCAGATTTCACTTTAATAGAACTTGTCCTTAATAAACTTCTTTCTCTGCGCCAGTAATCGCGCCTTATATACTCTGAAATTGCCTCTAGATCCATCCAGAAACAATCAAGAATGGACTCAATTAGTTGTGATGTCACAAGTTAGGCAATCTCTATATACTACTGTCATGACACATGGGTTGCCTGCCAAGCACACTGGAACTTGAGCCTTAATGCAAATGTTTATAAGGCGACATTTTCGAGGATAGAAACATGGCATAGAACTTTATTTTATTTCTACCGTGGAAGAAACATTTAAGAACTTCGAATACCTATTTCACATTAAAAAAATACCGTAAAATGTATATATCATGTACGAGTTATAAATACTTTATTTTTGTTTTTGTTTACAGTTTTTGTAATACTTTATACTTGTGTATATTTACGGATACCTTGTCCATGCAATAAACGATAACTGAAAGCTCTTAAATATGTCTTACAAGGGAGAAATAAAATAAAATTCTATGCTATGTTTCCATCCTCGGAAATGTCGCCTTATAAACATATGCATTAAGGGTCAAATTTCAGTAAGCTTGGCAGGCAACCCTTGTGTCATGACACTAGTATATAGGGGTTGCATAATTATGTGACGTCACACTAATTGAGTCCATCTTCTCCACAGTCTCTTTCTGCAAGTTTCCAGTCACTATTATGCATAGGCGTATCTCCAGTTTCAAGGGGGTGTAATACATAACAATGTGTTTAGACTTAACATGTTTTAACAATCAATGACCTATACGTTGATATTCACACTGACTAGTTTCCTTCAACAAAAATTTTAAGTAAAGATGGTCTTGGTTAACATTCAAAGTGAAACGATAGCCAAATTTATGAAAATGTGTTTTTTACAGATTCTTTTCTTGACCTCTACAAATGAATATTTACCGAAAAAATGGAATAATGCAGTAATGCCGCAGCGTATGTCCAAAAATGTTATATGTCTTAATAGGGAATTAAATAAGAGAAATATAAATCTACAAAACAATGTTATGATTAAAAAATTCAAATATTAGCTTACCACTATGTCAATCACCCTGAGTATTTAGAAATCATTTTATAACACGTTACTCCTGATGTCCTAGAATTTTTATCTCACACACTTTATCAAATTTCAACCGGTTCAAGTGATATTGACCGCTTGAACTCACCTTGTGTATATGGTGTTCACTATTTCCTATAGATCATTTTCAATGAAACACCTTGTAGATAACTTCACCATTGAAGGCGCTGGTTTGACAAATATAGGAGACAGAAATAATGAGATAGAAAAACTTACAGAAGGAAAATTTTCTAAAATGATATGCAAATCAAAAGTTTTAAATGTCTCAAATTCATCATTTTTTTCAATAGTTCCACTTCATGCAAAGTTAAAAAATACACACAAGCAAGGTAAACAAAAAATATGCCTTATAATAATATCATCTCAGTAAAAGAAGATAGAGTAAATGTCAGGAAAAAAGATGCATAGTACTATTATGGAACGATGCTCAAATATTTTAGTGCACTACAAAAATAAAAGCTATTGTAGATAAATTACCTATCTCTTTAAGGCGTTCACTTATGTCAAATTCAAAAGATTTGTTGCTACCCTGAGACAAATTCTCTTCGCCATCACGGTCATATTTATCTGTTAAACTAATGGATTCTTCATTATCACCAGAATTTACCATTTGTTTATTGAACACATTTTCATTTTCATATATAACAGTTGCATCACTGTCAGTCTGTGAATTACATTCTGCTGCTAAGTTTTTATTTCTAACATCAGCCTTGACATTTTCTAAAGACCTGTAATTGTAAGTCTCTGTTTCCTGTTCAGTGTCAGATTCTGATACTACTATTATTTCTGAATCAGAGCATATTGTATCATTCTCTGAACTTAACTTATTTTGAGTAACATCTGTGGATTGTGGATTAGGAGATGGCTGTAGTACACATATTTCATTTTCTGAAGCTAGAGAATCTGGATGTAAATTTATATCTTTATCTGAATTTAGATCATCTCCAGCCAAAGACTGGGGATTAGAAGACTCCAGAGGCTGATCTGAACAAGAATCTTTACCTATTGATGCTAGTGGATTTGGAGATAAGTTTATATTGGAAGACTCTGCAGACTGTTTTGCTTCAGTCGTTTTAATTTCTGATATTAGAGAATCTGGAGACAAACTAAGAGATTCTAAAGGTTTATTTGATTCCAAAGAAGCTTTATCTTTTAATGCTAGGGAATTTTTGAGCAAATTATATTGATTTGAGCTTGGATTATTTTCATGAGAATTTACACGAAGAGACTCTGGAGATTGACCTGAATCAGAAGCTAAAAGATTTAATGCTAGGGATTCAGGAGGCAAATTTCTCTCATCTAGACTTGGTTCTTCTGCGTCATTAGTACTAGTAGACTGTTTTACTTCACGAGTCTCAATATCGGACGTTACGTGCAAGCTCTCATTAGATACTTGTTTATCAGCCAATTGGGAATTAAGAGAAATGAGATGCTGCTTTGCATTAGGCTCTTGGCTTTGTTCTTCTATGGAAGGCATGTTAGGTGATGTTAAGGGCTGTGTTGCATTAGAAGTTTTACCATTTGATGCTAAACAATCAGATGGCAAATTTAAATCTTCACTTGAATTAGATGCTTTTGGTTCAGATAATTGAGGATTGGAAGACTGGGAAGGTTGTTTCGCATCCGATATTTGTGTTTCTAAGACCAAGGCCTGAGCAACAGGACACTCTAAAGACTGCTCTGCAGAACAATCTTTATCTTCACTTAACTCAGGCAGCTTTGTCCTGGAGGTTACATCTTTTGATGCTAGAGAATCTGGGACTAATATATCAGAAACAAGAGGGTTAGATGGTTCTACTGTTTGCTCTGCATCAATTGTTTTATCAACTACATCAAAATTTTGATCTTCATTTAAACTATTATTTGAGGGTGGAAAGTTGAGCGAATCTATAGGCTGTTTTGCACTTTCAGTCTCATTTTTTAAGGCTGCAGCATTTACAGATAAATTCTCATCTTTATTTAGCAACTGTTTTACTTTAGTCTCGTGATTTTCTGATGGTAATAATTGAGATGAATCTACATCTTTATTTGAAGTTGAACTTTTTAGACTTTCATCTAATGCTGGTTCAAGAATATCCTCTATTTTTTCTTTTGCTTCAGGATCGCAAGGTATGATCTTACTTTCAGCCTCTGTCATGCTAGACTCTTCTGTTACCAAATTTAGGGAACTAATTATTTCTTTGGTATTTTTTATATTGAGTGATACATCTTTTGTCAACACAGAACTAACAGACTCATTAATATGGTTAGGATCCGACATTTTATTTCCTTCTTGATCAGATTGTAAGCTAACGTTCATGCTTTCATCTAAAATCGGTTGTGTTGCATTATTAATATCCGTGTCTGACAATTCTTCTATATCAGAATCTAGTTTCACTGTTTCCATTGAATATGGACCTCTTTCTAATATTTCCATTTCTTCAGAGCTTAGTTCAGAATTTTCATTATCATACTGTTCATTCTGTAATGATTCAGGCTCTTCCGTTTCATGAGCATTAAGAATAACTGCTTCATCGATATTAGTCTCTAATTTATCTACAGTCTCTACAGGTATATGTGATTTGGAAATTGTTTCAATGCCAGAATCTGTATCTAGACTTCCAACATCAGTAGGCTTTTCTCTGCTTTTGGTATTTTCCACAGTCTTATCTTTTTCTGAATCTGATGTATCAGTATTGGAATCACATATAATATCATCAGAACAGACACTATTATTTTCATCATCTTTATCCTCTAGTGTTGCTGTCTTTTTTGTGTATTGTGCTGTGTCTAAAAGGGATTTTTAGTGTAACATAATTTCTGATTACTGTATTAGAATATATTAGAAAGAACTCATGCAGAGAATAACAGCTACAACTACATATGTATGAAGAATATATTGTACATCAATGTTTATTCAAGTTTAAAAAAATATATATAGACCGCAATTCTTTTTACATGAAACTGAATTAAAATAAAACCCCTCTCTTTCTGATTGGGGTATCCAATCCTCAAAATCGAAAATTTAGAAAAATTTTCATACCTGATTTTCATCAATATTTTTTTCAAGATAATGCATCATAGTATACAGATTTGGAGATTAAAGTTCGTGATATGTAAACGTGTACCTGCAAAGGTAAACCTCGCCTTGTCCGTAGATCAACACAAGGCATTGGTATTCCTTCATACCAACACCGCTTGACAGCGTTTTCCCCACACATTGCGCTTTCAATAGCCCAATTGCATCAAAGTTTATTCCCTATATCACGAAGTGTATTTTCTAAATCTGTATAGCCTAAGAGCCAGCAATGTCATAACCTATGTCATTTCATCAAGGCTGACTTTCTCAGGGAGTATACTATTACAGTCTACATAGTCTACAAGTATGTAACTGGTAGTCTGCCTGGCCGGAACTAGTGCATTACGATGTTGTGGCGCCAGAAAATTATACACGAAGAGCCAGCAACGTCACTATCTACGGAATTTGTCCACGGATGAGATCATAAAAGGATGTTTGAAAAATGCTCCGTTTGGCAATCGAATCGAATTCCAAATCTATTGGATTGCTGTGGCGACCAAAAGGAGCATCAGACGCAATATTATCATATTGCCTTCTTCATCCACGACCCAGTATTTTGTCCGGCACGGGGTTCAAAATCTGCTAGGACCAAAAAATTGTTTGATGCTGCCCCTGCCTCCACAGAAAGACCTTTGCAGACCGCTTACCCCTCATCCCCACTAACAATTTCACAGCAGAATCCAGAAGAGCTTCCACTCGTGTTACTTGTTAGTACTAAAATTCGAATTATATAGTCCCTAATCGCGGAAACTGCCGATCTGACGAAACCGCGATCGGTGGCGTCTTATAGTTCTTCATGGTTCGTAATGACGATCGTTGGGTTTCTCGCGTCGCCGCTCAAATTTCCATCCGTCTACCCCTCGCCGTCGCCCCATATCCCATACAACAAATCCTCATGAAGATAACGCACCCATTTGTTCCGTTCTACGACCTTTTATAACTATGCTGGACGTCCCTCCCTTGAAAGAGGAGGGGGGTTCCTCCTACATAAACTCCACTTGACTAACATAACTGGCCCTCCAGAAGTCAAGGGTGTCAATTCGGTTCAAAATCCAACTCACGTTGCTGACGCTCCGTTTATAATTTTCTGAAGCCACGATGCCATAATGCACCTGCTCCAATCATACAGAGACATGATTAATCCTTTGCCTTAGAGCATGGCAGAAAAGTGATATGAGAATGTTTCTTAGTGGTGAACACTTATGAATTTATTTATTAGTCATGATTTAAAAGCAGACATCCGCAGGTTGATAATGTCTGTCTCTGTACCTAAAATAATCAGGACGTATGCCTGCCTCTGGACTTCCACTAACCAGGATGTATGTTGATCCTATTACTGTAATTACTAAATGATAAGTAATCAATAACAAAAACATTTGCTTACACTTTACCCAATTGTAAAAGATATTTCGAGGTATTGACTGAAGCTTGCATCGCTAAGAAAATTTCTTATATCACTTCTGTTGTTTGCAATGATCGAAGGAGCAGGTTTAATAATAGGCGGGGCGAATTAGATCTAAAAATGCTTTAATTTGAAATCCTTTTAAATATTACAGTTTTCTTCTTAAAGATAGGCAAAAAATTCATAAATAACAACCCTCGAGTTTTTATCGATTCGAAGATACGGAGCATCATTCTTTATTGCAAAACGGAAAGCGGAACCCTGTTTTTTTTTTAGTTTTTCTTAAATGTCCCGTGGAGTAAGCCTCCAATCGACTCGAGCTATACTGATCAAATTTGTTCTTAAGAAAATTTTCTACAAGGATAGGCTATTACGAAAATTCGCAAAAATGATTTATTATTGCAAAATTAGCAACAGAGTTGAGAAAATGAAAAATTTCCGGATTGCAATAACTAAAGTAATTGTCTTCGAAACTTGATGAAAAGATAGCACTTGAGATACCTAAAAAGTGTGTGCCACTCCGTCTCTCTAATCCAAAGTGGCGGCCTATTGCAAACTTCCAAAGTTAAAAATTGAAAGTGCTGCCATTTCGCAAAAAAAAAGAAAATGGATCGGCATGAAACCAATTGAAATCGGTTGAATTTAACAGTATCATTGAATGTAACAAAATTCAGATTTCTTACTAACAAATAAATTTTTTATTTACGAAAAATCGAAAAAATTACCGCTGCTAGGGATCATATCTCCGCGAATTTTCAATTTAAAGATTTGAAACCGAGTGCATTGAATTGCGCTTAAAAAAACATGAATTAAAAAAAAAGTTTTTTTCTAGGACCAATGGGAGCCAAGATATGCCACTACTATGTATTCATCAATAACAACCGTTCTAATCAATATTTTTACTTGAAACTTGGTATAATGCGATTAGAATGTTTTATTCTCGAGAGAGAAGGGTGCTGTGACGTCATAGAAAAATGAAAATATGTCACAAATTCCTATTTCTTATAACATACACATTCCAGTAACTGAATCTTTAGTATTATCTCAACAAAGTAAATAAATTAAAGTAAGTAAATAAATAATATATAACAAAGTAAATAAATCGAAGTTAATAAATAGTATAACTCATTACCTTAATAGTATTTATGCAAATCAAATACTTAAATATATCAAAATATATATTACAAAGTTTCAAATTGTTAATAAATTCAAATTATTAAACTGCAAAAAGAAAAATGTTTTTATTTTATTCGCACATTGTATATTTTATAATAAAATACAAAAATAGTAAAGGTTTCTTCTTAATGTGACATTGCTCAATTATTTATAACCCTATATTTGCAATTAATATCGATGTGTTGTTGAAAAATATAAATTTTAGTACTAAAAGTATCAAAAATATAAATACATTATGAAAAAAGTGAAAATTAATCATAAAATTGCTAATCATTATCTATAATTTCGTTTATGGCATTTCTAGTATTAATTTACAAATTCAGTCTAAAGTATTGCTACCAGGATAAGTCATTACAAAGCCTATTCGTGATAGAATAACACTCGAGACCGTGTAGTGGCATGTACTTGAATATTGCAAACGATATCCATATAAAAATATAGTTCACCAGATATGTTATGCGCTTACCTCAAACGAAAGGAGTCAATTGTCTACCTGGCTCACCATTGCAGGTCCACTGCCTGATTTGATTTATGCCGGTTGCATAGGTTAAATGACTACTTTTATTGAATCATTTACGGAGTTGTTCATTAAACTAACATTATTTAAATAAATAATGCATTATAAATAAATTATTTACATCATGCCTATCAATTAATATAAAGTAGTGAAATAATATTTTCAATAATTATAAAGTAATTCCAAAATTCAATAATTAAAAATTGTGGGTCTACGCTCATGTTCATAGTTAGGAAGTATGCCTTTGTCGGTCTTTTTTTTATGAGTTTCAGACTGACTCTGGACGAAGTATACATCACAGGACAGTTCAGAAAAAACGAAAGGCGAGATCACCTGCGGCGACGGTGCGCCATGACGTCACAGCGCCCGTCTATCTCGGTCGCTCAGTGATATCTCACACTGTAAGCTTTTGCGTGCCCATTAATCTATACTTTCACAATGATGAATGATCAAAAAGGATAAAAAAAATTGCACTTATAAATAAAGCATTCTAGTTGCGTTATATCACGTTTCAAGTAAAAATATTGATTCGAACAGTTGTTATGGATAAAAACGTAAAAGTGGCGTATCTCAGCTCCTGTTGGTCCTAGAAAACTTCTTCTTTTAAATTCATGTTTTTTTAAGCGCAATTCAATGCGCTTGGTTGCAAATCTTTAAACTGAAAATTCGCGAAGATATGATCCCTAGCAACGGTAATTTTTTAGATATTTGTAAATAAAAAATTTATTTGTTAGGGAAAAAAGTCTGAATTTTGGTACATTCGAAGATAGAGTAGTATTATTATGAGAAGATGCTCGCAAAAAATAATGCGCAGAAACGAGTTTGTGTGCTTCCATTGTTCTAGGCCAATGAGAGCGAATTGCGTCATATTTGACATCGAAGCCAGTGGCACCGTCAACCTGCTGTCACAGGATCTGTGCTGCGATATACTTGTTGTGTTCGCCGTTTCTGATTGAATTAAGTGATATAACCTTACTTTCAGTGAAGAATGTCTTCATCGTAAACACCAGAGTGTGACAAGCTTTAATATTCTACATTACACAGCTCTTCGACCTCGAAAAATAGATTACAATTATTATATATCCTTCTACCCCAGATGATGTGTCACTGGTAAAAATATTCGCGCACGTTAGCTCCGCCCCGAGCATCTTCTCATAATAATACTACTCTACTGTTAAATTCAACAGATTCCAATTGGTTTCATGTTGATCGGTTTTTTTTTTTTTGTCGAGAAGGCAGCACTTCCATTTTTAGGCATTCCAAGGGCTATCTTTGCCCAAAATTTCATCAAGTTTCGAAGACAATTACTTTAGTTATTTCAAATAGAATTTTTTTTATTTTTTCAACTTTGTTGCAGCACTTCCATTTTTAGGCATTCCAAGGGCTATCTTTGCCCAATATTTCATCAAGTTTCGAAGACAATTACTTTAGTTATTTCAAATAGAATTTTTTTTATTTTTTCAACTTTGTTGCTAATTTCGCAATAGTAAACAATTTTTGCGAATTTTCTCAATAGCCCATCTTTATCGAAAATTCTTATAGGAATAAATTTGATCGGTATACCTCGAGTCGATTAGAGAAGAAAAAAAAACAAAGTTCCGCATTCTATTTTGCAATAAAAAAACCTTGTTCTGTATCTTTGAGTCTATAAAGACTCAAGGTTTGTTATTTATGAATTTTTTGCTCATTTTTAAGAAAAAAATTGAAACTTTTAAAAGATTTCAGATTCAAAGTCTAGTTCCTATAATGTCATTAGCTGTTACAAATGTGTCAGGTAATCAGCATTTTTACTATATTTTTGAAATATTTAATTATGCCTGTAACGGTACAGAAGTAAGTGTGCAGGCTTCTATACCACTACAGGCATAATTAAATATTTCGAAAATATACTTAGTAAAATACTCATTTTAAAATTATTTTAACATGACATTATGTTATATACATTTAAAATTTCAGTTTCCTTTTTACGTATCATTTTTTCTGGTATGTTTCTTTCTTTAAATGTCTATTTAAACTTTATCAGAAGCTGCGGAGGCAGCTTTGAACATCCTAAAAGTAACTTGTTTTATACATTTTCAGCAGAATTCCTTCGACTTTATGAATGGAAAAGGCCTCAGCAAGCTTCTCTATGAAGAAACTGTTGGATACATGTCCAAAATAATCAGTCGTTCAAAAAATAAACTATGAACATTGCAAGATAAAAGATATATTATTAAAGGATAAACAAGTTAATCTAGTGAGACTGATATCCCAGGATTGGATACCCCATTGATCTATATCGTTTACGTTTAATTAAATAACAATAAAGTAAGAAATTGATCTAAAAAATTAAATTAATTTTTCCCAAGTAGTTTTTTTTTTTCAACTAAATTATCATTTATTCCAGACTACTCTAAGTGAATATTGAAGCAAATAGATACTCACCTACATTACTGTCAAACAATTTAGTTTCTTCTTCGACAAATGATTCATCCAGTTTAAGCGGTAATTCTAAAAACATGTACAGTAATTACACTTTGTTTATTCCATATTTTATATATAACAATTCAAAATTTATTACCTGGTTCAATTTCTTCTTTGTCCTCTGCGGGAGACTCATACTCTGAAATAACAAATTATTAAGAATTATGTCTACTTAAGTTTATGGATTATTGCCAGGTATCAGTATTAAAACAGTAATTTTCATTATTTCTTTTATATTATTTGAATATTTAAAAAATTATTACCTGGCACCATTTCTTCTTTGTTTTCTGCGGGAGACTCACGACCTGAAATTACACATTAATGAGAATTATACAGGGTGTAATCAGTTTCATGTCATTAAAAAAACTGGTAATGGGGACCGACTAGACAAACAAAAAACCTTTATGACTTTTCCCTCTACGAGCACTTTGAAAAAAACTGATCTAGGTCAACATTTTTAATATTATGGTAGACAACAATTGAGAACCACTGCTTTTCTTGGTCAATGGACTTGTAGTTCCCAATTATACAACTTTTAAATTGTCATAAAAAAGTGCTCGCCGGCACATGCGGTGGTCTGCGGTGTCAAAGCAAAGGCCTTGGATCATCGACCGCCTTTGATGGACCGCCTCAACTGAACTGAGGCAATTATAAAGAGGTAAATAATTCGTTCTCTCTTCGTGAGCAATTGCAAGCAAATAATGGCCATAGAGGTTTAAACAGAGCATTTCTTTACATGTGTGTTTTTTAATTTGGAACAAAATATTGGATTGTTTATAATTTAGAAAATTTAAATGTGGTTTATTAACATTTGTAACATAAATGAGTGTCCTGGGTTAAAAGCTTACTACCTACCTAAATGATTCAAAATCTCTGCATCTGCATCAATACACAGTTTGGTACGTCGATAAGTCAATAAAATAAATCTTAACTATAAATACACAATGACGTGTGTACATAACAAAACACCCACAGTAACTAAAATATTGCACAAGGGAGAGTTAGAGTATAGTTTTCTTCAGATCAGATCTATTAAACACTCAGAAAATGTCTTTCATCTTTACCGCATCGCTAAAGACCGCCGACATTTTAGAGCTATCTACACAAATATTGAGTATCATAGGCAAAGACACGAGCGACGATCTAAACCTACCTCAATATTCCAGCAGTTCTCAAAAAATTTTATTGAAAATTTGCGAAATTTTTGTTTATTTTTTTTCTCCAAAACTATGAGCTTTAGACCCCATGTTATATAAGGTTTTTTTTGTTTGTCTTGTCGTTCCCTACCACCAGTTTTTTTTTTAATGACATGAAACTAATTACACCCTGTATCTATTTATGTTTTTCAATACACAGGATGAGTCAGTAGTAGTGCATGGACGGTCAATATCTTCTCAACTGTTTGGAATTTGCAAATGTATTTCAGTCTAGTAATACCATTCCATAATACAGGATAGGGTGTATAGTTCATACGATACCAATTGGTACAGCATAAAAACAAAAACTCGGAGTCCGCGTGGACTTGATCCGCCTGTCACATGGAAATTTAAGCTGGATTAGAAGCCTAGCTAGTTTGATTTGTCAACACAATGTGACAGGCGAATCAAGTCCACATGGACTCCGAGTTTTCGTTTTTATGCTGTCCTGATGGATATCGTATGAACTATAATCATGAATTTACATTCATCTTGCCAAATATAGTACAAATTAGTTAACAGCATGACAGAATACTCTCTATACAAGCCACGTAAAGAATCATGTTTTATATAAAGTATCTTTTATTATAATCGTAGAGCAAAATATTACCCAGGTTTTGATTAAGCACCAAAAAATATAAAGATATACAAAATATCGAGATAGTATACCTCTCAAATGCGAAAGAACTTTATGAAGATTAAGAGATAAGCCAATTTAATTTTAAAATATAATTTTCAAATACATATCGAAATATGCTTAACAAGACTGTAAAGAATGAAGGTCAGGAGTCGCCGAATGCGAATACTTATTAATCATGACAATTTCTATTAGATCTAAAATTTTAATTACTGCAGTAAAGAAGACCAAATAAAGGATAAGATATGCATAGTCTTGTAATAATAATAATAAACATTTATTGTGCAAAAGAATACAGAGAGTATTGTTACAGTCTATTTTCGTACCTGTACAATTAAATTTGAATATCGTAATATGTTATCGTTTTAGTCGAGTCTATATATAGTATAACTGGTTGCCTACCGTTAGTGCTCCATGTGAGCCACACATGGTGTTGCTGGTCCTGGCAACGCGTTGCTAGCAACCCACAGCAACTGTACCTAATTTCTTAGGAAGCGAGTTCCGAACGTCTCGATTATAACCTTTTCAAGACCGTTATTGTGAATTAAACTTATTGTTTTGTTAATGGAATTACGGAATACAATATTATGTGTGGAATATAGACGTCATTAAGGGAGATTTATCAGATTTGTGGGTTATGTTGTATAGTGTTCTTTCGGAACGTACCCACGAAGAGTTTTAGTCATTCTCGGATTTTGACAGAGGTTTCCGTCTTGGCCATTCTTGGTGGTTTTTTCCGTTTGCTTGCCGAAGATAAGTTGTGTCACTGAGCACGTGGATAGCAATTTTGTGAATTTGCTCCTTTAATGGGATATAGTGCTGTAGTCGACAAATTTAGCAGTATTTTATTTTGATATTTTGTATTATTTTCTGTTGAAAAGTACTGCTACGGAATTTTCCGGATAAATCAACTTGCTGGAAGCACATGGCAAAGGAATTCTTTAAGCCCACTCAACATCTAAGGTATACCTCTGAAATCTCTTTAGAAAATAGATTTGTAATGTTCGTTATTTCTTTATTGCAGGGCTTTATGTTCTTTTTAGTTTCAGTTTCACTTTTACCTTTACGTCAATTTTATTTTGGACTTCTACTGGTATCGTATCCTGTATGTTTGACCCTACATCTTACCTTTTTTGTTATTTGTACATCTGTATGTGAACTTTGGTTTTGTTGAAACTTGGTTGCCAAGCTGTTCGTTGAATTTGGAATCCTGAGTTGTACCGGTGAGACTCTCCTGCCTGGTTCCATTGGAAGCTACGCTCCCCTGGTAGGCCTAGGGTATACATTGTGAAACCTGCTGGAGGTAAGCGTCTTTAAATAGCCTAACGAGGGACCTGATATCACATCCCACCTTCTACGTGAGGCATAGAGAGCCTATCAAGTTTTTTTGGGGTACTAAATTGCTGTCATGCGACCCACGTAACTACAGGTTTTTCCACATATTGCACCTAATATTTTACACATTAAATTTAAATTATCAGTAAATATTTTGCACATAACCGATTAAATTTTTAGTAGATTTGAACACTACGCCTGCAATATTTTCACGTTAGTCAATTTAACCTATCGTCACTTACCTAGTTCACATTATTTTGTTCATTTTACGTTATTATTCAGTATTTTAAAGTAATCGTCTAAACCAGTATATTTTGGGGGTCATATTTTGCCTATTATTAGTTAAGATTTTATTAGTTTTAAGTTGTCGTACATTTTGTGTTAGGTTAAGTGTGGGCCGCACATTACTAGATATATGGATCATGTGTAATATTATTAGTGTGGGATATGGTTGTAAGCGTACCTAAATGTGATCATTAAATTTGTTATAGTAAGACGCGTATTTGTTTTCACCAGCATACATCCAAAGCTCCAATTTGACGAATTCACTCCCCAGGGACTTGTCTAGTCAGCCGTGTGAGCCTCTTTCGCCACCAATTAAATGCAGAGAGGGGACTGCACGTAAAACATAAAAATTTTGTTCAGGGCACAGGGTGACCACACTACCACTGCAACAGTATTATAAGACTAGTCAAAATATTGGTAATAATTACAAAGAAAAACTTGTACCAATAGCTGCCGGACATCAAAAACCAAAAAAGTCAAAACAAAGCTGCTTGGAAAATAATCGCAGATTTAACAAATAAGAAAACAGTACATAAAAATACAACTCTTGTAGATGACAACAATACAATCACTGATCCAACTCAAATTGCTAATTACTTCAACAAGGTTTTCATTGATGCACCTCATAAAATTATCGCAAACATAGACTTTAGTGGCGAAAAGGAAATAAATCACATAACATCCATAGAAAATAGCATTTACATTGAAGAATTCTCTGAAACTGAAATCCTAAATATCATCAATCACAAATTGAAAAATTAATTCTCATCAGGTTCTGATGGTCTACCCGGTGCTGTTATTAAAAAATGTGTAAGTCACATTTTAAAACCCTTAATCTACCTTATCAACTTATCCTTATCCATTGGTTCTTTCCCTAACAAACTGAAAGTTAGTAAAGTAAACCCTGTTTATAAGAAGCATGAAAAAACTCAGCGAAAGCCGAAAATTATAGGGCAATTGCTGAGGCATCATGTCTCTCAAAATTTTTTGAATACAGTATGATTGATAGGCTATGGACATTTTTGAATAAACATAAAATCCTCTCTACTGCTCAATATGGTTTTAGATCATCCCATTCTACTATGACAGCAGTGAGCAGGTGAGAGCCCAGCTGGATGTTCTGCGACCTAAGCAGAGCCTTTGACTGTGTTGACTATAGCGGCCTCCTGTTTAAACTGGAGCGATATGGCATACGTGGGGTTGCCCTAAACTGGTTTGACTCTTACTTGTCAAACAGATCACAGTTTGTTGAAATCAGCCATAAAACACATGGTGTTTATAGAAAGTTTAACTCGGGTACTACTAGTACGGGAGTGGGAGTACCCCAGGTTTCTATTTTAGGCCCTGTGTTATTTCTACTCTTTATCAATGACCTTCCCGATTTTGTAAAAGACTATTTCATCATATTGTATGCTGATGACGAATCACTCTTTGTCACCGGTAGCAATGGCAAAGAAAAAGAAATCAAAATTAACCTCCTAATAAACAAGTCATCTCAGTTTTTTAATCAGCAGTAACAGCAATATTATGATTCCCTACCTTCTGGAGTATCACCATGAGTATATATCTGAGTTTTGAAATTCCAAAGCCTATTGTGTTTCCTTTTATGAACAATTTTGTTTTTTGAACAGCGTTTTTTTAGGTAAAAGGATGAATATCTTCTAGAGGTCCTATTGGGACAAACAGAAACAATAAATCTTCGCAATAACAATTTCAACAAATCTGCATTGATTTTGGGTCATTTGAGTATGTACATAACGTACAAAACGAAATAAACTGGATAAAAAGCATTTCTTTTTCATTTTAACGCTTAGAGACGTCAAGCTCCGATCGGCTTTACACTTTCAGAAAATATACCTTTCGTTGAAAACAAAACACCTTGAAATTTTGGTTCCCAAATATTGAACTTGCGGACACAGATGAATTTGTTATCTGAAATTTGAATTGCCCGCCATTTTGTGCCATTAAGTCCAAAACAGATAATTTTTTTCAAACTGTAGTTCTGAATGCCAGCTATTCGATGACATTAAAAAAAATTCTTTTAAAGTCATTTTGGCCACTTTTTTGGCATTTATTTATAGACCAAATGGCAACAAATAGATTTTCTCTGCCATTTTGAAAACATTTATATATTATTTATATATATTTAACCACAAAATAAATAACACCTCACCAGCAATAAATATGGTAAATGCAATAGTAATACCTCAAGCATATACCAAGTATTTAGGGAGACAGACATATAACAAATTAAATTTCAATTGACACATAAAAACCATTAAAGAGAAAATAATAACTAGAGCAAGACACTTCAGGGCTCTCACATATAAAAGAGAGGGAATTAATGCAAAAACAGCAACCAATATACATATAAAACGATATGCAGACCTATGCTAGATTATGGGCATACATTATTGTTAAACTGCAGACCTCCAGCACTAAAAAATGTAGAACTAGCAGAAAGACATAGCCTCCAACTTATCACGAAACTCCGACATCCTAGTACTTCTTTATTTACCCCATCGAATCAATATCTGAATAACATAACATACCCCCAATTATAGAGCGCTTCCAAGAACTGTCCAAGTTTACGAGACCAACAAATATGGAAATTATACAGCAACTGGAAACCAGACAAGATGAAAACATCAGAAGAGTTCGAACTCACCCGACATAAGATTTAATACAAATTTTAAATAACCTTTAAAAGTTGAATATATATTTGAAAGTTGAATTATATTTAATAAAGATTTTTTTTACATATATATATATATATATATATATATATATATATATATATATATATATATATATATATATACATGCATTTAGTACTTATACGCCTCCTAATGTTATACTGTTAGGAAGTGTTTGCCTCCAATTTTACTAGTTCGACTCCGATTTCGGAGTCGGAGACGTTTTGTGTTGTTTTCATCGCGAATGTCTTGATAATCAATAAATTCATGACTCATTATTATCAATAATGATCAGCTTTACTTGTGCGCATGGCAGATTATGACAAAAAAGGAAGAGATAGAGAGATAAAAGCATTTAACGACACTTTTTTCGGAGGCAGGAAATACCTATAAACATATATAAACATACACCATAGTCCACTACATTTTTTACCAGGTGGCGCTGCTGTTTTATACATTTGATATATATAGGTATTAAAAGCTTCCTTACAGTAAAGTAGCGATTTCACCTCATAAACTTGGCAACCGAGTAAAGAGGCATACTATTCCTATATATATCTGTAGACATCCTAACTAAAATTATCTTACTAAGACTATAAATGACTTTTATACAGTGTGTCGCCGGATGGACCTAACTCTACTTAGAATTTTCCTTATTTCGCATTTTAAGAGAAAAAGTCATTCTTCATAAAAAGGTTTGCTTATTGTGAAAAGTCATTAGCCATACTCACACTTTCAAGATAGCATACAGGGTGGTT
This sequence comes from Stenurella melanura, assembly GCA_963583905.1. Lineage (NCBI taxonomy): Eukaryota > Metazoa > Arthropoda > Insecta > Coleoptera > Cerambycidae > Stenurella > Stenurella melanura. The sequence goes on from OY757310.1 coordinate 68,265,970, forward strand.
AGCAAATAAGGAAACGTAAATTTGTACCATGTTGTATCTCAAAGTTGATATTTTTGTGCAAAAATATCAACTTTGAGGTACGACATATCTGGACTACTATTAACATTAGAAACAACTTCTTTCAGTGACATTTTTATATTCCTTTCAAAAAACTAATACTTTACTCTTGGCACAAATTCACATTTCCTAATTTGCTAACCACCCTGTATGTTATTTTGAAAGTCTGAGTATGGTTAATGACTTTTCGCGATAAGCAAAACTTTTTATGAAGAATGACTTTTTCTCTTATAATGTGAAATAAGGAAAATTACAAGTAGGTTCACCCGGGGACACACTGTATACAGAAATAATACTTTCTAGAGATGAATGTTTTTTTATATTTTTTAAATTTGGGAAATAAAAAACGTTTATTTTGCAGACAAAATTACTGAGAACTATGTTTCAACTCAACTTCTGTTATTTTAAACAAATTTCCTACATGTCAGATGTTTTGTCAGATATAACATTGATCATCTTTAAAAATGTGATAAATACATATAGCACTTGTTCAGAAATAAAAATTTTTGTACCCCTTTATAGCTTGGAGCAAATTAAAAATAGTTATTTTAATTACGAGCTTCGGAAGTTTAGTTTTAGGTGTGAGGTGATTTTTTCATAGCCGAGGTGAAGCCAAGGCCTTTCAAAAAATACCTAATATCTAAAAGGGCTTTCACATCGCGTAATGTATTAAATTTTTTTTACTACCGAAAGATATTATGGAATTCGATAATTTAAAACTAATTATTTCATGATATTATTTGATATTTTTAATAAATATTATAGCGTAGGAGGCTTTGACAATTGTATATATGCCAACGAGACAATTACTATCTGTCACCGAGGTTTATAGTCCGGGCAGGAGCTTCGCCCGTATTGGCGAAAATATTCCGGTAAGATTTTTTGTGGATTCTTATGTAAAAAGGGTCCCTTTAAAGGGTTCTGGATGTTTCCAGGTCCAATTGTGGTCCCAATTTGTTATAAACAATTTTTTTTAAACAAACTCCAAATTTAAATTTTTCAGTTCGGAATCACATTTTTTAGGTATTTTGGGACATTCTAAACAAAAAAGTATTCTTGTGATTTTTCTCTAAAATCAATATTTTTTGAGATATACGCAATTGAAAGTTCCGAAAATGTCGAAAAAGGGCAACTTTGACCCCTTAGAAAACTAGGTGAAAAACATCGAAATCCAATGTTTCCAACGTGCATAGCTAATCTTTAGATATCCCTCTACAACATCCCGAAAAGTTTTTCCCGTTTATTTAACTTTAACTTTTAGCTATATATATTATATAGGTTAAATTTTGGAGTTTGTTTAAAAAAATTGTTTATAACAAATTGGGACCACAATTGGGCCTGGAAACATCCGGAACCCTTTAGAGGGACCCTTTTTACGTAAGAATCCACAAAAAAATCTTACCGGAATATTTTCGCCAATACGGGCGAAGCTCCTGCCCGGACTATTATGTTAGACATTTTAATTTCTGGCGGTTAACTTTCAATTGTTTTTTTTAACTCTTCTATCCTGGCCGCGAAAGTTCTACATTCATAGCTAGCAACGCCTTAGCAACCAAATAACTCGAATGTTTACTTTCGTTATCGCGCGTGTCGCTAAGGTTGCAAAAGTTATTTATATAGACGGTAGTGACGGTAGTAGAAAATAGTAATTTACGTTAGAGTCCGGTAGGTGAGATATTACAGTACGAGTTGTTTTACGTACGAGGCAACGCAGAAGCCGAGTCTGATTTCCGCGGTCACCTATAATTATTATTTTTATTTTTCGCTTTTTGCATTGTCTACTAAATAGAACATATGGTAAAAAAAATATTAGAAGCCGGTTTTTATTGGGAGGAAAATAAAAAAATAATAGTTATCTTCCACCCTAAGATATTTTTAAAACTTACACTACTTTATGGAGCAAATATGTAAATATTTCCCTCTAGGAAGAGATATAAATGTTTTAAAAAGCATTCGAGACCAAAATTCTAGAATATATTTGTTGGTTAATCATAAATTTTGCTACTAATTAATGATAGTTTGTTGGAGTCGTCTCGAATGCTTTTTAAAATTTTTTAAACATTTCAAAAATGTTTCTCTTGTTAGAGGGAAATATTTACATTTTTGCTCCAAAATGATCTAAGTTTTCAATATTTTACTTCTTTATATCATCTCTTTGGAAGATTTTCTTTTATTTTCTGCTTTTTAGGGCCTCTCAATAAAAAGTATCTTCTATTAAATTTTTTTCCACTTTACTCTTCTGAGGCATACTTATTTCTCTCCAATTAAAGTTATGTTTAAGTATGTGGTAAATAAAATAATAATTTACTGTAACTGTTGATAGGTATAGTATTTGATTGTTTGTCCTATACATGTTATATATTCTACTTATTTATTAAAATAATAATTAATTTTAACCATTTATAGCTATAATTTTTATTTGTTTATCTTATACTCTTGTTATTTAGTCTACCCCTAGTTTAGTATGTCTTATATTTTTTATATTAAAATTATATCTTGTATTTGATTAGCTTGATGTATATCTTTTTCGGTCAGTTTTAAATGAAAATTCTCTTATTTCCATACGTTTCGGTTTAATAACCATCGTCAGAGGAAAGAAATTATTGTGATTTAATAAAAAAAAAATTCATTTTTATAACATTTTATGTCTATTTCTGTTAGATGTTTTAACGCAACTCTACTCAACAGAAATAGACATAAAATGTTATAATAATATATTTTTTGTTTTTTATTAAATCACAATAATTGTTTTCCTGACGATGGGTATTAAACCGAAACGTAAAGAAATATGATAATTTTAATTTAAAACTGACCCAAGATATACATCAAGCTAATTTGATATCAACGGTCAAGAAAATACAAATATTTATATATCTTGTATTTGATAAATCCAATACTGTAACGGTCTTATAAAAATAAACAGGTTATTAAAGTTATTATATTTTATTAAACATCTTGCAAGAAAAATACTAGTTTGTTTGATACCATTAAATATAAAAAAAACATCTAATACTTCACAACATAAACAAATGGTATTAAAAAGGTGATTTGAACATATTCCTATTTTTTTTTATTTGCATTATTGTATGTATTACAAACAAATATCTTTATTTTGACCCAATCCCGATTACTTAAAATCTCTTGTTCCTCCCTTAAAAGCTTGTTACACTCTTCCTGTTTTGGAGCCCGTTTCTCTTTAATGTGCTCTTTGAAATGGGAAGTTACTAGTTTCTTTTGATCTTCTGTCCACCGTACTCGCTTACTGGTCTTTTTTGCCGACTTTTCACTAACAGATGAAGAATAATTGCTATCTTCATAATCATTTACAATGGATGATTCTGTTTTTGATTGTGATTGGTTCTTTTTTTTAAATTTAGGTGCACCCTTTGCGTTTGATTTAGGTGTATTTTCTTCGGTTTCGGAGTCATCAAATTCAACCAATTCAGTGTTAGGATCAATATTTATTGTTTTTAAATCTTGATTTTTAAACTCGTGCCCTTTTCCATTGTCAAATAAATTTAACAATTTGAAATACAATTTTTTGAGTTCACCAAAATTCTTTTACAATTCGACAAAATCCGGAAGAGTAAGAACAGATTTTTTTCATTCTAAAGCTTAAATTTTTAATTTTTAAATAGATGTCTCTAGCCGGACGCGCGCTCTTTCTTTTGTTTATAAGTCGGAAACGATTAACTTTACGAAAAAATTACAAGAAACCTTTTTTATTTACAATAACTAAGAAAACCAAGAAAAAATTGATTCGGGTCAAGAAAAGCGATTTCTGTTTAAAGAAAATTAGTTTGGAACCAGATTATCATCCGGCAAACTCTTGATCCTTATTCAGGCGCATGTCCCAAACGTGAATATGGAAAAGAATTACAAAAAAAGATTGAAAATCTGGTCCCAATGGTTTTTTTACGAATTGCAAAAATCGCTTATTTTGACCACAATGATATTTTTACTCGTTTTAAACAAAAAAGGTCTCGTAATTTTTTCGTAATGTTGACCGTTTTCGACTTATAAACAATTGAAGAGCGCACGCCCGGCTAAAAACGTCTATTTACCAATTAAAATTTTAAGCTTTATAATGAAAAAGTCTGCATTTACTCTTCAGAATTTGTTTAATAAATGTTCAAAGATTGTATAAGAATTTTGGCGAACTCAAAAAATTTATTTTTAAATATTGTATTTCAACCTTGAAAATGACCGTTTTTGTGTTTCTTCAAGCATTAAATTATATATAAGTCGGAAACGCTCGACTAATAATATTTCGAGTAAAAAAAGCGATTTTTCTTATTTGTTCAAAAAAAATAGTTTAAACAAATTTGGACCAGAATTTCGTCCGGCAAAATCTTGATCCTTATTCGGGGGCATGTCTCGAACGTGAATATGCAAAAAAATCGTTTGGGACATTGCATGTGCGATAACGTTCCCGCGATGCTATTAGTCGAATGGTAATAAAATTCTCGTCAGTTCAATCTTCCAGCCATTTTAAAACAGATAATCACTTAATACCGGGTAAAACACGAACGTGTCTGGTAAAGTACAATTTAGACAATATTAAATAATCATAATATCAAATGCATATGAGCGCACAGTTCTACTGCGCAAGCGCTAGAGCATTTGTTTACTATATAAATCTGGCAACCTGTAAGGAGGCAAACTCTACCGTTATGTATAACAGTTTTATATACATTGAGTCAGAGAGGTACTATTTATGTAACGAGGTGTAAACATACCAATCGTATGAACAAAAAAGTGTATGTAAAAAATGACAGAAATCCTTTCCCCTCTCGACGTGCCCTTGGTAAGTGAAATATGGCGGTTATATATATATATATAAACAGAACTATTCTATCACTATTAGTTCTAGTGGAGGTGCGGGCGCCCGAAATATATAAGGAGGCGGACAAGATACAAATGCACATATATATATATATATATATATATAAATTTGGTATGTAAATTATAATATAACTTATGGTATTATAAACAAAATTTTATGAAAGTGGGCTGAGAGACTCACGTCAATGGCCTTTCGGGAAGCCAATAAAGATTGTTACTACTACAGCAAGATCGAGAACGACTGAATGTGCCGCTCCCTAAAGATTTTTTGTGAGCCACTCACACTATTTTGTGATACTTTCAACATTGCTTTCCACACTTGCGCGTTGGCGATAATGACTAATTTATATAGGTCGTGTGCATGTGACATCCCAAATTTAGATATTTGTCAGAGTTTAGGGACGACCAACCGAATTTCCCAAGATGTTAAATAGAAACTGATCGAATTTTTCATTATATTAGTAATTTTGTAGACATTATATAATACAAAATGCCAAGTTTGGTCTGTGTTATTAATTGTGGAAGTGTGGCAATACGAAATGATGCCAGTTTTTATTATCAAAAGTTGAGGTTGGAATACGTCAACTTCATAAGTTTTGACTTTGAATACCTTGGACTTAATTATATGCACTCCTTTCAAAAATCATGTAATTACAATATATGAGTGTAATATTCGGAGTTACATCGGCATCTGTACTAAAGTCTTCTTCATTTAATATATAGGGATTTAAACTGCAACTTTCCTCTATAAACTTATCCTATACATCATAATAGAGTAAGAGCCCCCAGACCTACGTCATTTTAGCAAAGGTAATATTTTGACAATAAATAGTGTGATATGTAGTTACGAACGTATGCATATTTGCTAGCTTGAAAGCGGGGTCCTATTACAGATAACAGATACGAAAGGTACAAAAACACCTTACTAACCTACGTTAAAGTATGATAGCTGGTTTTCACATATGTTTGACAGAATACTGTTAAAAACCAACATTCATTATTGCCAGACACTTTCCGTGGGCCCTAACTTCTGCTAAATGCTTTAAAGCTCGAAAAAAACCAATTTAACATAACTGTGGAATCAGATCTACTACAGCGCGATTTAGAAAGAGTAAACGTCACACAGAAGAGTCACTGAAATTATCAATATTGATTTCTATTCTACGTACATTATTAAAACTAATTTCCTATATTACTAGACTATAGTCTGTTTTTAAACCAGGAGGAGTAAATATGAAAGTTCCATTTACACCATAAAAGTAACTAGAAAATACACTAAAACCTTTTTGGCGTTTTGGGCAACCAACAATACACGACTACAATGTTTTGTGTGTATTTTCTTACAATATACAATGCATCGACCTCTATTTGACCTCTAGATATTTATATAGCCTTCATACAACTTACGCAATATAAAGGCATCAAGTAATTAGCCACTTTTACCTTCAGATTTACACAAAAGGCATTAAAAACTGATATATAATGTGCAAACAATAAAATAAAAATTATAACCAAATAATTTATGACAAGAAATTAAAATTTTTATAACATGTCAAAGTTTACGACTATTGCCTTGTGTAAAACTGGTGACGGCCTGTCCAATCACAGATGTATGATTTAGCGCGTTAAATTTAAAACGCTCCTCCTGGTTTAAAAACAGACTATAGGGAATACTGAAATACAAATGGCCGCCACTTTGTGATCAGATGATAAAACATGTTGTTTTTACTGCATATTTTGCGGATTTTGTGATTTTTTAAAACTTAATTTTGGATTATTAAATATCCACAATTATCCTTAAGGTGGCCATTCCCTAGAAAGAGACATCCGATAGGGAAATATTTACTATTTTTAGCTATAACTTTTTTTTCTTAGTACGTATATATAAAAAAACTATAGGAGTACCTAAGTAGAACCATAACAAGACTATTACTATGAATTTTCACTCAATAATTTCACTGGTTTGCAAAATAGCTCGATTTAAAACTACGGAATAGGAAGATTAACACAATTTTTAAATTTAAATCCAGCTATTTTGCAAACCACTAAAATTATTGAGTGAAAATTCATAGTAATAGTCTTATTATGATTCTACTTAGGTACTCTTATAGTTTTTTTAAATATACGTACTAAGAAAAAAAAGATATAGCTAAAAATAGTAAATATTTCCCTATCGGATGTCTCTTTCTAGGGAATGGCCACCTTAATCAATTCATGTGGCTAATTATGTTTGTTCAGATGGAGACGAGTTTATATTTTACGAAATTGTCCTACGATGTACAGGTTAGGTGTATGGAAAAAAGTTGGTACTATCAATTTAAATACCTATATGTTAAATAAAGATTTTAGTACAGATGCTGATGTATTTCCGAATATTACACAATTTTTGAAAGGAGTGCATAGTTAAAAGAATGACTACAAGGCATTCAAAAGTCGAAGTTTACAACCAGTTTGTTAGTGGTTGGGTGAAACAAGTTCTCTCCAAGAAATTTACAGGATAACAGCTTATAATCGCAAAGCTAAGGATTAGTTATAAATTATAAATCATTTTTGCTATGTACTTGCATAATTACATGTTGTTTTATGAATAATTACTAACACACAGATCAATTTTTCAGGTTATGGACTTTCTGCGTTGTTAACAAAAGCCTCATTCCTTGGATATATTGCGGATCCAAATGATTTCTTAGCACTCATTGTGATTGTGCTGCAGGTACAGGCAAACACGTTCGCTAGCCTGATTTGAATTTTATAAGGTACAGAGCTGACTCTGTATGAGACGTCATTCCTTTTAGTTTTTAGCAGTAATGGCTATGGCTAAGCAGTTAACCGTTACACAATACAATGTGTAGATTTTGTGAGATAGGTACTCATAAAAGGAAACAAATTAAGCAATGGATTTAAAGTTATAATAAGGTAAACACAATTTATCTAGCGGTTGACCCTTCGTCTATGGTATTATTTATGAGTTGTGCAACCATTGTAATATCTGTAAGAACTTTTTTTATCATGTCGTGTGGTGTTTAAAAACTACTCAATTCTCTTGTTTAACATTACGAAACTGTGAAAATGTGTTAAAGTCAGAGTTAAGACTCAGTTCTCAAATATTAAACAATCCAACATAGTACTCACATTAGATTTTAAACAACCACAATATATACTTTAAAACAAACACACTTGGGCCCCAGATAATCGATGAGACTTTGAACTTTCGTTCTTAATCTATAAACTTGATCAGATTTTATATAATCTGTAGCTTTTTTTTGAAGTTCCTCTTGAATTGCATCATATTTAAAACATTTTTCTCTTTCGACACGAGCCTCTTCAGTCAACTCAAATTTAGATTCAGAAAATATCAGTCAAACCAATATAAACTGTTAATTTCTATACCAAATTGTTTATAGATTGCATTAACAACACTTATTTTATCACAACCACTTTCAGTTTTAAAGCATCTGGCGGAAGTTAGGGCCCACAGAAAGTGTCTGGCAATAATGAATATTGATTTTTAACAGTATTCTGTCAAACATATATGAAAATCAGCTATCATACTTTAACGTAGGTTAGTAAGGTTTATTTTGTACCTGTTATCTGTTTCAAGCTAGCAAATATGCATACGTTCTTGTTCTGGGATTTTGGTCTATAAGACAATTTCGTAAAATATAAACCTGTCTCCATCTTAACAAACAAAATTCGTCATATGAATTGATTATGGATAATGGGCTTGTTCCATGATATTCTTTTTATATGGTTTTTATACTTTTTCATATAGTACTCGATATTTTCATTATACACTTAAAATTTCGTATTATTAACTTTTTCCGTTCTCGAGATATAAGGAGTTGAAATTAGTAATAGTTGCAAAAACCGAGCGCTCATTTGTGACGTCACTATACGCAAGTGACGTAAAAAAATGGCTTTTAGGGTCCTTTCAAATTTAACCTGAAAAGTCGAAAAACATGGAATTTTTAAACGCTGGTAACTAAATAAATTCGTCGAGTGGAAGTTCGTTCTATGTGTCTACGGAAAGGAGAAGGTCGGTGATGCATTCTAATCGTAAATTGCAGGGTTGAAATCGAAAATTCGTTCCGGCAGGAGCGAGAGAAAATTGTAATTTTTTGACATTTCACCAAATTGTACTCCCCTACTGTCAAGTAGTAAGCAAAACAAACAATACTTCGAAAACACTTATTATTATAACCAATAAGGAGCATCAAGCTTATTGAGATCGCCGAGTCTATGCGTATAGTGACGTAGCGCCTGGCCACGCCCCATTTTCGCGAGATGGAAATTTGTAATAGTTTTTAAGATACTAAACGTGCGAATAAGATTCTGATTTTTTGCAGATTCATTAATTTATACTTGCACTTTCGATTTATGAAATAAAAAAAAAATGCTGAACAAGCCCATTGTGGATGTTAAATAATCTAAAATTAAGTTTTAAAACATCACAAAATCCACAAAACATACAGTGAAAACAACATGTTTGATTGTCTGATCACAAAGTGGCGGCCATTTGTGTTTCAGTATTCCCTAGTCTAGTAATATAGGAAATCAGTTTTAATAATGTACGTAGAATAGAAATCAATATTGATAATTTTAGTGACTCTTCTGTGTGATGTCACCTTCGTTCTTTCTTGATTGTACTGTACTATTTCGAAGTAAGCAGGGTTTGAACTTGTTTCACTAGGTATGCCCGTTTGCAAGCTAAACACGCTAACCCACTGAGCTCTACTGTCCCACTTAAAAATGTATTCAGCAATCAATTAGCATGCTGATATTCATACTATACTGACTACTATTTTTCGTCTTGACCATTTCAAAAACCATCAAATATAAGTATATTAAAAATCATAGGCGTTACATTTTAAAAATTCAATTATTAGCTCACCGCCACTACGTGAAACACCCTTTAGATTTATAAACAATTTAAAAATATGTTACTCTTGATCTTCTATAATTTTTATCCGAAACATTTTTTCAAATTTCAGTTGAAGATATATCGACTGTTCCCGCACTACTGACTCACCCCGACTATTTCTGTCTACCAGATGTGTTGAGTCTTAGGACTTATGACCGCATGTAAAGCATCATAACTGGCTTTGAGAAATATTAATTGTAAAACAGTAATTTTTACAACAACCCTTTGATTATTCTATATTGTTTGAATAATATTTAAAAAATTATTACCTGATTTTACTTCTTCTTTGTTTTCTGCGAGAGCCTCACTTTCTGAAATAGAATAGAATAGAATAGAATAGTCTTTATTAGTTCAAATTGTGGTAAAAAAAGAAAATAACCACTTACAAATACCCAGTGGGCGTTGAACATGTCAAAACATATACATATATATAAATACTAAAATATTAGAGACAATGTAAATAAACAATACTAAATAGGACAGTACAGGATAGTTAAGATCTACTGACATAAAATTTACACAAACAAAATTTCAAGTAAATACGTAAACTAAGTGTCAAAAGTTACAGAATTAAAATTCATAATTAAAATCATAATTAAAATCAGGTTAGACATCTTATGTCTTTGTCGTTAAAATATTCATCCATTGTATAATAGGCCTTATTTATTAGAATTTTGTGCAGTTGTAGTTTTAGGTTTCTATCAGGAAGGATTATAATTTCATTTGGAAGTGTATTATATATTTTTATTATAGAAAATTGTACATTTTTCTGAACGTAGCTAAAGTTAGGCATGTTAGGCACTATGAGTTCATGTTTATTTCTGGTGTTATGTGGATGTACTCTGACACAGTCCTTAAATAATGATTTATTTTCTAAAACAAAAGTCACAGCTTCTAAAATATATTGACCAGTGAGGGTAAGGATTCTTCTTTCTATAAAAATTTGTCTGCAGCTGTCTGTCTGTTTCATGTTCAATATGTTTCTTATACATTTTTTTTGAAGAGTGAAAATTTTATTTACATCTGTAGAGTTTCCCCAGAGTATAATACCATATCGTATGCAGGATTGAATGTAGGCATGATATGCGATAAAAGCAGTTTGAACGTTAATGTTTTGTGATATTATTTTAAGGGCATAGCAATACTTTGCCATATTGTTAGATAAATATTCTATATGATTCTTCCAGTCTAGTCTCGAGTCTATTTTTATTCCCAAGAACGAGGTGTTCTTTACTGGAGTTAAGGATGTAGTACCATTTGTAAAGATTGTGTCATTAATTGATATTCTGTTAGCAAATTTAATTATCTGAGTTTTCTCTGTGTTAAGTTTGAGGTTAAGAGGAGTAAAGTACTGTTCTAATATATCTATAGCATTAAATATTTTATTTTCCAAATTTCTCTCACTTTCTTCACTTATAATTAGAGAAGTGTCATCTGCATATTGGACTATATTGTCTATTACTAATGGTAAGTCATTGGTATATAAAATATATAACAGAGGACCCAGTATGGACCCCTGAGGCACACCTCTCTGAATCAGCACTGAATCAGATTTTAAGATTTCGTTGTTTCCATCCATTTCTATCACACATTGGCTCCGATTACTTAAATAGGATGTAATTAATTGTAACGGAATCCCTCTAATTCCATAGTTTTCTAATTTCTTTAATAGGATGTCATGTTCAACACTATCAAAAGCCTTTGACAGATCTATATATAAAGCAACTGTATTTAACTTGTTATTCATTGAGTTTAAGATTTTACATAATGCCTGGTACGCAGCACGTGTTGTAGATTTTCTTTTTCTAAATCCGTTTTGGGTATCTGATAATACTTGGTGATTTTCTAAAAAAATTATGAAGCGGTTGTATATTGTTTTTTCTAATATTTTGCCGACATTTGATAATAAGGCTATTGCTCTGTAATTGCTGATTATATCTTTATCACCTTTTTTATAAATTGCTTTAATTTGCGCTAATTTAAGAATTTCGGGAAAGATACCTGTGCTTAACATCAAGTTGATAATGTGAGCCAATGGATGTGAAATCTCCTGCGCTACATATTTTAACAATTTGACTGGTATTTCATCGCTACCCACTGATTTTGTATTTTTCAAGTTTATGATAATATTATATACCTCTTGGTGGTTAATTGGTTCTAAAAATAGACTCGATTCCAAGATCGGACTGACATTTTCATGTCTTATATTAGAATGAATTTTTGGACACTGGTTTATAAAAAAGTTATTTATATTGTTTAAGACGGATCTCTTGTCTTTATTGTGAGTGTCTATATTTTTTAAAACTGTATTATTTTGTGTGCCAGAACCATTATATTGTTTAATTAAATTCCATACTGCTTTACCTGTATTTTGTGAAGAAGTTATGTATGAGACATTTGAAAGTTTTTTAGCTTCCACAATTACCCTTTTTAAAATATTTTTATATGTATTATATATATCTCTAGGTATTTCTCCTTTCATTATAGCACATTAAGAATTGTATTAGATTTTTCAATTATAAAATATAAATATTAAAACAGTAATTTTTAATACTACACATTTAATATTTTTTAATAATATATAAAAGATTATTACCTGGTTCAATTGCTTTTTTGTTTTCTGCAAGAGACTCAGAATCTGAAATGACATATTAAATATTACATTTACTTAATTTTGTATAAATAATTTTATATAAAAATCATATTTCTTATTTGAGCAAAACTATCGGAGCTACAAATTATGCAACGCTCAGAATTGAGCTTAGTGGCATGGTACTCAAGCATTAAAACATTTCTACAACAAAATTATAAAAAGCAGTTAAGAAATTATTTTGAATACTTTCATGATTAAGTTATAAAACATTTCAGCTTATAAAACTGAATTGTTTTATAACGCCCTTTTGGTAACGTTCAGCAGCATTTTTAGCACCATTATAAATATACTTTGGAATTATTTTATAGTTATTTTTTATTATCTTATAAAACAGTTATATTAAAGGTCTATTTGTGACAATGTTGCCATTGTTCCAGAGTCTGTTATATAATTATCACATATAGTTGTATTTGCAAGCATTTAAAAGAAAATATTATACATACAGAGTGACCCATTTAAAAGCGGGGCACCTTTCTAAAAGTTTTATTTGTAGACCGATTTAAATGATTTTGTTTTAATTATAGAGCTTCAATAACTTTACTGTGGTGCAAAATTTCAGATTGAAATTAAAAATTCCAGGGACTATTTCGATTTTTTCAAGGCCAAAATTCCAAAAAAAGTGTTAGCAATTTTTTTATCTCAAATCTGAGTACGCCACTGGATTTAGAATACCTTGAAATGGATATGACCGAAATTTAATAAAAAAATATTGGTTTCTAACAGAAATATAACATACCTAATTAAAATTTATATTATGTTCTCGAATTATTTCAAATATTCATCATGTAATTCACAATTGTTTAAATAATATTGTTTGCAATATTGGCAATATATCTTACCATAATTAAAGTCCGTTTTATAATAAAAATTTGTCATAATTAAGTATAGCATAAAAGATTATAGCAAAATTATTCCCCCAAAATTTTGGTTCCCAACATAGCAAAGTAAATAATTACCTGATTGTTTAATTTCCCTTTTAGGAGTTCTGCCATCTGAAAAATAAATCAACTATTATATATAGGTATATAAAAGAAAATAGTCCGTTAACAAAGTCAAGGTTAGCGATTTGAAATATTTGATGTAATACACCACATGAAATACCTGTTGAGCTAAACTTCGCCCATTAGATTAAAAAATTGTATTTCTTTTTTATTATTATTATTTCAAATATGTAAATTAAACTTTCATACAGGTGCCAATTTTTTCAAAATTTTGGAATGTTTTTTCTACTACTTTCTATATTTGTTGATTGTGGATTGTTTAAGAGGTTCGGCTCTTCAACTATTCTTCACCTCGACCCACAAGATCTTCTGTAGATTACTCTACAGTTAGTCATTGCCCAAACTCAAAACACCTAATTTATTTTAAATTAAACATTACATTTATCCTCCCCAAACACTTGTTCCAGAGCCAGACGAACATCCATGACATTGAGCGCCTCGGTAACTGATAGACCGGATACAGTGAGGTCGGTAGGGTTAGAAAGAAATCAAATGAAGTAATATGCCACCTCCCGTTCACACAGTGCAAATTATATAGCAATTAAAATTAACATGTACAAAAAGAACAATAATTTATAAAATGCAAAAGGCAATGTAAAAAGAAATACATATCTAAATATATAGACTGAATATTTGGAAAATTCAATGACCAAAAAAACAAGCTCTACAGAAAGTAAGCAGTGGCTATGCCAGACCACACAATTTATGATTTAAAATATTGAGGTAATTGAAAGATTTTATGATATTTGATAAAAATATGTATGAAAATAATTTAGATAAAAAATGACAAAGTAGTTGCCCAGGACTTCTAAACTTTTTACAAAGATTGTGATTGTCCTGGGAGCTCATTTCTCTGTCTTCAGACGTTAACCCCTCCTTTTCGTTCTAGGTACTTTAGCCTAATGGGGATTAACATCTTGCTTTCGCATGCATGTTTCTGATTGGTTATTTAATAATATTAATAATTTCAAAAAGCACTAACACCACCCACATTCATTATGGAAAACAATCCAGACAGTTCACCCGATTTAATTCTATATACACAAAATTTGGAGAAAAACAAAACAGATCGAAACCCACCCTCATATAGGCTCCGACCATCTACCCATTTAGATAACATTGAAATTGAATATGCCAAACATTCAATTGGATGCAGAGTCCCAAATAAATTACAATAAATGTGACATGGAAAAAGTAAATACAGAAATGAAAAACTACATTAATAACCAAAATGGCCCCATCAATGAAGAAATAATTAATGAATTTAATGATAAGCTCACAGAGTGTGTGGCCCAACATTCCCCGAAACTTAAAATAAAGCACTATACATACATGAATTACCACCATTTATAATAAGGCTCATAAAAAATAAACGGAAAATGTACAGAGAGTACAAACAAAACCAAAATGCCACCATTAAAAGAAATTTAAACTTGTACAACAAAACATACAAAAATTGATCCAACAGTATAAAGAAAATAAATGGACAGAAACCTGCAACAATATAAATAGACAACAGGGGAAGATCTATTGGTACCAAGTTAAAAAACTCAGCAGATATAAAATAAAACCCCTTATGTTACAGCTAGAAGACAATGGACAAATCTTTATAACTGATTCGGAAAAGACTGAGCATTTCGCAAGACACTTTGAAAAAGCATTTCAAAAAGGTAATGACATACATTTCGATCAAAACCAATATGAACATGTAACAAGCTGGTACACCAATTATTTTGAAAATGAGACGAGAACTGAAAACCACAAAATAAATGAAGACACCTATTATGAAATCATAAACGAGGGGAAAAGCACGACACCAGGAGAAGACCACATAACGAAAAATTGTATAAGAAAGCTAGATCAAGAAATTCACCTTTTTATAATAAAATGCTACGAATACTGCCTAAACACACACTATTCCCCAGACAAATGAAAACGCGGAACCATAATAGCCATTGCAAAACCAAACACAGACCATAGCAAAGCATGTAATTACAGGCCAATAACCTTACTATCGGTGTTGGCCAAGAACTTCGAAAAGATAATGAAAAACCTTCTCAATTAACATGTACAAAATAAAATACCAAATTATCAATTCGGGTTTCAAGAAAAACGTTCAACAGTGCATCCTCTCACAATTTTAGCTTCTAATGTACAAACAGTGAAACTCTCAGGACAACACAGTGCTGCAATCTTTTTAGACATTAACAAGGCCTTCTACAGTGTGTGGCATGAAGGTATATTATACAAACTACATTTATTAAACTGTCCAAAACATCTGATTCACTTAATAAAAGACTATCTGAATAATCGCAGCCTACAAGTTAAAATTAACGGCAAATATTCTAACAATTTCTCACCACAGCAAGGAGTCCCCCAAGGCTCGCCACTTTCACCCCTCCTATACAATATATACTGCTACGATATATACAACAATAACAGGGCAAACCAAAACACATTTAATAAGGACCTCCTCCAATATGCCGACGATACCCCGCTGGTACCTCACAATAGCTCGATTACTAGTACTGTAACTAAATTGCAACAACTTATGGACAGAACAACAACTTGGTTTAATTTACGGAGATTAAAAGCAAACCCAATTAAGTCACAGCTCATTATATTCAATCATACCCAAACTGATAATACACCAACAATTTCAATAAATGGACAAACCTTAAAAAATTAACCCGTTACTAATTACTTGGATATACACTTAGACCACAAGCTTAATTTCAACCACCACAGAAACCTCATAAAGAACAAATGCATAGCCAGAGGAAAACATTTCAGAAGCTTGACATACAAAGATAAGGGAATAAACAAGAAAACAGCGGCACACATATATAAATCCATATGCAGACCAATTCTCAAATACGCACACCCATTATATATAAATTGCAGAAAACCAGCCAAAATAACCTTAAAGTAGCAGAAACATCCACCTTACGCTCAATAACCAAAATCCGTCATACAAGAAATGCACTACACAACCCTCCAAACAATCTTCTGTACGAAGCAACAAATATTCAACCCATAGCCCAACGTATCATGCATCTCTCTACCAAATTTGCAAAAAACGAACACACTCTGACAACATTGCAACCATTTTGTAAGACACGAGAACAACAACGCCCGAAGCACAAGTACCCCGAAAAAACCATATTGGAACTCCTTAAAGAACTCAATGAAGAATAATTGCAAACAGAGTTTCGATTTTTTTTTTTTTATAAATCAAGATAATGCTTCCAATTGTAACTCTGTAAAATTATATGTAAAATATATCCAAAATATGTAACTGGCTGAAGGACCTCGGTCGATCGCCATTTAGTTTTACCAATAAAGTACTTTATTATTATTAATAATAATAGCAACTACAAGAGCTAGGCTGGAATTGTTCAGGAGAGGACCATTGTCTACCGCAGTGCGGTTATACAATGCTCTACCAAATAGGTTAAGAATCATAGAACCACTAGCTTCTTTTCAAGCAGCAATTCTTGCCTACTTCTGGGATAAGGCTTATTATAGCATTGATGAATTTTTTAATGAAACGGAATAGCTTGTGATGGTCATTGTCCTAAATATTTAAGTTCATAACTTGTATCTGTGTTATTTTATATTTGTTTTTACATTTTCTATGTTATTATTGTAAGATTTTTATTATAATGTACTACCCTACTAATCTTTTGTATCGACGTGGCTGTGACAATTTCCTTGTACAAAAAGCTGAATAAATTATTATTACTATTATTAATAAGTTTATTGTCTAAAATGTCAAATACATTTGCACAAGAGGATTAGATACACATACAGTGATTTAGCGGGATTCATAGTGCGAAGTTGATCTGGTAGGTTATTATAGCAGCGACAGGCAGAAAAGTAAATGATTTGCGAAATGCAGCACTGTTGTGTCGAGGAATTGAGAGAGATATCTATCTTCGTAACTAAGACATAGCCCGTATACTACATCGGCATAGTTAAAGTAGGACAGGACCAATGTATCTGTTAACATTATTTTAGTTTTTGAATCTAGTAGGTTTCTATAAGGAGAAAGCTTTTTTTAAGTTACCATAAGCTTTTTGACAGACATAACTGACATGATCAGTAAATTTCAAATTATTACTCATAACAAGTCCCAGGTTCTGTATAGTAGTGACATGAGGGATTCTTTCACCATCTATTGACAGTTCAAAGTTGGCCGTGGCCTGCAAGCTACTACTAGTGTTGTTGTTAATTAGGGAAAGATCGTTATTTAGCTTTCTGACTGCCTCATGACCGTCTTTTGGGTTAAAATGAAGGCATAATTGAATATCATCAGCAAACATGTGAATTGGACAGAAATTTGTGACAAACTGTAAATCCACAATGAAAGTGATAAAAAACAGAGGGCCCAGGATGAGAATAGAACCTTGAGGTACACCCAATCTTATTGCTCTTCTATCAGGAGTTTTGTTAGAGTGGTTTATGCAGACATGCCGAGAGTGGCCCTGTAAGTAATTCTTACACCACTCCAATGTGTTACCAGTCACACCATAGTGTTGAAGTTTTGCCAATAAGTATTGGGAGTCTCTTCTGTCAAACGCTTTTGACATGTCTAGGAGTGTTAAACATGTAACCATAGATTGGCAAGAAGCACAGAGAACGTTGTCTACTATCGAACATAAGGTCGTTTCAAATTCAAGTCAGTTTTCTATAGTTGCAAAATCAAGGGTTCTTAAGTTATTGTTATTGTAGGCTAATTGATATCTTTATAAAATTGTTTTGTTTTTAATTAAAGGCATTGTAATAATTAAACCAAGATTAAAAAAGGCATTAACAAAAACGACTCTTTGAACTCTAGTATAGAAACAAAATTCCCTCAAAATTTTATTGTCAGTAATTTTACATTATATATAAAAAAAATGCTTTGCTGTATATATAGCAAATGAACTTTAACCCTCCGTCACTTGAACACGCAGTGCTTACACTGCACTTGGCAATTAATTTAATTTTTGACATGTATGTGATTTACGAGACAATTTTAAATTTCATTGCGGTGATGAAAAGGAACCAATAATAATCCCTCCTGGAATTTGTTACCTTTGTGATACACATACAAGTATTAAAACGAGTGTAAAATGTGACGGGTGTGACTACAATGTACGTAAAAACCACAGTGAAATGAGTCCCAAGGAGTGTTCTAGTAACTAGTTTATTGTATTTACTTTTAATTTGATAAATAAGAATAATTTATATTACATTGTGGCCTTTAAATTATAATAAACTTTAACGTTTATAATGAAAAAATTCCAGTTGGTTCAAGTGATGCATAAATACTGCAGCGTGGGTCAGTACCCGCGCAACACCGCTTGACACCGGTGTGTTATGCAGAAAGACGCAAGTGAAGGAGAGTTAATCCTTCATAGTTCAAGTTCTAAATCCTGTTTATCTTTATGAATTTTGTCGAGTGTATGAGAAATCAAAATCCCGCTCCAGTATCAACAATAAAGCATTTGCATTATTACCAATCTAGATTCATCACTACTGACATCCCCGAGGCAGTTTCTCTTGTAGGTTATAAAATAAATATCCTTTTTCAATGAAATATAACCTAAAACTACATAACAATTCTTTTTTTACTTCAATATTGCATATGCATATGTAATTCTTATCAGCATGCATAAAAATGCATTGGACATATTCCTCTTTCAAATATATTATTCTTAGGGTAGGCTTTTTGGCTTGTTTCGCAGGTATCTGGAGCCTTATTGGGCTCTTAGCAGCCTAGTGTACGTACAGCTTCAGAATTTTATTAAATCGTGTACTGATATTAAGGAAATAGTATTTTCTATGAAATATTACATGAGTACGCCCATCGGGTATATGAAAATATAAATAAATTAGAAGATGATCTGGGAAAAATGTTGAAGTGGTCCCAAAACAATATACTCTCAATTAATCCAACTAAAACTCATCTAATGCTATTTGGTTCATCATATAAAGTAAACTTAATAAGAAACTTAGGAATTCTCTTTGACCCACACTTAACCTTTACAGATCATATTATATCTAAACTAAGTATGTCAAATCTCGTTTCTTAGACTTAAGCATTTGTACCAGTTCAGAGACCTATGTCCCATTAAAACTAAACTGCTTCTAATAGAAGCATTAGTATTATCTTTATTCACTTATGGAGACCCAATCAATGGGCCTAACCTCACAGGGGAAGTTAAGTACCATCTCCAGTAAATACAAAATTGTTGTGTATATTATATATATCTAATACACCTAGACCCACACATATCTCACCATACTTGAAAGAGTCAAATATGTTAAAACTTGATAGGAGGAGATTTCTACATTATGCTTGCCTCATACGAAAAATTATCAGTATTCAGACACCACAATACCTCTACGATAAAATTGAATTCAGAAACAATAACCATAACAGAGATCTAAGGAACAACAATGAAGTTACCATACCAGCGCATAGTTCCACTGCCATGGAAGCATCTTTTACTTACATGGTGTCATATCTACAACCGCCTCACTCCTGATATGTTTCAGTTAAACGAGTCTTGTTTTAAACAAAAATTAAAACATTGTCTATGTCCAGGCTTGTTGGAAAATATTAGTGTACAAAAATTTTAGTGTACTGCTAAAATGTTGTATAAATATGAATCTATTCATTACATGATGTCTAACATATTTAGTTCCTATATATGTGTAGCTTTATTAGCCAGTAAGTAATTTTTTACCTTAAAATAGTAGATACTAAATTGTAAGTACCTGAATTATTTTAAAATATTTAAGGGTAGAGTGGGAATCACTGTCTGTGTCTTTTATCCTTTTATAATGTTTGTTATGTACAATAAAGTGGTATTATTATTATGAAGCAATTGAAATATTTTGGGTAGGTTTAGCTTATATGTGATAACTGTAAATGTCCTGTGCTGATTTTAAGTTGAAAACTGAAACTATCGCAGTGATGTAAAATGAAGAGGCATTAATAAATTATTTATAAAGCCCATTCTAGTGGTATAATTAAAGAAACCTCAAAAAGACTAATAACATAATTAACTATGTAATTGATATCAAAATAATTGACTGGTCAAATGATATAAAAAACTCTAAATTTAAAATTGCTTCGGTCAATGACCAGTTAATTTACCGAAAATATTTGACCAGTCAAATTTACATCATTGCAATTAATATTAGAAGAATGTGTTCTTACCCATAAAACTGTCATCACTACTGTCATCGGCGGTGTGGTTTAATTCTGGTGTCTTTCGGTTTCTAAGTTCCTCTTCCTCTTCCGCTTTTAACTCATCGATATCCTCATCTAAAATTGATATTTAATTAATTAGTGATGCAAAGGAAGAAATAGTCTTGACTCTTCCTTGCTGTGTTAGGGTGTGTGTTAGGCTCATTATCACTTATAATTTTTAATAATGGCGTTATCGATAATGTAAACAGCAACAGTTGCTGATAATACTTCGACTATTACTACTGCCGAGGATACTTTGGTTATTATTACTACATAACTACTGATCACAAAAAAGGATTTCCCGTTTATCACTTCGATTGGTCGTCAGAAAAATGTTTTTAGGTCTACTAGTTGGAACCGATAGTACTCTACAATGGGCTTGTTACCGATAATTCTTTCTTCACAATTTTTTTATGGTATTTAATAATATTCAATCAACTTGATAAGCTGATCTTGATAAGCTATTAAAATTTCAGCTTCATAAGTATATCCAATCCTTAGATATTTAATGTTAAAGATTGGGTTTCAGTAGAAAGCGTTTTGCCGATTCGTGATGTCATTTTGCAGGAACGCTAGGGTGAAAGTGTTTGAGTTTGATATAGTAGTCAACAGTCCATTATAATCCGTCAAACTTTAATATCCTGACATGAGTTAATCTGACGTTTGAGGAAAAAAGGTGTCTGTTTCCAACAATATAATTTAGCAATCAAACACCGTTTCCATACAGATACACAATAACACGTGCCACACGCTTATTAAATCTTGACTGTCACCCTATCGGCATATGCAAAATGACGTCACGCGAAGCTCCGCCCCATTTCCGAGCGATCCAACTTTGGTAATTTACTTAAAGGCTTAAATGTTCGGATAAAAACCTCAGCATTTGAAAATTGTCTTAAAAGTTGTTCTACTTTCGATTCCTAAAATTAAAAAAAAAATGCTGAACAGGCCCCCATTTACCACAGAAGAGATAAGACAAGCTATTTTAGGACCAACTTCCAGTATAAACAATCGGCCAACAAAAACTACCCAGATAAATTCATCTACAAAAAACCAAACACCAAAAAACAGTCAACACAAAAACTATTCCTCAGTCACGAAGGAAATAACACACAAAAAATATAAACACATGTTTCACTTAACAACAGATATAGAATGTTCGAGAACATCGTTTTGTGATATTTAGGAAAAACTTTATTTATGAAATATTAAAAACAAAAACTGGGCTACTTCTAAAAAAAAAACAAGATAAAGACGACATTGTGAACACCCTTCAAAATCTGGTTAAAGTCAAGAGAATACAAAATTTAAAAAAAACTTTCACAAATAATAAAGCTACCCCATCTACCCCCACAGCAAGTTAGTCTATCATAATCGATTCGGTTGAACAGGAAATCGAGGACAAACTAATTAGTGAGCATTTGCAATACTTGAACATCGCTACTGTCAAGTCAAAGAATTATATCTAAGGCAACACAAGCACCAACAACCCTTATCAGGATCATCAGTGGTTCCTTGCATACATTTGAAACATTACTCAAAGAAGACAAATATAGGCATTACCCAGTATATCCAAGCAAACCACCCAACCCAACCCCTAAACCTTGTAGCAAATGTTTATCCTTATCACATCCAACGGAGCCATGTAACACGTGGTCAAGCTGCCCAAAATGACATGGCACACATCCATTAAATAAATGTACTTGCACACTGAAATGAACAGCTTGCGGTTCCGAACAACAACAGGCATGGTCCTTCAAGTTTCCCAAAAGACCAACGGGATTATTAGTTGCAGGCATACCAAATCCAAATAAAGTATTTAAATAAAAAATCACATGACATATCACCCGAGAGAAAAAAATCAAGAATGCATCACCCTGTAACAATACACGATTTGATTATCAACACCTACATTAATGGCCTCTACAATCCCTAAAATGTAAATGGGGCTAAATTATTGTTACACACCATTCCTGATATAATTTTATACACGTCCAACATAACCAACAATATTTTAAACGTAAAGGAACCTCCAGATTTAGGTTCCGATCACCTATCATTCAAAATAACAATCGATTTACAAAAAGACATCCAACATAAAGATATTCTAAGGTACAATTTCCACAAAACTAGCATAACGAAAGCAAACGAAAACACGCATATTTACAAAGTGTTGAATTTAAAGAAATCGATAGGCATTGTATCTGACTTTAATTCCGAATTAACATCACAAATTTTAGAAAATACACCCAAAACCAGATCAGTATGTATGAACTACTGCTATTTATCACTCAAGTGATTAAAAAGAAAAGGCAAATGTACCGGGAATATCGAGCCATGGAATATCCTGTAATGAAAATCGATTTAACAAAAACATTCAAGAGGGATTTAAAACCCACAAATGGATACGGGCTTGTGAAAACATAAATTAAAAAAAATTACTGGCAAGGAATTAAGAAGTTATCCAAATACAGAAATAAATTTACTAATAATAAAGTTATCGAGGAAAACAGCTTGAAATATGAAACGGCTACAGAAAAGGCCAATATTTTTGCCCAACACATTATGAGAAAACCTACAAGGAAAGCAGAGACAATAATTTTGATGAAGATTATCATGAACATGTAATACAACGGTACAACACATTTTTTGAAGAAATATTACCAGATGAATAACATTACATGGAAGACGAATATTTTAAGATACTCAAACAAGGAAAAAGCACACGCCCGGGCATGACTATATTACAAAAATTATATTGAGAAAATTAGAAGTGAGAATTCATCTGTATATTATTAAGTTATATGAATTCTGTTTGAGAACGCACTTCATACCTATCAAATGGAAAACTGGGACAATAGTCACCATCTCCAAACACAATTTAGACCACACTAAAATGACTAACTACAGGCCGATTACAATGCTACCAGTCCTAGAGAAAAATTTTGAAAAGATTATTAAAAATAGACTGCAGCAACTTATAGGAAATAAAATTCCTGGATATCAATTTGGTTTCAAAACTGAACATTCAACACTACATCCACTAACAATTCTTTGTAATAGCATAGAAACCACCAAACTCGATAGAAAGTATTTTACTGCTGCATTTCTCGACATTAGCAAAGCTTTCGATAGCGTATGGCGCAAGGGTCTCTTATTTAAGCTTAATAAACTGGGACGCCCTAAATATATTCTTTTTCTCCTCAATAACATGTCAAGTGATAGAAAAATTAAAATTAAAATCCTAAATGCCGATTCATACGAATTCGTTCCAGAACAGGGACTCCCACAAGGTTCTCCCTTGTCATCTCTGTTATTCAATCTATATTGTGCCGACATATATAATTATCAATATGAAGATCATCAGTTTTTCTCGCACATTGCATACGTTCTGCAATTTGCCGATGACACGGCCCTAATTCACATGACGTCACCATAAACAAGGCAATTCAAAAGCTACAGAGCTTAATTAACTCGACATGCACTTGGTTTCATACTTGGAGGCTTAAACCCAATCCATTAAAGTCGCACTTTCTAGCACCAGATTCTCCAACTATCAACATGTATCAACACATCATTACTCCAGAATCTTCTACTAGCTATCTTGGCATCCTCCTTGATAATAAAATTAACTTCAATGCGCATATAGAAGTCAAAAAGAAAAACATGATTTCAAGAGCTAAACACTTTCAAAGTTGAACATACAGAAGTAATGGAATAAATATACCAACTGCAAGCAAAATATACAAGCTAATATGCCGCCCCATGATTGAATATGGAACATTCACACAATTCAAACAGCATCCTACTAATTATAACCGGAGAGGCCGTAGTTATTAAACCAAAAGCTAAGCAAGACAGCAGCAAAACAAAAGAAACCATTCTAAAAAAGCTAAAACCAGCAGACATGGAAATGCCAATTGCATTGACGCCAAAAAGAAGTTGAACTTAGATCTTGATACAAGTCATTCAATTTATGATGTAATGAAGTGTACTGTTTTGCAGAAAAAAATTAATAATGAAAAACAAAAAATTAGAAACAATCCTAAATAGCAATCAAATCAAACAAATAATAATAATTTTATAAATGTTTGTCATCAGAATATTCAGTGCTTGAGAAATAAAGTTGATATAATAGAATCTTTTTTAGAAACAAATAAAATTGACATATTCTGCATTACTGAACACTGGTTAACTGTTGATCAAGCCAATTTTATTAACATTGAGGGCTATAATTTAATGGGTAAATTCTGCAGAAATAAATACAAAAATGGCGGTGTTGCAATATTTTGTAAATGTAATTTAACTAAGCATATTAGAGAATTAAAAGAAATAGAAAACCTGTGTAAAGAAAAACTATTCGAAATTAGTGGCATAGAATTAAATTTAGAAAATGGCGTTAGCATATATGTTTTTTGTATTTATAGGTCTCCAGGATCGGATGTGAATTTATTTTTGAATGAACTTGATATGTTTTTAGAACAATACATTTGTAACAAAAAGTATAAAAACTCCTTAATATGTGGAGATCTAAATATCGATTACTTATCACATACACCACACAAAAATAAGTTAGTTGACGTTTTAAATGAATATGGTTTTACTAACTGCATAGATAAGCCTACAAGATACTCGACTACTTCATCTACCGCAATTGACTATTTATGCACGAAATTTGAAACAGAATTTTTAGATTTTAACACAAACATTATGTTCAATGGTATGTCAGATCACTCAGCGCAAGTTTTAAGTTGTAAAACCAACTTGGATAGGGGGGCTAATTATAAGTACACTAGAATTTATAATCGAGAAAATTATGCTACATTATTTTATTACTTAGGTAAAGAAAACTGGCTTGATATATATCAAACTGACGACGTCAATTTGGGATTTACTAATTTTATTAACACTTTCAAACATTATATTGACATAGCTTTTCCTATTAAAAAAATATGTTTCAGAAATAAAAATAAACATTGGTTAACAAAAGGTATTAAAACGTCAGCTAACAAATTAAAAGAACTCTATCTAAAAAAGTGTGAAACAAGAAGTGCCAATGATACAAACTACTATATTAAATACAAGAAAGTGTACAAAAAAGTTATATCTGCTGCTAAGAAATTATACAACGACAAGCTGTATGCGGAATCGGATAATAAAAGTAAGTGTGTTTGGGAAATTATAAATAATACTGTAAATAATAAGAATAAACATCAAATTACTGAAATTAGAACACAATATGGCATAACTAACGACTTTAAACTTATTGGAAATTCTTTCAATAATTATTTTGCGGATATTCCACATAAACTTCGAAATAATATTACTAACAAAAATGTAAATAATATAAATTTTCCACAAACTAGGCATTTTGATACATTTTTTATAAGCCCTATATCTGAATATACAGTATATAATGTAATAATGGGATTAAAAAAATCTAATTCTACTGGAATTGATTTAATTTCTTCCAATTTATTAAAATCTGCTGTACATTACATAACGTATCCGTTAACCTACCTTGTAAATTTATCACTAGAGAAAGGAATTTTTCCTGATATACTTAAAACAGCACGTATTTTACCTTTATATAAAAAAGACGAAAAAGAAAACATAGAAAACTATAGACCAGTAGCATTACTCAGTACCATATCTAAGATTTTAGAAAAAATTATCTTCGATCAAATTATGTTTTTTCTAACATCTAATAATATCTTACATGAATCCCAACACGGTTTCAGGAAAAAGAGATCTACGCAATCAGTAGTGATACAGTTTATTAGTCGGCTATATGCAGCATTGGATGAAGGTAAAAGATCTTTTGGTCTCTTTATGGACTTAAGTAAGGCATTCGATTCAGTCGATCATGACTTACTTAAAGAAAAACTTAATTTATATGGTCTCAGGGGAAAAATATCGGAGTGGCTAACATCTTACCTTCACGACAGAAACCAGATTGTGGATATTAATGGTGTATATTCAGATGTGACAAACGTTAACATAGGAGTCCCACAGGGCTCCATTTTAGGACCCTTGTTGTTCTTAATTTTTATTAATGATCTTCCTAACGTAGCTAGCTGTGAAAATTCTTTAAGGATGTTTGCAGATGATAATACATATTTATGCTCTGATTCAAATATAACCGAGGTAACTTCAAAAATGCAAAATATAATTGTAAAATTTAAAAACTGGTTTGATATGAACAAGTTGTGTTTAAATGAAACTAAAACTGTGTTTATGAATTTCTCACCACGGAATACATCAAGGGATAAAAGTTATTTGTTAAAAGTTGAAGGAAAGTCCATTGCTCAAGTAGAGAATACAAAATTTCTTGGTATACATATAGATAATACCTTGAACTGGGACATGCATATAGATTATCTCTCGAAAAAGCTTGCATCGTTTTGTTACGCTTTGTACAGATTAAAAAATGTTAGTAATAACGCTACTTTGATATCTTTTTATCATGCCCAATTTGCATCTCGCTTACGTTATGGAATAATATTTTGGGGACTCTCATGCCACTTCAACAGATTATTTAAAATTCAAAAAAAGGCGATAAGAAACATTGTAGGAATATCCGCAAGAGTATCATGTAGAAATTATTTCAGAGATTTAAAGCTGTTAACACTTCCTTGTATATATATTTATGAAATTTTAATATACGTTAAAACTAACTTGGAGACATTTACAATTAATGGCGATTATCACCATTATGAAACGAGACAAAGATCTATGTTGTCAATTCCTGCACATGGTTTGTCCGTATACGAGAAAAGTCCTATGTACGTAGGAATTAA
Source organism: Stenurella melanura (assembly GCA_963583905.1). NCBI lineage: Eukaryota > Metazoa > Arthropoda > Insecta > Coleoptera > Cerambycidae > Stenurella > Stenurella melanura. The sequence continues at coordinate 68,293,493 of OY757310.1, forward strand.
ATTTTATAACAAATTATTGCCAGAAATAAAATACATAGAAAATATCAATTTGTTCAAAAATAAACTTAAATCTTTTCTCCTTGACAAATGTTTTTATAGTACCCAAGAATATTTAGGATTTTAGTTTCTCTTAACTCGTTTTACATTGCACATGCCTTTTTTAATTGTTATTTTAATAAATATTGTATGTCTACTTTATATTTTATATTTTCTACAATGATTTTGTATTTTATTTATTTTATATTCTTTTAATATTTACCTTATTCACATTCTGTCTATACACTTTTATATTACTGTATCGTTATATTTTTATTCTATATTTTTATGTAATTTTGCATTTTGTTCACTTGTAATGTTCTGACGTCTCCTATACCATGTTTTATGGTCTCCTGGAAAAATCAATAAATAAATAAATATAGTCTTTATTTTCACTACCTTACGAGTTCACAAACAGGTCAAGATGTTTAACACCAAATTTTACCACATCCAGACAGCGCTAACGGAAAGCACGACGGAAACTGTAACGAGAAGAGTTGCAATGCCGATGGGAGAACTCCCTAAAGATACCATGCGGCTCATTCAAGACAGAAGGAGGGTTAATAAACTAGTGCAGAGTACAAGACTCCCTAACACTAAGGGAATACAATCAACTAACCCGAAGAGTTAAAGAAGCCCTGCAAGAACACAGGCAGAACAGATAGCAATGTCAGCTAGAGTCACTAGATCCTCAGGACAGAAGCATGTGGACTACCTAGAAGGCTCTGCGTGCCAAGTGAAAACCAGTCCACTGGCAGGAAAAAGCCCAGGCTTTTGCCGACAGCTTGGAACTGCAGTGTAGGGAAAACCAGATCGTCGATGAGGACGAGGACTGGGAGGACAACGTAATATGCAGGGTCAAAAGGCTGCGACACATGCCGGATGAAGAAATAATCCTCCCGACTTCTCTTGAAGAACTCAGGAAAATTCTGAGAAGCCTCAAACCCCGCAAAGCGTTAGGGTGCAACGCAATAGGGAACATAGTACCTAAGAAACTACCCCTCAAAGGAGTAGCTACAATGGTGAACATCATCAATGCCATTTTAAGACTACGTTATTTCTCCACCAAACAGAACATTCCACCGAGCTCCAAGTACTTCGTCTAACTGAGTACATCACGGAGGGTCTTAGACGTAGCCAAGGCCCTCGACAGGGTTTGGCATGAAGATCTCCTGGCGAATATGTTGTCGTTGGGACACCTTATCGGCATCGTCAAGCTTGTGAGATCCTACCTTCACTGGATGCAACTCCGTGTGAAGATTTCCAACAAGCTGTCGAACTGCAGGCCTATGGAAGCAGGCATACCGCAGGGATCGGCACTCTCTCCTCAACTGTTCAACATCTACACCTCTTACATGTCAAGAACCGACACGGCCATAATCGCAAGATCATGGAGTGCAAGAATTGCCACCCGCAACCTCCAGGAAGCGACATCCCTTCTGGAAGAGTAGTGCAACAAGTGGAGAGTCCAAATCAACGCGTAGAAGAGCAAAGTCATCCTCTTCAAGAGAGTCAGGAAACAAACTCCCACAGGACACGACTCCTTGAAGGGTGAGAACATCCAATGGCACAATACCGTCAAGTACCTTGGCGTTATCATGGATTGAAGTCTGACATGGAGACAGAACACGGGAGCGATAATACAGAAAGGGAGGACGAGGAAGACTCTACTTTACCCATGATAGGTAGACAGAGCCAACTCAATCTGAGGAACAAGCTCACACTTATCAGGACCCTCATTGCACCTATTTTGACCTATGCCTCCGTTGCCTGGAGATACCAAGCAGCCACCCACCTGAAGAGGATACAAGCTGTGGAAAACGTTACACTTAGGAGCGCCATGAATGCACCATGGTTTGTCAAAAATGCCGACATCTTTAGAGACCTGGAGTACACCCCGGTAACTGAAGTCATCTGGGACAGAGCAAAGAATTTATACGCCCGTGAGGCAGAGCACGGGAATCCGCTGGTCAGACAGGCGACTGACTACGACCCCAACGATGCTCCGAGGCACAAGAGGCCAAAGCTCCAAATCCTGGATAACGGGCAAGTAAACTTAACCGTTTTTCTGTCTCAGCCCGACCTTCAAACCACGCTGCAAGAAGACAATGACCAAAGACATCCAAATCGCCTGATCTTAGGGGTACCAAGCAAACAACCAGCTCGGTACCCTTAGAATAGAATAGAATCATTTATTGATGTCAGATACACAAAAGTTACCCTAGCCCGTGCCGGCCTCTGACGCTAAAATAAGCATCCTTGGCGAAATCGGAGCACATGATGCCAATTGGCACCCTGGGTTTCCAACTAGTCAACACCCCCCAAACCCCTCCAAACTCCGAGGGAGCTCGGCAACATCTGTTTTCTCTCACTAAAGACGCTCCCAGGAGCCGACATGCCAACGAAGAAAGAAGACCAAGGCAGAAGGGCGCCAGAAGAAATGACCCAGCTGGCAGAGTCCAACAGCCAGGACCAGGGGAGGTCTGTTAACATCGCCTACACTGTCTGCATTTGTGGAGGGAATAGGCAAAAAAGCAGGCCCACCCCTTACGAGGCCAGTCCAGGTCTACAGCGATGATTGGGGCAAAGAGTTCAAGCTCGACCCCTAAACATCCGAGACCGTCACCATTAGCCAAGAATATTGGCGCGACCAGGTGCATTTATTATATCAGATCGAGACGGGATGCATTTGTTGCCTTAGAGCATTGCAGGCAACAAAAGTAACATGAAAGTTCTTCTTATAAGTGAAAACTTAATTAATAAATTAAATTAATTAGCAAAGAAAATCAGCTTGACACTTATTAGTCATGGCATAAATACACCTTGCAGGTTCAATATATCTGCCCGAGTGTCCGAGATGTATATAAACTGAAATTTAGTTTTACTAGTGGACTAGTGGGTGAAGGGGTTGCCCTGCTGAAATTTAGTGGATCGTTTATATATCGCGATAGACAATTGCTGAACAATTCACAGATTCCACGAATAAACCAAACGAGTCGAACAGCAAATCCGAGTTTTTCGGTTTGGGAATCATTTTCTTAACTCGTTTCCTGTCTGAAAATTTGCCATTCGACTTGTTTGATTTAATTGTAGATCGTATGATTTTTTCGTGAATTGCGAGGTGAACTGTTTATACACCTCAATAAACAAGAAATCTCGAAATCACGGAATCTCAGCAAGGCAAACGAGTTTTCCGCTTTGTAAATTATTTTCTTGACTCATTTCCTACCTGAGAATTTACTGTTTGACTTGGTTCATTCAATCGTGGAGATTATGATTTTTTCGTGAATTATTTATCGAACTTAATTTACAATAAACCCCGAAATCACGGAATCTCAGCGAGGCAACTGAATTATCCGCTTCGCAAATTATTTTTTTGGCTCGTTTTCTACCTGAGAATTTGCCGTTCGACTCGTATGGTTTATGCATAGAATCTGGGATTTTTTCAGAATTTGTCTATCGAGGTATATGAACGATCCACGGAATTTCATCAGGGCAACCGTATGCCAAATTTTGGTTCAAACGACTCTAACTTTAAATGATGAAATACATCAGCTTTTTATTTTAATTTCAATTACAAGTCTATCTAGAGCGTTCATTTTCGCTTCCGGGAATTTATATTCGAAAAAATAAATCTTCCGACTATAAAACGAATCCTACAATATTTTGCTTATAGCCATTCTACTGTGACGAAAGCACGGAAAAATTTTAAGCTACCTTTTTTTAAAATTAATCTTATATTTATGTGACCTGCTAACTTCATAAAAAGTAAGCAGGACACGAAAAAAATAAAATTAATAAAAAGTGGCCAAATTTTCTCTTACATGATTAATTAACGGCTAAAAAATGTTTATGCTATGGCAAGACCAATTCATAAAAGTTAGCAGGCCAACTTTTGCGAATTGGTCTCGCTATAGCATAAACATTTGCCGTTTTTTTAGCCGTTAATTAATCGTGAAAGAGAAAATTTTGCCGCTTTTAATTTTATTTACACATATGTCCGAGATGTATGTCAATTGTATTTTTGTACTTAATTACTAAGTGTACTTGTTTGTCATGCCGTAAGGGCTTCCAGGTTAAGCATTTCTGCCTCTGGACCGCCACTAACTGGCATGCATACCAGTCATATTTATGAATTCCCTAAGTGATAAGTAGTAAAAAAATGATTAGCTTGATATAAATACTTGTACCAGGTAATCATAATAAACATTTTAAGTTGTTTAGTCAAGTTTCTACCAATGAGAAATTCACATATATCACTTTTGTTGTCTGTCATTCTCTGAGAAACAGGGTCAATAATGTCTCTAGCTAATACAAATGTGTCAGGTAATTGTATGATAGCGGTTAACGGTTCGTTAAATTGCTAACGGATTGTTAAATTAGTCGCTACGTATTCATCAACCTTAGTTAGCGTTTGACGCGTCTGTAAGTGGTTCGCTAACTCGACTGATGAATATCGGATAGGCCTCTAATTTAACGGATCGCTAATGTTTTGAGGTTGAGGTGGATATTTGTTGACAATTAACCATTTTCGGTCATCTGATTTCAACACGGTCTGGAGAGCACACAAATCTCATCCAATCACAAAGGTATACAAATGTAAACAATTAGAGATGAGTTGCTAGCAGAAGCAGTTTTAGTTTGTTTTTAAGAATTAACAGCATTTACCCATCTCTATAAACAAAACAATGAGTTGTGTGCCCGAACCGAAAATGGTCTATTGTGAAGTGAGGCTACAATTTGATTTAGAATAACTTGGATATTTTTGTTTGTTAATAAATAGTAAAGAGTATCACAACAGTGCACATATCTAGTAGGGACGTTCCGATACTTCAAAAGTATCGGTAATGGTATCGAATGGAAAGCATCAATACCAGTATCATATTGGAAGAAAGTATTGATACTTGTATCGCTAGTGGTATCGAATGTATCAATACTGATATATCGGCAGAAAAATATCGATACTTCTCTGGAAATTTTTGAAAGAGGGGGACGACATTTTTCTTAGAAGGAAAATTTAAAAAAACTCTAAAAAATCTTCCTCCGCACTTTATAATCACTTTCCTCTTTATTTTAGTGATATCGATATCGGCTAAAAAGTATCGATATCAGTATCGTATCGAAAGAAAACTTTTATTTATTTATTTATTTAATGCATTTTGTACATGGAATTAACATAACATTTAAACTCTCAGTTTAATTATTTTTTTTCTAAAATGTTTTGTGCACCTAGGTGACTTAACACCTGTATGTGCTTGCTTGTTGAGTACACAAGTACTTAGTATCGATATTGGTATCGTAGTGGAAGTAAAGTATCGAGTACAAAAGTACTTGGTATCGAATAAAAAGTATCATATCGGTAGTATCGGAACGTTCCTAATACCCAGGTGATTTAATAAGTTCCTGCACCTTTTTATGTGTAATAATAAATAATCAATTATTGTTTAGACGAAAACTTATGGAAAGGGTGAACTTAAACCAAAATTTAATTAACTCTAGCAGTTCCTCAGAGGATGAATGGCATCGACGAACAGTGAAGGAAAGAAATCATTTCTTTGAACAACCCGATAACTACGAATTCAGGCGAAGATTACGTATGATTTTGTTGCTGTTCTTCTTTATTGAACACGCTATTCGTTTTCTTATTTAAAAGATGGCGGATAGTGAGAGTGACATATTTAGTGTTAATTGTGGTTTTTGTAAAAAACCAGTAGTAAATAAAAAAGTTAAATGTACAAATTGTATGCAGATTTTTCACATAAGTTGTTCTTCGAAAAAAAACAAAAAAATGTTGTGAAAAACAATCCTACATAGAAGAAAACAAAATAGTGCCTAGTGAGGAAATCGATGAATTAATAATATCAAATAACTCATTAAATGAAATATCTATTGCCTGGGAAAATAAATTATTAAAGGAAATGAATAAGAACCTCAGAGAAAACATTATGCTACTTAAGGAGAAAATTGCAAATCTGGAAATGGTAAATTCTAACCTTAAAGAAACACTTAATAAAGAGAAAGAGCAAATACCCCTCGAGATGACCATAACATACGAATACATAAAAAATAACATAATTGAAACAATTAAAATTGAACTACAAAAAAGTTTAAACCCCTTTGAATTAGAACTAGATAAATTAAATCATTACATAAATATGCATGAAGACATTAAGACAAAAAGATCAACAAAAAAAAACAAATAACAGCTTATCATCAGATAAGCAAAACTCATTAGCAAAGGCAGATAAAATTCCAGTGACTCCCAAACAACAGAAATTAGTGTCAGCCTCACCTAAACTTAATAAACTAAATAATCTAATATCACTTGAACACAAACAACAATCAATAATGAATGAATTAATTCACATTGAATCTGATAAAACATTGCATAATGGACAAGAAAAACCAATCAATAGCAATGCCCAATGTGAAGCAGAAAAATGGCAAACAATACAGAGAAGCAAGAGATCTTTTAAAAGAAATGAGAAATTCACTGGCGTCAAACCGAAAGTGTGGTTGTATCTATATAGAATAACTCCTGATGTCATGGCAGAGGATATAAAACAATATTTAAAAACAAAAACTGCAAATGTAGATGATGAATTTTTAGTCAAAGATTTAAGCGAGCCAGGGAGCAGCAGATTTAAAAGTTTCATGGTAGCAGCAGACTTTCAATATAAGGAGGTATTCTATCAGCCCTCATTTTGGCCTAAAGGAGTCTTTTTTAGAAGATTTGATTTCAATAGGCATTTTGAAAAATACAAAACTAGACACGTTATCGATGATGAAAAGGAAACTAGACCAAACTCTTTTTTAGAAGTTATGAACTAGAAACTAACGTAATTCTGGATAGAAGTATCAATATTAGAAATAAACCCTCACACTACCAACTGAATAAATATGTCAGAATTTGTCATCTAAATATCAGAAGTATTCGTAACAAGACACAGGATGTTGACTTTTTACTTTGCTCCCTGGATTTTCCAGAAATCGTATGTTTGACAGAGACCTCATGCAAGCTCTCAGAAATTAAACAGGTCAAAATACAGTCTTACACCTTAGCTGATTACCAGTGTAGAAAACAGGCAAGCTTTGGTGGTGTTGCCATTTATGTTAAAAATAATATTAAATTCAAAATTAAGACCTGTGACATTGATAAAGTAGACTTTCTGTTTGAATATGCATTTATTGAAATCTTTTTAGGAAATATTACTGTTTTACTAGGGTGTTTTTACAGATCACCATCAAATCTACTATTTGATTGTAATTTTTTTATTTCTAATATCGATAAATTGTTGTATAAGCTTCTTAAACCTAATGTACCTACGTTTATCTGTCGTGATTTTAATTTTAATTTCGACGACAATGTTGCATGCAGTAAAGTGGACAAATTATCAGTTATTTTGTCTTCATATGATCTTAAAAAATGTATAAATAAATATACGCGTAATTGACACGAATAGGAATAGCAAAACTATCATAGACAACATTTTTTCTAATATTAACATTGAATCTCTAACACCGAAAGTTATTCCTTGTGATCTGTCGGATCACTTTCTTCAAATTGTAAGTGTTCCTCCTACATACTCAAAAGAAATTTTAACTCAGATGGAAAGATTAATTATTTTAAGTACTTGCTGTCCATAGAAAATTGGTGGCCATACCTCCTGGCCACTGGTGCTACCAGTGATGACAAATTTTCTAAATTCCATAATAGATTCATTGAAATATTTGATATTGCTTTTCCTCAGGACTTAGACAAAATTAAAAATCATTTAAAACCTAAAACTCCCTGGTTGACCCAGGACTTGATCAACGAGGGTATATTTATTAGAGATGTCTATAAAACATATAAATTTACTAGTGACATAAGATACAACATTTAAAAAAAGAATCACCAACAAAAAATTAAAACAGCAAAAAGACTTTAATAATAATAATAATAATAATAATAATAATAATAATAATAATAATAAATAAATTTATTGCACAGTATCAATATAATACAAACATACAAAAGGACAAGATACAGAAAACTGATATATAAACCTCACCCTAACATAGTAGTAATTAGAATTTTCATAACAGAAAGCAAATAAAGAATTAGAATTTTTGAATAACCATACAGCTCAAATCATTACATAACAATTTATTTTTTAATTTTTCTTTAAAGGATGCAAGGCTTGTCTGAAATGCCTCTGGTGATAGCTGATTATATATATATATAAGAAACTAGATATGAAAATGATGTTTCAAATGCAGCAGTGGTGTGCCTAGGTATACTGATATCATTAGAGTTCCGTATAACTCTGCTATGGGCATTATGTCTAAATTCTATTTTATTATACAAATAACTGGGATTTTGAGTATCCATTATTTTTTTTATTAGGCAAGAGTAGTGAATAAATCGACGTTCGTCTAGCCGTAACATCTTTAACTCCTTATAATAGGGAGTTATGTGCTCTCTAACTGGCACTTTACATGCAAATCTTACACAACAGTTTTGAATGACTTGAAGTCTCCTTTTATCCACTACATTCAAACACGGACCATATAAACAGTCTCCATAGTTAAAAATCGACAAAACTAAGGTTTCTACAAGTTGTACTTTAATCCTAGTTTGCAGTATGTCTTTGAATTGGTAGAGGTGTCTAAGTTTCAAGTAAGACTGACTTATTATTTTTGAAACATGCTTCGTAAACGATAGTTGTGAATCAAACAAGATTCCTAAATTTTTAACAGTGTCACATATTTCTAACTGCGACTCGCCTAACTTGAAAACCGGATTTAGTTCTTTTATGACATTTACCCTGTGCTGTGATCCCATTAATATTATTTGGCTTTTGCTAGGATTCATACGGAGGCAGTTGAGTTGAGACCATTTTAGAATGTTACTTAGATCCGAATTCAAGTTTTCAGTTTTTTGCCAAACGTCATTTGAGGATAGAGTTATGTATAGCTGGATATCATCAGCATATAAGTGCAATTTTGAGTATTGTGGAATAAATTGCAAATCAGATGTAAATATATTAAAAAGGAGAGGTCCCAGGACAGAGCCCTGTGGAACTCCCGATAACAATTCCAATTCCTGAGATAAGTTTGTATCAGTTAATTTAGTTATCTGAAACCTATGATAGAGGTAGTTCCCAAACCAATGATTTAAGACACCACCAATACCATAACTCTCTAATTTTTTTAGCAGAAGCTCAAAATTAACACTGTCAAATGCCTTAGACATATCCAGTAAAGTAAGAACCGTAATATTATTTTGATCACGTGCTTGACATATCTCATCAGTTACTGCCATTAACGCAGTAGTTGTACTAAAATTTTTACGAAATCTCGATTGATTAGATGGCAGAATATTATTGATATTAAGGTATTGGACTAATTGTTCATAAATGGCCCGTTCTGCTAACTTCAATGATACACAAAGTAGATTAATATTTCTATAATCTGAAATCTCTTTTGGGGACGGCACTTTGGGAATAGGACGACTAATGGATGTTTTCCACAAATCAGGAACGATACCTAATTCAAAGGAACAATTTATGATGTGAGTGAGTGGCTTTAAGGAAAATTCGCTTGATAGCTGGAGCATCTTAGCTGATATACCATCTATACCCATAGAATTAGTTTTTTGTTTAAATAAAAGTGACCTAATGTCTTCGACATTTACAGGCTGGAAATGAAAACTTGAGTTGGTAAATGATATTTGATTTAGTATAGTGTTATTATCATCTATTGGATGATTGTTAGCAGATGAGTTCACAAAAAATTCATTAAAAGAATCCGCATTATTTAAGTGTTCAGGAAACTCAGAGTGGCCAGATCTGCTTACTATGCCCCAACTTTTTAAGCCAGCCCATAATTTCTTTTGATTTTGGGTATTGTCATTAATAAAATTATTGAAAAATATCTTTTTCTCTTCTTTAAGTGCAAAGTTGTAATAATTTCTAAGATCACAGTAATACTGCCTGTGTATTGGATTTTTCGTTTTCTTAAAACGACACCAAGCTTTATTTTTAATTTTTAAGATTTCTTTTAAAGTTGGAGTAAACCACGGATTGTTATGTTTAATTCTTTTAAGTGTCAAGCTTTTATACGGAGCGTGTTTGTCAAATAAGTCCTCAAGGCAAGAATTAAAAAACTTTACCTTATCATGTATATTTTGGATCAAATATATATAGTTCCAATCTATTAATTGGGCATCCATCTTGAAGTTATCTATGTCAAAGTTACTGTAATCCCTAAAGCTTTTTACTATTGGATTACTATCATATAAGAAGTCAATTACACAAAAAATTAGGTTATGATCCGATAAGCTGCATTCGACAACACCTGAGTCTATAACCATACGTTCATTTTTGACAATAATTAAATCAATGAGTGAGTGTGATTCACCTGAGACTCTAGTAGGATCTTTGATCAAGTGATGTAATACAAGGTCATTAAGTAAGTTATTAAAAATTTTACTGGATCTAGACGATTCTAACATGTTGATGTTTAAATCCCCCAGAATTATAATGTTAGTAAACCCATTCATATCTAGAAATCTAACTACCGCTTCCATTTCAGACAAGTGCTCCATATGCAAATTGGGAGGCTTATAGACAACCCCAATGGCTAATTTGGATTGCTTTATATTGATTTCCAACCATAGCTGTTCTAAGGCTGGGGTATCCCCTAAAGGTTCTAAAATTTTACATTTAAGTAGAGACATGACATAAACCACTAAGCCGCCTCCTCTAGTATCCCTATCTTTACGAAATAGATTATAACCTGGTAAATCAATTATATTAGTTTGAGTCTTGTCATTAAGCCAAGTCTCGGTCAGGGCAAAAACATTAAAGTTATTATTTTCAATCAGTAGTTTTACATCATTAGATTTATTCATCAATGACCTAATATTAAGATGTCCTAGTTTGAGATTATTGAAATGACTTTTTTGAGGATTATTACTTACAGATAAGTCCAATGAATTATTTATAAAAAATCACCCTGGTTATATTCATTGAATTTCTTAAAGTCAAAGCGTTTAAAACCCACATTTCGGGGCCAGAAGTTTGGTCTATACATTTCTTCTTTTTTCTGAAACGGTGCACTGACAACAAAGCACTTATTTTTAGAGTTGCCTGTTACAAGCTCATTTACGTCCACTATGATCTTCTCAAAACCAGGTTTTCTGCTTATATATCCTTTTATGTCCTCAGCTTTACACGAACTCTTACATCTGTATATATACAACCACACTTTTTTCTCCACACCAGAAAACGCGCTGCTATCTAATTCATCTTCTTCCTCTCCAGTGCCTAGGGCTTTTTTAAAACCAGCCCCTCTGTTTCTCCTATATCTACTTCTTCTTTGGTATTTAAAACCATTCTCATCCTCCTTCCTACTACTATCTTCAGGAATCACATAGCTAGATGTACTACTTTCCTTTTGGGCCACCTGGCTTGGGATAGTAGTTTCAATTTCCACATTATCTCTTTGGGTATTTACTTGTAGTTTGGCAGAGGTTGACGTTCTAGCGACTAGTGGAGTATCCAAGTTTACTTTTGTTTGCTTTTTAACGATATCTTTAAATAGGGGTGCCGGTTTTATAACAGCATTTGCGGGAGCTCCAGAAAATAATCTTACCAGATCCTTGTTGCTTTCTATAAGATTGTTTACTTCTTGTTTTACTCCATTAATTTCATTTTTTACTATTTTTCCGATAGAGTCAATTAGATCTATTGATATTTTCTCAAAAATTTTTTTTATCATGCCTTGTGTAACAGTAGCCTCTTTAACTTCACCATATTGTTTTTCCAGCTCATTTATTTTTCTCCTCAATAAAGGGATTTGTTTGTATTCAGTTTCACATCCTTGGCATAGAAAGATTACTTTTCGTTTTTTTAGATCCATGCAGCGTAATTCAGATGCAGATAGTTCTGAGCACTGATGACAGACTTCACTTTTACAGCTGTCGCATGGTAATACATTTCCGATTTTATCGCAGTTGCTACATTGGGACATTATTTCTGTTGATGAGTATATTATTAGTTTGTTTAATTTGAAGTTTTTCTTGGAAGATAAGTTTTTGTACAGTACATAGTTTTGATTTCTTTTACTAACTTTTTACTGAATTTTTTGCTGGATTTCTTCCAAAAATCCTAGAGGTTGCATATAATTTAACTATTTTGCATTTAAAATTGAGAAAAAAACTGTTCAAAAACGGTTTCACTAGATCACTTGCACTCTTGTGAGTATTTTGGTATTAATTTTATAAAAAATTTCAATCTTAGTACTTTTATATTCTTTAAAATCACAGGAAATTAAAATAATACCACGATTTTTTAAATCCTTATTAAGCTAATGCTAATTACTCCTTATTCATTCAATAAGTCAAAAACGGTTGGAAGATAATAAAAAATCAAAATCCAAATTTTAATAATAAGTGAAAACTACCCCTCACACAACAGGAAATTAAAAAAAACTGCAGTGATTGCAAAAAAGCTTACGATGTCCAGTTATTTTAGAAACAGCACGTAACTACATTAGTCTCGATGCGATGCTCAAAATCTACCCCCATAGAGTGGCGGAAACCACTCCTATATCAGGGAAAAAATTTTGTCATCGTGATCTTTGACAACGACTTGAAAAGTACCCATATTATGAAGTAGTAAAAATTTACCCGTAGTCTTAATTCAATTTTTGTAATATCTTTCGGATTTTTTTTCGAACGATCTTCTGACCGACTACCGTTTATGCTTTTCAGGCGTCTCTCTTTTTAAGGACCAACAGTAATCTGCTATCATGTGTTCGTCCCATCTTTCTTGGTACCTTTTTTCCATTTCTGATATATCTTGGTGAAAGCATTCACCCTGCTCTTCACTGTTGTCGCAATTTTCTGGGAAATAATCAAGATGGGAATCGAGAAAATGATGTTTCATGCTCATATTGCACCCTAAAGATTTGAAATTTTTAATCATTTTATCAATTTAAATTTAGGGGTGGTTTCCGCCACTCTATGGGGGTAGTTTTTGAGCATCGCATCGAAACTAGTGCAGTTATATACTGTTGCTAAAATAACTGGGTATCGTAAGCTTTTTTTCAATCACTGCAGTTTTTTAAATTTCCTGTTGTGTGGGTGACTTTCAATAGAAAGTAGTGTTAACTCTGTATTTATGCGTTATATACTTGAATGTTTATATTTAATTCGATTTATTGAGATTTAAGACTATTCGTGGAGCGTTAAGTCATTTTGACCCGGAAGTGTTTTTTGGCGCTATGGGTTGATTTTGGGGGTGTACGATTTTTTTTGACCTCGGATTCAGATTCAGAGTCGAGAATTACATAGAGATACAGTTGTCTCGATAGCAGTTCCAAAAAAAATTTTTTTTTGTGGGGCTGTGTAATATACATCTTTTTTTAAACTATTCGCATTTTAATCTATAACATACACTTTTTTTTTCTTTTAATATGTTTCATGATTGTTATTAAGGCTTAGTTTTTAAGATTGTGTGTTGACTATATTTCTATACTTTTGTAAAGTCTATGAAAATAAATTAAATAAATAAATAAATAAATAAAATTTTTCACAATGTGGAAAAAAACACACAAATTGAGCAAATTTTCTTTCTCACATTCGGTAAAATTTTTTGATCTATTTATCTTTGAATCCATGTTTTCAAACAGAACACCAATACAAAAGCAAATATAATAAGCAAACTGGTGTCATTGACATTCCATATTTCCATTCGAGGGCATGTGCTACTACTCATTTGTTAAATATTCTAATATTTCATTTGGTGAATACATATTAGCACTAACGGCCATTTAAAATTTACGCTGTACTCAAATTGCCGTTAAACGGTAGCCTACTAAAATGCAGTTAATAGATGTGATGTCATTGAAATGACCAGCGGTGATGGCTTGTACTTAAACTGCCGTCAAACAGTCTCGTACTAAAATGCCATTAATCGATTTGATCCCTTGTTCGAATTGCTGGTGCCTTGGAATGTTACTTTCGTCGCGTTTGCATTACTATTGTAGTAACAATTTGTGCTAAATGCTACAAGTTAATTTCAAATAAGGTGTGAATCTGGATATTATTTGTGTAAACTTAGTGAGTGTTTCAGTTACTTTTCTAATTGTTAAGTTATACTTAGTGATACATTTATAGATTAGGTATTGAAATACATGGCGGTAATGACGGGAATGCTGAAAATTGGCGACAGGTTCAGTTCATTTGCTGAAGCAAAGAAAGTGATTAAGGAACTTGCTGAAAATGTACACAACATTTTAGAAACGAGATGCACGTACTATTGCAAGCAGTAAAATTGTGAGACCAATAGAAAGCTCTTTTATATAATATCAACTTCTATATATGCATGTAATGCATGGAAAAAAGTTTAAGAGCAGTGGGAACAAAAATTCGACAATCTTGGACATTTAAAGAAGATCGTTCAGCACATGTAAGATTCAAGGCATCATCTGATAGAAAAGCACTTGAAGTAACGTCAGTTCAAACCAAGCACAATTATGTCACCTTACAGGTATGTTCGCAGAGTAGTTGAGATAAAGAATTTAGAACTCTTGCTCGAACAGTATTATAAAAATAACGAACTTACCTTTGAAGTGACATGATTGTGCTCCCATAGAAAATAGGTCACCGATAGGCACACGCGGACCAGATCCGGGGGATCTATGGGATGGCGATTTCTACAAGCAGAAGTATGGAGCAGCTATGGGATCACCACTTTCACCAGTCATCGCCAATATATTCATGGAAGAATTTGAAGAAGCTATACGCTGCAGTGAGAAGAAACCGAAATGTTGGTTACGCTACGTAGACAACACTTTCATTATATGGCCCCATGGAAATTCACCGTTAACTATCTTCTTCGATTATTTAAATAATCATCATCCAAACATCAAGTTTACGATGGAGACCGAACAAGAGGGAGGTTTGCCTCTCTTTGATGTATTGGTGAGTTTATAGGAAGAAAACGCATACTGATCGTTACCTGCATGCTACATCACACCACCATCCACAAAAAAGATGTCGCTGATAAGAATTTTGTTCCACAGAGCTACTACAATATGTGACGAAAAGAGCAAACCCGAGGAACTTAAAAACGTCTAACGAGCACTAGAAAAAAATGGTTACAAGCAAAGAGATATGCAACGAATTATTAATAGACAGAGAAGAACAATAACTGAAGAAAAAGACAACCTACAATATATGCGTGCTTACCATTCGTCGCCGGAGTCACGGATAGGCTAAGAAGAATTCTATCAAAAAAGAAAACCGGTGAACTTTTTTGAACAGTGAAGAAAATACAACAGTTTCTTCCCTCAAACAAGGACCCCATCCCTAAACTGTTGACAAAAGGTGTTTACCAGTTGGACTGTATATGTGGAAAGTTACATCGGACAAACAGGGCGAAGTATCCAGTGCAGAATCAAGGAACATCAGAGATATACTAGACTCGGATATACACATAAGTCGGCTGTAGCAGAACATGTTCATCATAATGAGAACCATAGATCAAATACGAGAACGTTAGGATATTGGACAGAAGTGCACGTTATTATCCAAGAATTATTAGGAAATCACTGGAAATTATGAAAAATAAGAACAATTTCAACAGAGAAGATGGGTATCAACTAAGCAATACATGGAGACTAACTTTGGCAAAACCCGGAAGAAACTACTTCATTAGCTTTCTATTAGCCTCACCATTTTGCTGCTTGCAATAGTACATGCATCTCGTTTCCAAAATGTTGTGTACGTATTTTCACCAAGATCCTCAACCACTTTCTGTGCTTCAGCAAATGAGCTGAACCTGTCGCCAACTTTCAGCATTCCAGGCATTACCGCCATGTATTTCAATACCTAAACTAATCTATAAATGTATCATTAGGTATAACTCGTTAAGATGGGAATTACGGAAGAGGAAACCTATAACAATGTCACCAAGTGGAAGGAATGGCTGGTGGAGAACGGTCGGATTAAGGTGGCTCTCCCCAGGACCACAAAGAACTGGGACAGATTTAGGAAAATGCTCGTCTGGAGGAAACAAAAAAGAAGTAACATCCTACAAAGCGATGGTAGAGAAAGGAAACCCCAAGACGAAAACGGAATCCACGAGAGGCAGAAGAGTAAGGAGTGACAAAGGCGTCCTCTTCGTCAGCGAGGAGGGAGCAACCTATAAGGACCTCCTGAATAAAATTAAAAAAATAGACGTGAAGGCACTTGGAGCAGACATCACAGCCCTGAGAAGGACGAAAGGGGGTGAAATGCTTATTGAGGTCAACGGAGGGAGAGGGGCCGCAGAGCCATTAAAGAACGCCATTGAGAAAGTGGAAGGAGTGGCAGTTAGGACAAAAAAGGTGGGAACGGTCGTAACCATTAGAGACCTGGATGCGACCGTGACCAAAGAAGAGATACGGAAGGCGATAGCGGAGGAGGTCCAAATAAAGGAAGAAGACCTAGTACTTGAAAGCCTGAGGTCTGCGTTTGGAGAGAACCAGATGGTCGTGGTAAGGATGCCACACAGCGCTGCGAGAGAGCTCATACAAAAACGAAGCTTAAGAATTGGATGGCTGAGATGTAGGGTGCGTGAGCGAGCAGAGATCCGAACCTGCTACAGATGTTGGAAAACCGGGCACATAAGGGAAGACTGTAAAGGCCCGGATAGATCAAAGGCCTGTCTTAGGTGTGCAGAGGAAGGACACCAGGCCAAGGAGTGTATGAACGCGGCATTCTGCCCCATCTGTGATAAGGAAGGACATCGGGCCGACTCAGCGGCATGCCCGCAGAACAGAGTGGAGTCAAAAGGGGCAAGACAAATGGAAGGTGGTAGTGAGCCACATTCAACGTGAGGCAGATCAACCTCAATAGGTGCCGGGCCGCTCAAGACCTTGTCTGGGCGGTTGGAAAGAGGAAAGGGGAGGACATACTTATCATTAGTGAACCGAATAAAATAATGTCGGGCAGACCCCGACCCAATTGGTTTACCGACGACAATCTAGACGCAGCCATTGGATTGATCAACAATAAGATCGGAGTCTACAGGAACGGGAAGGGTCGAAGTTTCGTGTGGCTGGAATTGAAGGAGATGTTTGTGGTTAGCTGCTACTTCTCCCCAAACTCCACGCTAGAGGAATTTGAGGAATCACTGTCAGACCTGGAAGGAACAGTTAGGGAAATGAGGAACAACACCCGGAAGCAAGTCATCGTGGCAGGAGATTTTAACGCCAGCACCCCAGAATGGGGAATGAGGGACACAAATGCAAGAGGCAGGTTGGTGACCCAGTGGATCTCCCAGCTAGACCTGTTTGTGATAAACGAAGGGAAAGAACACACCTTCGTCAGAGGAGACAGCGGTTCCATCCCCGACATCACGGTCGCCTCCGCCGGGATTGCGGGGAAGATCACAGGATGGAAGGTGGCTAGGGATGAGGAGTCACTGAGTGATCATAGGTACATTTGTTTCGAAGTAGGACAACAACCTACCCCGCCGACATCGAGGCCGACGGGATGGAAACTTAGTTGACTGGACAGACCCAAACTCCAAAGAGCGATAAGAGAGCAGGTAGGGAACAACTCCAACCACACAGATGCAACCCTAACGCAGGCCATCACTAGAGCCTGCGACGAGGCCATGCCAAGGAAACGTGCAGCCAGAGTGCACAGGGGCATCTACTGGTGGAATGAAGACCTCGCGCGTCTCCGAGATGAATGCATAGCCGCTAGGAGACAGTATTCCAGAAGAATCCGGAGGCTGGGTAGGCAGGATGACAACGAAGCCACCCTTGCTTACAAAGAGGCAAAGAAAGTGCTAAGAAATGCGATATCTGAGGCAAAAAGGAAGAAGTGGGATGAATTATGCGCAAGCATAGAGGAAGATGTATGGGGCGATGGCTACAAAATAGCTATGCGTCGCCTGAGAGCACCCCCTCCAGCTATCCCAATAGAGAGAGAGGATGAGAGAGGTCGCCGACGCGCTCTTTCCCCACAGGGAGGAAGAAAGGTGGGATGATGTGGATGAGGTGGAGGTCCCCCGATTTACCGAAAACGAACTGAAGGGGGCAATCGAGAGACTTAAGAGCGGCCGTTCCCTGGGACTGGATAACATCCCCCCAGAGGCGATTAAGATAGTCGCCGAAGAATCCCCTGAAGCCATCCTGGGGGTCATGAATCGAGCGCTGGAGAGAGGAGACTTTCCATCCAGGTGGAGGAAAGCAAGGCTTGTCCTCATTATCAAAGGGAGCGGGAAACTGGAAGAGCCATCCTCCTACAGGCCCATCTGCCTGTTGGATGCCCTAGGAAAGGTATTAGAATATCTAATTTTGGGAAGGTTGGAGCAGGAAGTCGAGCGGAGGGACGGCCTGTTGTATTGTCAGTTCGGATTCCGCAGAGGGATGTCGACGGTGGGCGCCGTGACCCGAATCACGAACACGGCGAGAGAGGCCATGGTGGCAAAGAGAATGTGCCTAATCGTTACCCTTGACATAAAGAACGCATTTAATACCGCGGGATGGGGGGCGATTGTGAGCAAGCTCGAGAGACTGGAAGTGGCACCCTACATCATCAGGATCATCCAAAGCTACTTTAGGGACAGGAAAATAAGAATGGAAGCAGATAACGTCATCGAATGGAAAGACGTGACGTGCAGAGTCCCACAGGGCTCGGTACTTGGGCCAACCCTGTGGAACATCATGTTTGATGATGTCCTGCGAATTCCGCTCCCAAATGGGGTTACCTTGACAGGCTACGCGGACGACTTGGCCTTAACCATATCTGGAGAGTGCACTGTGTTAATTGAGGAGAGGGCGAATAGAACTATTAGAAGAATAGAGGAATGGCTCCGAGGTGTAAAATTAAAACTAGCCCCAGAAAAGACCGAGGCAGTCCTTATTACTAGGAGAAGAACCGTGCAGCCCATTACCATCAGGATTGGACAGATGGAAATCAAACCGGGTGGCGGACTCAAATACCTCGGCATCTGGCTAGACCCGAAGTTAACATATAGGAGGCATATCGCAGAAACGGCCAAAAAGGCCAGGAAGTCGGCAACTGCATTGGGACGAGTGATGTGTAGAACGAAGGGACCAAAGGCCAGCATAAGGAGAGTGCTCAACAGCGTGGTGCACTCAATTATTCTATATGCCGCCCCGGTTTGGGGACGCGCCTTAGATCAAAGGGCTAACGCCATAGAAAGCCTAAGAAGGATCCAGCGACAGATGGCGATCAGGATATGTAGTGCATACCGGACCGTCTCCTATGAGGCAGTGCTGGTCGTAGCAGGGATCCCCCCATTGGACCTGCTGATCAAAGAGAGGGCAGAGGTGTACGAGGGAGAAGCGAAAGGAGCTGCCAGGAAGAGGCTGATGGAAAGATGGCAAAATAGATGGGAGAACGCCCACAAAGGGAGATGGACCTACCGAATGATCCCGACAATAAAAAAATGGGTGGAACGGAAGCACGGGGAGGTAGGGTACCACCTTACGCAGGCCCTGACAGGTCACGGTTGCTTCGCCGATTATCTGCTGGGAATAGGAAAACTGGACTCCCGAGAATGCGCATACTGCGGGGAGACAGACGACGCGGAACACACAGTGTTCCACTGCAACAGATGGGCGGACGTGAGGCTGAACATAAACCGTCTAAGACCAGAAGAACTAACTGAGTACATGCTGCAGTCCGCAGACAACTGGGCAAAGGCTGAGACAGCGATCAAGCGAATCATGGAGCGCAAAGGAGAGGACAAGAGAGACCACGACCTATACCCCCTACGGTGTTAAAGGGAGCAAGGCCTCTGACTGAAAACAACAAATATAGATTGATTGACGTGTATCCTGAAGTGAAGCGAGAGCGGTGCCAGGATACACTCCACACTGAAGAGGGGTGGTTTTTAGTGGGTATGCCCCTAGAGGTGAGTCCCACACTACCGCACAGGTGTCCATAAAGGATTTCCACCCCGAAAAAAAAAAAAAAAAAAAAAAGATCAAATACGAGAACGTTAGGATATTGGACAGAAGTGCACGTTATTATCCAAGAATTATTAGGAAATCATGGGAATTATGAAAAATAAGAACAATTTCAACAGAGAAGATGGGTATCAACTAAGCAATACATGGAGACTAGTTTTGGCAAAACCCGGAAGAAACTACTTCATTAGCTTTCTATTAGCCTCACCATTTTGCTGCTTGCAATAGTACATGCATCTCGTTTCCAAAATGTTGTGTACGTATTTTCACCAAGATCCTCAACCACTTTCTTTGCTTCAGCAAATGAGCTGAACCTGTCGCCAACTTTCAGCATTCCAGGCATTACCGCCATGTATTTCAATACCTAAACTAATCTATAAATGTATCACTAGGTATAACTTAACAACCAGAAACTGAAACACTCACCTCAGTCTACACCAATAATATAGATTCACACCTTATTTGAAATTAACTGGTAGCATTTAGCACAAATTGTTACAATAATAATGCAAACGCGACGAAAGCAACAATAATTCGAACACAGCTTCAAATCAATGCAAGGCATTTTAGTACGTGATCGTTTGACGGCAGTTTAAGCACAAGCCGTCAACGCTAGTCATTTCAATGAGGTCATGTCTGTTAACGGCATTTTAGTAAGCTACCGTTTAACGGCAGTTTAAGTACAGCGTAAAATTTAACGAACTATTACTAAATGAGTTGTTAAGCATGTCTTGGTGAATACGGCTGTAAGGATGAAAAATATCACAAAAGTGCATCATTCTGTAATACATTTCAAAAATTAAAATTACCGTAAGTTGCTACTAAAAAGTAATTATAGAAAATACTTAAATAAATTAAGAAATGTCTCACCCGAAGCATTTATCTCTTTTCTTTCAGGCCTTCTATTCCAAAGTTCCATTAGAGTTGGACTTCTACTTGTTATACTATCTTCCCAAGAATCATTTGTATCTTGTGTATCATTATTTTTCCTCAATCCTAAATTTACTCCATGTCTTCCTTTAAGATTCTTTAATGTTGTACTATGATTTTCATAACTCGTACTTGGCTCTTTTTCAGTGTTATCACATTTATTACCCACCTCCTGTTTTTCAATTTTTAGTTCATCAACCGAAACAGAGGGAAAATTGGTTTGTGCATCTTTATGGGATGGTACACTTAAGATGTATTTATTATCCAATCCTAATGAAATCTTGTGCATTTTATATTCTATCACCTTAGTACTAAAATCCTTAAACACTTCTTCAACATGATTTTCATTGAGTTTCTTTAATTTATTTTGCAATATATCTGCAATAGCCCACATGTTCCCTTTCACACTGTTAAACATATTAATTAGCTCCAACCCCACTGCTTCTAATTTATTTGCATTACAATCATCATTATTGACTCTGTTTAAAAGCTCGTTTGATTTCTTTCCAATGGTTTTGCCCATGTAAACTGAATCCTTCAACATTTCCATTATAGTGCCTTTGAATGTATCTAAGGTTTCCTCATCTTCTTCATGTTCCATGCTTAAAAAAATATCATAATTTGTAACACCACTAACAAAAAAATTATATCCTGCAAAAATATAACCACAATATCCAAACCATTGCAGAAAGGTTAAAAAAAAAGCAGTGACTATAAGTTTAAATTTTCCAGGAGTACCTAATTTTATTTTGTTACTCACATGAAATTAAAAGATTTTACAGGTATTTCATAAAATATTTTTGTTTAATATTTATATCATAAACTTCAATAATCAAAAACATCAACCTATCAACCATTCATTAATAAACTAAATCAATTCTACCAACACCAACACCTAGGGACGTTCCGATACTATCGATATGACGGATATGTTACCAGTATCGATACTTTTTATTTGATACCAAGGGGGTCAATTCTCGAAATTATTCCTATGGGAAATATGACTTTTGTAACGTGTAAATTGTATTCTTGACTAGTTCTATGATATTATTGTTTGCTGGAAACGATCAGGTGAAGTAATTCCACTGATTTGAATGGAAAACAATCTCATAGGATCAGTCAAGAATACAATTTGCACGTTTCAAATGTATCATTTCCCATAGGAATAATTTCGAGAATTGACCCCCAAGTACTTTTGCACTCGATACTTTTCTTTCGATACGATACCGGTATCGATACTTTTCATTTGTACCAGCAACGATACTTATTGGTATCGATACTATTCTTCCGATACGATACGAATATCGATATTTTTTAGTTGGTAACGGTAGCACTAAAATAAAAAGAGCGGTAATTACAAAGTCAGCAAAATTTATTTTTTGTAAGTATTCTGCTGCCTGTTAAACAGAATTTAATTTTTGTGAAGAAATTTTACACAAAATTTTTAATGCAAAATTCGCATTTCCCTACTGACGGGGATTCTCTATAGGTTTGTTCATTTGTGTTGTTTTAACGCAGCTTCAAGCATTTAAATCAAGATAGCGCTATCATAAGTAATGTGAGTGTGAGAGAGATAACGTGTTTCAAAGTTACTATAAATCAACACAAATGAACAAACTGAATGTAAACATGAGATTTAAAGTTGCCTACCAAAAAGACGGCGCAAGGCGCAAGATCACTCAGTCAATGAAAGAACAAAGGGACGATTGGCTGAGAGAGTCTCTGCTTGTGCATAGGCCGGTCTCCTCTGTGGACAAACTGGTGCTACATATGTAAATACCCATACAGCACAAGTAGGTTCTGTAAAAGTGCAAAGAATATATGCGCGGAACCTTCAGAATATTCTATCAAGCTGCTCTAAATATTGCAGGTACGTCTTATGCATATTAGAAGTAGACAGTTTCCCGCATTCCCAGAACATTCCAGGAACATATAGCTTAATGTATCTGGCATGTTCCATATACATATACATACATGTTGTTTTTCAGGTTTTCGTGGGTATTAAGGTCGCCATTCCCTAGAAAGAGACATTAGATAGGGAAATATTTATTATTTTTGGCTATAACTTGTTTTTCTCAGTACGTATATTTACAAAAACTATAAGACTACCTAAGTAGAACCATAATAAGATTATTGCTATGAATTTTTACTCAATAATTTCAGTGGTTTGCAAAATAGTTTAATTTGAAACTACGAAATAGGAAGATTAGCATAATTTTTAAATTTAAATCTTAACTATTTTGCAAACCACTGAAATTATTGAGTGAAAATTCATAGTAATAATCTTGTTAAGGTTCTACTTAGGTAGTCTTATAGTTTTTTTAAATATACATACTAAGGAAAAAAAGTTATGGCCAAAAATAGTAAATATTTCCCCATCGGATGTCTCTTTCTAGGGAATGGCCACCTTAAATAAAGGTATTATTAAACTTCCGATGTTTCCCCCATAGTGAATAGGCTACCAGAGATCTATGGTTACTTAAGTGACATATCGGCAGAATCACATCTGTTATCTTCAAGTTCTCGCTGATAGTTGCAACCAATGAGAAGCAGCAGTAAAGCAGATGTTAGCAAGAACCTGAAAATGGCAAATATGACTGCTGAAATGTTGTTTAAGCAACCGTAACTGCTCTAGAAGCCTATCAACCACATGAAAAACACCCGAAGTTTAACAACACTTATTACACACCCTTGAGAAAATAAAATAAAACTACAAAATAATCTTTACCAATATTATTTACTTTATACTGTTTACTACTATTTCTACTACTTACTTTCTACTGTTATTTACTTACAGCATAAACATGCATTTTTAAAATAACTAACTATATAATAACGAGTTCATAAAACAGGTTCTTCATCCCTTCTTCTCTTTTCTCTCTCTTTTGCTTTTACCAACCACATTTTGATGGCCTCTTCAATTTCTGCGGTTGTATTTTTTTTATGAATTTTCTGAACTGCGCCTAAAAATAGAGGCCTTAATTAAATCATATAAAAGAAAGCAGAAACCATTACCAATTATAACAGAAGCAACTTTTAAAATCGAAAAGTTATTTTTCTGTTTGAAGCCAATCCAACTATACTGCATTGCCAGGCAGTTTGCGAATAGCTTGGCCATTATTCTCTTTACCATTACTTTAATATTGCAGCCTCCAGTTATTGATAATTCATGTGCCTAAAAAAATTAAAACAATGAAAACACAATAAATTTCATATATAGAGTAATTTGCATGCAGTATGTGAATTTATTTTTAAAGTTAAACTTACAAACTGGTCTGCATTATTTTTGTTTGACAAAAAAATCCTCAAGGATAGTTAAATCTTCCATACAATTCAAGGGAAAACTAAATTTGCTCATTACTGATTCCGTTTCCTCTAACTTTGAGTTATCGTTTTTATTATTCTGTAGCAAATAAGTTACATCTTCAGAGACCTGGTCCAATTTAACATTTATTACTGTGAGGGTTCGTATCAGCTGTTGTTTAAAATTCTCATCTAAAATACCGACTATTATTAAAAGACCAGTTAAGGATCAATATGATAAATTTGTAGAAGGTAGATGAATATTTCCGTGGCATTATAATAATAATAACAATTACAAAAGAATTGGTTTTGTAATAAAACAGTTTCAAGAAGCAAAAAATGACATGTAACAAGATAATTACGTTGTTCACTGAATTGGCGCGTAACGCCGTAACTGTCGACTACCTAACCTCAAAATATACAGAATTTTTACTAATCTCTTTTCGACAGATTTAAATCGCAGTAAATTCGGAACGAAATGATGATTTCCTATTTCCTCTTTTTTAAATTATTATATTTAACATTAAATAAGGTTCCTTACCTTTAATTAATTAACATAATCACAGCAATAAACTACACAAACAAACCGGCAAACCGCGACACTGCGACACGCTAAACATTTAATGGCAGCACTGTTGACAATGTTGAGAATTGCCAACCTTGAAGTATTATTTGTTCAATATCATAATCGCCAACATAAAAACGGCGCATCAAACTAAAAATTAGAAATAAGTAGTGCCAAAGTTATTAAATATCTGCATAATATATTATTATGTCCATGTACAAAAATGTTCATGTTCATGAATCATATTGCGCGTTCCAGATAAAGTAATAATTTCTGTTGTGGCCGTATTCTATCTAAATCTATGTCTATATAATAAGTTGCATCAATATGATTGTCTCCTTTATTTAATTTGGTACTTATAAAACTGTTTCATCTCACTTTGTTCCCATTGCGTTGGTGTGAAAGAGATATCATATCAAACATATGATGTATATAAAGATTAAATTCAAATATAACTCTTCAAAAGTGACAATTTTTCCACATTAAAAATTATAAATGTGCACACTACTGGAATGTACTGGGAATATTTCAGAAATATTCTACGCAAATATCCCAAAAAAGGATATTTGGCATTTATATGGAATATTTTTAATCTTTAATGTTCCGACAGAATATTCTAAGAATATTTAAGAAATATTCTAAGCAAATATTCTAAAAATAGGATATTTGGGATTTATTTAGAATATCCTCAGAATATTCTGTGCTGTGTGGGTATATGGATAGCAGAAAGAGAGACGCAATTTGTGGAAGATAATCATTCTGAAAAACATGATGGCCATCAATTGGTGTGAAATACCTATACTAACGAGTACAAGGGATCGACATCAGCTAGGGCAATATTTTAGATAATAACTACGACTGGGTATTTTCCCGCATTTCTGCCACCTTCTTTCTTCCACTTATCGTCGTTAAAGCCCATTCCTCGTAGCTATTTCGACTTTGAAGATTGAGAGAAAAAGGAAATATTAGCACGATGAAACGCGCGGGTGGCGCTGATATCAAAGAAATCTGCGGATATAACAGGCTCCTGTGTATTTTTCCAAGGTAGAAGTAGAAGTACCTTGTACAAAGAATTTATTCAACGTCAGCTTCACTTTTTCTCTCTTATTTCACTTTTAAGGAGACGGTTAAAGTAAAATTTGCCAATTCTTATTCTATTTCATGGCTTTTACTATTAATGTGTCCTTTAATGGAGACACAATTATGTTCTTAGGATAAAGCTTTTATGAATATTGTATGGTATCAAGGGGAATTTTCTGTTATAACAACTGGCGTAGAGACAGACGGACGTTCTTGACTGCTTGAAAATTGAACGTGCCCCTTCAATGTCGATGTCGATAATGCAGAATCCTCGATAATGCGGTGGTATATGTCAGTTGTCAGCTGTCATCTGGCATACTAAATAATAATTGATCTGATTTAAAGTACAAGGTGAGAAAAATCTTTAAAAATGGAAAATGATGGAAAAGATTGTCCTGTAGAAAGTATAGAATCATTAACAAAAGAAGCAGAAGCTTTAAAGAAGAAGTTAGAAGATGAGAGACAAAAATTAAATGATGTTACATGTAAGTTATTTGTAATATGCTATCACAGACAGTAAATGGAATATATTTTGACTAGGCACATATTTCTAATATTTTTAGTGGCAACAGTAGCAGACCGTTTAGATATAATAAACTATATGAATATAAAACCCAGAAAAAACTTGAAAGGTCACCAAGCTAAAGTCTTGTGTTCAGATTGGTCTCCTGACAAAAGGCATATAGTCTCTTCTTCGCAGGTAACATTGTATTTTAGGAAATATAAGAGCTGTTGGTTATTATTCACGTAGATATTACTAATGTTTAATAGATGCTATCCATAGTGTTCATCAAGTTTAAAGTAAAAGGTAGCACCAATATTTCAAGCCTATAAAATGATGTACTTACTATTACTTACTATTGTATTTCATAAGTATTCTATATTCATTGTGTTCTCGATTGTGTTAATAGTTTTCTGAGTATACTTTTTTAACAACCACCAAGATGACCATTTGCACCTCAGTAGATTTATAGTACCATAGAAATAGTTCAAAATAAACGGCTCACTTTAATGAACTGTGAAATAATGGCTCATTTTTTAATATGGTACAGTTTAGTCAATATGCCATTAACTACTGGTGCTATCCCATTGTTGTTTAGTCTGCTAGCCAGTGACTCTGAGCATAAACAAGTTTGATGAATTACATAAAAGCTCGCCACACCGATATATTGTTCAAATGAAGGGTTCTTGATGAATGGCATTTTTTATTTGTTGAATTACATAATTTTTTTTCATGTTTTCATGTTTCATGTTTTCCCCTTTAAGGTATCATTATTGACTAGTTATCCACTCGGCAATAGGTGTACAAATTATCGGCAATAGCCCTGCGGTACTCAGCAATAGAAGACAATTATCAGCAATACCAGTCGTATACCTATTTTGATTTTTTTAAATTAATATATAAAACACACTCAAGAATATAAACACAAGGTTCTGTGAAAATACAAGCCTTTTTAAAGTGTTCATGAAAATCATCTTGGTAGTTGTTCCTATAATTATTCTCAAACATATCCGGTGTAGGCTAAAAATTTTTGTGACTTGAGGAATGGCGAAGTCATAGTTGAATGGAAAAAACTATAATAGGCTGTTAATATTACCCTTTGTGTGATAATGAATTTGTTAAATTTGTTATTTTTGAAAGGTTTTTATATGTAAATAATATGTTCTTCCCATGTCAATAGTGATCCCAAGTAGACTCATAAAAGTTTTACAGAATAAGTGACTATTGTTGTTTTAGGTATATAGGTAATCGTGAAAAAATCGATGAGATGAGAATTGTCAGTGAGTGGGAATGTTGGACATTTTTCTTAAAACCAAACTCTTGATTAGTTACGATTTTGATCTTAGGGCTTGATAAAAATTATTATATAAAAAATAAATAAAAATCACGTTTTTTAAAATTTTTATTGATTTTTTTATATGAACATAATTGACATTAACAATGTATTTAGTTCTTATATTAACAGAGATACTTTTTGTTTAAACTTCGTTTCGTTAAATCACTTTTTAAATTAGCGATGAACATAAAAATGAAATTGACAGTATAATAAAACAGAAACTTTCAAACATGTATTTAAAAAAACAACTGAAGATTACTTATCACTGCTGAAACCTAGAGTTGTATTACTATGAGAATATGCTTGCAAAAAAAGCACAGAAACGAGTTTGTTTGCTTCCATTATTCTAAGCCAATAAGAGCGAATTGCGTCATATTTGACATCGAATCCAGTAGCACTGTCAACCTGCAGTCACAGGACCAGTGCTGCAGTATAGTTGTTGTGTTCGCCCTTTGTGATCAAATTAAGTGATATAAGCTTACTTTCAATAAATGTCTTCATCAGAAAGGGGAGCTGTGTAACCATGTAAACAGCAGATTTTGACTAGTTTTAATATACTACATTACACAGCTCCTCAACTTCGAAAATTTGATTACAATAATGGGGTCAGGTCGTTGCACGTATTTTTTATTGCATATTCCGAAAAAATAATGAAAAATATTAGACCCGTGTTTTTTAATTTTTTTTTTGTTGCATGTGTTTTAAGGGTGTAAATTAGCATCAAAGTTCGGTCTGTGGCTCTTTAAACCCTTTGAATGATGACATAGAGCGGGCAACGTCGAATGCCTCCTAAAATAGTCGGAACTTACCGATCTATCCATGCCCATTCCTGTCATTCAAAAACCTGGCGGCGGAACGTGGACCATGACCTAGGCCCACGCGTCGATAAATAATCTGATGCTAGCGCATCAGCGTTTTCAGTTTATGGCGTAGCAGGGGCAAAGGAATTCTGCTGACAGTGCGCTTTATTTTAAAGTGGTGTAGTTTAAATTTTGGGCAATAGTTTGGTCAATTCATGTAACACAGAGCATTAACAAACCCAGTTACATTTTCCA
Organism: Stenurella melanura; assembly: GCA_963583905.1. Classification (NCBI taxonomy): domain Eukaryota; kingdom Metazoa; phylum Arthropoda; class Insecta; order Coleoptera; family Cerambycidae; genus Stenurella; species Stenurella melanura. Next base: position 68,322,283 of record OY757310.1, read on the forward strand.
TACAAAATCAGTGTCAATTTCGATATAGTGCAACGATCCCATTATATATCCTTATACCCCAGACGGCGCTGTCACTGGTAAAAATATTCGTGCACATTAGCTCTGCCCCAAGCATCTTCTCAGAATAATGCTACTTTGTATTTGTTGCATTTGATAGGCGTCAAAGAAACGATGCGATTTTATCAGATGGAGAATTTAAAATACTTGAGTCGCATTTTGACAAAACTAAATTCACTTTAAGGCAAATGCATAAATTTGGATACCGGTACAATCACTGTATTACCATTTGCTGGCCTCTGTTTTAGACGCTACAAAAACAAAGCATAAATTAACAGAAAGCGAAAAGAATCTTGCTTTAGAAGCCGCTAATGAATTATATCCCGAAAGTGGTTTACTACCACTGATTATTAAACTTCTAGCAAAATCTCATCCTTTTTCCGATATGTTTCACCAAGTAATTAAAAGCACAAAACCCTTAGACTGGTGGAAATCCCAAAGATATATTATTCCTGATTATCAAATAATTATTTTCTGCTGCAGCCTCTTCAACCTGGGTTGAGAGAATATTCTACTTATTGGCTTATTTCTAGCTGTTTAATTACTATTTCTGAAACATAAATGGTAAGAAAAGATGAAACTCTTGGGATTTTTGTAAATCAAAATATGTTGCATAAAATATTAAATATAAATATAAAATATACCTATGTAATATTATTTATTTATTTATTGTGTTTTATTGGTTTCATCAAAAGGCCATCGACCGAAGTCCTTCAGCCTGTTACAGATATTTACATTGCTTTATTTATACATATCAATTTTTACAACATGTTTGGATTCTGTGAAGAAAAAAAGGAAACAAAATATGTACTCATTTTTCATTCCAGGTTGTTTAATGCAAAAATGTGTTCCCAAAGAGTTAGCTCTGGATATTTTCTTGGGTTATGGTTGTCCTGTTTTGCAGAGTGGTTGAATAATTTGTATGTTGTGTTCTTCTTTAGCAAAATTGGTGGATAACGATACTATTCTTTGGTTTATTGATTCAATTTCTGTGAGTTGGTACAGAATTTTGTGTGTGTCTGTGTGTGTGGGGGGGTTATGAAGAGGGATTTCTAGGGTGTCTGGTTTTAGTGATAGATCGCAACGATGATGTTTCTGCTAATTGTTTTTACTGACTGATCTTCTTGTATTAAGATATAGAGGGTGGCTGTATTGTAATATAGGTCGGTAGATCGTACAGTAAATATGGGCAGCAGTTTTTTTGTCAATCCCTTTGTTTTTGTATGTTAAGCTTCAGAACTGTCTTCTTTTTTGTAATACATTTCTTCTTGATTAATTCTGTGTGCTTGTTAAAGTTAAGTTTATTGTCTATTGTGACTCCCAGATATTTTACTGTAGGTTGGCAGTATATTGTGTTATTATCGATATTCAGTGTTGAAGTATTCGGGGTTGCATTATGGTTAAATACGACATATTGTGATTTTAGGGGATTGGGTTTCATTCTTTATTTGTTGAACTATGATAATGTTCTATCCATTAATTGCTGAAGCGCTTCCACTATCTTTTAAGCATTTTTACTATGACTTACTAGTGCAGTATCGTCAGCATATTGCAGAGTATATAAATTTAGATCTAAATATTCTGGTCCCAAGTTAAAGTTATATATATCGTAGCAATATATATTGTAGAGCAAGAGTGAGAGTGGAGAGCCTTGTGGAACACCTTGTTGAATTGAAATTTTTTGAGATAGATGGTTGTTAACTTTCACTCAGGTAGTCTTTGAAGAGAAAAAGTAAGTGTTTGGGGCAGTTGGCTATCATTAGTTTGAACAGTATCCTGCGATGCCAAACACTGTCAAAGGCTTTATGAATGTCAAGAAAGACTGCACTGCATTGACCACTAAGTTTTGCTGTGTGTATGTTTGATGTGATAACTGTGAGGGGGTGTACAATGGAGCACTCCTCTCGAAATCCAAATTGATATCCCAGAACCACATGTCCCACTTTATCATTTAATTTTGTTTTAACGATTTTTTCGAAAAACTTGCCCAGAACAGATATTAATGTAATGAGCCTGTAGTTAATAACATTAGTGTGGTCAGTCTTAGGTTTGGGAATGGTTATTACAATTCCTTGTTTCCATTCTGATGGGAAATAGCAGTGATTAAGGCAGTATTCATATATTATTTTAATATCAAGTGTATTTCGTAGTGGAGTTTTTTTATTATGTTTTTCGTGATGTTGTCATATCCTGGTGCAGTGTGTTTTACCTTTATGGAGTACTTTAAAGTAACTTTCTTCATCTATTTCTTTCGTGTCTGGCACTAGGTTCTCTGAGAAATATGTTTCATACCAGTTATTGACAGTTTCATATTGTACATCATTAAACTGTGGGTTGTTGTTTTCCATGTAGGTTTCCGTGAAATGTTCTGCAAATAATTGTACTTTTTCTGTGTCAAAATTATATGTTCTATTATTTTTTTCTAGGCAGGTATCCCCTGGTATGGTTTGTAGTGAGTCAGCTTTTTAATTTGTTGGCAGTAGTTTTTCCCTTATATTCTCTGTACATTCTTCTTTTGTTTTTTATCATTCTAATAATATCTGGTGGCAGTTTGCATGCGTAGTATCTCACTCGTTCTTTCGATGTATTTTCCATGACTGTGGTCATCAGCTTTTCGTTAAATTGTTTGATTCTGTCCTTGTTCCTTGGTAAATTTTGTATATCTTTGATGTGTTTTGTCATAGTATTTTAGCCTCTTCCATATTACATTTGTTGTAGTTAATTTTCTTTTCTTCTTGGTCGTCAATTTTCCTGTTTAAATTTGTGGATATTTTTATTGCTGAGTGATCGGAACCAATGTCTGAGTGTGTTTCGATTTTCTCTATGTTGTTATTAAGGTTATTTGTGTACAGTAATAAATCTGGTGTTGTGTCTGAGTTGTTTTCCATGTGGAGCGTAGGGGACATATTTGCTTTTGCGAAATTGGGGTTTTCGAGAAAGTTGTTAAGTTGCTTTTGTTTGTTCCTATTAATGTTGAAATCGCCTATGATGACACCGTATTTGTATAATGCGGCTTTCGTGAATATAGTTTGCTCGATATTTGCCATTGGGTGAATGTATACTAAGAATATATGTAACTTGTCTTCAAGGAATGATATTGTGAAATGGGTAGCTTCGCATAAGGAGTTATTTATTTTCGATGGATTGTCTGCTCATCTTTAAGCTAGCGTGTATTTGGACCAGGCTTCCTCTTCTCGCATTGTTGGCAATATTACCATCAAATTGTAGGACATCCCAATTTTATATACCTATAATAAATATAAAAATACTTTTATTTGAAAATACATTGTAGGTATAAATCAGAAGGACAAAGCTTAATATATTGATTATTCTTCATATTAATCCTCAAAGTTAAAAGTATATTCTATACCCCTAACTCTGTGGGGCCTTAATACATTTTTGAAACATTCAACTGCATACAAGTTGTCGATGCCACTGGTGCTTAAAATAATTTCATTATGTTATTCAAAGTTTTCATCATCAGAATTAGACTGTTGACTCAGATTTCATTTTGACAAGTTTTAATCATAGTCATCACGTGAACATTTTACAGCTTACACATTACTCGTGTGAAAATAGATTTACACCAATATGTAAAAAAAAACAATGTGTTTTCATGGTGCAATTTTTCATCATTTAATAAACATATAATAATATAGCAGTCCTTTGTGATATCACCTTTTTTCCTTATCCTTTTAACAAGTATATACAGAGGTTGTCTCATAAGTAATGTCATTTTCACGTGTAGTAAATATTACCTGTATTATGCTACAAATTTTGAAGGTTACTTTATGTAATAGTTACGTGATTGGTACAATAGAGTGTTTTATTTCAATATCACAGTGTTCAGTTTCCATCCATTTGTGTTGTGTCATTACAAGGAAAACACAGAGTTAGTTTAAACGTTTTAATAGTGGTGCCTTAAGTCTCGATGGTCAGATACTCAGTTGGTAAACTGTTCTATGGAATATTGAGGTGATAGAAGAAGCAATGGAGAACGAACCCTCAACAAACACACGCAACAATCGCTCTTCCTATAGAAGATCGGTTCTTTAAAAAATTGTAATGTAGAATGAAAAATGGATTTATCCAAATAATCCTAATTTTAGATAATAGTTAGATCAGGAACAACTGCCAAAATCTCAGGCCGAACTTGAACGCCTCGAAAAAAAAGGTACTGTTGCGTGTTTGGTAGAATTATTTCCTGGCAGTCGGGCTATTAATGCTAAAGTGTATTCTCAACAACTTGATTGAATGTACCGGGCATTGAATAAAAAATATCCAGGTTTAGTTGCTTGGAAACGAGTCCTTCAGCAAGACAATGCAAGCCCCCATAGTCCTAAGAAAACTCAAGATAAATTAAATGAACCTGATGCAATCAAACTGCTTTTAGTCCCGATCTTCACCGTTGGATTATTACCTGTATTGTTCAATGGCCCAATTTCTTAAAGGAAAAAGAATTGAAAATGTTGATGATGTCCATAGGGCAATCCTGGATTTTTTTTCTTCAAAAAGCAAAGATTGATTTTTAAACGGAATTAGAGAATTGGCCGAGCGATGGAGTAAAGTTATAGAATATGATGGGTTATACTTTGACTATTAAATTATTATTTATTTATTTATTTGAATCATAAAGAACAAAATTACTTTTTAGTTTATTTCAAGTTCATGTTTTATTACAAAAAGCGCCATTACTTATGAGACACCTTCTGTATTTTGGTGTTGGTATTTTTATCTTTTTGTGTGTGTTTTCCTGGTAATATATTCATTATGTGCTAGGATGGTAAAATGATAATTTGGGACGCTTTTACAACTAATAAGGAGCACGCTGTCACGATGCCAACCACTTGGGTGATGGCTTGTGCATATGCACCTTCTGGGAATTTGGTAGCTTGCGGGTACATTATTTATGATATTGTATTTGTTGGCTCAATTTTATGATTTATTTTTTCTTTTAGGGGTCTAGATAACAAAGTTACTGTTTATCCATTGAGTTTGGATGAAGATGTATCTCTAAAAAAGAAAACTGTTGGTACTCATACAAGTTATATGAGTTGCTGCATTTTTCCAAATTCCGATCAACAGGTAAACAACACTAATTTATAAATAAGTTAGTCTACAGATTAATTATTATATACTATCAGCCCGACATCATCAAGACTGACTCATCAGCAGGGTTCAGATGTCAGAGCCTTATTTCATCATTTGTGAGGGGCGTATTCAGATGCATTTGTGAGAGTGTTTTCACTTCCATGAACATAACCGAAATTTCACGATTCTAAATAATCACTATCCATTTACAGTGTGCTGCTGGCTAGAGATGTGTGATGGCTTAGTATTTTGTTGAGGTATTTTTATGTAATATACTGTCAGGTTACTCAATTCTAAAATAACTGGTTATTCTTAGCTGTGTTTATGATTATTAGTGAAAAATATTTCAGATTGTTTTTTGGGTTGATTTAAAAAAAACATATACCTATTCTGCTCTTCTGATATATTTTTAGCTGAAATCGACAATAATTTACTTATTTTTTTTATAGATTTCGTTAAAATTTGGTAATATGGCGTTTTTTTTTATCGCTTTATTTATATTAATGTCAACACAACAACCATTCCCTGTGACATTGCCATCTGTTGCAGCTGAAATTCAAACTCAGGAGAGATAACAGTGACTAGACTCGGTGTGCCACTCAACAGGGGTCTAGTCCACTGTTACCATATCGGTAACTTAAGAAAAAAATGTAAATACGAACTGTGTCACTGCTTAACTGACATTGTAAATAAGTCTGTTAGCAATGGGTAGTTCCCTAAGCAGTTAAAGTTATCTAAGGCAACTCCTGTGGTCAAGAAGGACGATTCTGCTATACTAGAAAATTATAGAGTATAGTAACGCTCAGTCCTTTCGCTAAAATTCTTGAAAAAGCTGTCTATATTCGGCTAATTGATTACCTTAAAAGAAATCAGTTATTAACTAGCTGTCAACATGGGTTCCGAGAGGGATTTTCAACTGAGACAGCATGAACTTGTGCAACAAGCTAGATACTGGAAATATGGTAGTGGGAGTCTTTTTCGACTTATCCCGTGCATTTGACACTATCAATCCTCTTTTTCTGTCTAAAAAACTGAACTTGAACTTGTGCAACAAGCTAGATACTGGAAATATGGTAGTGGGAGTCTTTTTCAACTTATCCCGTGCATTTGACACTATCAATCCTCTTTTTCTGTCTAAAAAACTGAACTGTATGGGAATCCGAGGACTAATTAATGATTGGATTATCTCCTATGTAATGCATAGAAAATTAGTAGTAAAAATTGAAGACCTTTACTCTAACCAATTTGATGTTGAGCTTGGTACGCTCCAGGGAAGCATACTAGGACCGTTGTTGTTTCTGCTATACATGAATGATCTGCCATCCTATATAAAGGAGGGGAGGCTGTTCATGTACGCAGATGACACAACAATAATAATATCTGCAAAAACCAGAGACGAGCTTATTATACTAACATCCAGGATACTGAAATCTTTCACAGAGTGGTGTGCTAGAAATCACGTAATTATTAACCTGAGTAAAACAGTATGCATTGAATTTACCAATCCCTACAAAAAGCAAGATTTGAATCTAAATTTTAATATAAATAACATTAGTGTAACTTCTAGTACAACTATAAAATTTCTAGGTATCTCATTAGAATGTTCACTAGGCTGGGGTAACCAAATTGACTCTGTCTGTGCTAAACTTAACAGTGCTTATTTTGCTTTAGTTACTTTAAAAAAGTCTCTTGACGAGAAAACTCTTATGAATTTCTATTATGCCACGGTGTATTCTTCAATCAGCAGCGAGTCTTTATCCTACAAAAAAGAATAATTCGTCTCATATTTGGTTTATCCTATAATGAGACATGTCGGAATACATTTAAACTACTCAAAAGTCCTTATGGACACTATTCAATAATTTTGGTGCTACAGAACATAGAAATGGCTACTTTTCAGTATTCAATAATAGGACTTCTATGCTGCTCCATAGCTCTAAAAATATTGAATACTAATGAACTTCAAGACAAACTAACAATAAAAATTTGTAAATAAATATAAGATAATTTCTATTACTTACAGATTTTAACGGGTAGTGGAGACTCTACCTGTGCATTATGGGATGTAGAGTCAGGCCAGTTACTTCAAAGTTTTCATGGGCATTCTGCGGATGTTATGTCTATAGATTTAGCACCCTCGGAGACAGGAAATACGTTTGTATCTGGAGTAAGTAGATGTTTTTAAAAAAGGGGTAAATGAGAATTTATTTAGTTATAATTGCTTCAAATACGTTGCTAACGAGAATATTGTATTATGTATTTGGAGTTGTTAAAAGAAACATTGGTAAGAATTGTTACGTAATATAAATATATTGATATATAAGAAAGAAAAGAAAAAAAGTATAGTTCTTCTCATTTATTTAGTTGGTTGAAAAAATTGCAAAGAAAGCCAAAACTCCGCCTCTCGCTTTGAATGAGGGGAATTTGAACTATAAATAGTGTGTTAGCATCTTAATTTCGCTGTGAAATATTACTGAATGGCCATATTATAGTTTAAAAAATAATTGCATTGTACGTTACCTTTATAGCTTAAAATACGAGACGTCCCTAATTCCTGTGTCGCATAGTGTGATTTATGGTGTATACAAACAGCGCAATACAGAATCGCCTTCGTTTCGTACAGGCGGTTATTGACTAAATGGTGCAATTAAGAGATTTAAACTTTTTAGTTCCATCATTTGGAGTCCGTTTTACCAAGTACATGTAAACAGTATAGAAACAGTACAAAATAAAGCATTGTGATACATAAACTATAAAGCGACTAGTATCTATGACTTTACTGTAGAGAAAAATACGTTAAGAGAACAGTATAATCTTAAAACACTGGAGAGTCGACGAAATACGGTCATATTATACTTCTGCACAAACTAATACATGGTAAAGTTGATGATCTTAATATTTTATCTTCAGTATGTATAAATGTACTCAAGTATCCTACCAGAACATTGAGAACCTTCGATTTAGCATTTGCTTGTACAAACTATCAAATAAATTCCCCCCTCTATAGAATATGTAGTATTTATAATGAGATACAAGGCAATTGTGATATATTTAATATCAGCCAGGGAAGTTTAAAATCTAAGTTAAAAACATTGTTCTAACTACTGTTCATTAATATTATTTTTAGATATTGGTTAGTATTAGTTAGTTAATATTAGGTAGTAGTATATAATTAATATTAATAAACTTATGTAAGTATTGTATCACTTTGTAATAGGGTTTTGCCTGTTGAATGCATTATTAAATAAATAAATAAATAAATTAATATGTTTAAAATTAAAACCAAATGCCTACAATATTAAATCAATTATTTCGTTTAACACTTCTCTGTATAAATAATTAATTATTAAAGTATCAAGTTCAAAGTTAATTGTCAATGTTTAGAAAAAACTAAAGCCAGACCTGTCCCTCCTCGACTTTTCTCCAGTTAGCTGGAACGCTGGTATCTTTAATGTGTAAGTGAACGTATATGTGTGCGTTTGAGGTCGAAAATTTGAGACATGTGTGAGTCTACTTCAACATGTGTGTTTGTAAGTGAGCGTGCATGAGAAAATCTTGAAAGTCATGAGCATGGATAAATCTGCTTTCACATATAATACCAATCACGAATGTTGTCCGTGACGTCGTCATCTTTTAATTTCCGAATTCCGTATGTTATTCATCTCTAAAACGGATCGTTACGCTTGGAACTTCTGTAGTAGCCCCATCAGACGCTACTTTGTTTTATATACATTCTAATTAGTATAGTATATGTATATATGTTTCGTGCATGAATGTGCATGAACAAAATCTTTAAAAGTCGTGAGTATGTGTGAGCGTGAGTCAATATTGACTCACACATCGATTTCTAATTTAGTACATTGTTGCTTTTTATTTAAATTTAACTTAAATCATCAACTTTGTGAACACACTTTTATTTGTTTTTCAATCATAATAAATTCAGAGCTTTATTGGCAGGATTCATAGAGACCGGGCAAACCAGCAAAACCTGGAAAAGTCAGAGATTTTAAAATTTCTATTAAAAGTCAGGGAGACTTCAGGGAATTTCAAAAATAGTTGGAAAAGTCGGGGATTTTCACTAATTACCTAGGAATTCCAATAAAAAATTTTTACACATACCAATTGCTGTCTATTATAGAATGCAACAATATAACATTACAAATATTTAATGTTGGTAGTTATTTCCATTTATTGCCTTTATAAGTGAAAGTGGCACATTACCGAGGAAAACTATTATTTGTTAATAAAATTTTAGTTTGCTCATTTTGAAATCAATAATAAAACTAATCATTTATTTACTTACTAGAAAATTAAATTAAAATTTTCTGTCAACCTAGAGTTATAAAACATGGGAAATGTGGAAAGGTCAGGGAATTTTACTTTCATTTTAAAATATAAAACACTGTTTAATTTTCTGTTGATATATATTTTCGAATTTTAAAGATCAAGAGCTGTCAGAGTAAAATAATAGTAATAATAAAAGTGCTTTATTGATAAAACCAAATGAATATCGACAGAGATTCTTCTGTCAGGAAGTTGGATATTGTGGACATCTTGAATCTTCGATTTATGTGTACATTTTTTACTTGAAAATACATTTCCTACCTTTTCTACCATTATGCAAATAAGAAAATTTCAATAATTCTGCCTAATGGATAATTATTAAAATTTGTAATCGGCGACCGATTGAATTGTAAAGTAGATGGGTCTTTAGAGACGACGCTCAAATCTTAAACTAAGAATATTGCAGTAAATATATCAATTTGACAAGTGACGCAGTGACAGTCGACTTGTGTGATTACAGCAGAAAATGGTCTCAGTTTTAGGTGCTCTTTTCTCTACTTATACTGTTTTAAACAACAATTTTCTTCTATTTTCCTCATTTGGAGACAAAATAATATTTTATTTAGGGTGTTAACATTATTATTAGAACAACTTGGGAGCTATTCAACAGATACGTTCACAAAGATGGACTATTTTTTATCTTCCCTCGTAACACTTAATATTTATTTGCAACCTCCCTCCCCACATTAGAGGATAGAAAATTACACTTAAAAATATATTCTGTCGATTTTTTAAATTTTTTTATTTGTTGAATGGCAGCTTGGCACAAAACACTCAATCATTTTGTAAACTGGACCCAAGCATCTGATATAAAATAATAATAAAATGTCATTATTAAGGAGAACTTTAGTCATAGGTTATTCTTACACTTAACGTTATGATAACTAATAAACCGAACAGTGAGCACGTGAGCAGTCAGGACAGCAACTTTGTAAAATTAAAATAGTTATTGAGACGTCATCAAAATGGCTGTTTAGAGTGCACGCTAAATTTCACTTTTTTCTCAATGAAATAAAGCTGTAAAAAATTTAAACAAAAATGAGTACTTGCCAATATTGTAATAAAAAATACCTATTGAAATAGCCCATTGCACACACCCTGCTGTTTCCTATATGCAGAACTATGATTTAATAAATTTATTGAATTTTGATAAATTTTATTAGGTATTAATAAAATGATTCTATTCCGCCTCTGAAATGTACGTGGAAAGTCCAGCCTCTGTTCTTGAATGAGAAACTCAATATTTCTGTTACATAATTGGATAGAGCTCTTCTAAAAGAAACCAAGTGCCATTTCAAAGTTTTTAGTAATCATCATTTAAATAGCTAATAAAACATTTAGAACCAGTTATTTGCATGTCAATTTACTATTGATAAAAGAAATATTATCAAGCTAAAAATTTAGCTACTTAAGTTACAGTTTTAGCAACAACTTGATGACTTTTACTTAAAAACTGCAAAATGGCACTTGGTTCCTTTTAGAAGAGCGCTATCCAATTGTGTTAATTTTTATTTAATTTCTTGTGATGCTTTCCATACTGTTCTTACCTAGTAGCTTCGTAGCGATAGCAAAAAATATGTTCAAATAAATAATCAATATGAAATAAAAGTTAAAATTATTTATTTTGGCTGATAAATTAGCGAGCAAGGACTTATTTCTGAAAATTTAATCTACTGGGACTGTTTTCACTTATGGTATATTTATATTGAATAATTATTTGATGTGTATAGAAATAATACTTATCCAACATAAAACGATATGAATATAAGAAATATACTGTTTGTGATTGTCCAAGTACAAAATATATTTTGTGCCACAGATCGTAGTTTTAACTGTGATGGACTTTATTCTATATTTTTTAGAGTTGTGATAAAATGGTATTAATTTGGGATATGAGATCGGGGCAGTGTGTGCAATCATTTGAAGGTCATGAATCAGACGTAAACAGTGTGAAGTTTCATCCTAGCGGTGATGCTGTTGCAACAGGAAGCGATGATGCCACTGTAAGAATATTACTTTCATTTAAACAACACTTATTTTTCATTTGTTGTGAAATTTTCTCACTATATACAGGGTGTTTGATACATCGATAGAAAATTTTCACTGAGTGATAGTTGGGATAATTTGAAACCTATATGACCGTTAGTCGAGGAAATGAAGTAGCAAAAATCCCTAAGCCCCAACATGAGACTCTGCCCCACCTGATTTTTATGTGAGATAGTGTAAAATGTTCCTAAAGATGTACAGAACAAAGTCAGGGTCAAGGGAACTGGTGCTTTTTCAATTTCCGGTCGTAAACTGGGACAGAAATTTGCTATTTCCGGTTACCAACAATTTTTCTTTTTAAGTTGAAAAAGAACCATTGGATTTTATATTCTGGACGATTATAAGCATTTTTCTGACTCGACATTTTTTACCTAACCTCATTCTTTTCGAGATATAAGCATTAAAAATCTTATATTTCGCTAAGGGTGAGGTTAGGTAAAAAATATCCAAAATAAAAGACTAATATCCTAATCAAAGATCAATAATAATTGTAAATACTAGTTTTTTGACAAAAATAGCTTAAATATACGTTTTTCTTATTTTTAAATGCCCATATCTCGAGAAGGGTGAGGTTAGGTAAAGAATGTCAAGAATCGAAAAATGCTTAGAATTGCTCAAAATATTAGGTCCACATTTTTTAATCCATAATAAACGCCCATAAACAATCGTAAATACTAGTTTAAAAAAAAAAGCTTAAATATACGGTTCTTTTTTTTTAAATGCTTATATCTCGAAAAGGGTGAGGTTAGGTAAAAAATGTCAAGAGTCAAAAAATACCTAGAATTGTCCAAGAATAAAAAGCCCATATTTCAGTTCATAATAAGCGCCCAAAATACTACACATACTATCGGGGGTTACATAGCGGATATACCATCCTTCAGAGGGGATGTAAAGCAGTCGGTCCCTTGTCTATTAAATGTTAGGCAAGTAAAAGATCCCTACTCTTCGATAGAGAAGAGGTTCGGCAAAATTTCCAGGTTGGGGGTAGCTCATCTCCTGGCGTCAGTGATTGGCTTTGGTAGTGGAAACAGGCCGACCTTAAATAAGTGATTAAAAAAAATCTTAGATATTTTTGCAAAATAGTTGAGTTGTAACTAATGCATGCTATTTTTTATGGTAATAAATACATTCAGCTTCCTTAAATATTTTTTTAAGATATCCTTAATATGCACTTTGTCAAAACAGTACAAAAAGTGTTAGTATAGAAAATATATAGGACAATTTATGTGTTAAAATACGAAGATTTTAATTTATTTTTCTATTGTAAGCAAAATTTCCTAAAATACGGCACTACCCTAAGATACTTAAATAGCTTTAAAAACCAACCAATGGTATACTATGTTATGACATAATTATAGTTCATTAAAATAAAATAGAAATATATTTGTATACATTACATTTTTAATAAGAAAAGAAAATGAAATAAGTATTAATCATATTATTACTTTGTTTTCAAAATGGGAACCTCCATTTCTAACCCATATACGTGCCCTCTTTCGTATTTGGGTAGTGGTGATGTATAACTGGCACCTACTTCATTAATTCTCCTTAGAATGTGGTCACGGTTGGTTATTTCAACCTAAAAAACTGTTTTTTTCATTCGATCCCAGACATGAAAATCGAGGGGCAGGTCTGGAAACCTCTCCTTGATGACAATATTGGCCTAGTTCTTCCAATCCAACGATTAGGAAATGTTTTGTCCAAAAATGCCCTCACAGTAAGTTGCTAATGGGCAGAACATCCATCGTTTTCAAGTATCGTACTGTCTCTTACACTTAGAGGTACGTTGTCTTAAGATATCTGGTAAATTATTTTACAAAAACTCAAACAAACAATAACTGTCTCCATTTAAATTGTCGGGAAAACGGTACAGACCAATGAAAGTTCTGCCGATACATTCACACTGAACTTGTATTGAAGAGAAGTTTGTTTTCCTGTGTGCGGGTTTTTATCAGCATCAGCCCAGTAATGAAGATTATAAAAATTTGTTATTCCTTCTCGAGAGAACTTTGACTCGTCTGTCCACAAAATACTTTTAAGTTGATGAGCTAATTTTGGAATACTGCTGGTAGGATCTGTCAGGGCCGGATTAACTTGAATGGGGGCCTGTAGGCAGAGTTATGTTGGGGGCCTATAGAGAGAGGCATGGTGGGGGCCTGTAGACAGAGGCAGAGTTATGATGGAGGCCTACTTAAGGCCAGCGGTTTCGAAAATTTAATGCAAATAGAGGGTTTTCAATGAATTAATCAATGATGCTTTTTTAAATATATGCTATTTTGTAAAAATGTTCATTATTTCTATATAACACTTACGAATTACTGCCTTTTGTGAATTTGGGGTGCAAATAATCAAGATTTTTTATCGTAGCGTAACACATTTATTACATTTTGCATAAGATTTGGATAATAGATCTAGATTTTATTTTCCTTTTATAATTCTCAAAAAAAAAAAAAAAAAAATCAAGACGATGCGGCCCTGGGATCTGTTTCAAAAGTCTTCAAAATATGCTCATGTACTTCAGGACCATGTTGCACAATATGCTTCCGTTCCCTATGATGAGTATTTGTTTCACGTACACGTCGATATGTGTTACTAACCACCATTGAAATTTCTTCTTTTTCGGAATTTTACCCGATAAAATTTTTTAGCTGCTGCTACATTTCCGTCAGCTCTTCCATACTTAAAGAGAATATCGGAATATTCGGTATTAGAAAAAGATGTCATTACAGAAAAATGTGACAATACTATGAATAACTAAGCAAAGCAACGTTTTTAGAAACCTAACACAAACGTTCAAATGTGTTGCTGGTATCTAAGCAAAATAATTTGTTGCATCTGGTCGCTGGATTGTTTATTTCATGTATTGATCACTGATCGTGTAAATACATTTAATTTCATTTTAATGCATCACACACATAAAATTGTATTTAAATATTAGTAAATATAATTACCGATTTCTGGCTGTTATAGTTTTGTTTAATTTTCTTTCCTTATAAAAAAATGTAATGGCTACAAATATGTTTCTTTTTCTGTTTAATGAACAATAGTTCTGTCACAACGTGGTATACCTTGGAAAGAGTATGCAATAGAGAAGTTTTACTTTCACATCCACGTAGTGGAGGGGAAATATATTTAAACTATTTAAATCTCTTGAGGTAGTAAAACTTAAAATATAAATTCGAGCCAATGCATTTTAACACATAAAGTGTCCTACATATTTTTTATACTAATATTTCGACATTTCTTTTTGTACTGTCTCGATAAGAAAACGAAAATATCTTAAAAAAATATTCAAAAAATCTGAAAGTATTTATTACCATAAAAAATAACATGTATTAGTAACAACTCAACTGTTTCGCAAAAATATCTAAAATGGCGATATCTCAAAAACAGTGAGACTTTGCATTAGGGTAAATATGATCATATAGGTTCCAAACAACTCCAACTATCACTCAGTGAAATCTTTCTATCGATGTACCAAACACGCCGTATATATTTTTTAATAATACGTCTTTTCTTTTAGTGTCGGTTATTTGATTTAAGGGCTGATAAAGAAGTCGCAATATATAACAAAGAGAGTATTATATTTGGTGTAAATTCAGTGGATTTTTCTGTCTCAGGTTGGTAAATTTAAACATTTATGAAGTTTCAGAAAATATAATTTCATATAAGTCGTATAAAAATGTTTTTACTCAAACTCGGAAACAATTTAAGTATATTTTTACTTTTTGATCTTGTCAATTTCAATGGACTCAATTAGTTGTGATTTTACAAATTATTCAACCTTTATATACTACTGTTATGACACACGGGTTGCCTGCCAAGCACACTGGAACTTGACCCTTAATGCATATGTTTATAAGGCGACATTTTCGATTATGGAAACAGCATATTTTATTTCTCCTGGGGAAGAAATATTTAAGGACTTCGAATACCTATTTCACATTAAAAAAATACCTTAAAATGTATATCCATGTATGAGTTATAAAAACTTTATTTTAGTTTTTGTTTACAGTTTATGTAATACTTTATACTGTTACGGATTTCCACCTTTTAGGAAACACCCTGTATGAATTCGTGGTTTCTAAATAATTTTAACAAGAGATTAAACACTACTAACACTTTATTTAACAATTTACTGACTACAATACTTGTTTACTTAATAGTTAACCTCACTTTTTACCGAGCGTGTCACTGCTCAAATAAACTTCCCTCCCGCGCTTGTAATCGCGCCTTATATACTCCGAAATTAGCTCTAGATCAATCCAGAATCTTCTTCAACCATAATCTAGAAAAGTCCTTGGCTCTTTCTAGAGCCTTTCCAGTCACCATCAGAGGCATAGGCGTGCCATCTCCTTTTCCAAGGGGGTGTAATTCATAACACTGCCCCCTCCTTAAGCCTAGATCGTCCCGATCAGGCAACTCAGAATCATCGATGTAGTTCGCCAGCCTGTCCAAATGCACGATCTTCATCTTGGACTTTTTGCTTCGTTGAATCCGATAGACGACATCATTAATTCGGGTAATAACAGTATACGGTCCATCCCAAGGCGGTTGAAGTTTCGGTGACCTTCCTTTCTTCCGCTGTGGGTTGTACAGCCAAACCAGGTCTCCTGCCTTGAATCCTTCTGATTTACCCTTCCGGTCATATCGAGCCTTCATTCGGTCACTGGCTGATGATGGTTCCGCTATATCGTTAGCCAACCTCTTGAAAGGAGCTCCGGTGTTGAACTGCTTCTTTTCACCCTTACTTCCAGTCTGTGGTCCCTTACTGGCTGCACAAATCTTGCATTTGCGACACCAAGCCTCCACATCCTGACGACTTCTTATCCAATAAAATCGTTCTCGTATTTTCTTCAGGGTCTTGTTCACACCGAAGTGTCCATCGGATGTTCCATTGTGCACTTCCTGAAGCACCTTCGCTACTCGACACCTGGGAATCACTAAATGCATAACCACCTGCTTTCCATCCGGGCTTTCCCATGCTCTCCGCAACAGCCCGTTCACGACCTTCAGTGAGTCCCACTGCGCCCACAGTGCCTTCAGTCCCACTCTTTTGCCTGAAACATCCTTCCATTTTGGACGAGTTCCTCTTTCTTTGGCTTTCAATATAGGCCCAATTTCGACATCGTTTAGTTGCTCTTGTCTGAGCGCTTCATCTGTCCTGTCATCCGGCACCTCCACCTTGACAGTGTTGACTGCTCCCGTGACCTGCAGTTTGTCCTGGTGGTAGTACTTGCAATCTTTGATGTACCTTCTTCCGGATGAAATATCATCATCCTTCTTCTTGGGTTTCGATTTATTTTCACATCCTGGTAGCAGTGGACTTCTCGGAATGCTTCGAAGCTGGAAAATCTTTACTTCTCTCGGGGTACCACGTTCCCTATCTGTCACAGTCTCTCTGGTACCAGCTTCCTCTGATTTTCCCCTCAACTTCACAGCATCTCCGGCTTTCACTCTCTCTAATCTCCTTCGTGGATATTCAAGCTGGATATGTCCTAGTTCTCCGCACCTGTAACATTTCATACGCTGTCCACTTGGCCTTCCACTACTTTTATTCTGAGTCTCGCCAATCTTTCTAGCAGTCACTTTCCTCGAGTTCCGATATCGACAGTCCCGTTTGACATGTCCCATCCTGCCGCAGTTGTAGCATTTAATACCCCCACTTGGCTTTTCTCTATTTTGTTGGTTTTCCTGTCTTCTTGGAGGATTGAATTTAGCCAGTAATTGACTGAACATTTTATGTATATCGGCCAACATAGGGTTCTGGTTCTCCTTTTCTGACTGCGATTCTTCCAGCGTCATAGCCCGTACTCTTGACTTTGGAGTATCCCTATAGACGGCTTCTACCTCTAGTGCATGAACCAAGGCTTCACTACTACTTTTATGTCGGGATAGCCTGAGGACTCGTCTGATCTCCTCATCCCTTATCCCGTCTAGGAATGCCCCCACTGCCAATTGCTCTTTGAATTCTTTTGGCGCATTAGGATATGCTAAGTGTGCCAGTCTTTCCACCGCAGCTTCAAATTCTTGCAGACTCTCTCCAGCTTTCTGAACGCGCACTTTCAGCTGGGTCTGGTATACTTGAGCAAGGTGTTGATCTCCATATCGTAGATCTAAGGCAGCTTCTAAAACTCTAAAATTCCGTTGTTGGTCTGCCGGAATTGTCTGGAGCAACTCCAATGCTTGGCCTCTTAAAGCCACGATTAATGCCTTGGCCTTCTCTTCGTCATTCCAGTTGTTTGCACTCGCTGCTGCCTCAAACTGTGTCTTGTAAGTCATCCAGGAACTTTGACCATCAAAGGAGGGAATTTTTAATCGCTGGCCTGACGATACCAGTTGCTGGTTTCCTCTATCCCTCAACTGTTGTTTAAGCTGGTCAATTTCTCCTTCTACCTGGTGCATTTTCTCTTCAACCTTGTCTACTTTTTCTTTCACTTCGCTTACTTCTTGCTCGACTTTATTTTTAAGTTCTTCAGTGACGGCAAATATGGCACTCTGTTGGCCTTCTATAATTTTCCTTAGTTCTTCTCTTTCTTCTTGTTTTTCCTCTTGACGTCTTCGTTCTTGATCCTCAAAAATTTTCCTTAATTCTTCCTGACGTCGTTTCTCTTCTTCTTGACGTTTTTGTTCTTTTTCTTGTCGTTTTCTTTCCCGTTCTTCTTTCTCTTCCTGGCGCTTCCTTTCCTGATCCATCATCATCTTTTGCATTTGGGCCATAAAGTCCTGCATTTGTTGTTCGGATGCCATGCTTCTGGTTGTTACCGGCATATAATTATGATAAAATCAACAAAATTTATTAATCACGTCAATATCGGTAATGGAATTGTCCAGAGAAATCGCAAAACAGCACGAGAAAGTCTTTTATTTAAACTACTGTCCAAATAGAAAAGTTCTAGAAAGTTCACGAAAATGCACTTAATAACTACACGAAAGTCTTGTTCAGAGTCTTTATCACTTAACCACTAATGTCCAACAAAAATGTTCTACAATGTCTAAAAACGCACTTGACACTATTTTCCTGTTCGAAATTAATCCTCGAACAATGTCCAGTAAATTAGTCCTCCCTGTGTTAGCACAAACTCCGAGAATACTGTCCCAGTCTTCTCAACACTTCCGGAAAATCCTCTTGTTAAAATTCCGCTTCCGACACCAAAATGTTACGGATTTCCACCTTTTAGGAAACACCCTGTATGAATTCGTGGTTTCTAAATAATTTTAACAAGAGATTAAACACTACTAACACTTTATTTAACAATTTACTGACTACAATACTTGTTTACTTAATAGTTAACCTCACTTTTTACCGAGCGTGTCACTGCTCAAATAAACTTCCCTCCCGCGCTTGTAATCGCGCCTTATATACTCCGAAATTAGCTCTAGATCAATCCAGAATCTTCTTCAACCATAATCTAGAAAAGTCCTTGGCTCTTTCTAGAGCCTTTCCAGTCACCATCAGAGGCATAGGCGTGCCATCTCCTTTTCCAAGGGGGTGTAATTCATAACAATACTTATGTATATTTACTGATACCTTGTCCATGTGATAAATGATAACTTAAAGCTCTTAAATATTTCTTCCATGGGAGAAATAAAATAATATGCTATGTTTCTATTTTTGAAAATGTCGCCTTGTAAACATATGCATTAAGGTAGTTATATCGCAAGAAGTGCGACATCTGTTAGCTAATCGATAAACTTGAGATGCGAGAGACAGAGTGAGATAGTAGGAAAATATTTGGCAATGCCGCATATAGTTTCTGACGCCAGCTGATCGATTCGCCACTAATGTCAGCTAGGCAAGAGCAGACAATATCTGCAAGATTTCATTGTCGTTGTACTTTTACCATTGTTTTTTATGTGTATTATGTAAATTTTATTATCGGAAGATCGGTTCCACTCCACTAGATGAATGTAGAAGTAATTACTGATTACAATGTCATTTAATAAATAAATGATAAAGTATTCTTAATTTTCAATTCAATAAATAATTCATTCATCAAAATATACATTCGTTATTATACATATTAAGAGTCAGGTATCTATATTATTTTTGACAAATTAAAACAAATATTTTTATCTCTTTTTAATAAATTAATGGAAAAATATATTATTATACATACAATAAATAAAATCGGAATGAAAATTTGTAAATCTTCTACTTTCTTTTATGATACTGCATTTAAAATAAACGAAAAGTATTTTCAACTATCCGTGCCAAGCATTAGAAATAGTGCGATGTTGTCACGTCTACTACTCATGTCCCCATTCAATAATTTCAATAATTTTCGGGTACCTACCATTACGTTACTAGATGGTGAATCGTCTCGGTATTTATACATGTGCTTCCTCAGGAATCGATTTAAGTTTGAGTCGTTTTTGAGATCATTCTTAAATAAGGATCAATCGTAAAAGGGAAAATAGTGTCACGACATCAGTTTATTTCACATAGCATCCATAAACGCATGTTAAATGTCAAAAACTGCGATCTTTGAGCGAATGAATCTCGGAAACGGTACGGTAAATGGAGTTCATATTTTATCAGAATGTTTATTGATATGTGAATCAAGTTTGCTGAAAGTTTCGTAACTTTCTTAAATAACGTAAATTGCGATATAACTACCTTAAGGGTCAAGTTTTAGTATGCTTGGCAGGCAACCCGTGTGTCATGACAGTAGTATATAGGGGTTGCATAATTATGTGATGTCACACTAATTGAGTCCATTAATAAATTGAAATAAATGGTAATTAAGATTTACTACATGGTATTGCAATTGTTGCATAATGAGATATTTTTGTAAAATGTATAATTCAAATACATAAAAATTGAAGATACTTCATTTTTTAAGGGCGTTTGTTATTTGCTGGATATAATGACTATACTGTAAACGTTTGGGATACGCTTAAATGTGTTCGAGTATGTCTGCTGTATGGACATGAAAATCGGGTATCATGTCTACAAGTTTCACCAGATGGCACAGCTCTCTCCACTGGATCGTGGGATTATACACTACGAGTGAGTATTATAGTTCGTAACTTGTTTTCTCATGTGACCGTTTCTTGGAATTTTTAGGTTTGGGCTTAGAGTTTATTAGGAATTTAAAATATGGATGTTTCAAAATAGATGCAGTATTGTTGTGATTAGATATTTTTGTTATATGATGGATGGTACTTTATTTCTGGCAAGTGCATTAAACATCTGAAAGTTGAGTAATTTTCAGAAAGAAACTATGCTCTGTTTTTAAATCAGGAGGAGTAAAATGGAAGTCCCATTCACACCATAAGAGTAACCAGAAAATACACTATAACCTTTTGGCGTTTTGGGCAACCAACAATACACGACTACAGTGTATTTGTGTGTGTGTTTTATTACATTATATAATGCATCGACCTCTATTTGATCTCTGTATTTTATACAGGATCCATACGATTTACACAATATAGAGGCACCAAATAATTAGCCACTTTTACCTTCAGATTTATACAAAAGGGATTAAAAACTGATATAGAATGTGCAGACGATAAAATAAAAATTAAAACAAAATATTTATTTAGCGCGGTAAATTTGAAATGCTCTTCCGCTGGTTTAAAAACAGACTATAGCTTATTGTTGGTCACATATTTCATTTGTTTTATTATAAAACAGTATATTTTGATTTTTAAGACTGTCACTGATTTCTTAATAGGGTGTGTGCACTTTTTTAAACTCAAATAATTTCAAATACTAGTATAATATAATATAGATGAAACAATTTTTCAGCAAAAAAATGTTTTTAAATCGTTAAAAAAAAGTTAGATTCAAATTAAATATTTGACACTAAAAAAGACATGTAACTTTCTATATAAATATCGCAGTATTGTGTATTAAAGATGGTGCAAATGACAATTTTTTAATCACAGTGATCGCTACCGTGATCGTTCAGCAATCACTATTCTTAGTAGCAGTGATTATATCATTCTTTGGACCCCTTCAATCTTATTTCGCTAATCCCTATCAGCGATTGCTCAGTTGAAAGAACATGTAATAAGTAGCAGTGACGGTGATCGCCGTCACATCACTATTGTGTACTATAACGGTACTAGTGTAACCAATTATTCATGGAAAGTGACAGAATTAATTCTGCTTTCTTTTAAGGTTATGTTGTTAACATAAATAATCGCAAATAAACCAAATTATTAGATATAATATAATAATGTGCAATAATCATAAATTTATTTATTATAATAGGCTACTATAGCTATATTTGTAGAAACACGACCAATTATACTCACAAATATGGTAAATAATCTGTCAGAAACATGTGATACAGAAGATGACATCACCAGGATCGTTACCCAGTAAGATTGTGTTTTCGAAATTATTTAAATATTTTAATTTTAGGTCGATTTATTTATTAAATATTTATTTTATTCTGATTTTATAATTAATATGAATGCGTTCAGGCTTTCATATTTATGTATTACTTCATATATTAATGCATCATTTGAAGTCAGTTGTTATATAGTGCACGCTCCCTATTTTGTAATTGCTCAAATGTTGTCTAAATAACCTTATTTTTGTAAATTTTTCTGTTGATTGAAAGTAGGGGATTAGTAGAAAATGAAAACAAGGTTAGTTTTAGTTTTAAATCGTTGACTGTGTTAATTATATGTCGCCTGGGGCCAAATGGCAGCATTCTATCTAACAAAAATTAGCCTCTAATTGCCATATTTATTTAAAAATTTTTGTTTATATTTATGTATTATTTGTATATATAAAAATTTAATATTGAGGTCATTTATATAAATATGATCTCACTGAGTATTATACTTAGGTTGTATCACTTCCCGATAATTAAAAAATATATATATAAGTCAAGTATAGTCTCTAGTGAATATTAGTGAAGGTCAGGGACGGAAGGACACGCAAGTATCTGTTACTGTGCCAATCTAGTTTCCACTCCCCATTTTCGAGGGTGCTGAAACCGATTCCGGGGTCCAAAAAAGTTTTTGACCCCAGCTACCCCCCCGAAATCGCCCCAAAACATCCTTAAAGTTTCTTTCCCTGTGCAGACATCAATCCAACCCAATCCTATTATTATTATTTATTTTGGTGAATTGGCCCTCCCCATAACTTAAGGTCATAATTTTAGAGGGGCATGACCCCAATCACCTCTACCCCTCGATTCAACCCCTATAGGGCGTTTTTTGTAAAAAATACTTACTATTTATACAGGGTGGCCACTTTTCTGTAAAATCGGGAAAAGTCAGGGAATTTCATGTTGGTCAGGGAAAAATCAGGGAATTTTAAGAAATAGTCACGGAAGAGCGCATTTATTTTAATATATTTTTATTTTTGCTTGCAGCTAAAAAATTTTTATTCATTGCATTCATTTTATGCAAATCAGTAGAAGTTGTTTTCTCTGAAAAATTACACAACTAGGCAACATACAGCCTCTCCATTTTAACAAGGTGCTCGAGAATATCTCACTTAATATGGGTCGTGCAAAAAAAATGTTTCTACGAAAATTGTGCCTATTTAAATAAGCTACAAAATAGTTAAAAGACATTTGAAATCCGTGGCCTGCTTTAAGAGTTATGGCAGAAAATATCGAAAATGCGGAATATGTCTAAGCAAAATATCTCTGCTGTTTGAAGAGATGCGACGAAAATTCTAATGCGACATTTTTCAAAGGTATCTTTATGTAATTCTTTACGAATTGATATATTTTACAACAAGAATGCATGAGGCGTTAGTCGAAAATAGTGAAAAAAAAGTTTTTTTAATAGATTTTTATATGACACAATTTTCTGTAAAAAATCCAGTCATTAGGAAACTCATAAAGTTAAAAATTGATAAAAACTTATATAAAAGTTGTAGTCATATGGAAAATATGTCAACCCAGCATGCAAATGGTACATTTTAATTTATAGCAAATAACCAAATAATGTCAGCAGTTCCGAAAACTAACTATGTAAAGCATTGGTGTCTTACGCATATTTTAATATGTTTCCAATTTAATTAGGAGACTTTTAATAAATAAAAAAAAATTATTGAACATTAGTAAACTGTCGAATTTCTCTTTTCGTTAATGATTTTTAACTGATTTTTCAATTATTTAATGATTTAATTTAAATTTTTACTGCTTCTCACTTTTTTAAAAATTGTTTACTGAAACAAATTTGTAAAATACACAGATATCTACATAAATGTATTATTTTTTTAATAAGTTTGGACAAAACATGCAAAAGTTAGTTCATTAAGTAAAATAATAAAATCTACTTAAATAATTATTTAATAATAAAAAATTATTTATTTATGCCTTTATGACTAATCATCGATTGGTATCATCGACTTAACTTAATAACCTTTTGTAATAATTTATTATGGAAAAATTCCGATTTAGAATTCGACTTACTTTTGGTTGGGAGTGTAACGCCTCAACCTCCTTAAAACATTTTTATAGATTATTAATTGGGGAGTAAATATTATCTTACACATTTTTTGCTTTCTTTAGAATTCTGAAGGCACTGGGAGGGGTTGAGCTAACCACTTAAAAATTTTAGTGATTTTATTTTCTTATATTATAATACGAGCGTGTGAGGGAACCGAATAAAAAAAATCTACATCTAAGGACCACCTTAATGTTTATAGAATTAGAATAGAATTTTTCATTTGTGTTTTTTTTTTCCAAAGTTTTATATTTGAGTGATATTTTATTTACAGAATTAATATTTTTACTTCATTTAATTATAAATCTTTTTTAAACTTTATACATGTATTTTCACTTCATGTTTAGAGGATCAATTATGTTATATGTTATTGTTATCTAATTTACTTTGTTAAAAAAGCAGTTGAATGTGACTTTTAGCAGGCCCGACGAAAGGGGGGATAAGAGGGTGATTCCTCCGTTCTTTTGAGGAGATCCGGAATTGTTTGAAGGGTCTGGTGTATAAACTAAATGTTCCACTGCCCTGGTTATAAATATCAGTCAGGGAATTTAAGGAGCAGTTGAATATCTTTTACAAAAAAAAATCTACCCCCTGGAGGTATTGTAACCACCATTGGTTATAACCCTGGTTACCTTCATTTTCCCTCCAACAAATTCCCTTTTTAAAAATTGTAAATATTTTTTACAAAAATAAAAAATTCCATGCCCTGTAGGGGTTGAATCCAGGGTAACGGTGATCTCTCTCTAGAATTACCACCTTCAGTTATGAGGAGGGCCAATTCACCAAAATGCTGGGTTGGATTAATGTCTGCGCCGGGAGAGAGGCTTTAAGGGTGGTTTTGGTTGTAGTAGCCGGGGTCAAAAAACTTTGTTGGACCCTGGAATCGGTTTCAGCACCCTCGAAAATGGAGGGGGACTAGATTGGCCAGGAGCAGATACTTGTAATTTTCGAGCAAAATCCCGACTCCTGACCTCCGCTATATGGACAATATGACATAGTTATTAGCAAAATTTCCAATTCTCTTCAGATTAATGTTATAAGTTTTTTGTTATCCCTTTTGCAGTTGGAGATGAAATTTTCCGCTCCAATTTTAGAGAAAAAATTTCACACAAGAATAAAGTTGTACTTTACAGCTCGAAATGTACGAATCTGTGCATTAATATTGTTTGCTTTGACCATAATCTGCACTGGTTCGTCCTATTATTCTTAACCTTACTTTTACAGTATACTATTTTCGAATTAGTACTTCTCTAACCAAAACACACACTTTTCATAATTTATATGTCTAGTCTCATTCGTGCCTAAAATATACAAGATGTAAGTGTAAATTTACACTCAACAAGTCAAGATAGGTGTCGTCAGCATTATTATAATTAGCATAAGGGTGATAACTTGTGAATTTGCCATTAGTGGGAAAATGGTTTTGGTGAAGGATTTTGGCCATTTATTTTTAATGCAAAATGAATTGCTTTCAATCAAGGAGAAGACCTGCTGCTGATTTTCTTTCCAAATATTGGAGTAAATCTGCTAAGGGTCCAAATCACCTAGAAAGGAGTGTCTTGCAATAATAGCTGGAACTTGTAAACTCTTCAATACATCTGATTGTAAATCTGCAACAGATTGTTCGTTATGAAATTCCAATGAAAACTAGATTTGTCCAAATCTTTTTGGTTACCTTGTTGCAAAGTTACAACAAATAAAATCAATTGAGATTGGCCGTTTTTAAACAATTGATAAATAATAATGCAGATATTTTAACCGAGTCCAAATCATGGCTAAAAAAGAATAAAGTCGAAAATTGGATTGTTTAAGTACATTAAACCATAGAATAAACATTTTTTTTTTTTAGAATGTAGATTTTCTCACATATACGTCGTCGGAGGTATTAAAAATTTTTGAAAATTATTCCAAAACTTCCGTTACATTTCTTGTGATATTTGCAAGTTTCAGTTAAAAATTGCTATTGCGAGACAAATCCAGACAAATTTTAGTTTGATTCCACTAATAGCCAATTTATACAATGTGAAAAAAGTCATTAAATTTTATGTATACTTCTCAACTAAAAGAGGTAAAAGTTTAATTTTGTTAATGTTTGTAGGCAATATTAGAAGTGTCCAAAGTCTCCAACATTTGATGTACAAAACAACTTTCTTTTTGTATAATTAGGTGTTTTCACAAATTTTAAAATCTCTGACTGGGAAGATAATCCTTAATTGTGGTTAAAAAAAAAAGAATTTTTCCAAGCAATCGATTTAGTCCTTAAAATAAGCCCTTTTAAATTTGAATTTAAATTTTACCGTGAAAAACCGTACGTCATTGTATCCCGCACTGATGATGTCAGAGGTTACATTGTTGGTAAACAAACATGGGTTGTATAATATAAATATACGTTATTTTGTAAAACCTTAACATTTTATATGCTTTATTTAACAACTATGTATAAAAATAATAATGGAAAGTAAGTGGTGTTTTGTGCCAGGATACAAAAATACATCCAAGAACGCACCTGAAAAGGCTTTCGTGACAGTACCAAAACAAAAATAATGCAAAATAAAGTGACTTAAAGCCGCTAGACGTGATCCATCTACAACAGCATCAGTATATTTCTGCTGTGAGGAAAATTTCAAAGTAAGTTGAGTAAGTAAAGTAAGTTTAAAACTTCATTTTCATGCATAGGTAGGTACCTATTAGTCTAAAATCATGAATAACTAGCACCTAACCCTGTTTACATTACAAGTTTATGAGCAACATTTATAGGTTATGTTTATATAATATCAACCTTGTGTGTATATTATATTGAGCAACTATATACAATAATCATAATATAGGAATCAGTAGACTACGTTAAAGTAATATAAAATAGATAAATACAAAGAGAATAAAAAAGTTTAGTACTTATGTTGCAGCATTTCTGCTATGTTGAAATGTTCATCTTTCTTCGTAAATTTCATGAACACATCCACTGCCGATAAATTTCCTAAAGTAGCTCTTACGAATCCTGTATTAGCCATTTCGAATTAAATCACAGGTAAAAACGTACAAAAAGTCTTTAAAATGTTATGTTTATATACTACATGCATGCGATATTACTGTTTGATGTAATCGATGACGTCACCAGTGTCACCACCAATAATGGCATGTTTCCCATAGCTGTTCAAATATTCAAATTTTATATATATTATATTTACTATTTATTTGTTGAAATATTAATTTAATGGACGACGGATTGCTTTTTAAATACAGGGAAATGCTTTAATACATTAAGTACTTCATTTTAATAATTATGAAAAAGATAATTTGCGTATAGTGAAAACACCTAATTGCGTAGTTTGCCATGATAAGTATAATGAGAATTTGCAATGCATGCAATTAGTGCAATATTAGTAGGTAGTTATATTAAATTTCTTGCCACTATTTATAAGTAATCACTTTGTTTTTTTAAAGAAAATATGTAATATAATATCGTTTAAAATGTGAAAATTGAAAATAATTACGTGTACATTTTTGTTTTATTTTAATATTAATTTTAGAAATCTAGATATAGTATATACGATCTCAGTTGGGACAGCATAAAAACGAAAACTCGGATATTCACCACTTCTCGTCTACAGTCCACGTGGGCTTGATCCGTCTGCCACTTAGAAATGTGGGTGGGATTAGATGCCTCAAGTTTGATTTGTCAACTAAAGGAGATGCAGACTTTACTCCGAGTTTTCGTTTCTATGTTGTCCCAATTGAGATCGTTTATACTATACCGACCATAATTAATTCCTGGACTGTTTAGAGTTTGAGAACAATGGGTGAAAATTCCAATAAAAATTGTGTTTTAAAATTTAGGCAATTGCTTCAAATTGCCTAAGAATTTACTGTAAATTTTAAAACACATTTTTTATTGGAATTTTCACCCATAATCAACGAATAACATTTCTACCTTAATTGTGCGTTGCGTCTGGAGGTTCCTTATATCAAATGCAGGACTTATTTATACGATATCAGCCTACAGTCATATGCTACGAATGCTATACTACCACCTGCAGGCCAATCGAAGTTGATGAGATACTTATTTCCTATATATTGAGCTTATTGTCAAATAAGGGAAGTATTGCATTTATTGAACTCATTTCAACCTCGATAAACTCAAGTCAAAAAATCCGATATAATCCTCCTCGAAGATTAAAGCACCTGCTAAGACAAACATACTTTGAAAGAAATATAGAAACCAAATATCGAGATCTCTGATGTGTACTCCCAAATGCTCTACATGGGCTACTTTGTCAAGACGTTCATGCTATGGGTGCACCCAGTGATGTGAACCTAAAAATGTTCTGAGAATTAAATACTGGTATCCCAAGTATCAACCAAGTAGTTGGCAGGTGAAATGGACAGAAGGCAGTCAGTCATCTTATGATCTCTTCGTCGACTTCAGGTATATAATTACAAAATCTACAATCACCAGTGAATTCTCTGGTGCTGTTTCCATGTGGATTTTTGATATTGCCTTATAAAGATCTTCCGGCACTGAGACATCAAAGAAAAACAAATTAAACCATACTAGTGTTATTGGTAGAAAGTTTTATCTATTAAATGACTCATAAGCACTTGGCTATAATTCTGCTGTTGAAATCCGTAAATATGTTTAAATTTAATCAAGTGAGAAGTCGTTAGCCCGATATTTACGTGGCATATGAATACGGCTCTGTGCCCTTGTTTTTAAATACAGCATGATTAAGAACTTAAAACTTTTAAAATTAATTAACCATATTTACTTGTACGCCACTGATATTTGGTTGAGTGTATTGGGATAGAACTGCATAGAATAATTGATAAGAAACATGAACAAAACGGATAGCAGGAAAGTAACAACAACCTGACCTAATTACTGTCATTCAATTAAGCACTCAGTCAAGAATACCATAACTAATAATTTCCTTTCATTATAATTTTTTTTGGTGATATCAACTCCAGCATTTAGGATATTTAAATCACTGTGTAAACATTAAAAATCAAGCAAAATTGTGATGTAACATTGCCATACATGTATAGTTGACGAAATACATATAGTAAAGCATGGTGAGAAGAATAGCCTTTGCCAGTAGTTTTATCAGCTATGGCTGCTTTATCAGCAAGCTTTTCGACCTTGCCCCGCTGCTCCCTTTATAATATCTCTTGTTATGTATTATGAACTTGTATTATCAAAATGAATTTATTGCAATAAGATATAATTGTGTTGTATCCGTTATCAAAATATTTATTTAACCCTTTCCGCTCTGAGCATATTGACTGCATGTACACTCACGAGCCTAAGGCTATTTTTACGCTTGCATGCCTACTGTCGCTTAAAGTCGACATTTTATTTTGTATCTATAGCATTTTTTAATTAACTTATAGATCCATTTACATATTTTTATTAATGTTTTAAAGTAAATATACAGCGTGGTACTAATAAAACTACTTTAAAACAATATATTTAAATATTAATAACAACGAAAAAGTATATTCTAAAATCTTTCTTTCGTGTGATATAACTCGAAACATGGAACGGCGCATAATCCTACATCGCATATCTTGCACATAGTCCTTGATTCCCTACGTTTTTTTACTCCCAATGTTGTTTGAGTGCAAACAATACATTTTCTCATGGCACTTGCTTTTTTCTCAGTAGAAGGAACCTTGGAAGGGAAGTGTCTTTCAACTAATCTTTTTTCGCCCTGATGGGCAGGACGCCCCCCACCTCTTTTAGGAGACTTTTTCCAATATCTAAAAAAAATGTAAATTAGACGTACAGGTACCTGGACATTTTAATGTGATGTTCATACCTTCTAAGCAGTTGACGAATGACATTTAACTGAAATTTTCCGATAGGCACCTTTTTTTCTGTTTGTTTTGTTAAATATAATGCATGGGCATTCAGAAGACACAGGTCAATTGTGTGAAAGAATATCTTCTTATACCACTTCAATGACTTTCGTAAACATTCGATCGAGCTTATCATCATATCGCTACGATCCACCGCACCCATATTTTCATTATAGTCTGCGACACATAAAGGCTTCTGCATGTATTCTCCAGTGGTTCTATCCTTCTTATTTAAGGTTTTCCAGGTGTCCGTGTGAAAAGACGTGAGCATACCAACATCTCTCCGGTCTTTCCACTTTACCGCTAATAAGTTTTTACTAGCTTTGGAAATTTTTTCTCCCTTTTTGAGAGGCTGTTTCAGATTTGGCATCTGTTTCCGTTGCATGCGAACAGTACCACATGAATTTGTTTTATGATCAAAAAGGTAGGTGGATAGTGTTGGGCTGGTATAATAGTTATCGGTATACAGTGTGTAACCTTTATTGAGAAACGGTTCCATAAGGGTTGCAACAACATTTCCAGATACACCTTTATGTCTTTTCTTTCCGTTTTTTTTCCAGTGTAAACCATAAAATCTAACACGTATCCCGTTTCACAATCGCACAATACGAACAATTTAACTCCAAATCTATGCCTTTTTGTCTTTATATACTGTTTAAAAAGTAATCTTCCCTTAAACAGTACCATACTTTCATCAATAACTAGGTTCTGAAAAGGTTGAAACTGCTTTGCAAATTGCGCCTTTGTCTTACCTAGTACTTCTCTAATCTTATGGTACGAGTCTCCTTTTTCCTGGTCCTTGTTGTTTGAAAAATGAATTGTGCTCAAGATACTCAGGAATCTATCTCTTCCCATGATATCACCGAAAATTGGTGAATGAAGCAGAGGATCTTTGGACCAGTGGTCTTTTAAGTCCGTTTTTCTATTTCTGGCACAAAGCATCATCACCGTAATAAAAACATAAAATTCATTCACATCAATATCCTTCCACATACGTAAATAGTTTGAGAGAGTTTCATTCTTCTCCACAGCAAGAGCGCGTTTCTGAGAAGCATATCTATTTGTTTCAGCTACGATATATTCAGCTATTGCTGGTGACAAAAGGGAAGTAAAAAAACTTGCCTCATCGAATTCATCTGAATAATCTTCAATATGTACACCAGGCTCACCAATAAATTGATGCATCTCAGGAATAAAATCTGGCACAGTCCAAGAAATCTCAAGCTCACTATAGCACGTTTTATCATCACCATTAGGAATTTCATTTTCAATATTATCATATTCTTCATTTTGAATCTGTTCACCGTCATTTTCAGCAAAGTCTTCTTCATCGTCATCTTGCCCAAAATCCTCTTCTTCACTGCTATCATCCGGTTCATATTCACTGCCACTATCAATAAAAGGTTCTTCTTCTGACTCATCACTATAGTCGTAGTAATTGACTTTTTGTTGTCCTCTATTACTTTTATTAAAAGATTGACTAATAGTTTCGTTCTCCGAGCTACTAAGATATGGATCTTCACTACTTAAGATTTCACTTAAATGGCGTACTTCCTCTTCGTCTAAACCACAGTGGTTATTAAATCGCACTTTCTTAGATTTAGAACAGCACGGATCTGCCATTCTAAGACTTACTGATAATAGTTTAAATAATAAAAGAGCAACTATTTCGTGATTTAACACCGGTTTGAACAAACTAACCTATAAACAACCTCAACTAACATGTGTTTACTGAATTATCGATCTACCCGACTACTGTCGATTAAACTCGACGCAGCGCATAAAATCGACAGTAGGCATAGTAGTGTGAAAAGCTGTGTCGCAAATTATCGACAATAGTCTGTCAAGACTAAAAAATAAAAATAGTGCCGAATTTACACGACAGTAGTCTGCAGAGCTTATTTAGCAGCTGACGCATATAAGCGACAGTAGAGCACAGGCCCATTTTTTTATTGTCGATTAAAAGCGACAGTAGAGCTGAAAGGGTTAATATCCAACGAACAAATATTGTCAGAACTTGTACCGAATTTTGGTATGGTGATCTCAGGATTGGATTTTTGTTTCTAAATTTAGGTTATGATATATTCACCTCATGTACTTTCAGTTTCAAAATTTTGCCATTACGCAAAAACAGTTTATAATAAGAAAATCCTATTCTTCAACATTAGTAAATATAGTAGAAATAAAAATAATCTGACATAAACTGAGTTAGATATAGTAGCACCTCTTGCTCTAGTTCACTTTAAGTACGTCTATGATAACTTCTTTCTTGTGATTTCTATAACAAATATACACACACATTGATTTAGGTATGGATGAACATCACAAAGATGTAGTGAAATGTATTCTTTATAGGATTTTGCAAACAGGAGAAAAAACTATCTATGAGAACTAAAAGAAGCATTTCCAAGAAACAATGACAGATTTCATGAAAACGTAATCCATTTGAATGAAAAATTTTCCAAGTGGCGAGGTGTGTAAATAAATTCATTTTAGGCCTTTGTCCTCATTTTTAACTGAATCTTCATGACAGTAGGGGGTTATGTGGATACTGTTTTACTCTGCATAGCCGTAGGGGACTATGTGGAAACTAGCGTTAGAATGAGAATTGTCAAATAAGAAAGATAAATTCATTTTAGGATTTTAATGGCTAGCATAACCAGAATTCAGGTTATCGAAAGAATGCAAAGATTGTAAATCAATAATTTTACAGATATAGTTTTTCTTTTAGTTCTTATAGATAATTTTTTCCCCTGTTTGCAAAATCCTATAAAGAATATGTTTCACTACAATTATAAGCAAACTAAAAATAATTCACTTTTAAACATCACAATGATACTTTAAAATATACAAATTCGTCGATTTTCATTTGTCGTATGACTTCTATAAGGTGGAGTGGGGCAAGTGGGTATTTTGGTTATAATTTTTGAAAAAAATCGTATTTGTAAACTTAACTCATAGAAAACTTTTTTCGGACCTTGTTTTAACTGCGGGGAATTGCTTATAATTTTCGGAAATTTTTTAATGCATCTATTGATTTATTTTAAAAATGCCCATGTTTTATCAAAATTTCCAAGATACCTTAAAAATATTTAAAAAATGTTATTTACGATTACGAACCATCTAGCATCAAACTTGCAAGAGTACTGTTGTGTTCACTAATATTACCACTTGTAAATTTTTGGTATTTTGATTGTACAGTTTATCACATTTAATACCCTAATCCCCACTTGCCCCGCCAGTTTTGTTTGCGAGGCAATTGGGTATTAGTATTTCGGGCATCATCCGAGGAAAGTGACGTCAGTGAAATGATACATTTACTAAGCGAGAGCAAAGAAAAAACTCTAGAAGATATGGAAAGGAGATATGAAATTGAAGAAAAAGACGTACAGCACGAAGATCTCATAAACATTCACCAAAGTATTAAAGTGAGAACTTGGGTTTTGGCGGAATTTTCAACAACAAAGAAAACCAAGAAGTACTTTGTTGGTCAAATAGAATTGAGGATAAAGTTTACTAGAAAGAAACAGGGTATCATAAAACCAATTTTTTACTGGCCAAAAGTTGAAGATGAATGTATGGTCACTGAAGATGCAATATTAAAAATGTTCCCTGAGCCAAATTTGGGAAGACGAGGGAGAATTAATATTTTCTGTTGAATTTAATTCATACAACATTCATTAATTTTTCATTTTTGTTGGTACAAATTTTCTCTCAGAAATGAACTTATGCTTTTTCTTTATTTCTGTTCTCTGTTTCTTTAATAAAATGCATTTTTGAAAATTTACTATTTTATCCAAGAAAATGCCTTACCTTGAAGTAGTTCTTAACTCCCATAATTTTAGGAATATTTTAAATCTGAAAAAAGCATATTGTAGCCAAAACTGTGTAGATGAACCTACTTGTCCCAAATAAAAACAGAACTATTCATATGAAATGTAGAGACTTCCAATCCACTTGCCCCAGTCGTAAGGACTTCGGAGATTGGCATTATATTTACAGTCGGGGATTTACAATAATTGTTCCAGGTTACGCTCAGTGTTGTCTATTCAAACGTTTGCATTTCATTATATTTATTCATTTTCAAAAGTGGATACTAACTTATTTAATTTAATGACAATTGCTAACAATGGTAATAATATCTTACTCACAATTTTACAGGATGAAAATTTAATAACAAGAAATTTATATTGTGAAAAAATTTGCGATATCAGCAAACTGTTGTGTTAGGTAATGGTTTCCTATTTCATTATTACAATTGTATGAATGATATTTATCTCTTGGGTATTACTTTTTATTGTGTAAGATATAGGAAATCCTATTCTATTCTTTATATTTCCATTCTCTCAAAAATGGTTATAACTGTACATATGTATTTGTTTAACAAAGTTAAAAAAGTTTTTTGGCCTATCCATGGTAAAGTGTGGAAACCATCTTTTTTTGCTAATTTTGGGGCACTGAATACAAATCTTGAATCTGAATTGGCTAAGAACATCGGGAAGACAGTAAAAAACAACCTTTATTTGGAGCTGGCATTGAAGTTGATAGAACTTGCAATAAAAAATTATTCTTTAGTACAGAAAATTCTTTCAAAATACTCAGTTTCATTAGGTAAGTAGAAAAAGAAACAACAATTCTAAATCCCCCCCTCGTTTCGCTCACCTCACCCACAAGAACGGTGTAAGTTACAGTATCTAATATACAGGTATTTATTTATTTAAAAAAAAAAACAAAAGTCCTCATTACATGACTGAATATTATCGGGTTAATGTGATTACTTCTGAATACTCTTACACACATGCACACCAATTAAGGTGGTGGCTTTTATCGTTTTAGAACTTTTATTCGTTTTAATTGCAAAAGAAATCCCTAATCACCCAACCTTTTGTGTAGTTCTAATTCTAGTGGCAAGATCTAATATCAATTCCAGTGTCACCCTCAAATAAGGATTGTTTTTTAATGGTTTTTAATGTGCTCCCGAGATTCTTTGCCAAGGCGGATGACGGATTCATTTTCAGCGCCCCAAAATAATAAAAAAAGATAGCTTCCACACTTTACCATGGATGGGACAAAAAGCCCTTTTTTAACATTATGTTACGAGTTTTCACCCTTTTAGGAAACACCCTGTATGAATCCGTGGGTTCTAAATAATTTTAACAACCATTTTAAACCACTTTATTTAATAATTTACTGATTACACAAACTAACTTTTACAATGTTTATATTTACACTTTGTTTACTTGATATTTAACCTCAGTTTTTTCGTTACCAAACTTCACTTTTACAAAACTTCTTCTCATGCGCCGGTAATCGCGCCTTATATACTCTAAAATTGCCTCTAGATCCATCCAGAACACAATCAAGAACCTTCTCCCACCACACTCTACAAAACTCTATCTCTTTCTATAAGTTTCCAGTCACTATTAGGCATAGGCGTATCAATCTCCAGTTTCAAGGGGGTGTAATACATAACAATTATTCTTTGGTACACATATATTATCCCACACAGCACAAGGCTGTCCGAGGGACGTACTATGGCAAAGACCATTTAGGATTTGGGCTTGCCTATGGACGTCCCAATATCCCAATATGTATGCTTTTCGGCACTCTTTTGGTCATCCCAATGTCACAACTTGGTACCAGATAAAGGCAATACGACGGACGTCCTGAAGGATGTCTGAAGCTCATAACTAAGGACATACCAGGATATCCCGGGATATTTCGGGACGTCGTAAGTACTACGAATGGGCATCCACAGGGGCATTAGAGGATGTACAAAGTACACACTGAAATGTCCCAGAACATCCTAATATTATATTTTCTTATATTTCAATATATTTCACCATCGCCAAAGAAACCACATTTTTACAAAAAATATAAACTAAAAATATTTTATATGTATGGACCGAAGTGCTACCTACTTATAATTATATATAAGTAGGTAGCGCATAAATCCACATATATATTTTTTGTTCTTTGTAAAATTGTAGTTTCTCTGATGATGGTTAATACACTGAAACAATAGAAAATATTATATTTCTCATTTGAACTGACCGAAAAATCCAAGGAATCACTCATCTAGTTATTTGATACAAACGGTCAAGAAAATAAAATCAGATCTAAGACAGACTTTAAAAACAAATTCACATTTGTAATGTCAAACTACTTCGAAAAAATATAGAATAATAAAATAAGTATGCTGCACATAACTCCATAAATATTTTGTTTTTTGTAAAATTTAATTTGTCGAAGGTTAATATACATGAAAATGTTAGAAAATATCATATCTGACCGAACTATATAAAAAAATTAGGTATTTGAATTATCAGTCAAGAAATTAAAAACACCTAGGGGTTATAAAGAAGCTAAATATATTAAA
Organism: Stenurella melanura; assembly: GCA_963583905.1. Taxonomy (NCBI): domain Eukaryota; kingdom Metazoa; phylum Arthropoda; class Insecta; order Coleoptera; family Cerambycidae; genus Stenurella; species Stenurella melanura. Next base: position 68,358,485 of record OY757310.1, read on the forward strand.
TATTTAAAGACAAAACTCATTTATAACATCAAAAATCAAACTTCTTAGAAGAACATAAAATAACATTTTTCAAACCGAATTATATAAAAACATATTTTTTCATCAAGTAATGTGTTCCTACTTCTCTACTCTTTTCATTGCCTCGCTCTTCTTTTTGCCCTGCTCGGATTCTTTTAAACACTTTTCTGCTTCGTACCTATTTCATAATATAGGTACCCATTCATGGTTGCATCTAAAACAAACATTTACTTATTATTTGAATCAGCATTATCAACAAAAATTTAGTCTATATGAAAACTGGGTAAGATAAAGATAATAAAGAGAACATCGAGGGATACAGGTTTAAATTGAAGCACTAATAAGAATAATTTGTCGCATTATAAAATGCAATCCTGTATTACTTCATTTTAATGCATTATATCTGTCTTCTATAATACACGTCACATATGGCTGTGGCTGCGAAGCCATTTACATAACACCATTCATAAACTAATAACCGTTTTGTGCAATTTACTCAAAAGGAAACAATATATATCAGGATCGGGACAGATTTGCAAATTAACTGAAAATTTATCCACGCATGTCCTGTCTGATACATATTTCCCTTTAAGAGTGTAATGAAAGTTTCAAACAATTATCTTGAAGCAAAATTATTTTTATTTACCTATTTCCCTATTTCATACACTGTTCACATTCTATCTCCAACCTGGCTTCGTAACATTCAATTCTTGGGCCAAATAAGCTTCATTTTGTAGGTTTGTTGGTCATTGAAAATAAGGGAGCCAGAATTATTGTTTAATACCGTAAGTTTTCTATAAAGTTTCTTCTTTTTAGTTTCCTTTGGCATCCTAAAAGTTTACAAAATTGTATTAAATTTGGGAAGTTTTATAGGTTATGTTATTTTTACATGGCTTATGTACTTACTTTCTATAGTGTCGAACAAAAAAGTCTTAAATAGTACTGAATTAAGCAGATACAACACAATTAAAAGTGTGAAAAATATTTCCTACAACCACTAATAATTTATATTATTTGATGTAGATAAATCAACTCATATTCCAAGCTTGTTTTGAGTTTACACTAAAGAATACTAGATACAATAGAAAGTACAGGTTTGTGAAATTGGATATGGCCGCCGGAAATCGTAATGGCGCCTTATTTGAACATATTAAAGAAATATACTGAGTCACAGTTTAAGGAGATTTAGGGCCCTTCACTGGACGTCCTTTTTTAATCCCAATGTCAATTCACAGTTAATGCCAAAATGAAACCAGTTCAGGATATCCTCTTGGCCTCCTTTTGAAGGATATCCTGGGATATCCTAAATGGGACGTCCATTTCACTATCTACTTTACGTACTGGGATATCCAGGTACTTCAATTTGACATCCCATATCCCGATTGTGCTGTGTGGGATTATACCATGACCAGATCTGGAACTAGATATTTTGCGCTAATTCCAGTAAAGGGTAGGAGTAAATAAATGAAAATAAGTAAAGCAAGCTGGTAAGAGTACAGAGACTTGGGATTTGGTGTATACAGGGTGTTTCAGTTAAAAGTCCCCAGGCCATTATCTCTAAAATGAATAAAGATATTTTATTTTTGTAAATGGCAGATGATCGATACCAAAGAAAGGATTAAATAACGGTGATTAGAATTTTTCCTCTAACTTGTCTTCATTGGTGTATCTAACCATTTTTTAAATTTATTTTTTTTTATTGCCTTATTTGGATTAATTTGCTTTGAATTGTTTCTAAGTACACTATTTCTGTTTGAAACTATGATTGAAATGCACCAACTACAAACTTTGTTTAATAACTGTCAAACTTAAAATTAAATCAAAGCCTACTGATATCTCTTAAGTAGATTTTTCATTACCATTACCTAAATTACTGTGAATTTTCTTTGTTGTGTTACTTACTTTAAGTTTTGGGAGTCGTTTTATTAGAAGCGTTATTAGAAAAAAAAATGTAATATGTAGGAACATATGGATATTGGTTCATCATGTTAGTTCCGGTTTGGCCGGAAGTGGTAAACATAATTTTATGATAGTGTATTATATCACTTTCCTTATCTTGAAAAAAGTGTTTGGTAACCAATATTCTATAATAAATAATAAATAAATTATAGGGATTTATCAAAATTCACGTGTACTGGCATTAATGAAAAAAACTCATGTAACTCCAAAACGGCTTGTTTTTTGTAAATTCTCTATTCCATCAAAATTATTCACAAATTATTGTTTAATCACATGACTTATGTTTCAAGGTTCCAGCCATCAAAAAATAGTTTTTCATCGCAGCGCCATCTCTGTGTGCTGTTGAGGAAAAATTCTAATCACCGTTATTTAAACCTTTCTTTGGTATCAATCATCTGCCATTTACAAAAATTAAATATCTTTATTAGTTTTGGAGATAATGGCCTGGGGACTTTTAAGTGAAACACCCTGTATACTAGAAGCCAAGGCCTCAGATTTCTCTATAATATTTTTCAACCCCTACCAGCTCTACTTCTTTATTAAAGGGGTTGGTAAAGTAAAATTGATATATTCACTTGAAATTTGGTACATATATTCTGATGACCATTTATTAGTTGTCGACTGATTGCAATAAGTGGTTGGTAGATGTCTCCACTTGCAAGTTGCGTAAATACTCTTGCTCAACTTGCACGAGAGAGAAAATTTAGATCTGTTGGGGTACTTCCTACTTGGTCTTCAGTAGTATTTGTAAGAAATCGTGAGTATTTACAGTGAACTAGATCTACACTTCTCAGTAACGGCAGATTAGGGATCAAACTTTCGTATTAAGTGAATTGTGGCCTTTTTTCGCTCCTAGATGCATATAGTGAGAAACTGACATGTTACTAATGCTTATTAATTGCAAAATGGCTCTATACTTATAATAATATAATGATACGAAAATAAATTACATCCATTGTTTCCCATCTTGATATCTATTTCTATATGTATAAACAAATATAAATTTACCTTCTTTACCTTCTCAGGTGTTGAACTTGTTGCCAAAAAACAGTGTACGTAAGGAACATTAAATTAGAGACTATCATCGAAGGTCCTATCCAATACTATAAACTTTTTTCTTTAGGGGCAACCCCCCGTTAATAACTTAAACTACCCATGTATTTTATAAAATGCACATAAGAAAAAAGTTTAAATAATTATGTTTATGAATTATTCGGGTTTTTATTCATACAATTAATAGTTTTTTATTTTTGCTAGGTGATTGAAAGCCAATAAATGTAAAAACTGCTCTTAAAAGGGAGTGAAATTAAGTTGGTATAATGCATAAAATTAACCTGAAAATGTTTTTTAATGGAAAGTTAACATTATTAACTATATATTTTTTAGAATGTCGACTTTGCATTAAAAACATTTTGAGCTCCATTATATGCATTATACCTAGTGTAGCCTCTTTCTCCCCCTTTTAAGAGTAGTTTTTACGTTTATTGACTTTCAGTCACCTAGCAAAAATAAAAAGCTGTTAACTGTATAAATAAAAACCTAATTAATAGAATATAATTATTTAAACTTTTTTAGGGCAATACATGACGAAAATGTTTTGCATTAATTCTGGTAAATTTCATGCAGTTATGTAAATTGCAGAGGCACTCCTGATATTTCTTTACTTGAGATAGTCGACCTAGACCCTTACTAGAGGACCGCTAAGGAATCTGTCTTAAAAGCAATAATATACTGAAAGGCCGTTATGCGAGGTACTACTGTATATGCAAATAGTAAATTGTTCACTTACGATTATAATTAAGAACAGTGGTATTTTGTTACTTTTGTGAATAATTAACTGTACTTATGAATAAATCTGCCCTCTAATGTAAATTGTATTGTTAGGGACCTATATAAATTGTTATTTATTAATCCATTAAGACTTGTTCTGTAGTTACTGTGTAAAATAAAAAAATGTAGTTAAGTTTTTTGGTTTTTTTTTTTCTTAGTTAAGGATTTCAAAAACAAAATATATTTTCCTATTTCTTTAATTGAACTTGGCTGCTACGTTTCCAAAATGTGGAACAATACTCTGGATTCCTAACTCTGATTCTACCACAAATGAAACTGATCTCCTGTTTTAAGAATTTCCCTTACGCTCTAGATATCAGTTTATCAACATTAGGGTATTACTACTAATAGTTTCAGCAGTTCTATGAAGTGGGTACATTCGGATATTTTCTTAAAAATTCTTTCAGTTGCTTTCATATAAGAAATTACACTATCGGTAACAAATAATAGCATTTTGTCTCTATTTTCTGCTACTTTGTCACCTCACAATGGCCCCATTTGACATTTTGTTAAAATTATATATTCTAAAAACTGTCCGAATACAGTAACTATACCAAAATTAAGGCCTGGCAGCCCACTACAATCTCATTGCATACCTCAAAACTTACATTTTATTCATGTATTCGATGACACAAAAAGCCGTGACCGGAAGCATACAAAATAACATAGCAAAAGACTCCCCACACCTCTACTTTTAAAAAAAGTACATTTTCAAAAATTTCTCTTGCCTCCCTCCCCCCAAAAACCTCATTTCCACCCCTGTTTTGGGTACTCTGGATTCTTAAACTACATGTCGAATAGGAGTTTTAACCAAATTTTTGAGTGGACTAATTTTTATGTAGTTCAAACCCTGCTTTTACTGTACTAAATTAATAAATATGAACGTACCAAATTTGATAACTATGGCGATTCACGTTTCATTTTAGGTTCCAAGGCGGACTTTGATTAAAAAATTGAATAAATACAAAAATATGCATATGCCACAAGATACAATGTTTAATGACAATGCCTGAATCCTAATGAGAAATAAATATTTAGAAGTTCTTCACAATTTAAAGAGAAGTTTAGCCTTTTTGTGGCATAATATGCAGACTGAAGTCGTTTATTTTGTTGTAATAAATATAAAGACTCCTGTTAAGGGGCCATTCACAAATGAGTAAACCTGGAGGAGGGGAGGTCTAAATTTTGGGGCAGCCCGGGGCTCTTTTTCTTGCGAGTGGCATAACCTGAGTTTTGCGCTGTATCGACGTCGTTACTGGCACTTGGTAAACGTGAGTTCTGGTCTCGAACATCAGAAATTATAAAATGTCAAAAAAGGAGAAAAACGACAATGAAGACCTTTATGAGGCATATACAAAAGCTTATTTGAGTACCATATGTAGGGGGGTTGAAACCGAAATTGGACATCTATCTGAGGGGGGCTTAAGTATTTGTAACAGCCTCAGATACAGGGGAAGGGGCATGACAATTCTAGATTTTCTATGGACATCATTTGTGAATGGCCCCTAATAGCAAATATAATTTTTTTGAAATACGGAACTCTAAACTTAAGGTACACACATAAATGTGGTGAATTATTACTTTCATCTGAAAATATATGTGCAATATAAAATGATGCACATGATGTATCACCGTATGAGAGCATGACAGAATTGCCAAAAATGATGCAAATATCACATCACCAGGCGCAAGGGGTTAAATATTAAACCTTCCTGTAGAAATATTGATTCGTAAGGCGAAAACTTATCTAAATCTGTTAGAGATAGAGAGTAAGGATATGGACACATGACACATAGAACGGCGGTAGTCAACTTTGGAGTTGTTTTCCTCAATCTGGATTATTTTGTTGATTTATATCAATAACATGACGACAATTGACTGTAACTTATGTGTGTAAAAGATGGATTATGTGGGATAAAAGAGTGAAATAACATACAAATAAGAGTTCACATCCAAAAATGCTGGAAGGAGATATGCACGATTAATTCTATGGACTCCTAATATCTTTCTCAGCAATTTTAAATCAATATTGTTTAGTAAAAATATTTCGCCTTTAGTTGCAGAAGATATTTTTATCTGAGTATTCATTAAACCGGTGCTGTTTTACAGCTTTACAAGCACTGATAAGATCAAGCAACAAGTGTGCTGATTTTCCAGTGTTCTATGTGACTACCCTAAGAGAGAAACGAAAAGACAGGAAGTTACTTTCAAAAGCATACATCCATTTCATGCCATCGGGGGTGAACACATCTAATGAAAATCAAATGGAACAGATGATTTAAAGATAAATAAAAAGTAAAAGCCGATGGTTTCAAGATTTTCATAAAAATTTTCAATTTCAGTGACCCTTAGTTTTTAAACTCAGACACAAGTATTCAGAAATGTATAATGAGAAGACAATCAAAAGAGTAATTCGATCATGATCAAATAATATAAAATTAATTCTGACAACCTTTGTATCAACATAAAACTTGACTTTCATTTGCCCTTCTGTTCTCTATTAATTTTTCGTAGAATACATTTTAAGTTGCCTAAATGTTTTAGCTATTGGTAACTGTTCTTTTCCTCCCTTTGGCTTTGAATTGGTATGGTATTTCTAGACTCGGTTTAAAATATTATAAATTCGGCGTCTCTACCAGGGATGTCCGCTGCTATGCCTCTCTATAAGGGTATAAAAGCAGGTAGCCCCACGATATCGATATAATTTATTAGACTATTTTGGTAGAATCGGGCAGTGCCGTAAGTTTATTTTTTAAATATTTTTAAAATTGCTTTTTGATGCAGAACAAAAGTTACATAATAAAAATGCTGAAGACTAGGGAATGCAGTCGATCGAATCAGGTTCGGAGTTTAAGAACCTATAGATTTATACATGCAAATAAACAATTATAATGAAAATAAACAAATGACAGATAGATATTAGAAAAAGAATGTTTGAATTAACTAAGATTTCGAGTCCTACTATTAATCGTGTTATTAAAAAAGGGTTGTTGTAAATTACTGTCAAAAGAAAATGGAAAAAAAAAAAAATTAGAAAAATTGACGATGCTTCAAGAGACGTTATTCGAAGAACAGTTTATAATTTGTATCAAGGAAATCGAGTCTCTAATTTAGAAATAATTTCGAACAAATTGTGCGAATACCCAGATTATAATTATCGATCTTTGGAAACTTTAAGAGTGTAGATTTAAATATAAAAAAATATATAATATAAAAAAATTAATAATCATTTAATAATAATGGAATCAAGCCATATTGCAGAAATTCGAGAGAAATATTTAGGTAAAATAAAAAAGTACCGCACATCAAATAGGGCGGTAATATATCTTGAGAGACGTGATTTGATACGCATGATACTGTTAATTATGGTCGGGTAGATATGACTCAAAATTGTGCTTTACATGCACCATGTTCAAGGGGAAAACGTGTTATCGTGTTATAATTCTGCATACCAGAGTGAAAATGGGTTCGTACCCAATGCACTTTTCTCGTCAGCCAAAAATATAAGACAGTCTTCTGCTGACTATCATGACCATTGATTTGTTTCAAAAATGGTTCGCTGAACAACTGTTACCTAATATTCCCCCAAATTCAGTTATCGTTAAGGATAATACTTCTTATCATTCCCGAATGTTAAATAAAATACCAAATAATATGAAAACGGAGTATACAATGAACGTTATAGGAGCTAAAGATGTAATAAATATTCCTGAAAAAAAGATTTACTGAAAACTATCAAAGAACAAAATTTTAAAAAATATGTTGTAGGCCATATCTGCGAAACACACAGCCATAGTCTGTTACGTTTACCTCTATATTACTGCATATTTAATCCGATAAAATTGATTTGGGGCAGTGTAAAATACGAGTTGAGAAAATTTAATCTGAATCCGACTTTAAGCGCTGTAGTCCTAGATGATATAAGAAACGTAAAATCCTATTTAGACAAAACCGACATATGGAAAAAATCCGTGAATCACATTATAAACAATGAAAAACTGTATCCTATTTTACTGCCCGTAGAGCCTATTATTATTCAGCTAGGGAATGATTCTAGTAGTAAGCTTACTAATGACTCCATTACCATCTGACCATTTTTTTTTTCATAACTTTGTGAGAATTTCTTTTATTATTTAAACTTTCTTAGTTTAATAAAAGTTTCATTTTAATTGAGATAAAATAACGTAACTAATTCTGTTTTGTTTGACATACGAGTTTTAATGAGAATATGTTTTATTTATTTTTACCGTTTTTAACAAGACTTAAATATTATAATTATGTTACTAAAATCACTGTTATCAGATTTGTTAAGTTTATTCTAATGTCTTACCTTACTAACATTACATACCTTTCCCATACCCATCCTGGCAAAAATTACTCACACCGCCCATTGGTTTTTGCTGGATGGGAACATTTTCTATAATATCAAGTTTTTCTAGTTCCCTACATTAAGAGTCAATGCAGTTTTTACGTTCTGTAGAAAATAAGTGAGTGAAGTTTGTTTTTAGTTTATATAAAAGTACATAGGTCTTATTATATTATATTCCTTTATACAAACGAACATATAATACACATATACCAACCTATCATTTCACCACTTTCAGTCATGTTTATTAGTAATTGCAAACCATTTTTAAAATATTGTAGGGTATACATTGCTTTAAAAACCAAGTTACACGCGCCTATGAATGGCATGCCTTCAAGCTCAGTTTACAAAAGATGCCGCGCTCTTGGTTTTTTATATCGTGTCAAATTGGCATTGGATAAATTTTAACTGTTAAAAAAGAAAATAATACAAAGCATATATTTATTTTAACTAACCATACAGGGCGTTTGGTAAGGCGATGCCGACCTGGAACGGTTGTAGAAAAAAGTACAAAATCGTTAATATAAAAAAACAGTAGCATTTATCATACAGGTATGATCCATTCATATAGATGTCAAATGGTCCCTCTACCACTCTGTTCCAGGTCGGCAACGCCTTCCAAAACACCCCTGTATATTTAATTTAAATTTATCAACTGATTTTGCACAAGAACAAAATAAAACAACTTACCGTATGATCCAGGCGTGTTTAAATACAGAACTTGTACAACTACAAGGGCGTTTTTGCTACATGGATTTGTAAACACACCAATGACAATAGTCTAAGAGCTGGTTACGGAGGTTGGCATGTGACTCAATGTAGTCGAAATTTTATCTAGTACAGGTTCGATTCTTACTGACATAGTGAGAGGCCGGCCGCCAGAAGGCAGTCTGGAAGGATAACTGGTGGGTGGTTGATCAAAGATGGGAACTTTTTCAAGTAAAAAAATTGATAAAGGGCCGTCCATAAAATACGTCACTCAGAATTTCATCTTTTTGGACCCCTCCATCCCCCTTCATCACGCTAAGTCACACTTTCAGCGACCTCGTAACAAATATTACGTCACAAAAGCAAGCCCACTCCCCTATAAACGATTTCTTGTGATTAAAAATAGCATATTTACAGGCTTTTAAGTACTTGAGAATGACTTCCTATCATAATGCAAAAATTTTAAAATTAAAATAAAATTGATGAACTATGAAGTTACATTTCTTTAGATCCCCGCCTCCCCTTTGTCATATCTCGTCATGCTGGGCAATACCCCTCCCTCCCCCTTATTTGCGAACGTATTTTATGAATGGCTCCTAAGGTGTAGCAATGAAAATTTGCAGAATGATTGAAGATAGTATAAATAAGTAGGGAAAAAATCGCTAAAGGGCGAGTGGAAGGTAAAGGGCCGTCAAAGTTGCAAAAATTTCACAATATTTATGTGATCAAGTGAGTTTTTGACAATTTGAGTATTTATTTTTTGTTTCAAAATGAACTTATGTGCAAAACGCCAGAAGGCTAAGTGGAAGAAAAAGAGAGAAAATACCGATGATAAGAGCATCAGCGCTTTATTCCATCGACCAATTTTCTCTGTATTTTTACAATTCACATCATCAAGTGTACTCCTGACGATTTGTCGACATAATTTGGAGATATTCAAGAAACTATTCGTCAACTGCCAGAAGTCAATTAGGAAGACATAATTATTATTTTTACTTACAACAAACTTCTCTAATAGTACAGAGATAGAATATTAGTCGAAGAGTGTAGACGTCTTTTCGTGAGCAGCTATTTTTGTGTTATTCTAATGAGTTAGTTTGTTCACTAAAAGACAAATTCACTTATTTCTTAAGAAACAAACTATGTTAAAAATTAAACTAAAGCCGGAAAAAATCACATTAAAACATAATTTCAAATCATAAATAAATCAAAAAATACATCATCGTGTTTAAAGGATCACCACATGAAAGGAAACTTTACATTAATAGCTGGCTACGTAAATTAAAAATGATAATGTGCAGTGAAAATTTGTATGTAAAGACTCTCCTTACTAGCTGAAAAGTACATAGCTCTGGAGCAAGAAGTCGCTCCCGGGGTGGGAAGCGTGGGCGGGCGGTCAAACACGTTAATTTTTAATGAAAATAAATGGAGTGTAGCTCTAAAATTTTGTGTAGTTGCTGTTTTTAACAGTAGAAATTGCGTAACATGTAAAATGTAAATTTCGAATAACAAATATCAGCCAAAAAGTTTGAAACAAATTAAAAAAGTACATACAGGATTCGAACCTAGAAATCCGCTGAAATTTCAATTAGCCTCGTCGGAAAAAGAAAAACATGCAATTTTTAAGTGTTCACAACTAAACACAATCACCAGCAGAAATGCTTCCTAATGTCGATATCGAAAGATCGAAATTTACATTTTCACAGCATTGTTATTTGCGTGGGCAAAACTGACAGAAGTGAACGAAAGATAGCATTTTTTGACATTTTGCCAATTCGATTTGTCACATAAAGTCATTGGTACGATAATAACCGGAAAACCAGGAAGAATAGAGCGATTTTAAATATGAAAACAAAATCGCTTAAATTGCACCTTGACATTAAAATTTAAATAAATGTTTTACAACTTTACTGACTTCTGGTAACGTTTAATCCCCATCCTTGACTTCCGGCAATAATTTCAAATCAATTTCTTTACTTGAAAAAATTCCATCTTTGACCATCCACCCACCTGTTATCCTTCCAGACTGCCTTCTGTCGGCCGGCCTCTCACTATGACGGTAAGAATTGAACCTGCTCTGGGTAAAATTTCGACTACACTGAGTCACATGCCAACCTCCACAGTCAGCTCTCCGTCTACAAGCGACTTTCCTCTTTGTACGAGATACAGCATGAAGAGAAACAACTACAAGTGCAGTATGCCGAGTCGACTGGCTATGGGTGGTTCATTTCTTTGAGAATATCACTTCCTTGTCGAACTGTCACAGGTCCCATTGGAGTTAGCAGGTAGGACTAAATGATACAGAATTGGCAGCTTCTTGAAGATTTATTGAAAACATGGTAGTAAATCTGAATGAGATCTCATGACACAAAAAATGTATCACTTAAATATCGTCTAAAAAAACTCATTTTATGTTGGTGGTAATAATAGTTGATGTTTCATATATAACATATTTTCAAAAATGTTGAGATACTTTCTTTTAACTGACCGACAATATTTTTTTAATTCTAATTGCAAATACTAGTTAGAAGAATTTAATGTTAAGATGGAAATTAAAATTAGTTGACAAGAGGAAAATTAAAAACATAAAAAAATAAATGAAAAACGATTCTCGGTCGTTTCAACTTCCACCTTAAGTCGATGGAAATTTTTAAATATTTATATTATAATTTAATTCTATATAACGACTTTAAAATAATTCAAACGTTTATTTTAAGTAAAAAATAAAAATTTTCCTTTAGTTTTAAGTCATTTATTAATTTTCTAATGTAAGTTAAAGTTCTAATAGTATGTACTTTATGCGTAAGATTTTTATATTAAAAGTGGATAGAAATCTAATAGTCACTAATATCATGGAAGTTAACTAAGCCAATGGGCTTGTTCGGCATTTTTTTTCAATTTCATAAATCGAAAAGTGCAAGTATAAAATAATGGATCTGCAAAAAATCAGAATCTTATTCACACGTTTAGTATTTCAAAAACTATTACAAATCTTCACCTCCGAAAATGGGACGTGGCCAGGCGATGCAAAATTTCATGAAACTTAAAATTTGCGAAAATTTCAGTGACATTTTTGTGAAAGTTTCGAAATTCATCTGAAATTTATGAAATTTCTGAAATATAAAATTAAGCGTTAAGTATCATGAAACTTTCGTGAAATTTCAAAGAAACTTTCATTTTATGAAATTTAATTAAATAATTCCCTAATATTATGAAAGTTAAGTGAAATTTCATTGAAATATTTTAAATGGTGAAACTTAACTTTAATATAAAGATCTTTTTTTCTCCTTAATAAGATTAGATCTTACAAATATGTTCGTGAAAAGTAAAAAATAAATTAATTTAAAAAAATTAAGCAATGGTTTTCTTTTAAAACTGAATTGCACTAAAAAGTAGAAAATAATTTTTACACAGTGATTAATTTACAAAATGATCATGAAAAAGAAAACCATCGGAGGTTCATAAAATATAATATATTACCTTTACCAACAATCAGCATTGTGATAAAACGTTATTAATAGTATGTTGTAATATAGCAGCAACAGCAATACTTTATGAGCGCCCAATGGTTTTTTTTTTCATCATTTTGTAGCTTAATCACTGAATAAAAATTATTTTCTACGTTTTAGTGCATTCAGTTTTAAAAGAAAACCATTGTTTTAAGAATTTTTTAAAAATTTATTTATCTTTGACTTTTTAGTTTCCTGTCTGCCTCATTTTCTTTAATTCAAACGCCATCATTTGGATTACTCTTGTCAAACTTTTTCATTTGATACTCATATCAAGGAGGTTGTAAAGAAATAGGTAATCTGCCATTTTGTGTCGGCCGTCATATTGAATTTAAAATAACGTCACACAGCTTATCGTATTCTACTTGTCATACCCTTTCATTTGATACCCACGCCGAGGGGGTTGTAAAAAATAGGTGATCCGCCATTTTGTGCCGGCCGCCATATTGTATTTAGAATGACGTCACACAGCTCATTGTGTTCTACTTTATATACCCTTTCATTCGATACCTATGTCAAGGGGGTTGTCAAGAAAAATGTAATCCGCCATTTTGTGGTGGCCGCCATATTGGATCTACCATAATATTGAATATACTATATTGTATTGTCTTCAGAACCAAAGTTGTGTGCAAAATTTCAGCATGATCGGATATAGGGAACATGCATACATACATGCAACATTTAGAGCTAAAGAAGACCATTGAAAAAGATATTAATACATTTTTCAAAATACACGAGTAGGTAATTTGTCAATGTATTTACAAAATCTCCTGGACCCCTATTCTCCACTCAAGAGAATGCTCATATCGGGAGAAAGGAAGAGAAGGAACCGTAGCAACATGAAGAGATAAAACATTCAGATCTTCCACTCCCCGATTCAAGAATAGGGTCTCTGTCCCTTGTAGATTCAAATTGAAATCCAAACTCTAATACAATACACAATGGTAATACCATTACGTCATTAATCAATGACCTCAGCTAGAGATTATATCATTAATATATTTTTTCATTCAAAAGTTTTTCTATTAATGCAAAAATAATAGAACCTGGGAACCTAGAAATGAACGAAAGAAATGAAAAGCAGTAGATTCTTATACTTGAATAGCTAACCTAACCTCTAAAATAAATGTTTTAAACCAGGGCACTACGTCACTATACGCATAGACTCGGCGATCTCAATAGACTTGATGCTCCTTAGTTGTTATAATTATAAGTGTTTTCGAAGTATTGTTTGTTCTGCTTACTTCTTGACAGTAGGGAAGTACAATTTGGTGAAATGTCAAAAAATTACAATTTCTCTCGCTCCTGTTGGGGCGAATTTTCGATTTTGACCCTGCAATTTACGATTAGGATTCATCGCCGACCTTCTCCTTTCCGTAGAGACATAGAATGAACTTCCACTCGACGTATTTATTTAGTTACCAGCGTTTGAAAATTCCATGTATTTCGACTTTTCAGGTGGCAGAAAGCCACTTTTCTTACGTCACAAATGAGTGCTCGGTTTTTGCAACTATTACTAATTTCAACTCCTTATATCTTGAGAACCAAAAAAGTTAATATTATGAAATTTTAAGTGCATAATGAGAATATCGAGTACTATATATGAAAAAGTATAAAAACCATATAAAAAGAATATCATGGAACAAGCCCATTCAACCTTTTGTAGTAAAAGTAGTGGGGAAGGACTATTCGTCAAAACAAAAATTTATTAAAATGTCATTTCTCATCAAATCAAACTATCCTAAATTTATATTAGTTAATTCATATACACTAAAAGACATTTGTCTTTGAATGTACCTCAAGTAAGAATGTAGAAACATATTAGATATTTTCGGAAAATTTAACCATATTCATTTGGCAGTGTAAAAATATATTATCTAACTTCCTTATTAATAAAAAAGTTATAAGAGACTATATTAAATATCATTCTATTTACAAAGGAGAAGAATATCACATTGTAAAAAAGTTAACAATTTTTATACATACCGAATGTACCTAGTGGCACCCGGGTCGACACTCATCTGCAAAATAATTTTGAAATAAATTATTCCCTAACAGTAGTTGGACCTCTCTATATAGTGCCATATCTCTTCTATTCACGCAAACCAGTGTTATTTCGGTAATTTGGAAGGTAGTTGAAAATTTCAAGCATTCCCATATTTCAATAAAATCCCATTTTGCCAGGTTCAGAACCTTGAGATCAGATTGGTAGTTTTGTTGCCACTTTTTGGTAAACACTATTTTTTTCGGATTCCTGAGAAAATTCTGTAGGGGATAGGCCAATTTTGAGCTAGTCCCAGAACTTTCCTAGAAATCGGCATATCTGAAGCTAACTTCTCCGAACTACATGGGCAGCTCAGCTCTTTGAGAATATCACTTCCTTGTCAAACTGTCGCAGGCTCAACCAAATCAGGTTATCCTTTTTTGTCAAGTTTAAGGTCCATTGGAGTTAGCAGGTAGGACTAAATGATACAGAATTGGTAACTTGTTGAAGATTTATTGAAAACATGGTAGTAAATCTGAATGAGATCTCATAACATGACACAAAAAATGTATCACTTAAATCTCTTCTAAAAAAGCTTATTTTATGTTGGTGGTAATAATAGTTGATGTTTCATATATAACATATTTTCAAAAATGCTGAGATACTTTTTTTTAACTGACCAACAATATTTTTTGTGCAAGCACCAATATTTTTTATTCTAATTGCAAATACTAGTTAGAAGAATTTAATATGTTAAGGTGGAAATTAAAATTAGTTGACAATAAGAGGAAAATTAAAAACATCAAAAAATAAATGAAAAACGATTCTCGGTCGTTTCAACTTCCACCTTAAGTCAATGGAAATTTTTAAATATTTATATTATAATTTAATCCTATATAATGACTTAAAAATAATTCATTTAAACGTTTCTTTTAAGTAAAAAATTAAGATTTTCCTTTATTTTTAAGTCATTTATTAATTTTTTAATGTAAGTTAAAGTTCTAATAGTATATATTTTATGCGTAAGATTTTTATATTAAAAGTGGATAGAAATCTAATAGTCACTTTAGGAAATGGATCAACCACAATTCTTAACTAATATCATGGAAGTTAACTAAGCCAATCCAACCTTTTGTAGTAAAAGTAGTGGGGAAGGACTATTCGGCAAAACAAAAATTTATTAAAATGCTATTTCTCATCGAATCAAACTATCCTAAATATATATTAGTCAATTCATATACACTAAAAGACATTTGTCTTTGAATGTATCTCACGTAAGAATGTAGAAACGTTTTAGACATTTTCGAATATTTTTGGAAAATTTAACCATATTCATTTGGCAGTGTAAAAATATATTATATAACTTCCTTATTAATAAAAAAGTTATAAGAGACTATATTAAATATCATTCTATTTACAAAGGAGAAGAATATCACATTGTAAAAAAGTTAACAATTTTTATACATACCGAATGTACCTAGTGGCACCCGGGTCGACACTCATCTGCAAAATAATTTTGAAATAAATTATTCCCTAACAGTAGTTGGACCTCTCTATATAGTGCCATATCTCTTCTATTCACGCAAACCAGTGTTATTTCGGTAATTTGGAAGGTAGTTGAAAATTTCAAGCATTCCCATATTTCAATAAAATCCCATTTTGCCAGGTTCAGAACCTTGAGATCAGATTGGTAGTTTTGTTGCCACTTTTTGGTAAACACTATTTTTTTCGGATTCCTGAGAAAATTCTGTAGGGGATAGGCCAATTTTTAGCTAGTCCCAGAACTTTCCTAGAAATCGTAATGTCTGAAGCTAACTTCTCCGAACTACATGGGCAGCTCAGCTCTTTGAGAATATCACTTCCTTGTCAAACTGTCGCAGGCTCAACCAAGCCAGGTTATTCTTTTTTGTCGAGTTTATGGCCCATTGGAGTTAGCAGGTAGGACTAAATGATACAGAATTGGTAACTTGTTGAAGATTTATTGAAAACATGGTAGTAAATCTGAATGAGATCTCATAACATGACACAAAAAATGTATCACTTAAATCTCTTCTAAAAAAGCTTATTTTATGTTGGTGGTAATAATAGTTGATGTTTCATATATAACATATTTTCAAAATTGCTGAGATACTTTCTTTTAACTGACCAACAATATTTTTTGTGCAAGCACCAATATTTTTTATTCTAATTGCAAATACTAGTTAGAAGAATTTAATATGTTAAGGTGGAAATTAAAATTAGTTGACAATAAGAGGAAAATTAAAAACATCAAAAAATAAATGAAAAACGATTCTCGGTCGTTTCAACTTCCACCTTAAGTCAATGGAAATTTTTAAATATTTATATTATAATTTAATCCTATATAATGACTTAAAAATAATTCATTTAAACGTTTCTTTTAAGTAAAAAATAAAGATTTTCCTTTATTTTTAAGTCATTTATTAATTTTTTAATGTAAGTTAAAGTTCTAATAGTATATATTTTATGCGTAAGATTTTTATATTAAAAGTGGATAGAAATCTAATAGTCACTTTAGGAAATGGTTCAACCACAATACTTAACTAATATCATGGAAGTTAACTAAGCCAATCCAACCTTTTGTAGTAAAAGTAGTGGGGAAGGACTATTCGGCAAAACAAAAATTTATTAAAATGTCATTTCTCATCGAATCAAACTATCCTAAATATATATTAGTCAATTCATATACACTAAAAGACATTTGTCTTTGAATGTATCTCACGTAAGAATGTAGAAACGTTTTAGACATTTTCGAATATTTTTGGAAAATTTAACCATATTCATTTGGCAGTGTAAAAATATATTATATAACTTCCTTATTAATAAAAAAGTTATAAGAGACTATATTAAATATCATTCTATTTACAAAGGAGAAGAATATCACATGTAAAAAAGTTACAACAATTTTTATACGTACCGAATATACCTAGCGGCACCCAGGTCGACACTCTTCTGCGAAATAATTTTGAAATAAATTATTCCCAAACAGTGGTTGGACCTCTCTATAGAGTGCCACACCTCCTATTCACGTAAACCAGAGGGTTATTTCGGTAACTTGGAAGGCAGTTAAAAATTTCAAACATTTCCACATTTCAATAATTTCCCATTTTGCCAGGTTCAGAACCTTCAGATTAGATTGGTAGTTTTGTGGTTGCCACTTTTTGGTCAAAAACTTATCAACGAAAATTTTAGTCTATACAGTAAAATGACGATTTTTTTGTCACTATTGTAGCACTGAGCGGTGAAATACAAGCGGCCTACTGCATGAAATCTATTAGTACCAATTAAGAAAAGACACATAGAGTGCAACTTTTAACTATTGGAAAAATAAAAATATTAACAAGATGTTAGAAAGATCTGGATTATTTTAAGCACTTTACATTTTATCACAAGAAATGAAAACTAAAAGATTATAAAATAAAAACAGTCCACATGTATAAACATAATTTATAACAATACAATTATATAAACAGGAGTGTATACATTTTTCTTAATTTTATATATGTACAATGGTATGACAAAGGTTTACGTTAAATATCAGCCGCTTTGATTGCATAACAATAATTTTACAATATCTACATATTTAAGTACTAAAAAACCATATAAGTAACAAAATTTTTTTGAAAAATATAAAACAATATGCCTTTAACCTACAATAAAAAGGCTGTTATCTAAGGCAAATCAAGTCCGAGTGGGAAGGCTTCATAACAATTTAAACCTAACCTAACCATTACTTTTTTGTACAGTACGATCAAACATCCTCGGACAACGGTTGCTGAGTCAAATAGTCTCAACTACACATGACGAATGTAACTGTTTAACTTCTAATTACTTTATTAAATTTGTATGTACTGTTTTAATAATTAACAAACTCATTCACTGCCTGTGCCTCAAGTTCGCCTCTTTTCCGTGATCGGGTGTGTTCTTTCTGAAAAAAAGTACATTGATTACATAAGAGAAATTGTAAACGGATCCCTAAGTAGGTACATCACAAATAAACCATAAGTACATCTCCAAACTTATAAATAACAATGGGGCATAAAAAAGAGGACATTCTTCATTAAATATTAATGAGACTTGTCCAGTTTCATGTTCTCTTTCATCCCCAGTTATATACTGCTGGCCATACTGTAATTTCAAAAGTGTTTATAACTTATAAGACAAGAACAAAACTAGTTTTAAGGAACTAACATCTCCACGGATGCCACACTGACAGATTTATATTAATGAATAACAAAATTGCATCTTACTTGACAGCCTCGCTTCACCTGGTTATATTTAGTGATGTGTTATCGTCTTATAGGCTATGAAAATTAAACATATGTAAAAAATAATTTGTCGGTATGATATTCGTGGAGAAGTAATTTTTTTATCTCACAGCATTAAAAATAATTTTATTCACAATCATACAGTAATAATCAAACTGTCTTACATGTCAAAAGTTGGAAAGTTGACATTTCAACTTCATTCGTTAACTGAACTGAAATGTGACATTTCAGGTTGGAAAGTGGCCGCTTTCTTATCAGTTTAGTAATTTACGTTACAAGACTAGAAAGAGGTATTTTGCAGGTCGACCTATGCAAGGCGAGCCCTGGAAGCTTGGGGAGACTTGCAAAACACTATTTTTCGGTCATGCAACGTACAATTTTTTTTGCCATTTTTTGTTTGTAACGCTTCAAAATTTGAATCCATATTTTCCATAACTTGCGAATTGGCTTTTGAAAACTCATAAACGTTAAGTGCATTTATAGAAGTGTATTTCAGAAAGGTCATAAAGTATTTCAAAACTTTCATCATCTAAACATCTTTCGATGTAGTCTAGGAAATGGCATGCAAAATTGACGACGAAAGGTTACCGTCTGCCACTCAGTGATCGAAGAGGACATATAACTACGAAATTTTTTTCTCTCGAAAATTTTTGGTATGGTGGGAGAATATGAAGGGGGGGGGGGGTAAAAACGAATGGTTATCGATATCTGTCGTCATACGTCGTTAGTGTATGTACTTAACATACCCCTCTTACATTGGCAGACGAAATATCCGCTTGGTGAGCGGTAGAGGGAAATTAAAAAAAAAATCTCTTTAAACTTCCCTCTACCGCCCACCGAGCAGAATATTCGTCTGCCAGTGTAACTGGGGTATGTCAAGTACATATACTAACGACCTATGAGGACAGATATCGATAACCATTCGTGTTAAAAAAAAATTCGTAGTTATATGTTCTCTTCCATCACTGAGTGGCAGACGGTGGTAACCTTTCGTCATCGATTTTGCACGCCATTTTCCCTAGCTAATGGTGAATGGACTCAATTAGTGTGACGTCACATAATTATGCAATCCCTATATACTAGTGTCATGACACACGGGTTGCCTGCCAAGGATACTGAAATTTGACCCTTAATGCATATGTTTATAAGGCGACATTTTCGGGGAGAGAAACATAGCATACAATTTTATTTTATTTCTCCCGTGTAAGAAATATTTAAGAGATTTCAGTTATCATATTACATGGACAAGGTATCGGTAAATATACACAAGTATAAAGTATTACAAAAACTGTAAACAAAAATTAAAATAAAGTTTTTATAACTCATACATAGATATATACAATTTAACATATTTTTTGAATGTGAAATAGGTATTCGAAGTCCTTAAATATTTATTCCACAGGAGAAATAAAATAAAGTTCTATGCTATGTTTCTATCCTCGAAAATGTCGCCTTATAAACATATGCATTAAGGCTCAAGTTCCAGTGTGCTTGGCAGGCAACCCGTGTCTCATGACACTAGTATATGGAGGTTGCCTAACTTGTGACGTCACAACTAATTGAGTCCATAGTAACCGTCTATCTAGTTGACACTTAACACAAGTTCGTTTCTATGTCAACATGAAAGGAAAGCCACATATACCAAAAATTGGCGGCATTTCTTACCTACATGGATTGGAAAAGAGAATAACAGGGATCGGAAAAGCTTTTGCCTATCTCTGATGTCCACTTTCAGGTCTAGGTTGGAAACCGTTACTTTCTGTCCGAAAATTTCACCAAAATATATTTTCTGATCGGTTGAAAAAAAGAATTTATATATTAAAAACGACGCAACACCACTTGGACATTTGTCCTCTGACATAAGAATTTTTGCTTATGGCCTACTTAATAAAAACGTAAAATGCCATTTAAAACCTTGGTGAAAAGTTTCGTAGTGAAACGGACCACCCGGTATACTATATTTTTTTAATTTATTCCCGCGTCTATTAATCCGAATTTACATATTTCCGAAATATCTTATAATTTGGTACGAAACTAAGTATCGCCCAGTAACTATCAAAAATATTTTACGTACATTTCCATGTTAAAATGCAAAGTTTTTAAACACATTAAATTCATAGTGTAAAGGTTCCCTAAAAAGCACATATATCGAGCAAAGCTAGGACGTTTCACACCAAGAATCCACTTAATTTTATTATGTTAACGTAAACAAAACATAAGCTCTTAGATGCAGGTGGCCGTGCGAACTAGGTCCAGAACAGCACGTTGTGGGAACCCTACGTCACTAGTTTTGGGGAAATTTCTGGTATAAATACTCTAGAAAAATTACACACTGGGTCAATCAATTTTGAAAGACCTGGTGAACATGTCTCGCTGAATTAATTTTCTCCAGAGCAATTCACCTAATATACAGCACTCTGTAATTTGTTAGCAGCTCGCTGTTACCAAATTATTTTGTACTTAGAATTATTCACGGACATGTCTCGTTGAACTTAGGTTCTCCCGAACAATTCGTGCAATTGATTCGATTCTTTTTAGTTGATTGAACAACCGTCGATTAATTCGACAATACCAATTTTTACCGACGACTTGGAGAATAGTATTATTCTACAGAGCTAGTCACTGTACAGATTGTCAGAGCGCGATTGTTTGACCAACGGTCAAAGAATTGTGTATTCACAATTTTAGGAGGCCATGTCTCGTAGAATATAATTGTTGTTCTGAGTTTTCGGTACAATAAGTTGGTGTTGCCATTTTGGTCGATTGGGCAACGTAATCGGAAATGACTCTATAGTTCGGATTCGACAGTATAAAACTCGCGTGAATATTTTATTGTGGCACTTTGATAATTTTAATAAGAATAAGTAACTTGAATTAATTTTTGTGTTAAGTTTGCAATACAGTTATTTAGTTAATTTTTACCTCAACTAATATTTGGTGTGGTACATTAATTTAAGGAGTTCTGCATTGTACTCTCGATCATATTACTCATTTAAATTGATTTACTGAGATTAGGTAAATTTTATAGAACTTTATGATTTATTTCCAGTGGCAGATTTTATTTGGGATGTGGGGTTATTCTACACTTTATTGGTTGGATGTTCAACTAATACAACAATATTGTACTGTCTGGGCAGTTCACAGCTGTTCAGACGATCGGTATATTTATTGCTTGACCAGCGGGGTGCATCGCAGGCCACTTGTGTTCACCACAAGAAATGACCTGTAATGTGAGTTCCCTATGGTTAACAATAATGCATAATTTAAAGGACTTATTACATGTTAAACTTTGTACAGGGCGTTTTGTTTTGCATTCACCTGCAATGGCAGCTTTCCAAGCCATGGGCGAATTGGAATTGATTTTTAATTGCTTGTTCATCCGATTGTTTGAACAAATACAATCTTCGCAACACATTAACCAATTGGTAGCCAATAGGCTGGTTCTGAGTCAAGTTTATTGGCCAGATCCCACCACTCTATGCTTCGCAACTTCAAACAATGTTTGATTGAGCAATTAATTGAGATTTCAATTTGCCATGCATTTAACTTCATCATTTATTGCGAGATTTCGCCACCCGATACAAACTTTTCATGTGCCGAATTCAACACTTTTGCTATTTCAATTTGTACGAGGATTCTCGTAATAATCATTATCATTTTTAGTGATTATTGTTGTATTTGATTGAACATCTGATGGATATTGGAGTGACTGTTTGTCCCAACGAAATCTGTGACTGGAAATATAAATTTGTGATTATTTTTCACTGTAAATTTATATTATATTATGGCAGTTGCCACAACGTTTTATTTTTCGTTCCTGTAATGTAACCTGACGATTGTCTGAATATACGTATTAAACCGTTCCTTGTTTTTAATCATTTTACCTTTAAATAAAAATAAAATTCAATATTACAATTAGTCAAACATAAGGTTTGATCTAATCTAAAAGAATAGTAAATAAAATAACATACCATTAATCAAACATAAGGTTTGATCTAATCCAAAAAAAATAGTGAATAAAATAACATCCAATTAACCAAACATAAGGTTTGAGTTAATCTTAAAGAAAAGTGAATTAATAAATTAAACTATGCAAACATAAGGTTTGTGTTACTTAGGAAAAAATACATTTACAAAATAAATTAATCAAACATAAGGTTTGTTTAATTTAATAGAAAATGAATAAAATGAAATCTAAAATTAAATAGCCAATAAACAAAGGTTGACAAAATAAAGATATAAGTCTGTTTCTTAAAGATTATACAGGGTATTATGAAAATATTCAATTATACTTATCAAATAAAGTGCAAATCAAGAACAGAGACCAGTGCCTAAATAAAATACCGAGTGTAATCAGTTCAGTGAAGAATATTTAATCAAGTGCAAGAATCTATTAGTTTTCTATTATTAAAACTCTAACAAAGTAATTACTTAATATCAATAAATCGAAACAGTAATATCAAACTTTAAAAAGAATTATGGTAACAAGTACTACATAATCACAAACGTAAATTTGAGTCCTACCACTAAACTAGACGATCACACAGCCAAACTAGTTTAATTGTTTTAATAATTAGACAATCAGGGGAGAGGTAAGGGTAACTGGTAATTAATCAAACCAGAATTTAACAAGAAAACAACAGGCATAGGGGGGGTGCGTCTCAGTAGCTGTCTCGAGAATTAGTTGACCTCGCTGCGTCGTGCCTTGCTCAACTGTCTTATCTCTTAACAACAATAAAACACATTCCACTTCGGTATGTAATATACTATTTTTCTTGTCTTATGCTTTATAAACACCCTTGAAAAGGTAGAATGGTCAGCAGTAAATCTCATATTTAAATTAATAAAACTGCAATATAGGTAAATGTTAAAGAAATGTTGAATTAACCAAATAACTAAATAGCACTGTTCGCAAAGGCTAATGTGAATTTTCCTGCGAGAGTTAAAATGAAAGAACCCGGTTTATTTATTTATTGCCAATTCTTTTAAAGTTATTCATTTAAAAAATTCGCTACTTTATTACCATTGGATGCGTAACACTCCAAGAAAAAATCTGTTGTTTAAGAATACTGAAATTATTATTAATAAACGGTGAATTAGTAAAAGATATACCAAAAGCATTTATTTATCGCAAAAGAGAAATATTTTGGGAACATATAAAATAAACAGATTAAAGATGGATTTATGCAATAGGGTATTTGACATATATAACAATTCACTTCAAATGAAGTATTAATATGAAGTAATACATAAATATGAAAGCCCAAACGCATTCATATTAATTATATGATCAGATTAAAATAAATATTTAACAAACAAATCGATCTAAAATTCAAATATATACCCATATGCATTATATTACACGGGGCTTTCGACAATGATTACAAGAGGTATGGCCTATTAAGTAGAAATGTATGTTAGTTATGTTTTAACAGCCAGTAATACCCATATCTAAGGTTACCTTTTCATTTCACTTTTCCTAACATTAATAAATGCTCCTACTATTGATCCCGTCTGACAAGGCAAAGGGCTTATTCCCCTGAGCTTGATGCACAGTAAAACTCACTTCATCAAAATATCATAGCCGCATAGTTTTGTAGATTCATGATGACATACCTAAAGTCCTAAAGTATATTGTTCTCATATTTACAATTTTGAGATGTATGTGTGTGTTGTGTTAATGATCATTTGTTTACTTATCTGCCTTTTGGAACTAAATAACTTATACCAGTGATAATTCTAAATGAATGAATCATAATGTTAGGTCAATTTAATTATAATGAAAACAATAAAGAATTGATAATCGAACAGAAAATTTCAATTACAAATATTATGATATACTTGCTTCCATTTGTTTAGTGCACATAAAAAAGTCCATAAAAACTGGCCATCAAAATACCAAAGTCGGCACTATTGCTGTTGACAAGAGTACTACAGACCTGTTTTGCGTCAAGATAGGAATATCTTGCATTTGTGGACATATTGCCCGTTCTTTGTGACATTGACAGAGAAATTCAAAGTACGGTTCGGTGATTTGCGTAACTATATCACAAGAGTTAGAAATCTTCATTAAAAATAGCTTGTTTCTGTTTATTTCTTATCTTAATCATGCCAGAACATACTTTACATAAGAGTAATGATGTTTTATCTATTAAGTAATACATTATACTTATTATTATTAAATGATAAGTATAGAAGAATAAAGCATGGTCTCCTTTTATATTAGCTCAGTCGGCAGCTTTGAGTTTTTTATGTGCCATATAAATATAGCGTGAACTATTACATATTTCCGTTTTCACCTAAGCTGTGCATATGACAGATTGAGAGATGATTTGTCAATTAACGCCTTAGTAAATAACTTATTTCCATGAAAAAACTAGCTATTTACAGACGTTACAGTGAGCGAATACATTGTTCTGTAAAGTCCTCGGTGTAATCACAAGAAAGAAAGAAGGAGAAATTCAAGATGTATCCAGTGTTTACGTTGATAAAATATGCTAAGAAATAATTTTTTTTTTACCAAATAAATTTCATATTCATGTTCTGTAAGAATAAGAGGCCTTAGTAAAAAATTTCACGAAAACTGGAGATTTAAATCAAGACAAAAGAATTGCCTTATTATATTATCAGTATTAATTATTTGTCATAGTTATAGCCCGGGAGGCACCGACAGATTTTTCGCGTGAATATCTATAAAGCTAGATCTTTTTCTAAAGAGAGTTTACAACACACCACCTTAGTCTCACAAAGAGATCAAATGTGATATTGGGATTAAATCTCTTTAATAAGCTTCCAAATAATATTAAAAACATATCTTACTTAAAGCACTTCAACAAGGAACTAAAGGATCTGCTACTCAGCTTGTGTGTCTACAACATAGGCGAATTCACAAAAACTATGGTCTAAAATTTTAGTTATGTGGGCCACTCCGTTTTAGTCTGTTTTGTCTGTCACCTTTTCTTATATTCATGTACTTATGTCTTAAATGTTATGGTATATTTTGATGTCCGGCAGCTACTGGTACAAGTCTTTGTACTTATTCTATTACCAATATTTTGACTAGTCTTATTATATTCTCTGTATTTTTCAGGACAATAAATGTTTATTATTATTATTAGATAGTATCTATAATGAAGGTGCAATTCTACCAAATTCTTAGTGGTGCATAAATGAGTAAAAAATTAAACATGCTGCAAAAAAATAGATGGACGAAAATTTCGTTTTTCGAATTGTCACGAATTGTCAAAAAATGACGATTCGCCTTCGTTCCTGCCATGCCGGCCCCAATTTTCGATTTTTATCTCACGATTCACGTTGTACGGTCAACGGTGCTGACCATCATTGAGACATAGAACGGGCCTCCGATCGCCGTATTTATTCACTTATTACGTTCGAAAAATTGACTTGCTGGCAAGCTAATCAGCAAATATTTATAAGTGGTTTCCTGAGTTCGCTCCGTTCTATTGCAATTCTTGGAGAAGTTTTGTATTTTCCGCGGCGGAATATTAATCTGCACTATTTCGATTAACAGTCACATTCTACCTCCGCTATAGGGTGGCTAAATCTTTGGTAGACGTTATAAAAACCTCAATAAGTAGTCAAATCATGACAATTACATTCCTCATTAGTATTCATGAACAGACAATATTTTTATAGATCTGTTAATAAACTTTTATTTACTCCATTATATTATATCTTTCGGTAAGGAAATATGCACTAATGTGTGCAATAATCAATTATAACAATTTAATTGATTTTATTGAGATATTGTGTGTTACTAATCGATATAGAAAATATCACATAAAACTATAATATTATTAATGGGTGCAAGTAAAAAAACATACTTTCGATTCACTCAAAATAAGATTGCATTATCTCTAACATTTCTATCCACAACATATCTATACCATCTGAAATTTTTATACACGCTTTTTACTTTCGAAAATTGAATAAAAAGAAGGAATTGAAATGATGGGAACTACATTTTTTATGCAATCGGGAAATAAATTCAGAACGTTATAAATCGTTTTATTAAACTTTTTATACCCTGTGATTTCAGCCACGTCTACCAAGGATCTAGCCACCCTACAGCAGAGGTAGAATGTGATTTTTAATCGAAATAGTGCAGATTAATATTTCACGGCAGAAAATGCAAAACTTCTCTGAGAAATACAATAGAACTGAGCGAATAGCAATTACAGAATCAAAAATATCTTCCACAAAATTGAAAATGAAAAAAAAAAGTATCCCCGGGCGGGATTCGAACTTGGGAAACCACTTAAAAATAGTCGCCCATTAGCACGAACGCAAGTCAACGTAAGAACTGAATAAATAAATAAATAAATGAGACCCGATCTATGTCTCCATAGCGAGAAGAAGGTCGGCAATGACCGTACAACGTGAATCGCGAGGTGAAAATCGAAAATTGGGGCCGGCAGGAGCAGGGTTGGCAGTTTTAAAACAAAATGTTTTATACAAATGTTTTTTAAGTGTTTAAAACACAGTAACCTGTTTTAAACATGATTTATTTCAAAGCGTTTTTTCAGTGTGTTTGATGGACAATTTTTGGAACATCGTTGTGTTTGATAAGAAAGAAAAAATAATAATAAAATAAAAAAATATGAACTTTTATGTAATGCAATAATACTAGTTATAATAATATAGTAGTATAAGTACAACGAACGAAACATTACTGTTATATAGAAGATATACCTGTTATTATTTATTTTCATAAGTGTTAATTTTAAAGCGATTAGTTGCTATTAATCGCTTTAAAATTAACACAGGTACACACAAAAAAAGTCGAGTGTGGAAAGGTAGACCTATGTATTCCCATGCATTTTGACCTGCTGAACACGAATCCGATGTCCGCTTTGCCCGATGGGCTCTTGTATTTTTCTTAACCTAAAAAAAAACCGAGAAAAAAACACCGTAAGAATGCCCGAGAAAATGAATGTGGCTAAAAATCTGAAAAAATTCAGAGGTACGTAGAATAGCGAGAGAAATCAAATGGCGCAAACTAGAATTCTATAACTTTTTTGGTTTCCGATATAGAGCATCGAGAAGTGCGAAAAACACAATTTTTTTCTTTCCGGTGACTGAGCTGCTCTATCTCGAAAACGAAGGACCGCAGGGATGTCTGGTTTGCGCCATTCGACTGCTATCGCCATCCTATGTACCCCTCAATTTTTTCAGATTTTTAGCTACATTTAATTTTTTCGGGCATTCTCACGGTGTTTTTTGAGGTTAGGAAGAATTCAAGAGCCAAGCGGGCAAAACGGACATTGGATTCGTGTTCAGCAGGTCAGAATTCATGGGAATACTTAGGTCTGCCTTCTATCACTCGACTTTTTTTATGTGCCCGGGTAGTTAATAACCAATCACCAAACAATTATTGCACTATTGCACAACTTGACGTACTTATTACACCGAGTTGGCCGAGTCTTTGTCAAGTATCGTCCTCGTCTTGTTAATGATGCAATATGGGTATGGCTTATAGAATAAACAATGTATTGGGTCGATGCGCCCGTATAAATTTATGTTTAAAAACATATTTTTTATTGTTTAAAGCATGTTCTTTTTTAGCAATTAAAAATCCATATCTAAAACACTGAATTGTTTTAAATTAAAAAAACGTGTTTTTTGATTAAAATAAATAAAACACAATTTTTGCCAACCCTGGGCAGGAGCGAAGGCGAATTGTCAATTTTTGACAATTCGAAAAACGAAATTTTCGTTCACCTATTTTTTTGCAAAATGTTTAATTTTTTATTGATTTATGCACCACTAAGAGTTTAGTAGAATTGCACCTTCATTATAGATACTATCTAAACTCTCTTGGCAAAAAAATCTATATAGAAATGATTTCACGAAAACTGTCAATGCCTCCCAGGCTATTAACTTTTAAATAGAAAGTTATTGTATTTAACTTAGGAATTTTTGACCATATGACACAGATGATTTATATACTAACACATATTTCTTTTTCTGGAAATATCCCAGTTGCATGAAAACATCACTGTT
Source organism: Stenurella melanura (assembly GCA_963583905.1). Taxonomy (NCBI): domain Eukaryota; kingdom Metazoa; phylum Arthropoda; class Insecta; order Coleoptera; family Cerambycidae; genus Stenurella; species Stenurella melanura. The sequence continues at coordinate 68,387,168 of OY757310.1, forward strand.
TTGTAAATTAATGTCAGTTTTACTTATTGCAAAAACATCTATGATTTATTTTTTTACCATTTCCTGTAGTAAACAATGTAATTGACAAGTAGTATTTTATTGAAATGAAAATTTATTCTTTGAAATACTTACTGAAAGTGTATATATAACATAATATAATTCATTTAATAATGTATTGATTTCACTAGATCTAAATATAAATATCAATATGATTCGGACATTTTTGAAATTGTTAGTTAAAAATAGTGTGGTCGCAGTTAATGAACAAGCCTTGGCCTTAATCCAAACAAGCAGAAGGAAATTTTCTAGTTGAACAATGTTTACATGTTTTATATATTTCTATATATACTCTATATTTCGAAAAGTTATGGATTGGTAGAATAAAACATTTATTAATAAATAATTTATGAAACATAATGGAAAATTTCTTTAATACAAAATAAACAACTACAATTTTAATATTTATATATACTTTTTTCTTCTGACTGTTTTTTAGATTCAAATGTAATAGACTCATATCTGTGAGTGGTTAAACTTTTGATTACTATACATTTTTTGTTATTCATTAAAAAAAAATCGCCAATTTACCATTGGTATATATACTATTCGGTATTTCTTTATTTATGAAGTACTTCTTTTATCATATTTCTAGGCTTATTCCATCCAATGAATTATTGGCCAAAGGAACCAATAAACTTATTTATTTATAAGATACTAAATCTTTAGTCAATATAATAGAGGGTCAATTTTCCATAAGGAATGTGCGGAGTCCATTGGCGAAAAGACATGGGAAATAGAATATTTTTGCAACACTCTGACAATTGTATTTAATTAAATATGAGGAGGTAGAGAAAAGTATACGTACAAGAAGATTACAACTTATCACACTTCTCTGTTGTTAGAGCTGTTGTTATCTATAGGTGAAGAGAAACAAAGAGCAAAAATCACAATAGTTAGTACGTTTTGGAATGTGTTATGTATTCATACTTTTTAGTATTTGGTGCATTTGTGCAACAGTGTTCCCTATTCATATAAAGTAAGTGTTTTCGGATTGCGATAAATGAAAACATTTAAACCAGGCTATCTAGTCATCTAAGGGCCGGTACTTTCATCTATAGATAGCGACATTTATTCTCTAGAATAAGTCTTATCTAGAAGATAAGCAAAAAATCGGTATTTTCACCTACAAATAGTGATATCAGTCAGATAAATATGCTTATTCCTAGGATAAACTATTCGGCGCCCAAACCGACGAATAAGGCTTTTATCTACTGGATAAATGAAGCCACGCTTGCGCTCTGATTGGCAGTGCTATTCTATTTTCTAACTTAAGTTTTGAAAAGTTATTTGTTGTTTTGTGTTTAACAATACTTTAGATAATGTTTGGCCAGTGGTGACCTTTATAACTGGGTGATTTTACGGACTTTCACAAGCCACGGCGGGAAGAATAATAAAAAAAATCTAATAACTGCTATTTATGTATTTCCTCAATTTGTCCAAAAATATATCACATGAAACACAGTTTTATTTTATATATACCATTTAAAAATATGCACACAAAATCGCACAATAAATATATTGTAAACGCCATACTGACGATGACAACCATGAAGTATAAAAATGGCTCAAATGTCATTAACAGGTAAGCAATAATAGTAGGGGATTATTTCTATCTTTATTTGAAGTACATAGCTTCTGCATACATTTCTCTCGTTTTACCACATCTTAAGTTGGCAACACTTACTTTGGGAAGTGTCTAAAATCTTATCCATCGAATTGTTAACCGAAGGTGTACTTTGAATGAAAGTACAGATACAAGATATCCAGTAGATAGCAAATTCTTGTTATCTTATCCTTCGGATAGTTATTTGCCAGATAAAGTATATTTATACTAACGTGAAAGTACCGGGCCTTAAGTGTCCTGAACAAACAGACTCGACTAATCTCACCGATTTTAAATCAGTAAGCTCAAAGCAGGTATTCAAAGTGGTAATAACTAACAGACAGATGTAGAGCTATATTTTTATTCGCTTATTCAACGTTGGCTTATTTTCACTACAATGGAGATAAGAAATTAAGAGGATGAACATAAATCCTCCATCTGAGTTCTATTCCAGAACTAAGACAACCGAAGGAGTTCACTAACTACTTCCAAAGAGCTAGAGAGCTATTAGTTGTCAACGAACCAAACTAAATGTTATACTGAGCCTTTTCTATTTTAGTGTTATTGGACTGAGAGAAAGTAGTGATCTTCATCGAGGACCGACGCGTTGTGTGTACACTCTCGAAAAAAAACGCAAACAGAACCCGTTAAAACTCCATTAAACTCGATTTTAAGTCATCGGTAGACAAATTAAAAATTGAAAATTACTTTAAAATATTTGTTAACAATAGCATAAAGTAAACTTCAGTCTAGCATATGGGTCGTTAAGTCGTAAACGGAAACTACCTGGAACCGACCTTTCAAGACGCCTCTCTCAAGTGGACTGTGTGAGCAACCTCTGTTTATGGAGCACGATAAACATACCAGCCGTGGATGAAAAAAGATAAGTAGTTTAGTTTATTAGTGTACTAGTTTATTTCTTTATAAAATTAAAAAGGTATTAAACATAGGTAATGAAATAGAAAAATACCGGGAATTGGAAAGCAGCAGTTGAAAGTAATTACTACAAAAACAAACTAGTATACAGGGTATGCAAAATATTCTCTCGGTCCTCTTTCTCATGACCCGCTCTAAAAAGCTCTTTCTACCATTCCTTTTCACTTCCACCATAAATGGACATTTACCTGTGGATCAGTTATAATAAATAAAAGCTTCTTGCGACAAGCGGGCAGAAACTGCTAGAATCAGAAGCAGAAAACTTAGAAGAAGAATAAATAAGCAGATGATGATAGATGGAAACTAAAAAGAGGCATCTTGAAAACGCCTACACTTCAAAAAACCACAATAGCTTGTCATACCTTTCATGATTCTTCATTGCTAATTACGATTACGTCCAGGATTATGCAAATTGTCAACTATTGTGAACATTTGTTATTTAATTTAAAGAGTAATTTCCAATTCTAAATTGAATATCTGGTGGCATTTACAATGTTTACTCCTATAAGATATTTCTAGCAAAAAGATTAATGATATTAATACATTTGTGTTGTACCATCTGCAGCCAAGTAACATTTAAATGTGAAATATTTTGACAAATTTTAACTCTACAGAAAGTTTTATTTTTAGGAAATTGCAGAGAGCACATTCTGTTATAGTAGCTAGACTTGAAGTTATTATTCTCTCTCTCACACACAGACACACACACCTTCTGATAAATAAAATGCATGACATGGTTTATGATCCAAAAATTCATGTAATATATGCCATATATTAATAATATATAGCATACAATACCAGCATATCATAATGCACCTTGTTATACTGCTAAAATTATGGATATTGTATATGCTAATATTTAAATAAAATCAGCAGCTGCTGAAGTTATATCACATCTGATGTATTGTAAGGAAACAGTAACTGATGATAGTACTTCTCACTTATTCTTCTTATCAATTATAATCCTATAGAATAATAAACAAACTTACTGGTCTGGACTTTGGTCAGTATCACTTTCATCGAGTTCGGTCTTGTTACGTTTCTTTTCATAAATAATAATAATGGCACATAAGACTATCACTTCGGCACAAATTCCAAGGAAGGGCCAAAGGGCGGCATATTTATCTGTAAAAATAATTCAATATTATACTATTTATTAGTAGCTAAATATACTTATATCCGTAGAATAGAGCTATATGCTCAAGAAATTAATCTGCAATGACCAGCAATTATAATCACAAACTACTACTGGTGAAAGATGCCTGTTAGTAACTATAAACTACAGTTTCAACCGTTTTGTTTCTCATCACTGTAGGAAACAAATAATAAAACAAAATATTTGAATAAATGGAAAACGGTTTGGGATAATTTTACCCCACGAGGTGGTGGTGGTTACTCTTCCCATACAAACTATATTTTATTTTTTGTACAAAATCAACTTGCATACAGAATTTCACAATGATTGGATATAATTCGAAAGGAGACTACTGTTAGGGTGACAAAAAAAAAGTTAGAGATCTGTTAGAGATCATTAAAAAAATGATACTATCCAAATTTGATTAAAATCTGTTAATATTAACTTAGGCCTTCGAGTCCATGCATTTTTTATACGAAAAAGTCATTTTTCCGTAGTTGCAGCAGAATTGTGAAAATGTAATGAAATAGTGCAAATTTCCACATCAGAATTGTTCCGAGAATACAAATTAATAATTCCTTTCCAAATTAAAGCCCCTTCAGATGTTTTTATAGGGTTCTAAAATAGAGTATCGCGTAGTTTGACATTTGTTTTTGATTTTCTTGCACAAAAGGAACCCACACATCCCTTATAGAAAATGTTAAGTTGTCTGAAACGTTGCATATCACGCTGATTAAAAGTTATCACGGACACAACCCGCTGCAGAAAACCTTAAAAGTCAATCCTTGACTTTTAAATCATAACGACATCGTATATGCCATTTGGCGTGTGTAAGATGTAAACAAACAATATAAAAATAAGATAACGGTTGATTTTACGCCAATATCTTATAGAACCATTTCGAACCGCCTCATCAAGGCGGATAATTTTGGTATATAACTTTTTCCAAACAGACGAAGTTTAGGTTTTGATTCACTACGAGCTCTCTTATGAAAATTTACATGTTAGTCCATTTTGCTGGATAACAATTGATTTTACGAAAAATTCATACAGAATCATTTCAAACCAACTCGTCGAGACCGATAAAATTGGTAAATAACATTTTCTGAATAGACGAAGTTCAGTTTTCGTCTTATTACGAGCTGACATGAAAATTCACTATTCACCCATTTTACTCGATAATGGTTGATTTTACCCCAATATCTTATAGAACCATTTGTTTCAAAATGTTCTTCCTTTCTACACGAGTAGAGAATCGAACAAAACCTGAAAAGTTCTTTAAAAAAATTACAATTCTAGCTTTATTCTTAAAAAAATATGATAATAAACAACTATAGATTGTTTAAACAATTTACAGGTTCCATTCACACTCTTAATGAAAATAATTTAATAACTAATTAAAACCTGACGATGAGCAAAAAAATTATAAATAAACAAATAGACATCAAAGTTATGAGTTTTTTGCTTTATGGGGCCACCATAAAGAGTCTTATGAGGAATTTAAGGGAAACTTCCACCTTGTAGCACCGTTTTCATGGTTATTGGGAAATGTGATAGAGGAATTAGGTTTTTTGCTACTTAATTTTAAATGGAAAGTGCATCAAAAAATTTATCTTCTGCAAAAAAAAAACCAACAAAATGATGGCTGTGAGATGCGCGCGAATGTATCCGCCTGAAACAATGGAATTAATTTGTTATCCTCTTGGCTATCAGGACACGTAAAATTTTAAATGAGATTTTTTCACCACTTTGAACTTAAAAATTTAGTAACAATTGCAAACATGTTTTTCTTTCGAAAATCCCTATGTGATACAAAAACTATGAGCTTCTAGAATACCTAGTGAGAATTTCAGCTCAATCAGTCAAATGCAGTTCGAGAAAGAACGGCTACTGTTTTGAAAAACGCGTTTTCAAGAGAAAAAGCTTTCAAGGTTTTAGAACCAGATTATTCAAACACAGGTGTAATGACCGTTAATCTGCTATGCTGGGGTCATAAAGTTGTACGTTCTGTTTCTCCTGGAGATGCTTTCAAGTAGTTTACCCCTCCCTCTGTTCGGCCCTGGTTATGTATTCTAGCGAAGCAAGCTGGCGGTTGCCCCGCGGCGAGAGTTGTTGAGCCATGTGACGCATGAATGAACCCTCTTAGTTTCGATGCTTTGTAACAGTCAAAAATGACGAAACTTTGGGAAATCGTTTTACAGGGACATTTTTCCAAGTATCCAGATTTCAAAATCAAGGTGGAGGTCCCCCTTAAGAGGGCATTTTGTGGATAACTGAAAAGATGACTTGGGTGCGATTTTTATATCACTACATCTTCACTATTCTGTCGCAAAAGCTGTAGCAAGATAAGTTATCAACTGCAACAGTACCATAATGTCAAGAGACGTTATTTCAAATGGAACCAGAACAGCAGGTAGTTGATATTACATTGCAGCTGTAATATCATTCTTCTAATCCTAAATTCAAAACACAAATTGTAAAACCACACATATTTGACTGTCCAACTGTCAATGCAGACAGAACAAGTTCAACTAAATATTTTATATAGATTAAGTAGTATAAGTATCAGGTACCGCAGGTTTTTTTTCAACAAGCAAACTGAATGAAAGTTGGGCACGTTGAAGTTAAATTGGCAACGCATATTTTATTAGAATATGGCGTTTGTGCCAGTATGGACACTTACCCTTAAGGGGGTGCAGTTTTTTTTATGTTTCTGTTGGGGCTGGAATAGTCGTAGAGGACTCCTGATTATTTCAAGAAGTTACTTAATAGCATAATCTGTACCCAATTTCAAGCCTATTGTTCGATTAAAAGTGGAGAAAAAATGACAGTTTAGGGGTAAAACAGCCATTTCAACTCCTTGAGCATTCACATGGAACTGAAGCTTTGTGAAAGTGATCACTTCTATAAAATACAACTATTATTAGGACACCATTTTAATTCCATAAGTGCGAGGGCACTTTCAACGGCTTATCCTGTTATGGCCTTTACGAAAAAATGTCATTTTTGTGCAATAAGAAATACATAGGAAACTTCATGGTCTTGGAGACACATATTAACATTAACCGATTTTGTTCAAATTTGAAGATCATTTTCTTGGGAATTTTAACAAGTCTGGGGGATTGAGACAAAAACAAATCGAAACTTTTTTCACAGATATAAATTTGAACTCCCTACTGTACTGTTGTCTTAGTAATATCCTTAAGAATGTGCACTTCATAATATATTAAATAGAAAGAAACTGTGTTTTCACATATTTATAGATTCTTGTTGTTTTACAATAATAGCTATTTTTGAAGGCAGATTATCTTATATTTTTATGTAAAAAATAATAATCACTTCAATTGACAGAATGAGGTTGTAAATATTGACCAAAGCGGTTGATGCTTCTGTGAAAGAAGATTTGAACGGTTTTCAGAGCGTAAAAAAATACACTATGTTAAATTCCGAATGATATTATTTATATGAAATATTAAAAGTAGTCGACAAAATTACAAGAATTGATACATTACCTTTTATTCTAACCATACAATGATCTTCTTCAGTGATACTTGTGTTGTAAATATCTACCCCAACACAAGTCACATTTCCCCTGTCTTCCTTTTGGATTTTCTCAATGATGAAAACTCCATTTTCTATATGCTTTCCATCATCAGAATAATTTGCTAATATAACGACACCTCTCGACGTTTCGTACGTTTCATTTTCTACAAAAAAAAGTGTAGTTGGTATTTGTAAAGGATAATTAACTTCGAATCAAATACATGTAAAAGATAATAGTCCCTTTTCCCCACTCACTTTTGATTCCTTACAGAAAGTAACCCTCGGTTGAACTCAATAAAAATTTAGAATGTTATCGTTGAGTCACTGATCAAAAGTGACCACAAGGCTCGAAATGACTAGTTTCTTTACTGCAGCTGTTTGAAGCTGTTCACATTTCGCCAATATCCGTATTCTGAAAAAAATACTTTTTCTCTGTTTTATAAACAATATGTTATTACTAAAGATTTTTTATGGAGTTATATTCCGTTTATGAAAATGCTCCATCATTCTTGAGATATTAAGGCTCAAACATAGCCAAAATACTGTTTTTGACCAACTTTGGCGTAACATAATATTTGAACCAAATAAAGATTATTCGCTGCAGAAAATAATGGTATTATAGTATTTTAAGTCATTACAATCTCTAAAATGTGACGAAATCGTGTGAGTATGCTGAGTATATTAATAAATTCCGAATTTAGGCATTCATAGAATTAATGATTTGATAATCTTCATAGTTGTTTATGATAATAATAAATTGTCTTTATGCCTGTAAGTGAAGTACAAAAAAAAACTGTATTTACAATGCATTACCTGAATGTGTGAAATACATTTAACCCCGTTTCTTTTCTCCCCTCTTTATCCATTTTTTCCTTTAAACAACGCATCAGTTTTATACTACGGTTATATCTGATGTGTTCTTTAATGAAAAAAATGTTTAAGGAGGGGGGGAGGAGAAGGAAAAGGTGGTTAAATATTATCGCATATCGATACTTTACAAACCATCATAAAATATTATGAAATCTTTAAATTGAGGAATGCTTGAAGTTAAATTTTGTCACAGTAGATTTTTATCACGTAAAGCATTTTTGCTGTAAATGTTTGAGCCTCAATATCTCAAAAATGGAATATACGGATAACATATTATTGTTCCTTAAACAGAAGAAAAACATTTCTTTCTGACGTCATGTAATGGCAAAATGTGTGCGCTTCAAACCGCTATAGAAAAAAGCTATCAATTTTTAGATCTTGTGGCCATGACAACTTTTGATCAGTCCTAAATTATAGCCATGACTAAATTTTTACTCAATTCAACCGAGGGCCACTTTCCATAAGGAATGTGAGAGGCCCTTTATCGAATTTGGCATCCATTTACTTCACGGCAAATGGAACCATTATCTTTTATGTATGTATGTGTTTTTTTTGACAAAAATAATAGAACCTAAATTTTGTCGGCTTGGCAACGTTAGAGACCTACCTGAAAGGCTGACCATAAAAAATACTTGAAGATATTAAACATTGTGTTAGAAGTTGAAGAAAAACTTCATGTGACAGTTCGAAACTCTTCAAAAATTATTATTTGGCGATGGGACCCATATCAAGAATACTTCGAGCAGAAAGTACCACCCAGATAAAATCCACTTGGTGCTTGAGCTGTCAGAAGATAACTTTGACTCAAGAATCGAATCCTGCGGAGAGATAACTAGAAGGTGAGATGAAAATTTAAATTTCATTCAACAAATAATTGTTTCTCACGAAGCGACGTCTAAATGGTAGCTTCAGTAGGCAAAATTGCAGCTACTGGGTGACAGAAAAGTCACACTGAATGTAGGAGGTGCACTGTTAACGTCCCCCAGGAAATTAATATGTGGGCAGTACTCGAACTTTGGGACCTTATATCTTTCAAGGTACTAACCGGAGAACGCTATTTACACTTTCAATTCCAACTCATTCCTGATTAGAAAAGCTACTATCGTCCGACAGTTTTCAAATGTAACATTTCCCAACAGATGGTTCGGAAGGAGTGGCCACCTAGGTCGCCCGATTGCATCTCCTTAGATTTCCTCTCTAAAGTATATTTCAATAGAACAAATAACACTGAGTATTTCAAAGATCCAATATGCCAGGAAAACTGTCTAGTAAATGAGCAATAGTTTGAACACCCATAATAAAAAGTAGTTATGTTTATCTGTTACCTTTGATACAAGTATATTTATTATGAATAATATCTGAAACATTTAGAATTTTTTTTAAATAATCACTTAACTTGTATCAAAAGCGACAGATAAACATATAATTACTTTTTATTATCGATTATTTAATTTTTTATTCTAAACATTTCACATATTATTCATAACAAAAATGTGTATAAGGAATCTAATAAAAATTTTTTTATCAATCCAACCGGAAGTGATATTCACAAATAGAAATCGACAGATCCGAGCATCTTTGCAGAAAGTAAATAGATATAAAGTTATTATTATTATTTTGAAGATTTATGAGATTTTTTTAAAGAAAAGGACACACTAATCAGCAACTCTACAGTTATACTTTATACATTTACTTACTAAAAATCCAGTGTATTCTTGGATTTCCTACGGTTTTACATTCTACCGTCAGTTTTTCTTCTTCAACTACATTTACATTGGTGGGGACTTTCACAGCAATTGTTCCTGAAAAAAAAAAATTACGATCAATAAATAGTAAAAGTTTTTGGCTAAATATGTGATAGATAGATAGATATATTTATTTGTGTTAGACAAAGAAACATTGTATACACACGTCAAATAGTACATGATAAAAAAACAAAAATAAAATATGATTATAATACATAGGTCACTTAAATATATGACAGATGTTGGAATCTGTAAAACAGACAATGAAATATATAATCAAAAAGATAAAACACCTTAGATAATAAGTAAAAGCCACATTAAAATTATTAAAAAGGAGGTCTAAAATGGTCAATAAATTCTTGGATTTCATAAAACACATTTTCTTTTAAGAAAGTCTTAATTTTTTGTTGAAATTTTTGGACTGTTAAGTTTTTCCATTCGGTAGGTAGTAAGTTGTATAATTTTATGGAAATGTATCTGAATGAATTTATATTTTTTGTGAGACGGAAGTATGGGGCAATTATAAGATTAAGTCTTGTTTCTCCTCTGTTTCGATTCTCATAGGCTGTGTGATTTTGAGCATAATTTAAGCACATATAAATGTATTGATTTGTTAGGGTAAGTATCCCTAACTTTTTGAATAGAGGTCGACAACTTTCATTATATTTGGCATTAGTAATAACTCTTACCGCTCGCTTTTGAATGCGGAATATTTTTGAAGCATGAGCTGAGCCACCCCAGAGAAGAATGCCATATGACAAGACGCTATGAAATATGGAATGATATGCTAGCAGAATCGTGTTATGGTTTATCACGTTAGTAAGATTATATAAGAGATAGACACTGCTTGAAAGTTTTTTTTGTAGATATTCCGAATGTGCTTCCCACGTCAGTTTGCTATCTAGAAAAACGCCAAGACATTTTATAGGATTTGTGTCAGGATTTATGTGCGTGTTAAGATTAAAAATTAAGGTTTGTGTTTTATCTGTGTTTAGACCTAATTTGATATTATTGAAGTAAACCTTGGCCTGTGATTGCATTTCATTAGATATGTTCCTCAGAGAGTCTACCTTATTGCTTGTTGACATTAGCGTTGTGTCGTCAGCGTATCCGATCGATTCAAATTCAAGAGACTTTGAAATGTCATTTATATAAATAATGAATAGTATTGGGCCTAAAATTGAACCTTGAGGAACTCCATGATTAAGTTGCTTAAGAGATGAAGTCTTACCGTTGACTTGTACACACTGATGTCTCTTAGATAAGTAATTTTTTAGATAATTGTCTATGCTATTTTTACTGTTTTTTTTTTTCAATGATTTATAATAGGCGTATTTTAGAACAACTTTTATGAAAATACAGTGGCACAGAAATGGAACAAAATGACGACTTTTCAAAAAATTTCCCTGGTATTTTTTGGACATTCGAAATATGTGTTGATTTTGCAACAAAAAAGCACTCTTGTAAAATATTGACCTTATGCTTAAAGGACCAAGACCAGCTGATGAAATAATGCAGAGGAAAAAACCGCCGCCTAAGGAATCACTACTTCCACATCCAGATTTTCCATCCTGGTCTCTTCAAAGAAAAACATCTTGACTATATTTGCACTCTAGTATGTGGAAATAAATCACGGAATTTTAATATTAGAAATTTACACTACACTAAATCCCAAGATTTTATACTTTTACCAGCTTGCTTTACTTATTTTCCCCTATTTACCCCTACTTGCCGGTCACCTCTTCAACGGAATCATGTCAAAATATAATCTAGTTCCAAATGTGGTTATAACACATATGTGTACCTTTCAAGTGAATATCTCGTTTTTATTTTGACAGTCTCTTTTTAATAATGGAGTGAAGAGGTTGAAAAATGTTTCTAGTTCCAGATCTCGTCATGATGCACAATACACATGCCTACTAAATTTCAACTCAATATTTTAAACTGTTCCTGAGCAAACGTGCACGTTACAGACCGACCGACCGATAGACAGACAGACCGACCGACAGAAACTTCTTTTCGCTTAAATTTAAAATCTCAACGTTTTGACATTTTAAGCCCATTTCAAGTAAAAAAATATATTTATTGATTTTGTACCTTCTGGGGTATCACCAGGAGTATATATCTGAGTTTTGAATTTCCAAGGCCTATTGCGTTTTTTTTATAAACAATTTTGTTTTTTGAACATTGTTTTTTTAGGTAAAAAGATTCCACAGATTCGATCGGAAAAAACAAAGAACTAAAAACCGCAATTAAAATTTCAACAAATCTGCTTTGGTTTTGGGTCATTTGAGTACGTACATAACGTACTAAATGGAATCAACTGGCTGAAAAGCGTTTTCTTTTTATTTTAATGTCCAGGGACGTCAAGAGTTCCGATCAGGTTCAAACTTTCAGAAAATATACCTTGTATTGAAAACAAAACACGCTGTAATTTTGGTGCCCAAACATTGTACCTTGTACACACAAATGAATTTGTTATGTGAAATTTGAATTGCTCACCATTTTGTGCTATTAAGTTCAAAATGGATCATTTGAGTTTCAAAATGTAGATCTGGACGCCAGCTTTCCGATGAAATTAAAAAAAAAGTTTCATGTAATTTTGGCCAGTTTTTGGCATTTATTTATAAACCAAATGATAACAAATGTATTTTTCGTCCATTTTGAAAACATTTTTGAAACATTCTTATCGAAAAAGAAAGAGAATTGCAGAAACTTTAATTTTCAAAAAGAAAGTTGATATTCGTCTACCTGAAATGGCTGGAAATATCCATTTGTTATTATTTGGTTTTTAAATAAAGGCCAAAAAGGTGGCCAAAATGACTTTACATTTTTTTTTAATGTCACCGGAAAGCTGGCATCCAAACCTACATTTTGAAATAAAATGATGCATTTTGGACTTAATGGGACAAAATGGCGGCAATTCAAATTTCAGGTAACAAATTCATTTGTGTACACAAGGTTCAATATTTCAGTGTGTATTGTCTTTAACAAAAGGTATATTTTCTGAAAGTCTGAAGCCGATCGGAACTGAAAAAAAAAACGCTTTTCAGCCAGTTGATTCCATTTTGTGCGTTATGTACGTTCTCAAATGTCCCAAGTCAACACAGATTTATTGGAATTTTAATTACGAAGAATTTTGGTTTTTTGTTTGTCCCGTTCGGACCTCTAGAACCGGAGATATTCACCTATTTACCTAGAAAAACACAGTTCAAAAAACAAAATTGTTTAAAAAAAAACATAATAGGCCTAGGAAGTTCAAAACTCAGATCCATTCTACTGGTGATAGCCCTGAAGGAATGCAATCATAATATTGCTTTTGTTTTTTTTTTACTGCACTATACGTGGATGTGCAATTAATTAATACATTTTGTGGGGAAAAAAATAGAAAAAAATTCTTACGCTTTTTTGCAATCTCGACAGAATGGTACTCTGGTACCCCCCTATATATTTAGGCACGCAAGGTCAACCCCGACAATACACATATTTATCGAAAATTATATCTATAGTTCTGGGTTCGACATTTTAACAGTCTTTTGAGAAGCTACATTTCCCACTAATCAATTTCCATTTTTTGTTAAAACAGTTGTCATTAAGGATTAACGGCAACTAACTGTTCTAATGACCAAATAATTACATTCGCATTTACAGACCATTACATATCTAAAAATGGCGTACGGAGTATAAATGACACTAATTCGAACGTATAAACTAATAATTGACTTTGTCCTTATCTTCATTCATGCGAAATCAAGTGCGTAAATGCCATTTACATGTTTATTGTTGGCGTGATCCATCTCTCACTCGGATAAATAGAACAATAAAATTTTTCCATATCACAATTAGATAAAGGAAACTGACTATACCACTGCAATAATTTAATTCAAGTTTATATTTTAATTATGCATAAATTAGTTTATTAAATATTTGTCTAATATTACAATCATTTAACTCTAATTCCATGTTATTTATGATTGTTGCCAATATCTACATATAGCCAATGGCCCTGTCTGGCTATATGTGTATCAGAGGATTTGTCTGTGTGCTTCTTAGGCATGAAATATTAGCTCATGCATTATGGAGTATCTCCACATCTTACCATCAATGTAAGAACTGACGTAAAATAACTATTTCGTAATAAGTGGATAAGACGAGGAAATAACTGATGCCAAAGTGGCCACTTTCATCACCAGACCTGAACTCTTGCACTTTTTTTTGGAAGCACTGTTATGCATTTGCGCCTCCTAGGTGCTGATAGCATGAGTAGTAACATGAATTAAGTAACAGGGTGATAGACAACTGCAATACTAGCATGTCTCCACGCCTTGATTAATTCACTTAATAGACACCGTAATGTGCGCCATCTCTGAGACACTGATAGTACGACTTTTCTAGAAGCTGAAAACTTGTACAAGATGGATCGAGACTTTGCTACATTGTTCTGGATTTCGCACGAGAAGGTTATGGACCTCGCTAGAATTCTCCAGATGTATTTTGTGGTGTATATAACGTGATGAATACACGCGGGAAGGCAATTTTAAATAAGTTGGAATGGAGATAAATCCGAAGTGATACAAAATGAACAGTACAGTGAAAATATCAAGTAATAAACATTGTTAAAGGTTATTTTAGTTAGTAAACGTGTGCTGTAAATAATAAACGTATTGTGAGGTTAAGTTTACTGTAAGTTATTCAATAAATATTGTGTTAGTGTTTATCTCTTGTAGTTTTTGAACCCTCGGATTAAGTGAGATTTCCAAGGGGCGGAAACTCGTGACACTATCATAATTCCATTTTTTCTAATGCAACATCCTGTAGGTACATTTTTCTATAAAAAGTGTCAGCAATCAATTACTTATAAGTACGCCTAATATTGACTACTTCCTTTAGACAGTTTCTTAAATATTCAAATTAAAAAAAAATACCTCACTATGAATATCAGCGTATAGGTAATTGATTGCTGAAACATTTTAGGTAAATACACGTAAGGCATTTCATAAAAAAAGAATTAGGTGTGATAGTTTCAAAATGCAAATATTTGAATTATTGTGGAGAACACTCTGTAAAAATTTCTTTCGATTTTGAGAGGCCTGGAAATTAGTACATGATCTTCACTAACATTCAACGTAAGACGACGGTCAAATGAACGAAAAACATTTTTTTGTAGATTCTACTCTCGATCTCTGAAAATTCATTTTTTACCGGAAAAATAATAATATGACGGAATAGCGAATTAAGGGTCAAATATAAAAAATGTTTGTCACCACTATGTGAAGCACCCTGTAGATTAAAAAATGTGCCACTCCTTATCTCCTACAATTCGTGTCTGAAACATTTTTCAAGGTTTAAAATGGTTGAGGAGATATTGACCATCCACGCACTAATGCCTCACCCTGTATATATTTTTAAACTAACTAAAAAAAAACAATATTGCCATGTTGTAATGCATCGTTGAAAATAGAATTAAAAGTACCCACTAACGATTGCACAAAAAATTCAATATTTAAATTATGAGGTTTCTTCAAAATACACGATTGAGGTTTTTCCCAAGTATTTTAAAAACTAATAGTCCAGTCGATAAAGTAAAAAATACACCAGAAGCTCGCCAAAAATGTTATCTGAGATTTTCCTTCAGTAACTGTTAGTGAGAGAATTAAACATCGCGTAATCCCGCTAAAAACACACCCCTTCGGTGAAAAAAGCCTTATTTTACTGATAACTCAACCGTTGAAGATATAAAAAAAATTGCTCATTACAAAAAAGGAAGCTTGACTAACTGCCTTAAAAAAGTCTTCCTGGAATTTTCTTGTATATGCCACGGTCTTTGAGAAAATCGATATTGACAAAAGGTGCAACATTTGTACTTTTAATGCGCGCGAATTTTCGTTTATTTTAATTTTTTGCGCGCGTCCTATAGAAAAAATTGAATTGCTCGAAAACCAAACAAGCTAGGAAGAAAAGTCAAAATGGGTTTTAAAGGGGATATAAAATACTCTCGTGTTGCCATTGTTGATGGCTATTGATACATATAAAAGTAACAATAGAATATAGTTATCTCTTGATTTTTTTGTGCATCTAACTCTTCACAAGCCCATGAAAAATTACTGACTTTAATATAAGTTATAAATGTATCTTTCAGTTCAAGGTAGTAGTTCCATGCAGAAAAGGTTAAGAATAAAAATATTCACATTTACAAATTTACCAGCATGTTGAAGTTAGCCTAAAAAAAAAAATCCAAAAAAGACTGCATATTCCTCGGCATATTCAATTTTTTGAAGATATTTTTTTATGCAAATTTTTTACTATTAAATGATTAGAAACAATAGTTATTATATGATACACAAACTCAAAAAATTTTCAAGATGTTTGGGTCTTTTTTTTATTTCTAGGAAACAATAAAAAATTGGCCAAAATTTGGCTAAATTCAACATGCTGGTAAACTTGTAAATATGAATATTTTTATTCCTAACTATTTCTGCATTGAAGTACTACCTTGAACTAAAAGATAATGCATTTATAACTTATATTAAAGTCAGTTATTTTTTATGGGCCTGTGAATAGTTAAACGCGCAAAAAATGAACAGGTAACTATATTATATTGGTACTTTTATATACTAATAGGTATCAATAGCCATCAAAAATGGAAACACAAGAGAGTATTTTATATCCCCTTTAAAACCCATTTTGATTTTTCTTCCTAGCTTGTTTCGTTGTCGAGCAATTTAACTTTTTCTATAGACCGCGCGCAAAAATGTTCAAATAAACGAAAATTGGTACGCATTAAAAATACAAATTTTACAATTTTTTTTAAATATCGATTTTCTCGAAAATCATGGCATATACAAGAAAATTACAGAAGTACTTTTTTTATTAGTTTTATTAGTCCAGCTTTCTTTTTTATGATGAACACATTTTTTATATATTCAACGGTTAACGAGTTATCAGCAAAATAAGGCTTTTTTCACCGGGGGTGGTTTTTTGGGGGGCTGCGCGGTACCCCCAGAACTGATTTTTGTGGTTTTGTGATGTATAATCCCTCCACTAACAGTTACTTAAGGAAAATCTCAGATAACATTTTTTGTTATAACTTTATAATTATTGAAGTGTCCAAAAAATCTCACTGTATATGTAGTTGTCCAATATCCATTTATTTACGAAACACCCCGTACATTTCCACAACGTATGCGTATGTGCACTATATACTTACTTGACGCTGTGAGATCAGCCTGTTCTTTCACATTATTTTTCTCATCGAGAACAACACAACTGTAGTTACCAGTATCACCTTCACGAGAGTCCTCTATTGTTAATCTGTTTATTTGTTTGGAATCACTCCATTTCGATTTAGCCCTATTCTTAAGGCTATCTATCGATGTTACCGCTTGGCCATCCTTGTTCCTGTAAAAGATAACAAAACGAATGATTAGCAGCTAGTTTGTTTTGAAAGCAATGCAATACTATTTATATTGTATAATTGTATATAGGTCGGTCCTTAGATATGTATAACAAGAAAAAAAATATTGAGGGTAAAGTAAGGTGGAAATTAACATTATTTAAATAAGTAATTTGTGGTTTCTTCAAATGTTAGTAAACAAATTGAGGCCGAGGTTTCTAGTAAGTATATTAGTCGAGGAAATGAAGCATTTAATCCCAACATGAGACTCCGCCGCACCTGATTTTTATGTGAGTAATGTGAGACGGTGCAAAATGTTCCTAAAGATGTATAGAACAGTCAGGGTCATGGGAACTGGTGCTTCTTGGATTTTCGACCGTAAATGGGGACAGAAGTTTGCCATTTCCGACCAACAACAATTTTTTTTTAAGTTGAAAAGGAACCATTGGATTTTACATTTTGGACAATTCTAAGCATTTTTTGACTCTTGACATTTTTTACCTAACCTCACCCCCTCACCCGAGATATAAGAATTTAAAAGCAAAAAGAAAGTAGGTACATATATATATATATTTAATTTCCATATTTTCTAAAAACTAGTATTCTTGATCATTTATTATGAATAATACATGTGGATTCCATATTTTGAGCAACTGTAAGCATTTTTTGACTCTTGGCATTTTTTTACCTAACCTCGCGGTTATCGAGATCTAAGCGTTAACATGGAAAAACATGGATTTAATTTCTATATTTTCTTGATCGTTTATTATACAAAATATAAAGTCCACGTTTTAATTCATAATAAACGCTCAAAAATCGTAAATCCTAGTTTTTGAGAAAAAAAGCCCAAACACACGTTTTCTTTTAAACGCTATATCTCGAGAAGAGTGAGGTTCGGTAAAAAATGTCAAGAGTCAAAAAATGCTTAGAATTGTCCAAAATATAAAATCCAATGGTTTCTTTCAACTTAGAAAATGTTGTTGCTGACCGGAAATAGCGCACCTCTGTCCCAGTTTACGACCGGAAATTGAAAAAATCCTAGTCCCCATGACCCTGACTTTGTTCTATACATCTTTAGGGACATTTTGCACCATCTCACATAAAAATCAGGTGGGGCGGAGTCTCGTGTTGGGGTTTAGATCATTTTCCTGTTTCATTTTTTCGTATATATATACAAAATCTCATGTTTCTGAGTTGTTACCATCTTGCTTTACTTATTTTCCCCGATTTATCCCCCAACCTTTCACCAAAATAAGCTCAAAATATTCCAGATCTCGTTATATAATACATACGTGTACCAAATTTCAAGACAATCATTAAGGAAGCCACATACATGTATGCAAGTCGATCAAATTGGTTTGTCGAGCAAAGTTGGATATGCGATCTGTTGTTCGTTCGCACGTCTACGCGTACAGACTTACTCGGTGACTTTTACAACCATTTCAGTACTTCTCTCGGTAGCATACTAGGTAGAGAGCCGGCCGTATAGATTTCCTATGAATGAGATACATGAAAATCTTTATGTGAGTGAGTAAGTACTACCACAGACATACAGGGAGCCACTTTTTATTTTTGCAAATTTTGCCCGCGTCATGGAATTCAGGCGTCACTTCCGGTCTCGAATTTTTGTGTCATCGAATACATGAATAAAACTTACTGATGATAAAACACCGCAATGGTGGCTGGCAGTTACTCTTCACGAAAGATTAACTGCTACTCTTCGATTTCTAGTAACTGGAATTAGTTTTCTGTTTATTACTATCATTTTTACTTTTAGTTTGTCAGGTGTGCACTTTCCTTGTAGATTTCGATCTGCAAAAACCAAGACAATTTCCACAAATGTGAAGTTATTAGACATTGACTGATAGAAACAACTGATCCTCACCTATGCATTACCTAACTAGTACAGGCTCCACTGCTAATTAGGTAATAGATAGGTCACAGAAGTGTCTGTCTTCTGTGTACAGGTGACCATCAGTTGTTTCCATCAGTCAATGTCAAACATTTTATGCCTAATTTTAAATATTTCACATTTGTGGAAATTGTCTTGGTTTTTGCATGAAACATTTTATGAGCGGCTTTATGACATTCTGATGAGCTCCAGAATAAAGGCGAAAAACCTTTCAAAGGCTAAGTATTTCCAAGAGACAGAATAACAGAAAACCAATCCTTCATAAAAATATAATCCATTAGTATGAAAATATTTTAAAGACAAGGTATGTAAATAAATTTAGTTTAGGGCTTTTCTGGTCTCTAGCATAACCAGATGTAGGTTATCAGAGAAATACAAAGTTTTGTTTTCAGTAGATTTTAATTTTTTATTGACTATATAGGCATTTGGTCTCATTTTTAACTGAATCATCTAGGCCGTAAGGGGTTATGTAGATACTAGTTTACGCTGCATGGCCGTACGGGACTATGTGGATATAGTTCACTCCATATTTATACGGAACATAAAAATTTAAAGCTGCCGACCGAGCTAATAGAGTGGGCAATAGTGCGTCGGACCTCGATATCTCGAGTTCTACGATAGCTAGAAATTTTTAGTAAGTAAATTAGATAAAAAAGTCTGTAACTGGAAATTATTTTCGAATATACAGGGCGAGCCAAGACGAAATTACATGATCAAGTGCCTTTTTTTTTAATGGAATGTTATGTATATCAGTACATTTTTTTAAGCCCTTTTCTAGGCTCTCTTCATTCCTATAAGCATTGAATATCTCCCAACCATTTGGATGTAATGAATTTTATTGTTGAAATAATGCAATCTGCAGATAGATATTAAAAAAATCACCACAGTCACAATTATGGGTTTTAAGAAAAACTTATGTGAATACCAGTTACGAGACATCTATTTAATGTTTTTGAAACATTTCCATTTCCTAAAACTCTACAGGATGGCCAAAAATTATTTTTCAATTAAGAACTTTTTAAATTGAATTTCTTCATTTTTTTCAAATGAAACAAACACTCTGTATATTTTTCAACGACGTTATGTAGAAACGAAAAACGAAAATTTTTTGTAAGTACTTCCCTATGTCTAATTGCAACCATTTTCGTTTTATAAATAAATGTAAGTGTAAATTCAGGAATAAACTTAAAAAAAGAGGTTACCTCAAATAATTCATTAGAAAAATTTATAACAGATGTTCGACGTGTTGCCCATTTTGATTGACACGCGTCTTTACGCAATTTTGAAATGAGGCCATTTAGTGGGACCATTTCTTCCAATCCATTGAAATGAGTAAATAGTACTTAACAGGTTCTTTACTGTAATGTTTTTTTCTACATTTGTTTGCCGTTTTCGTTATTCGACAAGCAATAAAACCTCAGTTTGGTATAAATTGTCGTGTACAACGGAGTAATTTATCACACTTATCGATCGTTAGCTACAATTTGCATTGAATTTAAAATATTTGGAATTTTACAATACGAATTTTAGTAAAGCGGAACTTGTAGACATGACTTTTGTTTCGAGCGAGTCAGACAAATAGAATAGAATCTATCACCAACGTTATCCTGAAAGAAGGAATCCTGATGTTAGCAGCTTCTAAAACCTTCTCGATAGATTTCTGGAAACTGAAAATGTCGAATATAAAAAAGTGAGAATAAAAGGTGTTGTGAACGAAGAAAATTAGTTTTCTGTGGTGCTGGCAACGGTTGGGAATCCCCATGTTAGTCAAAGAGAAGTGAGCTCATTAGTAGGAAATCGTAAACGGCCTGTGGGACAAATTTTAAAAACAAGTAAGTTGCATGCATATCATATTCAAATGCACCAGGAATGATCTGATGACGATTTTCAAAAGCGCCTACAATTTTGTAATTGGGCCAGAGGTAAAATGCAAGATGACGTCAACTTCTTCAATAATGTTTTATTCACTGATAAGGCAACTTTTCATAAAAATGGATTTGTTAATAGGCACAATTTCCATTATTATGCTTTGGAAAATCCTCTTTTTTATGCAAGTTGATCACCAACACAGATGGTCTATAAACGTTTGGGGAGGAATTATTGGCGAACATGTAATAGGGCTACATTTCTTTGATAGTACATTGACTGGTGCTATGTATCTTCATTTTTTGGAAAACTATGTCACAATTATTGGTAAATCTTCTTGAAAGAATTCGAAATAGGATCTGGTATCAGCAAGATGGTGCTCCATCACATTATTTAAATGCAGTTAGAGACCACTTAAATAATACCTACCCTCATCAATGGATTGGAAGAAATGGACCCACTAAATGGCCTGCTAGATCCCCAGATGTTACAAAAATGGATTTCTGTTTATGGGGATACGTGAAGGAAATTGTTTATAGAGACACACCAACAATAGCACAAAATATAAAGGAAAGAATAATAACTGCCTTTAAATCTATCACACCGGCAGTTTTAGGAAGTCATTTCAAAAGCGTGTCAATGAAAATGGGCAACATGTAGAACATTTATTATAATTTTTTCTACTGATTTATTTGAGGAAACCTCTTTTTTTAAGTTTATTTTTTAATTTTGTAATTATTACTCAATAAAACGAAATTGGTTGGCAATTAGCCATAGGAAAGTACTTACAAAACATGTTTCTTTCAAATATACAGGGTGTTACATTTGAAAAAATTAAGAAAATTCAATTTAAAAAGTTCTTAATTGAAAAATTGTACAGTTTTAGGAAATGAAATGATGAATAAGTTTTTCTTAAAACCCACAATTGTGACTGTGGTGATTTTTTTAATATCCACCTGCAGATTGCATTATTTCAACAAAAAAATTCATTACATCCAAGTGGTTGGGAGGTATTCAATGCCAATATAGGAATGAATAGAGCCTAGAAAGAGGCCTCGAAAAATGCACTGATATACATAGCATTCCATTTAAAAAAAGGGCACTTGATCCTGTAATTTCGTCCTGGCTCGCCCTGTATGTTCGAAAATAATTTCCAATTATAGACTTTTTTACCTAATTTACATACATTTTTTTTAAAATTTCTAGCTATCGTAGGACTCGAGATATCGAGGTCCGACGCACTATTGTCCCACCCTGTATATAGAGAGACAGACAGGGACGTGCTGAATTTTTCTGGACTATATTAAATAATAAATATAATGTGTTACTTTATAGATAAAACATCATTACTCTCATGTAAAATAGTTACGCGAATCGCCCTTAACTAAAACGTCATACCTAAGGAACAGATAAACAGAGACGTACTTTGAATTTATCTGCTATTGTCGTGAAAGACGGGCAATGCGTCCACAAGTGCATCAGATAGTCCAACCTTGATGCAAAATAGAGTAAGATTTATTACTTTATCAGAAACGTCATTAAGTTTCTACCGAAAGTACGATATTTAAATCATTTTGTTCATTCTAATACGCAAAAATTTGAAATACGGCTCTGTAGTACCTTGTCGTCAGGTAATAGTGGTGTTTTTGATATTAGGATGGCTGGATTTTATTGCCTTTTTTATGTGCCTTAAACACATGGAAACAATGAACAACAACAATGAACAATGAAAATTGTCAAATGAAAATTATCAAATAAGAAATAGACAAATTCATTTTAGAATATTAATTGCTACCATGACCAGAATGCAGTTTATTGAAAGAAGATTGGAGGTTAATATTTTTACAGACAGTTTTTCTTTTTAGTTCTCATAGATATTTTTTTCTGCCGTTTGCCAAATCCTATAAAGAATAATATGTTTCATTACAATTATAAGAAAACAAAAAATAATTCACTTTTAGACAAGTATAATTTCGTCTTAGTATATTGAAGCATATTAATTTGTTATAAAGACAACGGAATTAAAAAGTTAAATTAATTGTGATATCTAAATGGGGCTGCGTTAAGAGAAATGGCATATGTCACCTTCAACTATTTCGGATGATTCCATATATCTCTAAAAATATTTTATTCGTCTTACATTCTTTGTCCGACCCTGTTGTAGTTGTTAGAGTTTGATTTGTCTGTATCACATAGAGTTATTTTTAAAATTTCGATATTATTTTATCCTGAGAATACCAGGCGAATATAACAGCAGAATAATTAGAGAAGCAATCAATTACATTGCTGGCGGTGTTTAAAAATAGTATTTAATTAACGCGAGCAAAAATTCATCGCAAAAACGAGTATTAGAGGCAGATAAAATAATCTCATTAAATTGACAAATTCAACAATTCCACATAAGTGGAATATTTTTTAAATGATAACTGCTACAAAATAATTAGTGTTAGTAATTTCTCTAAGAATGATTCATACATTACAACGCTGCAGATAAATTCCTAAATAATACAGTAATGAATTTAAAACGATATAAATGTAATTATTGTTGTTTATTAAGCTATCGTCTAGTTATATACATTATAATCAAAATTATTTGTACATTCTACAATTGAAATATCAGAGAAACATTGAAATGTTACAAAATTTTGGCCGAACCTTGCATTTTGGATAGGACACAATTTTTTTCTTTTGGTGTTTAGGGGGGGGGGGGCAGTGTGAGTATAGAACTCTGTTTTCGGAGTTGAAAGTCCCCATTTGGCCGCCATATTGAAATGGGGTGGGGGGTGGTGTGTAAACAGTTTTTCCGCGATATCTTGAGAACCGTAAGTCTCACAAAGAAATTTCTAAGAATTTTTCTTGTAGAGAATTGAATTCTCTACAACCTCGGTCTAGATACTTCTTACCGTAAAATTGAAAATGAAAAAGATATACTTAATTAAAAATAGACTAAAATTTTCAAGGAAAATATTTAAGGGTTATAACTTTTTTTCTATTGATTATATTGAAAATACACATCAGATGTCTCTTATATATATCATTTTATTGCGAACAATTTTCTCTACTAATTTTTCGCATTAGACATTTCTGAAAAAAATTGAGAACATTCCTGGGATGATTCCAAACTCTTTTTACCTCTTCTTCTTCGAGTAAAAAAATTTCAAAGTTCTTAAATTTTGATTTTTCCTCGCCGGATAACTAAAAAAAATGACAATTTCAGAAAAAATGTTTCGAACAAAAGCAAGTAGTCTATTTTTAGTTCGACAATCCGAATTTGCAATAGAATATAGGGATTCCCATGAAAAAAAAAAAACGAATTTGACCTAGAATAACCTTAACTCTTCCGCCCATAGTCAAGGGGGCATATAGCGCCGAACTGCCATTCTACTACTTTTGTTTGAAACATTTTTTTCGTAGAGTGCTTATTACTCGAGAAATTTGCAAGTTTCAGGTTAAAAAAATCACCCGGGTTTGACTTGACTTTGGGTGGAAGAGTTAAGGTTATTCTAGGTCAAATTCGTTTTTTTTAAATGGGAACCCCTATATTTCACTGCAAATTAGAATTGTCTGACTAAAACTGTCAGGCTACTTTTGTTCAAAATTTTTTTTCTGAAATTGTATTTTTTTTTTGTTATCCAGCGAGGAAAAATCAAAATTTTAGAACTTTGCGGATTTCTTTACTCGAAAAAGAAGAAGTTTGGACAAAAATTGCAGGAGGTAAAAAGAGTTTGGAAGCATCCCAGAAATGTTCTCAATTTTTTCAGAATTGTCCAATGCCCTTTTTGATGCACTTGATCCATTTGCAGCGTCCTAACACCTCTCCAACGAAGAGAAATTTAAAATATGAGTAGCGAAAATTGTTCGCAATAAAATGATGTACAAGAAACATCTGATGTGTATTTTCAATAAAATCATTAGAAAAAAAAGTTAAAACTCTTAAAGGATATTTTTCTTGAAAATCTTAGTCTACTTTTAATTATAACTTTTTCTAGGCCAATATTGTAGAAAATTCGATTCTCTACAAAAAAAAGTCTTACGGTTCTCAAGATATCGCGGAAAACTGTTTACACCCCCTTTTTCAAGATGGCGGCCAAATGAAGGGGCTTTCAACCCCGAAAACCGAAATTTATACTCACTCACACTGACCCCCCCCCCCCTAAACATCAAAAAAAAATCTTGTCCTACCCAAAATGCAAGGTCAATGTAACATTTCAATGGACTATAGGGCTCATCTACGATTTCTTATAGCAAATACTTCTTATTCGCAAGAGACTAATTCAGAACTTGAGAGACAATTTGTGATTCATCCATATCTAGGGGGGCTCCCTTTGCTGTATAGTACGTTTGCCAGTAGACACTTTATAGGTTCAAAATGTCTGCCCCGGACCTCCATTAACCGGTATGTACGCCAATCGTATTTTTCTATCCACTAAGTGATAGATAATCAAAAGAAAAAACGAGCTTGATACAAATACTTACTAATTGTCAGACAATTCGAGTTATTTAGTGAACTATAGTGAGGCTAATTTCTCATTCGTATTACAAAATGCTTTCTAAAGATGATGTAAAAACTTCAGGTCCATATTTAAAATTTTGAGATTGATGATGGTCCTGAGGCGACGCGACGTAACGTCGCCAAATAAAACGGATACTATAGACGTGTAGAGCATTGTAAAGGATCTAAGAAAGTATTCTTGGATTTGTAATAAGTTCAATAATAACCGAAATATTTCAAAAACTAACAGGAGCATCGCCGACTTCTTTATGCTATATTATTGAGTACTACATTGAGCAACTTTGCCACCTTTGCAACCGACTCTCTATCTCTTACGGTTCCCGAGATCCTAAAGGTGAGCATCCAATTTGAGTCAGCCTGCATAGGTATATAGGGACTCTAATGGTGAGCTAGGTAAACAATCGACTACTTTCGTTTGAGGTAAGCGCATAACATATCTGGTTAACTATATTCGTATACGGGTATCGTTTGTAATATTCAAGCACGGTCTCGGTGTCATTTTATCACAAACAAGCTTTATAATTATTTATCTTGGTAACAACGCTTTATGCTGAATTTCTAAACTGAGAATAGAAATATTATATCGTATGGTTTTTACTCACTCTTGTTAAGATTTATGCATTAATACATTACATTTCTTTGATTTTACAACTCGGGTATCGTTTAATACTTTAAATATTTTTCAAATTAACAAATTACCGGGTGATTTTTTAAACGGAAACAGCCCTGTATCTCTGTTAATAATAAATTTACATTATAAGTTCTTTGAAATTATTTTATATTGAATTGTAAAGTATCTGATAGCGACCGGAAACATTTTCCATCACTTCCGGTTTCACTGGAAATGATCTTAACTTTGAAAATTTAAATGAGACGCCCAGTTATTTTTTAGCAGTGTTAAAGATCAATCAATTCTAAATAATTTTGCAAATGGAACCATATCTCTAAAATCAAAAATAACTATGCAAGAAAAACTGTTTTTATTTATTTTGCTTCATTTTAAAATATCTGAGAACAGATGACTTTGAAAACAATTATAAAATTATAAATTATTGTAATTTGACTTAGAAATGATTTTCAAAAATGCCACCATTTCTATTGAGGCAAGTCTCTACCCTTTGTAAAGGGTGCTGAGTCGCTCCAAATATCACAATCGGTTTTTCATTGTTGAATTGTGTGAATTAAAACAATGAAATCGCCGCAGGATTCACCTTTTTATGCTTAGTTTCACTTTATTGACAGGTATATTGTACGATCTACTGAACCAATAAATTATTATTATCATTCTTAAAGTAATAACTAGTAGTAATGTATTTACCATGTACATGATAATACTGTATTAATTTGATAAATTTACTTATAACGACGTTTATAATTGTAATAATTTATTTGTGAATGCTAATAAAAAAATTAAATCTTGTTTAACGATCATAAAATGTTGAATAATAGTTTCCTATTAAATACTTTTTTCAACTAGCTTCGTCAAAAACCAGAATAAAATATCTGCATTCGTTTAAATAAACAGTTTCTGACGTCACTCCTCTGTAAAGAAGCGCGCGCGCGCGCACACGATATCTGCTCATACCCTGCTGGCCATGCTACCTTTTCAAAAGTGTTTATAATGCAAAAACAAGAGCAAAAGTGTTTTCAATGATGTTAGCCAAAAAAGTAACATCTTCGCGGATGTCACACCGACAGATACTCTTTTTACGCGCGTTCGTGTTTGATTTTCACGACCTATGAGACAATAGCATGGAGCGAAGCATTTGGTTTCCAGATGTATGAATTTAAAAGAGGTACTTTTCATTTTTTAATAAATTTTTTTAAATAAAGGCTTTTTTACAGATAACTTTTTTTAAATACTTTTTTATGATTTTTTTTATATGTCGTGCGTCGATCTTTAGATACATACGGAATCACTGGTTAAATTTAAACCACTTTCTGAGCAAGACTATAGCATAGTCCCTTGAAGCACTACACTGCCCTAGGGCCTTGCGACGTGGGGAGTCACAAAGCAGTTTCAACATACACGGTTAAGTGGAAGAGCAGGTGGTATGTCAGCTGAACTTCGCCTATGTAAACAAACACTGTTTGTTTAATAGTCATTTTTTCGGTTTACCCGTTGCCGGACACGGCTTCCGTGCTTTTCGACCAATACCACACGGTAGCCGCGCTAGCGATACTTACAGCCACTCCTTACCACGATTTGTGGGGTTAGTGACGGTAAATTCCTGAATCGTGTGCCCTAAGTAGACGAAGGGACCTCCAAGACAACCGCTTTTTGCATTTAACCTGCCAGCCATTCGGCTGATTTCTGACAGGCCAGTATGATCTTCAGTTCTGAGAGCAGCGTAGGCTTCATAGCTCCGAATGCACCTATTATTAGGACGACCATCTTAACCGAGTAGCCTGAGTACAGCCCTTGGAGATCCTCTTTTAAAGCGATGTTTAGCTCCGCAGGTGCTGAGAACTCGATTACAAACATCACCTTGTTTTGATGGTCGAGGAGGACTACATCAGGCTTGTTGGCTTGGATTAGTCTGATTGTTGGAAACGAGAAGTTCCAATAAATTCGGCACCTCTCGTTTTCGACAACGGACTCGATGTCTCCGGAGACGTAAGGCAGCACTGGTGTTTGGTCTCCTCCGTACGGGTGTCATTTATTATTATTATTATTATTATTGTCTTAAGCTTGCACCAATAATCAGTGACTACTATAATTTTAATGATTTTCAATTAGATTCAATAGACTCAATAGATAAACTCATCACACACAATGATTTAAACACAATGGCAAATAGCAGAGAACCTAGTAAACAATCTGACCCAAATACTAAACAGGCGTGCATCAGTAAAAGAGACAAGATTCACAGATAAAGCGGGAAATAAAAGCGACGGGAGAATGCAATAGGTCAAAAAATAAAAGAGATCAGTTATATAAAAGAGTTAGAACTGGGATCCTATTTTGAAATGAAGGTAAAGTTCCATGGCTTACAACTCTAATAAGTTTAAATATAACATTTTAATAATTAAATACACACGACAACTAGTTTTAATACTAATTTGAAAATGAGCAGATTGACACCTATATTTAATTTATTCCCCTAGTGACACAAAATATAATAAAATTTGTTCATACTGTAAATAAAATGATATTAAAGTAATAAAGTAATAGTTTTCTTCGGTGATGTGTTTCGCCTTAACCTTTTAGACATGTAGATAATAAACTTTGAAATATTTCAGGTTGCACTAATAATGGGGGTGTCTAGTGCCTGTCGTTGCTGTGAATTGACAAATTTGAAAATTAATGATGTAGAAGAAAGGGGCGCATATCTGCTTGTTTCTATACCAGATACCAAGATCGGCGTCTCACGAAAATTCACAATTATGGAAGAAGGATTCTCTATCAATACTGTGTAGAAAATACATGTCCTTACGTCCGAAGAAGTTATCCAACGACAGATTCTTTTTACGATACACTAATCAAAAATGTACTTCACAACCTGTTGGAATCAACACTTTGTCGAAAGTTCCTTCAAGAGTTGCTTCATTTTTTAATCTGACAAACGCAGAAGCGGCCATTATCTGAGGCGCACTTCAACAACTTTACTGGCTAATAAAGGTGCTGACCTCACAACAATTAAACGACAGGTGGGTGGAGACGTTCCGCTATAGCAGAAAGTTATATCGAGGATTCTAT
The DNA here is from genome assembly GCA_963583905.1 of Stenurella melanura. NCBI lineage: Eukaryota > Metazoa > Arthropoda > Insecta > Coleoptera > Cerambycidae > Stenurella > Stenurella melanura. Next base: position 68,416,444 of record OY757310.1, read on the forward strand.
ATCCAATAAGCTTGATATCGCAAGGAAAATCCAAGGTACTCCTGGTACTAGTCGTTCCTTACAAGAGGAGACATCCACTGTTTCTACAGATTTATCAAAAACTTCGACAAGCACTATGCGTTCTGAAACCGATGACAACTACAAGTTTGTTATTAATGGAAACGAAGTGAAATATGATAAAACAAATAAGGAAATGTCTATTAATATAAATGTTAATATTAATGTTAATAAAAATTAAATAAAATGTAATTGATTTAAGACTGTATTTTTCATTATTCCACTAATGGAATAAAGTAATTTCATTATTCCACTAGTGGATAAAGTGGTACTTTATATGCTTCATAAGTGTGGATAAAATTCCAATTATAATGTGATTGTGGATAAAAATATTTATAATGTTGCACCCGGTAGTCGACAACAGTTGATGCGTGCAAATTTTTTTATTAAAATTTCCGGATAATTAGAGAAAATCCCAGACTCTTCCAAATATTTTCAAAAGTCCCTGACATTTAATAGAATATTTAAAAACTCTGAGTTCTCCCGGTTTCTCAGGTCGCTAGGGACCCTGCAAGAAAGTGAATTTAAGGAAAAAAGATATGGTAGCGACAGTCATTAGACAACAAAAATGAATACGGTATCAGAGAAAAATTAACGAAGTAAAGGGGACTCGAATGAAACGTGGAGAACACTGAAACTGTTTCTAAAAGAAAAAGGAAACGATAACAGTACAACGGTATAATTTTCAACAGTAAATTAATAACACATAATAAAGATCTAATGAGCTTTTTCTTATAATATATGAAACAAATTACGACAAATCTAAATCGAAATATGTACTAGGATAGTATTAAATAACAAAGACCAGTTGTAAATTGGAGAAGTTAAAATTATTGGAAATAAAAAATACACTCAGTAGTATAGGCCGATAAATATGCGAATTTGCATTTGAAGCACCAGGCAGCCAATTTTTATAAACAATTTAGATTCAGGAATATTCCTGGACACTTGAAAGATATCAACAATGATGCCTGTAGAGAAGTACAATAAAGCAATACGATGTGAGGGACAAGATAATATAAATAAAGTACCCGTCTACAAAAAATTACAAGAATTATCTGCTAAAAAACAAATAACAGAATATGTGGAAAACCAGGAAACATCGAAAAGTAAGCTTATGCCAGATAGCCCTGCCAATAATATTATCAAGTTGGGAAAATGTCTTAAATAAGATGATCAATGTGAATTTTTTTTATTCTCCGCAGAGATTTTGAAGCAACAGATACAAAATTATTACCTACTATGGAATTATTGTATAATAGACCATATGCCGTGTGATATTCAAGTCCATGAAACCCCACCCTCCTTGGAGAAAAAGGCCATGGAAGGAGGTTGTAAAAATCAACGTTTTTAGGGTGGTCCGACAAGAAACAGGAGCCGCGGGCCGTACGGACCCGCGTATAACATTTTGCGGCCCTCGGGATTTTTTTATGATCACCTCAATTACTTATTTTTGCTTAAAAATACAACAGAAAAATCATGAATTGAATGGTTCCTTATCGTTCCAAAATTTGGTAAATCTTTTACCTTAGAAAATCCTTGGACCAAGTTGTTTCTGCTACTTGGTACTCAAACACTTTACTATTTAACATCCGAGGGGGTTTTACCACCTCCTTCCGTGGGCTTTCTCCAAGAAGGTGGGGTTTCATGGACTTGGTTTCATAGACACAGCTCTTGGTCTGTCAGTATTATTTGTCTCGGCAAATAGCTTCTGAGCAAACAGGCTTTGTTAAAGGACGCGATACTAGAAAGCACATACTAAATATATAACAACTAATCGAGAAGGGAGGAGAATACTACGTGTATATGTACTTGCTTCATGGACTGACTACCTAAGGCTTTTGACAATGTAAAACGGAAGAAACTATGGGTTGATATTATTACACGAGAGCACCCAGACATTTTAGCGGAGCGGGATTTGGGTTGAAATCGTCCAAATTTTTTTTTCGGAGTAGACAGATATGTGACTTCTGATCATCTGATAGAGATATAAATAATGTATTATATTCCCAGTTGACGACCTTTTCCTCTGGTCGAGACCAAATTTGTGAGCATTTAATTTCAGAGATCACAATTTTTTCTATACCGCGCGTCTACAAGTAAAAACACATATTACTCGGAAACTGCTACACTTAGGTGAATGATGCTAGGCTTTGATTGATAGAGTGTGTTCCATATAATAATTCTACATTAGAAAAGTGTCGTAATTGACTTACTACATTTTGAAAAACAAAATTTATTTTGTAATAATTGATAAAAATGCTCATGTACTTTCAGAAGTTATCCTTATTTAATTCTTGAGCAAGAGCAAGACAAGAAATGGAACCACGTGTATCTACAAACTTAGGGGCGGGGCTGGAATCGTTCTCTGCTCGAATAGGAGCGAGAAAAGATGAGATATACATTTCTCTTCATCTGGCGTTTTATTGCCGATAGTGTCATATACTATATTTTCATTATACTAGCACACCAACTCTGTATGTCCCGTATAATTAATTTTTGTATTTAATTTATATATGCCTTCATTACGGTTAGTGCAGTGCATATTACATGTAAAATAACACAATAATCTAATTAGTTAACATTTCTTTTCCTATTGTCGATCTACTGACGCAGAATTAGGTCGAAACGCTTCTGGGGCCATTTTACCATGCTTATTCGGGCTACACCCTTTATTAATAAATTATTAAGACAACTTGTGTCTCATTTTTCTATAAATTCGATTGAAAATCCAGGCTAGAGGAGGCGATGCATAGAGATTGAATCTCGGAATATTTTTGGACGTTCATTTTCACCCAAATTATTATCAGTTTACGTTATAAGAAAACTACTTCGATAATTAATGTTTAACTTTGCTTATTTTTGAGCTAATTCCAGTAGTCTAAAAATGAAATTAGTATCATTCTCAGTGTGGTTGTATAAAACTAATTCCCCTCGTTATTTTCCTATTATAAGTAAGAATGCTAAGAATAATACACTTAATTTTGTTCCAAACTTCACAACTTTCAAGGGTAATCAAATTTACGACTTTTGGCGATTGCGATCGCCTAAGAGTGTTCCCGATAGTGGTGTAGACTGTACTTGCATCTATTTGTAGGGAATTACGAGTTGAGAGTAATTCATTACAAGTTTTATTACCTTTTCGTTTATGGCTAACATAAACACTTTAAACTTTTATACTGCACTATAAAGTTTCTGCAAATAGATCAGATCAGATCAGATCCCTTTGTCCTTTATACAAAATCAACCGTAAAAGTACGGTTATCAAAAGAAGAGTGGACGAAACCTTGTTTAAGTATTATTACAGAATTCTATAGGTTTTTAATGGATTTACAGTTTTGCTTGTATGATAGAAAGCTGTGACTAGTTGCACTAAAATATGCATCAAATATGACTAGGGTGTTACAGATTGAAACCATGACTCGATAATGTTGGTGGGTCTGTTTGAAAAAAATATAAGTGCTAACAAAATAAAATAGAAACATACGTTCCGTATTTGCATTTTCTATTGGTCAATTTATATATTTTTCAGCAAATTAGAAGCGGAATGCAAGATACAGGTACGGAATGTTACAGGCGCAGAAGTACAATACGTATCGTGTGGTTTAAAACCGTTGTTTTTTCATTTCATATCCGTGCGAAATAATTCAGTCACACAGGGTGTTTAATTTGAAAAAAATTGAGTTATGGCAGTGTAAAAATATAATAATTTGAATAATCGTGGAAAACACCCTGTAGAGCAAGGATCAACATTGTAACCCTGTATGTTTTGACTAATGTTTCAGCAATCAATTACCTGTACGTTGAAATCCGTATGACAACTTTTCTTCGACATATTTTTCAAAAACTGTTGAAGAAAAGTGGTCGCTTTGAGACAAAATTAAAAATTGTCAAGTTCATTCGTCGCCTTTATCACGTATGGGCATATCTGAATTTTGCCTATTTTACATGAGAAAGCAAAAACAAAAATGTGTGACATTGAAATTGCCCTATCATTTCTGTTTCACAGTATTCTAAAATGATATGTTAGAGTTGAAACCCAGAGAATATGTACTTTATGCTCATTTAATAATAGTTAATGTACCTATCATACTTTTTTTTTTAGAGGACTAAATTTGCAGATACGCCTTTACGTGAAAGTATATTTATTTCGTTACGTAAGTTAGGTCTATGATAGAAACGATAAATAACCATTAAAAAATTGTAAAAGTTAGTGTAATTTTTTTATTTAATAGCTTTTTACACAACTAGTGTACTTTACATTTCAATTATTCCATTATTGTTCTAACAAAAAAGAATACTGCTATAAGTAAAAATGTAACATTTTGTAATGCTGACTGTAATGTTTGCAATGAAAGGAATAACGATGAATTCACTGTTGGCCATGAGGCAAAGATCTAAAAAAATCTTTACACAGAGTGAAAACAAATCTTCATATTTTCATTTAGGTATTTTTGGGATCATTATTTAAAGCAAGAAGTTGCATATTGGATATGCTACTTTCTAAACGTTTCAGAGTAATGTAGTCGTATTCTTTATCAAGATGGCTTTTTAAAAAAATATTATATTTGTACAGCTTTTGGTCAATATTACTTCCATCATATCTGGCTACATCACATTGCCTCGATCAGTTTCTCTAATTGTCAAGATACTAAGTTGCTTTGAAAAAGATTTGAAATCTTTAAAGTCATTATAATTCATTGGTATAACTCTATAGGGCTGTTTCCGTCACACTAATCAAATTATAGGGTGAAGATGGGCAGGAATACATATGTCCCCTGCAGAAGAAATTGCACTATGAGCAGAATCACCCTCGTTGTGCCCATGTGAGGTTTCGAAATATATTATAATATCATAAAGATAAAGAGAAATATAATATAATATCATAAAGATATTTCTTCTAATAAGAATAGAGCAACTCTCGTTGCAGGTTGCGACCTCGGAACAACTATGCTTACTTATGGCCTCATTCCAGACAAAGCAGAAATCTTTTTTGTTAGCAATATCGTAAATTGTCAAGTTGAAATTTAATAACAATCGGCCTTTATAAAAAATTGGGCTTTCCTTTGAAATAGGCAGACATAAAACTTGCTGCACATCAACTATTCCATATTCCACATGCTTTTATCTTTTTGGGCTTCCTCTTTATATTTAGATTTAATTTTCCTGACAGCGGTTTTTTCTGCAATATGAGCATTGTCTTCCAAACTATTTTTCGTCTCCTGTTCGATAAGTTACACATAGTGAACATTGATCCCCCTTGGGTGACAAGAAAGATAAGTTTTTGAACAGACTTATCTGTTTTACGCCTTTACGTGAGAAACCATGTAGAGACTTTGGCAGATACGCCCCCAATTATTATATCATTTGTGACAAAACTATAAGATATACAGTTGCGTGAGATGAAAAGTACACCCATGGAATGCTTAGAACCGGCGTAACTCAATTTTGCATTTTTTGTTAGTTACGCCCATACGTGATAAGGGAGACGAATATGCAAGGCCTGAAAATATTTTAAAAAATTATGTAGCATAAAAAAAACAATTATTTAGTTATATTTTTAAAGCCAAAGTCCAAAATATTTGTAAAATTGTTTGATTGATGACTTTCTTTCTATTCGCACAGCTTGAAAAGTAACGTTGTTATGTGAAAAACAATGCGTGTTTTGTAATTTCTTTAAATGACAAATTTAGGATTTTCCTGCTGTCATTGGCTATAGAATAGAAATTTCACAAATCTGTACCAATTTTTATTAATATATAGTATGACCAACAATTTTGAGAGTTTCATTTTATCAAAAGTTTGAAGAAATATGAGATTTAAATGTATTTCTTTGCCATTAAAAGTTCAAGCCCCACATTTGTACTGTCATATTTCCGAAACTATTAATTCTACAAATATTTTAAAAAACAAATTAATATATCGCTCCTTAAATTTAATGTTTTTATTTTGTCATAAGTATTTTACTTTAATGCAATTGTTTTGGAGTTATCTACAAACAAAGGAATTTTTTCAGCAAAATCCTAAAATTTTTCTTAATTTAAAGTAGGCATATTTTTAGAAACGATTGCTTTAAGAATGCCGAAAAAATAGACCATGTTAGTAATGCTATGTTAATAAAACTGGTAAGTATAGATTTTTTGAATTTCCATTATATGGTCAATGGCAGTAGGAAAATCCTAAATTTTTTCTTAAAAAAAACTGCAAAGCACTCATTGTTTTACACATGACATTATTATCTTTCAAGCTGTACGGATAGAAAAAAAATCCTACAAAAGAATACTTCAAGCCCATTGATTTCTGTTATTTGTATTTTTAATATCATACTGATTATTTCTGACATATTTGAGAATTAAACATTATATCTCGACTGATAAACTAACATATTTTTAGAACTGTTCATCGTACAGAAATAAACAAAAAATAATATACTTGTAAAGTCTATACGAGCACAATTGAAATCGTATAAAAACTAAAAGCCGGCAAACACAGTCGGCAACTCTTTATTGTACATGGGCGGAGGTAAATAGAAATCCTTGTCATAAGAAAATGTCATAATTTTCTGAAAATTGTATTAATTTTTATTATCTTTTGTTTATTAGATAGGCTATTTTTGTTCATTTATCCAATAACATATTTTTGAAGTATATCAGTTTTAGGTATAAAGTCTAAATATTTAAATTTAGTGGGTTAAGTTTTAAAGTTATCCCATTCTACATTGAAATATGTTATTATCAGCAAGGAACAACGAGAAGGTATGAACATATCCTTGCTGGGATGAGGGAATGGGACAGGTTAGATTGGCGAGGGGCAAGGATGTTAAATAGTAAAAATAAAATTTAAGTTTCTTCTAAAATAAAAATGTAAGTTTCTTAACCAAAGCAAAGAATTAGTACAACAAAAATAAATACTTGTATAGATAAAACAAATAAAAATAAAATTAAAATATGTCTCTAGAATAAAGTAACTTAAATTCAAATTTCTTGTCAGCTAAATAAAATATATTCCAAGAAATGTAACAATAAAAAAGTAAACTTCATACCTAATATACGCGTCCAAATCTTCACTTTCTGAAGAGGGATCATTATCCGGTTGAACTATAATATTTTCAACTACATGCTTAACGCAATTTTTCCATAAATCTGTATCGTCGAAGTCATTTATTACTTCTCTTACATGATCAACTACTACCGCGCTTAACGTTGGAGAGTCATTACATTTTCACAAACGATCTTTTAAAGTTGCTCAAACCATCTCGATAGGATTAAATATGCATAGTACGGAGGTAACCGTGCATGACCGTGTATATTGGATAAGTTATCAATAACATATTCCCTTTTGAAATTCTGTTCTTTTATTCATTTCAGTAATTCGCGCTTTATTGGAACTTTTACAGGAATTTCCATATTTTTTTCTCCCATGAATTTTAAAATATCTCCCTTGTACTGGTGTTTGGTATTTTATTTAATATTCGCGAGTGATAGGAAGCATTATCTAATACAATTACCGAATTAGGCGGAATATTTGGTATAAAGCTGTTCTGAAAACCATTTTTCGCACTGCACTGGAGAAATATCGAGTCCACGTTGACTAATGACTGATATAACTCAAACACCGACCGACCAATCAGACTGAGGAATACCCGGGTGCCAGCCAATCGTCGCCACCCGTTCTCAAACGCAGGCCAATAACAACACATCTCACAAATCCACGTTGACTCTTGAGAAACGATTTACAAGGTTTTTTTTTATGCTAGTGGACCTGTCCGTTTTATTATCTTTAAACCAGTGCAGTCGTAGATGGTTCATTCAGGCTGATTACATTGCCAGTCCTGGACTCGCCTGCACAGTTTCAACTACTATTCGATTCTCGATACCATTCTTAAATACATAGGACAAAATATCAAGTTAAGTGCGCACGGTCCTGTGCTTTAACACTGACCAGTTTCAATTGACTTCGTAAACACTATAATTTCATAATCTTATATTTTGTACCATGCCACTTTTTCCATAAATGTAAGACGTTTGAGTTATTTACGAAAAACTGTCGCAAGGTTCCAATTTTTAAAGCTAAAATCGCAATCTTCAAATCGTTATAATTTGGAAAACATAAATTTTCATAAAAAATTATAAACCACCTTTTTCTCTTACAATATGATTCTATATCAGATTCGGTGGTTACTATATTACTTCTTTGTCCACCCATCCAGAGGGGGTGGGAACCACTCTCAAGCAAAAAGAGGCAATTTTTAAAGGTTAACTGTACTCAGAATTAAAAACTCGATGCAAAAAGAATCATGAAAATCCATTCATTATAACTGGGTTCCGAGGTAAAAACCTAATTGCACTTGACTATGGCTATCTTGCAGGTATTGGCCCGGGAAGTGTTAATCTGGGAGAAGGAGTATGTATAGGGTGACTTTTCAAAACTACTTTTTACAAAATTACAAGCATTCTGAAAATTTTCGACTGTATTATTGAAAACTTACCATTGAATTTTTGGTGGATCATTGCCTTCATATGTGATATTACACTCTAATTTGAAGGACTGTTTTATTGTAAAATGAACTGGAGTGTTGACTGGTGTAACTGAAACAAAAAAAACATATATTTATAAAAAAATATTCCCACCGAATGACGAATTAATTTAGTGAAAAATGAACTTTCAGACATGTTTACATTTTTTACTATACTTCCTTCGTTCGCTTACCGAAAGGAAGTGTTACTACTAGAAAAAAAAGCACTTTCCGAGATTACTTCGGATTTTAATGTCTCGTAATTTACATAACTTACAACTAGGTATAGGATATCCAAAGTCAGTATGAAGTTCTTAAGAAACGAAAGGAATACTTCATAATCATAAGATAGCATAGGCGATGCCATAAGCGCCGACCGACAATTTTTACTACCACTATTTAATTACCTATTGTAAATATTATTTTACTACTTTATATTAATTGATAGGCATGATGTAACCTATACGTTATTTATTTAAAATAAATGATGTTAGTTTAATGAGCAACTCCATAAATTCAAGAAATGTAAATAAATATCATTCAACCCACGGCTATGCTGCCGGCAATTATATGAATAAACCAAAGTAGGCAGCGAGCTTATAATGGTAAGCCAGGTAAACAACCGACTACTTTCGTTTGAGGTAAGCGCATAACATATCTGGTGAACTATATTCGTATATAGTTTGCAATATTCAAGTACGCGGCCTTGAAAGTTTTCTATCACTTCAGGCTTTGTAATGATTTATCCTGGTATCAACGCTTTAGACGGAATTTCCAAATTAATAATAGAAGTATTATACACGTATATATTATAACGAGATCTGAAACTAAATTATATTTTGAGATGATTCCGTTGAAGGGTTCGGGGGTACATCGGGAACAAGAAGTAAAGCAAGCCAGTAAGAGTCCGGAAACTTAACATTTGGTGTATATGCTGGAAACCAAGACCTCAAATTTCTGTATTACATTTGGTAGCGGTTGGTAATTTGAGTGAAAAAGGACACCATAAAAAATGTATGAAACAATGTTAGAAAGGACAATATATATTTGGCGTCTAGTTAACATAATTGCAAAGGAAGAAACTTTACTATACTGGCAACAGAAAAAATATACAGGGTGGTCATGCATAAGATTAAAATAATGATTAAATAAAAGTTGCTAAACAGTGACAGAAAACCTCTGTAAATAATTTTACATTTAAAGAAATTTTGCTTCCACTATCATGCATACATTAAGTTAATTAAAATTTCTTTTGTTTTAGACAACGGTGCATTTTATTACATTTAACAGCCTCTGGGCGTCATGTAGCACCGTCACATATTACTTATATACATATACAGTGTGTCCAACTAAGTCGGCACCATATGGGAAACTTTTTTATTATTGGTTTTATGAAAAAAAGTTATTCTTGATGAAAAGTTTTGCATGGCCTAAAGCCAAAAATGAAATAATCAGATATCAATTTTCTGCAGTCGTATACGAGGTTTGTCGAAAAATGTAAATTTTGCTCAAGAGTAAAGTACCTTTATTTATTACAATATCGACAATCGTTGTTAAGAAAAGTTGATCCTAATTGAAAACTGCGGTCAGATGTCTAATATAAAACCAATAATAAAAAAGTTTCCTATATGGTGCCGACTTAGTTGGACACACTGTATAATCTGCAACGTGTGCACAATTTTGAAAATGTAAACATTCAATTTTGTCAATTCAAACACTACTACACATTGCCTGCAGAGAAGTGTTGTAAGTTGAACATTGACATTTTTTACAAACTATTCAATAAACGATTTTAATGGTAACGGCCCTACTTCCAATTAGCGGTAGAGGGTTACAAATCTGCCTTGTTAGTGCGACTATAAATCTAAAATTTGTAATTTTATAAACCCTATTAGGGTTCATAAATAATTTAAAGAAATTAAAAAACATGCTTTTGAACACAAACTGTTAAAAAATGCACAAATGCACAATAGAAGAAAATGTCAATAATAACAATAATTGTGCTAATTAGACGTAAAAGCGTGGAACGCACGATAAGCATAGTATATTCTATAACAAGATATATATACATATTCCACATGAGCGAAAAGTTTGTAGTTCGAGCCGAAGAAGGCGAGGACTACGGTTCGCGACTGTGGGATATGCAATTCCAATGTTCCAAACGTATTGTAGACTATGGTTTCTCTAACAAGATTTTAGAAATTGTACTAACAAACTTCAAAACATCAAACCCATTAAATGTAGCTTAACGGCTTGTGATTTACTAGTTCATGAAAAAGTTGCAAATACATGAAAAGTGCTGTGACAGGGACGAAACCTGGGTACCTCTCCGTTTTCGAGGGTGCTGAATATGCATGGTGATATTTTTAAGCCTTAAGAATATCTCCAACGTATTCAGCACCCTCGAAAACGGAGGGTTACTTACACTCAGGTCTCGTCATTGTCTCAGCACTTGATGTTTTCGGCTTTTATTACAACTTTTTCATGGACTATATCGAAAGCCGTGCGGTATTATTCCATAACAGTGTGTTGGAATAATACTTGCTTCGGAATTTGTAGTTTCTGAAATAGTGTTAGAGAAAAGTTTTTTGTTTTTCCAGGTGTTTTGAGAACAAGTGTGTTAATTACTATTGTCGCAAGTTGAATACTATACTTTATCTACGATTGTAACAATAAATATTAATAATAGTTTGACAATGTCCAAACAACTCAAACATGTCAAATCACCTTCCTTCTCTCAATAATAATTGACCATTCTATTTTATTTACTGCGTTACATCGATTGGACAGGATAGGCATGAAGTTAATGATGATTGGTGTAAAAATAAACACTAGGGAGTTATTATAAATCACGCCTTTTTGTCTGTGGATACTATTATATATTTAAAAGCAGTTGAGTAAACAATACCTATATAATCTAATGTGAGTAGATAACAAGGGTTTAAACACCTCAATCTGTTCTGACTCTGACTATACTGCGCATAACGGGATTCTGCAGGCACATAACAAAGCCAACAAAAATAGACGATAAAAAAACGTTTCTAATAAATTTTAGTATATCCATTAAAATAACAAATATTAATTCAAGTTTTATCCTTGACGTTGAGTAGTATAATAAGTTTAATATACACTCCCAAATTAATAACAGTTTTATTACAGCTTTTGTTTAGGACTATAACTTTAATAACTTTTATGACAATAAACAGTAGATTAGCCCTAATCATTAACAAATTGATTGATTCCATGAAGTTTCAGTACTCGATAAAAGAAAATTGGTGCCGAATTAATGGTATCGTCCCGACATGGTACACTTTATCTATAATAGCCGAATGATTATTTTTCTGTATATTGTCAGTTCTAGTGAGCAGCTTTCTAGTTATCGATCTGAAAAATTGGAAAGTGACTCCGAAAGTAAAGGTAAACAACTGAAGCTCAAATTTAAGTGGTGTGGTAAACAACCCAATATTTTAAAATTTATCACCACGTAGATATACAGGGCGAAATACATCCATATATTCAGATCAATTAATAATCATATTTATCAAAATGCTCAAAATCAACTGACGCAATTTTTGAATTTTGCAAACAACTATCGAGTACGCCAAAGGTACTGCTTCTATGTGGTAGCTTTTCTGCACTTATCTCTTGCTGCGCATCTCAATGCGTCGGTGGCAAGCGCAAAAAGAATTACAACAGGTAAACAGTAGCGTAGAGTACAGGGTTGCGACGATTTAAATTAACTGATTTTTTAAACTTAAATCCAGTTGTGTAAAGCCAATAATCTAAGTAAATCAAAGTTTAGAAAATTCAAATAAAAAGTACAGTTTATTTAGAAGCTAGATACAAATTACAAGAACTCAAATAAAAAGAAAAGAACAGTTAGATTACACATATAAAACAAAGGTCTCCTTCTTAAATGTACATTATAAATTAGATGCCTACTTAAAAGCAGGAACATAAAGTAACCAAATTAAACACAACCAACTCTAAAAGAAAATAAACATGATTTACTCCAAAACAAAAATTTTAAATTAGGTTGTACAAAAAATGAATTTAGCTGCTTTTTCGGTCCCTAACGATTTCGAATCTTAGAATGAATCAAACCAAATGTTGAAAACATTCTCTCAACCGAGGCTGAACTAGCTGCAGCAGAAAATAATTGCTTGATAATCGGGAATAATTTGTCAATAATATCAATATTTCTTTGGGATTTCCACCAGTCCAAGGGTTTTGTGTTTTTAAGAATTTCTTCGTGAAACATGTCGGCAAAAGGCTCATATTTTGCCAGAAATTTAATAATCAGTGGTAGTAAACCACTTTCGGGATATAATTCATTAGCGGCTTCTAAAGCACGATTATTTTCGCTTCCTGTTAATTTATGCTTTGTTTTCGTAGAGTCTAGAATGAAGGCTAGCAAATGATATGAGGTGATACACTGGTTGTATCGGTATCTAAATATTTGCATTTGCATTAAGGTAATTTCAGTTTCGTCAAAATGAGATTCAATTATTTTAAATTGTTCTACGACGTCTGATAAAAGTGCATCGTTTCATTGAAGCATAGCAAGTGCAACAGATATAGGTTTTAATAGTGATAAGTAATCTACAGAAGTTCTTTTTAAATAATTGTTTGAAATTTTCTGTCTTACTATGCTGTCAATTTCATTTTTATGTTCCTCGCTAATTTTAAAAAGTGTGGGCCACGATTTAACGAAACCCTCTAAGCTGTCGGCAAGCGAGTTCCATCCGTGAGAAGGTAAAGTAAGTTTTTTTTCCTCCTATTTTTGCGTATGTCGTATAGGCAAAATCATTGTTTCGGAAGTATGTCACAAAGAACGTAACGTGTTCCTTAATTTCACTAATTTCCAAAATTCTTGCATAACAAGTTTAAAATGTGTGGAGTACAACCGTAAGTAATAACATTTAGTTCTGTTGACTCTTTAATTTGGTTTCCCATGGCATTCATATTGGCAGCATTATCCGTCACAAAACTGCTTACTGTACAGGTATAGTCAGTCTTTAGAGTTTTAATTAAGTTTGTTGCAAGTTCTGATACAGATGTATGTGGATTTCAAGATGTCTATTGTGTGTACTAAATAGGAAGACCCATTTTCCGTAGTTACAGTTGCACTTATTATTGGTTCATTGTGTATGTTGGACGATTCATTCAATGACAGACAAACTGAACTTCCTGATAAATCTTTAAAACATTTACTTTCTTCCTCGTTATACACTTCATCGAGCAGTCTGTTGGACACATCATGTCGAGATGGTGGTACATATCCAGGTCGTAAAAGCGTTATTGCCTTTTTTACTTCAGGTTGTTCAATACACATTTAACTGCTCTTTGTCGCATAAAGAGCTGTAGCAATTTGTTTATCTATTTCTTCTTTATTAGACTTGGTCGTACGTACAACAAAAGATGGTAAAGATCCAAAACTGGAGTTAGGCACTACTTTTATTTTTTTTACTTAATGACGTAGAAGTTAAGGGCGGCTGTGAGGCACTATCTTCCTTTGCATCCTGTTGTAACGTGTTCAGTTGTACCTGTAATAAAAAAATAAGATTATGTTGTTCATTTTTGAATCCAGCTACACACAGACAGGCATAGATACTATACTTTATTCTTAAAACTAGGAGTGAATAAAAAAGTCACACTTGTCGATGGAAAGTTACTAGAAATCGAGAAAATGCACTAGATCATTTTAAAAATTTGAATCTAGCTCGTCTCCTGGCAAAATTGGCCTTAGTCGCAGAAATAGACAGACGTTAAATATGTAAATTCAAAAAAAATCTCTTAATATTTCGTCTTACTAAAAAGTTATAAATATAAATAAAACCATTCTACCTCGATGACTTGAGAAGCGGTTAAGAAAACATTTAAAAAATAACACTATACTTACATTGGACACTGTTCCTGAAGTAGAAGGACCTTCATTATTATTTGTTTATACACTTTCTACATTACGCGAAGCACATTTTTTCAGTGGACTTTCAGTCGGTCCACAAGCCCTTGCATTTCTACTTTACACTTTTTACATGTAGCTCTACTACCACTTTTCCATGAAAATCCAAAAAATCATGACTTTTTTGATTTCTTTTTTAAATCGTGATTTTTTTTTTTCAAAATCATAATTTTTACCAACCCCGGTCGAGCATCAATAGTAGTGTGCGTAGTGTTACTGCTGTCAAAATACGTACTAGTCGTTACATGGTAATACTGAATTATTGTGCTTTGTTACGGTGCAGCCGGAGAAAATGCGCTTCAAGCTCGTATATTTTACTATCGATGGTTTCCTAATATGCGTGTTCCTAATGAACGAACCTATCTATCGCCTGTGTAAAATTTAAGGGACTATAGACATTTTCAATCCATGACTATTGATAGGGATCGTACGTGTTTCAGAGGACATTGAATCCAGAATCAAAAACTTTATGTCGACAGAAAATCCCGAAATAAGTATTTGCAGGTATTCTACCTAATGTGTAAAAAGATAGGGGTTGAAAGAGAGATAGAAAGACTGCAACGTGCGCCTGTCACAGAATTCTTAGTTTTATTTCTAGATATTATGGTTATCCTTAAATAATTTTAATAAATGTGTTGCATTCAGTGTATATACACAATGTTGACAAATAAAAAAATGACAAAAAGCAACGAGGAAAAAGGTGGACAGAAAAGATTGGAAAAGAGCAAATAGTTCATATTTTGATAAATATTAGAATGGAGGCTGCATTTGTTGCCGACAGATGGGTACTCCTGGTAATTCCATTCGTGCTTGATACGAAAAGGTGCAATATGGTCATATTTCTTATTTGTGTGATGTGATGTTTGTTATCAGACTCTGTGTTGATGAAATCTTTAATAGGCGATTTTGATGTAGTCCACTAGTGGAATGATGTCATTGCAACGGGCATATAAGTCTCTAAGAGGGAAGTGTATCTGCTCAAGATGTTAATGAGGCAAATGGGCTTGTGTTATAGAATGTTGCTTTATTGTTGTGGTCGACGCGCTGCACCACACTGGTGCCGCGTATTATAAGGCAGACCCCACCACGGCCGTGTGATCAATTTTATGTTGCTTCTATTTAGTCTGCATTTCCCTGCTATCAGCATGTACATACTTCTAGACAAGGAGTAACTTTGCGTATCGTCTCGTGTGCTTGTTGTAGATCCATCGAGTGTTCAAATGAACCTCTAGACTTCACAACTGCTCTTGTTTTAATTTTCATCCCAATTGCTCTTAGTATGAAATAAATATATATGACATTGACTGATAAAAACAACAGATCTTCACTTATCTATTAGCTAACTAGTATTGGAGCCTATATATTTCATACGTATTTATATAAATTATCTTGGTTTTGCATGAAACATCTTTATGGGTGGTTTTGTGCATTTCTGATGAGCTCCAGAATAAGGGCGAAAACGTTTCAAAGGCTAAGTATTTTCAAAAACAGAATGATAGATTTCATGAAAATGTAATCCATCAGAATGAAACATTTTTAAGAAAAGGTAGGTAAATAAATTCATTTTATGCCTTTGTTCTCATTTTTAACTGAATCTTCATGACCGTAGGGGGTTATGTAG
Source organism: Stenurella melanura (assembly GCA_963583905.1). Lineage (NCBI taxonomy): Eukaryota > Metazoa > Arthropoda > Insecta > Coleoptera > Cerambycidae > Stenurella > Stenurella melanura. Next base: position 68,432,602 of record OY757310.1, read on the forward strand.
ATACTAGTTTAATCTGCATAGCCGTAGGGGACTGTGTGGATGCTGGTTGTTGAATTAGAATTTTCAAATAAGAAATTATACAAATTCATTTTAGGATTCTAATTTGCTAGCATAACCAGAATTCAGGTTATCGAAAGAATGCAAAGATTTCATTAATATTTTTACACATAGATTTTCTTTTAGTTCTCATTCATAGAAAATATAATTCGGAGAAAGAAAATAATGTTTAAATTATTTGATCATGTGAACGGAAATTGAATTCGGCAGTACATTCCTGTAGATGACACGCGATATCTTGGAAAACATCGACCTTTCCTATCATTTATTCGACGTTTCCCTATAGGTACGGTAATATTGACTGGCGCCGATTTAACACAGGCGGAAAATTTCCTATTCCGTCGGATTTCGCAGTGAAAATTTAATATAGAAAACATGTCTGAGAGAGAACATTTAATAATCATTAATCATCCTTCTAGACGATGAGTAGGTAGGTATACTCAAAGAGTTTGCCCCAAGATTTTAAATGTATTACGCATATATTTTTCATATTTGCTGTGTCAATGGCTCAAAAAATGCAAATAATCTATTTAGAGAATAATTTAAGACCTACAAATTTAAAAACTGTCCAGGATGAGTACTTGACAATATTAAATTCTCATGGGGGCCCAACTTTTTATCACGTGTTCTTTATCCCAGCAGGCCCATTTTATTTAAGGAATGTCTTCTTTAATTTTAAAATTCACGACAATATGAAATAGGTTTAGAACGTCATGAAACGTGGAGATTTTAAATTTGAGGAAAAAAATTCTGTCTATGGCATGTCAGTGTGTAATTTTTTTGTGTGCATTTTTACTTTAGAGCGGTTTAAGATTTTTACTTGAAATTTGATACATGTAGTATAACGAGATCTGGAGCTATATAATATTGAGCTTATTTTGTTAAAGGGTTGGGGGATAAATAGGGGTAAATAAGTATAAAGCAATATAGTAAGAGTCCAAAAATTTGGGGTCTGGTGTACAGGGTGAGTCAAATTGGATGCTCACCATTGGGATCTCGGAACCTGTTAAGAGATGGGGAGTGGGTTAAATGGGGGAAAAGTTGTGCAATATAGTAGGTGCTGAATAATATGGCATAAAAAAATCCGAAATACTTCTGTTGGATTTTGAGATATTGGAATAAAATTTATTGGATTTTATATTTTTCGAATTATTTGGCTAATATCGCACTTATAAAAAACCCTAAAATACTTTCTTAGAGCACATTACGATGCTCTACACGCCTACAGTATCAGTTTTTTGGCGACGCGACGTTACGTCGCCTCAGGACCATTACCAACTTCAAAATTTTAAATACGAACCTGGAGTTTTTACATCATGTAACATGTTGATTAACATGGATTTTTCTAATAAAGAAAAGCGCGATATGTCGAGGATTTATTATAACAGTAATAGGAATTCAAAACTACACTATATTTACAACAATTTTCGGAATGAAGGCACCCACCCAGAACTATGTTTGCAAGACTTGATAGGAATGTACTGGAATATGGGTCCTTTAAGAAGCCCCGAAATAAATATGGAGACCGAAATACTGTGAAGGATACGCATAATGTTTTGCAAGAGGTAGCAAAAAGTAATAAATTGTGTTAATATTTATTTTACACTTTTGTTCGTAACTTTCAGATTACTAATAACCCCTCAACGCCAACCAAAGAAGTGGCCTTTACCCTTCATTTGCCACAAATTAAAGTTTGCCGAATTAAAAAAAAACACTATTCTTAATACAAGATTCATGTTTCGCATATTTTGTTACCTAGCGATAACAATCACCAGGTAACAAAATATGCGAAACATGAATCTTGTATTACACTAACAAGTGTAGAATTACATGGTGCAATTGGTTAAGGGATAAATTACAAGTTAATAACGGCTTTTAAAATAACGTGTTATGGCCAGACGAAACCAAATTCACGAATGGGAGTGTTCAATCGTAATAACGAACATATTTGGGCTATCGAAAATGTATGGGTAGCAATTTCGGAAGACCAAATTCTTGGCCCCTTTATGTATGAACAAAATTTAACAGGTGAGCGAGATCTCCACTGTTTAAGAACAACCTTTAGTGAATATTGAGAGGATATTAACCGTCATCAGCTAACGAGAATCTGGTTTCAGTAGGATGTGGCTCCACCCCATAATTCAAGAGTTGTAACTCCAAGTCCTTATTTAAAATATTGAAGTTGATGATGGTCCTAAGGTGGCGTAACATCGCCAAAAAAACTGATACTGAAGGCGTGTAGAGCATCGTAAAGTGCTCTAAGAAAGCATTCTTGGATTTTTTTTATTATGTAACCAAAATATTTCAAAAAATAAAAAATCCAAAATTTACATTTTTCTTCAATATCACAAAAACCAACAATAGTATTTCGCATTTCTTTATAACATAAAATTATTCAGTACTATATTGCACGACTTTGCTCCCATTTAACCGACTCTCTATTACTTACGGTTTCCTAGATCCCAATGGTAATCATCCAATTTGTGTATACTAGATGCCAAGGTCTCAATTTTTTTATGACATCTGCCACCCCCACCACCACTCCATATTAAAGGGGATAACAAAAAATGTATACATTAATTTGTTACACAGATGTATTATAATGAGATCTGGAACAAGATTATATTTTGAGCTCATTCCGTTGAAGGGTTGGGGGGTAAATGAGTAAAGCAAGCTAGTAAGAGTCCAGAAACTTGGGACCTGATGTACATACTAGTCTAACATACTGTCAGTCGGATGATCGGTCGGATGGTTGCACAGTTGGTAGTTCAATAGGTTGGTTAGTCGGATGGTCGGACGTCGGTCAATCGAAAAGGTGTTATATATTAAGATTAGTTGCTATGAAGAATATATCTAGTAGTTTATGGTTGCTATAATATATGATATGTGACATATGAATAAATATTATTCAAAACATTAAAACATTGTGGTTTATTAAAAATAACTAGAACCTACGTGAACTAAACTAACACACATAACAGTGGCGATGGAGGATTCCTGAAGTTATGTAAAAATGACAGCGAACACTGACGAACTTATAGCACAATTAATTCGAGTAATGCAAAGTGGGGGTAACAGTAACAATGGAAATATAATTGGAGGTATACAGCCGAAGAGTTCAAGATATTTATAAATCTGAATGGTATCCATCACAAGCATAGTGCACCAATACCATCCAGCGACTAATGGACAAGCAGAAAGATATGTGCAAACTGTAAAAAGTAGCACTAGATGTATGATATCAGATCAAGGCAATTTAGCATATAAAATATGCCTGTTCTTAATGCAACAGAGGAAGACAATAAACGCAACCACAGGTCTAAGTCCAGCAGAATTAATGCTTAAAAGAAACATTCGTACAAACATAGATTTGATAAGACCAAATATAACTGTGGAAATGCGTGAAAAACAAAATTCTGTTAATTTCAATAAAATTCGAGAATTTGACATTGGAAATATCGTATTAGCCCGAAGTTACCGTAGTAAGGATTGGAAGTGGTGTACTGGAAAGGTAATAGAGCGTGAGGGAATACATTACAAAATATTAGTAGATGGAGTTGTCTGGAGGAGACACATTGATCAAATGAGAAGCACACTAGTGTAACCACGTATTGACAATAAAGTAATTTACATACCTTCAATTACTATGAACAGAGAGAACAATCACAATCCACCCCTGGAGAGTCTGAACACAGCTGCAACTTCTGCAGGAGTTACCGCACAGAATATCTCGGAACGAGAAATAAGCGATGAACCAGTAATATCAAGGAAATCAGAAACATCTATCAAAAGTCAAGAAAAACCATTAAGGCGCTCAACTAGAGTTAGGAAAGCTTGAGAGCATGAGATTTGGTTTATAAACTTTTGTTTTGTATATTTCTTTTCATAAAATTGAAATAGTTTTGTCTTAATTCAGAAAAGAGGATTGTTATATATTAAGATTAGTTGCTATGAAGAATATATCTACTAGTTTATGATTGTCATAATATATGATATGACATATGAATAAAGATTATTCAATGCATTAAAACATTGTGGTTTATTATAAAGAACTAGAACCTACGTGAACTAAACTAACAAACATAATGTTACGCCAATGACTACTAGAAGCTGAAAATTAAGTGGAAATAGTTATGCAACCAGTAATACACCTCTTCTGAAAGTCTGTAGATGGCTCTAGAGTTCTATATTGTTCTGGAATTGGAAATCTCTGGACGAATCTAGAGGCAATTTTGGGATATACCTATAAGGCGAAATCGACGGCGGAGAAAGAAGTTTTACTAAAGTGAAATTTGGTAGGGTGTTTCCTAGGGACGGAAACACGCAACAATAACAAAATGTACTAAAGTGGCATATCGTTTTATGGGTTTTTGGACCACGCGATTTCAAATATTATGTTATTAAAATTCTGTGAGCAATTATTTTCACATACTGGAGTGCAAGATGTTCTCGTTTAAAGAGACTTAGATGGGAAATCTGGATGTGGAAGTAGCGATTCCTTATTTTTTTAAATTAGTTATATACACAGAAGATACAGAATTCTTGTGACTTAAAAATCAAACAAGAGATTTTTATTCTCCAATCTAGAGACATGCAGAATCATACTATTCAGAGATTAAAAAACAATACTCTTCTACCTCATTTTGATGTGAAAAATTCCCCGGTGCTACTGTCTTTCTAAGTAGTATACATATAAATCAGATGTTTGTAATTTTATTTGGCGCAGAACAATGTGTAGGTTTATTTTTAGAAATAATTCCACAAAAAAGAAACGGGAAGTATTGGACTTTTGTAGTGTGAGCGCTAGGGAAAACACGATCTTGCATTGATTCAAATTGAATAAAAACAGCTCAAAATGAATTACAATTGACCAAAAAATAATAATTTAAAGACGGACCCGAATGAAAAAAATTGATGCTATATTATGACAAACTACCCGTTATAAACTTTACATTAATTTCGCGTAACAAAACTATTCTATGCAGCTACCGCAGATGTGTAAAACTTAAAGATTTCCTAATTATATTTATTTTCGTATATAAAAGTTGACAGGACGCCAACAAACTCCTCAAGTTTGAAACATTTTATTTAAATAATTTCTCTTTCCAAGATAATGAAACAGAAATATACTTTGATTCTGTTTTTAGAAAATTTATTTATAAGTAATAATTGCCATAAATAATTTACATCCACGTTCAATGTCTATTTCGCTTCTACATCAAATATATACTAGTTAGCTAATAGATAGGTGAAGATCTGTTGTTTTTTATCAGTCAATGTCAATTATAATTATTTTATACCATTCATGGAAAATGTCTTAGTTTTGCATGGAACATCGGTTATGAGTGGCTTTAGGCTTTTCTGAAGAGTACCCAATAAGGACGAAAAACGTTTCAAAGGCTAAGCATTTCCAAGAAACTGAATGAGATTTTATGAAAATGTAATTCATTTGAATGAAAAAATTTTTAAAGACAAGGTACGTAAATAAATTAATTTCAGGCCTTTGTTCTCATTTTTAACTGAATTTACATATCGTAGGGGATCATGTAGATACTAGTTTAGCCTGCTTAGCCGTAGGGGACTAGGTTGGATGCTAGTGTTAAAATAAGAATGGCAAATCAGAATTTTACTTGCTAGCATAACCAGAAGTCAGGTTATCGAAAGAATGCAAAGATTTCATTAATATTTTTATATATATAGTTTTTCCTTTAGTTCTCATAGATAGCTTTTCTTTCCACTGTTTGCAAAATCCTATAAAGAAAATGTTTCATCAAATATATTTTAAATACTCTAGAAAGTAGGGCAAGACCGTAATGTATTTGCTGCATCTCCTGATTAATTAAACAGAAAAATCGTGAGCACGAATGGCATTCACAGCCTTATATGGCTGGAACTTTGGAATTCACATAATTGAATATATCAAAAAATTTATTAACCTTCGTCGATCCATAATGCCATCCTAAAAAACCTCTGCCTAAGAAATCACTATTTCCACATCCAGATTTTTTATCTAAGTCACTTTAAAGGAAACGTCTTGATTATATTGCACTCTAGTATGTGAAAATTATTGGTTATAGAATTTTAACAATATTTGGAGCAGATGTCATAGAAAAAATTGAGGCGTTGGTTTCTACCTTGTACGTTAAAAATGAAATTTCTACCTTGTTCTACTTATTTTCCCCTATTCACAACCTACCACCTCCCACCCCTCCAACGGAATTATCTCAATCAAACAACATTTCAATACATACGTGTACTAACTTTCAAGTGAATATCTCAATTGGATGTTATCAATCCCTTTAATAATGGAGTGGAGGTGGTGGTGGCGGTGGTAGGGGTTGGAAAATATTAGAAAGAAATCTGAGAGGCCTTAATTTATTTATTGAATAATGTAAACACAAGACGAATGTGGTTTCAACATGATGGGGCTACGCCGCATTTTTCGACACGAGTCAGAAACTATCTGAATGAACAATATCCAAATAGGTGGATTGGTCGGGGTGGTTCAGTTGCATGGCCTCCGAGATCACCAGATCTCACACCCCTTGACTATTTTTTGTGGGGCTATTTAAAAACTGAAGTACATAAAGAAGAAATAAATACCAGAGGGCAGCTGATTGCAAGAATTGAGCATTTTTGCAATGAAATTAAAAACAATTTAGAAATTGTTAGAAAAAGCGTAAATGAAATGACAAATCGATCAAGAAAATGTATTGAATTTGGCGGTGGTCACTTTGAAAATAGACTGTGATTCAAAATAATTTAATTGGATTAAGCAAGTTTGACTGATTTCTTATGTTCTAGTTAAATTGCTAATTTTTATTATTTATTATTTTGTTAAGTTTATTAATTACACATTCATTACAATTTTGTTATTTCACCAGGTATATGTGATGAATTTTTATTCTCCCTATTTGCACTACCTTTTGCTAGTGCAGATAGGGCAATATGTAGTTAATCCCTAGAGTGACTTTTTTCTCTCAATTTCTCATTTAAAGAAAAAAAAATTGAACCCTCAAAAATTTATTTTTTTTATTTAAACAATGAAATGGTACCAAAAGATTTGTTTATGGGATGTTGTATCTTTCTAGGTGTAATATAATATTTTAATGTCAAATATTTTATAAACAGTATATAGAATGTTATTTTCTATGAATAACTTAAATATATTTTTATTCTGATGTTGAATGACTACTGTAATCAAAATACAAAATTTCATTGGATTCCGCTTACGCATTACAGATATATGGCGAAAAAAATACTTCTCCAAAAAATATAAAACACCCTGTATTTCGAAAACGGGACCGCTTTAGCCATTACTGTTTGGGGATTAAAGATCACCTCAATGTTTTCTATCTTTAGGTAAAGTACAACCCTCTCCTCACGAATCACCCTGTATATGTATCACCAACATAGTGTTTTAATATCGATATTTATTAATAACAGCCCAATATCTTCGGGACGGTTTCAGTGTATCTATATTGTCCCAACTTTAAATGTCAATATTATGTCCTACTTGGGATCTAGATGGATGTTAGCTAATTCCCATTTTATGCCATTAGTAGAAACAATCACGTTTTGCAATCTTAGATGGAAATTAAGGAAATACGAACGCTGACATTTAACCAAAGCGTTCCGGACTGAACTATAAAACTGAATGGAATAATGTGCTCTACTGACATCGTCAACAATCCAGACCCAGACCGGCTAAAATAAAAAGCCGAAATAATGAAATTCCCGCGCTAATATTTTGTGACCACCTTTGTAGATACGCAGGTGCACTGTCAGATCTGGCGATTTTCCAAGGAAAATGTAAACTTCGTTTAAAATGTGTGGTAGTTCCTCGTTAAATACACGTTTAAAACTCTTTTAGTCGTTTCGTTGTTCTGACTAAACCAGTATTAAAATTAAGTTAAATATTTATATTAGAAATAAAAATTCGCATACTGTCCATCAGACGGTATATACAAGGCTGCGATGACGTTTCTGTCATCTCGCTTTAGTTTGTAGCGAGTTAGTAGCATATGGATTGATTTAAATGGAGCTGATAATTATTCAGAATATCGGTGAAGCGTCTAGACTACAATTTAATAGAGGTGTTGAAGGAAACGTGTTTTATTTATAGCGATTTTGTGTTATGAAATCCAAGTGACGCCATAGATGTATACATGAAATGCACCTTTTATCGCCGGCATTTGTTTGGAATAAAAACACTGGTAGTAACAAAAACATTTGTGGATTGATATTTACACAACAGATAGATGGAAATAAAAAATGTATTCAGAATGATGAGAAGTTCAAAATAACAGAAACTGAATACTAACATACAATATACACAATTTCCATCTCGAAGAATCACCCATCCATAAAAAAAACTTTGGTAAAGTTACATTGTGATTATCATTGCATTTTCGTTCATAATAAAAGTAGGTATAAAGACAAATTAAATCATTGAAAAAGATTCAATCGTATTTAATGTTTTACTTCTGACTGACAAGAAGCAGCAAATGGGAAAAACTTACCATGCCACTGCGGAGTACGATGGTGTTGTAAATAATAATAAACGTATTGTGAGGTTACGTTTAGAGTAAGTTATTTATCAAATAGGGATGTACACTATTTTTTAATTGTAATAAAAAATGATAGTTCTAAGGCTAGAGAAACACGTAATAACCATTAAAACGCCTAAAAACTTGTATTCTTGAAAATTAACTGAAAATAAAAACTAAATTAACGAGGCTAGTAAACGATCCCTGCAGTGAGAGTAGCGCGCGTCATGTCATAATGCTCATAGCGGAACTCGTATTCCAACGTGATATGGATTGTTTGTTTCAATATTGTTTATCTCTGTTTTTGTAATGATGGCAAACTCAAAAATTGTGAAAGTTAATACAAACGAAACAAGTGTTGTTTTGTTCATGGATATACAAATATATCAGTAACTAACTCAGGAAAGGTTTTTATGTCTGTGCCACAAAACGTAAAAAGAAAGAAGCTTTGGTTCTCTTTTAAACCAATGACATTTTTAAAAAACTTGTCCGATTATAAATGTTTTCGCATCCCTGTTTTTAACGTAGCAAAGCACTTTTAATATTGAGCACACTGTATAATATACTACCCCCGCTTTTTTAATCGAGATAAATATTGTACTGTGAGGAGGAATGCCACCCCCTGCTTTCCGAAGTTATACCTTAAGCAATATCCATTAATTCTTGACATTAAATGTTAATTTATAAAATATATCGATAATTTTTTGTTGATATATCGAATATATTGATCTGAGTCTTGTGATGTATCATCATTCATATATCGATTTATTATATTTTTTTGCCATCCCTAATTCTCATATGAAACGTATATGAAAGCCAAGCCACTATATTCGCGCGCGTTTAACTATATGAACAACATGACGCCACACCAATCAAGGAACGTTTCGCGCATTCAAATGAATATTCATATTTCTTTACGGGTTTTCCCATAGAACGGATTTGTTGATTTTTGTAAAACTTTGTAGATATTATTATAAAACTATTTTTAACCATTTTATGATGTTTAAATAGGATTTAGTTTTTTTGTAAACATCCCTAAGTGTCTATCTCTTGTTATAATTTTCGAACCCACGGACTTTAAGGGTGGTTGCCAAGGGGTAGAAACCTGCGACACTAATTTCATGGTTAGATAAATATTAACGTTGTATGTGTTATGATCGTTTTCAATTATTGCTTTGTTTTTGTTAAGTATCTGAATTTACTTTAATTTTCTTAATTGTGTTAATGCTTTATTGTAGTAGAAGTTGGAACAACTATTTGGATTTTTTAATTTCTTCACACATCACCCAAGTAGCAACTTAAATGCTTTTTAGATTTATTTAGGTATTATCAGTGTTTTATAATGGTCACCTCATAAATCATTGATCTATGCCAGATTTATTAAATGCCAAATGCACTTAAAGATAGTTTTGTCTTAAAGAAAGTTTTAAAAAGACCTTCAAGAACTTACATTAAAACTAAATTATCTTTTAGTCTTTATTGGCTCATAATTGACTTATCAAGGTATTTGTCAAGCCTTCGATAAAACTTTATAGCTGTTAGGTTCAAGTTAGTAAGATCAAGTTTTATAGAGATTAAGTAAATGTAGTTTTATCATTGCTTTATGAAAGTAATTTGAAGTGGCGCTATAAATCTAGTATGCTTTGAAATCACTAAGTTTCAGGTCGAACCTTCATAAAATCAACTGCTTGCTAGAGTTTTAATGAAGCAAAGAAACATCTGTAATAAATCAGTCTTAAACATAAAATGATTTGGTTTATCTTTGCCCAGACTATAATGTTTTAAAATAGGTAATTTTGAAACTGTGACAAGATACATACATATTCGTCGGCATTTTGTTTGTGTATGACGTGCCTGGGTGAATTTATAATAATGGCAAGTTGTAGTGAAACTAACTTTTTTCAATAGTGGCAAAATGTTAAAGGACTGGTAATTTTAAGAGAAAAGTGCTGAAAAACTATTTAAAACGTTTACAAAGTTCGCGTATTCCAGTCAATACAGTGATCGATGATAAATTAAAATATCACTAGTAAAATCAAGACACTTGATAAAAACGGAACATGCGAGCATTTAGTAGACATATACATCAAATACCGTCTCGGTAAACTGACTTTTTAGGTCATATCATCATCATAAATTCTATATATTTTAAAGCGGTTGTGTTATGTGCTCAAATGGTTTAAAATTGGTTTTAAGCCTACAAGTTTAAAAAATATAGACCAATGAGGCTTAAAATATACTTTTACAAGAATAAATCGACATACTTAAAGAGCAATTGGTAATATAATAGACATTTTAGGACAAAACATATTTGAAGTACAATTATTCACAGCTTATAGGGTTTATACATACAGCCGCCATTTTATTTCCACCCGTCGAGGAATATAATGGTCAGCCATATTGGGAATGTCCCAGATTGAACAAAAAAATGTAATTTGTATCTAATAGAAATGTTTCATAAAAACGATTTACATATATTAAACCATATTGTGGGCAGATGCTAAACTCTTTTTACTTTTTAAATAGTACATTACATAGCAAGTTTAGAAAAGCAAAGTTTTACTAAACGAATATAGTTTTTGAGTACTCCCTAGTACTCAAAAACTATATGAGTTTAGTAAAACTGCCTTTCTTACGATATTTGTTTACACCATTTTTTCGCATTTTGTGTTAGAAGGTAATTATAAGCAAATAGTGATAGATATAAAAGCACTACAAAGTATGAAATTAAAAAACTAAATCATAGTAGGTACTTGTGTCGGATTTTCGTAACCTAGTAACTGGCACGGCGTTGTTTATTTATATAGTAACTGTTAAGTATATTTTTGCGAATAGATTGATTCCAAGTTAATACATTAATTATAAAAATGGGTCGTGAAAACAATTTAGAAAATTGTTCTGAAGACATTTTAAATGCCGCTCGAGAAGCATCTTCGAGCTTACTTCCTTTAAAATCCAAAGAAAAATACGAGAAGGTATATGAAATATTTTGCAAGTCAAACTGCTTTTATTAGCACTGATATTACTATATATTAAAGCGATATTTTAATGTGGTAAAGTGCCACTTTATTATCAGTGGAAATGCGAAAAAATTAATTATTTATATATATTTTTTAAATTGTATGTTTAGGGAGCGCACGAATTTTTCAAAACTATCTAATACATGTTTTACAGTAAACTTAGCCTCGCTGAAAATTTTAGCCCACTATAAGTAGTCTCATAAATTTATTACAAGTAGTCCATCTTTAATTGTTTGTCTAAACTGTTCTTAGTCGTCGCCAATTCTCCATCTTATAACTTATATGTAACTATAGCGGCCCATAGTGCATGTAGAATAGATTTACTTTCATTTATTTTTACTTCAGTAAATACAAAAAGTTCGCTCAAAGCATTTGTGCGTGTCTTTTAAGTTTTGATATTGTTACGTATTTCCACCCCTTAAGAAACACCGTGTATGAATCCGTGGGTTCTAAATAATTTTAACAAGGGGTAAACCACTAACACTTTATTTAATAATATACTGATTATACAATACTTCTTAATTAACCAAAATAACCTCTACACTTTGTTTACTTGATATTTAACCTCACTTTTTCACTTCTCAACTTCTTCACTTTTATAAAATTTCACTTTAATAAAACTTCTTATATCCGCCTTATATACTCTGAAAATATCTCTAGCGTTATCTAGAACATAATCGAAAATCTTCTTCCACCACACTCCAGAAAATTCCATCTCTTTCTACAATTTTCCAGGACTATTAGCCATGGGCGTATCATAGGGGATGTAATGCATAACAATATAGTGCCTATCCTAAACCAAGTATGGTATTATAATACTCTTCAGATACTCTCTGAGTAAAGCATTAAATAATTTCTTAAAACTTGAAAGTTTTAATAGTAGATTTAAAAAAGGCTTGTAGGCCCTTCTCTAGGTAGGCCCCTGTACTCTTATAAAGGTTTTAAATCGACTCCATAGAGTCCTTCCAAACTATTTACGTTTATAAGTAGTCTTGGAAATAAGTTTTTAGGATAACTTATGGATTATTTTAAAATTACAATTGTTACTTGGGCATGCTTCTCCAAGGCAAGTACAATCTTGGTAAAAATAAAATTTACCCATTTAAAAAAAAAATTCATTATTTGCTTAGTTCTAATGGGTAAATGTGGCACGTGATATATATCATTGAAAGGAAGAATGCTCTACAATGTCACCATTTGTCGTTGTCTCATATACATTTTCTATATATAAAAAAAACTAACTACTTAGTTGTCTTTTATATAAAACAATATAAAACAAGGTGGTATACTCAACATCCAAGTCATTGTCCTAATTAAATTTCTACACTTTCGTAAATTTTTGCAACTGAATAAATTGAGTTCGCTTGGTTTATAACATTCTATTAGGTATATAAATTAGTTAATTTGCTGCGTTTCATTTCGTTACCCTCATCAACCCCAATTAAATCGGTTTGAAAGCATCCTGTGTTGTGTGTTATTCCATGTAAATGAAAGCAATAATATACATTTATTGATTTACTAACTACAAGAATTTAACACATAATAGGCGAATCCAATTTAAATGAAGGTTTCTACGCCCCAGACAGTCTACTATTGAGAACTAAAGAATGCCAAATATCAAAACATATTTGTTTCCATACAAATGAAGAGTTATTTATACGGGAACAAGCATGGTTTGATATATATAAATATGCATACCTTTACAGAGGTAAACATGTATTTCGGTAATTTTTGTTTCTTAGAATATTCGATATTTTCTGATTTTACTAATCCTTGATGTATTACATAGACTTGATTGATTGGCAATCCACAACTGTCACAAAGCCACCCCTCGTTGCTGAGATCAGCAATCAAGAGCTAGAATTAATTGCACAAACTGGCGTAAGTGAAAGAAAAGAGTTCAAAATTCCTTCACACACCGTTTAGTAATTTCGCCGCTATCTTGCCCACACATACAGCCACTCACACAGACATTTTTTAAAAACCACTTTTTTGGGTTCCTGGGACCTCAAAACGTAAAGATTTGATGTTATCTCAATTTTATTTTTTTAACTAATTTTAGTAACCTCTACAATTTTTTTTTTGGGGAGGTTAAAATTCAGAGTTTACGAAATCAGTTGTAATGACTATAGTTTCAAGTATGTTGGATGAACGAAACCGTCTAAGTATAACTAGACTCAAGGAGCCAGGAGTCCATCTTGAATATTAATGGAGTAAAAAAGACATTGATATGCATAGTTTTGTAACAGCATAATTATTATTTCATACCTTCTGAGGTATCACGAGGAGTATACATCTGAGTTTTGGATTTCCAAAGCCTATTGGGTTTTTTTTACAAACAATTAATTTTTTTGAACTGCGTGGTTTTTTTTAGGCAAAAAGATGAATATCTTCGGTTCTAGAGGTGCGATCGGGACAAGCAAAAAACCAAAATCTCCGTACATAAAATTCCAGCAAATGTGCGTTAGTTTTGGGTCATTTGAGTACGTACATAACAAAATTGAATAAACTGGCTAAAAAGAGTATTTTTTTAAATTCGATCAGCTTCAAACTTTCAGAAAATATACCTTTTGTTGAAAACAAAACGCCCAGACATGGTGCCCAAATATTGAACCCTGTGGCACAAATGAATTTGTTATCTAAAATTTGAATTGCCCGCCATTATATGGTATTAAGCCCAAAATGGACCACTTTTTTTCAAAATGTAGATCTCGATGCCAGCTTTCCGTTGACATTAAAAAAGTTTTAATTTATTTATTTATTTACGTGACTCAACAGGATGAAAGTCCCAATTACAGAGTCGGAATACTAACAATAAATATTGTGCTATGATAGAAGTAGGTATTACAAATTATGTCCATATATTATACACTTTAACTCCTTAATTCTACAATAAAATCCTTAGTTCTACAATAACAGAAGTATTACAAATTATGTTCACATATATTCTTTATATCCTTAATTCTACAATGAAAAATATCAATACTATTCTGTATATGATTATAATTCCTGCATATGACATTAATAGGTGAATACATGAATAGATTGGTGCGTGAAGCTTTGATATGAAACGTTTGGTGGATTCGAGTTGATTTAGAAGGAACTCGTAGGTCAATGAATTTTAATAGATCAGAACAGTCGAGTTTACTGTTTAATATTTTAGACAGAGTTACAATTCCGTGTAATTCTCGGCGAGTTTGAAGTGAGTTAAGTGAGAATCTATTTAAAAAAATATCGTTACTAATTCCAACAAGTGGTTAGGTCTTGTCCTCGGTGTAGCTTAAGTATTTTAAAAATTTTCTTTGAATATTCTCCAGTTTATTAATATGAACGATGTAGTAGGGACTCCAGATTACGTCAGCATACTCCAATTTACTTCTGACAAACGAGTTAAATAGAAGCTTCATAGTTTCAACATTCTTGAAATCTTTGGAGTTTCTAATTATGAATCCCAATGATTTAAAAGCTGAAGATGCGATGTTATTTATGTGATAAATAAAAGTCATCTTGCTATCAAAAGTAACACCTAGATCTTTAAATCTATCAACTCTTTGTATGACACTATCGTTTATTTTATACTTTAATGAAAATATTATGCCCACGTGAGTAGGTGACAACATTACATTTTTCAACATTTAGAAATAGTTTATTTTTATTGCACCACTTATTAATATTTTCCAAATCTGACTTGAGCAATTCTATATCATCATTGCAGCTAACGCTGTAGTAAATTTTTAGGTCATCAGCATAGAGTAGATATGGGCACTGTAAGTTTATAACTATGTCATTGATAAAGACATTGAATAAAAGTGGACCAAGGACTGACCCTTGAGGGACTCCTGATTCGGCATTAAATTCGACAGACTTGTGTCCATGGTAATATACATATTGTAACCTATTACTTAAATATGAAGTAAAGAATGAAACAAACACATACGATAATCCAAAATTTGTTATTTTATTTAATAAGATACCATGGTCAAGCCTGTCAAACGCTTTGGAGAAATCTGTGTAAATAACGTCGACTTGACCACCTCCATCCAAGACTTCACAAAGATACTGAGTCAAACACAATAAATTTGAAGTCGTAGACCTCCCTGGCATGAACCCATGTTGATGGCTTGATATTTTATTTTCTATGTTAGGAAAAATATAGTCGTAGAGAACGAATTCGAATAGTTTAGAGAAATTATTAATTATGGTGATTGGCCTGTAATTTTTTATGTCTTCTTTGGAATTCTTTTTGAGTACAGGGTATATTTTAGATATTTTCCACAGGCTAGGAAAAATGCCATTATTTAAGGAAAAATTAAATATATATAAGGGACCGGCCAATACCGAGACGCAATCTTTGACGAAGGAAGCTGGTATTCCATCTGGACCTGCTGTCAATTTTGGCTTTAATTTTTTGCACCCTTTAATACCTTCTGCCTCTGAGATTGTAGGTATGAATACACGTTGTGTGTCCACAGGTTCACTTTCGCCACCCATACTGACATTATTAGTTGATGGAGAGTATGCAGATTTGAAATATTCTGAAAATTTATTTACTATATCTTGGGGGTCATTATATGAGGTATTTTCATATGTCATACTGTTAGGTATTGAGCTTGTTTTTGACTTATTATTAATGTCCGACCAAAACATTTTTGGATTATTTTTTAAGTTATTTTCTATTTTAAGTAGGTAGCTTCTATGCGAGTCATCAATATCTCTTTTTATTTTAGTTCTAATGTTCTTATATTCCTCATACAACACGGCATCTTTAGTATTTTTATATCTATTCCATATTTTATTTTTATATTTGAGATTTTTAATTATGTCTTTCGAGAACCACTGAGGATATTTGTTTGTACGCGGAAGAGATTCAGGAACGTATGATAGATTCTCGTAAATAATGTCATAAAAAATTTGAGTTGCTTGATCTACATTCGATACATCATATAACAAATTCCATAATGCCATTTTGGTCATTTTCTTGGCATTTATTTATAAACCAAATAACAACAAATGGATTTTTTCGGCTATTTCAGATAGACGAAAATTAACTTTTTTAAATTAAAGTTCTCGCAATTCTCTCTTTCTTTTGATAAATTTTTGGCCGAAAAATCCATTTGTTGTTTGGTTTATTAATAAATTCCAAAAAAGTAGCCAAAGTTACTTAATTCTTTTTTTTGTCTGCCTACGTCTGCTACCAATCACAGCCGTAGACAGATAAATGGGTTAAAAATTTTAAAAGTAATAAAATATTCGATTTACGTTCTTGACTGTATTGTGACAAGAAGGATACTGTTTAATAAGTATTATTATAAAATACCTTATTGAATAAAAATGGAAATATCGAAGTAATTACGTCGATTCTAAAATCTGATTCTTGAACAATAAATTTCTCTATAGTCCGGTCATCGTAACTTTTTTTTAGGTCATAAATTAAAAACAGCAATTTTATTGACTATTCTTATAGGAAAAATTGCGCTGAACACGATGGTGACACTAAAAAAATTATAAAACAGCGGCTTCATTGTTAAAAACAATGTAGTAACAAAAAAAAAAACAAGGAAAAAATTGTTAATTAGGACCATAATTTGCTTATAACAAATGAACGGTCACAGATAAAAGCTCCCTACAAATCTGAAACGACGTGTATTGATAAAATCTTAATTTTTTATATCTTGTCTTTTTTTGTCCAAAAAGTCAAAAAAACATTAAAAAAATGAGAATTTTCGTTAAAAACCAATGTTTTTAACAATGAAGCCTGTGTTTTATAAATTTTTTAATGTCACATCGTGTTCAGCACAATTTTTCCTATAAGAATACTCATTTTAAATTTCTGACCAAAATCGATGATTTTGACTTATAAACATTTATATATCTGTAATTTCTATGTAAACAATAAACAAATTATGCATCTCATACATAAACGTTCAGAATAATTCATCCAGTCCTTTCTTAATCCGAAAGTTTACTAACCCCACAGTTAGCTAGTAGAGTAGTAGAACAGCCGTGGCGAGCAATCGTCAAGCTGCCACAATACTGAACTACTTATATACGTATTTATAAACAAAACTAGTTAGCAACAAACGGCCTTTCAGTTTTCTCGCAACTAAATTACCTTAACTACACCTTAATTACATTTTATTTGTACACATAATAAGTACTCATTAGGTTTAGCAAACAATTTTAATCGAAATATACCACTCTCAAATATCCGTCACCAAATATTCGCACCCTTACAACGTGTGAGAAGGATATTGTTCTTTATAGAGTAAACAGAAACAGGGGTATGGAAACCGCTTTATCAGAGAATATCGTATAATATGCTCAATACATTTGACGACATTCCTCGGTTTCACAGGAAGTTTATTTTGGCTAAATAATTTATGAATTGTTGCGTCACACACCCTAATTAATTAATGCTAAAGTGACGCATTTCTGGTTTTATTTGTGTAAAATAATGTTATTAAGCGGTTTCAGGACAGAGAGAAATATTCGGTTAGATATGCGGAGATGTGTGTATTGTGTGTATTCCCCTTCCGGAATAAAGTTATATTTAATTAACGGAATGCGTACCCATTGACCAGCTCAGTGGGAAGTGAGGTGTAAAAGTAGTAATTAGGTTGGCTGTTGGCTATGTAATAAGTTAATAGGTAAAATAATGGCCTAACACTATCGCAAAATTATAAAATATCTATTAGTGGAGTAAAACTAAAATTTCTAGGGAATTGTTTTATAGCAATTTTTTTACTGAAACTTGTTGAAAACATTTCAAGAAGAGTAGTATATTTTTGGATTAAATCCCTGTGGCGGAAAGCTTTTGTTTAAACAAAAATAAAAATTATTGGTATATCTTAAAAGTACATAAAAAACGAGCTATTAAAAAAAAAGTAGTTTTATCTCCGGCAATTGGGACCCTAGATATGACACTTTAGAATAGAATAGAATAGAAATTTATTAATGCTAAAAGTATAAAATAGAAGCACAGGTCAGACAATTTATAAAAATAGATCACAAACAGGGAATATATTAAAATCCTGGATTTAAAAGGACAAACATTGTACATCGATGTATGTATACATATAGTAGTTAAGTGAGTAACTCACACACAAATAAAGATTTTCAACTACGTAGGTAAACCTGAATTTTAAAATGCCAAAAGGCCTACATATTTTTTAAATCTCTAATTATTTCATCCACTGAGAAATAGGCAGTCTTTAGGAGAAACTCTTTTATCTTTTTTTTTTAATTTGTTGGGGAAAGCGATTTTACATAGTTCGGAATTTCATTGTAAAGCTTAACACCATGATAGGAGGTGCCAGTTTGGCCTCGAGATACTCGAGTGTAATTCGAGTATAGATTGTATCTATTTCGTGTGTTGTAATCATGGCAATCAGCATGTGTACGGAAATTATTTAGATGGTTATGAACATATAGTGCACATTGTAGTGCATAGATACTAGGGAAAGTTAAAATTTTTAGGCGTGTATACAAAACTTTAGTGTCTTTGCGGTACCCAGCCCCACCTACAATTCGGACCGCCTTCCTCTGCAAACCAAAGTCTTCGTTTTCCTGTAGAATACCCCCATGCAAGAATGGCATATGACAGTCTAGAATGGCATAGAGCAAAGTAGGCCGATCTAAGTACTTCTATCGATACGGAATTAGAAGGCATAGATATTTTTCGTCAGAATATCTGATATATAGTTAACACGAGCATGCCATTTTAGAGTCGGGTCAAGAAATACACCCTAAAATTTGGTGCAAGGAGGATTGTTCACTGTATCATTGATCTCACGCGTGAACGAAATCATCTTTACGGCCTTTGTTTCATTCAATGAGAGCTCACTTGCGGCAAACCAAGTTTTTGCAATTGACTGTGCCTCAGAGCTGGGTAATTACTTGTAATTTAAAAATAATTACAATTACAAATTACTTTTTTTAAAAAGGAACTAATTACAATTACAAAGTACACGTCTTTAAAAAAGGAATTATATTCATTTAATTACAATTACACGAAAAATGAACTTAGCAATTACTTTTCTAATTACTTTTCTAATTACTTTTATGATAAAGTAAATTATAGTGACTAAACAGACAAAAAGGTAAGTTAAAAAATTTTAATAAAAAGTGTTGTATAATATTGCATTTTAATATTTATTGGACTCGTTATTAGAATGTGTAATTTTCACGATCTTATCCTCATAACTATGAAAACATCTTTGATTGTTGTGTTTTTCTGGAACTTTTCGAATAAATTAACAAATGTAAAAGGAATCCATAGTATATATTATATCTGAAATGTGGATAGGTGTACCTGTAATAAATACAATACAGTAAAGGCACGTAAAACTTCGTGCAAGCGATTCAGAGGCTATGTGTGGTGTCTGTGTATGCGTTCATAATTATATATTTTCCCTCCATACTCACTATTTATCCTCCTATTCACTAAGAAAAATGTTAAAAATGCGTAATCAGAAAGAGAGAAAGGCTTTATTTTACTCGTTAGAACTGCTAAGAATGTTTAGAGGTTCCATAGTATGCATTTCGACATTTAACCGTGCGATTGGCCGCACAGAGTGACAAAATTACTTCACTATTTTTTTTTTATCAGGAAGCCATGGTAGGCTTTAGCGATACATGTTATTAGGACATTTTTTGTTCAGAAACACGTAGTCTATCCACCTGTAATTTTTATTTTTTCCTACCCTGAGTTAATTTCAAAATTTTGAAAAAATGACTGAATGGAAAAATATTTTTTTTATGTTCTGCATCCGAGCGAAATGTAAACTTTTCAGGATATTGTTCTATAATATACTTCCACGAACTCATTAAAAAAATTATTCAGTTTGCAACTTTTCGTGGGTTTCACTATAAAATGTTCTCTGTCGTCTGGTATATTAGTTGCTTGCGATTATTTCGCAAAGTAGTAGTTAGGTAAAATTAAAATAAATTTTATAATAATATTAAAATAAATTAAATATAAACAGTTTACTAAATAAACGTATTTTAAATGAAAAATGCCTTTTATTTAGGAATATATATACATAAGTTTCATGTTTTAAGAAGTGATACACCAATGTCTCGAAAACAGTTGCTTTTGATTTTCCTTCATTTTATATTATAAAATGGAAAAGCATTATTATATTCGTGAAAAAAATATTAAAACATTTTTATTTTTTATTTTTCCGTTTTAATTCTGAAAAAAGTCGATTTCAAGTTATTGTAGTAACAAAATTCCCTAGATACTCAGTAGACAGACAGGCACTCAAGCAGACAAGCTGACAAGAAATTTTTTGTTCGAAATTCATTTTATTCTTTTACCTAAAATGACTTAAAATGTAAAAAACAAAAATTACAATTTACTTCTTTTCCCACGAGCACAATGGTTTCTCTTATATGAGATGTTGGAACAGCAATAATTATTATTAAAAAAATTGCGAATCAAAAAAGTATGACCGAAAGGCTGACTAACCGAACCAGAAGTTTTCTTAGCTCAAAATAAGAGCAGTAACACGTAATATATATTTTTATTAATCTTGATAGTATAGACAACATATTTTCTAAATTAATAATAACTGTAATAAAATAAAATGTACTTATTTTATGTTAATTCCGAAGTTACTTCACTAAATCACTTCTTAATGTTCACGCGGCACAACGCTTTCTTCAAATCGAATAGAAACAAATAGGATGATGCGATTTCCAGAGATGGAACTGCAAGTCTGTCCTTGTTTGTTAAACCACATACGCATCTTCTTAAAGTAATTGTAATTGGAAAAAGTAATTGTAATTGAAAAAAGTAATTGTACTTATAGAAGTAATTTGTAATTAGATAGTTCAAATAATATAATTACAAATTACAATTCCTATAAAAATTTTCCTGCAATTACAATTCCAAATTACTTTAATAAAAAAAAGTACTTAAATACAATTACGATTACACGAAAAAAAAAGGGAATTGTAATTGCTAATTACTTTTCCACCAGGGCTTACCCAGCTCTGCTGTGCCTCTTTACATTGATTTTCTAAATGCTCTAGGTTGTGATGAGACATCGAAAGAGTTGTATCATCAGCGTAGAACAAACAAGCAATGTTGCCAAGAGCGTTTGGCAGGTCGTTAATACACAACAGGAATAGCACAGGGCCCCGAATCGAACCCTGGGGGACGCCTGCCTTGACAAATAACTCGCTCGAGTTCTCAGCCTCCACCCGGACTGATTGCTTGCGATTTTCTAGATATGAATTGATCAGTTTTATGCTAATTGCGTTAAAGTTAAGTGTGTTTAATGTTTTTTTAGTAAAATAGCATGTGAGACGCAGTCAAAAGCTTTGCTGAGGTCGCAAAACAGTGAGGTTGAGTACATGCCATTTTCGAAACATTCTAAAGTGTGTTCCGTAAATCTTAGAATGGCGTCAGTTGTGGACAATTTTTCCCTAAACCCATACTGATACTTATTTAACATCTTATGTTTTTCCAGATATTTGACAATTTGGCTTTTTATTGCCTTTTCAAATATTTTTGAAATTATTGAGAGAAGAGAGATGGGCCTGTAATTACCAAGATCTTCTTTATCGCCTTTTTTAAAAATAGGTATAACACATGCTACCTTTAGGATGTCAGGAAATACACCTGTTCTAAAACTTTCATTTATAAGTTTAGTTATGGGAATAGGTAATACATTTTTTACAGTTTTTAGGAGGGTGATATTTAAACCATACGTGTCCCTGCTATTGTTGTTTTTTAAACTGTTGATAATATCTCGAACCTCTATGTAGCTGACTTCGTGGAAGCTAAAATGGCTGATTGGTGTTAACGGGTTCCGTGTATTGTAATGGATCTATGTTAGTAGCTTGTAGATTGCTAGTAATATCTTCCGCGATATGCACAAAAAAATCGTTAAATTCGGTGGGAGTGATGTTAGGTTTTTCGGTGAGTTTATTGCTTTTTGTGTATTTATTATACCCCACATAGTTTTCACGGGGTTTCCTGATTTTTTTATGATGTTTTATAAGCAAGCTAATAGACCTGGAACATTTTTTCGGTTTCAAAAAATTTAAAATTTATTTTTGTTTATACCACCTCAAAGAACATAAGAACAACTATAATCTGAAATACAAACTTTTGAAATACGAATTGATGCCCACAAACAATCGACGATTCGATTTTCGACTTTGCAATTGTTTTTTATGAGTCGTTGCAAACGTTTTAAGTTGAAACTTGGCTTGATGGTTTAACTACACAAGGGGTATACTGTTCTAAAGTTTCGTTAGAATATGTGCATTATTGTTCAAATTATCATCAATTGTTTCAAAATGGCCTCCCTAAAATGTCTTCGTGTTTTACGACTTGGCATATTGACCAAGAAGTTTCGGACAAATCTAGTTCTCTTCGCAATTTCATTTTGAATAATTTGTGTCTCTTTTTTGTGATAGGGGTTATACAACCAGAGATATTTAAGAAAAACTTCGAAGAAACAGGATTCTGAACATTCTTTTGTTAAAACAAAAGCTTCCCGCCACGCGAATTCAATCCATAACATTTCACTACACTTCTTAAAATGATTTCAACAAGTTCCGGCAAAATAATTGCTATAGCAAGACAATTCCTTTTTAGGCAATTCAGACCTAGATTTACGCCACTATATAGGTAATATTTAAAAATGTATAAATAGTTGAAACAGATTTTCAACAGCAAATAATTGCACATTCAGCGTGGACGTAAAAGTCCCCTCTTCCACTAACTTTTCAATCAGACAAGACAGTTCGGACAAACAACTTGATGAAATTGAATATGTTTCAATGAAGACCTTGCATGGCATAATAATTGACAGTGCATTCACCGCCAATTTTGTTTTTTCTGGTGTATACAAGTTTATTAATATTTTATCAATTTATAAAAACAGTAATCCAACGGCTCTACTCATTTCGGGCTAAATAGTGTTTTACATTCAATATCCATTTTAGAAAAAAAATAGTAACATGTCTTAGATTTTATGCTTTTAACAACAAATTCTGACTGATTTGGAGGTGATTTTGAACATAATTCAGATCTCACCCAAGCACAATAATTGTACTGCTTCATATTGCCGAGGAGATCGTCAAAGTTTCCGATTTTAACTTAAATACATATTACGTTTTCTACGACGTTAGTAACATTTTTGACACCTTAAACCATGAATGTCGTAATATTATTTGTAGCAACGTCAGACTTAGTGAATCCATCGTAGCATTTATTTGAAATTACCTATGAAATAAACATTAGAGAGTTACATGTTGTGACCTAATTGTTCCAATTGCGAGCTAGTTAAGCGAGGGGTTCCACCAGGAACCATTTTAGGGTCTTTACTGTTTCCCATATATACAACTGGATTTTAGACATCTTAATTATTGAATAGTCATCAATATCTTACGACATATAAATCATTTAGAACTGACAAACTCAAGAGGTCCCATTGAAAACATTAATGCCTACTTAAAGCATATTTGAAATTTCTGAAGCGCGTAACTTAATATCTATCGAATCCAAAACTGTAATGCTTTGGACTTCATAGTGAAACTACAATAGTTGTGATTTTCAAATTAAATTCAATTAGGTACTTATGTAACTTTAAATGCTACAAAATTAACTAAACATCTCTTAGATATTGGCTTAAAATTATCTGAATGTGTCAGATATATGATATAAAAGTCCTACATAAAGTTAAAATTACTATATAGGTTGTAGACTTTCCGAGTATAGATCTGAAACTGAAATTATGTGAGTCCTTAAATTTTTTATTCTATAATATACATTTTGTATTTATCTTTATCATCTAATATTACTACGCATGATTAAATATTTTTTTGATAGTAGCTTTGTGATTACTGATGGCTATGTAAGATGGTAAGATAGTGACGTAAGAAGATTGTTATTTTAAGAGTACGCAACGCGTGACACAGGGTACGTATAACGCCCTGTAGCTTTTTTATTTTTCAAAATAAAACTTTCAAAATTGAGTATGTTTATTAAGGCATAATAACGCGTTATTTTTGAAATGCAATATATTTCTTGCTACTTCCGGTTTAACCAGAAGTTACAACCTTTTATTTTCTTTAAGTGGAAAGGTAACTTCCTCCTCAATTTTCTTTAGTTATTTTCGCATATTTAAAATCGGCAGTAAGAG
This sequence comes from Stenurella melanura, assembly GCA_963583905.1. Taxonomy (NCBI): domain Eukaryota; kingdom Metazoa; phylum Arthropoda; class Insecta; order Coleoptera; family Cerambycidae; genus Stenurella; species Stenurella melanura. The sequence continues at coordinate 68,457,388 of OY757310.1, forward strand.
AAAATATAATTACAGTAAATTATTTTCCAGCATGGAGAAAATATTTAAGAAGTGAAATTTTAACAAACTGGCCACGAAGCGCTCGTAGAACACTGCATAGAAAATTTTGAATAATAGGTAATAGGCACCAGTATTTTCCTCCATTTAATAGGTCAATTTCAATTTCAAAAAATTAAAATTAATGAGAAGTAGGGTAGATTTCTTAAATTAAAACCTGAATTTTTCCATAATTTGTATAAATCGTGATAAATAATCTGGACTAGCCTTTCTTTATGATGTAGAAAATATACATAATATGTAGTAGAATGTTTTTCATGTTTCCAAAATTTCCTTCAATATAATACCACACATGCATTATACATGGGATATATTTAATTCTCGATTTAATTTGTAACTTCAGCTTAGTCAGTCAGACTTCCAGTAAATGAGAGCCCAGATTAATAATATGCAAATACGGATTCAGGGAATCGTAGAAATAATAACAATGGGGCAAGCTAGAATACTCAGTCACAAAAGCGATATACTAACGACGTTCGTTTCATTCCACAGATACAAAGAGAATAGAACAAGGCAAACTCCATCCTGTTTATTTAGACTTTCGAGCAGGAGCGTAACGAATAATTTTCGTTGCGGTGATAATTTGTTTGATTAAACATTAATATGTGTATTTTAAAATATATTTGGTGAAATTTTCACAGTAGATATTTATTTATTAAACACATGTTTCTATGTTGCCTGGTGTCTTTTATCGTATTGTCCAGTACTTATGGGGTTTTAAGCTAAGATTAAATAAATCCGTATGTAAAATTTTACTGGTAGAAAAGTATTTTAAAAAGGTCTGATGACCACCATGATCGGACCATAAAACAAAATGGCGTCGCTTCAATTTTTCTTTTTGGAAATAATTTTTAAAAAACGTAGTACAAAAAAACATAGAAGGGAGAATTAAACAGCACAATATTCTATGTAAAAAATGCATACAAAAAATTTCGTATATGTAACCGTTTTCGCGTATAATAAAAATCCATGAGGTTTTCAGCCAACCCACGAACTTATCGGCACGTGGTTCTGGTGTTTTGTGGCACATTGAGGAAAGATTTAATAGTGAAATGTATACTAGGATTTTAGATATTATGCTCCTTTTTGTCACAATTATTTCCTAATAAGTAATTGGTTTCGAGACAACAATATTAATGTTCTTAAGTGACCCAGTCATAGTCCAGATCTTCATCCCGTGGAAGAAGTATGGGGACTACTCGTAAGAAATATCCAAAACCAAAATGTGAGACCTCGGAATGCTCAAGAATGAAATTAATAAATCATGCATGGGAGAATATTACCGAAGATTATACCATGAGTTTATTGAAGAATGCTGTGCCAAACAGACTAATAGAAGTTATAAATATAAAAGATGCAATATTAATAGCTAGTTTTTTCAATTTTGTTTATGATATTTCTTATGAGTTAATTGAACAGTTTATTCTCCATTTGAATAAAATGTTAAATATCGAATTATAACGTTATAACGCAGTGCAATTTGTCTCACTGACCATCCATCTTTTGATATACTAATAACTCCAGCCTTACGCTTTAAAATAAAAAATAAAATAGTGACAATATGTTTAATTTCGGTTACTCATTACACAATATACGCAAATAAAGATAGATTTACTCTGGAAAAAAAATGTGCTACTACTTATTGTCTACGACAGTACGAATACATGTCTTATACCACTGTACGGCGGCCCATTTAAAACAGGCACACTATTCATTTACTCTAAAAAACATTCTAATAGCGGTTCATACCGAGATTCATACATACTTATAATATTTATTACTTATTTCATGGTCTATCTTATCATACTCTTATTTTGTATTTTCTTCAAACATTTTTTTCCTAGCTAAGAAATTTTAACACACGCTTCTATTTTCAATTTTTGCAACTCGCCAATATTATTCAATTTTTTCTCTTTTAGTGCCCCTTATTTATTTATTACGAGATTTACTTCACGAATGTATAATATACTTATCTGTTAAAACTATTGTTAATATTTATATTTTCATTCAGCAACATCGGAAGTGGAAGGATTTTACAATAGAAACTAATATTAAATAACCTATATTTCCAAATATAAATTCCCTGACTTTTAACATGTCTTTATTTTCGTAACTTTTTCCGATCAGTGGGTACCCCGCAAGAGTAACAGCTAAGCTGTCGTCATTAAGGCGGTCAATGTGTCGATTATGTTCCAACACAGCAGTGATATAACTTTTAGAATTTGACATGTTATTTAATAATCCCTATGTTAATCAAATACGTATATAGATATAATCACTCACGTAATAAAAAACTGGTTCCATTATTATTGTGCAGCTAAATGGCAATTACCGACTCAGTATATTCGTACTTACTTGTTAATAGTTTCAAATTAACAAATTGTACAAACATATTTTTTTCTAGATTTATTTTTTATGCAACATTTAATTATTCTAGTAATTACTTTATGATTATCATTATATGGCTAATTTATTGTCATAAAACTTATTTATAGAGATAATTTCTTATTCTACATCACTGTTGCATGTAATAAATGTAAAAATATCGCAATATTTTCCAAGGCAAGATAATAGAGACGGTAATTAAATTTTAACACTTCTGAGGGATTAGAGAAATGACATATAGACCAACTCAACAATTGACCATGGACTTTATAGTACCCTTGGTATATCCAGTAACTTTCCCTGAAACATACCAACAAGCGTATGAATAAAAATTACCATAACCTTCTGCTTCACATTTGTGGAGGAAAATCTCTAAAAATTATGAATATCTTAGAGAAAATGTTCATACTTATCGAAAGTTGAGCACTTGTTCTGGAGCAGAAACTTTTGCTTCAACTTGAATATGATTAAAACGAAGCAAATGCTCAAAAGTCGAAGCAGGTGCTTGAAAGAATGTGCTGAGCTCTAGCAAATTCCCTACCAAAAATTACACAATTAATCTTAGGAAAAAGTGTACAACAGATTTAAGACCCTGTATCGTCTTTCTGACCCAAATGATGGCTAAGAAAAGCTAATTTGTTGGAGAGGCTAAGGCTCACTGGCAAGGATGGTTTAAATTTCCTACATGCTTTGGTTTTGGACCACGAGTACTTTCCCACTTTCTGGTATCCTCTGGTATCCAGCTTAATTCTGTATCAATCCGTTAGAAAATTATTTTTTCTCGAGTGTTAAATCGTATTTCTTTGTGGCTAGTATGATTTCTGTTGGCCATTTTTTTAGCCTAGTTTTCATATTATTAATTTTTTTACATAGTTGTCGACTCGTAATAACTTTACAGCGATTTTCTTCATATATTTTTGTTAAATGTTGAATAGGGACATTTTTTCAGTGTTCCGTAGTAAAGTTGGGAAAATGGAACACCTATAGAATCACCTGGGAGTCTATCCGACCGTCTGTCATAGGCAATTTTCTCAAAGACTGACTTTCTGCGTTAAAATTTGTCACAGCTGTACGAAGTTGTGGCCCAATTAAATACGTGAAGCACAAAAACTACAATTTTGATTTTGGGGGTTAGTTTCGGAGTGTAAAATGGGAAGTTTAAAAAAATTCAAAGTCATCGTATGGAGTTTGTTAAATGGCCCCCTCCCCTCTCCCCCGCCCCGCCCCCAAAATCATCTAAGAAAAATCCGAAAAAGCACATGAACATTAGGAATAAGGGTAGAATCAACGAAAATGATCAGGAATGCATTACTTTAGATTTTTTTTTTGGTTCATAAAAAGAAAGCTCAACGACAAACTTTGTTATAGTTATAGAGATGAGTGCAAGTGATTCTTGAAATTCAGTAATGATCGAAACTCAGTTTTTCGGAAAGCTGTTGACCTCCTCTACAAATTCAATCGATGGCCAAGGGTCTGCCGTGGTCCCTAAGGCCTTTACAGTACGTCAGATTATAAAATTAAGTTAAAATTTTATAATTTTTGAGGACCTACAAACCAAGGAAAACCAATTTTCTACCAATTTGGCAAAATTTCAAAATATAAGTCGAAAAAAAAAATTGCAATATTCGGGCGAAACTTGGTACGATGGTTAAGTGGATACCCAAGAATATGGAAAAGATATTGCCCATTTTGATTTAATTTTTTTTAAATTGAAGAAATTGTAATTTTGCCACCAGTGTGCAATTTGGCAGAAAATCATGTCACTGTCTCCGGAAAGATCCCCAAGCCATGGGAAAAATATTTTCTGCCTTTGTTGGGCCTAGCAAAAAATCTGCCAATTTATAATTAAAAAATTGACAGAATTTGTTCACAACTTTGTTTCCTTGAAAAATTCTGGACTACTAGTGTGTTCTTTGAAAAAAAAAAAAAATACAACTTTCTCTCTGTTACGCTTTTTGACAGGAAAAATTATTAAATCAATCAATACATTTTTTGAGGGTAACTTGCGGCGTGACTCGCTCTTCGAGAATGAATCATTTATTCTTGTTTTTTCGTGCAGTAATATCGGTAATTTTCATGTATGATCAGGATCGAGGGGGGGGGGGGCTCGATTGTTGTGCTGGGTATGTGTACTTATCACAGTTGAATTTTTCGAGAAGAAATCGTATATATCAACTTTTGTGTCTTCTAAGGAGAATGGCAGTCAATTTTGGATATTATTGGAATAATCTTTAGGAGAAATGCTGGAAATTATAATCAGTATTCTGTTGGTTTCTTATAATCAACAACAGCGTATAAGGGGCATCGCGCACGTAACTCCGCTGGCCAATTTCACCCCTTCCGGCCCACGGATTTTGGCAATCTACACGTCAATATCAATAATTTGATCCTAGTTTTATCCATTTCGCTCAATTGAAGAAAAATAAATTGTTTTACATGTTGAAACTTGCCAAAAAATTGGTTTTCGTTCCCTAAGCATAAACTGTACAGTAAGGTAAAAGTTATTCACGTAAAATTGGTGCAGATGCTTATACTTCACATCACAACATCGGACTACCGTAAGACTTTTGATAATGGGGGATGGGACAAACTGTGGTCTCTACTATTAAGATGGGGCACCCAAACAACTGGTGTCTTCGCCAACTGTATGAAGAAAGATCTGCTTTGGTGAGAGTACGTGAAAATCCAATATATGTTAAGTTGGAAAAGGCGTCAGGCAGGGCTGGGTTCTACTACCAATACCAATTATCTTTAATATGTCATCATATATCTATCATCTACAGTGGACTGTAATAGCCTTGACTGGACTGAGACGGCTTGGCGAGAAAATAGAAACGAAGGGCTGATAACTTTACCAAGGAGCTCCTTATCAACAGATTCCAAGTCTTGTAAGGACCATGTCTGGATAAGGAGCCCCAAGGTATAAAAAAGTAGTACTACAATAGACCTATACTGGTCGCAGTAGGCAAGGCCAATCGCCAGCTTCTCCAGCTAAAATCTAAAAGAAAAAAGATAAGCGCAACCAAATTGTAACTCGGAATGATAGCACATAAGTTGCAGCAAGCGAGAATGAGCTCATACACCTGCTGGACAAGATTCACAAAATTAGCTCTGATTACGGTTTAAGAGTAAATTACATGAAAACTAAAATTATGATTATAGACCGAAGATGATAATCACCCAGATATGTTAAGGAAAAGTGGCTGTGAGGTAGTAGCAACGATGGCATATTTTTGAGCTCTTGTGGTCAATACTGCCAACAACAAAATTTGACATGACGAAAATATCGAGAAATGCACAAAGATCAGACTTCATCTTTCTTTACGACTCTGAGACGTGGATCGAGATTTGGAAGCAGATAGACAGTATGTTGATGTTTTCGAGGTGTGGGTCTGGAGACGCTTGTTAGGATTGTTAGGAATTCCCCCTTCGCATTAATAACTTGATTCTCTAAGAAATACGTTCCCAAAAACGATTCTCCAACATCTTATTTTTTTTAAATCTCATGTTTGAACCAACTAAGAAATTTTTGAAAACGAGGAGGTTCTCAAACCGACCCGTATGTGTTTTTTTTTCATGTCTGTTCAGCGATTCCTCTAGGATTATGGCTTAATCGATTATTACAAAATCTTTTGCAAACTGACGCCCAGCCTCGATTTTGTAAAACTTGTGTATTTGATTAATTTTAATACCTCAATTTATGTTCTTGCATTTTTGCGTCTCGACGCCGACCGACGCCTAGCGCCGATTTTGCAAAACTTGTGCATTTGATACATATTGATATCTAGATTCATATTCTTGCATTTTTACGTCTCGACGCCGACCGACGCCTTGCATCGTTTTTGTAAAACTTGTGTATTTGATAAATTTTAATATCTAGACTCATGTTATCGCATTTTTACGAAACCCATTTTTTGTGGAATATTAATGTAAAGCCTATTACAATTACTCCGAGTAATGCAACTTTTAAATTTTTTATCAGCAGCTTAATAAGTTTGAAAATTTCTAAAACTTTTCTTTATTTCTATCCCCTGTACATTTTGCAGATTTTGTAAATATCATGTCAGGCTTGAAACTTGGCCAAGTTCATTTTCAATGTCTTAACGAAGCTTGGTAAATTGCAACTTTTGTAAAAAAATTTATGACATCTGCCCCAAATATTATTAAAATTCTATGATCAATTATTTCCGCATACTAAAGTGCAAATATAGTCAAGAAGTTTGCCTTTAAAGCGACTTGGAAGAAAAATCTGGATGTGGAAGTAGTGATTCCTTAGGCAGCGGTTTTTTTTTTATCATTTACTCGAGAATTGTCTAACCTACAAAATAATGTTTAGGATAATTCTTTCATAAAATTTCCTCATCGCTCTTTTTATTCTGTAGGGCAAAGCGGCTAACCCTATCCTGGCAAACTTTTTATCATCATATTCTATAGGTGTCTAAAGTACGATATGCATGCACAAAGTTTGCTTAGTAAGGGAATTATTTTTCGGTTAAAACCTACTGCAAATGGATTATCACTATTATCAGATATTCTACTTATATTGTCTGACATAATTTCAATATTTGAGAGATTACATAATATTCAAATAGTTCTAGGATCATTTCCAAGATTCCAGGAATTTTTCATTAGTCGTGCATATCTAAAATGACTAATAAATTTTACCTCGATCAACTGGCTATTATTTAAATTGTTAGTCATTTACAGGGTGGTTAAATTAATATAGCTACTAAACTCCTGCAGGAGTCGATTTAAAAAATAATATTTGGGGGGTGCACTTCGGGCCGCCGTTACCTAGCCAGGTGGTCGAACAAATAGTTCACAAACACTTTATAAGGAAGGTATGATGCGGAATCATATAAAAACATATTTAAAAAATGTTACCCGCTTTTGCTCAGTATCATTAATAGTCCACGGAAATTAGCACATGACCTGGACAAAATGAGTAGGGACACCCGGGGTAAGTGTGGAGACAGATTACATAGTTTCAACTTTAATCCTGGTTAAAAATTGCATTTTTTCTGCTGTTTGCAAAATCCTATAAAGAATATGTCTCATTACTGTTTATATAAAGCTGACTAATAATTAATTTAAAAAAAATTACCTCTTTATTTGACAAATACCTACTTACATTGTTATTTGTCGCAATCTCAGTTTTATTTCGAATGTATCTTTGTCTTTAAATTTGACCAAATATTTTTATGTTCTGCATAATTCCAATACATTTTTTACTTATACAAAAAACAGTTTAATTTTCAACATATTACAGTTGGTTTACAAAAACCTGTAATTTTTAACAGATTAGGGGGTGGTGCCGTATTTACCTCAATACTACATTTACCCCTGATGTACCTAAACATCTGAATTTTTGCACAAACTTACATTCTTTGAAGTGTCCCAAACCCAAATCCACAAAAATCACAACGTGGCTTTGAAGGCCAAGACATTGAAGGTCAAAGTTTTTTGCAAATATCTGGAGTTCTAAGTAGATATGCATCGCATACCCATGAGGTCAATATGAAAGTTGTAGAGAATAAAATTATCTTACAAGTCGTCTTTTTTATTATAGGTATTTAAAAACCATGTTTTTGAAACTTTGAATATCTCGAAAAGGGCGGGAGGGGGGTGGTTAAAAAGAAAAAAGGCAACTTGTAGATGATTTAGTTATCTACAACTTTCACACTGACCTCATGGGCATCCGATGCATAGGACGCGAAATATTTGTAAAAAACTTTGACCTTCAATATCTTGGGTAGCCATGTTGGAATTATTGTGATTTTTGTGGATTTGAGTTTGGACACCTTAAAGAACGTCTGTACAAAAATTCAGATTTTTACTAATTTTGTCCAGGTTTCCTCTTTTTTTGGCTAATGTCCCTGTACTATAATCTTTGAGTTATTCTTACACGGTTAAACAATATGCAATATACACTATGTCCCAAACGAAACATAATTCATAACCTTTCTTCTGGGGAAAAACATTTCGACACTTATCTGTGATGTTATTGATATTTTTTTTTTAAATGGCGCACCATATACTTTATTCCAATAACGAGTCCAATAAATAAAAATTGATAGACTTTTTACAAAGAAATTCAGTGGTTTAATTTTGTTTTGTAAACATCCAAGGCAAAACTTCATTTTCAGAGATTTCTTTTCCATTACAATTAAGTATTAGGTACAAATCAAAACTTCATTTTTATTCAAATAAATGTTCAAAATGTCCACCGTTAACAATTTGACAATGATCAATATGATGTTCGAAATTATTAATTACATTTTCAATTACGTCTGCTGTTATGTTTTGTATCTCGTCTCGGATTCGTTTTAAGACATCTACTATATCTGGTCTATTTACGTATACTCTACTTTTAAGATAACCCAACAAGAAAAAAGCCAATGGGGTTAAATCAGGCGAACGTAGCGGCCATGCAACACACTCTCTTCTGTCTATCTTCTGCCTATTTAGATTAGAAAAACTCAGCATAACAGTCATAACAGATGGATTAAAACAACGAATCCGAGACGAAATACAAAGCACCAGACGTAAATGAATGTAATTAATTGTCAAATTATTAACAAGTTTTGAAATGTAATACTTGTAATAGAAAACGAAGTTTACATTGAATGTTTACAAAAAAATATATATCACTGATTTCCTTTGTAAAAAGCCTATCAATCTTTAGAATAAAATATAGAATATCCCAGTTTAAGAAATTATCGATGACGTCACAGATATGGGAAAATTGTCAAAAAATGTTTTCCTTGCGTACAAATAGAGCAATCTGAGTTTACTAATTGACGTGCAAAACAGAAAAATAGTTATGAATTTTATGCGTTTCTTCTGGGACACACTGTATGCAATATACCTACCTACAATACGTAAACTATAAGTTTTGGTTTTACTTCCTTATTTATTTTTGTTCAAGCCTTATTATACATATCTTTCTCCTAGGATCCTTAAACCGAAATCCTTCAAACGAATGTCGAGTAATGTCAAAATAAATTTTGCTGTCGAAATAAAAGCAGAGCAAAATGTAGATATGTACCTACCTACCTTTGAGAAATAGTTTATATGTTTACTAATATAAAACCACCATCTACTTAATTACTCTAGTTTTCAATAGTAAATAGGCAATCGTTTTTTTTTTGTAATTTTACATACCTAAACACTGTTTCAACAAATTAGCAACTTCATATGAAAATAAATATAAGCTACACCTTTTACTTAATATCCACCCAATTATACTTGGATTAGGCACTTAGAGGTTATGTAGAAACAAAATATAATTAATTGTTATTTATAGGTTAATTGCATGCCGACCGATTATTATAAGCAGTAAGTAATCAATTAACTCTTAATTTTATATAAAATTATTCATAAATTATTTTAAAACAACATTCAACATCATAGGTATTTGCACAGAATAACTACACCCCGATCCTGAATTATACGGAACAGCTGTTAAAATCTAGAAATAACTAGCTGTGGTTAGGTAGAACAAGGTAGGTTAATTTTCATTATCTAAAGTAATCTTTTCCCTTAAAGTTGATAACAGATTATGAGGCCGGTTTCGTTTCAAATAGGTAAGGTAGGTATTTATTAAATCTATAAACAATGAAAAAAAAATTAAACCGAGATAACCTAAAATACTAAACTGCATAACCTACCTAATAAGATATCGGATATGAAGAGGGGCGTTAAATGAAACTATTGTACGTTTCTCAATGCACAATAAAAACTATTTAAAGTAGATGCACACAAAAAGAGAGTAAGTACAGAAAGTACGACGACCAAAAAGTTAAAATTAAAACATCTAATCCTAGTTCGAGGTAAAAAGACGATAAGTTACCAGAGTAGTGTATCGATTCATTCGAAATAAATTTGGGATATATTAAGAGGACGGGTATTTCTATATTTATAAAAATTAACTTTATAGCCGTCTTACCGCGCCCTGATTTATCAAAATAGTACTTACCCGCTGAGTATACGATGTTAATAAAAAATAGAAAATTCAAGGTAACACACAACACTAAATTTTTCATTTTCTAATTGTTTTTCGCTTATATTCTATACTATAACATCAACAACACGTTAGGTAAGACACGAAACACTCACTACACGGCTACACGCACACTATCTTTGTCGTCCTAACATTTAATTCGCTCGAAAAGGACAATATAAAATGGCGATAATCAGCCAAAGACAGTCACGAGCTGGTAGTTTACGTAATCTCCGACAGTCGGGTGACGTCACGAACATGCGCGTCCAATCTAGGACAGCTGGATTTGAATTTTCAGGGTTGTTCGGTTGTTCCCTTATCTGCCTTTTCTGTCATATAAAGATAACTACCCGCGTCAAAGGCACAGGCCAATTTTTAAATTCTACGAAATAAAAAATTTGGAAGTAAATATGGATACCTAGACAAACGACACGTGTGAATCTATTTTTAGTACCATCACAAATTCTAACAAAATAGGTAGGTGCTTAAGAATATTATCTTTACGGTGCTATAATTGCTTCTAACGCAATAGCTCAAATAAAATGATTTAGATTATACGAACAAATTATACGTTGAAGATAAATAGGTAGGTACTTATTTTATAAAAGTAGCAATGAGCATTTTTTATTTGTATAAGTATAATAATAACATTATATAGGTACCTATACTCTTCGCCGATTTACTGCACTTTTTAAATAATTGTGGCGCATTCTATAGCATATTCTTCAGTGTTTTTGTCAATAACCCTAGTTCTCGATATTTTTTGTTTAATTACAATACAAAAAAAGATTTTTTTTTCAATTTAAATAATTAACAGCCCTTTTATTTATTGATCAATTTTCTTCAAAAACAATAGGGTTCTTCCTCTAGCTAACACTAACTTACTATCTAAATTTCAATGCACTCGGCCTTTTCATTCGTAAGTAATCGTCCTTACAAGAAACGTCACGGGCCGCCGGACGGACGGACGGACGGACATTAGGAAAGTTCAGAATTAGTGACATGAACATTTTTTCTCTACGAACGATATTTAGTCGCGTCATTTTAGCATGAAAAATCTGAAAACCTCTAAAAAAAAGGTACAGAGTCAATTGATTTCATTTTTTCTGCAAAGAGTTCAGAACGGCATTTAGAAAAAACAGTACCTTTTATTTTTTGGCGGAAATGGAAATCACACACAATATGCCATAAAATTAGACGAAAATGTTTACTCGGGAGTTTTTGGGGTCTCTGATCACCAATCTGACGTCCAATTTTGGAAATTCAAAATGGCGGGCCATTTTCCATGAGTAATGAGAATGGATATCTTGGTCTTGAAAATCTGTGTTCGGAGGTTTTCGAGGCGCTGATTACGAATCCGAGGTCTGATTTGTAAATTCAAAATGGCGGACCGGAAGTAGAGTCGATTTATCAGGAAAAACTCTTACTTTTTTCGTTTTTGGGCTGAAAATGAGGGTTCTTGAGGTCGCCGACTACGAATCAGAGGTCCAATTTACGAAATTCAAAATAGCGGACCAGAAGAACAGTTCACCTCTCAGAAAAACTTCGTATTTCTTTTTTGGGCTGAAAGTATGAAAAATACGAGTATTTCCTGAAAAATATACTACTTCCGGTCCGCCATTTTGAATTCTCCCTAAGTGGACATCAGATTCGTTATCAGCGATAACGAGAACCCCCCCGAGTTCCCACTTTCAGCCCAAAAAGAAAAGAATACGAGTTTTCCGGAGAAATGATTGTTATTTCGGTCCGCCATTTTGAATTTCGTAAATTAGAAACCTCTACCTCAGAAACCCCCGAGTACTCATTTTCAGCCCAAAAACGAAAAAGATACGAGGTTCTCTTTATAAATTGACTCTACTTCCGGTCCGCCATTTTGAATTTCCCAAATTGGACTTCAGATTGGTGCCAAAAACCCCCGAGCAACCATTTTCCTCTAATTCTATGGCATAACCAAACATTTACGCCAAAAAATAAAATGTACTGTTTTTTCTAAATGCCTTTCTGAACGCTTTGCAACAAAAATGAAGTCAATTGACCCTATAAGTACCTTTTTTTAGAGGTAAATTGCCAAAATGATGCGACTAATTACCAGTTTTAGAAATGTGCCGACCAAATGCAATATACTCTTCGTTTTGTACTTGCGAAAAGTATAACAGATGCAATATACAGGGTGTTTCACTTAAAAGTCCCCAGGCCATTATCTCTAAAACTAATAAAGATATTTTATTTTGTAAATGGCAGATGATTGATACCAAAGAAAGGTTTAAATAACGGTGATTAGAATTTTTCCTCAACAGCACACAGAGATGGCGCTGCGATGCAAAACTATTTTTTGATGGCTAGAACCTTGAAACATGTCATGTGATTAAACAATAATTTGTGAATAATTTTGATGGTATAGAGAATTTACAAAAAACAAGCCGTTTTGGAGTTACATGAGTTTCTTTCATTAATGCCAGTACACGTGAATTTTGATAAATCCCTATAATTTATTTATTATTTATTATAGAATATTGGTTACCAAACACTTTTTTTCAAGATAAGGAAAGTGATATAATACACTATCATAAAATTATGTTTACCACTTCCGGCCAAACCAGAACTAACATGATGAACCAATATCCATATGTTCCTACATATTACATTTTTTTTTTCTAATAACGCTTCTAATAAAACGGCTCCCAAAACTTAAAGTAAGTAAGACAACAAAGAAAATACACACTAATTTAGAATGGGTTAAATTTATATTAACAATTCAGTAAAGAACGTAAACAAAAGTTTTATAAACAAACATTTAAAAACTATCGAAATATTATTAAAAATGAAATTAAACTAATTTCTTTCTTATTAGTAGGTACTTATTATATTAAATGTTCAAAATTTCTCCCTTCTTCATGAATACACATATTGTACCGTTTCAGTAACTCTTTGCAAACTTTTTGTAACGTATGTCTATTTATAGCAGCAACACTTGCATAGGTATATTTTATTATACAAATCGGCCATATCCTCAATGGGTTCAATGTACACTACACTTTTTAAATACCCCCAAAGGTAAAAATCTAATGGAGTCAAGTCAGGTGATCGTGCTGGCCATTTGACTACTCCATTAGTACTAATCCATCCCTGAGGATACATTTCATTAAGACAATCTTTGACTAGTACTGAGTTATGGGGTGTTGCACCATCTTGGTGAAACCAAATATTCTCCTGGTTATGAGGGATAGTCTCTAATAATCCTGGCAATACATTTCTCAAAAATATCTCATATTTTCTTCCATTTAAAGTCCCATGGAATAGATATGGTCCAATAATATATGAATTTAATATTCCACACCACACGTTAACTCCAAAAGTTACCTGATTTCGGGTCATTCTCATCCATCTAGGATTGCTTTGTGACCAGTATCGGCAGTTATGCTTACTCACAACTCCGTTGTTGTGAAAACGGCTTTCACCGCTCCAGAGCACATTTTTTAAAAAATTTGGGCATTCTTCAGAAAGAACTGAAAATTCAGCTAGAAAATGTAATCTTCGTTCATAATCACCAGGCCTTAACTGATGGATCAATTTTAATTTATATGGATGGTATTTATTTGATTTTAATATTCTATGGCACGAAGATATCGACAGATTAGTTTCCGATGCCACTTTCCGGAGAGAACATTGAGGATTGTTGACAACACTATTTAACACCAAGGCTGTATTTTCATCGTTTCTAACTGGCCTATTTCTGTTACGAATAGGTTTCTTAAAACTACCCCAGTTTCTTAAATTTTTAAACAGCATGATAAGTTTTTTTATCGGGTGTAGGTCTATTTGGAAATCGTAAACAAAACAATCGTTTTGCTTGCCGGGAATTTCTTTTGCATTCACCGTATATTAAAATCATATTTAACTTATCTTCATTGGTGTATCTAACCATTTTTTAAATTTATTTTTTTTATTGCCTTATTTGGATTAATTTGCTTTGAATTGTTTCTAAGTACACTATTTCTGTTTGAAACTATGATTGAAATGCACCAACTACAAACTTTGTTTAATAACTGTCAAACTTAAAATTAAATCAAAGCCTATACTAATATCTCTTAAGTAGATTTTTCATTACCATTCTAAATTAGTGTGTATTTTCTTTGTTGTCTTACTTACTTTAAGTTTTGGGAGCCGTTTTATTAGAAGCCTTATTAGAAAAAAAAATGTAATATGTAGGAACATATGGATATTGGTTCATCATGTTAGTTCCGGTTTGGCCGGAAGTGGTAAACATAATTTTATGATAGTGTATTATATCACTTTCCTTATCTTGAAAAAAAGTGTTTGGTAACCAATATTCTATAATAAATAATAAATAAATTATAGGGATTTATCAAAATTCACGTGTACTGACATTAATGAAAGAAACTCATGTAACTCCAAAACGGCTTGTTTTTTGTAAATTCTCTATACCATCAAAATTATTCACAAATTATTGTTTAATCACATGACTTATGTTTCAAGGTTCCAGCCATCAAAAAATAGTTTTGCATCGCAGCGCCATCTCTGTGTGCTGTTGAGGAAAAATTCTAATCACCGTTATTTAAACCTTTCTTTGGTATCAATCATCTGCCATTTACAAAAATAAAACATCTTTATTAATTTTAGAGATAATGGCCTGGGGACTTTTAACTGAAACACCCTGTATAGCCCATAGTCAATAAAGATATATTCACCTCTAAACAAATCGGAGGTGAAGGATTTTTTTAATGAGTTCTTTGGGTAGTAAGCAATAACACCTCGTAAAGTTTGCATGATTTCCAAACCGGCAACATTAAAGAAAAAAAAATTCTTTGTTTTATCGCTATCTTCCCAATATTTCGAAAATGAGTTGAGTTAGGAGAAAATAAAAAATATTTTTAGAAAGAGCTTATATTTTCACAAAAAAATGCATCTATAAAAATTCCGTCTAATGCCACGGATTTTCCATAAAAAAATAGTGAAGTGGAGACATTAGATGAAGCGCGGTGCACAGTTGCCCGCGCCCGAACGCGCGTTTTGCAGTACCTGGCGCGCGAAAAACCCTTTGCTTAGGGCCGGTTTTTCAATGTCCAGTTAAACAGCTTAACTGTCAGATACAATTTATCTGGCAGGTAAACTGTTTTTCAATGTGCAAGTAAAATTTGCAAGAACGAGAAAATAATTTTAAGAATTATGATAAAGATTTTTTCATAACATTTCGACTGCGTAAAAAAACTGTTTTGCATGTCGTTGAGACGATATAGAAAGAAATTGAAACCATTACGGACAGGTAGGGGTACTCAGTATTCACATCATTTAAATAATCCACTTGACTTATCTGTAGTATAGAAATAACATCAATCAGCACGCTACACAACGTAATGAATTTTGAGGTTAAATTAGATAAACTGTCAACTGTCACTAAAACACGCGCGCAGGTTGAATTTAACCAATTGAAATAATCTGCAGGTAGAATCAGTAGTGCCAACATAGCTAAGAAATAATTGAACTCATGGATATGTAGCTGGCAGTTAAATTACTGTTGATAAACACTACCATAAATATATCTGCCAGCTAAGCATAACTAACAGCTACCTATCAGGCACTTTTAACTGGACATTGAATAACCGGCCCTTAGACAAACAAAATTTACACAAATTAAAAAAGTATATAATCATTTTAAACTTAGAAGTCTCATCTTTCTTATGCATATAATCAAATATTAATATATGGCTAATATCATCAATATATATTATTAATAGGCCATAGTCCAGGGATAGATTCTTTGGGCCAAAATATGAGGATATAACCAAATATGCTTTAGTAAAATGTTGCTTTGGAAAAATATACAGGGTGTCAAAATTCAAATAATTTTTTCATGTTTTTGCAATAACTCTGACTGATCTTCGCCAAATTTGCTAGAGGAACTTTCTTTATTCTAAGAAACAATAATTTATGTATTACATCACGTTAGATCATAGAGGGTGCCGCAGGAACTGTATCTTGATGATGAATTTTTTTCAAATTTTTTTTGGAAGAAACGTTGTGGCACTTCTGACCAGAAAATCTGATGAGGGCGTCATTTCCACGTATAAAAGGTACACTCGGTAGAACTTGATAACTCCAACCGTTTTCGAGGAAATTACCGTTAAACATTTGAATAATTTTTTGAAAGACAAATTCAAATTTAATGAAACAAAGTGTATTTATTAAAAAAAAGTACAAAACGTAAAGGAAAACAAAATCGTAATAACAGCGTAAACTCTTTCTCACTTTCTTATGAACTAATGAGTATTTTCATGGTATTGAAATAAATACCTACATAAATCAAAAGATTACGGAAAATAAGAATCTAATCTTATTAGAACACCAAAAAATAACATAAAAGTTGACTTACTGACATTAGTATTTATTGTATAAACTTCCCCCCCAAGCAAAAAACCCATTGCTGCAACTTACAGTAAATTTTCGATATGGTCTCCACCTAATTCTATGCCGTTTCTAATTCTGTGCATAAAATATTTTCTTACATTGAAAAATACATTTTTTTATCCTCTAATAAAATTGGCTGCGTTTTATATTTTGTCCCACAGTTCTTCTCTTGAATTGATGGTATTTGCATAGACTCAGGTCTTCATATGTCCCCACACATAATAATCCAAAAGATTATAATCAGGACTCCTTGATGGCCAAGCAAACTCACTTCCTCGACCGATCCATCTGCGTGGGAAAGTCACATCAAGATAGTTCCTGACTTCAATGGAGAAATGAGGGGGGGGGGGGAGCTCCATCTTGCATAAACCACAGTCTGTTCCGTACGTCTAGCATGAAAGCATGTAATATATCAGCAAGAGTATTTGGAAGAAAAAACAGATAAAATAAATTTGGAGGAAGGACAAATGGTCCCAATAATTGATCGCCGATAATACCATACTAACGGTTAATCATAAATTTGCGCTGAAAATGCCGTTCTTTAACGGCATGAGGAGTTTCTACTTCCCAGTAATGGGATTTCAAATTTCGATCCCTGTTGTGTTTATTTAGAACAAATTGACAAAATTGTAGCCTTTGTGGAAGATCCCTTTGAAGCAAGTTTTGTACAGGAGTGAACTGATATGGGTAGAAGCGTTCTTTGCGTCTTAGAACAGATTGTTTACTCACCCTGTTGCTGCTGATAAACGACTTGAGCTGACTTGAGGATCTTCAGCCACACGAACTAAAATTTCTAGTTCTTGATCTGGAGTAATTTGTTTCGGTCATCCTACATCATTTTT
Source organism: Stenurella melanura (assembly GCA_963583905.1). Classification (NCBI taxonomy): domain Eukaryota; kingdom Metazoa; phylum Arthropoda; class Insecta; order Coleoptera; family Cerambycidae; genus Stenurella; species Stenurella melanura. The sequence continues at coordinate 68,475,100 of OY757310.1, forward strand.
ATGGCGAGTTAAACCCGTTTCTCTCAAACGACGAAACAGATCTTTGAAAATCTTATGGTCTGGCTGTATTCTATTTGGATATTGAAATGAGTATATACTCGCTGCAGTACGTCCGCTAAAATTTTTTTGTACGTAAACATACATCATATTCCACATTTCCTTATTTGAAAAATTATTATGTCGAGGCATTTTAAATAAAGAAGTTAAAGAAATTAGCTCGAGGAACACAAAAACAACGGCAATTTCCTCGAAAACGGTTGGAGTTATCAAGTTCTACCAAGTGTAGTACCTTTTATACGTGGAAATGACGCCCTCGGCCCTCATCAGATTTTCTGGTCAGAAGTACCACAATGTTTCTTCCAAAAAAAGATATGGAAAATATTCATCATCAGATACAGGTCATGCGGCGCCCTCTATGATCTAGCGTGATGTAATACATAAATTATTGTTTCTTAGAATAAAAAAAATTTCCTCTAGCAAATTTGGCGAAGATCAGTCAAGAGGCTATTGAGTTATTGCAAAAAAACGAAAAAATAATTTGAATTTTGTCAACCCGTATCTTTTTCAACAGCAACATTTTACTAAAACATATTTGGTTATATCCTCATATTTTGTCCCAAAGAATCTACCCCTGCACTACGGCCTATTATTATTAATGATCTACCCTGTACATTATATTTCGAAAATGACCTCATCTTTGTATATTGTATGATAATCCGTAGAAAATGTTTGAACTTTTTTTTTGGTCTACGGGAAATGTAGATATGAAATGTAGATTTAAACCTCATTAACTTACATTTGCTTAAGTTAATTTAGTTTAAATAAACGCTACTTAAGAAATTATTATGATTTCGTAATTTCAGAATTTGTAGAAGAAATATATATACATGTTTTCAAAACTTAGAGAAGAAATTACTTTGACATAAAACCAATTCAGTTATAAAGTGAAAGACACCAGCTTTTCAAACATTTAAAAAACAAAAAGTAATTCTACATATTTCTCTAAATCTACAGTCCATCTCGTGATAAGCAAAAATACCGATATTTACAGTCTTGTGAATGTAGTTTGCTAAGAAATATAATATAAAGTCTGATACTTACAGAATAAGTAGACAAGAATATCACGTATACATGGAATATAGTGGAAAGCCACATTTGTTTACCAGTATACAGTCCCACACAGCACATGACATCCCTAGGATATCCTCATTTGGCCCAGTATATCCCAATCGAGGAAAACATTCCTCAGGATATCCTTAGGATATCCCAATAAAACATATACAACCTGAGAATATCCCAAATGGGGATATCCAAGACACATCCTGGCAGGATGTCCTGGTAATATCCTGCAAAGATATTAAAAGCACAACAAAATATCCACTGTGGGAATATGCTGGGCAAGTCCTAGAGTCGTCCTATTATCTATTATTTCAGCACGCTATGATTTTTTTAAAGTTGTACATATCATCGCTTATAACTTCTAACCACTCTAAACTCTATTGATTTTAATAATACCAAAAAAAGGCAAGAGATCATTTTTATGTAATATTTCATGCTCTATTTGAAACTTTTTTTACTATCTTTTACACATTTTGAGTAATTTTGAAAAAACACTTATATTTTTTTCACCCCTTCTCGGGGTTGAAAAAAAAATTCTTTCATTAACCGTGTTCAAATACTTCAAAGTAGCATATCAAAATTTTGATTTGTCGACCTATTTCATTGGACTATATATAACCTCTATTAGTTTGGTAGATTTACTTTTAAAGCGATATAAGCCAATTGATAGATACAAATATGCGTATGGAGTTGTACATGTATGTATCACATTTTTATTAGTCATTTTATAAACTTGTATTCCTTTGTCTTCGCTTATTGGCTCAGTTTAAAAGTAATGTCAATGTCCTCAGGTTATTCATAGTAAAGCCCAGACATAACCCATATAAGAGCTGATGATGTCCTGTACACACCCGTACTGGTGTCCCGAGGACGTCATCAGCAAGGCACGAACTGTCCCATTTGGATATCCTACGGACATCCTAAGGTGATAACGGGATCTTCCCAGGATGTCCCATATGCCCTGAAAAGTTGTCCCCAGTATGTTCTGAGGATGTCCTTGTGCTGTATGGGGTGTGTCTCATTTAAAATGAAGACAGCCAGATATTTTCATAATTGTTTGAAATCCAGACTTGAGCTTTTGTACAATTGTAGTCCTATATAAGACGTACATTTCGAGACTATCAACTTAAATTTAAGTAACAAACCGAGACAACAGCAGCCCCCCAAATGGGGCCCATTCCCGATATTTTGCGTCGCGTTGAAGATATCGAGAAATCTTATTAGAAAAAGTTGTTCAGAATCTAATTTTGAGCCCCGGTACCAAATTTAATTATGAAATTCGCATTTTTAGTATTTTCAATTATTTCCCGCAAAGTCCACACACGGTTACAATGTTGGTTTTCAATTTAATAGGATGCCATGGAAACAGAAACTATGATTAAAATTGATGTCAATCTGACAAAACTTTGAGTTATAGTGTAAAGTTCTAGTGTATAATCGTAAAATGCGTCTTCATTTAAGGGAAGAAATCGAAATAATAAGGTTATTTGGTGATGGAGTTCGTAGTAGCAGAGAAGAAGCCACCGAATTTAACCGAGGACATCCTTTACGAGTCAATATTACTCATGGAACTACAGTCACCATAAGTGCTCGTTTCAATGAAACTGGCAATGTTATTAAAAGCCCTCAGACTGATCTACCCCATCTAATACATCCGCATCCTGAAGATAACGTAATCTTAGCCGCAAATCGAGCGAATCCAAGAGCGAGTCTACGAAATTTAGCGTCTCAACTGAATACAGACAAGGAAAAAATTAGAAGATATTTCATACGTCATAAAATCAAGCCTTATAAACCAAAATTTTTACACATTTTGAAAGAAGGCGATGAAAATAGAAGGTTAGATTATTGCTGTTGGGCCCAGGGACATTTTTTAGACGACCGGAATCTAAATAAAGTTTTGTTAATTGATGAGGCTACATTTACCACTAATGTGGTGGTAAGTTCTCAAAACTGTAGATACAGGCCACAGAAAATCCTCATTGGGTTATTAATTGTAAAAACCAATATTCAGAAAAAGTAAACGTATGGTGTGGAATTTTAGGAGACCGAATAATTGGTCCGTTTTTTTTAATAGCTCGTTAAATGGTGAGCATTTAGTTAACTTCTTCGATACTGAATTATGGGATACAATTGAAAATCTTCCTCTTAATGTGTGACAGGAGATCTTTTTTCGGCAAGATGGTGCGTCAATACATTATTCCATAAATGTTCGTCAGTGGTTGAACGAACATTTTCCAATGCGCTGGATAGGAAGAAGTAGTCCTTTTGAACTCTGGCCTCCTAAGAAACCCGACATTACAAAATTAGATTTTTATTTCTGGAGAACAGTGAAGAATACAGTTTACAAAACAAGGCCCAGAAATAGAGAAGAACTTTGTGCTAACTTAAGACGAGCTTGTCGCGAAATCACCAATCCTGAGCTGAGAAGAGTAGCTAAACATAATCCTAAAAGAATTGAGAAATTTATTCAAATTGAAGGAGGATTAGTTGAGAAAGGCTACATCCGATAATTAATTAAAATTTTCAGTTTATTAAATGTAATGAGCAATTATTTCAAAAACTGATTGTTACTTTAAACTGTTTTTTACTTATTTCAGTTACCAAAAGTTAAGTGTTTGTTTTATTTTCTAATAAAATGTATGTTTTGTTAAATCGACACTTGTGCAATAAACTTTTTTGCAATTCCATGGCATCCTATTATATTGAAAATCAAAATTGTAAACGTGTGTGGACCGGGAAAATATTGAAAAAACTAAAAATGCGACTTTTATAATGAAATTTGGTATTGGGGCTCAAAATTAGATTCTGAACAACTGTTTCTAATAAGTGTTTTCGATATCTTCAACGCGAAGCAACATATCGGGAATGGGCCCCATTTGGGGCTGCCGTTGTCTGGTAGTTTCGAAATGTAGGTCTTGTATAGGACTACAATTAGGTACACCAAAGCTCAAATCTGGATTTCAAAAAATTATGAAAATATCTGGGCGTCTTCATTTTAAATGAGACACACTGTATAATATAAAAGACTGTATTCAGGTAGTGACGCGAGAGCGTATTCTTCGCTCGACTTCGGTTTTACTGCTATTATGTTGTGTATGAATTTTTATAGAATAAATGTCGTTTATAATAATTATTTTCTATTGTTTCTTCCAACAAATATTGTTTGCGAATATAGCACGACGCAGGTTCGCACCTCGCTTGTTCCACTACTTTTACTTCAATATAGAAAGATATATACCAATTCTTTTCTCTGAGAAGGCTTACGTTTTATATAATTAACTATTTTATCAATTTTTTTTAAAAACACATTGATAAATAACTGAATAAACATGAAGTCGCGTTCTTGAGAATAACTGCAAAATTTTAGAACAAAAAACTATATAAATGTATTTTCCTTTTGACGGCGTTTCTCCTCTTCTTGTTTTTCATCTTGACGTCGTTTCTCTTTTTCTTGATGTATTCGTAGTTTTTCTTGTCGTCTTCTTTCCCGTTCCTCTTTCTCTTCCTGGCGTTTTCTTTCCTGTTCTTCTTTCTCTTCCTGACGTTTTCTTCCCCGTTCTTCTTTCTCTTCTTGGCCCATCATAATTTTTTGCATTTGTACGAATAAGTCCTGTATTTGTTTCTCGGATGCCATACATCTAGTCGCCATAGGCATATGACTACGTTAAAATCAACAAAATTTAAAAATCACCTCAATATCGGTAATGGAACTGTCCAGAGAAATCTCGCAACAGCACGCAAAAGTGTTATTTAAAGCCTTTGTCACTACCCAGCTACTGTCTAAATAGAAAAGTTCTAGAAAAGTCACAAAAATGCACTTAATAACACGAAAAAGTCTTGTTCAAAGTCTTTATCACTTCTTAGTTCAAAGGATACAATTACTACTATTAATGTTCTAATAAAATGTTCTACAATGTCTTCAAAATGCATTCAACACTATTTTCCTGTTCGAAAATAACCCTCGAACAATGTCCAGCACTCTTTCCCGAAAATACACTGTCCAAACCTTCTCGAACACTTCCGAAAAATCCTCTTGTTAAAATTCCGCTTCTGGCACCAAACTGTTGCGTGCCCCTAGGAAACATCCTGAAAATTTCTTCGCGTACAAAAAATGCCGTGCTTTATAGGTATCTAAAATATCATTTATATAGTAGGCATATTTTCCAAGATATAATGGATTTAAAATTGGTATGGTATGGTCAATATTTCCTTAAAAAGTGAGACATCTTTCAATATAACTTAGCAGCAGGCCCGACAGGAGGGGAGGGGGTCAGGGGTGTTTTCTCCCAGGCACTGAGTTTTCTGTGGGTAGTCAGCATTTTTGAGGGGGCCCAGGTTCCACCCGTAGTTGGAGATGCATGTGCAAATTTTGATTGCATTTGCTTTAGCTAAAACAAGAGAGGTATACTTTTAAATGATCAGTGTGATGTAAATACAATAAATAAATGTCCATGTTCGCAACTTGTATTGTCTATAACGAAATAGATATCATATTCTTAGGTAGGAATACATTTCGATTGAGATAAATATTATATTATGAGGAATGCCACCCCCTGCCCTTCGAAATTGTATCGAAATTGGTGGGGGCCGTATGTTATTACCCCCAAGCCCCGATTTTCTCTCGACGGCCCTGCTTGGAAGAATTTCAAAACTGTCCAATGTACATTATTCTTAGCGAATGATAATAGAGACATAATGAACACATTTTTAAAATTTTTTCCGCTTCTTCATTTCTGCGTTTCTCCGTTATTCGCGGTTAAAGTGAGGGGTCACATTTGAATCGTATATTAGTAAGGTTTTAATCGAGGGGTCAACACTAGATTCTTGGTTTTCGAGGGGGTACTTCGGTCACTTGGAAAGCGGTTAAGAAAATATTTCTTTTCTCACATTATATCCAGCCTGACAAATACTGTAGGCTTGTCTGCATTTGTTTAGTGCACATATAAAAGGCCGTAAAAATCGGTCATTAAAATATCAAAGTCGGTACAATGACTGTTGACAATAAAACTACAGAACCGTACTTCTAATTTTTTCAAATTAGAATTAACAAAATATTACTCGAGAATCAAAAATCGTGTTTTCTGTACAAGCCCTATGACGTTTCTGTAATTAAATAAATTAAAAAATCTTACACACTGCTTCGCGTCCAAATAGGAATATCTTATGCATTGGTGGGCGCACTGCCCATCTTTTGCGAGAGTTAAATTCAAAGTACGGCCCTGTTTATCTGTTCCCTAGGTATGACGTTAGGAGACCAATGTACAAAATTCAACACATGAATCCTAGCAGGCCATACCTTAAAGATATGGTTGAAATTATTGTGGAAAGAGGAAAAAATACCATCACTTACAGAAAAAGTTTTACTTCTATCACATCTTATGAATTAAACTTTTTGCAAGCCAAATTTTAAAAAAGTGGGTTAAGGAAGCCAAATAATAGTCCACAGCCAAGAGGAGTTACTGAGGAAAGAAAAAAATCTGTTTTAAAACACCTGTCTTCTCTAATACCAAAAAACCGCTTGCATTTTTGGCAAAATTTGCCCGTAAATAACGCGTCGCCTAACTTAATAAATGAAATAGGAGATACTTAAAATGTATTATTTTGTTACCTTTCTTAATAAAATTTAAAGCACTTATTCAGTGTTCTTAATTAAATCTATTAAGCCAGTGATGATTCAAGTTTTCAACTTACTACTTAAGTGTCTTTGAATAATTAGATTATCACTGCAGGAGCGGATCCAGCCCCCAAAAAAGGTTGTGGTCACGGCTACCCGAAAATCGTCCAAGTGCGAGTCGGACTACGGATTCGCTTACGATCGATACATTTCTATAAAGGAGACATTTACAAAATGTATGACGCCCCGGGCAAGACGTAAATTCTTAGGCATCATTAGTCGCCTGTCGCTGCGACTAGCAACCAGTAACCACGTGATCAAAATAACTGGGATAAAATCATTGGCGGCAATGTCATGGAATTTGACCTATTGAGGACATATTTAAAACATTTTTTGGAAACAAAAAAATTGTAAAGAAATTTTTTGTTCTTGCTGTTATCAGCGTTTATTTTTATGTTGTACAATTTATAATCAAAATATTATGCTTAATTTATTTAGAAATAACGTTAAAATGACTTATAAAAAATGTCACGGAGTTAATATTTAAATTCATTTATTTTTATCTAAAAAAACATAAACTAGTGAAAGAATTTTAAGCTTTAATTTAAAATAAAGATAATAAATTGATCTTAAATTTTTCGAAAGTTGTGAAGCTTTGGAAATCATAAATTTATCTTTTAAAAATATTAACTCCAATGTTCCGCTTATAAGTATAACCTCCAATTTATTACAATAAATGATATATTGCCATACATGTTTAATGCATACATAAATGCAATTTTTATTATAATCAATAATTAGAAGTTCACTAAAATCCATTTTTTCACGATTAAGATTATTACGATTCATTTTTAACTTTTTGTTATTAAATGAAGGAATAAAATAATTTACGATTAACGAAATGATCACTGATTAGCGATCATCAGAAAAAAATTAAACAAAGTTTAATTCTAAGTGATATATCGCTACTCCGCTAGCGATATATCGCTAATCCGCTTGCATTTCAACGGCTCATTGTTTCTTTTTTTTTTATTAAAGCATTGGATATAACATTAGCCTATCGACCTCAATTAGGGTTGTGGGCATACCCACCGTGCCTACAATGGTGGATCCGCGCTTAATTACCAGATACAACTCTAAAAGGCAGTATATGTACCTTTTGGGAAAAGCAGAGACATGTTTTTTCAATTTGTGTCGTTTCAAATAAAATGGAGATGCTGTAGTTTAGCTTAGCAGGGCAGTATAATGGTTAGCTTGTTTTTTCATACACTAACAAACCATATTTTAAATACTTCCCCTCACAGTAACATCTAAGATATTAGCATTATGGTGGTTAATATATTGCGACCTGCTCTCTATGCCATACACCCAGGTATCAAAATTTTCTATAATACAATTTTTTATCTACGATAAGAAAACTTTAGGTTTGTTCATAGTGACAATGTAGTGAAGTGGCATTGTCGTGTTAATGAGCTCCTTAACATTAACCCAATAATTAGGCACTAATCTGTTTATCCTTCTCTGACGTTATCAGAAAGTTTTGAACAATTATAATGATGTCAATGTAAATAACATTCCTGATAACTTATTAAATTAAGATAATCAACTCATAAAGTGGATATTTGTGTAAACGTAAAATGTCGTAGGTAGGTACTTGAAATATGTCTAAAATATAATTACTGCATCCTTCATATTTCTTGAAAAACTCTGATTTGATTTCAATGAAAATTATAGATTAATTGGTGCCTATTGCAAACTAGCTGTAGCTATAATAAGTTATGGAATGGCCCATATTTAGGGCCGTCGAGAGAAAATCGGGGCCCGGGGGTAGTGACATACGGCCCCCCCCCTCGCAATCAAAATTTGCATATGCATCTCCAAATTTTCCCGGATTTCAGAAATTCGGGTAGAATCCGGGCCCCCTTAAGAACTTCGGACCCGGGGGAAAACACCCCCCACCTCTCATCGGGCCTGCCCATATTCCACACGAGAGAAAAACAAACACTTAAGTGCAGCATCGGACTGGGACCCAGAGGGCCTACCGGGCAAATTGTTTTGAGGGCCACATATCAAATTTTTTAATATGTTTTTTTGCATACCCATCCTCTAAGTACTTTTCCAAGTTAGGTAGCCCCTAGGAGAAGAAATGGATAGTTCTATTTTATTTATTTAAAAATAAATACATATATTTCTGTTAGGTACATAACATGATCAAAGTAAAATATATCCAATAATAATAAGCCGGCCATCGTCAAGTCAAAATCATCGATTTTGGTTAGAAATTTAAAAGAGCAATTTTCTTATAGGAAAAATTGCGATGAACACGATGGTGACACTTTTTAATGAAAACGGTGCGTCAGCGTTCTTAAATTAACTGTTAAAAAAGCAAAAAGTGTATGAAAAAAACCAATGGATTTTTTTAACAATTGAAAATTGGTTAGTTCAATATATTAACTTTATGTTGTCACAAGATTTTTTCAAAAAAATTAATTAGCAAACAATTGACAATCGTAAACGCAAAATGGTATTTATCTCCGGTTCTAGTTAACGGATCGATTTCTATATCTAGGCTCCAAATTTTCTTTTTTTTTTATTATCTTTCATTTGCTGACAATTGCATTTCGATATGACGTTTCTGAGCTGAGATATTTCATTTGTTTACTAAGCAATTTTTTTAAAAACGTTGGCGGGGGTAAAGGAAAAGAGCGCCGAGACCACACAGAAATGCATGAAACGTCTTTGTCTTTCTGAAGAGCTCGTAATAAGAGTGAAAACCCTTTCAAAGGATAAGCATTTCTAAGAGACAGAATTATAGATACTTCTTCAGAGTGACTTCTGAATGGAATAGTTTGGGACAACTTATGCAAGAAAAATCAGTTTAGAGCACTTTGTGCCTAGATCTGGTCGTGCTAAATAATTATAATAATTATTTTATACCATTCATGAAAAATGTCTTAGTTTTGCATGGAACATCGTTATGAGTGGCTTTAGGCTTTTCTGAAGAGTACCCAATAAGGACGAAAAACGTTTCAAAGGCTAAGCATTTCCAAGAAATTGAATGAGATTTTATGAAAATGTAATTCATTTGAATGAAAAAATTTTTAAAGACAAGGTACGTAAATAAATTAATTTCAGGCCTTTGTTCTCATTTTTAACTGAATTTACATATCGTAGGGGATCATGTAGATACTAGTTTAGCCTGCTTAGCCGTAGGGGACTAGGTTGGATGCTAGTGTTAAAATGAGAATGGCAAATCAGAATTTTACTTGCTAGCATAACCAGAAGTCAGGTTATCGAAAGAATGCAAAGATTTCATTAATATTTTTATATATATAGTTTTTCCTTTAGTTCTCATAGATAGCTTTTCCTTCCACTGTTTGCAAAATCCTATAAAGAAAATGTTTCAGAATGTTATAGTTATAGAAGTTATAGACCAAGAGCTCGCGACACTCAAACCGTGCTGAATCCATTGTGAACAAAAAAATTACAGAATGTAGTAATAACATTGTATAATACGAGATCGCGTGCCTGCCTGCTCGGATCGGTTGCGTTTATTAAAAAAAAAAAATTGTGGCATCTTCAAACGTATTAATGGTATCATCGCAATGTGGATAAAATTTTTCATACAGCTGCTAGACACACTACCAAATACGAATTTGAGTGCCTGTCAGCCGGAATCGGTTGCGAAATCCCGCCTGCCAATTAAAAAACCGGTTCCAAAAACTGCAGAAGTTGGCTCATCGCAATGTGTACGAAAAAAAATTCACGAGGCAGTTTAAAGCATTCAAAATTCATCTTCGAGTGCTTGCCTTGTCGACCATGTTGCGCTAAGTGCCCGCCAGCCCCTGAAAGTTGCGCGCTCGGCGCCGTTGAAAGTTGACCGAACAATGCACAATGCCGCCTTTCTCTTCAGCCCCGTCCGTCAAAATTGATACGGCCTCCACACATATAACAGATTGAATACAAGCGTGTTCATCGTTCATCTCAGTCGCAGCTAATGTTTCGAGTGCGTAGGACGTATATTTTTATATGAAAATAGAAAATGGGTGAAAACCATAAATTCTGTGTTTTTTGCGAAGTACAAGACCAGAATCTGATCTTGTTCATATTAGCGATTTTAACGCAGAGCGAGTACAGTTTCAAGTGTCGCCAAAATCATAAGTTAAAGTACAATGACGTGGTTAACACAGTTACGCCAGAAATTCAACGATTAGTGTAGCGTAGACAAAGACAGATTCGAGAAACCAATCAAGAAAGCGAAAGTTTTGACATTCCTCGATGCGCAGCCAAAAAAAATATTGGGGTTGCAGGGAAAGTACAAGATGCAGAGAGAATTATTTGGTAGGCTTTTAGGGGTTGCAGTTGACCAACCATTAGACCTGAGTGAGGTTCTCTAGTTCCCCTTGACACCGATGCCTCTATCTCTGTGTCACGTAGACGGTTCCATACATAAAACCGACAAGTCTGCGCTTATGAAGTGATTGGAATCCAAATTGAAAGTTGTAAGACAAGTAATGTGCATCTCATGGTCATTGATGATTTTTTGTTCTCCATACAATCAAGGAAATTCCTATTTAGTATGGGAAAATCGCCAGCAAACGCCTAAATGTTTTTCTGAACCACAATACAAAAGAAATAGCGGTAACAACTCTTACTTCAGTCCGTCCATCAAAGACAACGAGCATTTGCTTCTAGATAATACAGAAGATCGCCAATTCCGATTCTCAGGTCCTGAGCAAAAGCACTGCACCGATTTTACAAAAGATTTGAAGAGCATACATTTTTAAAAGGCTTTGATTGAATTCTTTGTCAAAGAGTGGTCGAAAGACAAGTACGCGATGAATTTGAAGACGAAGGCGCTGTATGTTAACTCAAAGCAGTGTCACAAATTTCAAGTTGTCAACGGATTTTGTTTCAACAATTGTTGAAGAATTGTCTTGCGAAGAGCACGGGGATGCCGACACGAAAATCGTATACCATGTTTGCAATGCAAATCAAGATTCAAACGTCATAAGATGTTCAGATACTGACATTCTTATAATAATGCTTACAAACATGGAACACGTGAAAATCGGAACAAAGATTTATATGAATGTTGGCGTATCGAATTCTCAACGCTACGTTGATGTAACGAAATTGTATTCACACTTGGGTCCCTATCTATGCAAGTCGTTACCTGGATTCCATGCTTTGGCTGGTTGTGACTTCAATCCATTTTTTTTCAGGAAGGGGGAAAAAAGGTTTCAAAATATTACAAAATTCAAAGGAACACCAATTAGTTTTTGCAAAGCTTAGTAACTTGAATAGGGTAATTGACGATGCGGTTTTTTAAAAAATCGTATGCAAATTGTACAGCGTGAGAGACGTGCAAAATGTTAACGAAGCACGCTTATCAATTTTCTTAAAAAATTTCAAGGTCAATGATGTGTGTAAGATTTTCATGAAAAATGCAACCAATTTCGATGGATCCAGTATTCCCCCATGTAAGGCAGAGCTTCAACAGCAAGTTTTGCGAATAACCTACATCGCAAATATTTGGAGTAATGCGCACTTAAAAATACCAATGGCTCTTTGCCCTGCTGATTGCGGATGGCTTGAAAAGGATGGAAAGTACACGATCAACTGGTTCGAAGGAGATCAAGTTCCACGATTCGTCCAAGACATAATCATCCAGCCCCAGACACCAATTCAAGGTATTAGTTCCGCATTCGCAGCTATTAAGCAATATTAATAAATTATTCATTTTACAGAGGAAACGAATCAGCCGGAAAACGTTCAAGCATTGAAGAAAATGAGAATGACAGCGATGGGGTAGAAAGCGATGATAGCGAGAATGTTTCCGATGAGGAATACCTGAGCGAATGAATTTTTAATAAATATTTCTTGTAGAAATAAAAACTTGCAAAATGGAAACGTATTTTCTCTTGTAGTATCTCAAAAATTGATGAAGATACAAGTTTGTAATAATGTTTTTTGAAGGGGAAAAGCACTCATTACTTTTTATGCACTGAAGTACACGAATAATGTTTTTTGAAGGGGAAAAGCACTCATTACTTTTTATGCACTGAAGTACACGATAAGAGAAGTTCTTTTTTTTCTCATGCAAATTACCCTATTTTCTATTTCAACATGTATTATACATTTAAAATAATAACAAAATAATTTAACCGGGGCTGAGCGAGGTCGTGCTGCCTTGGAGAGCTGGAGAGCGGCATTGTGCATTATATTCGGAGAGGCAGACGCTTTAAATCGCATCTAAATTAATTTCTAGCTTCTCTTAAATTTTGGTGCATATTGAAATGACCCCGATCAACTTTCATCGGCGCCGAGCGCGCGACTTTCCAGGGGTTGGCAGGCACTTAGAACAACATGATCGACAAGGCAGGCACTCGAAAATGAATTTTGAATGCTTTAAACTATCTCATGAATTTTCTTCGTGCACATTGCGATGAGCCAAATTATGCAGTTTTGGAACCGGTTTTTTAATTGGCAGGAGGGATTTCGCAACCGATTCCGGCTGGCAGGCACTTGAATTCGTATGTAGTAGTGTGTCTAGCAGATGTATGATAAACTTTATCCACATTGCGATGAGGCCATTAATACGTTTTGAAAATGCCACAATTTTTTTTTAAATAAACGCAACCGACTCGAGCAGGCAGGCACGCGATCTCATATTATACAGTGTTAGTACCTACTACATTCTGTTTTTTTTTTGTTCACAATGGAATCAGCACGGTTTGAGTGTCGCTCTAGCTCTTGGTCTATTATCAATAGAATGAAAAGATAGAAACGAATATTTTCATAAATATGTATTTTTTCTATTCTTCATAGATTACGTTTTCTGCTGTTTCCAAAATCTTATAAAGAGTACTTATGTTTTATTTGTATAGTTACTGTCGTAACACCTTTACGTACAATGAAGTACAATATTTATACACTACAAAACTTTAATAAAAATAAACAATATTTCTAAGTGTCTTAAGTATCGTTTATATACAGCAATATGTATACAGAAAATTCAATAGTTGAAACAATTTAAATTAAGTAAAATAATACAAATCTAAATTAAATAAATAAATTGAATAAATTCAGTGTAGTGTTATAGTTTATAATTTATATCACAGAACTTTATTCATAGGATATTACATGCCAATAGAAAAACAATAAATCAAAGTCACAATAGGTATGTGCACGTAAATATTAGTTTAAACTGCATATATGCTCGTTACTCGTTGATATGTTTATGTTAATATTTTAACTATTTCTATAAATCTTATATTTGGTTACTAGCTTGAATTTAGAATTCAAATGGCGACCATTAGAAACTGAGACATTCTTTTTGTGATCCTGTAGAGATCAATATAACTGGATTTAAAGGAAAACCTGGTCCCCTTATTGTATGTCAATAAATGTTCGGGCCCATGAACTACTACGAGATAATAAGATCATGTTTACGATTGTTTCATATTATAAAATTCTTAATGAACGTGAAATGAACAAAGATGATACCAACTAGGTGAATGACAATTTTGAATCGAATGGTACAAATATTATAAACGTTTTAATTTACACATAAACGTTATGATAAAAGCGATGATAAAATACCAAATTCACTATATCCTAGGTAATCACACTGCTTTAAGTAGGTACCTAACAGTTGAAAAGTGAGAGAGTAGAGTTTTAATAATTCAATAGAGTTCAATTTTAATAGTAGACGAAGCGGTTAATAGAAAATTCAAGTGTATCCATTGAAAATTGCAAATTGTAGAGCATCTCCGAGCTGTCAAACGTCGCCGCCGAAGCACATTTGCTATTCTCAATGGCAATTTTAGAGCTTAATAAAAGTTCAAATCAATACAAATATTGTACCATTTTTTAGAGCAGAATTTTCTCTTTTCATGTTATAATTAAAATCGATTTCTTCCAGAATTAACCAATTAAGAATGACTTTTATCAGTGAAGATCGACCGATGACGGAACACAGCACAACGGTAAAGATTATAGAGAATTGACAAGATAGGACAGCCGGCGAAAAACCTTTGATCTTTTGGCAATGGCGCCATTCACCTCCACATTTACACTGGAGTTATAGCAAAGATTAGGGAATTAACAAGATAGGACAGTCAGACGGAGAAGACGAAATAGACGAAAACAGTTGTGAACTGCAAATTAAAGGGGCACGACATCCAGCGGGAAAAAAGTTTCAAAATTATTCTGTCAATGAACAACTCTATCCTACCTAAATAGATATCTAACATATGAACATAGGAATACTTCATGTGACATATTACGAAGCAACCTGTTTCTTTAGTGACCTTGGGTTCTGACTGTCAGCTGAGTTCGGTCGTTCTATTAGGACAGCGTGGTCGACTTTTCACTACTGGCCTCTCTATTTCATGTTACCTTCTCCGTCTGATTGTCACATTGTGGCAACTGCGCAGTAACTCCAATTTAATTGTCAAGGTCAATGGCGCCATTGCTAAAAGATTAAAGGTATTTCGCCGACTGTCCTATTTTGTTAATTCTCTAATCTTTAGTTATAGACCAGTAATCACAATGTGTTAATCACACGAAACAGATAAAATGAGAGAGAGGGAGAGAGAGGCCAATAGAGAAAAACCGAAAAATCGACAACACCGTCGAACGTATGAAACGATGATAATTTCTTTAGGGAAAATACAACGAATCATTAAGTTTAACTTACTTTAATGATAGGTATACAAAAAATGTACAAACGAAGCAGAGCACTTGACATCAGGGTTTGTGGGTAAACTTTACAAAAACTTTCGTCAAAATAATCATATAATATATAAACAAATCATTAAAAATCCAGCTGACATATAGCAAAATACAAAGCAAAACTGTACACAATAAGAGTCTGTATACGGTAAATAACTAAACTACACTAAACACGATCTGGCCAGAGCGGTAAAACAAAGAAGTCTTACTTTAACATAAACAAGCTCGGAAAACACACAAAAGGAAATACTATAGACTGTACATAAAATTAATAACATAAACTGGCTCGGCCGTTGAACACTATGTTTTTATGCCCAAAACACACGGGAGATGTCAAAATACGGGGCGATATAGTTACGTAAACATTTCGTTCACATGAAGTTATTCACGCACTATAGTCTCCTCATGGGGTAAGAGAAGTCTTTACCGGACGGTAACATCTTTCCAACCTCTCCCTTGTCTAGCTAGAGTCCCTTGGCGTAGGAACATACCTGCGTACTACAAGCTACTCGTTATTGGTCAAGCATTGGCCATGACTAGCCGATAAAATTTAAGCGCGTATAATTTAAATTTAAAATAATGACTAGAATAGTCGCGCGCTTTATCTAATTTACGGTACTGAGTGTTCTTATAAACCGTTACACGTAGAACAACTGAACTCAACATCAATATGGATATGTTATAAATTATTATTATAGATAGGCATTATAAATTAGAGTACCACCAGTAGAAGTTGCAGTCGGGCTTGTTCAGAGCTGGACAAATTACTTTGATAAAGTAATTAATTACAGATTACAAATAATTGCTTATGTTAAAAAGTAATTTGATTACCATGTAATTAAATTACTAATTATTTGGTAATGGTATTTGAATAAATAAATTACTCTTAAAATTACTCTATAGCTTCTAAATTTGTTAAAATGGAAATGGGAGATATTTAGTAAATCATAAGAGGATTTGTTAGTGTACAAATAATTTTAAATATATGCTTACCTACAAATACTGAATAACACAAAAGGAAGATTAATGTAATTTTGCTATTAATCAGTACAGACAGTAATAACAAAGGATTGAAATTTTATAACTAAAAACAAATGTAAAAATGTCAAACTGTGAAATATGTATTAATACTATTATATGTTCAGTGCCGGATTTCCCAATAGGCAATGTAGGCAGCTGCCTAGAGCGGTACATTTTTTAGGGCGGCATGCCGCCAAAACATTTTAACCAATAATGACAAAATTATTATTATTATCCATTTTATGATTTATAGTGAGAAATACATACATACACAGGCCCGATGAGAGGAGGGGGGGTCGGGGGTGTTTCCCCCCGGGCCCAGCGGCTTTTGAGGGGGCCCAGCGGCTTTTGAGGGGGCCCAGGTTTCGTCCGAAGTTGGAGGTTAGTATTTGCATTAGATCAAACGAGAGAGGTATATTTGTAAATGATTAGTGCGATGCAAATAATAACGAGTTTCGAATGACTTGCATTGTTTATAACGAGAAAAATTTGAAATTGTTAGATAAAGGAATATTCTCATTGTTGCTGTTTAAAATTTCTATCGTGATAAATATTTAGTCCCACGCTCTTTAAAATTTCGATGGAGATAAATATTGTATAATCTAGGTAGTAGCACCCTTTGCTCTTCAAAATGTTGACCGAGACAGATATTCTATTTTGAGGAATATCATCCTCCCGCTTTTCAAAATGTCGACTGAGATAAATGTTCAATTTTAAGGAATGTTACTTCCTCGTTTTCTTTAAAATTTCGACCGAGAGAAAGGAAAGGTTCCCCCTCGGTTTCCAAAATTTTGATAGAGATAAATAGTTTGATAGTATGAATGTCACCCCCCCGCTCTTCGAAATTTATATTGTATATTGGTTGGTGTTGTATGTTACAACCCTGTGGGCCCCGATTTTCTCTCGACGGCCTTGCACTTACGCGTTTAAATACCTACTTAGGCTTTGTCTGAAAAAGGACGTCAGATTCAAATCTGCCTACGGGCGGAAAATTCCAAAATCCGGCCCTGTATATGTTTATGTTTTCTTTTAATAGGACTAATTTTTCAAACAACTTATTTGACAGAGCGTGGCGTCTAAGGGAGTTTATATAAGTGGCGAGAGAAAATAGCCTTTCAACAGTGGCAGAGGACGGTAAACTGGCGTTGTATCTTATGATCTTATGAATATTGTTCTAATAAGCGGGTAATCTTCCAGAATTTCAATATTACCTGTAGGATCTCCTAAATATTTTAGTAACTCTAATTCTATTTTATTGTTAATTAATCCATGGGTATTTTCAGTTTCGGGAACTGGAAGTTGCGGAAATTTTAGTGTTAATGGATCTTCATTGAAATAAAAAAATGTGTTGTATCGTTTCATTTTCCAAATGTGGCTATGGTTGCCTCCTGCTTAGCTTAATATGACTGGAGAAGACAAACTTGCTGTTTTCTCCCTTATCAGATGTATTATACTTTTCATGTCAGCTGAATTGTCGCTCAGCCACCGTAATTTTAAGCTAGGAATAGTCACAGTAGCATTAATAGCCTCATTTGAATTATCATTGATGGTAAATAAATATAAAAACAATTTTTTCTAGTGCTTGTCTAACTTTACCGAGAATTATTTTGCTGTTTTTAATTTTGAGACCTAAAGTATCATTATTACCACTATTACTCAGTTTTTCTAACTTCACCTTTAACGATAAAATACGGGCAATAAAAAACCAAATAAAGTATTGTTTTCTCCTTGTAAAAAGTTCAAAGTACTTGCTATACGTTCCAGAATTGCACAATATTATTCTAAATACTGAAGTTCTGTGTCCTTGGGGATCGTTAATATTTGGTTTCACAAACAAATGTTTTAATTTATCTTTATCTTTGAGGGTTCGTGAAATTGAATTATAAAACGAATTCCACCTGGTTACTGTTGGGTAACTCAATACATGTCTAAGAATATTTTTTGATAATTGACAAAGCATGTTTCACTTTGAAATTGTGAAAGTCATAGTCAGCGAAAAGTAAGATTCGACGAGTTCACTTTGTAACCAGGCGGAACTGCTGATACGGGAAAAAAGGGCAACGGAGCCGTGGAATAATAAAAAAGTCAGTTGGGTTTTGGGTTCGAAAAGAGAAAGTGTAAGCACGTGTACTGCGTGGCCCCCAACTATTCTCCTGGAGGGTGGCCCACCAAGGGTGTCAAAGATTTTCAAGAAATGTAAGTAATTATTATTATACTTGTATCTTTGCTGTTTAATAAACTTGTACCTTGTTTTCTACCACTATGTTTTATTTGATAGAGTATTCATTCAGTAATTAATTTAAACCCTCTCGTATGCCAAGCGAAGGCGTCATGGATATCATCGATAGGACCCCGCAATTCACTTTTACGTTATGCTAATGAGATTAGGTACACATCCAGTATTTTTTAATTTCGATTGCTTAAATTGCTATTCAGCGTCGGCGCCGCCCGATGCCGACGCCCGATTGCAACTTTCACTCTTTTTATCATTGCATGTATTATGTAAGGCCATTCTCGTGCTCTCATTGACTGTTTGAATTTATTATTCTAAAATAAAAGAATGTTTCTAATTTTCTCTTCTCTGTTATCCTTTCTAGTATTCTAAAAATAGCGAGATATGTACTTTAAGAGTGTATTATAGGAAATGCAGTTCTCGAATCAATGCCTTATAGCGTAACCTTTGTAGGCGCCAAGCGTCGTGACGCCGATATACTTGCTTGTTGATTGTATAATATGTTGCTGATATACAGGAGGTCCTTAAGTATATTCCGATATTGAAAGGAGTGACTGCTACTATTTTAGGTAGAAAAGTTCATAGGAACCCATGTCTTAAACGGCGTAGTATTCGAGTTACAGGGTGTTCAATTAAAAAAAAATGTTTTTACTAAAATTCTTTGACTTATTTAATTGCAACAGTAACAGTTTTTCTAGAACTAACTTATGCACCTATTTGAAAATTCCTGTGCATTGTGATTTTATAATACATGTTATAGTATTTCTATTCTCAACTGAGAAATTCAGTCTAAAGCGCTCCTAGCTTGCCTGCGACGGAATAACATCGTATCTGAATATTACAAACGATACTCTTATATAAATATAGTCAACCAGATATGTTATGCGCTTGTGCATGGTAGTCAACTTCAAACAAAAGTAGTCGATTCTTTACCTGGCTTACCATTATAAGCCCGCTACCTGCTCTTACTTTATCCGTAAAAGTGCCGCACAGTTATCGTTAGGCTAGGCGCGCACGGGTGACTTTTGTCACGCAACTGTTTTGTCGCCTATTTCGGAGTCCATCGAGTCTTATGGAGATGCGCTCACGAGCGATGTGACTGTCACGTCGCTTCGTGAGCGCATCTCCATAAGACTCCGATGGACTCTGAGGTAGGTGACAAAACAGTTGCGTGACAAAAGTCACCCGTGCGCGCCTAGCCTTATACTTGATTCGAAAGTCAAAACAAAAAATCTTACAATCTAGATATTACAATTTTTTTATAAACGTATTTTATACATAATTAGTAAATAAAAAACCTGGACTAAATGTAATTAAATATTGCTTTTCTTCTTTTTAAGAAAAAATATTATTTTTAAGTGTTTGTGTCTGATGGAAGTTAACTCTTCCTTTTTCTCTGGATTTTATACTAGTCGAGTCGCTGTATCGAAATTTTTAAAAAACCCAAAGAATGTTTAACACTTTTCCGATTTTTTTGAAACTTTGGAAATATCTTCTTGGGTCCATAAATCGAAAAGTTAAGAGCTTTTATTTTGTCGGTCGAACCTCCGACATTGTTAAATAAACAAATTAAGTTAACAATGGAATAACTTCCTGAATAATTATTCAAAATGGCTGAATTTAGGGGGGTTTTGGGGGTCGCTGATTACGAATTTGATATTAAAGAGTTCAAATTCAAAATGGCGGAATCAAAATGGCTCATATGTTATTAATTATTTCGTATATTTTTAACTAACAATTGAATAAATGCCAGAAAAATAACTAAAAATGGCTCAAACTTTTTTTGGGGGGGTTTCAGAGGTCGCTGATTACGAATTTGATATCAAAGAGTCCAAAATCAAAATTGCGGTTGTGACACTAGTTGTTTGGAATATTCTCTGTGAATATTCATAATTGTACCGGAAAATTTCCAGAAAAGCTTCTTAGGTCGCAAATTATTAATGTAACATGGAAAAGTCAGAATTGAAAATTGCGAATTCAAAATGGCCGAAATATCATCCATTATTTTAAATATTTTTGTAAATCTGTCATTCTAAAAAAATGATAACTCTTAGAGAAATCGAATATTTTAATATAATAAAATGTTAAATATGACCATGCTTAACGTACGTTTCAAATGTTATTGGTTTGGAGTCCAAATCAGTTATTGTATTCAAAGACCGTTACTAATTAGCATCTACAAGCGAGTGTACGGTCGGAAAATCGCTTCGTTTTTTTCGAATTTCTGGAAAACGGTTAAAAATTTTTGAATGAAATAAAATGCAATGCTAAGCTAATAAATGTACCTTTCGACTGTTTTTTGTTTGAATCGATATCTAGTTTTCAAATGCGACCCCTCACAAGCACCTATCACGTCAGGGTGTGGTCGGAAAATCGCTCCGTTTTTTTCGAATTTCCGGTATACGGTTCGGAATTTTTGAATGAAATAAAATGCAAAGTGAAGCTAATAAACGTATCTTTCGACTGTTTTTTCGTTTGAAGTCGATATCTATAATTGTTGTGTGACCCCTCACAAGCACCTATCCCACCGGCGTGAGGTCGGAAAATTGCTCTGTTTTTTTTTTCAATATCTGGAAAACGGATTCGAATACGTGTAATTGTTTTCAAATGCGACCCTTCACAAACACCCATACCACCAGCGTGCAGCTGGAAAACCGCTCCTTTCGATTTTTTCAGTGAAACAAAAAACAAAACGTTTCTAATGAGCGCACCTTCGAGTATTCTTAGTTTCTAGCAGATTTTAATCATTTGTTGTTATAGTCCAAAAGCACGTTGAGTTCTTTAATTATTTAAGTTCACTTTTCCAACAAATATTTTTTTTCTACATTTTCCAGAATATGTGGTATATGTGGAATTCTATTTTTTGTGTGTACCTGCATACGATGTATCTATAAGATTCACATAAATATATGCCTATGCTAATATACTATACTTCGTAAAAATCATCGTTTATTTGGAAATGCCCGTGGATTTTTGTATCTTTATAAATTTTTTGTTAATAAACAAATGCTTTTCATGAATTTTTAAATTTATTTATTTGTATATGTAATCAGCGACCCCCAAAACCCCAAAAAAATTTCAGCCATTTTGAATAATTAGTCGGGAAGTTATTCAATTGTTAACTTAATTTGTTTATTTAACAATGTTGGAAGTTCGACCGACAAAAAAAAACTCTTAACTTTTCGATTTGTGGACCCAAGAAGATATTTGCAAAGTTTCAAAAAAATCGGGAAAGTATTGAACATTTTTTGGGTTTTTTTATAAATTTCGATATACAGCGACGCGACTATACTTGCTTATTGCTATATTATTACATTTGCATGATGCTCTCATAATGTAAGAGTAAATTTATTATAATGTAATTCTTTAGATTTGTGAATACATGGTCTTTTAGTAGTTAGAAAATTTGCAAGTTTCATATTTAACTGATTGTGGCAGGTGTTTAGTTAAGACGGTGCAGATGAAGTCATATTGGGTATGTATTTTTTAAATATAGTGAATAAAAATTACATTTACAAGTTCATATACTTACTGATGGTTGCGAATGTTTTAAACACGTACGTAGGACATGAGTAACTATAGTACTAATAGTAGAGGGTCCACGCCTTCGAAAGCCGTCTAAATCGCCAAGTAACCCATTCCAGCAAGGTAAATAATTTTTGAGCTCGGATACCGAAAGAGGGTCCTAATGGGCATCAGAAATGGCTTGTTGGACTTTTGTTGACGATTGCACAACTTCTCCACAAGAAAAAAAGATGGCGAAATGTTATTTCAAGAATTCGTGTTTTTAAACGTATACCTCTCGCTAGAGAGTGAACCACATGCGATATTGATTTGATTTTTTTTTATTTATATACTACTGACATGAGCGCATCTATCTGTACTAATTAAATTTCAAACTCGCTTACGGTGTTTTTCTAAATAAATCCTAAATCACAGTAACGAAATTTGTGTGTTTGAAATTTCGACGTGCGGGCAACTATATTAAATATTCAATTTTTTTATATACTATATACGAATGGAATATGGTCTAAAGATCAACAGAGTTTTTGCAAAAAAAATTAGCTCGATATCTTATACAGTTTTTGAGTGAACGGCTTTTTAAAATAAACCATAATTAGATTCGTGGTATTCCTGCAGCATGCGGCTGTTTTCTGGCTAAGTGTAATGCATTAAGATAGTAAGCCAATACATTTTTGAAATTGTGCTATTATTTACATTTTTACAATTTTGCAAAAATATTAACAGGTAAAAAGAAACTCAATTGGCCGATGATTTACTCGATCTATTAATTATGAAGGTGTTGTATAGAGATATTATTTATTAAGTATATCATTATTGTGGTACAAATGATATAGCATTTTACAAATATGAAAACATAAAAACGTACACAAAACTTGTAATATATACATAAGTAATAAAAATAATAATAATAATGCATAATAAGTATACACAGCTCATTAAGCATTGACAAACCACTACATAGGCATTACTATTAAGAAGCACTGTCTGCTAAAAACTGCTCTGTATTATTTCTGCCCTTAAAACAATTGTAAGGAAAGGCTATACAATTATACATGCAACAAAACACCAAGTGGACGCACATTTTTAATCACAGTTTACTTTACAATTCCACTATTTGTTTTCTTTAGAATCAGTTGTGACTTTTTGTCATCATTTGTGATTTTATTTGGTTGTTCTCTATCAGATAACCAAATTTTCTGGGAAAGGGTAAATTGGGAAGGAGATCGGAAAATCGCTTGGACACTAAAATTTTACGTGCTTTGTTAACTGCTTCTCAATACGAGAAAATTTGTTATAAATCCAGGATTTTGTGTTAGGTAGGGGTCTAACCCACTTTTTGTGGATAATTTTTACAATTAAAAGTATTTCGCAGTGAGCAGGGTTTTAACCTACTTCGCTAGGTTCTTCAGTTGCTAGCTAAGCTAAGTACACTGAACCACTGGACTACCGTCCCCTGTAATGCTCGTTTTAAATGCAGTAAGGAAGTGTCTTGTGTAGGACGTAGTTAACGTAAGTCCAATAACCTTAAGGAAAAATAAATACTGCCTTAGCAAATCTAAATATTTAAATTCACTACAGATGGCCGTAGTGAATTTAAATCCTTAATCTGTAAGTCCTATGTGAATCTGTATGGATAGATTCACATAGGACTTACGAGCATCTTAAATTACACGATCATCAATTGCATTGCAGTTATCTCCAAAATTAATCAAAATATATAGTTGGCGTGTTCATTTTAAGGCACAATAACTGCTCATTTATCCTCTTCGGAAAGGATAACTGACAGGTCACACAATACACCGACTGCCAATAACGTTTTTACAATATTTTCTTCTTCATATTTTTCACTTAATTATTTACTGATTTCGTGAGTATCTTAAGATACCCTTTGTTGTCATGTACCCACATAATTTTTGTAGGTTTTCTAGTTTGCAAAAACTAAACATACCTTGCGCAAATATTATTGGTTCCCTTCTTCATGATTGCAAGTTCACATTATTGGGCAACGTAGGTATGTCATTATTTACATCAACATTCTAAAATGTATTTTAGATTATTCGCTTTATATTTGTTACTATTTATAAAGTAATTCCAGTTTAGAATAAGAATTGTGTCTGTTATGGCGAATTCATATAATTCTGATGGGTTTTTAAGTCATACCATACATTTTCTTAAATATGAAATTTTGGACAATTTTTATTTTTTAATCTCAAATTGGTATAATTTATTGACGATTTCATACTGTATTTGCACCTTTCGATATATACAGTCCTTCTAAGCCAAAATGACGTAACTGAAAATTTTCTAAACAAATTGGACGTACTTCAAAGTTTCCTTTTTTCAGTAATCATTAAACCATTATTTCTGCATCTATATTTTAACAGACTCTATTTTAAAATCACGTAGTTGTAACATAACACACAAATGATTGTCTAATTTTCAGACAATTGGTGACCTACTGATTAAGAGTAATATAACACCTTAATCAAATTAGTTATTAGACTAATGTCTATCCACAATTACACAGACCGAATCCTGCCGCAGCTGTCACATTGCGCGTTATCATAACAAGACATTATTACGATCGAATTAAAAAATCTGTAACTCGAAAACTGTATGAGATATCGAGTTAATTTTTTTTGCAAAAACTTTGTTGATCTTTAGACCATATTTCATTCGCATATAATATATAAGAAAATTAAACATTTAATGTAGTTATCCGCACGTCGAAATTTCAAAGACACAAATTTCGTTCTTGTGATTTAGGATTTAATTAGAAAAAAACCGTAAGTGATTTTGAAACTCTACTAGTACAGACATATGCGCTCATGTCAGTAGTATGTATAGAAAAAAAATCAGATCAATATCGCATGTAGTTAAGTTTCTAGCGAGAGGTATACGTTTAAAAACACGAATTCTTGAAATAACATTCCGCCATCTTTTTTTCTTGTGGAGAAGTTGTGCAATCCTCAACAAAAGTCCAACAAGCCATTTCTGATGCCCATTCTTTCGATATGCGAGCTCAAAACTTATTTACCTTGTTGGAATGGGTCATTTCAATTTTTAATGCTTTGGACCCCTTACTATAAGTACATGCCTACAATTTGTTAAACTACCCGAAGGTATTAAAGTATACGTAAATATTGAAAATTATGGTGTGATATTTTAGGTTATTTTATAAATGTAAAGTTTGTGTATGTTTAAAATAAGTGTATAAAACATGTTTCTTGTTAAACTATCTGTGTTTTATTATCTCTTATACAAGGTGCTCCAGATTTAAACGGACATACTCTAGTGGAAGGTAGAGCACACTCAGCTGAGTTCAAAACACCCCCTATACTTACCGTTGAATGTGAACCGTTTTTGAGATGGTGTTTTATGGTATTTGACTCATATTTTTGAAACGACTGCACGTGTTTAGGTAAAATTTGGTACACATTATACTCTTTTAGGTTAATGAATAGCTTAAGTGATTTTGGAAAAGTTCCAGGACCGACCTCCATTTCTTAATATGGCTCTTAGGGTCGTTAACATCACATTGTATATTATGTTTTGGTAAATGTTAGTAAACTTTTAAAAAGCCTATGGACCAGTTTATAAAATAATGTCATAATATTTGGTATACCTCTGAAAACGTTTTATGATGTGGTACACGGCGATTTGGAACTAGCCTTTGATACTCTATTTTTGCAGCTCTCCCATTTGCGTAGCAAAAGTCATATACGACAGTAATATCCGGATAATCTTCATTACTAAATTGAAACTGCATCTTAAAATTCTTAGTTTTAATAACTGTTTTTTTATCACTTATTCTAATAATTACTAAGAGCGAACAGCAATTCTTACTTGTAAAATTACATATTTGACATGTGTCTACTTGGAATTTTTAATGCAACAATGTCATGTGTTAATCCCATCGCTTTATTCCTTGTTTTTTATTAGTGAAACAAATGGAATGTGATTTATTTTGGACGGAAAAAACACTGAATGTCAAAATAAAAACAAATGACAACCTCTTCTATGGGATATTTAGCTAAAATTGTTATAAAAATATTTTTCATTCATTTCACAAATATGGGGGACTGATTTTGGTCAAAAACCATAAAACACCCCGTATCTCAAAAACGGTTCACATTCAACGGTAAGTATAGGAGTGTTTTGAACTCAGCTGAGTGTTCTCTATCTTTCACTAGAGTATGTCCGTTTAAATCTGGGACACCCTGTATGGACATCTCTGAAGTAGTTCCCACGAACATCAAAACACTTGAACTCTTTCATTCGACGCGTGTTGCACCAATCGTGTCCGTATCATCGACTGCATGTTCGTTTTAATAATCTCCAGGTGATGCCAATATGACTGGCGCAACACGCGTCGAGTGAAGTGTTTAATAAATGTTTTGATGTCCGTGGAAACTACTTCAGAGGTATGCAGTATATTCATAAAATATGTGATTATGTATATGATGTGTGTTTCACGTGCAGTGAATGTACGCTGCATATGTTTATGTACATTTAATGGATATAAAATAGATATGGTAGTCGACGACAAACGTATATGTTAGGAATGTACATTAGATATACTATCTCCATCTTGTGGATATACATATCCACAGATTGAATAACACAATGTATCTACGTTGCATATCATTTTGTTTTGAGGGTATGGTTTCGGACCCCTGAAATTTAGATACAGCAAGTCAAAAATCATGATAAAATATGATATTGATGAATTTCCAAGGAGTTATATAGGAAATATCAGTGTCTAGATTCTGCCTTTATAGGATTTTCACATTCATTACAGGCTTTTGACAGCTGCCATACTTCAAAAATAAGCTGGATTGCAATTTTCGCAGTATTATGAAAATTTTGAGCACAAATAACCAAATTGATTTTGGTTGAATTACAAAGGAGGAGTCGAATTTTGGCCTAAAGAACTTATAAATTATATTTATTTACTTTTATTAAATCATCTATGGAGTTGTTCGTTAAACTAACATTATTTATTACAAAAAAATCTTCTCTTGACTCCATGAATATATTTCGTGCGAGTTTTGCCCATAATAGCCCTTATCGCCCCCGCCTTAGGGGCGGTCTTCGTGTCAGAGAATGTAAAAGGGCTTCAAATGAGTTCAATAATTGTAATTTTGTTGCGATTCTAGGTACAGTATACAAAAAAGACAGATTTTTTAATTTCACGTCCCTACTAGCCTTAGAAAACCCCCTTAAGGGACTAATATCGTAATTTAATTGAAATTCTGTCGTCAAACAAATTCAGATTCTGAGCATCAAAATACATACAGATACAAGGGTCTGACCTGTGGATTATAACTTTTTTGTGTGTGTATGTATGTGTGCCTGTGTAATCTTGAATGCACTTGAGAGAAGGGAGAGTATTTATGATCAACGGAAATTTACAAAAAACAAAATGTGCCCGATTTGTACAAAGTTCCATATATTTTGGCCTCTTATTTTATTATACATGTAGCTCATACAGTGCCACAACATCCTTGAATTTATGTAGTCCATGGGACACAACTATTGTTTTATAAAATATATGACAGATATGTAGGTAAATAGAAAACATTTATCTGGTGAATATACTCCGAAGAATGTGAAATGAAATTTATTTATTTTATACCTGGTCTATCTAAAAATAATTTACTTGTTTAGCTTAACTCATATCTATTTTATAAATTGTTTGTGAGACAGCATTACAGCCGCAGCATTAATATTTAGATTAGAAAAGCAAAATATTTACAAAATTAAGTCATTAGGTGTTTAAAGTGAACTATTAGGGCACATGATAATTTAAATTAACTTCTCTAGCTTCTCATAATAGTACCATTAAAGAAAATAAATTTTACATCAATTGTTACAGCTGTAGTTTCCCAGTACACGATTGAATATTATATTAGATGCATTAGAAATATAGGTGTAGGGAATCTAGCTTGCCGTACGATGCGTTTTAAAGGTGGGGGGGTCAACTCATATGTATACAATAACTAAAAACAGTTTTCTATGTAAAATTGTCTGCCGAATTCGAATTACGAGTTCACCACTAAATTCGGAATTGCGAAATTAGAGAAAAAGTTGTTTTTTTCCAAAAGTAAGAAAAACACAATAAACATTAGTATTCTCATTCCCCACTCAATATCTCATTTACTGGTAAAAGTATCGATCTGAAATTTTAGGAGAATAATCTTTTAACTTTCTTCTTGAGCTTTGTACAGAGCGAAATTATTGCACTAATATAATTTTTTTATAAAAAACAACTGTAGTCCTACATGTCGCACAAAAGTTAAAAAATGTATTGCAAAATATAGTATGCGAGAAACTTTTTTATAAGTAGAGATAGAGGTGTAGTTAATCGACATAAAATGATGATAAAAGACCAAAGAAGTTTTTGCATTTGAATATGTTTTTATACTTTGGCTTAATAGTGAAAAAAAGGAGATTATATTGGTTCAGCGTTGGCGCACATGTTGGCCCCGCCCGGTCAAATTGGTCTAGCTCGGTGTGTACACTTCATTGCGTGCTCTGCTATCGATTGTGTATCTATTATAAGATAAAAGCTTCCATATTAGTAAGAAAAAGGCTTAGGGTCTGCGATTTAATGCACCATATTTATATTGTGTCAGTCCGATTAAAAATGTTTGTATTTTATGTAAATAAAGAAAACTATTTAATTTTTATAATTAGTTTAATTTAAAAGTGAGGAACATTTGCCTTCGCACAAACAACTTATACCACATTTTACTTTTGCACTTAGACATCGACAGCGACTGGTACAAGTGTACATTTTACATTTGCAATATGGATTTAAGTGTATATTCTCTGGCTTTTGTGGTTTACTCATCATTATCGGTATAGTGTCTATATAAAATAATTAAAACAATTACCTCATATCTGTTTTATATGAAGTGAATAAATGTGCTCGTAGCTCATCCAAATTTCCTCTAAATAAAGGTCTGCCATAAAGAACCTTAAAAAACAACCTACAGGAATCTAATACACTATCAGTTAGTTTGTAAGTTCCATCTCGGTTCGCTGCGCCAAAATGTGTTAATTCTTCTAACATATTTAACCTTTCACGTAATATTTTTACTACTGTCTTTTTGCCTTTCTTAAAGGGATAACTAACGGTATCATTTCCAGAGGGACAGTAAACAGCTAGTAGAATGTTGGTCAGATTTCTTTTGTCGAAATCAAATGTACTAGATATTTGGGTAATCACATCATGACAAAAAATAAAAGATTTTTGCCGTTGAAGCCATATTTCAGTGTTTAGTATAGTCGCATAATACAATGAAAGAACAAAAATATCAGTGTCCACAGTATATACAGGGTGATTCACGCAAATCGTTCATTAGAAGTTTAGGGACTTGTAGAGATAATTTAATTTTGAAAATTTGGTTGCTTACATAGTTTTTTATGCTCTTTTCACTAAAAATATTTTCAACGTCATTGCACTTCCGCTTATACCGGAAGTTACCATCAACTTCGTTATTTTAGATGGAATGATATATATTTTCTTGCATTTTTTAATTCAACTGGTCATTTTAATAGGACTTTGATCATACTACCATATCCCTAAATCTAACCCTACTCGAGATATATTGACTTTTCGGAAAATGTGTGTCTTGACACCGAGTAGTTTGAAATTTGCTGTCTCTAACATAATGAAAGTGAAAGTTACCATTTATACAACACGAATAGTGGAACCCTTAATCTTCCTAATCGTGCTTTGAAAGTAACCTAATTGCTTACAGGGTGGTCAGAATTTACTGCTAATTTTGGCAAACTTCAAACGTCGAAAAGTATTTTTTTTAAATGGAACACCCTGTATATTTTTACTTTTTCTGATGTATAATTTTATTCTGCATCGATCTGTATTAGGGTTCCCTATACTCATCTTTTATAGTTTTTGTGTTATTGATAATTTTGTATTTTAATGCGCGAAATACATCGAAGTATGTGTTGCTCTTATAATAGTAGGCTGTGGAAATGACATTTGTTGCAATTAATAGCGTCTATCAAACAAAGTATTAATGTCTTACAATAGTTGGCTGTGGAAATGACATTTGTTGCAATTATTAATCTATCAAACACGTCAGTGTTTATAGCGATTTTATAAATAAATTTGGTAAAGGGTTATCAGTCATGGAGAATAATAGAAATGGATATTCAAACAATGATATTTTAAACTTATTTTTTATTCACGGCGAATGCCACAGAATTATTTTTAGTGAAAAGAGCATAAAATACTATGTAAGTAACCAAATTTTCAAAATTAAATTATCGTTACCTAAACTTCTAATGAACGGTTTACGTGAATCACCCTGTATGACTGTTCTAGTACATTCATTTCTAAAAAATGACAAGATAGCAAAAAGTCTGGTACCTGCTTCTTCATGATCGGAAAAATGTAGGGATTTCATGATTTTCACATTATTTTGATCGCATAAAATAGTTTTGCTATTTTCTAAAAACATACCTGTAATAACAATCTGAACGTTTTGATCTATTCTGAAATAACTGTCCTCAAATTTGCAAGCAAAAAAGTTCAAGAGTTCTCGTTTATTATCAGAATGAGAAATAATATTTTTCCAATTCGGTATACCTACCCCATCGTTTACCTTATACAGACAGTACACCCTTTACTTTGGTCCGTCGGCAGGTTACACCCTTTTTCTTTATTTATGCTGTGCTTTTGGTCTCATGTTTATAACTAATTTCAAAGACTTTTCAAAGAGTTCTTTGAAAGTTGAACAGCCATAGCTTTGATGCCTTTGAATTAAAGACATGTCAATAATAAAAACAGTATTTTTCGGTTCTACTGGTAACTGATAAACTTCCACTGGTACCATTTTTAAAATAAAACATACATGAACTAAATAATAAAATACCTACGTATCTCTGAGATGACTGAATACGGTTGCGAGTTGCTAGTAGAGAGCGCTCGCGCCGGCCGAGGAGAACGCGCAATATATGAGTCGTTACACTACTATTTATTTACAACAGTCATAACAGCCAAACTAAGCATTCTAGAAAAAAATTCTTCAAGTAAAAAAGTTTCTATAATTCATAAGCTTTATTTTCTCTCGATCATATGCCCATGTATCTTTAGTAATAAAAAAGTTTCTAGCATGTTATATTTTGCAATGCATTTTGGTGTTTTTGTGCGTTAAGCGAAGATTTTTATTTTTTTTGCCAAAAAACGACGTTGCCGAAAAAAGTTTCACATAAACTGTAAGTGAGGCCAATCTCCAAAGATATTGGTGTCAAAATTTGAAACAGATATCTCGGACAGTTAACGAGGTATTGACTGAGAAACAAAAAAATAAATGTTTCCCGTAGTTTTTAGAAATTTGCTCAAAATTGCATTTTTTCCCATTTCGCAATTCTGGATGAAGGGGTGAACTCAAAATTCGTATCCGTCATAAAATTTTACATGGGAATCCGTTTTTGGTTTTTGTATATGTCACAGTTGACCCCCCCTTGCTGAATTGGAGGTCTTAGATTCCCTACTAGTAGTGTATTTATTTTTCGTCAAGGTGTTATATTGATAATTACAAATAAATGGTAATAAATACGAGTATTTTCTAGTGACACCGCTAACTCATATAATAAACTTTTCAAAAGAAAATAATGTAGTTCCAACATCTTGGAAAGGGGTTGTGATTATAATACCCCTACCAAAGAAGTGTCCACCAGAAACTTATGCTGATTTCAGACCTATAAGCCTTTTAAATATAATGTCAAAAGTTCTAGAAAAAAAGCATATTAAAGCAGTTATTAAATCATATCCGCTCCCATGATTTATTACCACAAAATCAGTCGGGTTTCCGAGCCCGCCACAGCCCTGTCACCACACTCGTAGACATGACCGATGACTTTTTAGATGAATCTCAAGTTACAACTGCTGTAATGTTAGATTACACAAAGGCCTTTGACTGTTTACATCACGAACTGCTATTGGGTAAACTTGCCTATTTAGGAATTGAGTCGGTGAATTGGTTCAGAAGTTATTTATCCGGAAGAACTCAACAGGTGAAATTATATTGCTCGGAAAAACCACTGATGTCTCTAAATAACTTTGTCATAACAGGGGTGCCCCAAGGGACAATCTTGGGCTGGACTATTTGTGCTTTTTATGTTTGATCTACGTGAGAAAATAAAATTCTGTAAATTCCATCAGTATGCAGACGACAGTCAAATATGCACTTCATATAATCCAGTTAACGTAGATCGGGCAATAACCAACATAAATACTGATTTAGATTCAATATATGAATACTCGAGTGATCATGGATTAAAGCTCAATGCTCAAAAATCCGTTGCTATTAATTTCAAATCCAAACGCTTAGCTTTTACTGACGAGTCTTGTAAGTTAAATATAAATGGTACAGAATTACTAGTAGAATCTGCCAAGCGTCTGGGAATTATCTTTGATAAACACTTAACGTTTAAATTTCATGTTACCAAATTGCTGCAAAAATGTTATGCGAAGCTGAAATCGCTCTATGCCTTTAAATATATCTTACCAACAACTACTAAGTTCAAATTATCAGAGTTTCTTGTAATATCTCAACTTGAGTATGAAAACGTCATTTTTGGACCATGTTTTACTGCCGAAGAACAATATAGACTGCAAAAGTTGCAAAACTCATGCTTACGTCTCTCAGTAGTGATACCTAGGCGTGGTCATATCACACCATTTTATAAAAAAATTAATTGGCTTAATCTTCAATCCAAATGGCAACTACATCTGGTATGTCTTGTGAACAACATATTGACATATCAGGAGCCTAAATACCTTAGTAAGAAATTAATATTCCGGTGTTCCCTGCATAGCTCTCGTCTACGTTTCGTAGACACTACATTAAATATCCCAAGTTATAGTTCCAAAAAATATGAATCGTCTTTCATTTATCTAGCTGCCTTCTTATACAACGCAATTCCGGATCAAATCAAAAGTCTGTCTTCACAAGGATTTTTAAAAAATGCTAAAATAAATTAAAAATGTTTAAACTTGCACTTTTTGTTATTTGTATATTTAAATAGTTGACTACATCTTTCCATCTTGTGTTTTGTATTCCTACTTTTTTATGTACTACTGATTTTGTGCTTACTTTCCCAACAAACATTTCTAGTAACATGCGGTGACCATTAGTTTTATAAAGGGTCTATAAGTGTAACAGATTTGTATAATCATGTTACGAAGTTTTATACTGTTACTAAAGTAGTTGCGGAGTTATATAAGTGTTTTATAGCATGACCATTACTTACAGGTCTATGATATGGTAACAGATATATTTCAGTTACTACATTATAAAACTTAAAGCGGTTGCTACCAAATGGTATATAATAAAGTTATATAAGGGTAACAATTACTACATTATATAATTATTAATTGTTTAGGTTTATAGTGGTATTAGTTGTTACAATTATATACATCAGCTTCAGATAGTAACAAGGTGCAACCTTTATATAACTCAAGAGCACCAGTAGATATTATAAAACTCAAAAATTTATTAGTTGATTATAGGTTATGTTTTGTAAAGTAATTGGCAAGAGCAAACAAAATGTTTAATAATGAATTTGGCATTACAAAATTGGAAGAAAATAAAATACAGCAGCACGTTTCACCGGAAAGTTTAAAAAAACTTTTTAATCTTCTTCAGTTCAGAATTCAGTTCCAAAAAATTATACCTTTGAAATGTAAGAAACTGAAAAGAATGAAAGAACTGCAGGACTGGAAGTCAAACGTTCTGGTGGACAATATACAGAAAACGTTCCTTTTGGCAATGAAAAACAGAATAATATCACGGTTGATAATGTCGATAATGACACTGAGGAGGTCACAAGTAAGAAAAAGCGGCTTACTGCTGAACAAGAAGAGGTTAATACTGTTGAACATTATGAAAATAGAGATAAGTGGTTTACTGAACTAGAAGATGATGAGTTTTCTCAGTTGCATGATTTGGAAAGAGACGACGAGAAAAATGAAAAGATGCGTGACGAATTAAGGATGTGGGCAAATTTGTTTAATATAAAGCAGAACGCTTTAAAAGCACTATGTAACATTTTCAATAAACGTTTGTCAAATGTTTTGCCGAGAGATCCTAGGACATTGCTGCAAACGCCTGTGATTGGTTGAACATTAAACAACAATTGTTTCAGCCAAATCACCATTATTTACACGATTTAATCGCAAAAAATTGTCTACTGATGGTGTTATAAGATTACCAAGAGTTGCCTAATAAAATTTGAAGATATGTAGTATTTCAAACAGTTATATTAAAGTAACCAATATTTATAACAAAGCTTAAAGTTATATTACATTTCTTAAAATACATTAAACTGTTGATAATAAAACATCGGCCATAAGTTTGGCAGCCATCTTACGGCAATGAGTAATCATTATTTAAAATTAAAAAATGTGTATAAAAACTAAAAATTTCGTAACAAATGAAGTGTAATTAGTCATAATTGCATATGCAAAACATATTTCTGTAATATTTTCTAAAAAAATATGTCATTAAAATTTTCGTATATTTTTTTTATTTAATTTTTTTTTAATTGCTTAATATTTTAGAGGCCCACAGTTTTTTCCGAAGTATAAGAGTCATATTTTACAATAATAATTTATTCGCACCAACATTTGATCTTTGTGGATGTCAGAAGCCAATTTAAAAAGTAAATTTAGTAACACGCACCTTTATCAGTGCAAAATTTCCACTATACCCATGTAGGTACCTACATAATTTAATTTCATTACCACATCTTTCTTGTGTCAGTTGGTATAGGATCTCTAGGAAAGAGACGAGGCATTATAAATGAGAGAGAGAGGTGTTAATAACAAGTTTTTTAGTGGTAACGGATATATTTCTATCACCAATATTTATGGAAAATGGTTATATAAAAAAGTGATGTAGCAGTTACTGATCTGTTTCTGTTACTTACTGTTCTGCAACGTTGAGGTGTATAGCGTGACTAAATATTGGTGCCTGTTATCTTTATATGATTCTCCATTTAAGCATTATAAGCGGTTTATAGGAGTAACAGAACTATTCCCAGTCTTGCATTATATCACTTGAATGTATATAACTCGGTTTCGGTAATAGGACGGTTACTCTTATAAAACAAAAAATGTTTGTTGGGTTCTGTACTTAATGTAATTTTTTATTTGAGTTTCTGGTTGGGATTAATACCAGCATTTGCTGATACCCCGCCAGGTTAGAAAAAGTTTATTTATTAGTATTATTATTGAATTCCATATTCACTCCAACTTTCTTTAATTTCCAACTATTATCATAGGGTTCCTGAAAACAATAATAATGATAACTATTGGTTTTGTTTTATAAGAGGTGATTTTGTTTTGTTAAATGTTTGAAATTAAAAAGTACCATCTAGGTACTTGAAAATTGTTGGTTATGCACCAAAGACGAATTTAGGTTTAAATTAAACAATATGTGCTCTATATATGCCGCAGAATCTATAGGAATACGCAAAGCTTTAGATTTGGCTTTGTGTAACAGCGATAATTTCATCAACTTTTTAATTATGGCTGATTCGACCTCAGTTTTGACCACCATTTCTAATCCACCAAAGCATGTATACTGAAATTCAACTATAGTAGAAATTATGGAGAAGCAAGCCAAGTTAAAACATCTTAATAAAAGTGTTACATTGATATGGGTTAAAGGACACTCTGATATAAGAGGCAATATTGTAGTAGACAAAGTAGTAAAGGCAGTAATGGAGATTTGAGATTTAATCAATAGTTTACCTCATTCTGAAGTACTGTGGACTAAAGTATGTAACAGCAAAAACTATACATATTATTGCAAAATCAACAACAAGCTACCTACCCTCTTTGGACTGTAGAAGTCATCCAAACAGAAATGTTAATAATAAATATGTGAGATGTGTGTTTGGACATGAAGCTGTTAACTCTCACTTGTATAAAATGAAATTATCAGAAGCACGTTTTTGTGATTGTAATGGATACCTGGATGGTATAAACCACCACAACGCACGTGCAACCAGTGTATTAATGCAAGAACTAATATACAGGGTGGGGCAATAGTGCGTCGGACCTTGATATCTCGAGTCTAGAAATTTTTAAAAAAATTGCAAGTAAGCTAGATAAAAAGTCTATAACAGGGCGAGCCAAGACGAAATTACAGGACCAAGTGCCTTTTTGTTTAAATGGAATGCTGTACTGTTGCACGACATATCCAAAATACTATTTTTGTTTCTTACATAACTGAAACTGATGTTGCCAATATACTAATTAATATCAAAAACAAAAAGTCGTCAGGTTTTGATGAATTTTCTCCCAAACTGTTGAAGTCTGTCTCAAAATTTATTATACCTCCTTTAGCACACTTAATAAACCTTTCATTGGAAAAGGGTAAATTTCCTGATTTACTTAAATTAGCCATGGTGTTTCCGCTATACAAAAAGGGTGAAGTCACAAATCTTGATAACTACAGACAAATATCTTTGCTATCTGAATTTTCAAAAATACTTGAAAGGTGTGTGTATAACATAATAACTGATTTCAATGACAAATACAACATTTTAACAATTAGCCAGCATGGATTCTGTAAAGAGAAATTCACGGAAATTGCAACAAATCAGCTATTAAATTATGTTTATGGCGAACTTGACAAAGGCAATTACGTTGTATCACTCATGTTTGACTTATCCAAAGCCTTTGATAGTCTAAATAGGCATTTTGTCTTAAAAAAGTTATACACCTTAGGCATTAGGAGAAATTTACTATACTGGATCGAATCTTACCTAGAAAACCGCGAATTACTAGTAAAAATAAATAATGAATTGTCAGACAGATTCCCTGTTACTCTAGGGGTTCCTCAAGGATCGGTCTTGGGTCCGTTGATTTTTCTACTTTTTGTTAACGATTTACCTCACTTTATTAGTAAAGGTAGAGTCACTATGTTTGCAGACGATACCACAATAACGGTAGCCGGCAAATCCCTTGAGGAAATTCAAATGAAAATTGTGGACACGTTTAGTGAAATGGATCTCTGGTGCCATAATAATTCTTTAATTCTGAATAAGCAAAAAACAGTATGTATACATTTTCATCTTCAAAAGACTATTCCTGACACTCTTATAAAGGAGTCCCCTTATACCTTTGTAACTCATACTAAACTACTAGGCACCTGGCTTGACTCTGATATGAGTTTCCGCAACCAAATCACACATGTATGTGGAAGGCTGAATAAGGCCTTTTACGCGATTCTACAGATGAAGTCGTTCTTAACTGTAAAGTGTACAATAAATCTTTATTATGCTTTTGCTTACTGCCATCTTTCCTATAATATCATGTCTTCTTGGGGTTCTGCCTCTGATCTCAGTAGAGATTTGATTTCACAAAAAAGAATATTAAGATTAATGTTTAATTTGGACTACCGGGCAAGTTGCAAGTTTTTAAAGAATATGCAATTTTAACCGTGCCATCTACATACATTCTGAAATGTGTTTTGTTTACCAAGAGACACCTAATGGACGTTATACACCAACCCGATATTCACAGCTACAACACAAGAAATATAAACCTGTGATTGCCTACTTACAAAACAGCTATGTTTCGTAAATCTCCACGCTACAACTGTATCATCCTCTATAATGCATTACCTGATGACATTAAATTATCAGGGAACTATACTACCTTCAAAAAAAGCGTTAAATCTTTTTTACAAGTAAACGCTTTCTACTCCGTTAAAGAATTCTTGTTTCCCGTGGGGAATTAAGGCCTGCAGCTTGGGTTTATATGTTTCATCACTTGTATCATATTTTATTTTATAATATAACTGATTTTTATTACTGATTATTTTAATGTAACTATATTATTTATTGCTGTTTATATACATATATTCTTTTCCTGTAAATGTTTTTGTACCGTTATTTTATGACTTGTCTTTGTAACTTATGTTATGTTAATTTGTGGTTAATAAACTTATTATTATTATTATTATATACGTATATCAGTACATTTTTTAAACCTCTGTCTAAGCTCTATTCATTCCTATATTAGCATTGAATATTTCCCCCAACCTCTTTGATGTAATGAATTTTTTTATTGAAATAATGAAATCTGTAGATCGATATTAAAAAAATCACCACAGTCACAATTATGCGTTGAAAAACTTATGTGAATACCAGTTACGAGACATCTAATTAATGATTTTGAATCATTTTCATTTCCTAAAATTGTACAGGGTGGCTAGCACTTATTTATCAATTAAGAACTTTTTAAATTGAATTTTCTCAATTTTTTTCAAATGGAACGACCTGTATATTTTTCAACGATGTGATGTAGAAATGAAAAACAAACATTTTTTGTAAGTCCTTCCCTATGGCTAATTGCAACCAATTTCGTTTTATTGAGCAATAATTACAAAATTCAAAAATAAACTTAAAAAAGAGGTTTCTTCAAATAACTCAGTAGAAAAAATAATAATAAATGTTCCAAACGTTGCCCATTTTGATTGACCCACATCTCTATGCGCTTTTGAAATGAGGTTCCCACTGTTCCTAAAACTGCCGGTGTGATAGATCTAAAGGCAGTTATCTCTCCTTCATATTTTGTACTGTTGTTGGTGTGTCTCTATAAACAATTTCCTTCACGTATCCTCATAAAAAGAAATTAATTTTTGTAAGATCTCGGGAGGCCATTTATTGGGTCCTTTTCTTCCAATTCATTGATGTGTGTAGGTATTATTTAAGTGGTCTCTAACTGCCTTTAAATAATGCGATGGAGCACCATCCTGCTGAAACCACATCTTATTTCGAATTATTTTAGGGAGATTTACCAATAATTGTGGCACTTGGTCCTGTAATTTCGTCTTGGCTCGCCCTGTATGTTTGAAAATAATTTCCAGTTAAAGACTTTTTTATCTAGTTTACTTGTAACTTTTTAAAAAAATTCTGCTATCGTAGAACTCGAGATATCGAGGTCCGACACACTATTGCCCCACCCTGTATAATCATAATCCATTGCCACAATGCAACACATCTCTTTGTTACCTCATCGCCAGGAATGATCATTTAAGAACGATATTCTATGAATTTTTAAAACTTACTAAACGTAAAATTTAATCAGTTTATTATATTTTTTGCAAATACAAAACGAAGAGCATGTTGCATTCGATCGGCACTTTTCTAAAACCGGTAATATTGCTCGTAGAGAAAAAAATTCCGCAGCACTGTGTTTGTGATCGAATTATGAACATCTTTCCTTTCCGTCCGTCTGTCTGTCTGTCTGTCCGTCATGTTTCTTGTAAGCCCGATAACTTAAGAACTAAAAGTCCGATTGTATTGAAATTTGGACAGTAAGTTAGTGTTCTAGAGGAAGAACCCTATTGTTTTTGAACAAAATCGATCAATAAATAAAGAAGTTATTAAATTTTGGAATAAAAAAAACATTTTTAATGTTTTGTAATTAAACTAAACATGTCTAATAGTAATATTATTTACAAAAAAAACCGCGATGAGTATCCTATAGAATGTGCAACAATTAGATAAAAAGAGCAGTAAATCGGCGAAGAGTATAATGGTTAGCTTGTTTCCTCATGTTACAAATCCTTTGTGGATTAACCTGTCTACCGTTGTCTACCTTGTAAAAAAAATCGCCTTGAACGGCACCTTGGCGTGAAATGTGTGTCCCAGTTTATTCTCATCCCTTGTTGTTTCAAGTACTGCCTGTTTTTTTTTGGTTTTGTGTTAGGTTAATAGGTTAAGTACAATACTGAATTAATCGTGGCTGAATGCGCTTATTGAAAGCAAAGAACTGGAAAAAAAATTAGGAACAGAAACATCCCACCAAACCTTTCTTCACATATCTATTTGAAGTACCTAAGATATTAGCAAGCGTACAATATTAACATGCTAATTGGGTACTGGTGAAGATAATTAACGATCTTTCTTGTTCTCAGCCTAAAATGTAAGCATAAAATAAGCTGAGTTACAACGTATTTATTAAAAGTGTAGAATATACCATTTTAAAGTGTGGAGTTGGTGTGAGTCCAAGTGTCACATTACTGGGCCGTGTAATAGGACTCCACAAAGGTAGGTGGCATTTGTAGCCAAGGGTGGCCCTTTTCAGCATAATATAAATATAAATAATAATAACACTGAAAAGAAAAGTAAACGAAGTCAATAAAATCCGTATTATTACATTCATCCTCTCATTCGTCACTAATATTGATTATTTCTTCTTTTTTACTACTATTTTACTATTATAAAAAACTAAGAGATGATATTTGATGAAAACTCTATAAAAATATCTGATATTTCAAAGTATTACCACCTGAGCAGATTAGGTATTTTTCAAGAAAACCTAAAATTCACGTTCTTGTTTAAAAAGAAAAAAAAAAGAAAAACAGTTGGACTGAATCTGTTGAAATTTCCTTCAGGTCACGGTACATCAAAGGCGGTCGATGATCCTTTGACAGCGTGTACCGGCCAGCACTTTTTTATGACAATTTAAAAGTTGTGTTACGGATTTCCACCTTTTTGGGAAACACCCTGTATGAATCCGTGGGTTCTAAACAATTTCAACAAGAGATAAACACTACTAACACTTTATTTAACAATTTACTGACTGTACAATACTTGTTTACTTAATAGTTAACCTCACTTTTCACTTTTCAACTTGTTCACTTTTATAAACTGCCTTCTTAATAAACTTCTTCTCCTTCGCTGGTAATCGCGCCTTTTATACTCCGAATTTGACTCTCTAGATCCATCTAGAAACAATCAAGAATCTTCTCCAACAACATTCCAGAAAGAGTCCATTTCATTCTGACAGCTCCCAGTCACAAGTAGTAGGCATAGGCGTATCACCTCCACTTCCAAGGGGGTGTA
Organism: Stenurella melanura; assembly: GCA_963583905.1. Classification (NCBI taxonomy): domain Eukaryota; kingdom Metazoa; phylum Arthropoda; class Insecta; order Coleoptera; family Cerambycidae; genus Stenurella; species Stenurella melanura. The sequence continues at coordinate 68,516,256 of OY757310.1, forward strand.
ATTCATAACAGTTGTATAATTGGGAAGTACAAGTCCATCGACCAAGAAAAGCAGTGGTTCTCAATAGTTGTCTACCATAATATTAAATATGTTAACCTAGATCAGTGTTTTTCAAAGTGCCCCTAGAGGGAAAAGTCATAAAGGTTTTTTGTTTGTCTAGTCGGTCCCCATTACCAGTTTTTTTAATGAGATGAAACTGATTACACCCTGTATTTACTAAGCCTATAATTGTTTATGTGTATTTTATTTGCTCCACGGGTATTATATTGGGGTATGTCTAGTTAGAAGAGAAGGTATCCTGATTATTGTACATGAAACATAACATTTTAAATAAATATATACAGGGTGTGGTCATAATTCTTTTCTCTCTGAAAGTGTCACGGCAGGTCTGTCTGTATGAGAGATTGAACATTATTCTGATTATACGTTTTTGAATAAGAAAGACTCTATTGATCTCTTGTGACTGGCCCCAGGTAATAATGTTATAGCTAAGTTTTGAGTAAACTAAGGAGCAATAAGCTGTTAGTAAACAACGTTCATCTAGTTGTTTTTTAAGATTTATTAAAGCGTATGTACTCTTAGCTAGAATAGTTTCGAACACACCCTGTCTCTATGGCTAGAGAAACCAAGTGCTGAGTCTAGAATTGTTCCTAGAAATTCCGCCTCATTATTAGTTTCTACACAGTTTAAAATCGGAACAGATTTCGTTAATGAAGTAGAGAAATAGACAAAAATTGTCTTGCTGGAAATAACTATATATAAGTGAATTTTTGTGGCACCAGTTCTCAAATTGATTAATTGTTTTAACTGTCATAGATTCTAATTTCTCTACACTTTTAGCGTTTATGACTACCGAAGTGTCATCAGCGTACATAAAAATGTCTCCTTCGGTAAGAAATGATGGAAGATCATTGATAAATATTAGGAAAAGTAATGGTCCAATAATCGACCCTTGCTCCACACCGATATTAATGTCATATGTGTCGGAAATTTCAGAATCTATGGAAACGAGTATTTTCCTGCTCTTTAGATATGACATTATCCAGTCTAGTATTTTGCCTCTAATTCCTAAATTACTCAACTTTAATTTGAGAAAGTTACAATTTACACAATCAAAAGCTGCAGTTAAATCAAAAAACAATCCTGCTACTTTAAAACTCATGTCCAAATATATATAAATTTTTTGTACAAACTCTAGGCTGGCTAATTCAGTGGATTTTTTTGTTCGGTAACCATATTGACAATTAGTAAATAGCTGATTTTTTTCTATATAATTATATAATCCTGTGGATACTGATTTTTCAGCTATTTTGGAAATATGGGTCTATAATTCTCTAATAATTGAAGATTGTCTTCTTTATGAAGTCGAACAATGTTTCATATTTTTAAAGCGTTTGCAAACTGCCCCAACTCTAATGAAATATTAATCACAGTTGTGATAGTGCTGACTAACGTATATTTATAAAATTTTATGAGTTTTATAGGCATTTGGTCAACACTAACACAATTTTTCACTTTCATGTTACTTATTATTGTGATTGTTTCTTCTTCAGTAACAGATTCTATAAAGACAGAACTGGCATTCACTTGAGCAGGAAGCGTAAACATTGTCGACTCATTATTTTTAAAGTGTCCCTATAACTTATTAGATATGCAAGTAGAGAAATAATATAATAATAAAGCAACAAATCGATTTTTTTTAGTTTCTGTAGATGCAGTACGAACCGAGTTATGGCTCGTTAAAGGTGACTGTTTGTTCGCCGAAAACTGAATTCGAACCATTCAACGTAAAATACCGGAAATCGACGAATTCTTGAAGGAATACTTGTCGGAACTTTCTTTGAATTTTTTTAAAATGAGCTTTAGAATAAGCCGTTAACATAAAAAGTGACGGAGTTATGATGAAAATAAAATGGTTGTCTCGCTTCTTCGGAGAAAAAAATCAGCATTTAAACCAATGGTTTATACGCGAGAAATGTAAACGTAGTTCATTTACAATGTACTTAATTCCGGTACTAATAGTATGTTCTACAAGTTTGAACGGTTTAGAACGTCTTGAATTGGAAAAAGTTTGATTCAATTTTTTGGAATGATTTATCAAATTTTTGAAAGCAATAAACGAGATAATATTACCTGTAGCGTTTTCACAGATTGAAAGTCTCCTCATATTGGAATAACTTCATCATTTTTTAAATAAATACTTCTGTACTAATAGCGCAGTCAATTTGCATATCCGACCTTGCAAAAGGTCATGTAGTTCTAATGTTTTAATATGTTGTTAGGACCTATGATGCCAATAGTAAAAAAACAAGTTTGCAGCTTAGAAAGATCTATGCGAGCTGTGCAATGTCAAGAAACAGAGAAATTTTTGCATTTGTTTTAGTTTTCGCGCAATATCTCCTAAAGTATGCGCCCTACAAAAAGGGTTATTGTTTCTTTTTTAAAGCAGATTAAATTTGCTACAATTTAAGCCCAAATCGAGTTTTGTACGTCTAGAATTTTCCGAGATGATCTGATCATATGTCTTGCTAAATATCGGAAAAAGTCATATAGATTTGTGATAAATTTATTTAGTTTTAATTTGAGCTCAGAAGGATACCCATGGCCCAACAGTTCGCTCGGAAATGGCACAAAACCAAAATTTCTGATAAAATGCATTTTGGGAAAAATTTATATATACAGTTCACATTGTAACTGGTTTTTATTATTTATTAAGAAAATATGTGATTATGATAATTAATATTTGCATGTTAAAAGAGTAATCTGCTACATTTTGTTTCGACAACGCTCGACGGCCCTAGTTTTGACGAATTCTCGGTGACTCCCTCAGCAGGTGCAGAGAGCTCCACAACTCGTTCGACAAAGATATGGGCGGAGTCATCTTCGTCGTTTTCGGAATCCTCAAGTTGAACAGAAGGAACTTTCTGGCACGATTTGCTACAGCAAAATTTACATAGTGCTGAGCATTTTAATCCGGCTTTGCGGCAACTGCACCTCCAACTCCATCCTTTTCTGCATATAGAAGATATCAAGCGCAGTAGATTATTCGGAGCAGGATCCATGGTGGTAGCAACTGGGACGAGCCCCTGATCATCGATCTTCCACCCCCAATCTTTAGTCCCCAACTACTTCTGAACGTGGCAACTTCTATAAGTTTGATGGCTTGCTGTTAATCTTTGTGTCAGTTGCCAACTTTATGAAAAGCTGGTAGCGAGAGCCATTCAAAGTGTCTCCCGTAAAAAGCCACGAAGCATTATTGCTCCTCAGCTTTGGCTATGGCCTCATGACCGAAATCTGGCTGTAGGGAAACTACAGCCAGTTCCATGATTTGGGGATTATTCTGGAGGACGCTGACCAACTTTGATTTCCCTGTCAGAAAAAGGCATAGGTGGTGTCGCACTCGCTGAAGGCATGCAGAAAAGAACAGTCCCTTGTGGGTATAGTGTGGATCCTTGGTTGTAAGATGAGCTTGAGAAATGGACAGACTCAACTTCTTATTTGCCACTTTTCTGGATAGGGACGTTGGAGACAATTGTCAACTTTTGATGAGTTGTATCTTGCAAAATTCTGGACGTAGGGAACTCGGTTCGACCTTGAATTGTAGCTTTAATCTACGTTAAGAAGGAATCGATATTTTTTGTACCATGCTTACTTTAGGATATATTGAGCAAAACCGAAACAAGTGTAAAAATGTCGTTGTTTTTTGGGCACTGCGCAGCTCGCACAGGTCTTTCCGTCTTTTGAAGCTGCAAACTTGATTACTTATTATTGGCATAGGTCCTAACAACATATTAAAAAATAGAACATGACCTTTTGCATGGTTGAGCCCATTTTTGTATTTAAATTGACTGAGGTATAAGTTTACATGACTGTAGAGTAATGCAGGCAGATATTTAACATTTAATTAACAGAAAACTTAACTGCCCGTCAATTTATACAACAACTAAATTTTCATATTACAAGGCAGGTCACTGCAGTACCTTCTACCTATTTGTACAAAAGACGAATGTGTTAAAATCGTCTCCTCTTTATTTTAAGTGTGAAAACAGTAATAACCTGCCGAGTTGCAGGTCAGAGACACATAATGTTCAGCTATATTATTTACGGTTATTTAAAAAAGATACATAAATCTTAAGTCTAGCAAATTGTGTATATTGTATATTATATTATACATTGTGTACACTATACATAGTGTACATCATAAATAATTTCGGATTTTTCTCAATAAATATCTTCATGATCCATTACTCAAAAAATTACTCAAATACTTAATTTATTTAAAAAAATATGTGATATGTATTATCCATATTTAATTTTTACTCCTGTGTGCATAGTCTCTATCACAATTTTGTTGTAAAATTGATTCGTTTAAAGATAATTTCTGAATAATTTCAGGTCATGAAATTATGTGAAAATAAAGTTTCGCAGTTGTGAAATTCATTAAACTCACTAAATTCGCAAGAAAGAAATTTTAGTTTCATTAAATGTTTTACAAAAATTTAAAGACATTTTTCATGCCATTAGAAATATAATAGTATATAATAGAAACTGATAATTTAATTGTGAATTTAAATGGAACCTTGTATACTTTTACTTCAAAATTTCTCAGTAATCAATTACCTACACGCTGATATCTATAATGACTACTTTTTCACAATGGTGTATCAGCGCGTAATTTTAAGTATAAATAATATAAATATATAGGATGTTCCATTTGAAAAAATTGAATTGTGGCACTCTAAGTTATAAAAATACGTCTTTTACAGCATAGGTTTCTTGACCGCTGCAAATGCATTATCGAAAAAAAAAAAATGGAATAATGTGGCAGTCAATATATACATGCCTGGAGAAAGAATTAAGAGGCATATAAATATCAAAAACATTGTAGATAGATGATCCTTTTACAAAATCCAAGTAGTTAGCTTGTCACCATTATGTGAAACTATATTATTTAAAAATAATTTTGAAAAATGTCATTTTTGATTCTCAGACATTTTTTCAAATTTCAAAAGGTCGAGGAAATATTGACCCTCTACGCACTAGTAGTGACGTGACACCCTCAACATGCACTTTCAATTTGAGATATTGTTATTATTTTAAACTTTTACTTTTAAGCAATTTAATATATACAAAATTCTTTCATACTGTCATATAGTTATTTGACATTTCCGAAAATTTAATAATTATTGCCTAAGAAATAGTTCATTAATATGCGATATAAGTAAATATGTAATTTCCCCTGCACGATTTCCATAATACAGTATATTATAATATATTATACATTGTTAAATATATTATAGAATTAGTTAAAAGCTCCAAAATATATATGTTCTTGCCATCTATCAGTGAGGATGATGTATACAAGAAATTCAAAATGCAGTTTTCTATTCAGCAAGCGCGCGAGATATTCCAGATCCCGAAGTAGTGTACTAGGTGGCAGCATAAGTACTAAAGTGAGAATTATAGTGTCTACTGAAGTTTTCAATTCTGATCAAATAAACTTTGTTTGATAAAATGACATAAGTCTATAGAAATAATATGTCACATATTTTTTTCTAGTTTTCCAGTTTATGATATATAATAATATATGCTGGATTTAAATAAAATACAACGGATGACACTATAGTTCAATGTATATTCTCTATTAGTTAATAATAATTTAAATACTTATACTCACCTACGTTTCAAGTGAAGACAATGGCACCTACATAAAGGAATCGAATAATTTCAGACTAAAAATATTAATAGGCTGTTATTTAAAAATTGAAAGTTGATACCACTTCCGGTTGGATTGGAAGTAAAAAATTTTATCTATGAAGTGCAGTATGGTTCATTGTATAAAAATACGTGAGCTTGTAAAGGTTGGCATAAATTCCTTAAAATCGTTACAAAACAAATGACAAAAATTCTCAATTTGTTTGTGTAAAAAGAATTTCTACAAAAGTTATAACGTCATTGACAATGTTTTTAAATAACAACACTTGTTTTTTAAAATGTCACTTTAGAGATCATATTTTTCTGCATATAGTAAATACATTATGCATACGATAAATCTATCTATGGCATATTGCATGACAAAATTATCGAGAAAAATAATAACTACTTATAGCAATGTAATAAAACAAAAATATAAGAATTAATAAATACAGCAAAAAAGAAAGAAATTAAATGTTCAAATTTCAGGGTTAAGTGGTAGAACAGTTTCTGCAGCATCCCTATTTCAGAAACTGAACTTCGCCCTTTTATCCACAGTTAAAGAAAAATGAAATATGTATTTGTACTATTTCAGAGATTGTGGTTATAAATAAAGACGTTTATTATTATTATTATTATTAATGCGTGCCATTTGCTTCTTGACAATGCCCAAGTCGAAACTGAAATTCTCGCAAGACGTTAGTAGGTAATTGTTTCGGGTTCAATTCTTGCAATTTCGTAATTAATTCTGTCTTTTAAATCTTCAGTATTGTTCGGTATATTAAAATAAATTTCGGATTTAAAGAGAAAAACCCCACAAAAAATATTCCAGTGCGGTTAGGTCCGGAGATCTAGCTAACTATTCCATTAATTCGCGTCTACCAGTCGATTTGTCGTTTAAATAATTACGCACTATTATGGAATAATGTGGTGGCGCGCCATCCTGTGAAAATAGAATTTCCTGGTACATCAGGGTTTTTGCTATTTGTATACAGTGCGACAAGTCCTGGAATGAACCAATAAAAAATGGGCTCAAAATTGTAGTCCCAACAATTTCAGCCTACACCACACGTTAACTTTCTGTGGAAATAGGGTATGTGCCTCCATCATCCACTGTGGATTTTCATGTGGCCAATATCAGTTTTGGCTGTTTAAGCAGAAGGTAGCCTTATCAGAGAAGAAGTAGGGGAGACTGTTGCATATTGGGACAGGTTTTATAGTATGGGACAATTCAGGTAATTAGAGCATAATATCATCTAGTGCTCTCTGTCGACAACTATAACTATCCCACATTAAACTGCTCAGTCTATCTAAAACCAGCGTTGCGCCTGACCCCTCGTGGTAGAGTACTAAATTATATTACAAAAGAGAACTAAATTGGCAGCTAGGGGACTAAATTTAAATATACACTGCAAAAAAATTTGGGTAAATTTACCGTCGTTGAGTGTAAAATTACACCTTATTTTAACGTAACTTTACCTGCAAAAAGTGTGTAAAATTTTTATTTACTATATATTTTGGGTAATCCTCCCTGGTAAAATTAAAATCACAGAAAAGGTAAACTATACAAAAGCAAGGCTTACGATAAGACCGAATTTGAGGGCGCATGCCCCATATCTGCCATGTTATAACCGCCCGTTCTGTCACAACACAAACCATGTGATTATTGTTTACGTTTGCGATTGACAATTTTACAAGGCTTGCATGGATGGTGTTTTGTTATTTTTGTGACCTTTTCGTTTAATTTTCGATAACGAGGTATTGAAACAATTTAAAATTTTCATTTACTTCTTTAATGGATCTATGTAGTAGATAAGTCTTCTCAGTGTATTATGAAAGTTACTTCCCTCAGTGGACTACTAACGGTTCCGACTGCTGTCACTCCTAGGTCACATAAATCAGACCTTCGAATATTAAAAGTACCGCGGCAAGCTTTCGGTTCTATATAGTTTATCTTTTTTCTGCTAAAACTAAATCACATATTAAGAAACTGTTTCTTTATTTTGTGATTGAATGCAATTTTAATTTTATTTACGACGCAAGTCGAAAAACATAATATCTTTATTGAATATTTTTATTAAGGACTAGATTCGCTTGGGGAGTACTAGGGTACTAAATATTATTCAAAAGGACTAAATCTACTCCCAAAGGACTAAAAATGCCAACGCTGTCTAAAACTGTCATATGCACTAGTATAGAGAACAAAAGTCTTTTGTTTACTGACAGATAATACATTTCTTATGCCTCTTATAACAAACAGGCGGAACAGAATAAGCCTTAATTAATTATTTTTAAAATTATTGTATGCGTCTGTTACTTAAAAATACCTCGGTAGGCAAATAAGAAAGCTACTATGAGAAATAATACTTCTTATAATTTTGTTTCATCCTAAATATTACTTTGTTAAATTACTATTTAAAGCATGTCCCAGTATACACATGCGCTTGGTCCCACTATGAAACCATGGTCTAGTGTATTGTGGGACTTTGGTGTATACTGGGAAAACCTTATTTTTATCCCTTTAAGCAACATTTAACCAACTTGTTTAAATTACTTTTTATATTTCCAATGTAGTGAATTAATAAAACTGAAAAAATTTTAAAATACAAATTTTTAATGGTCGTTGGAAAAATATTGTCCCAGTATACAACAGTCTCCCCTACTCGACTTAAGAAATGTGGATTGGTATTATATCGTTCCGTCATGGTTTCCCAAAAATCTATTCTGCGGTGAAATCATCTTCGTTAAGCTCTTAAACTAAATTCATTTTATATGGGTGTCATTTATTATTTTTCAAATATTTTAAAACAGTCGAATGATTAATTGACTGCTCTGCTGCGATCTTGTGACTTGGTTTGTGAGGATTGTTCTCCATTGTCAGTAAAATAATCTAAGTAGCTGTTTATTTTCTGACATTGCAGGGCGGTCTTTTACGGTCTCTTACAAACCACAATCTCGGAAGTTCTTTTCTATTTTACTAATAGTTGATTGTGTAATAGGTTGATCAGGGTATTTATCATTAAATAATTCACAAACAAGAATTTGTGTTCAGGATCTGTCTCCATAGCCAATCATCATTAAAATATTGTTGCGTATTTTCCACCTTTTAGGAAACACCCTGTATGAATCCGTGGGTTCTAAATAATTTCAACAAGAGACACACCACTAACACTTTATTTAACAATTTACTGACTATACAATACTTCAAATTCAAAATAACCTTTACATTTACTTGATATTTAACCTCACTTTTCACTTTTCAACTTGTTCACTTTTATAAACTGCCTTCTTAATAAACTTCCTCTTCCGCGCTGGTAATCGCGCCTTATATACTCCGAATTTGACTTTCTAGATCCATCTAGAAACATTCAAGAATCTTCTCTTACCACACTCCAAAAAAGTCCATTTCTTTCTAGTAGCTTTCAGTCACTAGTAGGCATAGGCGTATCAATTTCCAGTTCCAAGTAGGTGTAATTCATAACACTGCCCCCTCCTTAAGCCCTATCGTCCCGATCAGGCAACTCAAAATCATCGATGTATTTCGCCAGTCTGTCCAAATGCACGATCTTCATCTTGGACTTTTTGCTTCGTTGAATCCGATAGACGACGTCATTAATTCGGGTAATATCAGTATACGGTCCATCCCAAGGCGGTTGAAGTTTCGGTGACCTTCCTTTCTTCCGCTGTGGGTTGTACAGCCAAGCCATATCTCCGGCCTTGAACCCTTCTGAACTACCCTTACGGTCATATCGAACCTTCATTCTGTCACTGACTATGGTGATTTGGTCTCTAACTAACTCATGGACATTCCTTAGCCATTCATTCACTTCATCTACATAGCTGTTCACAGGATGCCGTTCTCCACCTGGTGTTCCAAACATCAAATCACGCGGCAGTTTGATCTCATGTCCAAATACTACAAGAGCCGGAGTCTGTTTTGTAGTCTCGTGGATAGCAGCTCTATATGCCATGAGGAAAAACGGTATGTGGAGATCCCAGTCACGTTGATTTTTATGAACGACTTTAGAGAGATATTCTTTCATAGTCTTATTATGTCGCTCCACCATTCCATCTGATTGCGGGTGAAGGGCTGTCGTCCGTGTTTTGTGTATTCCCAATAACTTGCAGATTTGCTGAAATACCCCTGACTTAAAATTTCTCCCTTGATCTGAATGCAGCTCCAGGGGTACACCAAACCGACATATCAAGTTACCTACCAAGACTTTGGCGACAGTAACCGCTTCCTGGTTCGGAATTGCGTAGGCTTCAGGCCATTTACTAAAATAGTCCATGGCAACCAGTATGTACTTGTTACCGTCCTTGGTTACTGGGAATGGTCCGGCTATATCGATCGCAATCCTCTCAAAAGGAGCACCGACGTTATATTGCTTCATTGCACCCCTACTTCTAGTCTGTGGTCCCTTACTGGCTGCACAAATTTTACAATTACGACACCAAGCTTCAACATCTTGACGACTATTTACCCAGTAAAATCGTTCACGTACTTTATTCAGGGTGCTGTTAACGCCGAGGTGTCCACCGGATGCTTCATTATGCACTTCCTGAAGTACTTTCGGTACTCGACACCTGGGAATCACTAGACGCATAACAACTTGCTTCCCATCCGGGCTCTCCCATGCTCTTTTTAACAGCCTGTTCCACGTCTTCCAGGTTAGCCCTCGTAGTACAAATTCCATCAATCGTTCAAAAGTGGCTGGAGCATTGCAAAGTCCAAAAGGCATTACCGTAAATTGGTAAAGACCACTGCCTGCTGAAAACGCTGTCTTTTCCTTGTCATCAGGATGAAGCCCAACTTGCCAATAACCGCTCCTAAGGTTTAACGTCGAAAACCATCGTGAGCCTGCCAATGTACTTATCGTGTCGTCAATCCGGGGTAAGGGGTAACTGTCTTTCTTCGTCACATCGTTCAATTTTCGATAATCGACACAAAATCTTAACGTTCCGTCCTTTTTGGCAACCAAAACTACTGGCGATGACCAGGGACTTGTTGACTCCTCAATAACTCCATCTTGTAGCATCTTATCTATCATTGCTGAGGCTTCTTCTTGTTTTGCTAGCGGAAGCCTCCTAGGTTGTTGTCGAATAGCAGGTGAGTCACTATATCTGTTTTTGTAAGGGCTTCTGTATTCTTGGCAAACACTGAACTTTCCTTTTTCAGGAACTTGATTGCTTCCCCTAGTTCCTTAGATAAATGCTCCAACTGGGAACTCAAGCAAGGTCAAGACGTCCTGGTCTATATTCGTAGATGAATTTCCCTCTGTTTGTTCCTCGCACCTTGCTACCCACATAACCGGTTCATAGGAGCCAATCGGTTTGCCTTCTTTAATTGTTACTGTATGGGAATTTAAATTGACGATTCTAATTGGAATTTTATCTTTAATCCGGGTTAAAGTTCTTGCCACAACAATGTTGGTTAGGGACTTAATCGATTCGTCACCTTCCACCAGGCCAACACGGTAACCTCCAGGATTTCCTTCCAAGGCAGCATCGATGATCTGTTCCGAGTGCGCAGGAATCTTAATTGTCTGTGTTGTCAGTAACCTTGCTTTATGGAATTGGTCATCTGCGGTTGCCAGGATAAATTCCTCATTTCCAATTTTCAAGACTCGCTCCCCTACGTCAACAATAAAGCTATGCTCACCCATGATGTCCATTCCGAAAATGAAATCATCTGTAATGTCAGTCACAATGACCTTTGTAATTGAATCTCAACCGTCCAACCTGCAGTTCCAAATTGACTTCTCCATGGACCGCAGCCCTGTCTCCTGTGGCTGTCCGAATAATTACTTCATTTTGCTTCTTCTTAATCTGCAAGCCTGATATAAACCCTGGCCGCACTATTGATGACGTAGCACCTGTGTCAACAGTAAACGCGCACTTCCTTCCATTCACATATCCTTGCAACAGCAGACTACTTGGAATTCTTCGCAGCTGGGAAATCTTTATTTCTCTGGGGGCACCGTGTTCCCTAGCCAGCGCAGCCCCCTTGGAGCTGGCTATCTTTAGTTTTCCTGCTGCTCTTCTACATTTACAGCATTTACTCGTCTGTCCGAGTTCTGTTGTCGACAGTCTCGTTTCATATGTCCCATCCTGCCGCAGTTGTAGCATTTAATACCTCCACTTGGCCTTTCTCTATTTTGTTGGTTTTCCTGCCTTCTTGGAGGATTCGATGTAGCCAGTAATTGACAGATCATTTTATTCCTTTTTAGAATAGCGTTCGAGATAGGGTTTTGGTCTCTCTCTTCTGGCTGCGATTCTTCAAGCGTCATAGCCCGTACACTTGACTTTGGAGTATCCCTATAGACGGCTTCTACCTCTAGTGCATGCACCAAAGCTTCACTACTACTTTTATGTCGGGATAGCCTGAGGACTCGCCTGATCTCCTCGTCCCTTATCCCGTCTAGGAATGCCCCCACTGCCAATTGCTCTTTAAATTCTCTTGGCGCATTAGGATATGCTAAATGCGCCAGTCTTTCCACCGCAGCTTCAAATTCTTGCAGACTCTCTCCAGCTTTCTGAACGCCCAATTTCAGCTGGGTCTGGTATACTTGAGCAAGGTGTTGATCACCATATCGTAGATCTAAGGCAGCTTCTAAAACTCTAAAGTTCCGTTGTTGGTCTACCGGAATTGTCTGGAGCAATTCCAATGCTTGTCCTCTTAAAGCTATGATTAATGCCTTAGCCTTCTCTCGTCATTCCAGTTGTTTGCACTCGCTGCTGCCTCCAACTGTGTCTTGTAAGTCATCCCGGAACTTTGACCATCAAAGGAGGGAATTTTTAATCTCTGGCCTGACGTTACCAGTTGCTGGTTTCCTCTATCCCTCAACTGTTGTTTAAGCTGGTCAATCTCTCCTTTGACTTCTTCTTCGAACTTGTTTACTTTTCCCTCGACCTTATCCGTTTTTCCTTCAACACGATCTACTTTTTCTTTGACTTCATTTAATTCCTCCTCGGCCTTGTCCATTTTTACTTCGATCTTATTTTTGAGTTCTTCAGCGACTGTAAACAAGGCATTCTGTTGCGTCTCTATAGCTTTCCTTAAGTCGTCATTTTCCTTTTGACGTCGTTTCTCTTCTTCTTGTTTCTCTTCTTGACGTCTTTGTTCTTTTTCTTGTCGTTTTTTTCCCGTTCTTCTTTCTCTTCCTGGCGCTTTCTTTTCTGTTCTTCTTTCTCTTCCTTTCGTTTCTTTTCTTGGTCCATCATCATCTTTTGCATTTGGGCGAATAAATCCTGAATTCGTTTTTCGGATGCCATGCTTCTGGTCGTTACAGGCATATAATTACGATAAAATCAACAAAATTTAACAATCACGTCAATATCGGTAATGTAACTGTCCAAAAATCTCGAAACAGCACCATTTAGACTTAGACTTATTTAGAGTCTTTGTCACTTAGCCGCTAATGTCCGAATAGAAAAGTTCTAGAAAGTTCACGAAAATGCACTTAATTAACTACACGAAAAAGTCTTATTCAGAGCCTTTATCTCTTCTTAGTTCAAAGGATTTAATCACTATCACTAATGTCCTAATAAAATGTTCCAAAAATGTCTCAAAAATGCACTTAACACTATTTTTCTGTTCGAAAATAATCCTCGAATAATGTCCAGTAAATTAGTCCTTCCTGTGTTAGCACTAACTCCGAGAATACTGTCCCAGTCTTCTCAACACTTCCAAAAAAATCCTCTTGTGAAAATTTCGCGTCTGACACCAATGTTGCGTATTTTCCATCTTTTAGGAAACACCCTGTATGAATCCGTGGGTTCTAAATAATTTCAACAAGAGATAAACACCACTAACACTTTATTTAACAATTTACTGACTATACAATACTTCAAATTCAAAATAACCTTTACACTTTGTTTACTTGATATTTAACCTCACTTTTCACTTTCAACTTGTTCACTGTTATAAACTGCCTCCTTAATAAACTTCCTCTTCCGCGCTGGTAATCGCGCCTTATACACTCCGAATTTGACTCTCTAGATCCATCTAGAAACAATCAAGAATCTTCTCTTACCACACTCCAGAAAAGTCCATTTCTTTCTAGTAGCTTCCAGTCACTAGTAGGCATAGGCGTATCAATTTCCAGTTCCAAGGGGGGTGTAATTCATAACAATATCAATTCAGTATGTCTCACTTACAATGTGACTAGCAAAGACTAACGTCTTACAGCCAGATCCGTGTTGTTAAGTAAATGAAAAATAGCGTAAAAACGAAAAAAGTGCAAGTCGTGAAAAGGTTCCTCTACTAGGGTTTGACGAAAAGTAATGCATGTGTGGTTTTCATTGATTTCAAACAGGCGTATGACAGTATAAGTAAAGACGCACTATACCTTGCACGGGAGGAAGGGCGGTCCTACGCTTCTGTGGGGGGGTCATCCTTATTAAACCATGTACAACATTTTTTTAGAACCTAAAAAATTGATAGGTATAATTTTTGTTCTGAAATTTCGTATTGTAATATGAAGTGCAGTAGATTATAATAGTTATATATGCAGCAAGTGTGTTATATAGATGATAACGCCCGGAGGGTAACATGATGCAGCCCGAGAGATGCATGTTCCCTGATGGGCGTTATAATCTAATAACGCTCGTGGTGCATAAAATATTTTATTTTTCACGAAAAATATATATTTTTTAATGAAAAATTGACTTTTCATTTTCTAAGTACATTTTTTCAGTAGTCTATGACATTTGTCGATACTTTGACGGGGGGGGGGGGGGGGGTAATATGGGGGTAACATGAAAAATTAAAAAATACATTTTCTTATGTTTTAATATCGCAGAAAGATTATATCGATTCATTAGTATCGAACACAATAACAATTAGGAATTATTAAACCATTTAAACTAAAAATATAGGTACATACAAAGTATTTGAAAATGCGAACCTCAAAATTTTATTGTTATTTAAAATAAGAAATTGAACAAATTTGAATTTCTATAATCAAACTTAAACTTATAAAGAATGTAATAAAATATCAATATATTGGAAAAGGAAGTACCCTAAGAGTCCAGTTTCCCCTCTAATTTAAGTCCCAATGTGCAATGTATTTGTAATGACGTTAATAAAAAAGCTCAAAAAATGATTAGAATAGGAAAGGATCGGAAGGGGTAGAAAACACCCCTTTTATCACTGGGTCCGTAACTTGTAGAATTAGGTCAAAAATGAAGAATAAACAATGTATTACTTTTTTTGGCCCAAAATAAGATGTCTTTACTCTTGTGATTTTTTTCGAAAAATGCATATTTTTCGAGATATGGCCACTCAAGTTGAAAAAAATATCTGAAAAAGTTCAGGTGAATGTATCATCGAAATAAAGAAACTCGGAAAATTAGCAAGTTACAAAAAAATTCCAAGAGGCAAAAAGTGTTTAGGTCTAAACACAGATTTTGGTCATTTTAGCGCTCCGTTGACTACGGACTATAATTAAATATTATATTGAACCTATTATGGTTAGTTTCAGTCTTTGCCTTTGGTACAAGTAACTTAAATTAATGCAATAAAATTGGAAAGTAAAAAAATTCAAAAAATATACAAACCAAAATATTTAAAATAACAAAAAATAAGGTATTTTTATTGGAACTCATACTTTTAAAATATTTAAATAAAAGTAGTGTTTGCCAAATGTGTCAATCACAGTGAGGGTTTATGATACACCTATCAACTTTAAAACCATTAGGTATACAGAATATTTGACCTGAGTACCTATCAAGTGGGTCAGGACAGAATTACAATATATGAGGGGTTGACTTTCTCTTTTCTATGAAGGGTCATGGCATAAAAACTTGAGAAAGTAGGCTACAAACCAAAATAAAGGGTAAGCTCAATATAATTTTATATCTGCAGATAAGCCACACTAACTCGCCGGACTTTTCAGGTTTTTATTAGTTTTTGATTAGTCATCAAAAATTGCCGATGATCTTATAACTTTTTTAAAAAATGTTTGTAAAAATATTTTTTTTATGTAAACAAATTGAGAAATGCAAAACGTGTCTGGGCGAATTTGCGTCACTTGCTTTGTAACGGTTTTAAGGAATTTATTACAACCTTTACTACATGCGCGCACAAAGTTTGCTTAGTTAGCAAATTATGTTTGAGTCAAAACCTATAGCAAATGGACTAATAGGTGTTGCAATATTCACATTTAATGCATGACACAATTTAATTCGTTTTAAGATCTGAAATTTGTTTAACATTTTATACTTTTTGAATTGTAGTCGATACAAAATGAGAGACAGGCATGCGGACAGACAACATTGAGAAGTACTCATAGTCAGTGACAGACAAAACATATTATAAATTCGTAGTTGAAGGTGAAAAAGGTTCAAATGCTAAAGCATAATATACATTTTAAGTGAATATTTTCTTATTTTCATCTAGAAAATTTATTTGCTATCGGTAAAGTTTAGGACCTAATTGCCTATTAACTGAGCCTATAAAAATGAAATTGTTTTTCATTCTTGAATGATTTCAACGAGGGAGCAATTAATAAACGCAGCTATAATACGGTTGGTAGTTTCAATTATCAGAGTGGTCCAGATTCCGCGACAGTCCTGTCTATGTAAAGGGTGTGGAGACTGGGTGTCTCATCCCGCGCTAGCCCTTCAGGAAGGAAATGGTCAGGGTCAAAGCAAAGACGGCGTCTTATATTCTACAGGAAATTAGTTGCATTTAGGTCGGTGTGCGGATAGTCTAAATGCTGACTATGCACTAAAACTTGGTATAACTATAAATTTTCACTAATATAAACAGATACAATCTGATAGTTGCTATAAATTACAAATATCTGTAGTGTGTTGATAATGCGATTAGTTCTGATTAAATTATATATCTATTGTTCAGCTGGAAAGCAAGGTATTTACAAAATATAAATTAATGTTGAAACGGTTAAATATTTGCTGGATAGTAAAATGAAATGGTAATAAGAAATACCTGTCAGAACCACGATTATTCTATTCACGACGTGTTGATAAATGTTTTGTGAACCTTGAATTATTCTAGTTGATCTCCGCTTACTGTACAGTACGTCTGACAGCCTTACGCAATATCGCACTTGCCTGCGTTAGATACACAACCTCTCGAGAGTTCTTTCCATCTCGAAGAGACATTTACCAAGGCGAGGAAGCTCGAGAGTCATCTAGTATACTCTTGCCGAGACCGCTCGTTCATATCTCGATGACACTGATGACGAACAGATCTGGATGTTGTCGAAATTGCCACTGCTGCAGCTTATTGTGCACTGTTCCCTAAATGTAGCCATGATAGAATCTTTCTTTTTTTTAATTCTGGAACTGGATACCGTAAATTTTCACTTAAAAGAAGCCATGCATCATTAACGTTCTTCTTGTCTTTATGCTGTACATGCATAGGGTCCCATATAATAGGCTCATTTTGATAGAGCTCCAAAAAGTGAAAAAAAAATCATTTGTCCACTCCGGCATTCTATTGCTAAATGGTCTTAACCGTACTTTTACAACACAGTCGAGAACAAACGAGAATGTACTAGGTGCCCTTTGCCTTTGGCCTTGCGGCTTGTTTCCCCTTTGACTCGTGGTCAAAAAACCGACACGAACCGGAGCGTTAACGAGGTGAGGCGAGAGCGCATAGAGCGATGCGAGCGTAGCAAGTACATTCTCTCGCTCGGCTGTACTCGCCAGCCCTCGACGAGAGTGTACTGCAGGCGTTACAGTCTATGTCTGAGAGGCACACAAATAGATGGAGATAAGATGGCGTTAGTAAGTTTGAGCTTCGTTCGTTTCGGAACGAGATTTCAGGGGAGGCTGATATATTTTTTAGATCCCTACCAGTTGACTGTTTTGTTCTTCATTATTGACATTGGTGTAGGCCGCTTTATTTCAAATATTTATGAGTATTTATAGAGAAAAATGCCAGAGATGCATGGCACGGAAATTTTGGAAAGTCAAATTCTGGAATCATAGCATCATTAATAAAACACTTGAGGTCACCATCCGGAATGTCAGCCAAAACTGATGGTAGTGTTATATCGCACTCCTTCCAACGGATGAAATTAAAATATTCCGTAGTAATCCAGTCAAATAAGGCAAAATAAGGGGCGAACCTCGGAATGGAAGGGAATAAGCTGTGGACAGTGAGGATCATCATAATGATGTGGAAACTGAATTTGATTAGTCAGATGAAAAAGACGACGACGAAAAAGAGCAACTTGAGCCATATATCTGGTGATGATATTTAAAAGATCGTGTAAAAATAACGAATATGCTATTTTGTAACCTGTGCTTCACAATTTACATTTCCCATTTATAATAAAAGAATAAAGAAAAAATTGAACATTGTGCCATTTTATTCACACTGAGAAAAAAAAATTACGAATTCAAGTAAAGGAAATACAAAATTTTGTTTTTGTAAAAGTATTTTACTTATTTGGAATACATAAATATTTGGAATGAATTTAGTCGTTTCAAGCAATAATTAGATCAAAGTAAATATTTATTAGACTCTTCGTAAATACAAAACAAAGAGTATATTGCGTTCGATCGGCACATTTCTAAATTATTTTCGAACATACAGGGCGAGCCAAGACGAAATTACAGGACCAAGTGCCTCTTTTTTAAATGGAATGCTATGTATATCAGTACATTTTTTGAAGCCTCTTTCTAGGCTCTGTTCATTCCTATATTGTCATATACCACTTGGATATTAAAAAAATTACCACAGTCACAATTATGGGTTTTAAGAAAAACTTATGTGAATACCAGTTACGAGACATCCAATTAATGTTTTTGAATCATCTCCATTTCCTAGAACTGTACAGGATGCCCAAAAATTATTTTTTAAATTAAGAATTTTTAAATTAAATTTTCTCAATTCCTTCAAATGGAACACCCGGTATATTTTTCAAAGATCTGATGTAGAAATGGAAAACGAACATTTTTGTACGTCCTTTCCTATGGCTAATTGCAACCATTTTCGTTTTATAAATAAATGAGTGTTAAATTCAAAAAACTTAAAAAAAGAGGTTCCCTCAAATAATTCATTAGAAAAATTTATAATAGGTGTTCGACGTATTGCCCATTTTGACTGACACACGTCTTTATGCAATTTGGTAATGAAGCCATTTCTTCCAATCCATTGAAATGAGTAAATAGTATTTAACAGGTCTTTTACTGTAATGTTTTTTTGTACATTTTTTGCCGTTTTCGTTATTTGACAAGCAATAAAACCTCAGTTTGGTATACATGGTCGTGTACAACGGAGCATTTATCACACTTATCGGTCGTTAGTTACAATTTGTATTGAATTTAAAACATTTGAAATTTTACAATATGAATGTTAATAAAGCGGAACTTGTAGACATTACTTTTGTTTTGGGCGAGTCAGACAGAAATTGTTTACTTGCCAATAGAATTTATCACCAACGTTATCCTGGAAGAAGGATTCCTGATGTTAGCAGCTTCCAAAACCTTCTCGATAGATTTCTGAAAACTGGAAATGTCGAATATAAAAAAAGTGAAAGAATAAAACGTGCTGTGAACGAAGAAAATGAATTTTCTGTGGCGTTGGCAACGGTTGAGGATCCTCATGTTAGTCAAAGAGAAGTGGTCTCATTAGTAAGAATGGTCTGTGTGTCGAATCTCAAAAACAAATAAGTTGCATGCATATCATATTCAAATGCGCCATTAATTATCTGATGACGATTTTCAAAAGAGCCTACAATTTCATAATTGGTCCAGAGGCAATGCAAGATGATGTCAACTTCAATAATGTTTTATTCACTGATGAGGAAACTTTTCATATGCAAGTTGATAACCAACACAGATGGTCTATAAACGTTTGGGGAGGAATTATTGGAGAACATGTAATGGGGCCACATTTTTTGATGGTACATTGACTGGAGCTATTTATCTTCACTTTTTGGAAAACTATTTGCCACAATTATTGGTAAATCCCCTTGACAGAATTCGAAATAGGATGTGGTTTCAGCAAGATGGTGCTCCACCACATTATTTAAATGCAGTTAGAGATCACTTGAATAATACCTACCCTCATCAATGGATTGGAAGAAACGGACCCACTAACTGGCCTGCTAGATCCCCAGATGTTACAAAAATGGATTTCTTTTTATGGGTAAACGTGAAGGAAATTGTTTATAGACAACAGTACAAAATATGAAGAAAAGAATAATAACTGCCTTTAGATCTATCACACCGGCAGTTTTAGGAACAGTGGAAACCTCATTTCAGAAGCGCATAGAGATGTGTGTCAATCAAAATGGGCAACATGTGGAACATTTATTATATTTTTTTCTACTGAGTTATTTTAAGTTTACTTTTGAATTTTGTAATTATTGCTCAATAAAACGAAATTTGTTGGAATTAGCCATAGGGAAGTACTTACAGAAAATGTTCGTTTTTGATTTCTACATCACATCGTTGAAATATATAGAGGGTGTTCCATTTGAAAAAATTGATAAAATTCAATTTAAAAAGTTCTTCATTGAAAAATAATTTCTGGCCACCCTGCACAGTTTTAGGAAATGAAAATGATTCAAAACATTAATTAGACGTCTCGTACTGGTATTCACATAAGTTTTTCTTAAAATCCATAATTGTGACTGTGGTAATTTTCTTAATATCTATCTGCAGATTGCAGTATTTCAATAAAAAAATTCATTACATCCAAGTGGTTGGAAGATATTCAATACTAATATAGGAATGAATAGAGCCAAGAAAGAGGCTTCAAAAAATGTACAAATATACTTAGCATTCCGTTTAAAAAATAGGCACTTGGTCCTGTAATTTTGTCTTGGCTCGCCCTGTATTTTCGAAAATAATTTCCAGTTATAGACCTTTTTATCTAGTTTACTTACAATTTTTAAAAAAATTTCCAGCTATCGTAGAACTCGAGATATCGAGGTCCGACGCACTATTGCTCCACCCTGTATACCTGACCCCGCAGTTTACATAGTGTTATCCTGTATACGGATACGCACTTGCCACTCTTCGCGCTGTATCTCGAGAATGGCTGATGATACGAAAAATGCTTTTAATGAAAATTGTAGATAATTACTGATTTACAAGTTGTATAATAACCTTAAATGACGTATTTCGCATAGGAAGCGAGATAATTGAGGGAAATCGATTTTCGTGACCTTCGACCTTGAATATCTTGGGACACAGACACGAGATTACATGAGAATTTTCTACCAGTCTTCAGAATGCCGAAATAAAGGTATTTTCAAATTTACAGCTTCCATTCCGAGGTTGAATCCTTATTCTACTGGAGCAGTAGTACTGAAGTTCAATTCCGGTATCACAAAAAAGTCCCATTGTAGTCGTCTGCTGATAGGTTTGTCTGGCTTTATAAATTCTTCCTGAAGATAGTTGTCGTACTCACCCGACGATTATCTCTTAACATACACAGAAGGAGGTTCTCGGGGTGAATAAAATATGCATTTCTTTGTATTACTTGATCTATAATACTTTTTAGATATTTTCTTAAGTACCGAGAGGGCAGTGGTTTTAAAAACATGTAAACCGTTTGGTGAATTTGATTAAGCTTTATGTGGACCCACATTGGTTCATGAATTCGGCAAGACCTTCAAGGATTGCTGTTGACTTTTCAGTTCCAGCATAGAAGCAAAGTAGTATTTGCCAGTGTAAGCCACATTGAATGAGCTAACTTACCGGTATTATGATTTGCTAAGTTTGAATGGAAGTCGCCACATCAATTCTGATAAAGTTTGCAATTTGGAGAAGTTCCCATTTTTCTAAAGATTTTCCATTATCTCCAGAGAATTGACGAGGTCCCGTAGCAGCGCCATCTACGAATTGGAATAAGAGCTTTAACATGGGCGTAATTTCAGCTTTTTAACTGGGGTGGCAAGGCGCATCGCGGGTCTGGGGAGCCTGGAATGCCCCCACGTGTAAGGGGGGTCCGGAGGGTCTAATCATTGTTAATTACTTTAATTAATAGCCAAACTATTTGTAATTTTTAAAGTAGATATCATTTACACACAATTCGAAAGTAGGCCCATTTTTAATTGATTGAACGTTCTTCCTGATCTTTTATCATATAAGTAAAAATGAAGCAAACATCAAGTTATTTTTATGCAAAATGAAGTTTTCTCTTTTGGCTTGAATTAAAATCGTCAGCTACTTTGGAGATGTCTATATCAACACTCCTTTCGATAGCCAAAAGAGCTAATGAGGACAGCCTCTCTTGGCCGATCGTATTTCTGGCGAATGTTTTCAACCGCCACAAGCAAGAAAAGGACCTCTCACGGGACGCTGAGTTTATAGGAATTGTAAAAAATAACGGCAAAGTTCAAAAAGTAGAGAGAACACACTTTTGAAAACTTCTCAATAAAAATATCAGCTCTTTCTTGGATATTTTTGTTTCTTGACTCCTCCATATTGTAAAAACATCTCAGTTCAGGCAGAAGAAGTTCACTGTCCAAAGTGTAATATTTGCATACATACTTTACAAATTCTATATCTACATCAGTTCCCCCTAAATCTTTGCTTAAATTGTTGAGTACATCTAGGTCGCTTTTTTGAAGTCTGGCCTCTATCTCCTGATTTAGGATGTCAATAACTGGCCAAAGGATTGAAACTTTGTAATACTGCCCTACAGATTCAAATTGAACTTTACTCCCTCCCCCAATATTAGAGGGAATTTTGCCCTTTCTTGGCAACTCGGCTGTTCTATAACCCCGCAGATTTCACAACTTCGTAGGTCACACTGATTGCCTAAAGGGTCTTTGATAGTAAGTCGCATATGTTAGAACTCTCCTTTGTAATAGCAAGTCAAAGCAAGCCCTCCATACTTTTCAACAAATCATTGGCTTGTCCACACGTCCACCACTGTCAGGGTCTGTCTGTGCAATTTCTTCTGAGTCGCTAGAGTGGTTTCAAAATTATCTAACAAAGAACGCATTGCGCTTGAATAGGGCAAAACCATCTGGTATCACTTGAAGACTTCAATGCTGCTGCTCCACCACAAACGCTTTTTGTAATTTTTTGAATGTTTTCAAAAACAGCGTGTCGTTTAGTTGATTTTTTAATAAAGTTGTAAGGACGTTGAAGTACAAAGAATTGTTTCTTATTGAAGTCACGTGTGTGCAACAGCTTATATTGCACAAGTTCAATATATGTGCATTGCAGTGAATAAGCATTGCGGTTGGGGCTTTCTCCATAATTCTATCTGCCACTCCTTTATATGGACCTCTCATGCTCGAGGCCCCATCACAGCACTGAGCACGCAGATTTTTAATGTTCAAGTCCAGTGTTTGTAGCACGATAAAACCCAATAAATGACTCTAACTTATCATAGACATGCCTCAAGACAATAGCTACTTGTTTGGGCTTTGAGTCTAAACAGCTATAACGACAAAAGCCTTTTACCTCTTTGACTTCTTTGGAAATGTGCAGCTTGATTTGTTCTTTGTTCTCCAATAATGGACAGCTCATTCTGGAAAGTCGCTGAAAATGTTTCCATATTCAATGAAGAACTACTTTATTAAATTATTATCTTTGGAACAAAGCTTCATCAGCTCCAAAAAGTTCTTCGAATCTGCATATTCATCATGGCCTCTTAGAGCAATAGATTGCCTGCCCCAAAATATCAATGATTCGCATAAAGCTCCTAAATACAATATGTTTTCTTGTATACTTCTTCTGAATACTCTTGATTTACAGTGGCACTTTTGTCTGTTTATTTTAGAGAATTGAGTTTAGCGTTCCTACTCCTATGTGAGTTAATTTTTTCACGATTTTTAAATACTTCTATAGCTTTCCTCCATTTGGAAAATCCACTGAGTGTAAACACATCTTCTGCATTGTTTTTGTTTTTCTCTTTTGGGTTAATCGGTGAGTTGAACTGGAGGAACAGCTGGGACTTGAACTACGCCCTTCATTTGGAGGAGTATTATCCTTAGTAGTTGTGGACGACTGAGTGGATAATGAGCCTAACGTATCTTCTACAGGTGGTTCTGGTTCATCCTCCAAAGGACGTCCCTCTGGCGGTTCATTTTTTAAATATCGTTTCTTTTTGCTTGCTGTACAGAAAAATAAAACTAAAACAACACACGCGTACATATCATATTATACAAGTAGATCGCTTTTTGTTGAAAAGAGCACACCAACAATAGGCAGACGACTCGACAGGACAGACCACACACCACAATTTAGCAAAAACAAAAGACTATCCAGTGTGGCCCACCCCACCACTGTTGCGGCAACAGTGTTGCCACTTCCGGACGCGACGTCGCTCATTCTCGTCATTTACGCATCCATTTTATTACGTCACGCATGCTTCTCCATTAATTCTATTTAACAATATAATATACAAGTTCCAATAAACATTTTATTTTTCTGCGCCAAAATAAGGCTTGATTAATAATGATTCAAGAAAATGTCGTACTTATAAAATTTTATTTTACAATTGTTTGTAAATTATTGATATTTTTATTTCAAAATTCTGGGGTCGCAAAATGAATGATTACATGATTTTATGGCCAGTGTTCACAACAGTACCATCACGACCGATCGCCACTAAATTATCTAGATCTAAATTATTTATAGCGCAGTAATCTATTATTGCTGAGCCTTGCCTGTGGTTGGAGTAACGTGACCTATGTAGAGAGAATTTAGTTCTTCAATTAGGGATATATATATATTCTTCTACAATAGTCTATTATATAATTTGGTACCTTTCTTTTCTTGTTTTGTCCTTTGTCCCATTGAACTGGAGACTACTAATGTTTCTATTTGCAGTATGAAACTCTTTACAAAGGACACTCCTGGTTTTCTGACGCACTCCTCTCACTTTATTCTTGTCATCTGCACTGACAATTCCCACATCTCTCAGTACTGCGGTAGCCACAGCAACAGATGATCTGACAGATGCAGTATTTATCGCATACAACACCTAATGTGCGTAATCTTAGCCTCATTTAATGTTAAAGGTAAGTTAGCATCTATTAGTTTGTCCTCCGATGACGATTCAAACTTTGAAGACTTGCCTGAATCTGACGGTAATGTGCTTACTTGAGTAGAACTGCCAGGTGTCAAATATCATAAGATCCGGATCTATACTTTTCTAGTCTTCGTTGCTCCTGATTATCTATCTTTCTTGGCAGTTAACTTTTTTGTTTCTACACGATCCATTTTGATACAATTATAGGCGAGATTAAAGGGGTGGTAGAGGGCTAAAGATATTATTTAAAATTCTTTAAAAAAATTGGAGCGACTCTGTACATCAATCATATACAACATTTTATGGATATTACAATTTTAATTCTTTTACAGGTCATTTAAGGGGCGGTAGACGGCTGAAGATATTGTTTTTAAACTTGAAAAAAATAACAGTGGCTGTACACATCGCAAGGCAATTTTTTATGAGTAAGTATAACAAATTATAATTTCAACTTTAATTTCTTCGGCCCACCTTAACGTACATATTTGAGTTCAGTGTGTTATGATTATGAAACGGATTTCTATTATAAATTAATTTTCTACAAACTTTATGGAAACATTAGAATATAATATTTAATGAAATCAAATAAGTATAATAGGAGACTTAAGCATTGTGAAACAAAAAATTTATATGAGTGTTGTAAGAGTTTTCTTAAATATATGACATAGAAGTTATCTTTTTAGTCAATATCGGAAAATGTAGAAAATGACGCTAAATCCCAAAGTGAAATTCAAGTTTCTGGAGCACCACTAAAAGGAATAAAGCGAGCTGTCTGAGTCTGTACATGATTTACCGTTCTCCTTAAATGATATTGCCATAGAAAATGGTTTTTGTCTAACAGACTATGGATCAAAAAGTATATAAATTGATACTGTAATGCATAAACGAGTTATACAGCACGGTGTAACATATAATTCAAATCATATAACAAAAAATCCATCGCCTTTTATTAGAGGATTTGAGAAGGTATTTTATTTTAGTAGTCAGAGACGGATTTAACTAAAAAGTAAAAAGTAATCATCCTGTAATCATAGACGTCGCGTCGATGGCAATGAAGCAGGTTCCCACAGGGGATATGTACAACGAATTACTGTTATTAATTTCTAATTAGTATTTGTTTGTCCCGCAAAGGATATTTTATTCTATTGTAATTTAGTTATATATAAAAACTAATCAGTCCTAAATCTTTTCTTCGGAATAGTGACAAATCATTCCCTAGAAATATAGTCACGAAAACTATGCTTATAACTTACTAGTACCTTAAATTTGCAATTTCGCTTCAGGCAGTTGATCATAGCCATTCGAACGAGGTAGACGTGCCTAGTATATTCCGGAAATGACTTAGACCAGTAAGTGTAAATTCTGTTTTAAATTTTAAGTCTGTCTGTGCGCCAGCGTGGCATTGATACAATATACTGTGAAGTATACAGGCCTAACTACTACATGCAAAAGTTAATCTAAGTTGCCTCGACCGTTTAATTTCTTACTTAAGAGATTGACCATTCGTAGATCCATTAAGACTACTTTCCATTCAATGCATAGTTCTGAAATTATCTTTTTGGGTCACTTTGCTTAAGTACAATATCTAACAATTATATGATCTGTCATAACATATCATCTGTCTTTACCTTTTATCGATAAATTGTATATACAGATATTCTAACATATTTGAGATATAGGAACCATATTCTCTTAAAAAAACAAGTTCCAATGTAATTATCAAGATAACTATCCTACTTAAAAAAGGCTTCAAACCCATAGTTACTGTGATGGATTTGTGATAGCGCTTATCATTAGAACAAAAATGAATTATTTCTCCAGCCTGCCACCAGCGCAGCACCCCGGGTCATACATATTTTCGTAGTATTATGTAACGGGTCGGGATATATATTATATTGTACGTGAAATAAATAATATACCTCTTTGCAATGTTAAACATATTTAAATGAAATGAAGATGTATTTTAATGGTAATAGTAATGGATATACATGGTTTTGGTTATCAAAATTTTCATGAACGCTTCATGCACTTTTAAGACAGCATACCATGAAACTTAAATTTATGAATATATACTGATCTTGAAAATAACTACCTGACCTGTAATAAATTTTACGTCAGCGGTAATTATCATCATAATCATCATCTATGGCGCTACAACCCTATGTGGGTCCTGGCTTCTCAAAGTTTCCTCATTCTTCCCTATTCCTTGCAGATGCTCTCCAGTTTCCAAATCCGATTTTAGATGCGTCTTCTAATACTCCGTCCACCCATCTGAGTTTTGGCCTTCCCTGTTTCCGCCTTCCTTGTAGCTTACCATTCATTATTTTTTTTTGTATGTATGTATCCTGTTCTCGTTCCACATGCTCCGTCCATTACAATCGCGAGGTCTTAATCTTGGTTATAATGTCAGTATCGTAATGTTCGTATCTCTTTAATAACCGATAGAGTTCGAAATTATATCTGCGGCGCCATATTCCATTTTCACATGTTCTTTAAATATTGTACGAAGAATTCTTCTTTCGAAAATTTGTAGAAGGTCTGCGTCTCTCTTACTAATTGCCCATGTTTCCGCGCCGTAGGTGACAACAGGCAATATAAGGGTTTTGTAGAAAGTTAGTTTTGTGTTTCTACTTAAGTTGCGGTTAGAGAGTTGCTTACGTAGGGCATTGTAGCATTTACTGCCTAGTACGATCCGTCTTCCTATTTCTGCATCTGTAGAATTATCGTTCTTCGTATTCACACTAGAGCCAAGATAGGAGAACTCTTGTACGACTTCAAAATTTTCTGTGCCAATTGTAAAATTTGGGTTGTGAATGACGCGTGGTGAGGTGGTTACTGGCATGATTTTAGTTTTTCCTCGTTTATTTGTAGGCCTTAGTTGTTGGCTGAGCCTGCAAGCTCCGTATAGATTCTTGTCATGTCCGGCAAAGTCCTGGTAGCGGCAATTATACCCTAATGGAATTTTTAAATATTTCGCCTTATTTTAATGCAATTGTTCTACGGCATTCACTGCTAGATGTAACAGTAAATTGGTAGAAAATAGAAATGTACACAATTCAAGATAAAATTTCTTGAGAATAGTTTTACTCGCCTACAATATTTTAAACAGATTTTTTTTTAAAAGTTTTCTAATTTATAAATAAATATTTAAGGAATATCATAAAGCAAATTGAAAGTAGTTCAATAGCAGCATTAAAAAAACAATATATCTATGAAGGTGCCCAGTTCGAACCTGATCTAATATGTCAGGAACATGGGGAATATGAACATTCCGTTCGGCGGCAGAATTCCTTATATTATGAAGGGGTAATGGACCGGAAGCTGATTAGAAAAACCTTCTCGGCGAGGATGTCAGACAGAGGCGGCGGGTAAAATTTATAGATCGTACATGGGCATAATTAAAATATGATGAACTTGTAGAAGAATGAAACATGAGTTTAATAAAGATATTGGAACAGAAATATAAAAAAACCGCTTGTGTTTGCAAATAACAGAATTCAAGAAACAATTCTTTTGTTTTCGTCAACTGTACAATTTTTAAGAGAATTTTGAAAAGGGGTTCTTAATTAACTATAACAATAATGAACAATTTTATTAAACAAAATATAAATGCACATTACAATCATTTCCTAGGTAACGTAAATAAAAATATTTGTTTTATCTGTGTTTTTTTCCACAACAATAATTTACTAAAGCATATTTGATTATATCCTCATTTTTTTGGTCCTGCTTTTCCACTTTGGCCTTAGGTACATTAAGCTTAGAAAAATTAATTTTAAATACAAAATATGGTATATAACTGAACGATCTCAAGAAACACGGTGGTGTTAGGCACCAAGTAAACTAAAATCAGATTTTTTTTCAATTTAATCCATTGTTTTGAAAATTGAAAGCTCTTTCTATTCAAGCAAATGATGATGTCAGGAGATTCTCGGATCGCTGATTACTAATTGAGTATCGGTAACAACAAAATCCAACCTAACCGGAGGAATAGAAAGAACTTGAATTAATTTTCATATTTTCGCCGCCGGATTGCATCCGCCATTTTGAATTTAGAAAGTCTGATTTCGGATTCGTAATCAGAGACCCAAAAAAATCTAGATACCTATTTCTAAAATAATGGATTGAATTGAAAGAAATTATCCAATTTTAAAATTTTTAGTCTCCGTTTTCATAACCAGCAACCCGAAAACCCCTGGACACCAATTTGGAAGAATAATCTGTAGGATAGAACAAATTTAACTATTTAAAAAAATTTTCACCGCCATTTTGGGTTCGCCATGTTAAATTTTGAGAATCAGACTTCGAATTCGTAACCAGCGAGCCCAAAAATATGAAATATGTTGAATAAGTACAGCAATACCAAAGACCATGCAAAGTGCGAAAAACCCCAGACACAGATAACCCGAGAAAGAGAAAGAACTTGAACTAATTTTAAAATTTTTGCTGCCAGATTGGATCCGTCATTTTGAATTTAGAGAGTCTGATTTCGGATTGATAATAACCGACCTAAAACAATCTATATACCAATTTCTGAAATAGTGGATTGAATTCTTAGCCGCCGTTTTGGATCCGGCATTTTGAATTTTGAGAATCCGATTTCAGATTCATTATCAGTAACCCAAAACCCCCTAAACATCAATTTGCAAGAATAATTTGTAGGACAAAACAAATTTAAATAACTGAAAACATTTTCGTCGCCGTTTTGGATTCGCCATGTTAAATTTTGAAATCAGACTTCGAATTCGTAACCAGCGAGCCCAAAAATATAAAACATGTTGAATAAATACAATATTACCAACGAGCATGCAAAGTGCGAAAAACCCCAGTGTGCGACAGGCGACAGATAGTGTCAGTAACTCAAATTTAAAATTTTCACGTTCCATGACATTTTAAACCAACTTCATAAAAAAAGTGTTTTTTACGATTACTGTACTTCCATATGTGGCAATAATTAATAAAATGCCGCAAATAACGATTAGAAAATATTTGTATATTAGCCATATTGCAGAAGCAAATACTCGACATGAAAGTAATTGTCTCCACCAGTAGTTTTGCTACAACGGTACTGCATCCAATCATAGACCAACAATTAATTAATAAATAAAATAAACCAAAGCTGCATCCGTCAAAATCAGTCACGAAACTCTACTAAAGTTGTATTTTATGCCAAAGCTCTATTGTAACTTTACATAGCGGTCGATGTGGAAGGCACGTAGGCGTAAGGAATCGGTCAAAGACAAACTATTCAGGGACGGGGAATTGTTCTGGATTTCCATGTCGCCCAAAGTGCAGGATAACTACTACCCCAGGTGGATCACAGTGACCATCTGAAATGGGTGAATGGGCAGTTAAAACAGAGTAAGCTGATTTGATGGCGTCGGTAATAATATATCAAAGCGAATTAGTTGGCCTCTGGGGATCCGGACAACATAGGTTGATTGGGCGGGTACACAAAGTGATTGTATATACATTAGTAGAGAAATAGAACAGTTGAGTGATTTTAGAGAATGTTATATAAATGAAACAATTCCCTGACATTTAGATACTTCTATCAATAAATCAAAGGGCATTATGTCAGAAACGAAGTCTTCTATCAAAAATGTCGCTCAACAAGGAATGTATACTTTTATTCAGTAAAATATTACTGTCAAGTGAAATTCGATAACTCATTTATTAATCGACCTAAAAAATTTTGAAATGGAGAAGATTTGCAATTCTATCCCTACGTGTGTTCTTACTTCCCTCGCTTACCTGACTAGGGGACTATGTGGATTCTAGTGTCACAGTGAGAATTGTCAAATAAGAAATAGTTATTTTAGAATTTTAATTGCTAGTATAACCAGAATGCAGGTTATCAAAAGAATGCAAGGATTGAAAATTCATATTTTTAAGGATAAGCAGTTTCTTTTTAGTTCTCATAGATAGGATTTTTCTTCTGTTAGCTAAATCCATTGAAGAATATGTTTTATAACTAGTTTTAAAGTTTAAATAAAAAGCCTACTTTGACAAACTTCTGTCTTGATAATTGTTTGCTTATGTGATTAGATTGTAATATATAGGGTGATTCTTTTAAGGCGGTCATTGGAATATTTCCCACTTGCAGATGAGATAGACATTTGAGATTTGGCACCCTACCATAGTCGTCCATTGCGACCGAAAATATTAATTTCAAAACGGCGGCACTTCCGGAAATACCGGAAGTCGATAGCAACTTGCTAATTTTAAATGGAGCATCCTATACATTTTCGAAATGAACATAAAATTCTGAGTCGAAACATGTAGCACACTCTATACCTAAACCTAGCAGTTTCGAAGATATTTAACATTTTACTAGAAATTTAAGAGGTGCAACGGCTTGCAAGGACCGCTATAACTTTCTTCGTGTAGGACATTCTCATTTGTTATTTGGCATAAAGAGAGAACCCAAGATAATTCCCAACTAGCACAATTAGTCGTGGGAACGTAGCAATGACTATTGTAGGCACTTTAAAGTGTTTTGGTACTAGTCACAGGCACGTAATAGGAACGTTCCTAATATGTGTTTATGACCAAAATGGGGAATATTTTTTGATGACGATAACGTTCCAGCCACGTTCCTGGAACTTGTCTGGCTACATTCCAATGACGTTGCTGCTCCGGAGCGGCGACGTGGCGGCGTAGACGCCGAAAACTTTACCACTCCCTACTCTTTCAAATCGATGTTGCCCCTTCTTTGTCTTGCAACCGATTTTATTATATTTATGTTTCATTCTTACATATGATTCTTGTTCTTGTTCATTTCCCTAACTCAGAAATTTAATAGAATATCAGAAAGTGATATTAGACAGCAAAACTTGTGCTATTTTCCAATGGTCTAAGGGTCACAATTAAAACGAATGCAATTTTACTGACAAACATAATGATAAAACGTCCGAATCTAACCACGTGCCTTTAAAATTTGCATTTTAAATGAAAATATTGTTTTTAAAATATGTAATGTCATGCGAGAATATGACACACTAGATGCCGAAATCTATTTTTTATTGTTCTTCAGAACTTAACACTACTTTTCATGTATTCATTTGTTGTATTTGGTGAAGAAATGGCGATAAATTAAATTTATTAGTCAATTGTGAAATTATGGCTCATGTGTTATAACAATGGCGTCGATAATTTTGGCCATCAACATGGCGTATTTCAGAAAATATGACTTTAAGGTCGTTTTCACCAAGAAATGCTACTTGAAAGTAATTGCTACTTGGCGATAGTGACGAAAACTGCAAATACGTAACTTGAAAGTTATACTTACCACAAATCTGCGAATGGAACTGTAGCATCACTTCAAAGTAGTAGCAAATTACCCCTTCAAAGTTGCCGCTGCTACTTCATGGTTACATTTTTCCCGATATTGATTCGGAACGTACGTGTTAGCCGTACGTTGAAGTCTAGACTGAACGCGTTCCTAGCCTTTGCTGTTTATCATTTACCTAACTTCACATTGAAAGACCTATCAGCTGTCGCAATTTACTTGTATGCAGCCATTAATCAACGACTTAATAAACAATAATAAACATAAACCTTGTTGGTATAATATACTATTACAGTGATAGATAACATAGAAGAAAAGGTAGGTGTAATAAAACTGTGCTGAAATATTAAATTTTGTTGCCTTATTTTGAACTTAAAATGTTGCATAGCATAATATAGCAGCGTATAATTCTAGTCTAGGTTAGCCAAACATATTATATAGGTTAGGTTTGTTGCATTAACTTTATCTATGGTAAACATTGGGAACTAGATGGTGAAATTTACTTCATGGTAAATTTCAGAGGTGATGTGCACTTTGTAGTAGCCGTACACAGTTCTGTAGGTAGCAGTAACGTCATTAACACCTATGAATATTACTTACAAGTTTCACTTCTTTAAAGAAATAGTGAAGGTTCCCAGAACGTCGCGGCAACTATTAAAGCTACTTGAAGGTGATTGCAACTTTGAACTTTGAAGTCGCATTTCAGCGATGCGAGTTAGTCGCTGCTACTATAGTTCACCACCTTCAAGTTCTGAAAACCCGAAAGTCGCCCCACTGGTAACTACTACGTTCCCATGTACCACGAAAGCTACGTAGCAGTTGCATAACTATAAAGTAATCATTAGTGGTAGAAACTACGAGGCAGGGACTGTAGACTTGTCAAATGAAGTTATTTTTACATCAAAGTCGTAAATTTAGTCGCAATTACGTAATGGTTACTCATACGAAGTTCCGATCTCAGTTACTGTCACTTTGGTGCTAGTTGGGAAGCTACTTTCCACATTAAAAATAAATTCCATAATAGTATACCAAGTGTTTCAACTTCCACGTTACATTTTATCAAATTCAAACCTCAAGAACTTTTTTATTTCAAATGGAACACCCTGTATTTCGTTACATTAAATTATAATTCAGTTCTTTCTAGTATCAGCATTGTAGGGGTTAAAGTTACAACTTTTTGAAATATTGTCGATTCTCTTAAATGTTCAAGAAATTTTAGTAAATATTGCCACCAACTTAGCCATGATTCGAAACAATCATTAATTCAGTTATTCTCTTATATTAAAAAATGCCGATGCGCTTAAATTACACCTACGAAGACTATTAGATTTGTTTATTATTTATGGAGAATTTGATAAAGTAACACCAAGAACATGTAACACATTTACTACTCGATACTCACAAGAACAGTAACCATTCACCACGAAAACATAGAAATAGCAATTCTGGAGTATTTTCGGGCATTTCCAATTATGTTATTAAGGCAAGCTGCTCTGGAATCAGGATTATCCAAGAATTCAATTCACAAAATCTTGTCAAAACACAAATCCATTCTTGTTCCATATGGTTCAACAATTAAAAGTAACAGAAAAGGGACTTTTTAATCGACACAATTCCTATTACTGAATGAAATATCTCAAATCCTCATTTATTCGGGGAGCGAAATATTCAAGAACATTAGCAGTGTAATGTTTATTGTGCCATGAGAAACGCTAGAGTGATGGAATCTCAATTTTTTGGGGAAAATTTAAATATTAAGTTAGAGAGATTTCTTCTTCAGCTAATATGCCTAAGGCTTTATCAGAATTCCTGCCTTGACAGAGCTAAGTATTCTAAAATTATTATCTAATATGAGTTTTACAGTGTATGATGGATGGTTTCTGTTCTTGTGGGTATCGAGTAGCAAATGTGTTACATGTTCTTGGTATTACTTTATCACACTCTCCATAAAAAATTATAATCAAATCAAAGTCATTTTAACATAAGAGAATGACTGGCATTAATGATTGTATCTAATCATGGCTAAGTTAATGGAAATTTTTACTAAAAATTGTTGGACATTTTGGAATACCGCCAATATTTCAAAAAGTTGTAACTTTAACCCCTACAATGCTGATACTAGAAAAGAGGGAATTTAATTTTATATAATCTGTAACAACAACATTCTCCGTTGGCTGCTGAGAAAATCTGAGTCACCGTAGCAACCAGTTAGCTCAGTAGTTGGTTGAAAGTTCGGTGTGTGCAAAATTTTATTAACAAAAACCTTGCTTAGAGTGACTACTTAAGCAAAACAAACAATTAAAATTATATTAAGAGAAAAAAATTTAATTTGAAAAGAAAAATTGTAAAACTGAAAAGATCAACCGGTTTACAGAGTTATTTCTTCTGACCAAGAAAAGCTACGATGATAGGTAATTGCTTACGTAACTTTGGCGGCGAGTGCGGAGTTCCAATGTGTCAATTCCTGGAGACGGCCACAGGTATCTGGGATTGAGAACTTGTATATGTTTGTCCAGGTCAACGAGGAAGTTCCAGGATGACACGTAGTTGGAAATATTTGGCCAATTATAATTCTCGTCCAGCCACTAGCAAAACTACCATGTGCTTGCTTGATACAGGGTTGGTCGATCCAGATTATTACATGAAAACAGTGGTAAATCAGGAACCAGCTGTTCCAAATTAAGTTAAATTACAAAGTAGAAAAAAAACTAATGATTTAAATTTGAAACGACTATAAATAAATTATTCATTGAGTTTAAAACTTATTAAAAAGAACTATCGAGCAGAATAAAAAAATAGAATACCATTGGTTTAGCCAAGGTCACCAATTTTATAAAAGCTACAAAAATGATTTAGAATTTGTAATACTTAAGCACTGAATTAGGAAGAAAATGGTTGAGGACCAATGAAAAAAACGCTACTACTAAGTTATCAAAATTTATATTGCTAAATATTATAATAAAGGTTCTGTTATCGTTAAGCAAAATTTTCCAAAAGTAAAAAGTATGTTAATAATATAAAATGTTCAAAGTAGCACAAAAGAAATAGAAACTATTAATTACTTGTGCCTTTAATAAAACTGTACTTGGAATGGATTGACTTTACGTCTCGTACTTCGATTAATTTAATAATTTACAATTAGTATACTAGGTGTGAAATGAGATTATCTAACAAAGAATTCTAGAGCGACCTCAAATACAAAAAAAAATGTAAGTATATATACTAAATTACTGGCAAAATTCCTAATATATCACCCAGGCTCAAAACACGTTTTGTGTCCTGCGCCTGTTATTGGCTTCAAAATCGGATTCCTATCCGCAGCACCTAAACACAAAATATCCAGCAATACTTGTTCAAAAAAACATTTAAATAAATTGCCGCTGGGGTAATCAACTAACAAGCGGTTTCTATTGACCACGAGGTTAACCTTAAATGTGCTACAATAACTCAACTAAATGCCAGCTTCAAATTCATATTAACTCAAAATAACTACGTTATTATCTTAATGCAACAATCTAATAATAAAAATAAAAATATTTTATCGCACCTGCGCCGTGTATATCCGAGCGATACTTTGTCTAAATCACAGAGCATGAAAATGAAGTATGAACGCTGCGTTGATAAATTTCAACAGAACGGAACGTTGTGTTACAAATTTAATGTAAAAAATATAGGGTGCTCCATTTAAAATAAAAAAGTTTTTGAGGTTTGAATTTGACAAAATGTAACGTGAAAAATAAAACACTTATTATACCATTATGGAATTTATTTTTATTGTAAAGAGTAGAGTAGTATATCCTGTTCTTTCTTTGTGCCAAAGAGCAAATAAAAACCGCCTATTCGAAGAGAGTTATAATGGTTATTGCAAACCGTTGCACCAGTCAAATTTCTTGTAAAATGACAAATATCTCCGGAACTGCTGGGTTTAGGTATAGGACATGCTTCAACTTTTATGGTAATTTCGAAAAGTCGCAAATATACAGGGTGTTCCGTTTAAAACACGCAAGTTGGTATCGAAGTGCCGCCATTTTGTAATTATTATTTTCGGACTCGTAATGGTCGACTATGGTAGGATACCAGATCTCAAGTGTCTATCTCATCTGCAAGTGGTAAATAATCTAATGGCCGTCTTAAAAGAATCAACTGCATATATAAGAGGTCAAATCACGAATGTTGACGTTCACGTCATCTCTTAATTTCTGAATTAAATCGACTCAAGGTCACACATAATGGCACTTATGGACGTAACATTTGAAAGGAGTTTTCTATAAAATAACAATTATTACTTTATACAATTTTAATGTTATAATATAATATTCTCATCAAACGACAACACTACTTCAGCGGTCGGATAGACTAACTACAGAAACTACAAAATCAACTACGCCACAGACTACTTTCGGAGTACCTATATATTATAAATTCTTCACCAAGTCCTTAATTTAATTTTTCTTTCTGGGTCCATATTTTGCATCCTACTTCTCACGGATTTCCTTATAAATTCGTTGCACCGTCCGCATACGAATACCTAATTCATTAGAAGTACGCTAAAAGTGAATTTGCTGTATCTGCCATGCTTAATTTTGCGATTGGCCTCATGGACTGCTTGCAAATGTAAAACAAACCTCCATTGAAGTTTTCCTGATTGAAGTACAACTAATTTCACCGCCATGTCTTTGGCTACTGTATTCTGTCTTTTGCTGGTCATTTTGAGGTTATAGTCATTAATTATACTAGCCTCGGATTTTTGCTCTGGCACATATAGGGCATCATAAATAAGCTTATATTACAGATTATTATTACTCCTAGTGCCACGGCTCAGTGGCACAATGCTAAGGCGTTGCGACCGCGGAGTCCCGGGTTCGAATCCTGGCCAGGGTATGGATGTTTAGTGGCGTCAATGTGTTACCGAGATGGTAGTTGTGAGCTAGACCACAATATGTCTAGTCGCTGTTATCTATCCTGAGTTCGAGTCTCAGCTGCGGTAGATGGCAATATCGCAGGAAATGGTTGTTGTGTTGATGTGGTGGAGTAGCATTAGCTAAATTCCGCCAGGACTTTAATATAAATAAGACGATTAAACAAATGGAATAAAAAATAAAATGCTGTAAAACAATATCCACAAATAATAGTCACTAAAGAGAGGAAATACGGTTAAAAACTATATTCTTGTTTATGTCTCGCATTCTGAATATGTCTTATTTTTGTGCTATAAACGATATATTAGTCGATGCAAAATTGTATGTGGCATCTAAATATACAATCAGACTGTATGACTCTTTAGAAAATTTAGAACACTGGTTTTCCCCGGCTCCTTCGCCACAACTTAAAAAACGTAAATTGTTCAAATCTAGCTTGATCAAGCATATTAAAGTATTGTGATACAGCGTCAATATTAAAATTATGATAAGCCTTTGTTATTATATCCAGCATTTTATATTTTCTTAAGTTTATTCATATCTATGTTATTCTGTGGTAATGGTAACATTAACTTATTTATAATGGAAATTTGTTGATAATATTAATTTATCTGCAGATTAGGATTTGTACATATTTACAAAATAATGTCGCGGGATAAAGTGCCTGTCTATTTTGTCTTGTCGAGAAATTTTCAGCATTATAAAGCATTAAGAGCTGACACAGGCGTATTAACTCTAACAGGCGTATTAACCAATGCCAGTTAAGTAGATAACGATTCGTTAAACTGCTAGCGGATTGTTAAATCAGTCTTTAGGTATTCATCGACTTTAGTTGGCGTTTAACGCGCCCTCTAACTTGACTGACGAATATCGGGTAGGCAGCTAGTTTAACGGCTTGTTAACGTTTTTAGGTTGAGGTTATGTTATTTGTTGACAATTGTGAAGTGAAGCTACAATTTGATTTGGAATAATTTGAACATTTTTGTTTGTTAATAAACAGTAAAGCTTATCACAACAGTGCACATACCTAGGTAATTTAATAAGTGCCTGCATTTTTTATATGTAATAATAAATAATCAATTATTTTCTTATTTTTCACAATGTGGAAAAAATCTTGCACAGTATTGAGTAAATTTTCTTTCCCACGCTCTGTAATATTTTTTGATCTGCATTTCTTTGAATCCATATTTTCAACAAAACTACCGACACCAGTACAAAGGCAAATATAATAAACAAACTGATGACATTGACTTTCCATTATTTCCATTCGAGCGCATGCGCTACTACCCATCCGGAAAACATTCAAATTTCATATTTAAATAACCCTTCCTTAAATATTCTAATATTTCATTTGGTGAATACATAATAGCACTAATGGCCATTTAAAATTTAGCGAACTGTTAGTAAATGAGCTGTTAAGCACGTCTTGGTGAATACGGCTGTAAGAATTACCTAGTTAAATTTAAATACACCTTATACTGTTAAAGACAGTTTTTTAAATTTCTTCGTTTCATTACAATGTGCTTATGTATCCATATATCCACAAATTGTGGTTATTGTCTACAATTATTTGTGTGGCACATCATGTTTTCTTGCAATATATTGGATATTTTGCCACTTCTGTAAAATGGAATTAGATACATATTGGTTTTTTAATAGCTCTTGATTACTACAAAATGTCTCACAGCTAACAAATTATTAATTAAAACAATGCTGTCAAATATTAATTGAAAACAAACACTGTGGATTCTTTCTGTCCATTTCAAAACTTTAAAGGCGTCAAGCATGACAGTTTGTTGTTTGTATATTTCCATAGCTCAAGCTACACTATGGCTCTGGATATTGAGCATTAAATACATAGTCTTTGGTTTAACGAAGCTTTTAAGTCACACATGTAGTTCAAAGTACATTAAAAAGTGGTATGAGTCGCCATTGCAAATGTTATTCTAGTTATAATCCAGTGTTTGACGGTTCTTCGTTCAGAATTATTTCGGATAAAACCGATTGACTTGAAATTTGGACAGTAAGTAGGGAATGGATCAAGGAACAAAAGTTATATAGTGCCGATGTGAGCTCTTACTCTGGCGATGAATGCCCACCCCTTCTCGGGCATAGAAATTAGTTCACTCAAAATAATCTCAGAAATCAATAGGGGGATGAATTCTTAGCAAAGAGTTTTTTTCTGTAGATCAATATTTTTCGAGTTATTTGCAATTGAAAATGTTGACTTCATCAGAAGTAAAAATGGAGCTTAGAAGGTATCATATCGATTAGTTTGTATTTGTATTTATTTCTGTTGATGCAATACGAATCGAGTTATGGCTCGTTGAAGGTGACTGTTTGTTCGCCGTAAACTGAATTGGAACTTTTCAACGTTAAATAACGGCGAACGCAGAATTCTTGGAGGAAAACTTATCAGACCTTTTTTAAAGTACTTGAAAAGACCTTTAAAATAAGTTAGCGTAAAGACTTTACGGAGTAATGCAATAAAATGACTGTCCCGTTTCTTCGGAGGAAAATATGTAATGAAACATTAATTAAACCAATGGCTTAACTTTCTTAGTTTTTAATACTTAATCCGTTTTGCAGGGAATTTCAAGGGCTATAAGGCCGTAAAGTTGAACTTCCTTGAACTCTTCGTTTTTGAGATTTTTGAGATTAAATGGGTCAGGGAAGGTGACCCAAATAGGAAATTAAAACTCAAATAGGAAATTAAAACGATAATATCTCAATCAATTTTCATCCTAGCGAAAGAAAGGAAAAACAAAATTTTCTAGAAAAAATCTATATTTTTGTACTCTTGCATTTTTTACACATTTTTTTTAGTATTTGAGTTATTGTGAGAAAAACGTTGTTTTTTTCAAAAAATTCAAAATCATTTCAAAATCGAATCAAACTTCTTTTCAAATCTGGGAATTCTAAATCATTTAAACTTCTACTTTAAGAAAAGTCTGATAACTTTTCCTTAAAAATCTCGTCATTTTTCCGTTATTTAACATTGAAAGAATCGAATTCTGTTTACGGTGAAAAAACAGTCACCTTCAACGAGTCATAACTCGGTTCGTATGGCATCTACAGAAATAAAAAATAAACAAGTCGATTTATTATTTTATAAGCTTCATTTTTATTCATAACGATTCTTTTGATGAAACGTAAGGTTTTCGAATTATTCGTGAAAAATCGCTCTAAAACGTGCATTTTTTAGACGAAAAATCTACATTTTCAATCGAGGATAACTAGAAAAATATTGATTTATCGAAAAAACTTCATAGAACATTTTTTATTTATCGATTTTTGTAGTTAATTTAAGTGTACTAATTTCCACCCAAAAAAGGGGTGGCATCCACCCCCAGGGTAAAAATGCACATGGGCACTATTCCTACTTACTATCCAAGTTTCACGTCAATCAGTGTTATCCGAAAGAATTCTGTGGTAGTAATCTATTTTTACCGTCAAACACTGAACTATTATGGTAATTTATCAACTGGAAGATTTGGGTCAATAGAGAGAAGCCAGTAGCGATAGTGAAGATTCACAGAGAATACAATTCTGACGCCTATATCGGTCGGCGGTAGACAAATTCAACCAGTATTAGAGCGTAAAATGCCCCTCATTTCCAACTTTGACAGATATACCTCCCTCAGAAACCTCTACGCACGTTGTAACTATATAACTCCTCTAGCAAATTACTTCCAAGAATTTATTCAGAAATTCTCTGCTTTTAAACACTTTCCTCTATGCTAAGTTGTATCTACTCTACGTTTCTTCTTTCCGCATTGTGTCCACCTAGCTTTTGCAGGTCTTTCTTGTATCTTTTCTGTTTGTCTGCTTTTATCTTTTCTGTTTGGTCTATTTGTCTTCTAAAATTGTTCTTCAATAATCAAAATAATTTCTTAACCCTGCCTTCTAAATTCCCTATTTTCCGGCGGTCGATAGACTAACTAGTCATTAATTGCCTCAAACGGGTTTCTCCATTGATCTTTTCCCGTAACATCTAATAGCGTTATTCAATAAACTCTTACTTTTACAAGTCTTAAGTTTTAATTGTTTAACAAACCTCTCTTGGATTATTTTAGAGTTATTTCTATTTTTAATTTGCCATACGGCATTCTGTAGTAATCAGGAACTATTAAAAAAGCAATCTGTATCCGATTTCTTTTTTACAGAAGTAGCAAAATATCAAATAAAGAAAACACTGATATGCCATACAAATAACTGTAGACAATAATAGTCATAATACAGCAGAAAGCTATGTGGATACATAAGCACATTGTAATGAAACAAAGACATTTAAAAAACTCGCCCAGACAGTGTAACGCGTATTTATTTAGATAATTCTTAAAGACTGTGTTTGCTTTTAAATAAATATTATAAACTTTCTATTATAAATAAGCTACTGCTACTATTATCACAGAATAAGATAAATATGAATAGGTATACTCAAAAAGTTATAAAATGCTGGATATAATAACAAAGGCTTTATCAAAATTTTAATATTGACGCTGTATCACAATACTTTAATATGCTTGTTTGAATAATTTTGATCATTGTACATTAGATATTCATTTATATAATATATTTAGTCTGGTAAGAATGTGTGTCAAATTCATATAGGACCATTTCGAACCGACTTGTCGAGGCGGATAACTTTGGTATATAACTTTTTCTGAATAGATGAAGTTTATGTTTTGATCCAGTACGAGCTCTCCTATGAAAATTTACTGTTAGTCCATTTTGCTGGATAACGATTGATTTTACGAAATATTCGTATAGAATTATTTCAAACCAGCATGCCGAGACTGAGAAAATTAGTAAATAACATTTTCTGAATAGATGAAGTTCAGTTTTCGTCCTATTACGAGCTGACATTAAAATTCACTATTCAGCCATTTGGTTCGATAACGGTTGATTTTACACCAATTTCATATAGAACCATTTCGAACTGTCTCGCCGAGGCGGATAATTTTGGTGTATACTTTTTTCCGAACAGACGAACTCTAGATTTTGATCCACTACGAGCTCTTCTATGAAAATTTAGTTGTTAGTCCCTTTTGCTGGATAACGATGGATTTTACGAAAAATTCATATAGAATTATTTCAATCCAACACGTCGAGACTGATAAAACTGATAAATGACATTTTCTGGATAGATGAAGTTTTCAGTTTTTAAGTTGTGGCGAAGGCGCCGGGGAAATTCAAGCTCCGTGACGCAGTGCTAAAGGTATTTGGCTTGCGACCAGGGAGTCCCGGGTTTGAATCGTGGCCAGGGTATGGATATTTAGTGGCGTTTTTTAAGTGTTACCGAGACGGTAGCAGAGAGCTAGACCGCTGTTGAGTGACACAACATGTCTAATCGCTGTTATCTCTCCTGAGTTCGAGTCTCAGCTGCGCAGCTGAGGTAGATGGCAATATCGCAGGGAATGGTTGTTGTGTTGATGTCTAAGTATACGTGTCCTGGCTGAGTGGTAGAACAGCAATAGCTAAACTCCGTCAGGGCGTTAATATAAATAAGGCCATTAAATTAAAAAAATAAGAGAAAAATTATTTTTTCAAATTTTTTTAAACAGTCATTCAGTCGGACTGCATATTTATATTTCGAGTAAAATTTAGAATCGACCAATATATCGTCTATAGCACCAAGATAAAAGATAATAGTTTCTAATTGCATTTCCTCTCTTTAGTGACTATTATTTGTGGATATTGTCTTACAATATTTGGGCACTAGGAATAACAAGATGCAATATAATCTAGTCACGTTATTTTATGATGCCATGCGAGTGTCTGAGCAAAAATTCACAGCTAGGCTAATTTTTGGTTAAGAAGAGTTAGGCGGGGTTCAGAAATTACGAGCGCCAGATCACTTAGTAAAATCAGAATGGTTAGGTTACAGTTAAATATATATTACATTTTAATCACGTAGGGAGACAGTTAGCAAGAGAGAAGGTTGTTAAAATAGGCTTTATATTTAAACTTAAAATATTTTTTATAACTATTACTAGTTATAAAACATATTCTTTATAGGATTTGACAAACAGCAGAAAAAGCTATTTATGAGAACTAAAAAGAAAAACTCTCTGTAAAAATATAAATTTCCAGTTTTTGAATTATTTTGTTAACCTCCATTCTGATAATACTAGTAATTAAAATTCTAAAATAAATTTGCCTATTTCTTATTTGACAGTTCTTATTATAACACTAGTATCCACATAGTCCCCTAGACAGGTAAGCCAGGGAAGTATGGACATATATATGGAGAATTACCTTCCCCATTTCCCTAATTTCTTAAAATTGTTCCTCGACAATCAAAATAATTTCTTAAGTTTGCTTTCTAAATTCCCTATTTTCCAACGGTCGAGAGACTACCTAGTCGTTCATTGCCTCAAACGGGTTTCTCCATTGATCTTCTCGTATCACCTACTAACATTATTCAATGAATTCTTACTTTTACTAGTCTTAAGTTTTAATTGTTTTACAAACCTCTTTTGGATTACTTTAGAGTTATTTCTTTTTTCATTTGCCGTACGGCAAAAAAAGTTGTGGGTTTTATCCTTTTTATACGTTTTACTTGTAGATACCTATTGTTGTAATTTTACACATAAATATATATAAGTCGTCACTACAATGGCACCTTTGTTGGATTTTTGTATTACATTACCACTGCTGGTCTGAGGGTGGATTTTATACTTTGAAGGTAGTATACTAATTTTCCCCAGAAAATTTGTGTGTCTAATGTGCATTTTCTGTTTCTATGAACAATACTGAATCGAATCTTGAAATTCGTCACCCCGTCAATAGTCGACTAATCTTAACATTGTCCTTTGACTATATTTACTAATGTTGGTTAGGGGTAGTGACCTGATGCATTCGAGATAATATTCAAATTTATTTAAGGCTGCCATTTTCAAGAAAGAGACATTCGATAGGAAAACATTTTAATTTTTGGCTTTTTTTTCTTAGTACACGTAATAAAAAGAACTATAAGACTACCTTAGCAGATATAAAAAGACTATTACTATGAATTTGCACTCAATAATTTCAGTGGTTTGCAAAATAGTTAGATTTAATTTAGAGATTATACTAATCTTCCTATTTCGTAGTTTTAAATTGAACTATTTTGAA
The DNA here is from genome assembly GCA_963583905.1 of Stenurella melanura. Taxonomy (NCBI): domain Eukaryota; kingdom Metazoa; phylum Arthropoda; class Insecta; order Coleoptera; family Cerambycidae; genus Stenurella; species Stenurella melanura. Next base: position 68,560,258 of record OY757310.1, read on the forward strand.
AACGCCCGGAATTATTGATTGACAATTCATAGCAATAGTCTTGTTATGGTTCTACTTAGGTAGTCTTATAGTTTTTTTTAAATATATGTTTTAAGAATAAAAAGTTTTGGCTAAAATAATAAATATTTCCCTATCCGAAAATGACCAAATATTATTCAATCTTGTAATTTTAAATCATTACATTAATACCCTGGTTTATCAATTCTAAATATAGTTGAGACAGAGATATAGGTAAGGGTTCTCTTCAAGTAGAAAACTGACTTTTTGTGTACACTAGCAAAAATCACAAACAACAACACATATTTTCCCGACACTTTAAATTGTGGTAGGTAGTGTTTAAAACGCGATCACAGAAAAGTGATTCAATACTTTTTTGCTTGCTTTCAATAGATCTACGGAACAAGATCAACCGCGTTTGAAGATATTAATTAGATGAAGAGCAATTTGCAAAAAAGTTCTGCGTTAACATTATTTCGTTAATTTTCAAATAAACCATATGCAGGTAAGTCATTATTAATATAACGTCTTCTTATTACATTGACTTATTCTCTGCTACAGGCAAATTATGCATGCCAAAGCTGGAATGTATACGTAAAATAGTTTACGACTTAGAGCCTTTTAAACAAATTAGCCCATTGTTCTTTTTCAATCGGAAAAACTAAATTTTGCAAGTAAGGAAAGTTTTCGAAAATTTTTATTTATAAATATTTTTTTTACCGTTACTCGCTTAAATTGTTGAACAACAAGCGGTCAACTTTGGTACCCTGTTTGTCCGTTGTTTTCCAACGAGTCTTCGCCAAGTTAGAGCTCTTTTTATGAACTTTCAATATATACAAAATTAGATTATTAAAAAATGTCGGTAATATGGTAAATTTCAAATTGTTCATTAATAAAAATTTTCTAAAAATTCCCTTACTTGCAAAATTTAGTTTTTTGCTTAAAAATTGGTGAATTGTGGTTTCTTTGTATGAAATATATCTACAAAATTAGTTCCAGTTTGGGTGAGGGTCCGGCTCGTACAGGCCGACTGAAAAAAAAACACTAGGGTAATTTGGCTCGTAAACTATTTCGCCTATATATTCCAACTATGGCATGCATAATTTGCCTGTAGCAAAGAATAGTTCACTATAACATGTAAACGTTTTATTAATAATAACTTACTTGCATATGGTTTTGAAAATTAACGAAATAATGGTAACGCAACAGTTTTTTGCAAATTGCTCTTCATCTAACTAATATTTTCAAACGCGGTTGTCTTGTTTTGTAAATTTACAAACAAAAAAGCATTGAATCATTTTTCTGTGGGATTAAAGGGAAAAATGTATAAGCAAAGAATGCAAAAATGGCTTTAAAATCACATGTTTATGGGGATTTAAACAATGACCTACAACGATTTGAAGTGTCAGGGAAATACATGTTTGTGATTCTTACTAGCTGTCTACAAAAAATTAGCTTTCTACTCGAAGAAAACGCAAATCGATGATTTTCGGGCTATCCGAACTGGCCTAATAAAGAAAATAAACAGAGATAGTTTGATAGGTAAAAGACCAGATAATAGCGGGCATTGAAAAGAAATAATTATAGGCCAGTACAAATAATGGTAAATATGTAGACGACTTGGAAACGTATCGATCAAGTCAACACCAACGTCAGTTTTGTCATTCACTGTTTAGTGAACGTAGAGGTTATGTTCCACCGTGCTTACGTAATATAAATTGATATTTATATTTTTCTGTCATTAGCGCAAGTAAAATTATCAATATGTCTTTGAACTTCTTGTGGATTTCTATTGAGTGTACGAGAAAAACAAAAGAAACACATGTTCATTGTGGATTTCCTTAAGCGGAAATATCAAAGCCTATCATAACGAAATCGAATAAAACACTACTATGTTTTTTACCACTATATCTGCACAATACGCGACTGCAAATATAGTGGTAAAAAACATAGTATTGTTTTACTGGATTTCGTTATAATTATGGATTACCACAGAGTAACGGCTTCCTCAAACAATTTCTCAAAGCCTATCTTTAAGGAAAAAATATGTGCTTCACAGGTTTACAGTGAGTTATGTAATATTATTCTTTCATGGCCAAGGAAACAGTTGAGATGTATGAAAAATGAATTTACCTACACATTGCTTTATTTCTAGTTGATGATGCTAACATTTCAGATCCTGGAACATTTAATGTATATTTGAAAGCTTTATGTAATAAGTAAATTATGCTAAATATGATCTATTCAGCTAAAGATAACGAGGAGACGCTTCCTTTAACTTAAGATTCACTATCTGCAGCAGACAAAGCGGGCTGAATATCAGGCTGCAATAGGGAGAGGTAGGTTGAGACGGAACTATGTATGAAGACAGCAAGTCATGTTTGGAATACATTATGTGTTATTTTCAAAGGCTGCAGTAAGTTTGTGTAAGAGTCAAAGTGGATGTGCTAGTAGATATTTATGTAATAGTCTACTAGACCAGTTTGGAAATGCACAGAATTCAACACCTGATGCTGCAAGATATAGTTACATCGATATTTTTACCTCGTGTTCAAATAACCTAGTCTTCTTTCTGTTTTTCAAGCAAATAAAACTCTAGCTATAGGACATCTCTAAGGATTTATATAATCTTTATGAATAAACCGCAAATATGTAGATTAAAAATTGATACATTGAAATGCAATAGTATAATATCTGAAAGGTCTAAAAGCTACAATTATAAATGAATAATTGAAATCTCGATTATTTTTTTAGTTCGCACATTTGAAACAAAGTTTAGAGTCAGTTTTGTGGTTCAGTTTTTTAAAAATGTATGCTGTTCATTTATTTTCTACGGCACTTTCTGAAAAAGACGTAAACAATGGTCACTGCATATTTCTACCGTAGGCCTACCAGAGCGTGGGCGTGGATCCTATGAAGAATCAACAATAAAGGGTTTTGTTCCATCGGAAAACATTTATTTATCAAACCGCTGGACTATACAAGCCGATCTGTTAAATTTTCAGAACGAAATCTATAGAGATAAATTCATCTTCGAGAAAAAATTTGTTAAAGAAAAGTTCTTTGGTTTCGAGGTAAAACAGAATTTCATTATATATGGGTAAAAAGGCGGAAATAAGTAAAGCAAGCTCGTAAGTGTACAGAAACTTGGGATTTGGTGTATGTGCTAGATGCCCAGGCTTCAGATTTTTTAATAATATTTTTTAACTCCCCCCACTGCATTATTAAGGGTTGAATAAATAAAATTGAGATTTTCCCATAAAATTTGGTACATGTATAATACATACATGTACATAACGACATCTGTAATTAGATTATATTTTGAGATGGTGCCGTTGTAGGGTTGGGAGTTAAATTGTGGTAAATAAGGGAAAATAAGTAAAGCAAGCCGATAAGAGTACAGGAACTAGGGATTTGGTGTATATACTGGAAGCCAAGGCCTCAGATTTTTTGCAATTTAGTACACGTATATATTATAAGGACATCTGGTACTAGATTATATTTTCAGACAATTTCGTTGAAGTGGTGGGGGTAAGTAGAGGTAAATAGGGGAAAATTAGTAAAGCAAGCTGTTAAGAGTACAGAAACTTGGGATTTTGTGTATATACTAGAAGCTAAGGCCTCAGATTTCTAGATTTCTTTATAATATTTCTCAACCCACCCCACCATCTCCATTCCACTATTAAAGGGGTTGATAAAATAAAATTAAGATATTCATTTGAAATTTGGTACACGTGTGTATTATAATAACTCTGATTGCGATAATTCTATTGAAGGGGTGGGGTGAAGTGGTGTAGATTGGGGAAAATAAGTAAGCTATTGAGAGTCCAGAATCTTTATTTTTGGCGCATGTGCTAGAAACCAACGTCTCAAATTTTATGACAACTGCCTCAAATATTAAAATTCTACTACCAATTATTTCCAGATACTAGAGTGCAAATGTAGCCAAGAAGTTTTCCTTTAAAGAGACTTGGACAGAAAATCTGAATTTGGAAGTAGTATATAATAATACAGTTTTGATGAAATGGTATCTCTCATGTTATTCTCTGACAATTACATAGAAAATTTAATAATTTTGTGTAATTACATTTGGTTAAAGTTTATTACTTACATTATTGTCTTTTTATTTTACAGTATTAATTAAAAGTAATTTTACTGATAGGCGAAGAAAATGAAGGTAGCAAACTCTTAAGTGCCATCCTCAGAATGCCGTGGCTTCATTAAGAAGCATTTCTGGTCACAAATCTATAGGAACCTTCCTTGCCATTTTTATGCGTGTATAATGTAGAATCAGTAAATTAATGGACAAAATTATTTCTCTTATACACTGCATTCTAAATTTATTTGATAAAATCAGATTGTACCAAGATATTGACAAGTTTATAACAGAGTATTTGTGCGATATTCATAAGGTTGTTACAGTCTAAATAGGAAAACATGGAAGGTATAAATACAAATTATGTTCAAGATATACAAATCTATTATTGTAAGTTGTTAATTTATTATGTACAGGGTTATTCACTTATATTAACCATCCCTTTATTTCTGTTATAATTAAAAATAGAGAAAAATGTTTCGTATAAAAGTCGTAGAATCTTACCGATATTTTATCAAAACGTGATCAAAAAGAACAATTCCATGTATAGGTCATGTGATACGAAATAACACATGTTTTTTAAATGGAACACTCTATATATTATTGCATTTTCCCATGTTTTCAAATGTATAACATTATATAGGTCTATTTTAAATACTTCTTGACATAATTGACATTCAAAATGTAAATAAGCTGCTTTATTGCAAGAAGAGTAAGCCATGCGTGTCAAAACATAAGTGAAACAAAAATAACAAGGTAGGACACGAAAATAATTATTTTAACACAATTATTTTTAATGCAAAGCTTATAGCGTCTTCTTGAGTTTAGGGACATATTGCAAATCGTGTTATTATGGTTTCTGTTTAAGTTGTTAATTTCTTCTTGAATTTTTGCTTTAATGGCCTGAAGATTGTGATTATGATTAAAATAGGCTTTGTCTTTTAAAATTCCCATAAAAAGCTATCTAATAGGGTCAAAGCAGGGCTGTTTGGTGGCCATCGAATGGTCCCAGCATTGAATATCCGAATTGGAAATTGATTATTTAAATGTTCCCGAATTTCTAAAACTCTATACAACCATAGGGAATTCTTGAATTAGACGTCTACCTTTGGTAAAATTATTTCGAGGTAAGTTTGTCGTGTCAAAGCAAAATCATAAAATATATGCCCAACTACTTTGTTTTGAAAAATTCCGCACCAAACATCGATTGATTTTCTGATCGATTTTTTTATTTGCTTAACCATTCTCTGTCTTTGGTTTTTATTCTCACAGGAACGTGTTTTCTCTATTAGAAACTCCCGCCGTGGAAAAACTTGACTCATCTATCCACATTATTTCTTTAAAAAAATCAAGATTTTCATCTCATTCATGGAGTATGACAAAATTTCAGTCTTCTACGTTTTTGGCCTTCATTCAGCTCATGGATGGATAATATTTTGTAAGGCCTATATTGTATGCACGGCAGAGTAGCACTGGGTATAGCATGTAATGTCCTTAGGAGCTCAGACCCGCTCCTTCAATTAGTGAGAGATCACGAAAATGTAGGGTGGGAGCAGGATTGTTTAAGCCGGCAAAAAGGGCCGCAGATGAACTTTGTCTCGCATTCGACGACAGGCGAGGAGGTCGGCGCGGAGCTGATCCAGAGTCAGTCACTGAACTTCAGCCACCTCGCATGAAGGCCCAAATAAAAGCTGCCGAACAGGAACGTCTGTTTAGGCAGCATGTCGATAAATCCATGCACGGGGTGTTCTACAAGAACCTAACACACTGGGTTTATCGACAAGGCTGGCATTGGCCCTTTTAAGGTCAGCTGGGCTAAAGTCGGAGACAGAGAGATTCGTAGTGGCCTGTCAAGACGGAGTAATTAACACGCTGGTCTACCGAAGCGGCGTAATGGGTGTAGAGGTTCATGATATAAACTGCTGGACCTGCCGTCAGGCGCAGGAATCGCTCATGCATTTACTTTCCGCATGTCCGGTGTATGTGATTTCGGCCTACATCTGTCGCCATAACGCGGCGTTACGGGTGCTGTATTATCATCATCGGCACTCGTACGGGATAGACCAGACACCAATGCTGCCTTACTTCCCCGGGGACATCGAGTGCTTTGTTGAAAACGAGCGGTGCCGAATTTATTGGAACTACTTGTTTTCGACAGTCAGGCTAATTCAAGCTAACAATCCTGACATGGTTTTCCTCGACCATCAACGCAAGGTGATGTTTGTGATCGAGTTCTCGGCACCTGCCGAGCCAAACATCACTTTGAAACAGGAGAAGAAACGGACCAGATACCGTGATCTCCGGTATGAGCTATAAATGCTATACCCAGGCTACTCGGTTAAGGTGGTAGTCCTAATAATCGGTGTACTCGGAGGTATGAAGCCTACGCTACTCTCGGAAATAAAGACCATACCGGTCTACCAGAAATCAGCAGAATGGCTGGCAGGCCAAATGTAGAAGGCGGTTATCTTGGGATCCCTCCGCCTACTTAGGGCACACGATTCTGGCATTTATAGTCACCAACCCCACAGGTCGTGGGGAGTGGCTGTAATTATGGCCGGCGCGGCTACCGTGTGGTATCGGTCGGAAAACACGGAAGCCCTGTCCGGTAATGGAACAGTCGAAAAATAATAATAATTGTGATTGAGTTCTCGGCACCGGCTGAGCCAAACATCACTTTGAAAGAGGAGCAAAAACGGACCAAATACCGTGATCTCCGGTACGAGCTCCAAGTGCTGCACCCAGGCTACTTGGTCAAGATGGTCGTCCTAGTAATCGGTGTACTCGGAGGTATGAAGCCTACGCTGCTCTCAGAACTGAAGACAATACCAGCCTGTCAGAAATCAGCCGAACGGCTAGCGGGCTAAATGCAGAAGGTTATCTTGGGATCCCTTCATCTACTTAGGGCACACGATTCAGGAATTTACCGTCACTAATCCCACAGGTCGTGGGGAGTGGCTGTAATTATCGCTGGCGCGGCTACCGCGTTGTATGTCGGAAAGCACGGAAACCCTGTCCGGCAACGGGTAAATCGAAAAATAATAATAATAATAATAATAATTAATTCCAATTAAAAATAGAAAAATAAATAGAACTGCACGTCATACACATTTTTGGAAATAAAGGGCGAAGTTTAACTTATTTAGTGATAGGGTACACTAACAAGTTGCTCTTCCACTTAACCCGAATATTAAAATTACCTAATGGAATACACATACTAAATTAAGACACCAAATGCAATAAACAAAAATTAAATTATTAATTAAATAAGTAACGAAAGGGCATTTATATTAATTTAATGTATAATAATTGATTAGTTGAATTTAATTAGTTGAATTTAATATCGGGGAGAAATTTTTAAAATTTTATTTATGAACCGAATTTTCTAAAACAAATATTAAAATAAGGTACTGATCTATTTTTATAATAAATTATTTCTTTACCATCAAAATATAACAATATATCAAGATCTTCTTCCACGTTTGCCGTAACGTTACGTTGTTTTCTTGAAAAACTATGGGTTCTATTTACATGACGATAAACATTCAAAAACGTGTTTACACTAGGAATCGGATAAAATGTCATGTATTCTCCTCTTGTGGCACACTTATTTTTATTATTTATCACATAAAGGGAAACTATGTCGACCTTTTCAGCCTCACTATCACCCATTTTGATTAAATAAATGTTATTAATGACGGCTTGAAATGTCAGAATTTAATAAATAATAAAATAATTATTTTCGTGGCCTAACTTGTTATTTTTGTTTCACTTGTGTCTTGACATGCATGGCTCACTCTTCTTGCAATGAAGCAGCTTATTTGCATTTTGAATGTCAAATATGTCAAGACGTATTTAAGATTGACCTATATAATTTGAAATCAGGGGAAAAAATTAGAAAGAAACATATATTTACTTCGTTTCACGTGACCTATACATGAAACTGTTTTTTAACACGTTTCAATAAAACATAGGTAAGATCCTACAACTTTTATAATCAACTCTTTTTCTATTTTCAATAACAACGTCAACAGAAAGAGGTGGTCAATATGTAGTGAATAACACTGTACATCTTTGTGAAGCATGTGTGTAAGTTAGCTACACTAGAAACGGACAATTATTTTTTCTTAGTGCGTTCAATAAAAATACTTGTGCAATTCCATGAGCTGCGATTATTAGACAACATCACTTTAATCAAAGTTCCTACAAAAATTGTTAATCTAAATATAATTAGCGTTCAATTAAAATTAATTTTAAAATTAAAATTTCCACTCAGAAATTTTAATTGTACTTAGTTAACTAAACCTGCTCTTTTAATGCGACGAGCAAAGGCACGTCAAGATTTATTAAATCCTTGATATTAAATTTACGATCTAAAGTAATGAAAAGTTAAAATAGATTCGTTACTTTTTTCACATTTATACAGCGCCATCCCGTTTGTTTATATGTCATGAATTTATGTTTTGTGAAATCTCAAATTAAATTAAAAAAATATAGTAAATTGATTGAACTGTCAATTACCATGGTTTTATACAAGTCTATTACATAAGAAACTTAATAAATGTATACTATGCAAACACTGAGAAACAGGCAGAAGTTGAAGTCGTGCGCGGCCGAATGAGATTAACATTTTTCTCAATTTCAGCACGTCAATTTTAGGTGGTGCCACTGGAATTAAGTACAGTAAATATTTTTTACTTTTATTTTTCAAGTAACGACTGAGAGCAATTTCCTTTTGTGTCGTAATAGTGTTAGGCTAGGCGCTGACTAAAGACTTTTCGTCTCTGTGACATTTTGTCATCATGATGCGGCGTCAACATAATATAAATTTTTTTAATTATTTTTGAATGTCTCTAAGGACCTTCAATCAGTATTTCATGATCTATGTCTTCTTGCTGTATTGTTGAAGCCATCATTCGCAAAAATAACCTAGTTATTTTCAATACACCAAAAATTCACATGTAGTACGTGACAGAAAGTTGCCTAGTAAGCGCATTTCCATGGTAACGCAGGCACTGCGTTGACGAGACATCACGGGACAAAAAGTTTCGGATGTCGGTGACAAAAGGGTGATGTGATACAGTGTCGTTTTTTACGTCTCATTTTTTCCGACGTATTTCAAGAGCGCAGATTATTGGGATATCTTCGAAATTCATCACTTACACTAGCGTTTATAATGACAATTTGACGCCAATGAGAACAGATATGGTGACATCAAGTGACACCACACCACGATGACAAAATTTCACGGAAACAAAAAGTCTCTAGGCAGAGCGTAGCCTTATTGAACATAAATATTTTAAAGTGTAACTGATAAATCATATAATCTACTCATCATCCAACGTTATTTTGAACTCGAAAGGTGCACTGAATACTGTAGTCTCGATATCCTGCGCCTTCGTCATTTTGTGATTTGATCAAAAACCTTGGTAATATTTTGCTTTAAAATTATAATTATATGTAGTGTACCTTGCACTGGAGAAAGGCGACATGAGGAGTTCCGATGGTGAATGGCGTGACGGTCACCGGGTATGCAGATGATCTGGCAATAATGGCAACGCGTAGATGGCAAGCTGGGATGGAGGATGCGGTAAATCAGACCATCGGAAGAATGCAACGCTGGTTAAGGGGAGTGCACCTGGATCTAGCCCCGGAGAAAACTGAATGCCAAGGGGACGGTAGCTAAGAGGTTTATCGCGTCTAGCTTGCATACTGGCATACCTAGCGAAGCAGGTTCAATCCCTGCTCACCGCGAAATAATTTTAATAATAAAATTATCCCCAAGATGTGGTTCGGACTCCACTATAAACTGTAGGGCATTGTTTCTCTTTACCCAACATAACATAGTTATCTCCAAGAAGAGGAATATCCCACCGCTAACAGTGAGGATAGGACAGCTAGAAGTTCAACCCGGGGCGGTGCTAAAGTACCTGTGGGTGTGGTCAGATCGTCGACAAACCTATGGGCTACACGCCCAAAAGACGACGGAGAAAGCCGGGAAATCTGCTTCAGTGCTATGGGAGGCTGTTAAGCAATGTGAGAGGTCCAAGATCTAGCAAGAGGAGGATACTATGCAGCATAATGAATTCCATTATGCTGTATGCAGCGCCTGTCTGGTAGGAGTCCATGGAAGCGCAGAGGACAAGGAGGGCCTGGAAAGGGTGCAGTGCGGCACTAAGGGTATGCTGTGCATACAGAACAACTTCTTACGAGGCAGCCCTAGTGGTAGCGGGAATCCCACCGATCGACCTACTAGCGAAGGAGAGAAAGGAGACCTACGAGGGCTCGGAAAGACTATTCCAGAGACGGATGGAGAGATGGGATAGCTTAGTGAAGGGAAGGTGAACGAGGCGATTGCTCCCGAACATAAGAACATGGGTGGAGAGAAGGCATAGTGAAGTGGGCTTTCACTTAACACAGGCCCTGACGGTTCATGGCACCTTCGCTGAGTATCTTTATGATATAGGGAAAATCGGCACCCAAGGGTGTATTTACTCTGGATAGAATGATGATGCAGAGCACACCCTGTTCTTCTGCAGGCGATGGACAGACGAAAGAACTATTATAGGACTGTTAACGGCAGACAACATAATTGGCCACATGCTGGAGTCCGAGCAGAATTGGACAGAAGCGGCAGAGGAGATAAAGCGGAATGTGAGAATAAAGGAGGAGGGGGAGAGGGAACTTGCTCCAAATCCGTAATGCATACACTAGAAAGATTGCCCCCCGTGGCTTGAGGGGAAGCGAAAAGCAGTTCCAGGCCACGTGGAAACACAGAAACCGGAGGGGCTTTAGCCGGCAGACGTCTGGCACTACCCAGCGCGATCTACCGCTGCCCTGGGTGCCCCCTCCCAAAAAAGTGTATATAAAACAAGCCAGTGCAGGTACCTCTGGTGACTATTCCTAATGGCAGGGAAGGCTGGATTCTACGTGCCATATATTATATTTTGCATCCCCTGTTCATTTCTGGTGCAAATTTCACTGATTGTATGGAATTTACCAGAAAATAAAAATTTTGTCATATTTTGAGCCCCTTTTTAGAACATTGTAGATTCTGCGAAAAAATATATAACACATTTTTTGAAAAAAATGATCTTCTCCTTCGGGTACCATCTCAACGTCGAAGGTTGGCAATCATCAGGGCTATTCTGATTTTGGAGGCTGCAGCTGTGAAAAGTTCGCATAAGGAAGGGCCGAATCATTCTCTTAGGTTTCGCAGCAATGATATTTTTCTTCTTCACGTTCCTCTTAGCTTGTATTTTCCCTTGCATAATCAGTCGCAACATGTTGTATTTTGCTCCTCTTGTTACGTGACTAATTTATTTTAATATTCTGCTTTTAATGGTACCTTAAAACTTCGGTATTGATTACTCGGTGTGTTTATGATATTCTTAGGATTCTTCTATACACCCACATTTCGAATGCCTCTAGTTTTTTAAAGGTAGCTGCGTTTGGGGTCAATGCCTCCATTCCGTACAGAAAATTGCTAAAAATTTAACATCTCACTAATCGAACCCTTAAATTCAAGTTTAAATGCTTTCCACAAAGAACTCTTTTCATTTTTGGTTGGTTGAATTTGCTCGTCCTTTCTCTATTCCTATTTTGATTTCATTGATATGGTCATTATGGAAAGTGCTTGATGTACCCAGGTATATGGATTTGCTCACTTGTTCTGTTTTTGTCATTGACAATTATATTTTCGTTGTTGTTGTGAGTTTTTAGAATTATCATGGATTTAGTTTTCTTAATCTTTAGTCTTAACTCACGTTCTCTGCTACACAACCACTCTGTTTATTAGGGGTTGAGTGTAGCGAAGAACGTCGATTAATACTAAATGTCAAGAAAGTTAAATTCATGATAATTTTAAAAGAAAGAAAATAACAAGTGTTACATTTTTTAATCACCTCCATTTTTATACCCTTAAGCGTTCTTAAGTTACAGTGAAAAAACCGTTTTCGATCACCTTTAACACTTTGCTCATCGCATGAAATGTTCCAAACTTTCCTGACTGTTTCCTCTAATTTTATTTATGAGACGGAACTATTGTTAATATTAAAAATCATATTTAAAAATGAATTATTATTTTTTTGCTCATAATTGTATTGAAACATATTCTTTATAGGATTTTGCTAACAGCAGAGAAAATAACTCTTTATAACTAAAAGAAAAACTTTGTGTAAAAATATTAATGAAATCTTTGCATTCTTTCGATAACTTGAATTCTGGTTTTGCTAGGATTTTAATTTGCTAGCATAACCAGAATTCAGGTTATCGAAAGAATGCAAAGATATCATTAATATCTTTACACAAAGTTTTTCTTTCAGTTATAGATAGTCATTTTTCCTGCCGTTTGTAAAATCCTATAAGGAATATGTTTCAATACTATTAAAAATCATACCTGTGAATATGGCTAAAAACTAAATGAGAAATCTTATGTTTCTCTTATTTTTCCCTACCATCTAATAGTAACCAAACAAAACATTTAAGGATTATATCGTAGGGTATACTAACAAAAGGGCGCAAAATAACTGACGTTAATCATCCAAAAGTTATATCCTTGTTCTACAGTTTTCAGGATATTTATCTTCGTTAAGTTTCATTTAAACGTCTGGTGCACACTTAGTTCATTAGATGTAACAAAAGTATCTGAAATTGTCCGAAATAGTTTTACTCATGTGTTATTTACTTTATAAGTGAAAAGAGTAAAACAAGTCTGGTAAAAACTGTGTCCTCTTAATAAAAGTTAGTTACAGTACACTTCTTGGTTTTGTAACTGTGTACGTTTAAAGTAAATAATACTTTTCTCTGTCTAATAACAAATTGGCAAAGTTTCACCTCAGTGGTACTATTTCTATATATTTTATTTGACAAGTTACAAAAAATATATTAAAGAAACTTAACTAAAATAACACTGGAGTAGTATCCACTAACAGATTAAAAACGTCCCTGGGTACGTAGTTTCCACAAACACCAAAACTCTTGAACACGACACTCAACCACGTTAACATCATCGGGAGATGATTAAAACTATAAAGAGTGATTCTTTAAAGGCGGCCATTAGAATATTTTTCACTTACAAATGAGATAGACATTTGGGATTTGGTACTGTCTGAGAATCATAATTTAATTCGTAAATACTGGAAGCTGATGTCATCTTTCTTTTTTTAAATGGACACACCCAATTTTTATACTGAATTCTGCATTAAATTCTGAGTATGAAACGCTCAGGCTGTTGGCACTTATCTGTAATAGTTTTCGACATATGTCAATTTTTCTCTTAATTTTAGAGAAGGTTCCATTAAAAAATTCATATCTCTTAAACCTTTCACGCTAAATAACAACGTTTCATTTCGATCGATTTCCTAAAGTTCAAGAAATCATTTAAGTGGCCACGATAGGCCCAATGAAGTTTCCAGTGGTTGCTGCGATTTTTTGAAAATAACAATGAAAAGATGTCAGAAACTCTATTTGCTCAAATGGCACGTGCCAAATTTCATTACGGCAATCGTAGAATTAAATTGAAGGTGTATTTATATCAGCATGTCCTATACCTAATACACGTACTTTTTGAATTATTCACAGTTTTTTGTTAAAAATTATAAGTTGTCCAAAAAAACATAGAAGCCTATGAAACAATTGAAACAATAAAACAAAAGAACAAAAAATAACAACTAAACCTATGTAAGTGTTAAATACAACAAACTATGTAGTTCTGATTCAATTTGCTAATATTTTGGAACTACTTGATCTAGTATAAAATGGCAATTAAATGACTACTAACTACTTATAATACAGGAGATGCTCGATATGTGCACCGTTTTGGTTTAAACACTCAATAATCCGACGTTGGACGGCCGTGGCAGCATTTCTGATTTCATTTACATTAACCTCATTCACGGCTTGTGTTATTTTTAATTCCAAGTCTTCCATAGATGCGGGTGTAGTTTGATAAACCACACTAACTCTGCTATATCCGGTGATCTAGGGGGCCAAAGAATTTGGCCTATATTGCCCCACCATCTGTCTTGAAACAGTTCTCACGATCTTAGATCTACAGCATTTATTAAATATGCTGGCGCTTCATCCATTTGATAACATGTATGGATGGCATGTTGCAATGGAAGATTATCGACAAAATCTTAAACTAATAATCTATAAATATTTGTTCCCATATACTTTTCATCATACATGTATCAATGTAACCGATTATTATCCATTACTAAACAGAAAACGTTTACGGAAAATTGAATTTGATTTTCAAATAAAAAAATTAGGTGGGAATTTAAGGCGGTCCCACCTCTGCAAATTGAATTAGTAGGTAGATGTATTGTATTGAGCACACCTTGGTTTAGTTGATATTTATTGTTCTTTTGTTTCTATTGTTTCAATTGCTTCATAAGCTTCTATATATCTTTTGATAAATTATAATTTTCAAGTAAAATGTAAATAATTCAAAAATTACTTGTGCTATGTGTAGGACATGCTAATGCAAGTTCATATCAAATCTAATTCTACATTAATTGCCATAATAAAATTTGGCCTGTGCCATTTGAAAAGGAGTTTTTGACGTATTTTGATTGTCATATTCAAAAAATCGCAGGTATCACTGGAAACCTCCTTTGGGCTTATCTGGCTACTTGAATCATTTCTTGAACTTTAGGTAATCGATTGAAAAAAAGTTATTATTTTCAGACTTGTAATGGTCTATGGCTATTGCTATGGTAGGGTACCAAATCTCAAATGTCTATCTAATTTGTAAGAGGGAAATATTCTAATGGCTATCTTAAATGAATTACCAATCATATAGGCCGAGAACCAGCTGTACAGATTACCTATGAATAAGATACATGAAAAACTTTATGTGAGTGAGTAAGTACTACCAGCAGCCCTGAGGGGATGCGGGCAAATAAGAAGTGGAACCCTATTTTAAAAAAAAAATAGAAGGTCTGTACTTTCATTTAAAAAAAAATCATTGATGTATCTATATGATGACTTAAGAGAACAAAAAGAAGCTTTAATTGAGGATGTATCAGGGTTGCGGGCCAACTAAGTATAACACCCCACTATAATCTTATTGTATGCCTCAAAACGTATATCTTGACGTAAGTTTTACTCATGTATTCGAAAACATAAGAAATCGTGACCGGAAGTGACACCAAAATTCCATGAAGCGGCCAAAATTTTCTTATATGAGAAGTGGCTCTCTGTAGGTATGTGGTTGTCTGTACAGCCTGCTCTACCTTATGCGTGTAATAAATTACAGGTAAATATTTCAGATTTGTTTTATTAACTCCTTTAATAATAGGTTGGGATGATGGTGGGAGGTGACCGAAGTTATAAAATAATTGGTAAAGGTATTTACACAGAACTTCCCTCTTTATTTATACTGAACGGTTACCCTAAAAAATTATTAATTAAGAAATGACATGAGAACAATAATCGAAATGTAGTTATCACTATTATTACAAAGAAAACCTGATGACTTTTGGCCAAAAAATATACAGAGTGGTCATCCCACAGTAAAAATTCAATATATAATAAATGGTGTCAAATATGGAAGGCTTGCGTAAATACCTTTACAGATTTCCACCATGGTTGAATAATTTCCTAGGATGACCACCCTGTATATTTTTCAATAAAACTGTAATAGGTGTCTTCGTTGCTAATTGTGTTATCTATGTGCCAAATATTATTCTATCTATTCTCTTTAGACGGTCCATCCTGTATATTTTTCAATGAAAGTCTAACGATATTTTTGGTGGCAGTAGCCTCAGCTACCTACCAAATTTGACTGTTCTCCGTCAAGTAATTTTTTTAGTTAATGCACTAACAGACAAGCCGACAGACAGACAGACTGGCGGAATTGACAAACCTATCTGAAACCTGAAAATCCGAAGAAATCTCGAAGGGTGATTGTTTTCACGAATACAATACTTGCCTTCGGTATGCGAGGGAAGTAAAAATTGAGGCCTTGATTTTTAATATATACACCTAATCTCCAGTTTCTTCTGGACTCTTACCAGTTTGCATTACTTATTTAGCCCTATTTCTCTTGTTATAATACTTACGAGAACCGAATTTCAAGTAAATATCTTAAACCTATCCAGAGAAAATATGCGCACAAAAAAGTTACAGACAGACAGCGACCAACTGAGCGATAGATGGAACATTTTTTTCTCGAATTTAATATCTCAACGTTTCATGGCCTATTTCAAGAAACAACTATTTTAATATTTTTCGTTCGATTACATTACTTTCACTTTACAATGTATTTCTATTTTTCCTAGGTTTCTCCAACTTATTAACTCCACTAATGTGGATGTGGAAGTAATCAAGTATTTCTCTATGCTTCCACTATCTGCTCCCATTCTGTCCCTATCTTCTCACCCCGCGCTGTCCCAAATATTCTCATGGCCTTCCCTCACTCTCAGCTATCATTCCAACCACTTCTGATATAAAGTAGCCTATTCTCTTTGTTAAAAAGATATCTACACCTGTAGACAATTTCATTATTAAAATAATCCATCAATTCCATCAAGTTATAGTGGAACAAATATTCAAATAGACAAACAGATAGAATATGATGAAAATACATGTTTAGACTTAGGTGTCATTAAGCAAGTCCGAGAAATTTGAGAATTACAGTAAAAATACCTACCTTTACATTTTTCTCTGAACTGATAAAAAAATTACTAATATCAATAAATTTATGAATATCATCGTTGTCCTCGCTAGAACTTTTCATTTATACCTGCTTATATTTTTCTACGTCTGTTTAATATTTTTGTAACATGAACTATTTTGTAAAAATAAAACAGAACATTGTTTCAAGCGCGCGGCATGATAAATTGTTTCTTTTGACGGGCCGACATTGTAAAAATGAAATAGAAATGACTGTGTGATATACAACTGACAAGTGTTTTGTGTTAAGATGTCAGGATAGTTTCAAATAATATATAACTTATAATTTCTGGAAGAAGGAATGTCGGATAGTGAGTTGAAAGTGTAACTAGGAGTCCATAGAAGTCAGCAATAACTTTTCTCAAAGGGGCAGAGTATTTGATGTTCTATTCCGAGCCATTAGATTACATTAGCGATGACGTCATATGGGTTAAATGTTCCCAAATGTAAGAAATCATGCGATACAATGACTCAAAAATGCATACTGTTGTGAAAACTCTAAACAAATTGAACTTTATGACTCGTATAGTTTAGCTCGAAATTAAGGCTATGAAAATATAGTGCTGCATTTTGTCAATATGCAAAGTTACATGAAATACTTAAGAATTTTGACGTATTCCTAATATCCTAACTAGATACAGTATTCACACAGTTTAGCAGAAATGTTTTAAGTATTTGATATAAAGAGGTACGTCATTGAAGCATGAAATGATTTACCTTAATTTATTATAATCCATAAGCATCATAGCCCACTACTTTTTAATTTATATACAGCTGATCTTCACCAAATCTGCAACGTAAAACTAAATATTGTGCAATATGCGGCTGATTTCTGCCTATACGTAGAAAATAGAAAGTATAACAAAGCAGTAGAATTGTTAGATTCAGGCTTCAATGACGTAAATTAATGTTTTTTTTCTAATGGCTTTGAGCTTTCTCAAGATAAATCTGTATACTCCATTTTTTCACGACACAATACTCCAAATATTTCTGATATTCAATTAGGTAGCCTCACCTTCTGCTTTAAACCCCACGTGAAATACTTGGGAGTGGTTTTTGATAAGAAGTTAACATGGAAACCTTTTATAGATTGAATCACAGCAAAATGCAACAAAGGTTTAAATTTTCTAAAAATGGTAATGAAAACCTGGTGGGGTGCAGACGGTAAAACGGCTTTGGTTTTCTATAAATCATTCATAAGATCCATAATTGATTATGGCTCCGTCATATATGGAGCCGCGAGTACAGCTGCTTTAAAACGTCTAGACAACATACAGCATAAAGCACTTAGAATTTGCCTCGGCGCAATGAAATCTTCGCCAATTGATGCACTACATGTAGAAGCCCTAGAACCGCCTCTTTCGTTACGAAGAGAAATGATAAGTGGAAAATTCATCCTAAAACAGTGTTTTTACTCTACCCCTCTATTGACCAAAATAGCAAACCTTAACACTTTTGATTTGGCCAACAGTTTTTGGATTAAAAAAAACTCTCCTCCCCTCTGCACAGCATT
Source organism: Stenurella melanura (assembly GCA_963583905.1). NCBI lineage: Eukaryota > Metazoa > Arthropoda > Insecta > Coleoptera > Cerambycidae > Stenurella > Stenurella melanura. Next base: position 68,578,545 of record OY757310.1, read on the forward strand.
CAGAGAACACAGTAATTTCTCTCAGATAGCCGACATCACATACATTTCTGATGTTGATTATTTTAGTCTATTTACTGACATAACCATTATTATACCAAATTATTGCGAGAGTCCTCACATCTGCTCCAATACTTTACTATGTGTACTAAATCAATTTCAGAATCCAGAATTGGTTTATACAGATGCCTCGAAAAACAGTACTAATACCGGTGGAGCTTTCATCGTCCCATCCCAAAATATCGAATTTAAGTTTAAACTAAACTCACTTTTTTCTATTTTTACTGCAGAAGCCATGTCAATCTACCATGCTTTAAAGTATGTCGAAACGACCAGTTCTATCCGATTCCCTCTCTGTCCTCCAAAGTATTAAAGGTACCCTTCACCCTTCTCACAAAACAAACCCATACCTATTTAAAATAAAACAGTTGGTTTACCAAATAAAATCGTCAGGAACGGATGTTATTTTCGTTTGGGTGAAGGCCCACATTGGGCTACAGTATAATGAACGAGTGGACCTGCTAGCTAAGGAAGCTACTAACTCAGGACAGCCCCTGAACGAAGCGTTATGAGCCGATATGTAATGTTGAAAACTAATATTAAACACAAATGGTCCTGTTCGTGGAAACAATTTTGTTTCACCAACCCCACTAGGTACACTTTTATTCACAATGACATCCCCAGCCAATTTTGGCATAAAGATTTCACTTGTTCGAGGAAATACATTACAACACTGATACGTCTTGTGACATTCAAAATTACCTGAATGCCACTTGTTAATTTTTATTCTAATAGCAATGAATTTTTGTAGTCTTAAACCACAATTCAGTAAACTTATTATTTAATTTTTCAGTCCAATCCCGAAGCCCTAGTCTTACTGAATCTGGAAGAAATTGTGTTCGTCAATCCAACTTTAAATTATAAATTAGCATACAAGCGCCATCTGTTACTTCTCTTGATAAACAGCTATAAGTCATCTGGTACAACAAATATTTAAAAGAAGAAATCTGTATAAGTGAAAAAATCCCAAAAATCAATAAACAAAATTATAAATCGATAATTCTAATTAAATTGGAACTCATGAATGCATAGGAATGATACAGTACAGTAATTGTGTAGATTTGTATTATAGAATATATTAAAGAATGATTTATGTTCCCACTACCAGCGACATCTCGCGTATAGAAGTGTAACTAGATTTTTTTAGATCAAACACGGTATCCGAACAGTTCGTGATAGCCATTTTCCTTTTGACTTCGAGCAATACAGACGTTGCTGTCCGATTAACACCTCATCTGAAGTGGTATGTTAATAGATAGTTGATAATATAAATATAATTACCTTCTGTAGTATTTGTTGTACATGTATTTGCAATTTATTTGTTGAATTTATCATGATTAAACGCGATGTTTGTTGATCACAAATTACCTTCATTCGCGGCGCGTGGCTTGAAAGAGACGCGGTCATGTTAATGTATGAACGGGGTATTTCGAGACATGTGTTTAACTCAGTATTAAGATATATTTAGAAGTAAATTTTATTAATGAATAATTGAGGTTTAATAAGGGTTTAAAGACAGTTCGAATTTATTAAATTACGTTTTCGTAACATTGTCGAATAATTAAAATTCAAAGGAATTTAACTCGATATTAGTAGGGGCGAGAAGGGCATGTTAATGTAATTTATTTAGAGAGATACCAGTAATGCATTAACGTGGGGATTTTATCAAACGCACTAAGAATGCCCACTAGTAAACAAGTAATTTCAAGTGTAGTAACAGATGATAACTCTTGTAGGAATGAGGTGTTTAAGCTGACCCTTCAGTTTTGATGTTAAGTTGACCCTTCAGATTTGAAGTTAAGTTAATCCTTAAATTGGGAATTTTACCACACATTTGGCTTAACTGTGTGCCAAGGAAAAATTGGGTGGCTGCTATAATCCAGAAGAACCAGACTATTTGCCAATGAGTTTTTGTAATCCAAGGTTGGAGTGTCTTGGTATGGAATAGTCCTCGCTGGATGAGAGCACCAAGTTGTTTGGTTTGGTAACCGTTCAGACGTCTAAATTCTTAGGATCTCTGCGGAGTCAATGATCGAGTGGTGGTAACACAAGAAGATTCAGTGAGACGAGGACCAGGGTTGGTTACTGCAGAACCCAGCCGGTGGTAATCAACTGAAATTCTTTTCAACATTTCTTTTCAACGTTCAACTTTCAACGACATTATTCAACTTTCGACAAACTTTTATACATTTCTAAATTGTTACCATTGTTTTATGTTATATATTGCCTTCAGCTAATTATTAATTTTCTTCCATTTAATTATTTAATCACAGCTTAGCGATAATTTGTCATATTTTGTAAATTTTTTTTTGGTCTTCAGCCTAGTCAAACTTATTAATTAAATATATCAACTTTCTGTAAGGAAGTAGCTACATCCAACCATAAGGTGTAATATTTAAATTAATCAAAATTAAGTCATTTCAAATTTTATAATATAGTCAATAAACCAGATATATTTAACTTAGTGTTGATAATTTCATGAGTATCTATAACATTAATTATCTCTGAGTAGTCACAGTCGTACAGTTAGACAAGTACGTTATAGATGTTTTTTTAATATGACTACTGGCGCCTAACCTAAAATAAAAAGTTTTTTCTTGAATAATTTCCGAACCACGACCCAGTCTCCACAAACTAAACGAGAACCGGGCAACCTCAACTTCCTAACCTGCTGGGGGCAGAAGTTGGTGGTACAGTCTCAAACTGGGCCATGCATGCTATCCTGCCCATCTATTTAAAATTGTAGTTTTTAGTTCAAATAAATGTGAAGAGTGTGACGCCCTAGGCGAACTTGATCATATCTTTTTCGGCTGCTCAAAATATAGAGCAGCCTCTGACAGGCTAATACAAAGTATTACTGAAGAGTGCAATACTCTTGCGCCTTTCAATTTGCTAAGCTTGCTTACAATTGGAACAAGGGAAATATATAAAAATATTATGATTTTTATTAAAGAAACTAATATTAAGCTATAGGTTAATCTCGTAATCCCTGTGTTTTTCCGCATGTGCGTGTGTCCCCGTTTTTACTCGACGTTTTCTTTTAATTTCCTCTCCCTGTCGATGTATCTGGGTTTAGGCTCTTGTTTTAAATATAAACAAGTTGTTTCTTTTTATTAATTTTGTTAGATTTAGTTTAGGACACTCTTAATTTTAAAACTTAGGTAACTGGCTGCATGGTCAATGACCTAAAGCCATTTAAAAAAAAAAAAATAAGCATAATAAATATGGTTCACAATAAGACATGACAAATTTTCAGAGAATGTTTCCATGTATTGTGGACTACCTACTTACGGGATCTTATACGTCACAGTAATTGGGTGTAATTTATTGATTGTCCCACTGTAATTATGGTCCTATTTAGTGATACATTAGTCACAATATTTCTTAATTGGTGGCAGTGCTACATATCATATTAAGCAAAAAATATTGTTATTACTTAATTATGTCTTACTATATCTCATATGGTACAGGAAAAGAATACATCATCGCCTCATTTAGATAACGATAGCCTCAGCAACAAGTCGAACATGTTTAGTAGGGATGAAGTGAAACAGTTCTTTGGTGAAGCCACTGATCATATTTACTTATTATTGAAGGTAGTATCAGCAGAAAACTACAGGGGTATCTGGTTCTGTTGAATTGTGTCAATGAAATTAGAGGGTGAAGATAATAGTGTTCACTGTTTGAGAATGATTAAAAAGTATATTAACGTGACAAAATCAAATAGGTTATTATCAAGTTTCATCCATTCAAGTCTCCTAATTACCTAAGCTTGCTTCAGAAAGGGATGGGATGTATTAATACCGCATTTGTGTAAAATATTCAGAGCTTATCTGGCCTGGAGATACATACCACATACCGGGTGTAACAGGATCATGGTATACCCCCCTTTCTCCTATAGTTTTGAAGATAACTGATTGAAATTTAGGACATACTACATATATAATAAGCGGCACTTCTTGACAAACAACTGATTTTTTTTCACTCCCGTTTTCGCCGGAATCCACCGATGCCAAATAAGTGACATTTCAAACATCAATTATTTCATAACGTTATTTTTAGTTTTCCATTTAAGTGTACCATGACGGTTCCGATTTATTCCAATTGACCTATGTAATGACACAAAAATCGAAATTCCGTTAAAAACACTAAATTACGTGATTTATGAGCAAATTTTCACTCATTCACCAAAATTGTTTTTAGGGCAAAACTCAATTTCTTCAAATGGAACCATATCGGTACCGGGTACCATTTATTAGTACTATTAATAAGGAATTTATTCATATATCGTATTAAACTGTGCGATAAATACAAACAATACAGCTAAAAGAAAATAAGAAAATACAATTTTATTCTAATTACCTTGCTACATATAAGGTGGTTTTGGAATACAAAAAATTAACACAAAACATTACAACAGTTGTTCAAAATGCTGTTCATTAACGTTAATGCACTTCTGAACTCGTATAGCTGTTTTTCGAAGAACGTTCGCCAATTGTGCTATTAATTGCTCGTCTTACTCGTAGCTCCAGGTCTTCACTGGTTGTAACGGCGGTTGCATAGACAATATTTTTTAAATGACCCCAAACAAAGAAATCATGGGGCGTTAAATCAGGTGACCTTGGAGGTCACCTCACAGGACCACTCGTCGAAATTACGTTTTCTCCGAATATCTGTTGAAGGTAATCAATTACTAACTTTGAATTATGGGGAGGAGCGCCATCTTGTTGGAAATACATTCCCTGTCCTAAATCTAAAGGTAACTCATCTAAAATGTCCTCAATCTCATTTTCCAGAAATCTCAAGTATCTGGCAGAGGTCCTTCAAATATTACTGGACCAAACATTCTACTACCGATTATTCCAAGTCAAACATTGAAACCGAACCGCAGTTGAAAGTTACCCTCCCGTAATAAATTTTGATTTTCTTGTGATCAATATTTTGTATTTTGTCGGTTAAATAATCCCAAATTTGTAAACCTTGACTCGTCCGAAAATAAAATCAGTCCCAAAAAGTTGTCTGGCTGCACGTTATTATACAAAATCCAATTGCAATATTCCATCCTACGTTTGTAATCACCTTCGTACAAATGCTGGTGCAATTGGTATTTAAAAGATTTATAGTGGTATTTGTGCAAAATTTGGCTTACTGTTTGGTGGCTGATGTTCAATTCAAACCCAACTTGCCTTAATGAAACAGTCTTATCAACTTCTATTTGAAAGTCAGCCTAAAAAAGAAGAAAATACTGTCGAATCTAGGCGAAGCTACCATTGAAGTGAAGGAGCGAATAGGCTGCCTCAAGAAGAGGCTTTATCTCCACTGTTGTGGCAATCCTTATCAACGATCTCCGTTTACAAATAGTTCTAACTATTGTCAATAGGTGGTGTAATGAGGAAGGGCACTACGTAAACCCTCACAAATCCGCATTCGTCATATTTACACAAAAGAATCTTGGGAGGCCTAAAACCCATAGCGCTCAGTAAAGTTGAAATTCCACCAGTGAAGTAGAATAAATAGGAGTCATTTTCGATGAAAAATAACGTGGAATGACGACATTCAAATACTCCCACAGAAAGTAACAATAGCCCTGAGAAGGCATAGACCCATGGATCAGGAGTATGGTGGACTAAGAGACTGGAGTTGGGAGCAGTAAAGCTCTTGGGTGGCGTACAAAGGCTTACTTGCCTGCGCGTCGCGGGGGCCATAGCAACTGCTCCCACAGCTGCATTGAAAATCCTTTTCACAATTACACATATTTATCCAAGTAGCTCGTTCAGTGCTGCTCAGGGTAATGAAATGCGCAACATCAGTAATGCATCAGCACGGAACAAAGCACCAGAAGTTATGTTCAGAACTGCAGACGTATCCTATCCTAGGAATGCCCGCGGACACTATAGTTCCAAAGTATAACTTGAATAAAAATTTCTTATAACAGAAATACTTCTAGAGTTACCTCTCTAGACAAGTAAGTGAATTACGTACTACTCCCTTAGTTACCATTAGGAAGATAAATAATATTTCAAACTACAGCGTAACAATAGCGTACTAAGTGGGAGTGGAAAACTAATTTTCTAAATAAGTTATAAAATAGCAATTCATGCAACAAGTTAGGAAAATTGGATTTTTCCGTATTAGGCATGGGCTTTTTGATTGAAGCAATAGCTGAGATCAGAAATACGCCGCATATGGAAGCAAAATTTTTCCTACGTCTTGCACACATGATTCTTTCTTCTGACACTTGGAAACAATTTAACGGAGATTTTTTGAATTTGATATTTGACATTATTAGTTACTACTTTCTTTGACAATAATTATAAAGTGAAAAGTTGGATAAAAAAATCTAATTTCGTTATTATAGAATGTTGGCTTAGAAACGAGTAAATGTGAACAAAATTTGTTAATGTGTACATATGTTCCTTGCTTGAGAATAATTGGGAGAAAAAAAGTCTGATATAAGTGAATCCTCTGTTATAAAAGAATCAGCTGCTTTGGCTGTTTAACTTTTGCTACCAGTAAAATCAAAAGGTAAATATGAAAATGCTCACCAGCTGTTTGACGATTGGTGTAAAGAAAGGCGAACGAAGGTGATCACTGAAGAAGTTTTATTAGCATATTTTGAATAAAAATCCAGAGTCTACAAGAGCTGCACATTGTTGAGAATAAAATTATCACTGAAAGAAATATCGGCATAGAGAAATTTGTATGATTAACTGCTTTTATTAAATGAAACTCTCTAGGACAGTTATCCAGTATCCAGATATCCATTCTTAAAAGAAGTGCATATTACAGCCTATTTGATGATGAAGGGTAAAGTTTGAAAGCAAATATTTACATTTTCCAAATATTGCAATACTTGTTCATTATTGTAGGTAATGTTGATTGTTGAGATTAGTGGAGCATGTCGACGAGAAGAACTAACTTTTCTTCTGCTTCAGAATATTAAAGACATGGGATCATTTATTTTAATAGAGACTCTTAACACAACGACAAATGTGCAATGAGAATTTACAATTCCCATTGGGAATTTCCGAAGGTGTGAATCTTGTAGAAATATTTCAAAAATATTCTTCTCTTCGTCCGTCACCAATAATTGAACATTCAAGATTCTTCCTCGGTTATTAAAGCCGAAAGTGTATGAAATAATGTGGTAGGTAAATACCACAAGTGGCGTATCTAGAAAAATTGCAGAATTTTCTAAGTTGCCGAATCTTTCCACCCACACCGGACACTGTTTGAGAAGCACATCTGCTACGATATCGGTTAATGCAGGAGCAGACATCAACACTTTTAAGAGGCATGGTGAATGGGGAGCAACGAATGTGGCAGACGAATATATAGAAAATTCCGTTGGATATAAACTTCAGTGGCATCCAAAATATTGGGCCAAAAAGAAGAGGTTATTAATGTAAACACCAGCTCTGCTTCTACTTATGCTGAAACCTGTACTGGGATTTTATTTACAAATTATAAAAAGTGAATGACAATATTTATCGTGATAAAAAATAACATGCATAGGCAGGTCTACATATTGATATATCGTTGCTTTGTTATAAGGACATTAATTTACAACTCCTTTACTACGATAATATATTTTCTCTACTTAGGAAAAAAACCCACTTTTCTAACTCAAATTAGTACTGAAATATAGAACATTTTCAAACGTCAGTAGAAAAAATTATTTTTTTGATTGTAAGATAGTGAATTATTAAACTTAAACACTGAAATAGTATCTAGTGTATATCTCCATATACATGTTTATAATATCTTGATCTACATACCATTCGCAGAAGTTTACATGCAGCAATCTCGTAGGACGCCATTGACTTTAAATTTTGAAACACTTTAACAGGAAAGGTGGCCCGTCGTACACCGACGACTTCTTGGTATAAGTAATAATTGACATTTGGCGCACGTAGTAGTTTTGTAACACGAATATCTGGCCTGACAGGATATCGTAAGCTGCTACTGGAAGACGGTCTCTGGTTTGGTTATATGAGGCCCTCGTTATCGAAATTTCTTGATCCAGAACGACACTTGTCATTTGTTACTTCCAGATTTATTAAAATTTCAGTATTGCGGAAATGGCTAAAAGCCACTTTAAACTTTGAAGTAGACACTAAATAAAACTATCACATAAATGTCATAAAGACCTGCCAATATACGTGCGAGTATGAAATTTACAACATGGAGCAATTAGATAAAGATACGGCATTCCCATAAATTATTATATCAGTTTGTTTAAAAAGATCTCTACGCCCACAAGTTCAACAGATTCCACTTAAATCCCCCAAGAAAATCCTAGGAAAATAACAGAAATTAAAATATTTTTTATTAATCATAGTAATGATTTTGCGTATATGTATTAATTGAGGCAACTTACAATTTATCGAAAAGACTATATAAGTCTGAACGATGGTGATTGTTCTTGTTTACTGATAATGCCTCTAGTTACTTTTACAGCACTTCTTTGTTTTCAAATAAATAAACATTTTCAAGTATGTATACAACTTTTTGTCTACGACAAAAAATGTTGAAATTAATTTTCTGCATTATGTGATTTTGTCACTTATCTCTATTATCCACTGGATCCTTCAATTATAATAGTTTGTTTTCCTTTATACCTTACCTTCTTGACTATTTTCTGTCTGAACTGGTCTCGTCTAGCCTTTCAGTTACCACGGCGCGTGGCACTTCGCACCGTGAATTTTTGGTTGACTCCGGTGCGTGTGCTTGGTGAGGGAAATGTTATAATTAAAATAAAGTTTAGGTATTTGTTGTGAATGCCAATGAAAAATTAATTAATAAAATGAGTTGTCAGGAATAATCAAAACTTTAATTCAAAACACTGTGTCTCTTTGTAAGAATTATTTCTAAGAAATTGGTACACTCGAAGGTAACTAACAAACTGTCTGTTGTCACCGGCTCCTCCGCCATAATAAAAACTTGCGTGCAGATTAACATTTTAGCTTGATGCCTGAAATAATATAAAAATATAAAAGAATATAAGTTCATAATTTGTTACTTACCAAATTTGAGACGAAGCATTCAAGAATGAGCTTGTATATCTATCCGCTATATATATTTTAGATAATGAGCTCTGATTATGGTTTAAGTATAAATTACAACAAAACGAATATTACACAGGTTTACAAGAAAATGGCAATGGCCGTTTTGGGCAATCACGTCAGGATTTAGAGAAAACATAACCTAAATGTGCTAAAAATACCTTTCTCGCCTTCGTTCATGCACAAATTAATTCACTCAATATTTTGGCCTGAATTTTATTACTCGGGGGTTTTTGGGGTCGCTAATCACAAATCTGAATTCAGAGTTTGATAATTTCTAAATCCAAGATGGTGGATGCTAAAATCCAGAAATTAATAAAAATTTTGAGTTGTGGCCCAGTACTCGGGGGTTCTTGGGGTCCCTGATTACGATGCTGATATTCAAATTTATCCATTATTAAATCAAAATGGCGAATTCAATACGGCGGATGCTCAAATCCAGACATTTATCAAATGTTGAAGATTTTGGCCCAAAAATTGTTACTCGGGAGTTTTTGGGGTCGCTGATCACGAATCTGAAGTCTAAATTTAAAAATTTCAAATTCAAGATCTTGTCTCTCACCATCTCAACCATATCTTCTATCCTATTTAATTTTTTTCTCGCAGTAATATAAAAATACTGTAATAAAAAAGTATGTCTCACAAGGTCCACCAGATTTGATCCGCCATTTTAAATTTGGAGACTTTCAAATTCTGATTTTAGATTCGTGATTAGGGATCCCAAAAACATCTGACTAATAAGTATTGAGCCACAACCTTCAAAATTTTGATGAATTTCTGGATTTTAGCATCCGCCATATTGGATCCGCCATCTTGGATTTAGAAATTATCAAATAATGACTTCAGATTTGTGATCAACGACCCCAGAAACTCCTGAGTAACAAATATCAGGCCAATATATTGAGTGAATTAATTTGTGTATGAACGACGGTAAAAAGGCATTTTTAGCACTTTTAGCTTAAGCTTTCTCGAAATATTGACGTCATTGCGCAAAACGGACTACAGCATCATGTTAAGCATGTCAAAAACCTTCGGGATAAGGTAATGGAATTCCATTGATCGGACATTTTTCTTGGAAATGAAAATCACTCAGATGCTCTAAGAGTAAACATGATATTCTTAGAGCCCTTGTGGACAATGAAACTGTGAATATTAGATTTGGTGAAGAATATAGACTTCAAGATCGGCAAGTTTGTATTTGAGCAAAATTTCTCGAAACAATATCACGAAACGCACAAAGCGCAGACCTGCTAAGGACCCAGTTTTCCCTATCTCTTTTAGGCCTCTGAGATATGAACTGTTAGGTAAACAACAATCATTATAATTATTTGGTTTAATCAAAAAGAAATATTATAAGCAGACAAAATTGTAATAACCATCGTAGAAAAAAAAATTGTATAGAAATTCGTTTCATAACAGACAACTCAGATACAGAATAAAAAATGCATACAGAGTGTTTTATGAGAAACTGTACATAGTTCCAGGGGCGGTAGAGGACCACTTGGGTTTTCAGGAACGGCCATTAAAATTTTCCTGTCGTTTTTAATTTCTGAGATACAGGGTGATAAACTGTTTTTGGTCTAAATTTATTTTGGCTAGAACATCGTTACTATTAATCGAATTTTGTTTCAATTTTAGACGTTTTATATACTTATCACAGTTGACAGGTCACTATTATTATTTTTTTTTAAATTCCAGTGCCGGACTATTTAATTTGATTTTTCCGATTCCTGTAAAAATGATCACCTTGTAATATTCTTTTAACGTTCAGGTGTTAGTTATAAAAATCCATACATCACTAAACATAAACTTGTAATTAGATTTTTTTGTCGCAACTTTGTTGATTTTTTTTACAAGCGATTGAATTTGGCAAAAAGGGGAATTAGAGGAAAAACAGCTTTACTTGCTTCCGTTGATTATTCAAATAATTAAAAATGGTAACATTAATGATTTAAACTTAAAGTAAATACTTAGAACAAATGTACAAAATGAGAACCTCCACCTTCCATACTACAGATGAAAATTCCCTGAACTGATATCTAGTATTTAGTTGGACACTGTGGACTTCAGTTTTGAGATATCCCCATAGAAAATAACCGACGGAGTTGAAATCTGCTGATCTAGCTGGCCAAGGTTGAGGTCCCACACGTCCAATCCATCTGTTTCGATACTCATTATCCAAGTGCCTTCTAACCTCAATACCAAAATGAGGAGGAGCTCCGTCATGCTTGAAGTATTGTCCTCTTACATTAATACCTTGCATTAAACCAGGTAAAATATTTTGTAATAAATCTAAATAATCCTCTGTAGTTAGTCTTGCTGGAAGAACATGTGAGCCAATTCATAAAATTGAGATATTCACTGATAGTTAGTACACGTATATATTGTAATGACATCTGATTGAGATGATTCCGTTAAAGAGGTGGGAGGTGGTAGGTTGTGAATATGGGAAAATAAGTAGAGCAAGCTAGAAACGCTATTTTTAACGTATGTGGTAGAAACCAACGCCTCAAATTTGTCATCTGCCCCGAATATTATTAGAATTCTATGACCAATAATTTCCGCATACTAGTGTGCAAATATAGTCAAGATGCTTCCTTTAAAGTGACTTGTATGTAAAATATGTTCTGGATTCTATTAAACTGTGATTGTGATTCCTTAGGCAGCGGTTTATTTAGATGTTTTGGAAAGTAAGTATAGCCCAACTTTGATTATTTTGACGGTGAATTTTAAAATTTTGACCAATTATTACAAGTTTTATGTCTGGGTGAATTTATAGGAGTCCAATTAACATGGTTTAAGATTTGATTTTAGGTTAGATAAAGTACTTTCTTTAGCAAGATGATCAAAATGCTCATTATAAGTGATTCTTGCATGAATCAACTCAGATAAAACTGAGAAGAATATTTCTCTTATTTAGCTCACATAGAAGAGGATTTATATAGAGAATGTATTACTACTAGTTGTGAATAGCGTAAATAGTTTAATAGAATCCAGAGCAGTCGTTGCATTGCGTAGTATTAAAGATTACATCGTATTATCTTTATATGTTTAAAAATTCTTTTTTATATTTTGCCCTAAGGTTGCATTTACTTAAAACACAAAATGTACAGGTATATAACGCATATGATATTCAGAATATTCAAATTGCCTGGTTTACATATCGGGAAGTTTATATCATGCTTATTTTATGCCCATTTTGCTATTTTTACTTGCAGCAAGTATGTAAAATGAGAATAAACCATATAATTAGATAAGATATATCTTACAGTGTTTATATTAAAAAATCAGTATTATTAAAGAGACCAGTTTCCCAAACTATTAGTCCAACCCTATTGATTAATTAAGAAAGTTTGCCAAGCGGTCGGAAACTATTAATTTATGGACATTGGAATATCTCTTTGCCCGCTAATAGACCAAAGTTATTAAATCGTTTGTAAACTGGAATATTGGACTGTAGAGATTTGCCTTTGGGTCATTAGTCTTAATACGTTAGTATGATTCAGTATTAATGGTAATTATTTGTGTATTTATAACAGCACATTTCCACTGAAGCAACGCTAGGATATATGCTTGTATTTGAAGTGCCACTTAAAATTGTGCCACAAACTTGATGTCTCACGTGAAACTTGTCGTCGCCCAATGTCACATAGGCGTTTTCGTTTGTGGCTAAACATGCGGTTAAACATTTGAAGCAACATCATATCATAGCTTATACCATATCTTTGGAAAGCTTAGGCGGCGACTATGAAGGTGAAGATGAGGCCCTCATTGATCAGGCTCTATTTTCAAGTGTTCGATCAAACCGTAATCTCAGTTAAATAATGATTTGGAAATTAAGGAAAGTCTAATAGTTCACCTGATTTCTTATTTGAATTTGGGGTATGTCAAATGAGATATTAATCATATATTATAAAGATACTTACACTAAATCACTCGAAACCCAGCAAAATATTAATATTGGCGCCCTAGACTCCTATGAAGGAAGAAAAACGTGAAATAATTGTAAAATAAATGTTACTAATAGTCCGAGCACATTAACTAAAGCCACGGAGTTTCTGCGGATATTACCCTTCATAAGTCGCCGTAAAAAAATGTAATTATTTTAGATTTCATACTTATTTTGAGATATGCATTCCCTTTTTTCGAGGTTAGAAAGTAAACAACTATAGAAGCAAAATAAGAGGACAATAATAAGTCCCCTTTTATTAATATCTTCAATACTAAGTGAAATATATAGAAACTATATGTACTTCTCTGTAGACCATGCTACATTTCTCTAAAACAATGGTTATGATGAAAAGCGACATAGCGGATAGATACGTTTGTACTGTCAGCTTATATTTAAAAAAGTATATATAAAAAATATTTTTTAAAAGCTATTATTTAAAAAATGAACTAAAAATAAAAAAACATGTTTTTAAAATTCATGTTTCTGGAAACCAAAAGTTTTGTGGGCTGTCAATTGAGGAAAGTAACTGTACAATAGTATTATATGACCGTCCAAAGCTTGTAGTTTCCAGACGTATAAATTAAAAAAATTTTTTTTTACTTTTTAGTATTTTTACTTTCCTCGCACACCGATGGGAAGTATTGTATTCGAGAAAAAATCACCCTCCGAGATTTTTTCGGATTTTCACGTTTCAGCTTACGCAGGTTACAAAAATAGGTTTTTCAATTCCGTCAGCCTGTCTGTCTGTTTGTTGGTGCATTATCTAAAACACTACTTGACGGATAATAGGCAAATTTGGGCGGTAGCTCACACTACTACCAGCGAAGAAATGGTTAGGCTTTCACTGGAAAATATACAGGTGCACCATCTAAAGCGAATACACAATAAAAAAAAATCTTCGCTCAAATATAAAATTTTTACGTTACATGATATTCTAAAACTATTTTAGAAAGAAAAAAAAATTCTTAAACTTTATGATTTTTTTTACCAGTAGAAAATGGGATTTTTTTTGCTCAAATTTAAAATTTCCACGTTTCAAGACATTCTGAATCTACTTCATAAAAAAAAAATTTCAAAAAGAAAAATTTGAAAATTTTGCCAAAAGAAAAATTTTAAAAAGTTTTTTTTAATGCTATATAATATATGATGTATTTTTTTTGCTTAAATTTAAAATTTCCATGACATTCTAAATGACATTCTAAACCCATTTCAGAAAAAAAATTCAAAAGCAAAGATGTTTTGAAATTTTTTTCACTACGTACCAAGAATAAATGGTGGAAACACATTTCTTTTGCTCAAATTTAAAATTTCTACGTTTCATGACATTCTAAACCCATTTCAGAAAAAAGATTTTTCAAAACTTTTTGAAATTTTTCTCCACCAGTTGAAAGATGGGAATTTTTTTTTACCCAAATTTAAAATTTCCACGTTTCATGACATTCTAAACCCATTTCAGAAAAAAAAACATTTCAAAACTTTTTGAAATTTTTCTCTACCAGTTGAAAGATGGGAATTTTTTTTTCACCAAAATTTAAAATTTCCACGTTTCATGACATTCTAAACATATTTCATAAAAATAAATTTCAATCAGGAACATTTTTTGATAATCTTTTTACAACTACTATACCTAGAATAGATTGTGGAAAAACATTTTTTTTGCTCAAATTTAAAATTTCCACTTTTCATGACATTCTAAGCCTATTAAAAAAAAAGAGTAATTGAGATTTCTTTAACCACTGCTATACTTCCACTCCACTACAAGGATATGGAACTGAAAATATGACAGATCGCAATAATATTTGGTTTATAGTTAACGCACTTGGCAAGAAAGACACCTAAAAAATTATTCAACCATGTTAGAAATTTGTAAAGGTTTTTACGCAAGCCTTCCATATTTGGCACCTTTTATTTAACATTGAATTTTTGCTATGGGATGATCACTCTGAATATTCTTTTGACCAAAAGTTATCAGGTTTTCTTTGTAATAATACTTTCCGATTATTACTCTCATATGAGGTTTCGTAATGAACAATTTTTTAGAGTGACCGCCCGATATAAATAAAGAGGGAAGTTCTGTGTAAAAACCTTTACAGATTTTTTTTCAAATAACATTTTTCTAAATATTTTTTTAATATAATTTTATTTTTTCCCTTTTAAGTCTTTACTTATGTTACAGACCAATAGACAGACAAGTCCCTTTTATTTGATAACCACGTCAAGGGGTTTGTGAAGAAAAAGGTAATTCGCTATCCTAGGGCGTCCACCATGTTGGATTTAAAATTACGTTGCCTAGTTCGTCGTATTTTACTTGTTAAACCCTTTCACTTGACACCCATATCAAGGGGGTCTTGTATAACAAGATAATTCGCCGTCTTGGGACGTCTGCCATATAGGACTTAGAAAAATACTGGATGTACTATATTATATTGTTACCGGAATTATACACGTGTGCAAAATTTCAAAGCTCTAGCTTAATTAGAACTCGTCGAAATTTTGATTCAGAAATTTGAGTGAATTATTTTTTGTTTCATTATAATACATCAATTATTTTTTTTCTTTTTTTTTGTTAAAGACACACATAGAGTACATAAGCTGCACTACTAGACATGTGATAAATATACGAAGGTTATTTGTTCTTATCAGTCAATGTCAAACATTTGGCGACTAATTAAAAAAACTTTATTTTTATGGAAAATTCTTAATAATGTTTAAAATTCTGGTCTCTTAAGAGTGGCTTTATGTCTTTCTGAAGCACGAAAAACGTGTCAGAGGCTACACATCTCCAAGAGATAGAATGATGGATATGAAATTTCCCAGTGAGTTCGTTTGAATATTTATAGTTTGAGACAAGTATTGTAAATAAATTTAGCCTAGAGCACTTTATTCTCTAGCACAACCAATTGTAAAGAATACAAGAATTATATTGATATTTTAATCAGATTTTACTTTTTTATTCAATAGTTAGGTTAGGTTAGTTCTCATTTGTCCGAGACTTACACCTTATAGTCGTAAGGGGCTATGTGGATACTAGTGTTACTCTGTGAATTGTCAAATAAGAAATAGATAAATTCATTGTAGAATCTTTTAATTTCTAACATAACCAGAATGTAGGTTATCGAAAGAATGCAAATATTGGAAATTAATATGTTTATAGACAGATTTTCTTTTTATTTCATATAACTCACTTTTTCTGCTGTTTGAAAAATTCCATAAAAAATATTCATATTCATGTTTTATCAAGTATCTTGTTTGTGATAAAACTGTAGACAAAAAAATACTAATTTATTTTTAGAATGAACGCTCATTTTTTTTATTTAATCGAAATTCATGATACATTGCAGACGTTTTAAAAAATGCATGTTTAACTGAAAAATTATTTTTACATTATAATTATTGATATACAATGTGTTCAAGCAACAAGGAAGAAATCTCTTCTAACCTCCCAACTAGTAATTTGATATTTTATAAAAATTGTAGGAATGTTTTTGACACAAATTTTGTAAAACAATGTTACTCTCAGAAACACTTTCATAACGTTTTCGCAGCAGCTATAAATGCAAAATTGGCACCAGCTTATAAAATATTTCAGTTGCTATTGGTATTTTGTAATGCCTATTGGAACTATTACAAAATAGTTGTATAAACATTTCCAGAAGCCCTATGAAAATTAGTACCATTACTATATAACAGTTTTATTAAAGCTTCATTTAATTGTACTATAAAACACACTTCTCTGTTTGTTAAATTACTGCTATAAAACAACTAAACAATTGCTTTCTTTTAAATAGAAATTATTTTTAAAAAAATGCTGCTTTATACACACTAATAAAATAAAATGATTTCTAAAATGCATCCTAAAAGTTTAAGAAGCATTTTTGACACTGAAAGCATATGGCATTGTGATTTAATACTAGGTACCTATAATAATTACTTAAGAGACTTTTTCTGGCTTACAACGACTGCAATTTTTGATGCGGAGAAAATTTTACTGTGAACTATTGCCATATTTTTAATATATTTTTAACGGGCCTCACATTTATTGATGATTTCTAATAATCTCTGAAATTTTATAAATATCGATTTTATGAATTTGAGTTTTTTACAATGTAACTTAGACTATTTTGTTTTACTAGTCATAACTGTATAGTTAGCACATTTCTGGCTCCGTAAATTCTAACAAACATTTGATATTTTAAATTTTCATATCTTGTCATATTTATCATCACGAATGCTGGCCTTTCAAGATGGCCTCTCTCTATAAAATACTTTTGTGTTAGTAGCAAGCATTTCACGATATTTAAATTATTAGATGATTTCTATAAAACATCTATAAAGTAATGCACCTTAGTGTAACTTTTTGTGAATCTTATAAAATAGATCACTCACTTTCGCGATACTTTTGTAACTCTTATGATAAATCTGTTAGGACTGAGTTGTAAATGCAACCATGGAAAGAGTGTTGGTTCTATTTGCATAAATATAACCTAGAAATTAGTAGCAGTAAATCACCTTATTTACAGAGCTATTTATTTATGGTTGGTTTATTGCCAAAAACACGTAGTTACTTTTACTAGTGGAAGCAACAGTACTTTGGCATATGACCTGATACATTAACAGTGCAGTGTGTGAAATGCCTCGCTTCATTTTACAGCAATGTAAACTGTGTCCTAGTGCCAAAACCACTACGCTGTTAATACATGTACCTAATATTTTTACAACCACTTTGTAAGTTTCTCCATTACAGGATAATGTGTTGTTTTTAGTTTCGCCGTTATCTGATTTGTTAAGATCTACAACGCTCTTGTCAATGTTGGTAACCAAAATTTTGGAAGAATAATTTTTTCATAAACTTTTTTTATGCTTAAGTAAACAATTTTGTTTTGTAATAACTTTGTTGCTGTTTCCATATTATAGCAAATACAATGCTATATAATAATTACATAACATGCTCTGGAACAACATTTATTCTCAAAAGCAAAATTGTCACAAATAGATCTTTAATATAACTGTTTTGTAAGACGATAAAAAATAACTATGAAATAATTCGAATGTATATTTATAACGGTGCTAAAAATACTGCAGAACGATACTAAAAAATCATTATAAAATGATTTAGTTTTATAAGCTGAAATATAAGTTAGTCACGAGAACATTTATAAAATAATTTCTTAACTCCATTATAAGATATTTTATAATTTTGCTGTAGAAACGTTTTAATGATAAATTTATAAAATAGTTTAGTTGCAGACAACAAAATTGTATTTTCTGGAATTCTAATATAAAAAATAGGCATTTAAACGCATTAATAAAATAACAATAAAACAAAATATTCGTAGAACATTGAAAGTATAAAACAAATTTGCTGGTTGGGCTTATACTGATTAAACATTATTTAAGGTCAACAATGTCTTAAGAGAGACAATAGCTAGGTTGCTCGGGTTCTTATTTAATTACTTCCACATCTACGTAGTGGATTGGAAGAATAGCAATCGTAAAAAAAAATTTAAAATTCTTTTTTCTTGAAATAGGTTTAGAATATCATGAAACGTGGAGATTTTAAATTTGAGAAAAAAAAATTCTGTCTGTCGGTCTGTCGGTCTGTTTGTCGGTCTGTTTGTAACTTTTTTGTCCGCGCGCTTTCTCCGAAGCGGTTTAAGATATTGACTTGAAATTTTGTACACGTATATATTATAACGAGATCTAGAAAAGGATTGTTTTCTGAAGATATCCGGTGAAGGGTTGGGGAGTAAATAGGCGTAAATATGAAGAAATATGTAAAGCAAGCTGGTAAGAGTACAGTAACTTGAAATTTAATGTATGTACTACAAGCCAAGGCCTTATATTTTTTTATAATATTTCTCAACCCCCACTACCCCTAGTCCATTATTAAAGGGGTTGATAAAATAAAATTGGGATACTCATTTGAAATTTGGTACACGTATATATTATAACGGCATCACTAACTGGATTATATTTTGAGATGATTCCGTTGAAGGGTTGGGGGTTAAATAGGGGTTAATAGGGGCAAATAAGTAAAGAAGCTGGTACGAATACAGAAACTTCAAATTCGGTGTATATACTAGAAGCCAAAGCTTCAAAATGTTTTTAAAATATCTGTCAACTAGCAAGTTGGTAAGAGTACAGAAACTAGAAATTCGGTGTATGTACTAGAAGCTAAAGACTCAGATTTTTTTGCAATATTTTTCAAGTCCCCACCACCCCTACTCCATTATTAAAGAGGTTGATAAAATATAATTGAGATATTCATTTGAAATTTGGTACACGTATGTATTATAACGACATGTGGAACTAGATTATATTTTGAGATGATTTCGTTGAAGGGTTAGGAGTTGAATAGGGATAAATAGGGGAAAACGTAAAGCAAGCTGGTAAGAGTACAGAAACTTAAAATTCGGTGTATGTACTAGAAGCCAAGGTCCTAGATTGTTTATAATATCTTTCAACCCCCACCACCCCTGTTCCATTATTGAAGGGATGATAAAATAAAATTGAAATATTCACTTGAAATTTGGTACACGTATGTATTATAACGACATCTGGAACTAGATTATATTTTGAGATGATTCCGTTGCAGGGTTGGGGGTTAAATAGTGGTAGATAGGGGAAAATAAGTAAAGCAAGCTGGTAAGAGTATATAAATCTGAAATTTTTGTATATACTACAAGTGATGGCCTCAGGTTTTTTTATAACATTTTCCGTCCCCCCACCACCCCCACTCCCTTATTAAAAGAGTTGATAAAATTAAATTTAGATTTTCACGTGAAATTTGTTACTCGTATAACGATATCTTAGATTATATTTTGACATGATTGTGTAGAACGAGTGGGGGTAAATAGGTAAAAATCTGCTAAGAGTACAGAAGCTTGAAATTCGGTATATGTCCTAGAAGCCAAGGCCTCAGGTTTTTTAGTAATATTTTTCAACCTCCCACCATCCTTAATCCATTATTAAAGGGGTTGATAAAGTGAAATTGAGATATTCACTTGAAATTTGGGACACCTATGTATTATAATGACATCTGGAATTAGATTATATTTTGAGGTGATTCCGTTGAAGGGTTGAGGGTTAAATAGGAGTAATTAGGGGAAAATAAGTAAATCAAGCTGGTAAGAGTACAGAGATGTGGGATTTGGTGTATATACTAGAAACCAAGGCCTCAGATTTCTTTCTAATATTTTTCAAATACCACCATCTCCGCTCCATTATTAATGGGTTTGATAACATGAAATTGAGATATTTACTTAAAAGTTGCTACACGTATGTATTTTAATGACATCTGATTGAGATGTTTCCATTGAAGGGGTTAGACGTGGTAGGTTGTGAGTAGGTTAAAATAAGTAGGGAAACTAAAAACTTAATTTTTAACGTATAGGGTAGAAACCAATGCCTCAAACTTTTCTATGACATCTGCTCCAAATATTATTAAAATTCTATGACCAATAATTTCCACATACTAGAGTGCAAATCTAGTTAAGATATTTCCTTTAAAGTGATTTGGATGAAAAATCTGGATGTGGAAGTAGTGATTCCTTAGGCAGCGGTTTTTTCTACATGCAATATTGTCCAACCAGTAGACTTTATATAAAGTTTATTAACGTATGTATAAAGTTACTCTTAATGTTCAATATGTAGTCTCTACGATGTCTACTTAGTTAATAACTACTAACAGTTTTAGAAACTAGTTTTACCTAATATGCTTACTTATAATTACATAATTAATAACAAGTAGAGCTGTGCTGGACATTGAAATAATTTATTTATTATAAATTTCATTTTCCAGTACACTATACAGTTTAGCTATACCATCAATACAGTCTGCGTTATTGAAGTCCATTCATGTGAATAATTTAATTAAACATTTTGCAAATCAGCAAATATGTAAAGTGCAGTTTGTCTAAATCAAGAAGAAGATGTTTTTGCTTTTATTATTTAAACGTTCTAGTGTGCATGTCCACAATACAAGTAATAAGTTCATAAAGGTAGTTATTCTTACAAATATTTTTGAAAATATATTTTGGTTGATATGCGAAAATGTTTCTGCTTAAGGAGACTTAAATAATGACTGATTTATATAACGAAAAGACAGTGTTTATTATTATTTGTGTAAATTTACACATTTTGCTTCCCCTTGAAAATATTTACTGGAATATTCAAAAGTACTCCATACTTTGAAATTCTCAAATCAATAGCGACGTGTGTGAAATAACATATATGGCACTGAGAGGGATCATATTCAATATTTACTCCCAACACATCGCATCGTATTGAAAATGTTTCCAAAGAAAATACGTTGATATTGAAAGTTATATAATAAATATTGCACATTAGTTGGATTTACTTTAATGATATTAATTTAATTTAATAAAATGTGTAAGAATTCATTATAATCAAGGGAAATATACATGTAGTTGACAGTTTCCCATTAGTACCTACATATTGTGAAATTACATAGTTCTAGTCTCTATTTTAGTAAAAAAGAACACTAATTTACTCGCAAGAGGATATGAAATGAGATAATCACTGTGGGAGAAATCAGATTAACTCAGCGATTCTCACACTTTAGTTGTTGAAGCCTTGTTTTCAAAATTCCAATATATTGGTACCACTTTCCTCCACGTTAATGTTAATGTTGATTAACGTGCACGAAGGACTTAAAAGAAATAAAACTGTAGGGCCTCGCCCGATTAAATGAAAGAATAAATAAAAATTGTTCTACTGGAGTTGAAGACAAAGAAGTGCAAAGGCGTTTATTACCTACTCCTAAAGAAGACCTACTTGTCTTTATCAAACCGCGAAAGTTACTAACTGACATCTTCACAATTCCGCTGTCCATCTTATAATCAATTGTAATGAAGTGATTTTTTCCGTAATCAAAATGCAATGTAAATTAATATTATACTTCATTGTGTATCCCACTTACGGCGGAAAAAATTGTTTAAATAAGTATCGTAGATTTCTTCAACTTTAGCTAGATTAAACCACGAAGCAGATTTCTACTTTATATTGTAACGTGCGGAATGCGCAAAAGCATCCTTCCTTACATTTTCTAACATTTATCAGAAAAATTTTAATAATCAAACATTTTATGCTCCTATGCTCCTATATCAAACTTTCCTAGACAGATGAGAAGTTGTCAGTAGCTTATGCTTACGCATCGGTGTGTTGAACGGCGCACGCTCGATAATATTCAAATTAAATAAAATAAATAAATCAAACTAACTGAAAAATTAAGTTGAGTCGAGTATTTATAATAAAGTCAGATAGTCAGATGAAACGTAGAACTATCAGTAACAATATAGATCCTTTAGCTCATGTAATATTTCATTAAGATAGAGAACTACTTTTTGGGCGGAGCCGCGTTACTGTCGGTCCGGGGCATATGTCACAATACGCCGCGTTAAACTAAATTCCTTCTCTTTCACTCGAGCCGTCCTTCGAGGTGGACGTAATAGAAATTTTGTAAGACCCTAATGGGGATATTAATAGAAAGGAACCTTATAGACGTATAAGGTAATGGTTAAATAATTATATATTGTTAAATACCATCTCACATTTAAAAATATTGTTTTAGGTTCTTTTATTTTTTCTATATAATTACAAATTTCATTTTAACTTCGAAGTGATCTCGATGTTACACTTTTGCTTCGTGAACAATTACCTATAAGCAGCTTTTCTTAATAATCAGTAAAAGAATTCTACAATGCTACGTTTCTCTTTATTATGGAATTTCTCGACATGGCGCATTTTTAAGATTTTACTACTAAGTAAATCATTCCAAGTCAGCAAAATGGAGGTACCAAACATCAACCTACATAACATTTAAATTCGTATTTATCCCAGAACAGGAGCGCACTTAGGAATTTCTCTCATCAGGACTTTTAGAACAAAAGATAAGTACTTTTGATTATTATCTCATATAAAAGGGATTATTTTCACTCGTAGTGGTTCTCGCTTCATGACAGCAATGTATTTAGTTTTTGTTCATAAAGCCAAGTATCTTAAGTTTAAATCGTAGAATCAAGCGTCTTTTGTAAGATTTAGTTTTGTGAATTCGTTGTAATATATTTTAATTCACAGTTACCTTTATCTTAATTCATTGTTAAAATTTTCTATCGTAGTATTGTATGTGCACTTTTGTTTGGTTAAATATGGTAATAGTCATGGTGCATTTTGTGTAACAAGTGTATATTGAGTTGATGTGGTAAAGCCATGGGGCATTTCGTTGTAATATATGTTTTGTGAGTATTGAGAAACCGTTACGAGACATTTTTTTTGTAATATAGTTATTTTGTCTCTCGTAAGATTCTCAAGTAGCCCCAGGCCTTATTTTGTAATATATCTTGTGTTGCACTTTAGTATATCTAGTGCTGTAAATAGTTTGTTGTCGGATACCTTTGTATTATAGTTCGGTTTAAATCTCGTAAATGTTCATATCTTATTGTAATATATGATTTTTAGTATTGAGGTAACGTTGCGAGGCGTATTTTTTGTAATATATTTTTTTGTCTCGAATACGCCTCTAGTTTATCTCGCTGTTGAGCAATTTGTAATATAGAGTATCTTGTAATATAGTTTATCTTGTACATATTTCGGTTTAATATTTTGCTATACAGTATCGCTGATGCTGTGATAGCTCATATTTTTTGTAATATAATATTTTGTAATATAGTTATATTGTACATATGTAACATTTGTCTTTTGTTTATCTTTATCTTTATCTTCAATTTTCCTTGATTACACTCAGTAATCAATGGCGCCCAAGCCTTGAACTCCACTGCCCTTTTGCTCTCCGTATCTTTACTGTGCTAGCCAGGTGAAACCAGTGACGCTAACCACGTCGCTCGTAGGGTGGCCCACACTTGAACAACTTGGGCAAACTTAAAACCTTCTTAAATAGCCACAATATATAAACTATCTAAGAAAACCGGCTGTGAGAAAGTAATCTGCAATATTATGAATAATTACAAAATTTCCCACAAGCGGCGTTTGGGTAGACCAGCGCTAATCGGCTTCATTAAAACATTTTTGAATATAATAATAATAATATTAATAATAAACAATTTTATTAAACAAAATATAAATGCATAGTACAATGTTTTCCCATGTGCATATATTTGCTTTATGCCATATACAAGTTTAAAAGGCGAAAGTTCAGTTGAAATTAACTGCATTTCCACTTTGACCTCAGGTACTTACATTACAAAAATAAATTTTAAGTAGAGAGAAAAAGTAGTATATAAGTAAACGATACATGCTTCGAACAGAATTTGAGCTGACATAATTGGGAATACTTAATACCACATGTTACTAGAACAAAAATGAACAGATGTGAACACACAAACACGTGCGGCTCTTGTTTTTTATGTAACAGATTGAGAACAAAAGTACGAAACCTTTTTACTGACAGAGACCTACATACACTCTCTTGGTAACTCATTTAAGTGTGCGGCTATATTATATACAAAGGATCTTTGGAACAGCGAGGATTTATGCTGAGGAATGCATTCTTACGTCTAATATTTATATTATGAACATTTGTTCTGTATCTCATGTTGTTATGAAGATATACCGAAGTATGACCAGTTAAAATTTTATGATATAATATATAAGCATGTAATTTTTTACGACTAACCGAGTCCAGCCAATGGGCTTTAGTTACAGTATGTGATATTCTATTACTATTAGACTCCGATCCAAAGAAGCATGTAAGTACACATTGTTTAATCATGTCCACTGGTTCTTGTCGCTGTTTTTATAATAACACTGATAAGCCTAATTCACTAAAATGCGTGTATTAAAACAATAATTTAAAATAATTTTCGATTAAATGTATCAACATATATTTACTATTTTCCGACTTAGCCACTTAAATTTCAATGTTAAAATCTAATTACTATTAAAGTAGGTGAGCCCGAGTTAGGACCTGTTAAATTCTCTCGATTTGATCCAAATAGTTATGATCCAAAGAATTTCCAGAGGGGAAAGGAACATAGATGATATTTCGAGGGAAAAGCAGAAAACCGTTTACCGTATTTTAACTTAGACCGTCTTGTCATTTTATTGAGACAGAATAATACTTGTTATTCTTCTAAGTGGATAGAGAATGTAGTTTACCATTTATTTTAGTTTGAATATTTCGTACCTATACGAATTCAAATAAAATCTGTTATTGTAAAATAATTTTTGTGTAATTTGTTTAAGTCCTGTTATTCTACCAAGTGGGTAGAAACATAAAATTTACCGTTCATTTTGTTTCCAATGTTTCGTGCTGACACGATTCAAAACAAAATGCATTACTTTGAAGTAATTTTTAGAAAGTTGTCATAATCCAGGAAATTAGCATAACATCTAGGCTACCTCAAATTAATTATCTTTATATTTTGATACATAGAAATTTTCCGCACCAACTCCGACAAGATACCACGTGGCCGAGCCTAAGTTCACTTAAAATTTAATTTTGCCAAGTTTTTTCATACACACACGCTGACCGCCCGTGTAAGCATGAATTTTGCTGTAGAAAATTGCTTGCTATTGCTTGGTATTTGCACACCGCTTTTTTCTCTTGCTACTTAATGCTGTTTTCTTTACCGCTTACTGTTTTTTTATGCCTCTTACTTTTGCTATCAATTTTAATTTTTATGCCGATATACCGCTTGCTTGCCTACCGCCACTCGCTTTCAAAATAATATTAGAGACTAATAAATACTTGAATTTTCTAATTTCAACAAACTTTGTTATTTACCAACATGTGCCTTTTACTGCAGAATGTGAGTGAAAGTCTAAACTACCGTTCAGACCCCAGGACATTACCGTTTCTTTACTGTAGCTATCCCAGCCCTACTGCAACAGGCTGCGTTAGGAGGCTAATGTGGGATCTTTGCTCCACGAAAAAAATTGTAAAAGCGGCGCTCGAGATAACCGAAATCAAGCCTAGCGTCAAAGTGACGCTTCCACTTGTTTATGCCTAGGCAACCGGAAGAAAGTACGTCACACAATATTATTAGTAAATTCCACACTTTGGAAGAACTTTCAGGGTACATATACCTGATAGGGCAGTTGAAAGACATCCTAACGATACTATACAGGGTGTTTCATGAGGAACTATACATATTTCCAGGGGCAGTAGAGGACCGCTTGGGTATTAAGGAATGGCCATTGAAATTTTCTTGTCGCTCTTAATTTCTAAGATGGGTGATAAACTGATCTTGGTCTAAATTTATACACCGAATATTGTTTAAATTTTAGACACTTTATACACTTATCACAGTTGATAGATTTCTATTATAATTTTTTTAAAATTCCAGTGCCGGATTTTAATTTGGTTTTTCCGATTCCTGTAAAAATGATCACCTTGTAATATATTTTTGAACATTCACGTGCCAATTATAAAAGTCCATACATCGCTAAACATAAGCATGTAATTAGATTTTTTGGCGCACCTTTGTTGATTTTTTTTTACAATCGATTGAATTTGGCAAAAAGGGGAATTTGAGGAAAAACAAATTTATTTGCTTACATTAATTGTCTATATAATTAAAAATGGTCACATTAATTATTTACAAAAATTATTTAAAAATATTACAAATATTTAGAGTTAATTTTCAAAATGAGAACCTCCAGCTTCCATACATTTTTGTTGGCGTTTATTTAAATTGCCAATAGTTTTTCTAATTTGCGCAGGATTGTTTCTAATATGGTCACTACAGAGGAAAATATGCTGAAGTAACTGATATCCAGTATTTACTGGGACACTGTAGACTTCAGTTTTGAGATATCCCCATAGAAAATAGACGACGGGGTTGAAATATGGTTATTTAGCCGGCCAAGAATGAGGTCCTCCACATCCAATCCATCTGTTTGATTACTCATTATCCAAGTGCCTTCTAACCTCAATACCAAAATGAGGAGGAGCTCCGTCATGCTTGAAGCATTGCCCTTTTACATTAATACCTTGCATTGAACAAGGCAAAATATTTTCTAAATCTAAATAAACCTCTGTAATTAGTATTGCTAGAAAGATATGTGGGCCAATTAGGTTGTTGTTAATCATACCACACCAAACATTTACTGAGAACTCATGTTGAGAATGGAGTTCTCTTATAACATGAGGATTATCTTCGGCCCAGTTATGCGAATATCTTGAATTAAATACGTCATCCCATGTAAATTGAGCCTTATCTGCTAATAAAGTTCGAATGTAGTTGTGATCAATAATCGACTGGAATAATTCTAACTTATTTACATTGTCACTCTGTTGAAGCTTTTGCACTTGCTGAATATGATAAGGATGTAATCTTTCCTTATTTACAGTCCTTCAAACCTGCACATGAGAAACTCTTAATTGGGCACTTATTCGTGGGGAACTTACTTCAGGGCATTCTTGAACATTATTAATGATATTTTCTTGATCCTCAACGTTTTGAACAATATTTCGTTCTACTTTTCACGATGGAAAAATGTCGCGCTCCCTTGCATAAGCACACACAGTTGAAAACGTCTGTTGATTTGGTGTTCTTCTGTTAGGAAAACGAATATTATATTCCTCTGCGGCTTGTCTACCATTACCATCACAAAATCGATAAACAAAAATAATATAATATATTCCTTATTTGTAAATTTATAAAACATGGTTATTTGCAGACTAAATTAACCAAGTACATTAGTTCTACTGTTTATGACAACAAACAAGGACTGTCAAACTATCTATACCTGCTAATAATCGTGTAGTAATAAAAAGAAAACTGTTTAAAGATTCCTATTATAAAATGTACCTCAGCTACACTTTCTTTGGAATAAAAAAAAAATTTGGCTTTAAATTTTTTGTCAATATTGAACATTATTTACCGAGCTTAAATTGAACATTTCTTAATATTTGGACAAACAATGTAAGCAAATACAGCTATTTTTCTCCAAATTTCTCATTTGACAAATTGTAAAAAAATCAACGAAGGTGCGACAGAAAATCTAATTATATGTTTATGTTTAGTGATGTATGGACTTAAATAATTGACACCTGAATGTTAAAAAAATATTACATGGTGATCATTTTTACAGGAATCGGAAAAATCAAATTTAAAAAGTCCGGCACTGGAATTTAAAAAAAAAATTATAGTAGCAATCTATCAACTGTGATAAGTATATAAAGCGTCTAAAATTTAAACAAAATGCGATCAATAGTAGGACCAAAATCAGTTTATTCCCTGTATCTCAGAAATTAAGATCGACAGGAAAATTTCAATTGCCGTTCCTGAATATCTAAGTGTTCCTCGACCGCCCCTGGGAGTATGTAAAGTTCCTCATGAAACACCCTGTATAGTGTAACGATGGGTACAAAAAGGTCGGGTAGTACCGGACTAGGAGTTACGTGGGATCAACCAGGGATGGACATTAGCGTGAGATTTGCTAGTATCGAAACAATGCCAGTGTTCCAAGCAGAAATAACAATAATAAAAGTCTGTGTACAAAAAATTGTGGGGTCACTTGCGGATGTAGAGATGTGCAGCCTTCCGTCCCTAATTTGACCTCTTTCAAGGGCAGAAGTTAGTATAATACAATCGAAAAAATTAGCAGACTCAAATAACACAATACAATAATTACTGTACTCCCGCACAATGGATTTTCTGTAGAGCATCCGATAATGAAAAAAGAGTTATTATTTGAAACAAATGGATAAAACTTAGGATACAATATGTCATCTTTATACTGAGGTACTTGAAAATGTGAAACATACACTTGGTATACACAGTCTCAATACAACAATTTAACAACTTTAGAAATGAAATAGAATTCAAAAAGAGCAAGTCTAGAAATAAATGAGTATTTGCTGATTCAAAGGTACTTATAAAAGATATTTTAGGTCGAAATGATGGGCCTCTCATCTCGAAATGACCAATCTGTAATCTGAAGCTGGATGCAGACATTTCTAGTAGGTATTCAAAGCTTACCGGCAAGTGGTGATTAGGCTTTTTCCCCTACGAAACTTACACTACCCACCAAAATATGCTAGAAAAATACTTAGATATCGCTATAACTACCACCAGTTATCGTTATAACTAATACAGAGCTTCTCTCGAATGAAAGAACGTAATATTGGCGCGTTTGCGTTGGTTCAGTACCTCACATTTTCTCTCTTATTTTACGCGAAAACCTTTACATGCACGAAATTTTCTTTCATGTTTTTTTTTTTAATTTTGCGCTCTTCAGTATTTACGCTTACGATTCATTTTGCCTATTGCGTTTTTTCAAGGTAACCTAAAGAAGTTGTTTAATACTTTTTACTACAATAAACATTTGAGCACAAGAGTACACATACAGATTATATTATCCCAAATTTTGCTCTGTGGCGGTAATGTGATAAACGAAAAAAATGTAGTTACCGTTCTCTAGACAACTACAATTTCCGTCCTCTGCAAAAAAGTTGCTCTTGAAACTAATACAGTGGATTTTCAAATTCAACACTTTCCTTATAAAATAAATCACAGGTGTGCTAGTTTTTGTGATTGAGTTTACTAAGATGAAGAATATTAAATGTAGCAGGTGATTTGTTCAGGGTAGTAAAGTACGACAAGAGGACGGTAGTAATTCTTACTTAATGTGTTCATTTCACTAAAAATATTAGGATTTGATACAGTTTTTCCTAAGGTGTGGATTTATAAGAAGCAATGAGCATATCTTAGGGTCTTTATCCTACATCTTTTTGATAGAGGGAACTCTTAAACTGCCTGCTGGCGCACTCCAAGTTATTTACGATCTCTTTGGCAATAACCCTAACGCATTGCCTACTATATTTTGGTTTACGCGTTGCGGCGGTTCCCGGACCCCGGTTTCATTGTCATAAATTCAAGATTTTCCTGTAAATGTGGATAGTAACTCGACAGTTGCGTCACAACTTTCATAAATAAAAATAAACAGAGATTCGGTCCGCTCATAAAAGAAAATTGAAATAACCAAACAAAAACGTTTTGATTTTAATATTAGACAGCAGAAACAATTTCCAAATGATATAAATTTCTATAATAAAAATACATATAGGCTTAAATATGACTGTGTCATTTATTTTGCCTTTCGGTTAGGTTCTAGTTTTATTTCACTCTTCAATATGTTGTTAAGAAGCTTGGACTAGTGCATATAAGACGTTTTATTAATTATGTTGCAATTTTTGGAGGAGATTCAGTTTCCAAAGTTAAGTCTAAAATTGCAATCTACTAATACTCCTGATTAATAAAATACAGGATGTTAAAAATTGCCCGCACAGACTGTTTTTTTGATAGTTTCTCTACATTATTTCACTCATGAACATGGTAGAAAATGAAAGGCCTCCTTTTGAGATTATTGCAGTAATAATGCGTCATTATTGGTAATTAATCAGGTAGATTAGCTTTTGACCGCGGGAGTATGTAGTTTTATCGCTGAAAAATAGTACATAAAGTTTTACTGCTGTAAAATAAGTTGCAGCTGTTGTTGACGTCATATCTTGTGCAATAATTTTATTTCTACATTTTTTTGACATTGTCATCAATCTGCATCTGATCTAAATTGTAGAAATACATAGAAAATATAGTAGTACTTAGGGTGAGTTGGAAGGTAGGTGCCAGAATAGGGAGTGCGTACTACACATATGTATATTATTAAAAAACAAAAACTTGTAACCGATTCTTATTTAATTTCGGATTACGGCGCCTTAAACGTTTACTAACAAACAATTTCTGTGAATCGCTCTTTATAAGTTTAATCAAGTAGGCTAGCACCGCTGTAACTTGCAATGTACATGAAATTATTTTACAGGGGGCTATTATAGTAACATTAGAACTACAGAATTAGAAAATTAAAATTCACCAACACAACTTTATGAAGAGGTGCTCCACAATGACGAATTTACTATGGATTACGCAAGATTTGTCTACATTTTTAAATCATCAGTCAGAAACGGATTAATTCATACCTCTCTTCCAAAGCATTAGACAAACTTGACCATAATATGCTGGTGAATAATTTTTTTAATATCGTATTTCCTGAAAAATTATCGAAATTGTTCTATTTGATCTGTTTTGCAGAGATCAACGCTATGTTTAACAGTTTCAAGTTTATCAATTACCTCTGGAGTCTCGCAAGGGTCTATCCTTAGCCTTCTATTTTTATTATATTTCTTAATGACATTGCAGACAATTTAAACAAGGTCAGATATTTAATGTAGGTGACGGCCTATATGTTTTTTACAGAATCGACGGCAGATAAATTGTATTCACTTACAAAAAAATGTACAAACATTTTTTAATTAGTGCATTACATACAAATTTTCACTAAATACCAAAAATAATCATCACAATCATATGAATATAAAATTAATAATGTTGAATTGCAAAGGCCTGTCACACTTCGGGGTATACGTGCTATCTTTGGCAAGTTTCTTTAATATAATTTTTGTATTAACACCATTGTATATGAAGATAGCAGTGGTATGGACCTATGTTAGAGATTTGAGTGATTTTTTGAATATTGACATACTTAAAACTCTATAAATTCCACTATTTTAGAACTAGAGGCTGACTGTCTATAGCAAGATCTATTTGATATGTACCCTCTTTAGTTGTCTAAGTCGTGGGTATAATTCTTTTGTATAAGCATTTTAATGATAATATTGAGACACAAGGGTTGATCCTAAAATTAAATATTTGTCATTCCGGAACAACTTTGTGTTGCAGTAATGTATCTTATCTTACTCCGCGTACAAATGCATTAAAATTCCCTCCCCATCATACACATTGCGAAAATCACAACTCTATCAGTATTAATTTTGACATATTTAATTGCAACTTTGGTGCTCTGGAAACTTGTAATGAAAGTTACCAATCATCAATCTTGCTTTTTTTGTGTTTATAGATATGACACAATATGTACCTTATATTGCTGAGTTTGTTTATCTTTCTCATTTGCGTACAGTGGAAATTATGTATACAGAGTGTCTCACCGGGAACTGAATAGATCCATACTGGGAAAAGTATGTAACAAAAAATTTTGAAAATTTTGAGAGTTACTGAAGTCAGTGTGGTCATCGAGCCAAAATAATTTCAAGCATGTGGTACTTTCGGTTATACCGAAGTTGATACCAACTTGCTTATTTTAAATGGAACAACCTATTTATTTTCGACTCCTTGAAATAACCATGAAATTCCGAGTCGAAACATGCACACACCTATACCTAAACCCAGCAGTTTCGCAAATATTTGACATTTTATAAAGAATTTGACACGTGCAACGATTTGCAATAACCGTTATAACTTACATCGTTTAAGAGATCCTCATTTGCTCTTTGGCACGTAGAAAGAACACAAGATGAGCTGATCTCTACAATAATAATGTATTCCATAATACTATACCAAGTGCTCTATTATTCACGTTACATTGTGTCTAATTCAAACCATAAAAACATTTTATATCAAATGGAACACTCTGTAGTTCTTTACATAAAATTATGTAGAATTAAGTTCTCTTTTTTCTAGTATAGGCACTGTAGGGGTTAGGAAACGTGTTTCTTTTAATTTCCGAACTCTACAAACGAGAATGGATTTATGTTTCGACAAGATTTTGTGTATTGAATTCTTGGATAATTCCAATTCCAAAGCAGCTTGCCTTAATGACATAATTTGAAATGGCCAGAATTGCTATTTTATGTTCTCGTCATAAACAATAGACTTCCTCCTTAGAATTCCTGACTTGACAGATTCAAATATTCTGAAATTATCCAATATGCGTTTTACAGTGTATGGTGATGGTTTCAGTTCTTGTGGGTATCGAGTAGCAAATGTGTTATATATTCTTGATATTACTTTATCACTCTTCATAAAAAATAAACAAATCTAAAAAGTCTTACTGAGGGTAATTTAAACGTGCTGGTATCTCTTGACATAAGAGAATGCCTGACTAATGGTTGTCTCTCTAGAAAAAAGAGAATTTTCTTATACATAATTTGCGAGAAATAGAACACTTGGTATACTATTATGAAATTTATTTTTACTGTGTAGACTAGCTAATTTTGTGTTGTCTTCACGTGCCAAAGAGCAAATGAGGATACCCAGAATTTCATGGTAATTTCGAAAATATATTATGTAGGGTGTTTCATTGAAAATAAGCAAGTTAGTGTCGACTTCCGGTATAACCGGAAGTACCACGTGCTTGTAATTATTTAGGTTGAATTGGCTATACTGACTTTAGTAACTCCCAAAATTTTCAAAATTCTTTGTTACGTACTTTTCCCTCTATCAATCGATTCAGTTCCCGGTGGGACACCCTGTATACATGTGTACTTGTGTTCTTAATTTAGTTACTATCTATCTATCTTCAGTTAATTTCTTTTGTTATTACAGTTTTTTATTTTTATTTTATACAGAATCCTCCTGCTCGGTACTTGGATCTTTTATCTATTGGACATTGTATTATATAAATACATAAATTAATTCATAACATTTAACATCCTATATATCATTAACGAAACGTTTTAGGAACTGTTCTATGGAATTTTCTTAGTTATTCGCGTCACTTTGTATAATAAAGCCGCTTCTTTCTTTTCATTAGTTGATTCTCTTGGTTCCGCCTCATGCTTTCTGTGAAAAAATAATAACAATTTATTTCAAAATGACCTGTATTTTTTTGTCCAATGAAAGTTAGGAAAGATTGAGTGTGCACATTAGAACCATAAAGAACAATGAGAGAAAATATACCTTAAACGAACAACATTCACTACTGCACAGTTTGAAACATGGAAAAGAAACACAACAAACGTGCAATTTACTTATTGCTGAATTTAGATATCTATGAAAGAAATCTTGTACATTAAAAAAAAAACCGATTGAAACTATAGTATTTTCCTAATCTTTGTTTGAAGTAATATTACAGGGAAAGTTAATAAATAGAAGTTCTACCCGTGTTGTAATATTGTGTGTGATGTAATACATCCACTGTACTAGGATAGGTGCTGCATATAAAAATGTATGTTCTAGACTGATAACCTCTGCTCAGCTCACAATACGATTCATCATAACTGTCATACATAATACATAATTAAGATGGGATTAAATATATACAGAAAAATATTATTAAGATATGATTAAAGTAGATTTCCTTCACAAAATATAATACAAATAACCATATCGTGCCTGAAGGCATTTTCATCCTCCTTGTTGTCCTTTGATTTACATACGTATATACGACCATGGTTTATTAATTAATTATTAGGGTAACCACCCTTTTGATTAAAAGTATAGTAGGTTGGTTCCTTGGCGATTATGTTAACAACATGCCAAATTATATATTATATAATCCGTTACATGTTTACAATAATTTTTTTAAAGTCTATCCTGTTTATTTTCCATTCTGTCGAATACGTGGCAACATCAGGTGTTCCGCAAGGATCAATTCTGGGACCGTTATTTTTTAATATATTTATAAATTATATTGTGGAAGTTACTCAAACCGACTGTTTGCTCTATGCGGATGATCTCAAACTTTTTAGGACTATTAGTTTCATAGCGGACTCCA
Source organism: Stenurella melanura (assembly GCA_963583905.1). NCBI lineage: Eukaryota > Metazoa > Arthropoda > Insecta > Coleoptera > Cerambycidae > Stenurella > Stenurella melanura. The sequence continues at coordinate 68,613,174 of OY757310.1, forward strand.
ATCTATTACAAAACAGCCTCGCCAACGTATCTAATTGGTGTGTTCGAAATAAGTTAAACTTAAATGTGTCCAAATGCAACGTTATGTCCTACACAACAAAACTCATGCCAATTACGTTTAATTATAGCATAGACAATGTGGAACTCCAAAGACCCGTGACTTTCAAGGACCTTGGAGTAATTTTTGATAAAGAACTTTCCTTTGTACCACACATAAATAACATAAGTTCAGAATCTTTTAAGATTTTGGCATTTCTATTCAGATCAAGCAGAGAGTTTACCAATATTGATGCTTTAAAATTGCTTTACTTTGCTTTTGTCCGGTCCAAACTTGAATACGCGTCACTCATCTGGAACCCTCATTACGTAACTCATGTTAATAGCCTAGAAAGAGTTCAAAGGCGATTTGTAAAATTATTGTGGTTCAAGTGTGATGGAGTATACCCATCAATTGGTTTTCCACATCTAAAGCTCTTGAGTAGATTCTTGATGGACACTCTTGAGAACAGGCGGGTTTGCTACTCTCAAATATTTTTACATAATACATAACAAGATCGATTGCCCAGAATTTTAAAATAAATTTCAATTAATATGTCCCATTAAATACTCGGATAATGCAAACTTTTTATCTTCCCACTCCGCGCTCTAATAGACTTAAATTTTCTCCTCTATTCTCAATGTGTCATAATTACAACAAACATTGTGACAAATTTGATATTTTCAGCTGCACTGTTAATTCCATAAAAGATTTTTATAGCCATTGATTCTTTGTTTTTCTTTGGATTCTGTTTTTATATAGTTTTATTATTATGCTTATCTTATAATGTGTATTTTTATATTTCTTGTCTTTGATATTCGCTTTTCTTTAGTTATAATATTATGCTATTTTTAGGAGTACCTTATATTTCTTTAATGTATATTGTATATACTTAACATTTTGTTTTTATGTATCCGTCCTGCTCTGTAAATGGGTTATACCTGTTGAGCAGTGTATGCTAAATAAATAAATAAATAAATAAATAAATGAATGAATGAATGAATGAATGAATGAATGAATGAATGAATGAATGAATGACTGAATGAATGAATGAATGAATGAATGAATGAATGAATGAATGAATGAATGAATGAATGAATGAATGAATGAATGAATGAATGAATGACTGAATGAATGAATGAAGAATGAACGAATGAACGAATGAACGAATGAACGAATGAACGAATGAACGAATGAACGAATGAACGAATGAATGAATGAATGAATGAATAAATAAATAAATAAATAAATAAACAAACAAACAAACAAACAAACAAACAAACAAACGAACAAACAGATAAATAAATAAATAAATAAATAAATACGAAGCATAGCATGATTTTTCCCTAATAGTTTCGTTAACTAAATCTCAAATATTATTTTCCTTCGTTTTGAGCTTACTCAGGGTTGGCTTCTCAGGTTTTTTAATACATAGGTTTTTTAGGTTTTTCTATTAAACCTACTTTCTTAAATTTGCTGTATTGAAGGTTTTTTTAGGTTTTTTCAATGTATCATTAAAATCAAATAAAAATCACTGTAAAAATGCAAGAGGTGTCACCTAGTATCAAGTTACTAAACTTCCAATTCAAAAAAGTGCAGATCCCTAGTTATGATCAGGATTTGAAATGCACGTGCTCATGCGGTTAAAACGCGTTTAAACGTGATAGTGTGTAGTGCATGTGTTTCAATGTTTGTTTATCATTAAAATTTTGTAATCAATAGTAAATTGACTTCTACCCTTCTATTTTCAATAAATCAGGTAAGTTTAGTTATATACTACACTATTTTATTGTCTACTTCTGCTCACAAGTAAATATTAGTGTTGTTTGAAATCATTTAAATTAGTTTAAGTTCAGACAAGCTAAAACAAAACTTTCAAATTTAAGCTTTTACAATACAGTGCTTGTTTCTTCCTTATCTTTAGAAATGAGTTCAAACGAATCCGAAGACTCCGACTCCCAAGTAGTCAAAGTTCCAGAAAGTTCAATAGAATATAAAATGGCCGAAACTTATGAGTCAGAAGTCCAAGTACAAGAAGAGCCACAGCCGAGTACAAGTAGTGGCCCGGGCGCGATTAAGAGAAAAGCTGGACGAAAAGGTTCTGATTTATGGTCCTTATTTATAGACGAAGAAAGGGCTTATACGCTGAAATCTGCCAAATGTAAACATTGTAAATTGACCATAAATCACCACAAAAAATCAGAGTATGCTAAAAAGCATTTGTTGAAGTGCTTGCCATTTAAGAAATATGTTTGGCAAGCCCCAAGAAGACCGAACTGACTGGTTCCCCTCAAAAAAGCATGGGCAAGGTTCAGATAATCTTCAAAGTAAGTACAATTTGTTTTCATGGAGGTGGGAGGTGCTCGCACAGTAAACTACTGATTATTTAGTTTAATGTGGTACCGGTACATTAAATTTTAACGTATGTACTTTCCTAACTCAAGTATTGAGCTTTTGTTTATCCCAAATAGATCAGACGCAGACAAAACCCACAGGATCAGAAGGAGGGACAAAGCAAACAACAATAAAAAGCTTTGGCATTCCATTAATGTCGAAATCAGATTTAAAGACATTTCAAACCAATGTGGCATTGTTCTTTTACATGACAGGGACAAGTTTTGTCAGGGTAGAGGATGAACACCTGGAAAAGGCCGTCAAAATATGCAGACCAGGTAAATCATACTTATCCCACTAAACTCTGTATAGAGTTCAGTGACTTATCCTATCCATATTGCATATTTTCAAATTATTAGAACGTTAATTTTGTAGACGCAGTGCTTCCCACAAGAAAGGAATTAGCAACGGTCTATCTAGATTCGTGCTATGACCAAATAAAAAATGAATTTCGGAGAGCTTTGCCACAACATATTTGTATTGTCACAGATGCTTGGACAAATGTTAACGGTAATAAGATCCAAACCATTTTTGTTTTTTATTAGTTTTTTTTTTTGAGTTACAGGCGACCCAGTTGTTAACTATATGGCTGCTTCACCCGAAAGTACATGCTTTTTGGAATCTCTTAATACGGAAGCCCAAGGCCATACAGGAGAATGGATAGCTGAGGACATAAGTCGTGTAATAGACAATATCGAAAAAGCACATACTAGTAAGGTTGCTGGAGTTGTTACAGATAATGTAGCAGCCAATAAACTAGCATGGAATATTTTGGAAAAGAAATATCATAAAATTTTTTCCATGGTTGTGTCTGTCACTGCCTCAACTTACTGGTAAAAGACATTTTAGGAGATAACAAACAAAAGACAAATATGTTGCCATTAGGGGAGTTACCTGCCTTTATCACCAAGTGCAAAAACATTGTTGTATTTTTCAAGAGTCACCATGCCCAAAACCACGAACTGAAGTTGGCGCAAAAAGTGAAGAAAGTGCAAAGGCTAGTACTACCAGCCAAAACAAGATAGGGTATCACCTATAATTGCCTAAAATCAATTCTTGCGTCAGAAGATATTCTTCATACTATGGTGCATGCAAGAGATTTTGTAAGAGGAACACAAGGACAGAGGGAAACCAAAGAAGAAATAAGGGATACAATTTCGAACGAAAATTTTGTAGTGAATTTGAAGAAAGACATATTTATCCTTGAAAAAATAGCTGAATTGACGACAAAATTTCGAGGCGACAATGTGCCAATTTCCGAGGTGTATTTTGAATTCTTGGAATTGCCCAAATATTTCGAATCCATTGATGCTAAACAGCATCTCACAGATCCCGAGATTAATTTTATTAAGAATGCGGTCAGTAAAAGATTCGAATTTATATACGGAGATGCTCATGGATTGGGATATTTGCTAGATCACAGATTTGGTGGCCATGGCATGGAAAGAATTTTGAAGGAAGTACTAGGGGATTTTATAGTAAAATATGAATATGACATAGATGGAGAACAAGAAATTACAGAGGAACAACAAGAACTAGTCTTCCGAGAACTGACTAACTTTAGATTATGGGCACAAGATCAGAAAGAACGGAACACATTCAGATATCAGATGTTAGTTAAAGGCAAAAAAACAATATTGGAATTTTGGAAGTTGGATGGCACAGATTATCCAAATTTACGTAAACTTGCCCTACAAATATTTTCAATGTGTGTGTCCAGTTCCTCCTCCGAGAGAAATTTTTCCACTTTTGGCTTCGTTCATGCAAAGTTAAGAAACAGACTTTCAAAGGAGCGGATTGAAAAATTGGTGTTTGTTAAAACTAATGCTAACATTTTCACTAAATTTGAAGAGAGTGAGGGTGAGGGTGAGGGTGAGGACAGTGAAGATGATTTTGATGTGGATGAGGAACTAAATGATTAGTGAAACCATTGGCATTAATAAGTGTTTTTCGTTTATTTATTTACTTTTTTTGAAAATGGTATTACATATTCTTAATAAAAGTTTTTGTTTTTTTCATTAAAATTTTATTCTTTTTTAGAATGATGTGATATTTTGTTTTGACTTGATTATGATGGTCACCTAGTGTAAGATTTGTTTTATTAATGCTATTATTTGTTTATAAACATTTTTATTTACTGTGTAAGAGAATTATGAGATATTTTGTTTTGACTTTTCTAATCACTATTCACTATGGTTACATAGCATAATAGCATAGAGTTATATTTTGATTTGCTTCAATAAATGTTATTATTACTTCCACATCCACGTAGTGGATTGGAAGTATAGTAATCGCAAACAAATTTTCAAAAATTTTTATTTGTGAAATATTTGTTTAAACATTTTTATTTCGAGTTGAATCTGAGTGTATATTTTAGGCCTATGGCCAAAACACCTATAAAACCTAAAAAAACTTTAAAAACCTTAAAAAACCTTAAAAACCTAAAAACCTACAAATGTTTTTTTAGGTTTACGAGGTTTTTCCAACCCTCCTGAGCTTACTCCGTTGAAGGATTGGTGGTAAATGGGGGTAAATAGTAAAGCAAGCTGAAAAGAGTAAAGAAACTTGAGATATGGTATTTACCTATATTAGAAGACGAGGTCTCAATTTTATTATATAACATCTGCCACCTCGATCATCACCCCACCCCCTCAATGAAGAGGTTAACAAGATATTGGCACTTGAAATTTGTTACATGTATAAGGAGATGTGGAACTAGATTATATTTTGAGTTATCCTTTTGAAGGGTTGGGGAGTAAATAGAGATACATACGTAACGCAATCTAGTGAGTGTTCAGAAACCTGGGATTTGGTGTATATGCTGGAAGTGAAGGTCTCAAACTTTTTCTGTGATGTCTACCACCATGCCACCACCAACCTCCGATATTAAAATAAACATGTGACGTAGTGTGTGGACGAGAACAAAAGTTCTCAAAATATTTCTGACATCAGCCACACTCAAGGTAGTACCTTGGAGCCGACGATTTTTGATATTATATTATTAAAATCCCATGAGCAATTATTTTCACAGACTGAAGTCCTGACATAGTATCAAGATGTTTAAAGAGACTTAGATGAAAAATCTAGATATGGAAGTAGCGGTTTTTTCGTAATATACATGAACTGAAATGCGAGAATCTGAAGAATTTCAGAAAGTCAACATTTTTTCACAATTGCAATGCTTCCCTTGATCAGAGCATATTCATTTGAATCATTAATCAGCAGTCTGTAAGATGAGTCCCTACATCATAATATTTCCATTTCGACGATTTGAATACGGATTTCACATTGTCCATAAATACTAAATAAACAATGAAAAACTGCACGAAATAAGCAATTACCGTCACCTAAAATGGAAAGAAAATGTTGCGTCATGATGAAAATAGGTAGTTTCTAAGAAATAAAAAAAAAATGTATTAAAAGTATTAAATGTAAGTGAAAAACGTAAACTCCTAATAACAACTCTGGCTGCAGTGACTAAATCTATGTAGGGTTTGAAATTATTGTTGACCGAAAGGTTTAGATAATATTCAATAAGGTGTTCATAAATAACAAATTTTTCAATGAGATTGAATTTTATTTCTAAATCTATTACGGTTGCCCTCAACTTTAAATTTCAATGGACATTACGACATAATATTGTGATAAATCGTCCTTAGTTATTTAGAACAGTAATTTTTATAAAAAATGTTTATAGTTAAGAAAATATTTTATTAAAAAAAATAACTAAATGATTATTATTTTTGATTTATTTAACTACTACGTCACTAAAAGGATACAAAACTTGTCAACACAATAATTACATCTATGTTTTATTACATCTATATCTGTTTTAATTAATTCGTGTATCAATATAGGCGATGATATTAAGTGAGATTTGATATCTAATACAAATGAACGACAAATAGTGACTTAAGCTAGATACTACGTAGCTTTTAAACGAGTTTATTACATCTGACGGAAATAAAATGGAGGCAATTGCTCTTCATCGAAATCTTACTTACCAACTTTGACACAAGTAATCTCAGACGGGGCTTTTCCCAACTTTTCAAAATCTACTCAAACTTTAACCCATACAACTTGAATTGTACGGATTCGATTTGTCACTTCATATCAAATCAACAAATTGAACCGAAAATTATCGCTGAAACTTTACCTAGGATTGGTATTGCTTTAATTATGTATCAGTTATTCATTAAGTAAATGCAAATGAATAATAACAAATTTGAGTAAAAGTTAGATGTCAATTACTTTTCGACAAAGAGTAACAATAATGTATCGATTTAGAAAAATATTGGATAACTATTAACCCGGTCAAAATTGACATTCAAGGTTACATTAATTCACATAGAGCTGAAAATTGGTACAAATGTTGGGAACACCATTATAAATGAAATGTGAAAAGTTCCCATCGATCCCATATCTGTAAAAAAAATTCAGAGACAACCATGAGACGGCCGAGTACCATACGGAAATTGGATCGCCTTTTGCTGGAGCAACCAAGAAAATAATTATATACTTACATCCTTGTTGTACATACTGCTTTCGCATCAAGCCATCCTTGTCTCGCAGATGAGGAAGGTGGAGTTAGATGGCGCTAGCAGCACCGTGTTGCTATTGGACATATACATATTAACTATTGGCCGAAATCATCTGTCATGTCGCCATATTTGTTGTTTTGATATTGTATTTTATCTATGGTTTTGATAATGAATTTGTAAAGTTTGTGTCTATTGTAATTATTTTTGTGCAAAATTGTGGTTATTGCCGATTTATGAACTGTAAATCATTTCCTACTTTTGTATATATTATTTCATTGGGACCTTTTAGTGTAGCAGTATTAGGTTAGGTTGGTTTTGTTTATTGTTTTCTTTTTAAATCAATTTCATGCAAAATTGTGGGTGTTAGGTAATAATTTTAGTGCAGAATTGTGAATTGTAAAACGTTACTTTTATAAATGTTCGGATCTTGTATTAGTGTAGTGTTAGGTTAGTTAGGGTTATTCGTATAGTGTTAGCTGTTAGATATTCTAATGGCCCAAAAACACTGTCCTGTTTTTGGATTCAGTGTACATGAGGTGGAGACAACATTACATAAATTATGTGCAGCATTCTATTAATAAACGATTTATTTTATATGTTTGTTTCATTTTCTTCCTAAATTTTAAATAGTTGATAGACTCGACCTTTACTTGGTGAAAATCCATTATCACTAATGAAATAAAAAACACTAAACTGTTTTTCACGTTTTCACATGTATTACGTCAACATGACGATCGTTTCGCTAAAACATTAGCTTCATCAGATGAGCGCACTGTAACACTACTCCCAAATTGAACTTGAAATTTAAGGTTCAATAAGTTCAATTTGGGAGTAGTGTTACAGTGCGCTCATCTGATGAAGCTAATGTTTTAGCGAAACGATCGTCATGTTGACGTAATACATGTGAAAACGTGAAAAACAGTTTAGTGTTTTTTATTTCATTAGTAGTCCTAAATTTTAATTGAAAATAATGTAATAATTAATAAATAGATACAGAAAGGTATGCCGCGCATTTTTAAATCGCCTGTAAGAGACATGCACGCCACCTATGCTCACCTTCCTATATAGAGAACCATTTCCATTTCCATTTTAATATTTTTATTCTATTTAGCTATGTTACATTTCAAGCACTTAATCTTAATAAATAGTGTACAATGTTTATTGCTGACCATTTAAATTGTTATTAACAAATAAAATGTGTCAGCCGCCGCTGTTATGGCTATATAGAGAACCAGTGCAATATTGGCGATACCAAATTTTACATGGAGTTGGGCGTCTCGTGGTTGTCTCTGAAAAATTATTCAAAGTCAAATATGGGTTTTTTGCATTTTTTAGCCAAACGGTAAGTTTTATCATAAAAATAGGTCAGACCAAAATTGTAGATCATGCAATTATCCATTAAAATTGTTCTTACATTTTCTTTCCTAAGAATCACCATTTCCGAGATATAGCGATTCAAAAAGTTGAAAAAATTGTGTTATGTTATTATCCATAATATGCACGGGTACGTCGCCTATATACATCACCATACACTGGACCCGTAATACAAGTAAAAATTTTCGGAATACCTGAAAGTACAGAAATCTGTGATAATTCATGTGCAGTGTCGTAAAAAGTACACTCGAAAGAGTACTATTGCTGCAGTTAAAAGACAACACGAAGAAGAACAAGCCAGTGCATCTAAAATATGTCCTTCTCGTACTAGAGCACGCATAAGTGAATCAGCTTTTTGCTTTAAACATGTTGCTTATTTTGCAGAATGAATTAAATGAAGACTATGAAAAGAAAAAAGTACTGGATTCTCGCGTAAAATTTTTAAGGTAACTACACTTTCATTCAAAGAATCTATTCTGAAAGTAGCTCAGTCTCGTTCTGAGATCTAGCAAAAGCTGTTACTGCTCGAATTGGGAAACACAAAAGTCAGCCATTTAAGATTGTTTTCAAACAGTAAACATTGATATTGACAACATAAATGCTACGTACATCATCGATGGAGGATATCTATTACACCGCGTTGTGTGGGATTGCGAAGAAACATTTAACATTATTTTGGATAAATACGTTCGTGTCGTGCAGTGACAGAAGAGGATTCTTACGATATCAGCGAGGAGACATCTGATGCACCTGTTAGAACAATTTATTTGCATTCAGCAGGAAGAGAAGAAGAAGAAGAAATTACACTTGAAGTTCCATTAGATAATTATTAATCAGACGAATAGTTCTCCCCAATTACTCATAATTCACACCGCTTTCATCATTTCCAATAGAACCATTTTTTATTTCCGGCAATATTATTTAATTGAATAGGACCACAATAGATCGTGAAATAGGCCTACCGGGGAAACCACGTTAAAAAAAATGCGTGGAAACGTGTGCTTATTATGGAGAACACAACTTTTTCAACTTTGTGAATCGCTATATCTCAGAAACAGTGATTCTTAGGGAAGAAAGGGTAAGGGCAATGTTTATAGATAATGGCATGATCTACAATTTTTGTCTGACCTATACTTCCACATCCACGTAGTGGATTGGAAGTATAGTAATCGTAAATTTTTTTAAAAAAATTTGTATTCTTGAAATAGGTTTAGATTGTCATGAAACGTTGAGATTTTAAATTTGAGCGAAAAAAAATATAATTTTTTTCTGTCTGTCTGTCTGCCTGTAACTTTTTTTGTCAGCACGATTTCTCCAGAACGGTTTAAGATATTGACCTTTTGTACACGTATATGCCATAACGAGATCTGGAACTGGCTTGTTTTTTGAAGATATCCGGTGAAGTGTTGGGGGTTAAATTGGGGAAAATATGTAAAGCAAGCTGGTAAGAGTACAGAAACTTGAAATATAATGTATGTACTACAAGCCAAGACCTCAATTTTTTTTATAATATTTTTCAACCCCCCACCACCCTTACTCCATTATTGAAAGGGTTGGTAAAATAAAATTGAGATATTCACGTGAAATCTGGTACACGTATGTGTACGACATCTGGAACTAGATTATATTTTGAGATGATTCCGTTGAAGGGTTGGGGTTAAATAGGGGTAAATAGGAAAAAATAAATAAAGAAAGCTGGTAAGAGTACAGAAAATGAAATTAGCTATATGTACTAGAAGCGAAGGCCCAAAATTTTTTACGAAAATTTTCATACCCCCACCACCCCCAGCCACTCCATTATTAAAGGGGTTGATAAAATAAAATTGAGATATTAACTTGAAATTTGATACACGTATATATTATAATGGCATCAGAAACTAGACTATATTTTGGGATTATTCTGATGAAGGGTTGGGGGTTATTTTGACCTGCCTCTTAATTTACTTTTTGTAGAAGGAATTAGTATTTACTAATAATTTATTGTAATTCTATCTGACCCCCACTCCGCCCAGATTTTCAACTACTATGGCATTTCTCGCTGTAGATGTTCGGTTGGCTCCTGACATGTGTGTTCGGGTGAACAGATTATTGTTTTCATTTTTAACACATATGTTTTTGATTTGATTTTGATTTTGCGTCCGACACGGAAACGATAGATCGGGAGTTCAACCCCATAGACGGCATTTTTTTTAAATAACAGTTTTACAAAAAATGTGGCATATTGCATTTGCTATAAGTGATTTTATTTTGTCTGTGGGGTTGCTCCACTCGCTACACTTGTTCCGCAATATTCCCCACTTTCAACACTTGTATCATAAATAACTATTTCTGTATTCCTTTCTACAATTCTGCGGTGCACCAGGTTGTTCTTGTTTCATGACTTTTTGCAAATGTAAACACTGTCTGTACATAACGTGGTGAAATAAGTTATCTATAAATTGAACTCGATGCATGAAAAACTATTTAAAAATATTTTAAAGCAATTTTGCCTCTAGAATCATTAAATTATTTCTTACGTTAGCCTGTTAATTCTGCAACGATGTTATCTGATCTACCCCGAAATTATTACGTTTCAGAAAGGTTTCACTATGTTTTAATTAAATGGTGAAAACCGAGGTTATAAAATATAGAACTGGAACATTTTCTTTTAAACGAAGTTTTCTCGAAGCGAACAGTAGGAGGTTGAGACATTTCAGAGTATTCTAGTAAAGTTTATTCCAACTTCGTTTTCCATTTAAAATTAAATGTTTTGTTTAAAGTTTTATAATAAAGAATTATTGAAGAATGATCAAATACTTACCCAGCTCCAGCTAAGATCCAAAAGGATTGGATTACAAATTATAATTCATAAGTTAAAGGAAAATAACAATGAAATAAAAAAATTGTCTAGATGTATCACAACAATCCTGTACAAAGAAACCTCTCAATCCAGCATCAAAACAAGTCATTTTATAGGGCTTTCTACTCTGATCAGTAATGAGAGAGTACTTTAGCAGAAAGCGCGTAAATAATAGGTCACTAGAGATATTCAGTTTCTATTATAATCTTTCATTCTAATATACACGTTGTTTTATTTTTTTTCTTTACATCATAATTTGTCAGAAATGGAAAATTGTATTTTCACCGGACTGCATTATGCTAAGGATGGTGATGTGTTTCATGGTCGGTGTATAAACATAGCCACACCACATGTAGTAGATAGCCCCGGAATCTAATGCCAAGGCTATTCGCAAGAGAGTTACATATTTGAAATAACCGTAGACAACCGCTCACCGACATTGCCTTTGTCAGAGCTGAGAATCGAACACAGTACACGATGGACAATGTGACCAAGCATTTACCATTTAGGCGATTTGTTGTTCGTTCACATTCTTACGTTACAATGTTGATTAATTGAAATTATTTTATTTCTGTACATTTAGAGTTTTCTAAATTGTATCATTCAAACGTACTTCATCAAAAAAGCTCATTATAAAAAAAGCTGAATTTGTTGCGATTAAATTCGACCCTTGAAGTAACCGTGAAACATCGTTTTTTAAATAGACCATGACAAGATGTAGTGCTTTTTATTTTCCTTGCATCAGATGTGAAAGAGATGAAATTCCGGCAGACATCTTTGCGACAAACCCATTTTGTTTAATTCTTTGGAGAAATATGAGTATGAGTAAGAAGTATTACAGAATATTTATTTGCTAAGATTGAAGCTCTGCAATTAATCCAATCAACGAAGGAAAAATAGGGGAAATAATTCGTGTAGTTGGCAATTTCTGTATAGTTGTTGGGGGGAGTTCCCAGAACAACTACAACATACTAAAAGCTCTGTAAAGGTCACCTTTTTACATTTTTCTTGATTAACTCGAAAACCGCGCTCTCTAACGAAAAAGTATTTATATACAATATTAAAACAAACGAAATTTCGAAAAAATAAATTCCTATCATTTTTTTTGTTAGGATCAATACTTTACCAGATACAAAGGGTGGAAAAATCGCATACCGAAGGGAAGTATATTATCCGAGAAAGAATCACCCACCGAGATCTTTTTCGATTTTCATGTTTCAGATCATGTAGATTACGAAAATATAGGGATATTCAATTTCGTCAGTCTGTCTGTGTGTGTTTGTCTGCCTGTCTATCTGTCTGTTTGTCGGTCTGTCTGTTGGTGCATTAGCTAAAAAACTATTTGATGGAGTACAGTCAAATTTGGTAGATAGCTGATGCTACTGCCACCGAACAAATAGTTAGACTTTTACTAGAAATTATGCAGGGTGGACCGTCTAAAGGGATCACGGATTGAAATATTCTAAACCTATTTCTAATTCTGTGAAAGATTTTTACTCCATTTGGAGTAACTAACTGAACCTCAGCTATGGCATAGTCGACCTCGGCTGTATTATCGGTTCTTAGTTGTTCTACATCTGCCTAGCTTCTAATATCGGCATTGACGAATCGTTTTCATAATCTTGCTGCCGGTCATTTTCTGCCCAGTATCGTCACTTTCGTAAAGACCTTCACAGTACGGGTACCAAATCTCGATAATCTGATCATTGTCAGTTCCTAGAGTACTTTTGGAATTGGCCACGTTCTGAGTTTACGAGTAATCACCTTTACTTCTAGGATAATATATTTGCTATGATAGTGATTAGTATGTGAGTTCAGTTGTTTATAGACCTCTTGTAGATAAGAATTCTTGCTTATTTGACGATGAGTTGGAATTCTCCATGTCAGTCTGTGGTATTTTTCCGATCTCAGAGCAGTGTTGACACCTCGGATCTTTCCTCGCTTGTACTTCAGTTAGAGTTTCAACAGTTATCTAAGGTTGTTTCGCACTTCTATACTGGGTATCAATGGGATCATTAAACAAAACTTAGTTTCCAGAGTTTTCAACATAAAAGTCTTAAATTCTCCAGGGGTAATATGTACCATAAACAGCAAATTTTCCATAATTTGACACTTTTCCATCAGTTCCTGTTTCTCCGGAAATGACCCCAACTTTTAAATAATAAATGCAACACCCTGTATGTCTTTATATTCTTGGATTTCGGAGACGATTTTAAGTGCAACTGTGTAGTTTTAAGGGAAAGGGAAAGGGAAAAATGGTAAATGAAAGCGGATACAGTTAAAAGGGAGTTCGTGTGGTATTTTATCAAGCAAGTATAAGTTTGAAAGCGATATATCTCCCCAAGAACGATGTTAGCAACTGATGGCATATTTAGGTTTGGGGGGGGGGCTAGTGGGGTGGCGGATCTTCGGTTTGGGGTAAACTCGACTTATTATTATTAGTAGACATTAAAATAATGTTTTTTTATTTTTTCATCCAAAAATGATTTGGGGCAAAAACCGCCCAAATCGACCCTCCTTCTTTGTAATCATGTCGTTTTCAAATGGCAACATATTTCAAACACTTAGTAGTTAAATACATGACAAATCCGTTCATACCTTCCAATCGAAAAATGGTTTGATATTAACGCAAATACACAAATTCTTTGGTGGATAATGATTCAAATATCGAGAAAATATGTGTATCAAGTAAGTAGCCGCGGAAATTTTCGCTGCAAATAAAAGAAGTGTGCTGTGGAAACAAAAAGAAATTTGACAGATAATAATAGTTGTGTGTTGTTAACTTAATAAGTTTGCTCTTTATCTTTAAATTTGTTGTTGTTTGTTAAGTATTGTTATTATTGTTTAAGGGATCAAAAGTGGACATGTTATTAATTTTTGGAAAATGCCATACCGGTCGTTTACATATCAAGTGTATCAGCAATTGTGCGAAGAAGTTACTTTATGGGGCTTTCAAGTCTGAATCCAGTAATGAAATAGTACTTTCCCAGAAAGCGCGTAAATAACAGGTCACTAAAGAGATTCAATTTCTGTTATAATCTTTCATTCTAATGCACACGTTGTTTAATTTTTTTCTTTATATCATAATTTGTCAGTGAATTTAAAAGAAATGGAAAATTGTATCTTTACCGAACTGCACTATGCTAAGGATGATAATGTGTTTTACGGTCGGTGTATAAACATAGCCACACCACATGTAGTAGATATCCAAAGCCAATGCTATTCGGAAGAGAGTTACATATTTGAAATAATCGCTGAGTGACATTGCCTTTGTCAGAGCTGGGTATCGAACACAGTACACGTTAGACAATATGACCAAGCATTTACCATTTAGGCGATTTGTTGTTCGTTCACCAGTATTTGTGCGAAGATGATGGCAACCGAAGATTAGGTAACTGTGACTGGTTACCTCAGAACAATACCGCTAACCCGAATTTTGTTTCTTTGATATTTTTCTCTGATAAGTACAGATTAATCAACAGTGGAATGTTCAATAGACGTTGGGCGCAGGAAATTCAATTTGTTAAAACTAGACAGTCGTATTTAAAATCGTCTCCGGAATCCAAAAGTATAAAAATATACAGGATGTTCCATTTAAAATTTCAAAGTTGGGGTCATTTCCGGGGAAACCGGAACTGATGGAAAAGTGTCAAATTATAAAAAATTTGCTTGCTAAATGTAAGACGTTTGGCCAACTAGTTGGGCCAAAAATAAAGACACTGAAATTGATTGAGGAAGCCGTTACTCTGTGGTAATCCATAATTATAACGAAATTTAGTAAAACACTACTATGTTTTTTACCACTATATTTGCACAAAACGTGACTGCAGTTTCAACCCTTTAGGTCATTTTCAAACGATCTGTGCAAAGATTCAAACGAATTTCATTCTTAGTTGAATCATCGTTTCAAAATGACCTAAAGAGTTAAAACTGCAGTCACGTTTTGTGCAAATATGGTGGTAAAAAATATAGTAGCGTTTTACTCAATTTCGTTACATAAAGACACTGCTTAAAGACGCCGTTGGCGTTGCTCATTCTGCATTGATCATTTGACAAAGATAGATGTGGAAGCTATCGCAGCCTCGGCGATTTTGGTATAAATCTATAAACTTCAAAATTTCATCACTATTCCATACCGCCATCGTAGCTCGTAAATACAATTACTACGCCGCAATACTACCGTTTCTGCTTTAATGGCAACTATGAACTGAAGAAGAGGCCAACGTGTGAACGCTGTTGACGGATTGCACCAAGGTCTTTTGATGTGTGCACGAAAAACCGACAACATTCGGCTGGCCGGCCAACGCTGGCCGCCAACGATCAATTTACGACAAGTGGTCTTGTACACGTTGGCCCAACTGATTGGCCCAACTGGTTGGCCAAACCTGTACAAGGGCCTTTAGAAACTGTCATAGATCATTTAGATCATTGTTCTGTAGCAGATTGATTGCTTGACAATTTCCTGAACTAATTTTGGAAGGCTGAACCATCACAACTGATGCAACTATGATGGATATAAAATGCAACGGTAATCGGTAGTTCAGTCAGCACCAGCTTTGTCGATGATCTCTACCGCAATCCTATCATAACTTAATATAATCAATCTGACTCCCAAATTTACCGCTAGGTAACAGATGAGTGTGCAAGCGCCGTGGATGTTGTTAGAATGCAGTATTAACTATCACATAGATACTATCTAGAGAGAACTGAGATAGCCTTTCCCCCCATTCATTTCGTTCACCGATGAGAAACTTAGTTGCTTCTTGAGAAATCAATATGCAATCAACTTCTTCAGAATATACGATTCTTTCATTTGTGAAATATTTAACGGTGGGGTTTGCATTGTCTATAAAGCCTAAAGTAGTGTAATGATCATGTACTGTTGAGGATAGAGTTATTGGTATACCGAGTGGCATAGACGTTTGGGAACAGCAGGATAACTTGAAAAAAACTAATCCTAGGAAAAAACTTTAAATACAAAAGTTGTAGGAAATTTCCTTGGCTATCTGACGGTGACCTTGTATTTGCTCTTGATGGTGACCTTTAAGGTCATTTGAAGGTCAAGTCGATTTTTTTCAAATGGGACCTCTACTTTTAACCTCTGAAATGAAACGACCGGAAAATTTTACGTTTCGTGATAAACTTCGACCCTTACAAAATTGAAAATCAAAAATAAAATAAAAATGGCGTTTAGAGGTCAATTTTGTGAGTGCCGAACGTCACATGCGAACGTAAAATTTTCCGCTCGTTTCGTTTTCGGGGCTAAAAGCAGGAGGGGGTTCCATTTGGAAAAATCGACTTGACCTTCAAATTACTTTGAAGGTTACGGTCAAGGTCAAATGCAAGGTCACCGTCAGATAGCCAGGGAAATTTCCTACAGTTTTTGTATTTAAACTTTTTCTAGGAATCGTGTTTTTCAAATTATCATGCTGTTTCCATACTATATTTTTAAGACACATAAAAAACGCCATAAAAATCGACCGTAAATCACTGTCTGGTTAGGAAAAGGTATATCCCATAGAGCCGCACTTAAAATTGTTGTGCACAATAACAACAGAAATTTGAAAGTATTGTCTTTGATAAATATTTTGTATAGTGATAGATTAGAAAATTTTACTCTGTTTTGCATATGTCAAGATAGGAATAATATCTTATATACTTTTGGAGTATTGAGAAATTCCATGATACACTGGCAATATTAAGTTCGTCTCTGTCGAGGGTAGGATTTACGTACCCACTATAAACTGTTATATATCCTAAAATAATTTCGGTAGGAGAGAGTCTGGTAACTATAATTTGAAATTATAATTGAAATAGGTGTGTTTCCCTCAATTTCTTATTTTAATTACGCCAGAACATACTTCGAATGAGAACAATGTTGTTCTATGTATTAAGTAATACACTAAATTTATGATTTACCATTTTCTATGAATATGCAGCATGCCCCGCTCTCCCATATATACGTAAGCAGCAAAGCTTTGATGTTCTTTATGTGCCTTAAATATTTATGTAGACAACTATACTATATAATATTTTTAATTTATTCTGGTTTAAAGAAAACATTCGATGTGTGTTTTCTATTTTGCATTCTGGAGATATATGAAATATCTAATTATGTGAACTAAACTAACTTTAAAATGGGCTTTTAGAAGTCAACAAATGACAGACCGGATTATTTCCATATTATTGTACATATTGAATGCATGTTCAAAAGACAGCACACAGTGAATGTAATAAAGCTTTGTGCTTACCGCAGTTGATATCTGGAGCGCAGTATGTAACGGAAGGATATCGGAAATTTGATTTAGTCAAAAGCTGATCAGTAAGCATTTAACTTTTAATGTGAACACTACTAAATAAAACTGAAAAGCATAGCACAGTAAAATTGTTCTCGGTTTGGAAAACTTAAAAGAAATTTCGGAAAAGTTCAGTTTTCTATTTTTACGAATGACAATTCTCACTATTAACTACTATTAGTAATATTAGATATATTCTTGCTGTCATAACAGCTTGTCTCTAGGACATAGACCGCGAATTAAAAACCAACAATATTTATTTCTATTTGATCCTCTACTTTTACTAAAGAAATGAATTTCCCCATTTGTCTCTTTGCTGGTTCTTTTCTTGTCCATTTTGAATCTTTTATATTTTATTATTTGTATATACCTGGCCTAAAGTACCATTTAATTTTTCAGATTTACCCTTACAAATTATCAGAAGTGGTCAGAGTGATTCTTAAATTCTGAATGAAGTGCCTTTGGAAGTTACTGCTTATTGTCTTTATCACAGTGTGGCTTAGTCGGCCTCTTTCCGCAAGAGCAAAGTACTATGGCTAGAAGATAAGGTCATCTGTGAGTAGGTGAACATTAGCATTTCTATCCTGGTAATTTTTTAGCAACTTGTAGTGGAGTAGATTTCTCTGAAGTGCTCACATCGCAATACAGAATTCACTGTTTTACTTTTACTTCCACATCCACGTAGTGGATTGGAAGTATAGTAATCGTAAAAAAAATTCAAAATTTTTTTTTTCTTGAAATCGGCTTACAATGTCATGCAACGTCGAGATTTTAAATTTGAGCGAAATGAAAAATTCTGTCTGTCGGTCTGTCGGTCTGTCTGTCTGTCTGCAACTTTTTTTTGTCCGCACGCTTTCTCCGGAATGGTTTAAGATGTTGACTTGAAATTTTGTACACGTATATATTATAATGAGATCTGGAACTGGATTGTTTTTTGAAGATATCCGGTGAAGGGTTGTGGGGTAAATAGGGGTAAATATGGGGAAATATGTAAAGCAAGCTGGTAAGAGTACAGAAATCCCCCCACCACCCCTTCTTCATTATTAAAGGGGTCGCTAAAATTAAATTGAGATATTCATTTGAAATTTGGTACACGTATGTATTATAACGACATCTGGACTAGATTATATTTTGAAATGATTCCGTTGAAGGGTTGGGGGTTAAATAGGGGTAAATATGGGAAAATAAGTAAAGCTGGTAAGAGTACAGAAACTTGAAATTCTGTGTATGTACTAGAAGCCAAGGTCTCAGATTAGTTATATTATTTTTCAATCCCCACCACCCCTACTCCATTAGTAAAGGGGTTGATAAAATAAAATTGAGATATTGATTTGAAATTTTGTACACGCATGTATTATAACGACATCTGGAACTAGATTATATTTTGAGATGATTCCGTTGAAGGGTTGGGGGTTAAATAGGTGTAAATAGAGGAAAATAAGTAAAGCAAGCTGATAAGAGTACAAAAACTTGAATTTCGGTGTATGTACTAGAAGCCAAGCTCTCAGATAATTTCTATTACTTTTCAACCCCCACCAGCCCTACTCCATGGTAGATAGGGAAACTAAGTAAAGCAAGCTGGTAAGTGTATAAAAATCTGTGATTTGGTGTAGATACTCAAGGCGATGGCCTCAGATTTTTCCATAATATTTCCCATCACCCCCACTCCCTTATTAAAAGAGTTGATAAAATTAAATGTAGTTTTTGACTTGAAATTTGTTACACGTATAACGATGTCTTAAACTGGATTATATTTTGACATGACTGCGTTGAACGAGTGCGGGTAATTGGTGGTAAATAGGGAAAAATAAGTAAAGCAAGCTGGTAAAGGTACAGTAACTTAAAATTCGGCGTATGTCCAAGAAGCCAAGGCCTCATATTTTTTGTAATAATTTTCAACCCCCACCACCCTTAATCCAATATTAAAGGGGTTGAAAAAATGAAATCGAGATATTCACTTGAAATTTGGGACACTTATGTGTTATAACAACGTCTGGAACTAGATTATATTTTAAGATGGTTCCGTTGAAGGGTTGAGGGTTGAATACGAGTAAATAGGATAAAATAGATAAATTATGCTGGTAAGAGTACATAAATATAGGATTTGGTGTATATACTAGAAATCAAGGCCCCAGATTCCTTTCTAATATTTTTCAAACACCACTATCTCCGCTCCATTATTAACGGGTTTGATAACATAAAATTGAGATGTTTACTTGAAAGTTAGTACACGAATGTATTGTAATGACATATGATTGAGATGATTTCATTGAGGGGGTGGGTCGTGGTAGGTTGTGGATAAGGGGAAATAAGTAGGATAAACTAAAAAAAATAATTTTTAACGTATTTGGTAGAAACCAAGGCCTCAAACTTTTCTATGACATGTGCTACAAATATTATTAAAATTCTATGACCAATAATTTTCACACACTAGAGTGCAAATCTAGTCAAGATATTTCCTTTAAAGTGACTTTGATGAAAAATCTGGATGTGGAAGTAGTGATTCCTTAGGCAGCGGTTTTTATTTTCACATCCACGTAGTGAAGCGGAAGTGTAGTAATCGTATTTTTACTTCCCTCGCATACCGAAGGGAAGTATTGTATTCGAGAAAAAATCACTCTCCGAGATTTTTTCGGATTCTGACGTTTCAGAACACGTAGATTCCGAAAATATAGGTTTCTCAATTCCGTCAGTCTGTCTGTCTGTCTGTCTGTCTGTCTGTTGGTGCATTTACTAAAAAACTACTTGACGGACAGCAGCCAAATTTGGTAGGTAGTTGACGCTACTCTCAGCGAAGACATGGTAGAAATTTCACTGGAGAATATACAGGGTGGACCGTCTAAAGGGAATAAATACTGAAAAAATTTTTTTTTGCTCAAATTTAAAATTTCCACGTTTCATGACACGCTTAACCTATTTCAGAAAAAAAAATTTGAAAATTTTTTTCACCAACATTTTTCAAAAATTTTTTACCAAGATGAAAAATTTTTTTTTTTGCTCAAATTTAATATTTCTACGTTTCATGACATGCTTAACCTATTTCAGAAAAAAAAATTTTGAAAATTTTTTTCACCAATATTTTTGAAAATTTTTTTACAAAGATGAAAAAAATTTTTCTTTGTTCAAATTTAAAATTTCCACGATTCATGGCATTCTAAACCAATTTCAAAAACAAATTTAAAAAAAATTTTTTTTACCAATATTTTTGAAAAATTTTTTACCACTAAAATTGATGGATTTTTTTTTGTCAAATTTAAAATTTTCATGTTTCATAGCGTTCTAAACCTATTTAAGAAAACAAAATTTTAGACAATTCTTTTACAATTTTTCAAAAAATTTTACCACTAAAATGGATGGAAAAGATTTTTTCTTTGTTTAAATTTAAAATTTCCAGGTTTCCATAGCATTCTAAACCTATTTCAACAAAAACAAATTTAAACATATTTTTGAAAAATTTTAAAAATGTTTGAAAAGATTTAATCTATTTATCACTACTATAGAATAGATGAAAAATTTGTTTTTGCTCAAAATTAAAATTTCCTTGTTTCATAACATTCCAAACCTATTTCGGAAAAAAAAATATTGCAACATTTTTTTACCATCTTGGAAAAATATTTTACCACTAGAATATATGGAAAAAATTTCTTTTTGCACAAATTTAAAATTTCCGCCTTTTATGACATTCTAAACATATTTCAGAAGAAAAAAATTATGAAAATTTTTTTATCAACATTTTTGAAAAATTGAAAACGAAACAAAAATTTTAACCACCGCTACACTTCCACTCCACGTGAATGAGGAATTGAAAATGTGACAGATGGCAATAATATTTGGCATATGCACCTATTATGTTTTTATTCAAAATGTACAGGGTGGTCATCTCAAGAAATAATTCAACTATGGTGGACATTTGCAAAGGTATTTGCGCAACCCTTCCATATTTGGCACCTGTCATTTAGTATTGAACTTTTGTTGTTGGATGAGCACTCTGTATATTTCTTTGACCAAAACTTATCAGGTTCTCTTTGTAATAATAGTGATAACTATATTCCGATTATTATTTTCAGTGTCATTTCGTAATTATTAATTTTTTAGAGTGTCCGCCATCGGCAAATAAAGAGGGTAGTTCTGTGTAAACACCTTTACCGATTTTTTTTAATCGCCTTACTTATATTAACGTCCTGGCGGAATTTAGTGAATGCTATTTCACCACTTAACCAGGACACGTACACATAGACATCAACACAACAACCATTGCCTGCGATATTGCCATCTACCGCAGCTAAGAATCGAACTCAGGATAGACAACAGCGACTATTATAGACATGTTGTGCCACCCAACAGCGGTCTAGTCCACTTCTACCATCTTGGTAGCACATTAAAAATGCCACTATTCATACCCTGGCTAGGATTCGAACCCGAGACTCCGTAAGCCAAACGCCTTAGCATTGCGCCAACGAGCCGATTGTTGTAGAATGTCATGAAAAATCTACATTTTTTATCTGAGCGACAACAGTTTTCTGTCTGTCGATCGGTGTGTCTGTCTGTTGGTCTGTCTGTCTGTAACTTCCTTTGTGGGCACGTTTTCTCTGGAACGGTATAAGAAATTGACTTGAAATTTTGTACACGTATGTACTATAACGAGATCAGGAACTGGATTGTATTTTGAACTTATCCGATAAAGGGTTGGAGTTTAAATAGTGATAAATATGGGAAAATATGTAAAGCAAGCTGGTAAGAATTTGGTGTATATACTAGTAGCTAAGACCTCAGATATTTTAAAAATATTTTATTAAATTTGGTACACGTATATATTGTGATGACATCTGATTGAGATGATTCCATTGAAGGAGTGGGTGGTAAATAGGGAAAATAAGCAAAGGAAGCTAATAAGACTCCAGAAACTTCAGTTTTGGCATATACGCTAGAAGCCAACGACTAAATTTTTTTTATGATGCCTGCTTCAAATATTATATTATTAAAACTCTTGTACCTTCCTAAAGTTCCAGGACGCTACAGAATATATATAATTTAATTATGGGGTTCTTAAAACCACTATAATAGCAGATACTTTAAATTTATTTACATTTTGTTCACAGAATCCTAGAGCTGCCAAAGTCCTCATTCCCACTCGAAGATTTATCAACCTGCCCTATCGCTACAGTATAAATATGAACAAAGTTTAAAACATACACCGAGCGCCATCTGTACTTTACAAGCAAACCCAACCGATTCTTAACGAATAGACTTGAATTAACTTTAAAATATACACCGAGCGCCATCTGTTATTCTACCAGCAAACCACCGGCTCTTACTAGTTAGAAATCTAGATAATATTGGTAAAAATTAAAGAATAAGCTTTAATTAATAATTTGAATCAATAGAAATTTAGTAACAAATAAGAATTATTAATGGGAAGTAAAATAGTGCAATAATTAAGTAGATTTGATAATAAAAACAGAATTTTAAGTAAACACTTTTTATCATTTTGCGGTTGGCAACAATTGAAAGCTATTTTAAAGGAGACAATAAATTAGGCATTTCCTATTCTTGAAGCCAAGAACAAGACGTGCTAGTGCTGACTTGCCGCAGATTTAAAGCCTCAAATTCCTGGAGATAGGTAATTAAATAAACCAATATCTATCTTTGCTTGTAAAGTACAGATGTCGCTCGGTGTATGTTTTAAACTTTGTTCATATTTATACTGTAGCGATAGGGCAGGTTGATAAATCTTCGAGTGGGAATGAGGACTTTGGCAGCTCTAGGATTCTGTGAACAAAATGTAAATAAATTTAAAGTATCTGCTATTATAGTGGTTTTAAGAACCCCATAATTAAATTATATATATTCTGTAGCGTCCTGGAACTTTAGGACGGTACACTCTATAACCAATTATTTTCAAATATAAAAAGTTTTACATTAAAAATATTGTCCTCGACCAGATCTACAATTACTTCCACATCCACGCAGTGGATTGGAAGTATAGTAATTGTAAACAAAATTTCAATTTTTTTTGCTTGAAATAGGTTTAGAATGTCATGAAATGTCGAGATTATAAATTTTAGCGAAAACATTTCTGTCTGTCTGTCTGTCTGTCGGTCTGTCTGTCTTTAACTTCTTAGTCCGCACAGTTTCTCCGGAACGGTTTAAGATATTGACTTGAAATTTTGTATACATATATATTATATGGAGATTTGGAACTGGATTGTTTTTTGAAGATATCCGGTAAATGGTTGGGGGGCAAATAGGGGTAAATATGGGGAAATATGTAAAGCAAGCCGGTAGGAGTACAGAAACTTGAAATTTGATGTATGTACTACAAGCCAAGGCCTCAGATTTTTTTATAATATTTTTTAACCCACCCTTAGTCTATTATTAAAGAGGTTGATAAAATAAAACTGAGATACTAGTTTGAAATTTGGTACACGTATGTATTGTAACGGCATCTGGAACTGGATTATATTTTAAGATGATTCCGTTGAAGGGTTGGGGGTTAAATATGGGAAAATAAGTAAACCAAGCTGGTACGAATACAGAAACTTGAAATTCGGTGTATATACTAGAAGCCAAAGCTTCAGATTTTTTTATAATATATTTCAATCCCCCACCACCCCTACTCCATTATTAAAGGGGTTGATAAAATGAAATTGAAATATTCACTTGAAATTTGGTACACGTATGCATTATAACGACATCTGGAACTAGATTATATTTTGAGAATCTTCCGTTGAAGGGTTGGGGGTTAAATATAGTTAAATAGGGGAAAATAAGTAAAGCAAGCTGGTAAGAGTATAGAAATTTGGGATTTGGTATATATACTAGAAGCAATGGCCTCAGATTTTTTAATAATATTTTCCACTCCCCCCACCACCCCCACTTCCTTATTAAAAGAGTTGATAAAATTAAATTTGGATTTTCACTTGAAATGTGTTATACGTATAAAGATATCTTAAACTAGATTATATTTTGACATGATCGCGTTGAAGGAGTGGGGGTTATTGGTGGTAAATTGGGGAAAATAAGTAAAGCAAACTAGTAAGAGTACAGAAACTTGAAATTCGGTGTATGTCCTAGAAGCCAAGGCCTCAGATTTTTTTAGTAATATTTTTCAACTCACCACCACCACCACCCTTAATCCATTATGAAAGGGGTTGATAAAATCAAATTGATATGTTCACTTGACATTTGGGACACGTATGTATTATAACGACATCTGGAACTAGATTGTATTTTGAGACGATTCCGTTAAAGGGTTGAGGGTTAAGTAGGAGTAAATAGGGGAAAATAAGTAAATCAAGCTGGTAAGAGTACAGAAATGTGGAATTTGGTGTATGTACTAGAAACAAAGGCCTCAGATTTCTTTCTAATATTTTTCAAACACCACCGTTTCCGCTCCATTATTAATGGGTTTGATAACATAAAATTGAGATATTTACTTGAAAGTTAGTAGACGTATGTATTGTAATGATATCTGATTGAGATGATTCCACTGGAGGGGTGGGACGTGGTAGGTTGTGAATAATGGAAAATAAGTAGGGTAAACTAAAAACTTAATTTTTAACGTGTGGTAGAAACCAACGCCTCAAACTTTTCTATGACATCTGCTCCAAATATTATTAAAATTCTGTGACCAATAATTTCCACATACTAGAGTGGAAATCTAGTCAAGATGTTTTCTTTAAAGTGACAGATGAAAAATCTGGATGTGGAAGCGGTTTTTTCGTTGACATGTTTCTCTTTAAAATTAATATTCTAGATAATCAAAATTTTTTATATACATAGATGTTTTTTTTAATATAAAAGAGTTCGGAGGCATTCTTTCCATTTATCCGATTGGACTGAAACTTTACATGAATTATTTTTTTCATCAAATGGAAACAGTTTTTGAAAGTTCGTTGCTGTATTTATAGTGGTGACAGTTATTATTGGAAAAATTTGAAACAAATACAGGAATGAGGATCAATCATATCTTCACAAATCTAAGAGAAGACGGTGGATATAAAATACCACCGATTCCTTGATTGAAGTAAGTTGTAAAATTATGCTAACTAAGTTCTGCTAATATCTGTATATACCTATATAAATTCTGTTCCTTTTTATTATAGCGCAATGCAGCAGGTTTTGTTTTCGTTTGCAGATAAAAGTTTGAATATATTTCATAAAAATACAAGATATTCACCGAGCTACCCGTGTTTCTAATATTAACATCTGTTACAAAAATATTCACTGTACAAATGTACAATGTATAAACCAGCATCGTATCAAATTCAGCCAACCGTATTTACCTTCGACAAAGTGTAAGAATAACTTGTTCTTCGCGTAAGCGTTGGCGAAACGAATCTTAAACCATATGCACCAACACAAACTGAAACATGGAGAAGAACATTGGGCTATTTACGCAGCGTTGACTTTTAATTGCTTTGTTCACTGCCTTTCTCTTCTTGTAGTTATGAGACAGAGTTTGCCAATTTCTCTCCCGCAAACTGAAAATTAATTTTAGCTATGATAGGCTGCCTGGGGTAAAAAAGAGGTGATTTTATAAATTGTGTATACCATTTCAATTAGCAACGGATTCTTATAGGAAACATTCTGCAGAACAGGAGTTTGTTATGAAAAATGTTCCCAAACCGCGAGCTTCATGGTCAAATAATTGTTTAAACAAAATTTCTTTCGTTTTTATTTAATAAAATGAGAAGGTTTTGACGGATCCGAAATGAATGTTGATTCAATTGAAACATATTTTCAATACGCGTCGTCTGGCGCCAGGTACAACTCATTTTGTCAACCCGTTCATTTGTTATAGCTAAAATAAATTTCTTAATTAACAAATTGATTACTCCGAAATTAATGAGATCAGGATATTGGTTTTTTCAAAATACATGCCTTTTATACCAAAGAATATTTTTCTGGCCCGATGTCTTCAATACTTTTTGATTATTTAAACAATTGACATAATTTGTTAATTAGCAAATAACTTTTCTATCGAAAGTTTGATCGACTTCAAACCAACTCTAAACGATAAATATTGATGTCGGGCATAACCCCCATAGAAGTCTGTACGAATGCCACTTTTTGCTTTTGTTTATTTAAAGTTTAAATTACAAAAAGTTCTACAAAAAATATTCAATCCCTGAAGAGTTATACGCGTTTTTGGCCTTTAAAGAAATCTCTCCCGAAACGTGAAAATAGTAAGATTTGACGCGGAATGGGCTGGCGGGGTCGATATTCGGTGTGGGCAAATTTATTTTGATGTCAAATTCACTTCTTTTAGTGCAATAAAATACTTCCTATAATAAAATAATTTTTAAATTGTAAAAAACCCTATAAATAATTATTTATTCTTGAGAACTTCATTAAATCCGTAACTTGCTTCATGCGCATGCAAGAAAAATTGTGCAAATCTTAGATATTTATGTAGAAAACTAAATTTGAAATGTTCGATATTTTGTAAAAATTGTGAGGGAGTTGCTTGTGGGCACTGCGAAGAAAAAAGTATAACCGTTTTGAGAACGATTTTGATGATAATATTTTACAAGACATACAAACTGATAATGTTGTAATGGAATGTGATTTATTTAATTCTGAAAATTTTAGAGTGGTTTTAGAGACTGAACGTAACGAATGCGATGATTTTTGTAGAAGATAATTAATGATGAAGCTGAATGCACTTTCTTTAATGAGCATATAAACGATGACGATGTAGATTTAAACGGAGATGAATTGTTAAATGTTTTGAATTCAGATTGGGACACGGAAAGTTCTTTATCAAGCAAGTGTTACTAGTTGTAATCACATAGTTACTAGCAATAGTTATTAGTTGTAAATATTTGTAATTAAGACCATAAAATAATAATGCCATTAAAATAGTTAAATCTTTTGATTATTTCTTATTTACAAATAACAAGGTGTGTGTTTATTTTCATGAGACTTGAACCTTTTTTCATTATAAGAAAAAAGTGAATAAAAAATGTGTTTCCTTTTTATTTTTGGTCTTTTTTCGAAAGGAACCCCCCTCAAAGAAAGTAAAACAAGCATTCTCTTTCACAAGAGTAGTAAAAAAAACAAAAACTACCGACAAATCCTCGTTGGACAAGAACAATCATATGTTTGTTGCAAGATAGACATTTATTTAATGAAAATTGCAAGCAAACATATTTACGAAGTTCTTAAAAATTTCTCAGAAAGTAAAACCATTTATTATCATAAAAAATGCTAGGTTACATGAAAAAAAAGCAAATTTGACGAATAAAAAATTACCCACACCGAGGATCGAACCCGCCACTCCATTGCGCGTCAAATCTTACTATTTTTACGTTGCGTGAGAGATTTTTTTAAGGGTCATAAACGCGTATAACTCTTCAGGGATTAAATATTTTTTGTAGAACTTTTTGTGGTTGATGGAAAAACTTGTTAGCTTTCATTTGCTCGTGTTCAAAAAGTTGTTAATAAACAAATTAGAGCCTCTGACGCAATAACAAACAACCATTTTCATTTTATTAAATAAGAATGAAAAAAAAAATTGTTTAAACAATTATTTGACCATGAAGCTCGCAGTTTAGGAAAATGTTTCATTAGGAAATCTTGTTCAGCGGAATTTTTTCTATAAGAATCCATGGCTAACTCAAACGGAATAGAAAATTATTGGGAAAATCCCCGGCACAAGCATACAGGGTGCTTTAGGGAAAACATTTATCTGAAATAATTTTTGTGTTTCATTTGCTTATAATTTGCTTGGACACAAAATATATAAACAAGGCCATTATACCCTAGGGCCAAAAAGAGCGGGCATAATGATTATGTCCCTTCAATACTTACTTTTGAAAAACATAATTACCTTTGTTTATTTTTCTATTCACCAACAATTTTGCCTTCAGCATTGAGTATTTTGGCCACAATGTGTTCGGGCAGAACGTTTCTGCCTATAAAAAATATGTAAGGACAATAATTTATCAAAAAACACAAAAAGTTGAACATTACAATAATAGGTACATACCAGTTCGTGAAAATAAACCATTAGGACTGTCCAGCTGACAGTTATAGAATTTCTGTTAGTCCATTGTTGAAATTTTTCATATTCTTTCTCATACAGTGATCGCTATTTTTTGGTATTAGTGCCTAATTCGCTTCTACCTTGCTACTTCGCTGACAGAAATAAATAAAATAATAGTCGCATCGTTATGGATACAAAAACAAACGCAAGGACCGACAACCGCAGAGCCATATCAAGTTGATAAATTATAAAATTCATTTATTAAATTTAAACTATGTAGGTATCTGAAGAAAAGTGAAATATAAAAAGTTGTATGTACCACTGGCGATATAGGATGTTTATGCCATTGTGTGACTTTCTATTCTCGGGCCAAGGCTCTCGGATAGAAATTCACCCGCGGGCATAAATAGCTCTATATCGCCATTTGTACATAAATAAGTATTAAGCTGATAAACAAGATACGAAAAGAACAATGTTAAAAGAAGTGCTTTTTGGCCTATCTGTGGTAAAGTGTGGAAGTCGTCTTTTTTTAATAATTTTGCTGAATACGAATCTATCATCCGAATTGGTTAAAAACATCGGAAAGACAGAGAAAAAAGAATCCTTATGGGCGTGACATTAAAATAAAAATTAGAACTTGCAACAAAAAGTTATTCTTTGGTGCAGGAAATTATTTCAAGTTTCGTTACGCAAGTAGAAAAAGAGAGAAAAATTCCAAACTCCCCCCCCCCCCCCTCGTTTCCCTCACCCTTCACCACCTATATGAACGGTGTGTTACAGAAACTAATATACGGTTATAAAAACCAAAACTCCTCGTTTAATGGCAATTATCAGGTCATAACGTGATTACTTCTGAATATTCTTACATTAAGGTGGTGGATTTTAGAGTTTCTATTGGTTTGAATTGCAAAAAAAATACCTAATCATCCTCTTCTATATGTAAAAATATTAATGAAATCTTTGCATTCTTTCGATAACCAGGTTATCGAAAGAATGCAAAGATTTCATTAATATTTTTACATATAGTTTTTCCTTTAGTTCTCATAGATAGCTTTTCTTTCCACTGTTTGCAAAATCCTATAAAGAAAATGTTTCATTACTATAAGCAAACAAATAATAAATAATTCACTTTTAAACACCCTCTTCTAGTTCTATTTCTAGTGGCAAGTTCTAATATCAATTCCAATGTCACTCCCAAATAAGGGTTGTTTTTTAATGTGTTCCCAAGATTCTTCGCCAAAACGGGTGACGGATTCGTTTTCAGCATCCCAAAATTTATTAAAAAAAATGCCTTCCACACTTTACCACGGATGGGTCAAAATAGACCTTTTTTTAACTTCGTTCTTTCATTACTTTCGATGGACCAATGGAATACGTAAATTGACTCTTATCTTATCTTCTCAATACCAACCACCACACCCCCAAAATCTTAAACGACAATATGCTCTTTGTGGAATTTCAAATGGAAGGTAATTTTATTTGGAATTGGGAACTGAAAATTATTTCTGAATAGTTTTCTAATTTTCGCAGAGTTACAAGGAGAAAAGAATCAGAAAATTGAGATTTGGCACCAATTGTAACGAATAATTTTTTATACATGCCGGTTGCATAATTTTATAATTTAAAACATTGAGATTTTAGTGGCGACCTCGTGATAGCACAGGCTGGTACGGTACCAGCTAGACTTACGGTGAGACGAGAAAAAGGGGGAAAGCGCATGGGGTCAGTCCCAGTCGAGCTTAGGCTAGCGAAGAGGATAGTCGACGTTGAAGGCAGTCTATAAAATTGTGCAATAAATTAAAATATAAATTTGGAGACATTGTTCAACACATGTTAGACTAAAGTAGATAATATGTTATGTACTACATAGAAATAGCCTCTAAGTAGAATACAGTAAACGTTGAACATTAAAAACAAGTGATACAGAAGTTGAGATTAACTTAATCATGTTATTTGATAGTACTAAAATAACGAACTGGCTCTACAGAATTGCTGTCTTAATGAAAAATTGTATGTACTGCCATGATAAACTAAATGTAGAAGTGAAAAATGAGAGTAGAATTTGTGAAAGCAATTCTTTTTGGCCGGTTTCTATTTTCCCGTTCAAAATGACGTACCAGTAACCTCACCTCGTATCGTCGCTTCTACCTTCCAGAATGTTCAATCAAGAAAAGCAGGTACCAGCCATTCCGAGATTAAATTCTAGTAACATTTGTAATACGTTGTCGATTCTGAACTAAGACATTCGGAACTGTCACAATTCTGAATATATGTTTATTAACTTCCAAACAGCATAAGTAATCTTGTGATGCTGTGTTAATAATAATAATCACAAATCATTTGTTTATCTGGCCTTATCTTGTCTATAACCAGATTTACCGTGTATATTAACATAAGTTTGTCTTTTATTAGGTGGATGGACATAGTACTTATCAATTATTTGTTTAAGTTAAGTTTAAGTCTATGACATGCTTCTCTGTATCTTTGAGCATAAATATTACGCTCGTTAATTGTTTAAGTTTAGCTAAAGTACCTAACTATTTATTTCGTATCTTTGGGAATACCTATGTATATCTTTGTTATACTCTTCCCAAATATAAAACGAAGAGTATATTGCATTCGATCGGCACATTTCTAAAACCGGTAATATTGCACGTAGGAAAAAAAATTTCATATCGCTTTGTTGGTGATCGAATTCTGAACAACTTTTAAAATGTCCGTCCGTCCGTCTGTCCGTCTCTCTACACGTCCGTCATGTTTCTTGTAAGCACGATAATTTAAGAACGAAAAGTCCGATTGTATTGAGATTGTATTGGACAGTAACTTACTGTTAGCTAGAGGGAGAACACTATTGTTTTTGAACAAAATCTATCAATAAATAAAAAAGTTATTAATTTTTTTTAATGTTTTGTAATTAAACTAAAAATGTCTAAAACAAACATTATTTACAAAAAAAAAATGCGAAGTGTATCCTATATGTGCAACAATTTTACAGGGTTGGGCAATAGTCCCGGAACAGCTCGATTACAGCCGAACGGGACCTCGTATCAACTTCGGATTTTCCACACTGTATTCAGCGAAATTTTTAGAACTTCTTGACATGTATTTCAGGACCGTGACGTCATTACGTTCGGAGGTGTGACATAAGTGTCAATTTTCTTAAATGAAACACCCGGTATATTTTTCCATATTTGTATACTTTAAGGAGCCCCGAATTCAACGATGTAACGTTTGTATGGATTCTGTTATGTAATGTGGTCTCAATAAGGGAAAATTAGAAATTACAATCGTAATTAACAGAGAACAGTGGATATCCAAACAGCTGTATCCAAAAAAGACACTCTTTTTTTACCATTTTTTTTACAAAACTAAGACCCACGTAAACAAGTTTTTTTGTAGTCGTTTAATAAAAACACAGGTCATAGTTAAATTGTTCTCATTATTTTACTAGTTTATCTAAGTAAGTCGTGGTATAAACGTCACTGTGACATTACTTTTATACTACTAATTCATGATTCTAAAAACGTGTCTTTAAAATGGCTCAACTGAACGACACTGAACGGATAACTTTACCCATGATGATTGGATTCGGAGAGAGGCGTCGATCCTTTCAGGAAGCAAGTGAACTCTTCAACGATACTTTTCCTGAGCCAAACCCGATTTCCAAGTCGAATTTTGCACAATTTTGAATACACGGGAAATGTCAAGAATTTACCAAAAACTGGCCGCCCAAAAGCAGCGACAAACGACGACAGAGCTTTAGATGTACTGTTAGCGATTCAGGAGGAGCCTAAAACGTCAATTCCGAAACTTTCATTGGAAACTGGTAACAGTGAAAGATCCATTCGAAGAATACTCAGGAGAAATAAAATACATCCCTACAAAGTCAGCTTACTTCAGGAACTTGCGGAAGATGACCCTGATCGTCGAATGCAGTTTTGCCAACAAATTATGAATTTCTTAGACGAGACACCACAGTTTGTAGATCGCATTTTGTTTTCCGATGAGGCTACATTTTGTTTAAATGGATTTGTCAATCGTCACAATTGTCGCTATTGGTCTGCTGAGAATCCACATTGGATGGAAGAAATGCACACACAACATCCACAAAAAGTAAATGTCTGGTCGGGTATAATTGGAACACATGTAATAGGGTCGTTTTTTCTAAATGGTAATTTAACTGCTGATACCTATTTAACTTTATTACGCGAAAGAGTTATACCCGCTGTAATTCAGATATTTCCCAACCGTGAAAATCCTCAGGTGATCGCAAATGACGTGTACTTCCAGCAAGACGGAGCTCCGCCACACTATGCCAGAATTGTAAGAGATTTTTTGGACACTGTCTTTCCCCGGAGATGGATAGGTAGAAGGAGTCATAACGAATGGCCAGTTGGGTCACCTGACCTAACCCCTCTTGATTTTTTTCTGGGCTCATTTGCAGTCTGTGGTGTATCGCACAAGACCTGCCACGGTACAAGAGCTTCAAGAAAGAATTCTAGCGGTTGCTGATAATATTACACCTCAGTCCCTCCAAAATGTTCAGCGGGAATTTGTGGACAGGCTAGCACATTGTCAGGCAGTGGAAGGATTCCAATTTGAACATTTAATGAAATAAAACTATTCTCTGTTAATTACAATTGTAATTTCTAATTTTCCCTTATTGAGACCACATTACATAACAGAATCCATACAAACGTTACATCGTTGAATTTGGCACTCCTTAAAGTATACAAATATGGAAAAATATACCGGGTGTTTTATTTAAAAAAATGACATTTATGTCACACCTCCGAACGTAATGACGTCACGGTCCTGAAATACATGTCAAGAAGTTCTAAAAATTTCGCTGAATACAGTGTCGAAAACCCAAAGTTGATACGAGGCCTCGTTCGGCTGTAATCGAGCCGTTCCGGGACTATTGCCCAACCCTGTATAAAATGTGCAGTAAATTGGCGAAGAGCATAATGGTTAACTTGTTCATATTTATCTTTAAACACCTCTTTCAATGTATTTTATTTATCTGTGTTTATGAATATTATACTAGTTCTATTATCTTTATGTATAACTGTCAATGTTGTCGTTCGTTCATATTTAAGTATGTTACATATTTTTTTCAGTTACCTGTCAACGGTGCTTATTTGCGTATGTTTTAGAACAAAACGCAATATATTGTTATTGTTAATCAAGTTGTGTTTTTATTTTTTTAATTTTGCCTAAAATCATTATTAGTTCATATCCAACCGGTTTTCCTATAGTTTTACGGGATATTCAGAAACATAGTGGTGCCCATTCATTTTTCTTTTGCCAGTGTTGTTATAAAGTTTTGTTAATGGCTTTTAGGAGTACGTAAGTACTTGGTGACAGGCTTGAAATAATTGTACCTATTCATCTGGCAATTATCTGGTAGATTATTCCCACTCTTTGAGTGGAGATCTCTAAGCCGTGAAGAATCTGGGCCAATTTTAGATTCGTCAAAGTTAGTGTTCTCAATTTTCACCAAAGCAGAGTCTTGGTTTGATCGTCGACCATATGAAGAATCATACAGTCGATGAATATTAGAGGCCAGGGTATTCCCAATTTCAATAACACAGTACTTAATTTATTGCATTCCACATTGTCAAATGCTGTACTGTTGTCCACGAAACAAACGTATTTAGGTACATATGAATATCACATGTTAAAGTATATTCACCGAGAGCTGTTCACGTGAAGTCGAGACATATATGTCTGTTTTGGCGCGCTTTCAGCTTTCCGTGAATATACTTTAGTAAAACATTGATGTAGATTCTTTAATTTCTTAGAGTTCAGCATTATTCGTCTTGGCCAAATCTCCTGCGCAAGCAGGTCTTACTATGGAACGTGGTACTGAACATGATCCTATTGATATTCTAATATGTAGACATTTATATTAAGACGGTCTCTGCAGAGGGAATAGGTATATTGAGAAAATAAAAAGCAATGTTTAAAAATATTTTATATTTTTATTTACATTTCGGAACTTAAGTCTAACTTATTAATTATTATGCTAATGTTAAAACTAAAAATATGTTTTCTAACTAAATATCACTAAGACTTTTTCTTACTATGACTTGCATTTTTAAATACCAAATGTATGATACACCATTACCAATATTTTATAAGATATTTATATATTACATATTTTTAAAATTTAGTTATGTATTTATACAGGGTGATTCACGTAGGCCATTCATTAGACGTTTTTCAACTTGCAGTTGAATTAGAAACTTGAAATTTGGTATGCAGCCATAATCATTCACGGCCGTCCTATCTAAAATATGTTCAGTCCTCCAACTATACAGGGTGTGCCAAATTGGTACCAACTTTCTTATTTTAAATGGAAACCTGTATTTTTCTTTACATGGTTCGATTGGTCTTCTAATTCTGAGTTTAGTGAACCTAAGTTATGTTAACTTATCTATTACAATTTTTGACATATGTCCAATTTTTTGAAAAAAATTGCCGGTGTAGTAGTTTACGAACAAATTTGTATCTCGCAAACCTTTTAAAAGTATGAAACCAAATTTGTGAAGCAGTTAGCTGGAAGTCCAGGCTAACTTTTGATGTCACATCGGTGGTCCCATTTTGTACCATATGGGCGCAGTCGATTTTCAAATGTCGCAATCAAAAATTGCCAAAAAGTCAATTTTTTCAAATGGCACCTACTATTTTTTTTCACACCATTCGAAAGAAAATTGAATTTTAGGGTGAGTTACTTAAGCATTCCCTATACCTAACTTCACCCCATATCGAGTTATTTAATAAAAATCAAGAAATACCTTATCTTGCCGAGAGATTCCTTACTTCATCAAGTATGCCATGGAAACAAAAGACAGTTGTAATAATTTTTAAAGAAAAATATGGATTCTTATTTAATTACACACAACACCAACAAATTATTATTAACGAACAAGAACAATGTTGACGAAATTCTGTCAGTGAAAACGGTGCACACATTGAGTATTGAAATAATTGTTTTGTTAATCTGTTTATTTGTTGTTATTATTTATTATTGCAATACGATTTTGGAATAAAAATTAAAATGTAATGATTGTTTCCAAAGCCTACTACCCTTGAGAAAAGAAAACAATATCTTTTTCAAAAAATGCTAATAACTCAAAAACGACTGTAGATAAACATACACAATGTTAATAAAAGTGGCTCTAAAATTTAATTTGGAATTGATTTCTGGCATTAGAAATGGTAGGCGCAAAGATGTGCTACGCAATCTGTTGAAAGTAGAATAATAGGATATTTGAACAAAAATATGGTGGTCACATTGAACATTTACGTCAGAATTTCGTCAACATTGTTCTTGTTCGTTAATAATAATTTGTTGGTGTTGTGTGTAATTAAATAAGAATCCATATTTTTCTTTAAAAATTATTACAACTGTCTTATGTTTCCATGGCATACTTGATGAAGTAAGGAATCTCTCGGCAAGATAAGGTATTTCTTGATTTTTATTAAATAAATCGATATGGGGTGAAGTTAGGTATAGGGAATGCTTAAGTAACTCACCCTAAAATTCAATTTTCTTTCGAATGGTATGAAAAAAAATAGTAGGTGCCATTTAAAAAAATTGACTTTTTGACAATTTTTGATTGCGACATTTGAAAATCGACTGCGCCCATATGGTACAAAATGGGACCACCGGTGGGACATCAAAAGTTAGCCTGGACTTCCAGCTAACTGCTTCACAAATTTGGTTTCATAATTTTGAAAAGTTTGCGAGATACAAATTTGTTCGTAAACTACTACAGCGGCAATTTTTTTCAAAAAAATTGGACATATGTCAAACATTGTAATTGTTAAGTTAACATAACTTAGGTTCTCTAAACTCAGAATTAGAAGACCAATCGAACCATGTAAAGAAAAATATAGGTTTCCATTTAAAATAAGAAAGTTGGTACCAATTTTTGGCACACCCTGTATAGTTGGAGGACTGAAAATATTTTAGATAGAACGGGCATCATCGATTATGGCTGCATACCAAATATCAAGTTTCTAATCCAACTGCAAGTTGAAAAATTTCTAATGAATGGCCTACGTGAATCTCCCTGTATAGTAACAGCACAAATGCACACGTGGAATAAAATATAAGGTATATTCTACTCAACTGTAGCATTATTTTAAGTTTTATGTAATTATGTTTCCTGCAAATAATATATAATTCCTTTTTTTCTTTAAAAATCGACCCGCATATTCCATCCTAAAATCGGACGGCTGTGGCTAAAATCAAATGTGGTGGCGTCTAGAGACTCATTTTATACGTATATATATATATATTCACCACCAAAATATTAAAATATTCGGATTTCTGATAAGCGAGATATGAAGGTGTGTCTTGATCTTAATGAGTCACACTAAATAATTTGATTTAAGAAAATTGAAATATGTGAAAATTAAGAAAATCTTTTTATACTTCTGAAAAAAGCACGGGAAATTTCATTTAAAAAAAGTATTTTTCAGTTTTCGACTTTCTTATGTAGGCGTTGTTAGAACTGTTCGATTTAAAATTTGGCATGCTGATTTAACACCGATAAAAACATATTTTCCTATAATATTCGTTATTACGTATACACTGTTATTTAAGGTCATTAATTGTTTAAGAAAATTTTAACACAGTGACCAAAAATGTATTACTACATTTTCAGAAATATTGGATAAAATAATTTTTGATAAAATTGTCTTATTCTTAACAAAATGTAACATTTTGAATAGTCATGGTTTTAGGAGAGGTAAAGATATACACTGTGCAATTTTACAATTCATCATGAATTTGTATAAGAATCCGAACAACAATAAAACATGTATTGGTCTTTTCATGGATTTAATTAAGGCTTCTGATTTAGTTAATTATGATTTGTTTAGTGAAATATGGACTACAAGGTAAGATTCATGCTTGGCTACTATCTTACTTGTCTTATCGGAAACAAATATTTGAAACTGTTGGTGTGAGGTAGAATGTGAGAAGTATAAACATAGCTGTACCGCAAAGATCCGCTTTAGGGCTTTATTATTTTTAATAGTTGTCAATGATTTACCTTAAATTGATAAACACAACAATTTAACAATGTTTGCTGATGATAATACTTATTTAATGTCAAGTCCATCGATAGATACCACAGCAAAGTCATTGCAAGATTTGATTGATAGATTTGTAGAATGGTTCAAAACTCACAAATTACATCTGGATACATCAATGACTGTTTTCATTAAGTCTACTTCAAGACAAAATGCTATAAATACCAGTTATTTATTAAAGACCAAACAAAAATTTATTAACGACTCGCTATGTGCCAAAATATCATCCTTATGTTTCGCATTGCGCAGATTGAAACAAGTTCCAAATAGATCTATACTTCAAAAATATTATTTCGCTCACATGCTGTCTCGTTTGCGATATGGCATTATATTTTGGGGAAGCTCAAGCCACTTTAATAGAGTATTTAAAGTGCTAAAGAGAATAATTCGAACCAAAGTTGGCATTAGAAGTACACAGTCATGTAGATCAATGTTTAAAAAGTTAAACATTCTGCCAACAGCTTGTATATACATTTTGGAAACATTAATTTAAAAAAAAAATAACGAGTTCCAATTCCTCTAGAATAATTATTTTCACGAGTGCCATACTAGGCATAATCAACTTTCAACCATACCAACACATAATTTGGCACTTTATGAAAAATCTCCTAAAATACGTTTGTATAAAATGTAATAATAATAAGCTAATGACATAAAGACACTGAACTTTATTAAAGTATTTAAAAAACAACTTTCGACTTCTTATTATACTCTTCGCAAAGACAAAACGAAGAGTATATTGCATTCGCTCGGCACATTTTTATTGCTCGTAGAGAAAATTTTTCATATCATTATAAATTTTACTGATAATTACCGTTCCATCTCTATTATCTCCATTTTTGGAAAAATTATAGAAATTATCATAAAAGAAGACTTGTAAATTACTTAGACAGAAATAATATATTAAAAAATATATATTAAAATATGACTGTTTGGATGAGTGGCAAGCGCGCTTGACTCTCAGCCAGGAGTTCTGGGTTCGATTCCCGGTCGTGGCACTGGGATTTTTTCCGAAAGAAATTAATCCTAGTATACTCGGATATTGGATGTGTGTCCCTTGTCTCTAAATGTGTAGCCCTCTCCCGCACAAGGCTCTTTCAGAGCTTTCAGGGATAAAGGGGGTTGTATTACCTGTGGTGTTTATTTATTATTATTATTTATTAATTGCCGCCAATATGGTTTTAGAAATAAATGCTCCACGACCATGGCAGTTTTTAAAATAGTGTGTGACATAGTAGGGAGTCCTGAGGAGGGCAAACATATGTTTGTTAGACTGTGTGATCTTTCCAAGGCCTTCGACTGTGTATCACATGAAACTCTATTGGAGAAGATGAGCTTTTATGGTATTAGAGGCCCGCCTTTAAATATGTTCTACTCTTATCTTAATAACAGACACCAATGTGTTTTGTCGATAATATAAAGTCGGAACTTCGTCCGGTCAAGCATGGGGTGCCCCAAAGCTCTGTCTTAGGGCCCCTGCACTTTATATTATATGTCAATGATCTTTTTCACTTTGTCACCTAAGAAATGCATAATTTAGGCCGATGATACATCCAATATTGATATGAACTTGAACATTGATAACTTAAATGAGGATAGCACTAGTTCCATTAAACAAGCGGGAGCTTGGTTTTCTTCAAATAACCTTAACTCTATCTATCTATCTATACTTATAATCTATGGATGTGGCTGCAAAGCCATTCGCACGACACCGAACCTTAAATTAAATGAAGAGAAAACACAAAGAATTGTTTTTTCAACAAATAATACGCTAATTAAAGGCAATAGCGTCAAAATTCTTGGCGTTGTTTTGGATGATTCTCTTAACTGGACTAATCATGTAGAACAACTGCCACACAAATTATCAGGTTCTGTTTTTATGTTACGGAGGCTGAAAAATCAACTCGATTCTAAAACTCTGAGAACATGCTATTTTTCATTATATCATGCTCACGTTAACTATGCAATTTTACTATGGGGTGGTTCATCTCACGCAATAAAAATGTTTCGTCTTCAGAAGAAAGCAATTAGAATAATTGTCAGTGCTGGCTGGAGAGATCACTGTTCTCCAATATGTAAAAGACTTGGTATAATGCCTCCATATTTATAATACTTTATTAGAAATTCACAAGAACACAAACTCATTCTCTACAAATTCAGATTTTCATTCTTCCTACGACAACAGGTCTGCTAATCAACTTAGGTAGCCTCGCCTAAGGTTAAGTAAATCACAAAAATAATCTCTAAACCTTCAGTTGTAGAATCATATTCCTAATGACATTAAATCACTTAATCTCAACAGTTTCAAATCGACAATAAAAAAACACATTTTATAGTATTGCTTCTATTCAATTGAAGAATTCTTGAATACACAAATTGGTAATTAATAGACATTTTATTA
Source organism: Stenurella melanura (assembly GCA_963583905.1). Classification (NCBI taxonomy): domain Eukaryota; kingdom Metazoa; phylum Arthropoda; class Insecta; order Coleoptera; family Cerambycidae; genus Stenurella; species Stenurella melanura. The sequence goes on from OY757310.1 coordinate 68,653,153, forward strand.
TTTATTATTTGTTCCAACTCGTTTGATATGCCATGGTTATTCTATTCACTTTGGAATTTATCCTAACTGACCCATCCCTTCTCTGGCCTAAAGGAAACATTTTATAATTTTATTGTTTGTGACATACATATTTATATACTTTATGTTACATATATTTTTTTCTTTTTTATTGTTGGTTAATTTTTTATTCATGTCTGTTCTATGTTTTATAGTAACTTGTATTGTTTTCCTATTGTGTTATGACTTGCCAAAAACGTTTTTTGTAACTTGGTCAAATAAAAGTCTATTCTAAAAGTCTATCACTGTGTTGGTAATCGAATTCTGAACTACTTTTATAATGTCCGTCCGTCCGTCACGTTTCTTGTAAGCAAGATAACTTAAGAATGAATAGTCCGATTGTATTGAAACTTGAAGAGTAAATTAATATTAACTAGAGGAACAACCCTTATGCTTTTGAATAAAATCGATAATTAAGTAAAAAAGTTATTAATTTTTTCAATTTGAAAAAATCATTTTTTATGTTTTGCAATTAAACAAAAAAAAAATGTCTAAAACTAACGTTATTTACAAAAATAAACTGCGAAAAGTATTCTATAGAATGTCCAACAATTATATAAAAACTGCAGTAAGTTGGCGAATAGTATAATGTTTACTCTAGTTAAATAATAGTTTTTATACTGTTTCAGAATATCTAAAATTTTAACTTCTATTCTTGTTTGTATTTTTGTTTTATTTTTGCATTTTGTTTGCTTGATCTATTGTATTTTATTTATATTATATTTGTTATATATGTTTTTTATGCTAAGTTGTTGACTATATCATAGCTACTACTATGTGGTCATTTTAAATAATCTAATTTTCAGTTATATCTAACTTGCCAACTTGTATAAACTCTACCTTTCTATACCATTGTAATGGTCTCTTTATTATTATTATTATTATTGTTAGTAATTATCTGTCTCTCTGTTAGCTATTTCTCCAAAACTATTTGAAGAGGAAACATTATATTTGGTAGGTAATTGTTGCTACTGTCAATGAAGAAATGAAATATACTTCTCGTGAACAACACACGGTCACCCTAAAAAATAATTAAAGAAGTAGTGGCAAAAACAATGTTTGGAATATAGTTGACACTATAATCTAATATACTTTTAGTAAGAATATGGACATATTGGTCATCCAACAAAAAATAATAATAATAAAAGGTGTCAAGAAGACTTATATATTTCTGCACTAGTGTAAGTACACGTACTTATTAGTTTCTATTGTATGCAATTATATATTATATACATATTTTATTAATGTTACCATAAAGGTCATTTTTATACAATACAAATTACCACAGAATGAAGTCGCATCTGTCTTTACTACATAAATAATGCTACAAATTAACAAAGTTAGCCCTTAAACATGATATTCTCAAATAGGGTGATTATTTAATATAATATGTAACTGTTTAAAAATGAATTATTATTTGTTTTCCTATGATTGTATTGACACATATTCTTTATAGGATTTTGCAAACAGCAGAAAAATAACTATCTATAACTAAAAGAAAGACTTTGTGTAAAAATATTAATGAAATCTTTGCATTCTTTCGATAACCTGAGTTCTGGTTATGCTAGCAAATTAAAATCCTAAAATGAATTTGCCTAATTTCTTATTTGACAATTCTCATTCTAACACTAGCATCCACAAAGATTTCATTAATATTTTTAAGCAAAGTTTTTCTTTTAGTTATAGACAGTAATTTTTCTGCTGTTTGCAAAATCCTATAAAGAATATGTTTCAATGTAATATATACCAAAAGAAATTGTACCGTTCTGTAATTTTCCAACATTTAGAGTTTACCTAATTATCACTTAGGTACTTATTACGTCAAGCACAAAATAGTGACATACCATGCACTCCTTAGTAGAGTCTAAACACAGCCATAGTTACAAAGACAATGAGAATAATTTATTTAATTTAACATTGATATGAAACTAATTGATTTTAAAATTGGTACTTTTTGACCATCATAAACAATATCTCCCAGATCCATTCTATTTGGTAAAATAAATATATAAATATAAGTAAAAATAAAATGTACATACATATGGCTCCATTAAATTATTAAATGATACATTTAATGTTTTCGAGTAAAAGTCCACAAACCTAATTTCAACATTACTTTTCATGTGAGAGTGTTTCAACTAAACGATAGCGACAGTAACACAGAATTGATAAAGAATGAGTATCAAATCAGTTAGTTATTCTTTAAAAGAAACTTAAAATCAAAAAATTAGGAATGGAGCTTTGTAAGAGCGGAGTGCGGTCACAAGCTGCCTTAATCTTATATTGTCATACTTTATTTCTTGGTTCAAAGCTTAGGATCATTCCATTTTGAGGTCGCAAGAATATTTCAAAATAGCACTCAATCTCATCAGGCTTTGCTAGTGCTTTTACTTTGTATCTTCTCAATAACGTTGATAAGATGGTTTTGGAATTTCTCAATGCAAATTTTTGTCCTAGAACAATAAATATATTTTAATATCCAATAGGAGACAGCATTAAAAAAATTGAATGGCAAAAGATAAAAGGGCCATGGAAACATGCACCTAGCTGCTTGGTGGTCGCAGATGATGAGGAAGAACCTATTTATTAAGTCGAGTTGTGTTGCATATCAACAAAAATTTCACTTTTTATAAAAGATTTATTTCAAAATTTTTGAAAATATCCATCACTTACCATCTCATTAGGAAACAAACCTTACTTTTATACATCTTAAAATTAATAAAAGACATTGAGTGCTTTCGTAGAATGAAAAAAGTATAAAATAACACGGGGCTAATTTCATCGCTATGTTGGATATCTTGTCCCATGGAATTCCGACAATGTTTTAGGTTGTATTTTCATATGTTGTGTTCATTACAAATCGTGAGATGGATTTTAACTCTATCGTTGATATCTTCAATGCTGATTTAGTGCTTAGTTATTTTCATCCAAATATTTATCTTTTCTTGGAATGTCACATTATTGGTCTGTTTATTTTCTAGTACATGCTTGTATTTTGTGGCTATATTTTTAATTACAAATTTTTCATCCAATTTAGCGGATCCTCCCCTTTTAGCATTATTATGTGTTTATATACTTGCAAAAATGTTGTAAAAATGTAAATAATAATAATACACATAAGATGAGAGGTAAGCTTAGTTTAAAAATTAAACCTTGATTACTTATTTATCCCTTAAAATAAAATTGAGTAAATTGTTGATAAATAATTAAGGTAATTTAAATTTTGTGGAGGCTATTTTGGGAAGAATACAACCATTTTCTCGGGGACTTGTTTGAGGTATCTCTCCTTCCTGAAGTTGACAGTGAGTATGAATTTGATGTATTCCTTTGGCGATCTCCTCACAAAATCCTTTCCTCGGACTGGTATACATTTCCATTACAGATGAATATTTATCAAATATAACTTAACAGAAACATAATACACTGAAACTGACTTACCAATACAATTCCTGGGTCCAGCGCTAAAAGGAACGAATGCGAAAGGATGTCTATTTTGCATATTTTCAGGAAGAAACCGATCTGGATCAAAACGTTCTGGATCAGGAAACTGAGTAGTGTCTCTGTGTAACTCGTGAAGATGCAGAACAGCAGTAGTTCCCGGGAAAATTCTATGACCATCTGTAATTGTTATTAAAATAAAATTTACAGAACAACAAAAAATACGGATTTATTGTGGCACACTCAACTAATATAGTAATAATAATAATAATAATAATAAAGCACTTTATTAACTAAATTAATATTACAATTTAGAGTAACGATTTTACTGGGCGAGGTTCAGTAAAGCCTAAAGGCATTGAAAAATATAAAAAAATCTGAGGCCTTAACTTCTTGTACATACACCGAATTTCAAGTTTCTGTACTCATACCAGCTTGCTTTACTTATTTCCCCCTATTGACCCCTAAATAACCCCCAACCCTTCAACGGAATCGTCTCAAAGTATATCTAGTTCCAGATGTCGTTATAATTCATACGTGTACCAAATCGACTTTATTTTATCAACCCTTTTAATAATGAAGTAGGGGTGGTGGGGGTTGAAAAATATTATAAATAATCTGAGACCTTGGCTTCTAGTACATACACCGAATTTCAAGTTTCTGTAGTCTTACCAGCTTGCTTTATTTATTTTTCCCTATTTACTCCTATTTAATCCCCAACCCTTCAACGGAATTATCTCAAAATATAATATAGTTTCAGATGTCGTTATAATACATACGTGTAGAAAATTTCAAATGAATATCTCAATTTTATTTTATCAACCCTTTTCAAATTGGAGTAGGGGTGGTGGGGGTTGAAAAATATTATTAAAAAATCTGGCGCTTTGGCTTCTAGTACATACACCGAATTTCAAGTTTCTGAACTCTTACCAACTTGTTTTACTTATATTCCTCTATTTACCCCAAATTAACCCCCAACCCTTCAACGGAATCATCCCAAAATATAATCTAATTCTAGACATCGTTATAATACATACGTGTACGAAATTTCAAATGAATATCTCAACTTTATTTTATCAACCCCTTTAATGGGGTAGGGGTGCTGGGGGGTTGAAAAATATTATAAAAAATCTGAGGCCTTAACTTCTAGTACATACACCGAATTTCAAGTTTCTGTACTCTTACAAGCTTGCTTTACTTATTTCCCCCTATTTACCCCTATTTAACCCCCAACCCTTCACCGGATTTCCTCAAAAAACAATCCAGTTCCAGATCTCGTTATAATATATACGTGTACAAAATTTCAGGTCAATATCTTAAACCGTTCCGGAGAAAGCGTGCGGACAAAAAAAGTTACAGACAGACCGACAGACCGACAGACAGACAGACAGAAAATTTTTTTTCGCTCAAATTTAAAATCTCGACGTTTCATGACATTCTAAACCTATTTCACGAATAAAAATTTTTGAAAATTTTTTTGCGATTACTATACTTCCAATCCACTACGTGGATGTGGAAGTAACTAGAGGACGCGTGAAAATTTGTATCAATTAGTATTAAGCACCCTGTACATCGTAGTATTTTGATCACCCTGTACATATAGTTACATTATATACTGCTAAGAGCTTGCGCCCCCTGTAGGCTGTAGGCTGATAGCTCAAGGACCCTACCCGAAAATAAGCAATGGTTAGGCAACTGCAACTGCAGTACCGTAGAGCCTGTAGTGAGCGCTGTCTCTGAGACACTGGTGGTAGTACTCTTTCTACTAATAGAAGAGGATGGAGATTTTTACCTTGTTCTCGAATTTGCTAGGTAGTTGGATAGGCAATCTGTAGAGTATATAAGCCATAGTAAACACAAGAAGAAGTAGTTTTTAACGACAAGTGAGGTTAAAAATCCGAAGTAAATACAAAGTGAAAATATCTAGTAATAGATTGTTAAAGGTTAGTTAGTAAAAGTGTATTTTACTTATCAAAAGTATTGTGAATTTTCATAAGTTAATCAATAAAGTGTTAGTAAGTATTTGTTCATTCTATTTCTTGTACAATCTGTCAATATTTACAAGGTTTGGTTTAGTGGCAGTAGTGGTACTTATGTATATTCCAAATCTAAACGTACTATGATGATTTTTCATTAATTACGCAGGCACACAAAAAAGAAACAAGGTCGTGTACATTTGAGCAGCTATGATACCACCAGCATTTTGAATCGCTAAACCTGATGTCGCAGTCAGAATCACTCCATCATGTCAGGATTTCTCCTAAATCTGTGTTTTGATTAAGATTTTCATCGATTTTTAGCAATTTTTTGAAGTTAGGGAAAAATTCTGACGTGATGAAGCAATTCTGATGGCCGCATAAGATCCAGCGGCACAAAATACATTGGGATATCGTGCTCTGCTCAAATGCACATGACCTTATTTTTTGTGTGTGCCTGTGTTATTTGTTCATTCCGATGTTACCCTGCACAGTTTTTCGAAAAAAATTATTGAGTTTTGCGACGATTTTTAGTAATTATTTCCTCTTTCGAATTATATCCTGCACATTATTTCAATAAAATTCATCAGGATTTGTTGAGCTGAAGTGTACATTCCAAATCTAAACTTACTGCACCGATTCTTTATTAATTATTTGTTCCTTCTAATGCTTTTCTAAATGATTTTGCGAAAATATCAATCTGATTTTATTCCACTGTAATAATTGTATGTACATGTCAAATCTAATTTTCCACGATTATTTTTAATAAATTACACAGGCACACAAAAGAAAGTTCAAATTCAAAGATCATATCCCTTATATCTGTATGTATTTTGTTGCTCTGAATTCGTATTTCATATCAAAATGTTTGACGGCGAAATATCGATTAAATTAGTTGATTGGGACATGATATTAAAAAACCGCTGCCTAAGGAATCACTACTTCCACATCCAGATTCTTCATCCAAGTCCCTTTAAAGGAAATGTCTTGACTATATTCGCACTCTAGTATGTGGAAATTATTGGTCATAGAATTATAATAATATTTGGGACAGATGTCATAGAAAAGTTTGAGGAGTTGGTTTCTACCATAGTTATACGTTAAAAATGAAGTTTCTAGTTCACCCTACTTATTTTCTACTATTCACAACTTACCACCTCCCACCCCTTCAATGGAGTCATCTTAATAAGATGTCACTACAATACTTACGTGTACTAATTTTCAAGTGAATATCTCAATTTGATGTTATCAATCCCATTAATAATGAAGCGGAGGTGGTGGAGTTTGAAAAATATTATTAAAAAATTTGAGGCCTTGGCTTCTAGGACATACACCGAATTTCAAATTAAAATACTCTTACTAGCTTGCTTTACTTATTTTTCCCTATTTACCTCTACTTACCCCCACTCCTTCAACGCAATCATGTCAAAATATAATCTAGTTTCAGATATAGTTATAATACATAAATGTACCAAATTTCAAGTGAAATTTAAATTTAATTTTATCAACTCTTTTAATAAGGGAGTGGGGGCGGTGGGGGGCTGGAAAATATTAATTAAAAAACCTGAGACCTTCGCTTCTAGTATATACACCAAATCTCAAATTTCTGTACTTTTACCAGCTTGCTTTGCTTATTTTCCCTTATATACCCCTATTTAACCCCCAACCCTTCAACGGAATCATCTCAAAATACAATCTAGTTCCAGATGTCGTTATAATACATATGCGTACTAAATTTCATGTGAATATCTCAATTTTATTTTATCAACCCCTTGAATAATGGAGTAGGGGCGGTGGGGGCTGAAATATATTATTAAAAAATCTGAGGCCCTGGCTTCTAGTACATACACCGAATTTCAAGTTTCTGTACTCATACCATCTTGCTTTACTCATTTTCCCCTATATACCCCTATTTAACCCCCAACCCTTCAACGGAGTCATCTCAAAATACAATCTAGTTCTAGATGTCGTTATGATACATACGTGTGCCAAATTTCAAATGAACATCTCAATTTTATTTTATCAACCCTTTTCATATTGGAGTAGGGGTGATGGGGGTTGAAAAATATTATAAAAAAATCTGACGCTTTGGCTTCTAGTACATACACCGAATTTCAAGTTTCTGTAGTCTTATCAGCTTGCTTTACTTATTTTTCCCTATTTACCCCTATTTAACCCCCAACCCTTCAACGGAATCATCTCAAATTATAATCTAGTTCCAGATGTCGTTATAATACATACGTGTGCCAAATTTCAAATGAATATCTCAATTTTATTTTATCAACCCTTTTCATATTGGAGTAGGGGTGGTGGGGGTTGAAAAATATTATAAAAAAATCTGACGCTTTGGCTTTTAGTACATACACCGAATTTCAAGTTTCTGTACTCTTACCAACTTGTTTTACTTATATTCCCCTATTTACCCCAAATTAACCCCCAACCCTTCAACGGAATCATCTCAAAATATAATCTAATTTCAGACGTCGTTATAATACATACGTGTACGAAATTTCAAATGAAAATCTCAACTTTATTTTACCAACCCCATTAATGGGGTAGGGGTGGTAGGGGGTTGAAAAATATTATAAAAAAATCTTAGGCCTTAACTTCTAGTACATACGCCGAATTTCAAGTTTCTGTACTCTTACAAGCCTGTTTTACTTATTTTCCCCTATTTACCCCTATTTAACCCTCAACCCTTCACCGGATATCCTTAAAAAACAATCCAGTTCCAGACCTCGTTATAACATATACATGTACAAAATTTCAAGTCAATATCTTAAACCGTTCCGGAGAAAACGTGCGGACAAAAAAAAAGTTACAGACAGACAGACAGGCAGGCAGACAGACAGACAGACATACATACAGACAGACAGACAGACAGACAGACAGACAGACCGACAGACAGAAATTTTTTTTTCGCTCAAATTTAAAATCTCGACGTTTCATGACATTCTAAATCAATTTCAGGAATAAAAATTTTTGAAATTTTTTTTGCGATTACTATACTTCCAATCCACTACGTGGATGTGGAAGTAAAAATGCATTTTCTGCATAGAATGCATAGAATCACAACAAAACGCAATTACTGGACCAAGCTCTTTTATATTCTCTGATACTTAAACTACCCCTAAAGAGGGTGAAACAAGGGCCATTGTGGGTAAAGTTCACACGAAATGTGTTCATGTACCTAGTCAAAAGATTTCTTTCGCCCCAATAGTATTAACAAGAGGTAACATGATTATGTGGAAAACCGTCGTATAATAAGCAAAAATAAAAATTAAACAGTATTTTTCCCCTCTTTAAGACAGTCAACTCAAAAATGTGTTAACGTATTTTGTATAATAAATTCTCCAATAAATAGCACAAAATCTAGTGCAATAAATCACCAATTCCATTTGTTGTTTATATAAATAATTATTTTGAAAGGATACAAGCTAATCAGTAACAATGGGCTCACTTAGCTTTCTATATTCCATAAGTACACTCCACAAATAATCAAAATTATATTTGACCGAATATCCACTGCCCACAAAAAAAAAATAATAATTCCTTGGAGCGGAGAAATGTTCATGGAGTCAAAAGATTTTGTTTGTATAAAATTAGGAAATACTGCACTTCTGTTGCCTATTTCGAGCACTATTAAATTTACGCCCTGAAACGATCCCTATTATATTTTACGTCCTGGAACCACCACTAATAAGACGTTCCAATGCAAATTCCGCAAATTCCGCCGATTGTTGAGAAAACAATTTATTTGTTCATTTTATAACTGTTTTTCATCGCTTTGGTCCAAAAGGTTTTCACACAATCATGTTGCTTCTCTTTAATACAAGAGGCTTGTTCGGCATTTTTTTCTATTTCATAAATCGAAAGTGCAAGTATAAAATAATGGATCTGCAAAAAATCAGAATTTTGTTCGCACGTTTAGTGTCTTAAAAACAATTACAAACCTCCACCTCGCGAAAATGGGGCGTGACCAAGCGCTACGTCACTATACGCATAGACTCGGTGATCTCAGTCGACGCGTTACTTTTTAGTAGTTATTATCTATATACAAAGGCTTTTCGTAGGGGCGGTTTGTCGGGACGCGACCAGTGTCATTCGATTCGGGAATTAACATTGTTTGGGATAAATTCCGAGGGGTTCTTTTTAATGGTTTTTGAGTAATTAACGCGCAAACGTCAGCTACCTCTCTCCTCTTTTAAATTTAGAAACGGGCGGTTGATGGATTTTAGGTGAATATGAGTTGGCAAAATGTTACCAAATGTCAAAAAATGACGATTTGCCATCGCTCCTGTCGTGCTGAATTTTCGACTTTGACCTTGAAATTTACGATGTTAATTCATCACCGACCTTCTTCTTGCCATAGAGACATAGAACGAGCTTCCAATTGCCATATTTATTTAGTAACGAATGTTTGAATATTCCATGTATTTCGACGTTTTAGGTTAAATGTGTAAGGTTCCGGGAAGTCACTTTTGTCTCACTCGCAACGGGCCGAATTTTCGATTTTTTCAATACCACTTGGTATCACGAGAAAGCATCACTCTTTCTTTTTCCATGGAGACGTCGAGCGCCGTTGCACTCCGAGCATTTATTTAGTTATGGATTCTTGAATTACTCACGGTGTTCAATGTTTACAAAAATAGCCATTTTTATTTTGCACAGACCTAGTGGAAATTCCGATTTCCACTGTGGCACTTACGATATGGATGAAATGCCAATATTCCTCTTGAATTGTAGACCAAAATCGATCCTCCACTACAAGAATGAACTTAGATATGAGCGTTTAAAGATTTTATGTTTCCGAATTTTTTTCTCGCTCTTGCAGACCAGAATTTCCTAATTTCCCTCTACAATTTGGTATCAGGAGAAAGGGCCAATCCAGTTTTTTTCCATAGAGATTTAGAACGGACGTCCATTTCACGTATTTACTTGGTTATGAATTTTTGAAAATTCGATGTTATTCAATTTTTACCAGAAAAGCCATCTTTCGTTCGCCAGTGCCAAGCGGGATTTCCAGTATTGCCCATTCACTTTGGTATCAGAACAAAACTCTTCCTCTTTAATTAGACACCTTAAACGGCTCTCAACTCTACGTACTTACTTGCTACTGAACGGCTGTTAGTGGTCGCGGTGTCTCGGTAGATCTCCGAGTTTAAAGTTGCGTATAGAGACGTCACACACGGTCGCGCTGTTTTTGCAACTATTACTAATTTCAACCCCTTATATCTCGATAAAGGAAAAAGTTAATAATATGAAATTTGAAGTACATAATAAGAATATCGAGTACTATTATAAAAACTTATAAAGACCATATAAAAAGAATATCATGGAACAAACCTATTGGGGCGAAAAAAATAATAACATTCATCTAAGGCGAGACATTAAATATAATGTATTTGTTTACCAATCTCAGTATATCAAATTCTACATACCTATGACGATTTCCTTAGTTAGACGTCTTGATATAGCTGGCGTGACCGTGAATATCCTTAAAGTTTCTTTAACGACACGTTCTAGATATTTCATTTGCAGTAAGTCTTGTGGCGTTACAGGTCTTTCTTCTCCTTGAAATATTTCATCTAGTTCTTCTTGCACTTTGTCCTAAAACAAAATTAAACTTATAAAAATTATAGGTTTGAATTTTAACAGTGCATCTTCATTGTCACTGTACTATTCTGTTACCTGAATTTCTGGATGATTTCCTAGAAGGAATAAAGTCCAAGCGGATGTAACTGATGATGAATCATGTCCCTGGATAAATAATAAATTATTTTTAATACACCATCAATGAATTACTAAAGTGCTTGAAGTTTGAAAATTATAACTAAGGAATATTTTCGACAATATATTTCACATCTGATATCCAATATAAAATACATAAACGCTAAAATCCTCATGTATCTAGTAATTATTGTATTTATTTTCATAAGAAGATTGAAACACAAAATAACAAAGCAACCATAACACTATCAACTAACGGTAGAAATAGAAATAGTTTTTTTAATGTTATGAATTGACAAAGGATTTACAGAAATCAAATTAATTATTTGTTGTAATAGTGCATATTACTGATAATATTTCGATATTGCAGTCAGCGTACAATTAACTGACACTCTTAGCCCAATCAATAGGTAGAAGGGTATACCAAAATTCACATTCGAAAACGAAAACTACGGTTGTGTAAAAAAAAAATTCTAAGATTTGTGATTCGATGGATGCGATCTGAATTGGCGAACATAACCTAAAAATTTGAAAAGTTGAAAAAAAAAACAATTTTTCTCTACTCGCAGAAAGTTGAATGAGAAAGTTGTAGGTGCTAAAAAGATCTTTCGATCGTTATATTTTTAAGTATGAGTTGCGATAACACTTTTCGCTGCATTTTTTTCAAATTTACATTTAAATACTGACTATCGACCGTAAGTATAGCTCACGGCAAACCGAAAAAGCTTGTTTTTCAAAAATTTCAAAATATCTGTTATTTTTCGAGATATACCGATTTTTCGAGAAAAGGACGATTTCTAAAATCGGATAGACTGGTCACGCGGTGGGTTCTACAGTAACGGCTCATTTTGGACAAACTCAATTTATAAATTAAAGTAATTATGTTTAAAAAATTGCTTAAAAGTAGACACTCTTCAGGTTCAAAATGTGATCGCATTTTTGTAATAATTAAGTGGTAATTAATCGATAACAAAATAATCAACTTGATACTTGTTTGTCATACCCAGTGACATAGTCTGTAGGACTAGAATGACTGTTGCTGGTCCTCTACTAGCCAGGATACATATAAAATATATTAGTTTGATACAGGTACCTACTTGTACCAATTGTAAAACACATTTTGAGTTATTTGGTGAACAAATTTTTTCATATTACTTTCCTTGACTGCCAGAAACAGGATTAATAATAAATCTAGCTGCCAAGAATATGTCAGGTAATTCCAAGCTGGCTCCTGTTCTATTCAGTATTTAGCTAATAAATGCAAATAAATTGCATACATAATAGTTTTGTAGCGAGCAAGGCCTAGGAGCAGCGGGGAAAGGGGGTAACGCGTCAAGTGAAGAGAAATTTTCCTAATAAGCAAATTTTAGTCAAAAATATTATTCAATAATCTTGTAGTATTCATTTATGTACAACTTACACCTATTTTCAGTTAAACAACATCACCCAATTTGATAAAAATAGCTTATAATTAATCATAATTTTAGTACAATGCTGTTTTAGTAGATGGCACCACCTAGGTACAATTTAAAATTTAATATGAGGCGTTCAAATACTAATTCATTCGCACTATCTTTATCCATAATATAAAATAAACTTTGATATTTTACACTTATTGAACGTACTTATAAGACTAGATAATCAGAGTAGTTGGGAAGTTCTGTGTACATATCCTCACATTTTTTTAATTTTTTCAAAAATTTTACTCAAAATTATATAAAATATGACAAAATTTACAAGCTTACATAATATACTAATCGAATTTATACAAGCAAATATGAAAAAAAAGTACAAGTTTTATGTATATTTTATACAAGTATTAAATTCCATTTTATTCGAAAACTGTTTGTCTTAAAAAAATAGCATGAGGCCATTTTTATTTTAAATCTTATCTTCTTTAAAAAATAATTTAAGTTTTTCTTCATCCGATAAACATTTCTCGAGATATTTAAGAAAAACGGATTGCAAATAAGGTAGTATAATTTGGAGCATCATGAGACGCTCGGATCTGATTTGCCATTGCCCTATATTCGTGATCTTTCTTTACACCTCTGAGACATGGAGCTGTTACAGAAGCAAATAGATGGCGTATTGGTGTTCTCGATATGTAGGTCTGCAGAAGTTTCCTATGAATTTTCTGGACAATCCATCGCATTAACAGCTCAAATTTTCCAAGAGGTACGTATTCATCGTATTCTACCAAATCTTCTCATTTTTGGCCACAGCAACGGTAGAAAAAACAATGCAGAACGATTTATAGTATAGAGAAAACCAAAAAGCAAGAGGCGAAGTGGATGCCCTCAAAAATGTTGGTCTTATGCCACTAAATAGTTGATGGAAATTGGTGAGACTGCCTAACAGGGCTGACAGAAGCCTTGATGCCGTTAGACGGGCAGCAATTGGAGCGCAACTTGAATAATGGTTACGAATCATCTGGCAAGATGTTGTGGACAAGAAGGAAATATCATGTCTAGAATTGTAATGTGAGATAGAGGATCCATGTCTCATACATGCATGTATGTACATATATAAAATATTAGTTTTTTGGTTATAATTGTCTAGTACAAATTACTACAAATTTTACTAATACATAACTTTACATTTCACGTGTTTTCATCAGAATCTTAAGTTAGTTTTTCAACTTATAAATAGATATTAAATTATCGAAATTTTAATAATACTTATACATGCTCTGGTCACGTATAAAATAGAAGAAACTCACCGCAAACATAAATGTGTCCACTTCATCTCTGATATCCTCAAAAGAAAGATGGAATTTGTCGTTTTCTTTATTAATTCTTAATAGTAGATCTAAAAATGTGATTTTCCGTTTCTTGCCTAATAATTTTTCCTCTTCACTAAGTTCATTATCTGTATCTACATCCTCCAACTGTTTCTGTCTTTCTTTAATAACCTAGAATATAAGAAACCAAAATTAAACAGAATATGGAAATATTACTACAAAACAGAAACATATACCGGGTGTCCAAAAGTCTGGAAACGGTCAAATATCTCGAGAAATACACATTGGATCCAAAAAACAAATAACACGTCCTTAATAATTTTGAAAGCGCTATCCAATAATATCAAACGCGACTGCCACCCTCACCCCTTGGGGTGGATCGGGAGGAAATTTGAAAATCTTAAATGTGTACCCCTATTTTTTCCTGCAGAATCAGATACTTTAACTAAGAGTAGACTACTTTTGTTTGAAACATTTTTTTTATATTGCCATTTTTTTTAGTTATCTGGCGGAGTAAAATCAAAATTTTAAAACTTGGCGATTTTCTTACTCGAAAAAGAAGTTTGGACAAAAATTGCGAAAGGCAAAAAGAGTTTAGAATCGTCCAGGGAATATTATCAATTTTTCTCGGAATTGTCCAATGCGCTTTTTAATGCACTTGAAAACTCCACAATGTTTTTTTCTGCAAAGAGCATTGGAAAATTAAGAAAAAAATTGAGAATACTTCCGGGATGATTCCAAACTCTTTTTGCCTCTTGCAATTTTTATCCAAACTTCTTCTTTTTCGAGTAATTAAATCGCAAAGTTCTAACTAAAATTTTGATATTTCCTCGCTGGATAACCCCCACCCAAGGGGTGGTGGTGGGGGTCGCGTTTGGTATCATTAGATAGCGCTTTTAAAATTAATAAGGACGTGATTCTTCTTTTTTGGATCCAATGTGTATTTCTGGAGATGTTTCGCCGTTTCCAGACTTTTTGGACACCCGGTATATGTATGTTGGTTTGAAAAATATGTAACATTATGTTCTCGTAGAGCAATTTTATTCAAGTTTTCACCAAATTTTTGTTTTAGTGCACCATAAAGGTGATTGATAATATCTTGAGCCACGTGATAAAAAAATTATTTAATAATCACTGGATCCATTGCTACTTTAAATGTTCTCAATCACATTATTAGACTTACTGCCAATAGATGATCAGTATCTCATTTCAAGTCTATTGGATATGATGCCTAAGATGATTCAAATATGCTTTTCAGACAACCTTGACGTTACCTATGTCGATTTGGCAATAGTGAGGAAATTTCAATTATATTAAACAGACGCAAACTAACAAACATCAAATAACTTTTCACAGTAATGCGCTATCATCGTTTTGCATTATTTTTCTTGCAAATACGAAAACGAAGAGTATTCACCAGATGTATGACCCCTAACGCCAGCATGAACGGCGAGAATTGGCAACATTTCCAAGCTCCGTGTTTACTTTTTAGCATTGATGTAAATAGAATGTGAAAAATGTACAAGATTTTAAAGTATTTTTATAATTTTAGTAACTTATATTGATCGAAAACATCAAGAATTAGAGAAAGAATTTCATTCAATACAATTTAACATGGTAACTTTAAAAAAAAAATTAAAAAAGGTATTTACACAGAACTTCCCTCTTTATTTGTGCATGGCGGTCACTCTAAATTAATAATTACGAAATGACATTGAAAATAATAATAGAAATATAGTTATCACTATTATTACACAGAAAACCTGATGAGTTTTGGTCAAAAAAATATACAGAGTGCTCATCCGACAGCAAAAGTTCAATACTAAATAACACGTGCCACATATGGAAGCCTTGCGAAAATACCATTACAAATGTCCACCATGACTGAATTATTTCTTGGGATGACCACCCTGTACATTTTTCAATAAAAGTATAATAGGTGCATATGCCAAATATTATTGCCATCTGTCACATTTTCAATTCCGCATTCACGTAGTGGAGTGGAAGAATAGTGGTGGTTAAAAAATTTCATTTTTCTTTTAAATTTTTCAAAAATGTTGCTAAATTTCTTCTGAAATAGGCTTAGAATGTCACGAAACGTGGACATTTTAAATTTGAGCAAAACGGAAAGTAACGTTCTATTCTATTATAGTAGTGGCAATTTTTTTTTTTTGAGTGGTACAATTTTTTCAAGAATGGTAAAAAGAATTTCTAAATTTCTTTTTAATAGGTTTAGAACGTTATGAAACGTGGATATTTTAAATTTGAACAAGGAAAAAAAATGTTTCATCTATTTTAGTGGTGAAAAATTTTTCAAAAATGGTGAAAAATATTTTCAAAACAATTTTTTTTAAATAGGTTTAGAATGCCGTAAAACGTGGAAATTTTAAATTTGAACAAAGAAAAAAAATTTAGACGGTCCACCCTGTATATTTTCCAGTGAAAGTTTAACCATTTCTTCGCTCACAGTAGCGTCAACTACCTACCAAATTTGACTGCTCTTCGTCAAGTAGTTTTTTAGTTAATGCACCAACAGGCAGACAAACAGACAGACTGACGGAATTGAAAAACCTATATTTTCGTAATCTACGTGATCTGAAACGTCAAAATCCGAAAAAATCTCGGAGGGTGATTTTTTCTCGAATACAATACTTCCCTTCGGTATGCGAGGGAAGTAAAAGCAAAAGGTATTAACAAAGCCAATCACGTCTGCCACGTAAAAGGGTACAGACGAAATAGACTTAGTTATAAGATTGAGTGTTTTCTAATTCAACAAACATCAGTCACACCACCCTTCTAACGAAAGTAGTAACAAACATCAGTCACACCACCCTTCTAACGAAAGTAGTGAATACTGGAACTAAAATAACAATGTACAAAAAAGCTAGAAAACGCCACAATTTTAATAGTTGCTTATGTACAATGGAACGATAGTTTCTTCATAAATTTTTAATGTACCGTTTTTACTTAAAGCAGCTTTTAAAATTGTTAGTATTACAAATTTAAAAATATGTTGATGAAGAAGTTACCAATCTATTCACTAATACTAGTAATAAATTATCTTGAACAACGTTTAACGCTGACAGAAAGAAAGACAGGTAGCATGTTTTTTTAAAATTAGCATGGCCAAAGTTCAAGTCAATACGGGAAGAGACTAAAGTTGAGGGAATTTCAAATTAAATGACAGCTAAAGTAAGTTTTTTAAAAATTGCACGATATTTTTTCGTTTTTTTTTAACTGAGATATCGGCCGCCAAAGTGAGAGGTCAGAGGATTTCGCTACACGGCCTAGCTTCAAGGATCATATTTCCCTTGACCAGCCGCTGATACTGAGGTTCCGAGTCCTTGCATCGTAACACGTTTCCTACGAGTGTCTCCCATGATGGCACGAAGCCACGAAAGCCATGATCCAGACTTTGCCGGATGACGGAATTGCTCCGCTGCCCACCATAACCACGTGAAGGTGCCCTCGATGTAGACGCATGCAAGATGTAATCGCTCTGCATAGAACCTGAGCTTTGAATTCTTTGAAAGAAAATATCGTCTAGAAGCATGTACCAAAATATGAAGATTTATCACCGATAGTTTTCATTGATATACAAAGACTCATGAATGAGCACAGAATTAGAACATTTTTGGAGACCTGGCAGATACATGTACATATCAAGTTGAATGTCTGACATATGTGGTTATTGGAGTTGATAGATTTTTGGTTAAGTGAGTTATAGGGTTAGGTGGGTTATGGGATTATGGGGTTTAAGAGCTTGGTTTTCAGATTGCAAGTTCATTCTTAGGGTTATATGCGTTTAATTTCTTAAATTATGGGTTTTTTGAGGTTATGGCAAAATACTGATATGATGGGGTTAAACAGACCTCGTATTCGGATTCAGCGGCCACAAAAACATACAGTAAATATGGCCAGACCTTCAGATCAGAAAACAGTTTTTTGTCTGGCTGTGAATTATCAATGTGGAAGTAAAAAACATTATAGCACGTAAAAAAAATACAAAGTTAGCTTTACGTAAAACTTCCCCATTTATTTGGCATATTTTCTGCTAATTATGCTTTTAACGTTGAGGGATCATATTACATATTCTCCTCTTCTAGAAGTATATTAAGATATTTAGTCGCAAGAATGACTTTAAGATTAAGATGTCTTTTTAAATGAAATAATATTATAATTTAGGCCTACCTCTTCGGTAAATCCATGGAGTATTTTGAGATACCTGTCATGATCACGTCCCTTTTTCGTGAATTGGTAAATGAAATCATTCTGATAAAACGGGTTGAACATTCTTTCAATCACCCTTTCAAGAATTCTGAAAGCAAATTCGAACTTTAAACGCTATTTTCATGGAATGGATTTTATTGTACTTAAATAAATTACTATTATTTTATTTAATTCAAAACAAAATTTAAAAAAGTATATGCGCATTATAAAATAATTATAAAAAAGCAGATATCTTTGCTATGTGGAAAAGAAATCATTATCTTTTTAATGGAAAAATCTACTGGAAAAAAACTCTACATGAAGAGTATTCAAATTTTTGATAAGATTTTATAATAACAATAATACTAAGAAATGCTTCACCAGATAAACAGCTATCATCGGGAGACGACTAAATTCACCTTTCTTAGATAAGTATTGATATTATTCCATAGAACGTTCAACAATATATAAAAAAATATGATCAAATGGATAAAGAACATAATATTTATATCCAGTTTGAATTATGACTAGTTTCTTTGCTACTCTTATTAGACCGGTCGTCGTAAATTCAAAATCATCGATTTTGGTCAGAAATTCAAAACAGCAATTTTATTGATCTCTCTTATAGGAAAATTTGCACTGAACATGATTAAAAAATCTATAAAACGCAAGCTTCATTGTTAAAAACAATGTTTGATATAAAAAAATAAAGATTTTATCAATATTCGTAGCGACCTTCTATCTTTGACCGTTCAATTATTATAAACAAATTAAGGGTCGTAAATTAACTATTTTTTTTCTGTTCAATAAAAGGTTATGCGGATATTTTGTGGCCAAAATGTTGTATTTTGTTCAGAGAATTTACATTTTTTTGTTGGGTCGCGTATATTGCAATTGTTTAAAAAAAAAGCTAATTCGTTTATTAAGGACCTCGATAGAACCGGAGACATAGACCATTTTGCGTTTGCCTGTGAATTGTTTATTAATTAATTTTTTGAAAAAAATCTTGTCACTACATAAAGTTAATATATTCATCTAACTAGTTTTCAATTGACAGCAAAATTTTCAAAGTTTGTGTTGTTCATTTCCTGGATGTCATCATCCATAACAATAATATTCGGCTCATCGCAATTGAAACAATTAAAAAATAAAATAAAATACCTTTAAATGACTCTATAAACCACTTTAAACTACTTACAGTGCATTTGAAATGGAGCGCGCTTTGAATTTTATGTAAACAAAGTCGTTCCTACGCAAGTCACTCGGAGCGTAAACACAAAAAAACATTGCAGGGCGTACATAAATTAATTGCTATAAAAGCAAGAAATGTATGAAAAATACCAATGGATTTTGCTGTCAGTTGAAAACTAGTTAACGTAATATATTAATTTTATGTTGTCATAAGATTTTTTTCAAAAAATTAAATAATAAACAATTGATAGACCTAAATGCAAAATGGTCTATATCTCGGTTTCTAGTTAATGGATCGAGGTCTATCTAGGTTCAAAATTTTCCTTTTTTTATTATGTTTCATTTGTCGATAATTGCATTTCGATACGACGTTCTTAAGCAGAGATATTTCATTTGTTTACTAAGCAATTTATTAAAAAACGTTGGTGGGGGTAAGAACAAAAAAAAAACAGCACCAAGACCACATAGAGATGGTAATTCTTATCAATACTTATCGATTGCCGGGGGTGGATAGTGCAACCAATGCCATGGAAAGTCACAAATCTGTAATAAATGAATTCGTTTATTTGGTTAAGCAATTGCAAAATACTCGAGATATCGACACAAAAGAAAAAAAGAAAAACTGTAAATTCTATGAACAAAATGCAATATTTTGACCATAATAAAATATTCGAATGACCTTTTGTTGAATAGAAAAAAATTCTTAATTTAGGTCCCATAATTTGTTTATTGAAAACAGACAATTGAATGATCAAAGATAAAAGGTCGCTACAAGTCTCAGCCGACGCATATTGATAAAATCTCCATTTTATATATTTTGATTTTTTTGTCCGATGCACCGTTTTCGTTAAAAAGTCAAGGAACATTAACAAATGAGAATTTTCGTTAAAAATCATTGTTTTTAACAAATGAGTTTTATCAATGTTTTAATCTCACCATCGTGTTCAGTGCAATTTGTCCTATAAAATTAGTCACTAAAGTTGTTACTTTAAATTTCTCATCAAAAAGAAGTTATGGCGACCCATATATAGCAACACTATCTACTATTTTAAAATTTAATTAAATGTAGAATATGCACGGATTGTACGTTGAAATTTACAAAAAACATATTTAAAATGTTAGAATTTTCCATATATTAGATAATGTTAAAGATAATCTCATCTCATAATTTAATTATTGAACAAAATTCTTACCCGTAAACAGCCTTTACATATTCGGAGTCACAATGTTCCATTGCATTGATTTTTACTCCCATTGCAGTTTCTAAAATGAAAAGAAATATACGGTTTGTTAAAAGTCTATAACACTTCGTGATTATCTATCTAAAATAACTGGGCGATTGCGATTGCACGCAAAAGAGCAATAATAGGTACATATTAGGGCATCAAAGAAATGTTTTCATTTTTATCAAATAACTCAATGAAGCCCAAAAAGGGGAAAGAGTGCCCTAAACAACATACTAAAAGTCCTGGTGAGTGGATTGTCTGTCTCATTGACCATCCGTCTTCTGCTTTAGCAATACCTCCAGCTTTAACTAAATCGCTTATATGGAGCATATTAGTTTTGGCACACTAGCAATTAATTTTGACTACTAACTGACATGTCATAAAAATGAAAGTTAGGTGTACACAACTAGATTTTAGAAAAAATACGTTATAAGACTTTTTCTCACGACAGTACATGGGTGTTGAAACATTCTTTATAGGATTTTGCAAACAGCAGAAAAAATAACAATCTATAAAAGAAAAACTTTGTGTAGAAATATTAATGAAATCTTTGCATTTTTTCGATAACCTGAATTCTGGTTATGCTAGCAAATTAAAATCCTAAAATGAATTTGTCTAATTTCTTATTTGACAATTCTCATTCTAACACTAGCATCCACACAGTCCCCTACGGCCATGTAGATTAAACTAGTATCCACATAACCCCCTACGATTATGAAGATTCAGTTAAAAATGAGAACAAAGACCTAAAATGAATTTATTTATCTACCTTGTCTTAAAAAATTTTTCATTCCAATGGATTACATTTTCATGAAATCTATCATTCTGTTTCCTGGAAATGCTTAGCCTTTGAAACGTTTTTCGCCCTTATTCTGGAGCTCATCAGAAAGACATAAAGCCATTCATAAAGATGTTTCATGCAAAACCAAGACAATTTCTATGAATAAGTGTGAAATGATTATATTTGACATTGACTGATAAAAACAACCTCACCTATCTATTAGCTAACTAGTATTGGAGCCTATATACTCTATGCATGTTTAAAAATGAATTATTATTTGTTTGCTTATAATTGTGTTGAAACATTCTTTATAGGATTTTGCAAACAGCAGAAAAAATAACAATCTATAAAAGAAAAACTTTGTGTAGAAATATTAATGAAATCTTTGCATTCTTTCGATAACCTGAATTCTGGTTATGCTAGCAAATTAAAATCCTAAAATGAATTTGTCTAATTTCTTATTTGACAATTCTCATTCTAACACTAGCATCCACACAGTCCCCTACGGCCATGTAGATTAAACTAGTATCCACATAACCCCCTACGATTATGAAGATTCAGTTAAAAATGAGAACAAAGACCTAAAATGAATTTATTTATCTATCTTGTCTTAAAAAATTTTTCATTCCAATGGATTACATTTTCATGAAATCTATCATTCTGTTTCCTGGAAATGCTTAGCCTTTGAAACGTTTTTCGCCCTTATTCTGGAGCTCATCAGAAAGACATAAAGCCATTCATAAAGATGTTTCATGCAAAACCAAGACAATTTCTATGAATAAGTGTGAAATGATTATATTTGACATTGACTGATAAAAACAACCTCACCTATCTATTAGCTAACTAGTATTGGAGCCTATATACTCTATGCATGTTTAAAAATGAATTATTATTTGTTTGCTTATAATTGTGTTGAAACATTCTTTATAGGATTTTGCAAACAGCAGAAAAAATAACAATCTATAAAAGAAAAACTTTGTGTAGAAATATTAATGAAATCTTTGCATTCTTTCGATAACCTGAATTCTGGTTATGCTAGCAAATTAAAATCCTAAAATGAATTTGTCTAATTTCTTATTTGACAATTCTCATTCTAACACTAGCATCCACACAGTCCCCTACGGCCATGTACATGAAAATGTAATCCATTGGAATGAAAAATTTTTTAAGACAAGGTAGATAAATAAATTCATTTTAGGTCTTTGTTCTCATTTTTAACTGAATCTTCATAATCGTAGGGGGTTATGTGGATACTAGTTTAATCTACATGGCCGTAGGGGACTGTGTGGATGCTAGTGTTAGAATGAGAATTGTCAAATAAGAAATTAGACAAATTCATTTTAGGATTTTAATTTGCTAGCATAACCAGAATTCAGGTTATCGAAAGAATGCAAAGATTTCATTAATATTTCTACACAAAGTTTTTCTTTTATAGATTGTTATTTTTTCTGCTGTTTGCAAAATCCTATAAAGAATGTTTCAACACAATTATAAGCAAACAAATAATAATTCATTTTTAAAGTACATGGGCATATCAGAATTCTCTGATGACGAGTCTGAAGTTTCCACTTCGGAATTAAAAATGATGGATATTTTTTCTATTTTGTAAAATCTAGATAAGAGGCTCTTTAAAGGACGAAACAATTAAAAAAAAAATTAAGCCGAGACAACTATACATGCAGAATAAACACGAATAACAATTGAGATATGCCCTGCATTCCACCTGAACTCATTTGGGGGTATTGGCTTAGATATTTATCTCGCACTATATTAGACACGATGGAAGGATTGGAGGTATTTCCATGGCTCCTCACCATGCAGCCCTGCCTGTGACGAGCGAAAGGTGGGTTGAGTCATGGACAAATGAACTTTAATAAGACACAGACGCCCTAATACACATTAATATTTGGAACATTGACGGGAATTTGGCAAAACCATACCGTTTGCAGTAAAGTTCGAAGTGTTTATTGGATATACTTTATATATAAAAATTATTTCACCACCTACCTCCGTAATACAATGTATTTTAGTTAAAACAATGATTGCAAGAAGCTTTAAAAATAATTTAATACATGATTTGCCTATGAAGTAATTTTTACGAGTACTAAATCACTTGAACACTGTACTCGAATATTCACACTCGATTCGTGTTTCGCCAACCACATTTGCATCATCGGGACATCATTAAAACGAGTGTTAATAACTTCACTAACGCTGGTTTTAATCATCTACTGACGATTTCAACGTCCTTGGCGTTATGCGTGTGGAATGTTAACATTCACAGCGAGGGCTGCAGCCCACTCTTGGAGGTATATATTTTAAAAAGCTAATATATGTGATGGCGGTGTAATAAACTGAAACGTTAATATTTCCTCAAGTTACGAAAATAACAAAGAATTAAATTAAACCATCTAGTTACGGTGCATGTCAGTCATATCGTGAAGCTCTACTTACCACAGATAATATCCAGAGCACAGTGGGTTACGTACGGAAAGAAGTCGAAGAAATGTCCATCGGCCAAAGGCAAAATCTGCTCTGCAAGCATTTGACTTTTTGCTGCAAAAGTTTCGCTAAAACTGTCCAGGATTGAGAAGTGGAATGTAGGGGTGAGTAGTTTTCTGTGAATGCGCCATTTATTCTCTGAAATAATAGAGATGTGCAAATGAGTAACTTTAAGAATATCTTATGCGGTGTTTATAACATATACTTATACGGTATTAAAATAGAATGTAATCAGTTATAAATATATAATAAATAGGAACAAAGGAAATAAATACATTGCCAGAAAATATTTCAATTCTTACAGAAATATAATTAAAGATAGGTGTAAAAATATGTAACATTCTCAATAACTACTTTGCGGACTAAATGTCACGATCGATAATAAATTATAAGAAAGGCAATATGCACAGTACGTACAGAATGACAATATATTGTTATGTTATTATAACTTTTTAAATCTTATTTTTTTTCATTATTAAAATTGCCTGAGCGCCAGTCACGCTTAACCCCGCGACAAGGTATTATGCTAGCTCACTTTAGAACATGAGAACCTACCGCTCGCCTGCCTCTCACCTCAGGAATAAGTTCTACGGTGCTCTGTAAATAATGTTAATCTCGATAATAAAAATCAAAGGAAAGGCCCATTCAAAATTACAAATTTAATAAATAAAATCTGGGAAAAGTGTAAATGAGACTGAGATAAACTATTCTAAAAATTTAAAACTAATGGCCTTTTTGATTTAAAAGATATCTGTTGCAACCTTTATTATATTTAGTTTCCATTTAATTTTCGCATTTAAGCTTAAATTGGTACAGTGTTTTTGTTCTTACTCCGTCCTGGATGTAAAGATCGCTGCTTCCAACTTTCCGGCCTGAGATGTAGACCCGCTATTCTGTCAATACTTCAGATCTGTGAATGGCTGCTTGATTTCTTGCGTTTTGGTGAAATTTGTTTTACGACGAATTATGCACTTTGTTTTAACGGATACACTTCCGAACTTTATTCTATTTGTTAAGGTAAGTACTGAATTACCAATATTTTGTGAGAAACTGCTCACTTGTATCAGATTTACATAAATTGTTTATAAAAAGTAGGGTTATGTTTACACAATTTTATAAGAAGGTATTTGATTACCTTTGACTGCCTTTTTTGCTCCTAATTTACTATTTGACGTATTCCACGTACTTTAAAGATACTTTTAGACATTCACTTTATTATTGATTTAAGAAAATTTGATTTAAATTGAATTTATTTTGTAAAATTTTGTGGAGCTCAAAAAACGGCGTCTTTTCTATACCCACGCTTGAACAACTCTCTTTTTTTTCTTAATCCTTAAATTCTATTGGCTTAGATGTGACATTTCTAAAAACTAAAGCAATCTAGTTTTGACATTTTTAAAATTTATATTTTTTATATTGAATTTTCTTGTAATTTACTGAATAAATCTTTACTCTGATTATGTTTTAATCTTTCTGACCTTCTTCTGAACATTTTGATACCCCATACATGTCTCTAGGAGTCTTATTAGTAATTTCGATAACTTTTCATAAAATTGTTCACAATTGCTTAAAACTACTAAAATTACTTTACTTTTCCCATTTTAACTTAAATTCTAATCACCAACTATCGTTTTAAATCATATAAACACCATTTTTAACATTTATAACATTAATAATAATAATCATGCATTTTTCAGGTATGCCTACGATGCAATGCTATGTACCAGTCCTTGGGTATGGTATTCGAAATATGCTATTACACCAGATCAAACTACAAAGTGGTCTCTATAATTACAAAACGAATAAACTTACACAAACTCTTTGTTTGACATGTTTTATGCAACTTTTATGGAGAAAGTCCTAACCAAAGATTACTACCAACCATTTTATAAAATTTCTACTATTAAAAATGAACACATTCCAGTGCTTGATGTGTGGTTACATACACTTCGTAAGTCTTTATAATCTTATCACTGATGTTAGTCATTACGAGGCTTGAAATTTGTATTTTCAATAATTTTACGTTAGCTGCGGGAGAGTTTTTCACTATCTTATAAAGTCACTGAGTTTAGGTCTCTCATTTGATTTTTATAGTTAAAATGTTATTCATTAAGCACTTTCTTAGCCTATTACCTTTATATTTAAAGTTTCTTTGTGAATACATTCTTTTTAAAATGTTTATTTTGTATTTTGTAGGTTCTACGCTGGGTTCCAACTACATCTATGCACTCTGGTAGAACACTACATATGTTTAACTACTTAATATTGTTACATAAGCCTTTTGTAAGTTAAACGATGTACCAATATCCTTTTTTAATATCAGGTATGTTAAATATTTAAATTAATAAAATTAAAATTAATTGATATTCAGTATAATTCAAACATTACTGCTACGCGTTACTATTGCCTATACATTTTGTATGAGCCCTTCTTTCTACCATTTCACCTTACCATATTGAAACTTAGTACCGTTGTAAGAGGCCACGTTCAACATTCTCTCATGTTCTGCGGTGAGGTAGTTTCTGGCTTAAACGTTCTAATTTACTATATTTTAATTTACGTTATGAGTTGCTATTTTGGCAAATCTTTATTGATGAACACTTTATTGTTGTCATTGTGAATCAATTATTTTGTAATTTATACCTTACTGTTGTAAAGTTTAACTTAATTATAAAATATCCCAATATCATAATAATATATATAATCCTGTTCAGCTTTTTTTCTATTGGCATTGGATTTCTCCATTAGCCAGTTACATATTAAGTATTTATTGCTTTATTCATTCGTTAATAACTAACCTAATACAAAACAGCCCAACCAAATAATATACACAGGATGATAGTTCACAAGTACACTCTCTTCTCGTCCAGGGATCTGTCAGGACATTTCTATACAGGTAGATCACGGATAGGGGGTAAATAGGAGAGACAATTAAGGATTACGAAGCTAACCTAACATAAAACGATGTTAAAGCAACAATTTAATAGTGTTCATGCAATTAACCAATACGTTGTAGATTTGTATACTTTTAAGGGACAATAGGTGAATAGCACTAGTTGGTAGAGGAACTTTGATGTCGACTAAGTTATTTAACATTGGATCGATAGCCATTTGGTGATCCTGACAATTAAAGAAAATATAGTTCAGATCGCCCGTAGTACCACATGTACTACAGATATCTGAATCAACTACACCAATTCTATTTAGATGTTTTGGGAAGCAAGCGTGACCGAACCGTATTCTGCAAATTGTGATGATAAATTTTCTAAGGGCGTTAATGCCCTTAAACCATGGTGATTTGGGAATATTACTAACGACTTGTGAGTACTGGCTCGAAGGGTTATCTAATTGATAGTGTTCATAGGATATTGACCAATTATTGAATGCTTTGAGTCTGAATGAATTTATAGCGTCCGATAGGCATATTTTAAAATTGGTATTTAAGTTAGATAAGGCATTTTCTTTAACAAGGTTGTCAACATATTCATTTTCTACATAGTCTTTAACCAAAACAAAATTAACAAGTATATTATTCTTATGTAATTCACATAAAAGAAGATTTATATGGAGGACGTACGTATTCTTGTGGATGTAATTAGGTGCATTTTATACTACCTTCTAATACTACCACGAACGCTTAAGGAGTCTGTATATATTATTGCATGCCTAACTTGATTTTTTTAAATATATTCTAGGGCTTTAAGAACCGCTATGGCTTCCCCAACAAATACAGATGTATTTTCTGGTAATTTCATTTTGTGTTCAAATTGTTTAGATGAAATATAGACAGCACATCCTACGTTTTTTGAAATTTTCCATGCATCCGTATAAATTTGTAAATAACTAGAGAACCTTGATTCCAGACCTTTTAATATGTTTAAGTTAATTCTAGGAACGTCAGAATATATCGGGATTACAACAAAAGGTTTGCAGAATAGGTCTTGATATGCTAAATACCCATATGGGATGTTAGAGATTAAAAGCAAGTTATTTCTATAGTCATAGGTAGTCAATTTAGAAATTTTCAAAGTTATGGGTAACTGCTTGTACTCAGCCTGCAGGACATATTTTTCGCTAAGGAATTGTCTACGATATTGCAAGGGAGGCTCCTGCGTTTCTACATGAGGAATTACTGGGGTAGGTTTCCAATACATGTTTGTTTTGAACAGTATCGAATCTTTTTAAGATGGAATTACTGGCAGATCCGTATAAAATGAATCCGTAATCGATTATCAAGTGTATATAGGATTGATAAAAAATCAGTAACGAATTTGGGTCGGCTCCCCACCAAGTTTTACCAATCATTTTTAGGAAATTTATGTCTGTCTCACACTTAGTTACAATCATATCCACGTAGCTTCCCCAATTGAGTTTCTTGTCAAGGATAATTCCTAAATAGGTAATTTTATTTTCATAAGGATAAATATGGTCACCTAATTTTAATTGGATTACGGATGGAGTATTGTGTCCCTGTTCAGGTATACCATGAATGATTATCGTGGAGGTATTTGCCTGAGATATTCAGTTTATTTCAAGCTTTGGAAGTAGTCAAACTGCCGAGATGTAGATGTCAAAACATATGTATAAATGTCCTAAAGTTTGATATAACTGTTAATATTATAAGCGTTATTACATGAATTGTTTCTGGTTTCATGGAACAGGATAGTCGAAATTAAAATAACATTACTGAGATAGTGCAATGCAGATTTTCACGGCCGTTATCCAATGAAGTAGTTTCTTCCGGGTTTTGCCGCGGTCGTCGAACTTGACTTGACGTTTCGCTGATCATGCTGTCAGCTTCTTCAGAAGGGTTCCAAATACTGTCTTTGGAACCCTTCTGAAGAAGCTGACAGCATGATCAGCGAAATGTCAAGTCAAGTTCGACGACCGCGGCAAAACCCGGAAGAAACTACTTCATTACTGAGATAGTTATCCTTTACGTAATGTGCATGTCTCTTTTGTACCAATATTGTGACATATATCTGGAAAAGTAATCCTTAAGAAATATATGGGGCACTCTTTGGGAAAATGCGACCCCACTTTCTGCAAAATTCGAACCTATAAAAATATTATTGCAGGGCATGAAAAGATCGGAAAAAATGTTCACTTTATGAATCTGAGTGGCGCAATTTATAATTTTTATGTGTTATGGGTGGCTCAGCCCTAAAAATCAAAAAATGATAATTATTGTTTATTTTAATTTTTGGGACAGCATCTTATTTTTTGAGTAAAAAACAAAAAAAAAATTCTCTTGAGTTTTTTTTTTAGTTAAGTAACCTTTTTCAGTAAAACTGGGTAAAAAAAATCTTCGATGTTAAAATTTAGAGAATTTTTAACTCCAAAACAACGCACAACTAAAAAGCGTGCAAAATCGGGACGTTAAAGTACTAGTGCTTTAAAGTTGATTAGAAAAACAAAAAAAAATATCTCATAAGTTTTTTTATAGTTAATCTTTTTCAGTAAAACTGGATCAAAAAAATCTTCGATGTTAAAATTTAGAGAATTTTTAACTCCAAAGCAACGCACAACTAAAAAGCATGCAAAATCGGGCCGTTAAAGTACTAGTGCTTTAAAGTTGATTAGAAAAACAAAAAAAAATATCTCATAAGTTTTTTTATAGTTAATCTTTTTCAGTAAAACTGGATCAAAAAAATCTTCGATGTTAAAATTTAGAGAATTTTTAACTCCAAAACAACGCACAACTAAAAAGCGTGCAAAATCGGGACGTTAAAGAACTAGTGCTTTAAAGTTGATTAGAAAAACAAAAAGAAAAGTCTCATAAGTTTTTTATAGTTAACATTTTTCAGTGAAACTGGGTCAAAAAAATCTTCGATGTTAAAATTTAGAGAATTTTTAACTCCAAAGCAACGCATCACTAAAAAGCATGCAAAATCGGGCCGTTAAAGTACTAGTGCCTTAAAGTTGATTAGGTAACAACCAATTTTAAACAATGATAAATACACAGGTAATCAGAACTAACATTTATTTACTTAAATGAATATGAATCGTACAATTGGGCAATATATGTGTTTGAAATTAGCAACCCAGAAGCATTAATCATTGAATTCCAACCGTCTCTATGTTACCGATTAAAAATGAAATTCAGAGATTACCTTGTAAAATGAATCTACATTAATTAACTTTGCAGTGCAGGTATAATAAAAAATAACGTATAATGCACGTGTATAAGTTGCCTTAAAAGCACTTACTCCTTTAGGACCCTCCTCGCTACGCTCATCGTGCCCTAAACCAGTGCGTGCTTTAAAGGCTTACCTATACAGTTATATTATATTTAAATACCCTCGAGTGCTGAAAAAACGTTTTAAAAAAATACATTTGTTATGAATTGTTCATATCATTGAAACATATTCTTTATAGGATTTTGTAAACAGCAGAAAAAATGACTATCTATAACTAAAAGAAAAAAAATATTAATGAAGTTGAGATTGTTTTTTCTTTTTTTTTATCAATCAATGTCAAATATAATTATTTCACACTTATTCATAGAAATAAGTCTTGGTTTGGCATGAAATAACTTTACGAGTGGCTTTATGTCTTTCTGATGAGCTCCAAGATAAGGGCGAAAAACGTTTCAAAGGTTTTTCCAAGAAGCAGAATGATAGATTTCATGAAAATATAATCCATTAGAAAATTTTTTAAGACAAGGTAGATAAATAAATTCATTTTAGGCCTTTGTTCTCATTTTTAACTGAATCTTCATGATCGTAGGGGGTTATGTAGATTCTGGTTTAATCTGCATGGCCATAGGGAACTGTGTGGATGCTAGTGTTAGAATGAGAACTGTCAAATAAGGAATTAGACAAATTCATTTTAGGATTTTAATTTGCTAGCATAACCAGAATTCAGGTTATCGGAAGAATGCATGTAAGATTTCATTAATATTTTCACACAAAGTTTTTCTTTTAGTTATAGATAGTCATTTTTTCTGCTGTTTGCAAAATCCTATAAAGAATATGTTTCAATACAATTATAAGCAATCAAATAATAATTCATTTTTAAACATTGTTCACAACAATTTTTAAATAAATAATACAGCCACACAAAAAAAAATCTTTCTGGACTGAGGATCTGACCATGCTCAGTATATGTTCTTAGAGTCCCTGAATCCGAATTCGGGGTCTATTTAACTGCATCGCGTCAGGATTTTGCCATAACCTTATAAAACTCATAATTTAAGCCATTTCGACATCTCTTCACATAAATCGCTGTTACTTTTTCTAGACAAAAATGACTCCATTTCTTTTATGCTAGATCGATTGCAAACTAAATTTCCAATCCAATGATGCAGGGCACGATATTCTTCCGAAGCTTTTTAAGTGAGATATCGGCCGCCAAAGTGAGAGGACCGAGGATTTCGCTTTTCGAGCGATACGGCCCAGCTTCGAGGTCCATTTCTGCCAAACTAAAGTTAGAAAAAATCTGAAAAAATTCAGGGGTACGTAGAAGGATGTAAGAAATCGTTTGGCGTATCTGAGGTCGATGCGTGCCTTGGTTTTCGAGATATGGCCGCTCGGAGTCACCGGAAGGTGAAAATAGAATTTTTTTGCCGCTTCCCGAGGCTATATGTCGAATACGAAACGAGAAACAGAGCTGCGGTTTACTCTGTTCGATTTCTCCCGTCTTCCTACATATCTCTGAATTTTTTAGAAGCATTACCTTAGAAATTTTGCAAAAAAATGCCAGCAAAAATCTCCCCCGCCAAACGATTTCTTACGTCTTTTTACGTACCTCTGAATTTTTTCAGATTTTTGCTAACTTTCGTTTGGCAGAAATGGCCCTAGACGCTGGGCCGTATCGTTTAAATTATGGGTTTTTTGAGGTTATGGTAAAATCCTGACGTGATGTAGTTAAATAGACCTTGGATTCGGATTCAGCGACCCCAAAAACATATAGTGTGCATGATCAGATCCCCAGGCCAGAAAGATTATTTTTTTGTGTGTGGCTGTGTAATTATATCGAACATAAAATAGTATGACTTTCTCGCTATTAAATATTAAAGTAGATTTTTAATGGATTACATTTATCATCCGCGAAAATGAGTGACAAAGTCCAAAGGACTCTGCCCACAATAAATTTAGTTTTCAGTGAAAAGTTTTGTAATATAGTGTAATACGTATGTACACGTATGTGATGAAATATCTTAGTAAGACCCCAAAAATTGGGTGGCTTTTAAACCACACCTATCAAAACTAGATCACTACTCACTACTCAATACAAAAAAAAATGTTTATTAAGACCATTAACACCCAATTTTTACAAATTTCTGATCAACTCTTAATAATTTTGAAGGTAGTAAAAAGTTTGAACATAGTTGTGAGCTTCATTGGACTTAAATAATATATTCTTAATTCTTGAAGTTTTTGCTAAAAAAGTTAATAACTTCTTGAATGCCTAAATTGAAGCCTATTGTCATATTTAATAAGCTGTATCACAAGACCGTTCCACCGAAACCCAAATTTTATTTGAAGCGGGCATGATCTTTTTTTGCATTCAGAAACGCTTATTTTAAAAAATGAAGGATGCCATTTTATAGAGCGACCACAAATGTATAAGGTTCCGTAAGACAGATGTTATTTAACTGTAAAATTTAAAAATAAAAGGGCGATAACAGTTTTGCGTTCACAGAAATCTATCCAAACTTTGTTTATGTAAATTTGGAAGCTACACGAATTAAAAAATAAATCGGAGATTCTCTTTATATTGTATTCTATTGCTCTAGTCCTTGAACAAAAACGGAAATTTTTACCTCTGGAGACGTTGTTTTCACAAATACGAAAACTTTTGTACACAACACTTGAACACCAACATTTGACGCGGGTTTCGCTAACCATGTTAGCATAAGCGGGAGATAATACATTTTCATTGTCTTCTCATGATCCTAAGGTGGTTAGTGGAACACACGTAGACTGTTGGTATTTGAGTATTAAAATATTTTTTCACACATGCATGCAAATGTTTATGCGCTGACACATAACCACTTTAAGCCAAACCTGGTTTTACCACATAACCTATAGGTAATTCAGACCTCTGCTTATTACACTGCATTAATATACGAAGAGCTTTAATATGAGCAAATGAAAACACTCAATAATCTTTTACAAGCAAGTTGCTCCGATGCATTTTTAAATAAAAATATTAGAAAATTGATTAATTATTAGCTACCATTAGCAGTGAATAGACCATTTCCCATCCATGGCTTCACAAATTTGTAGTTTGGTCCTCTATTGATGTTATCACTGCTGTTCAAAACCAACTGTAATATAGAGAACAAAGAAATTAAAAATGTTCTATATTTGATATGAATATATACTAGTTTGTTAATGACCATAATGAAACAAGGTACGAAATGCTTACTTCAACGTGTTCAGGTTTCATAAGATGTATAACTGCTTCTGAACCTCTCCAAGATCTATATACCGGACCATTTCTTATACTCCTACGCAGATATTCCTTAAAGAAGTCTGAAAAATATAATTTCTTTATTTAGAAATCTTCTTAAATACATTCCAGTTTCGAAATTACATATTATCTGTTATATGCATAGCAACCATAATTTTGTATAATAAAAAAAAGGAAACCAACGATCATTTATGAAGTTCGGATATCCTATCATCACACTACATGTTTTTTACTTTTGCACTTATACAAATTCCGTATTTAAATAAATTAAATGATGAGAACCTTCGTCACAATATAGTTAAATCGATGAGAATATGGAAAATTGTATAAATTTCCTAAGTGCATTTTTATAAAATTTATATGTTTAAACGCAAATAGCTTCTAGGCTCTTATGATCTTGAAAAAAGATAGACGAAACTAATTAATATACCTCGACTTGGCACATATAGTGAGAGGCCACTTTATGCACAGACTCTTCCGTCGCTAGTGTAACAGATGATTAAAGTGAATTGAGATATTCTTTATCTCAATCATTTATTGCAGCAACGGCGAAAAAAATGTTTGAAGCAGAACTTCTAGCATTGGAGCTATTTTAGACATGTGCATGATCAGAAGAGTCCGCATCTTCAGTTTTTGCATCTCAAATTTTAAACTGTATGCCTATGGGTATTGATAACTTAAAGATTCTCTAAAAGTGATCGAGAAGTACACGAAATTCATTGGTATACATTTACAACAAATTAAGGGTACCCAGCTCAACACCTTCCCGTGCCACAAAAGGTTTGAATTTTTGCATGATGCTTAATATTCGGGGTGTTTGTTAACTATCTTGCGAAATATCACATAAAGCAAAAAAATGAATAGAAGATAAAGCGAAGTTAATCCATAAGTAATTGTCAAAAATATGGTCTAATGTAATTTTATTGTAGGATGTACCGATTCGTGAGGAATTGCATAGATCTACATTAAGGTAACTACGTTTGTTTTGAAAAATATGTTATCGATTGTTTTTTATTTAGCGCATAAATAGACCTTAGCTAAAGTTTAGGGCTTGAAATGTTCTACAAGAACCAACTATACGAATAATTTTATGTTAATAGGTAAATTTTTTAAAATACGAAAAACGTAAGACTTTAAGAAAGGTTGAAATGTGCTATATACTGTTATGTACATTATCTGCTCTGAACCTGAAAGGTGTTTTGTCAATTGCCTTGCATTTAGTTGTTGCCTAAGGTTCCCAAGATTTTTACAAAGGTTGCGATTTATCTGATAGCTAATTTTTCTACGTTTTCAGATGTTGATTTCGCATTTTCTAGGTACTTTGTCATAATGCAGATTAATATGTAGGAAAGGACGACCAAGCATATGAAGACAAGAATATCATAGGAAACACCTTACTCCACATGGACAAACTGTAACGGAAACTCGTTAAAAAACTTGGCACATCTGTTCGATCTAACAGTTAGAAACACATGGAGCAAGACAATAACCTTCCTTAATACCTGGATTAAAGGGTGTGTTCTGCAGTATCACATTATCTGCATTTATAATGTTCTGCTTTGGTCATATTCTAGATGATATCTCAAGGAGCAAGCTTTACATCAAACTTTTAGAGTTCTAGAGGTCTTGTGGTAATCTTTGTCGAATAAGTTATGAATTTTGTGCTTGACTTTGGCCTGAAGCGTAATAAATTGTTTAAATAACTTGCAAGTTCCATTAGCAAGCTCTTAATCAACAATATTAAAAAACCAACTTCAGAAATTAAAAAAGGTGGCACCGTTAGAAATTTATAACAAAATGTAATTGTTTAAATAAATTATAATTGTTTAAACAATTTATTAACATTAAAAATATATAATGTAACTAATTAATAACAATTTGTGCAAAGAGAATCTCAAATAAACGATAATATACGTCAAAATTGTGTGATACTCTACTTTTGCCCTTATGGGGCTCTATAAATGAGTCTCACGAGGCATTAATTAAAAAAGGAATGATTGATTGATTAATTTGTATTCTCTAGACAATTCTGAAAAGGAAACGTCTGCAATTTTTATTACACAACATTTTGATGATTCTCTCGCAAATTTACGAAATAATTGCTTTTACCCATAAGAAATACATAGAAAAATTTACCCATTTTGAAGCGCGGAAAGGGGCTGAGCTAAACACTCAAAATTTTGTGTGCTTTTTTTCTTTTTATATTAGAACACAATGAGGGGGTGAGAGGACCACGTTTAAAAGAAAATCCACGCCTATAGCTAAGGGCCTCGCTAACGCGCAGCTAGTAGACGGAAGCATCCTCAGACATCTGAATGTCTGAGAGACCTAGATGTATAACAAGTAAGGGGACCTCTACACGGAAAGTAAAGACGTCTACTTGAAAAGTTTTGGCAATTGGAATTTTTGGGAAAGAACAAGGTGTCCACCTACTAACATTCTTGATGTTCCTATTCTTTTATACTTCAGAATAGTCAAACGAACTATTATAAATAAACTGTCTCAATTATATAGTATTAATGCAAGATAATGCATATCGATAGCAACATTCATTCTAGTTCGTTCGTTGAGCGTGATCTCTACGTCATTCGAGGTGGGGGGCAGCGAGGACTCTTGAGTCTTGTTGTGTTGTATATTCAAGTCAGCAAAAAGAGTCGCAAATGAACTTGGTCTGATATTCGACAAAAGACAAGGAGGTCGGTGCAATGCAGTCAACTTTATTAAAAGAACAAATAAAATCTGCAGGAACATATGTAAGTATATTAGATCCCCTGTATGATGAAATGGGCCGATTGGCTTGAGCATTACAAGCTCACGAAATTACATAAGAACGTCAACTATTAGCGCGAAAGAAAAAAGGAATGATAATTTCAGAAGTACAATAGGGTAAAAATGCATGATACTCACTTTTTCTTCCAGCCTTAATCAGACACAATTCAGTGCCTACTAATGGATAACATGCATCTCCCCCAAAGCCATCTATTTCTTTTGCTACTCTTCTCTTCTTTTTGTATTTCTCTATTAATGGAATTGCGGGTAAAATAATAACAATTATTAAGAGAACGAAGGAGATTAGATCCATATTATCTGTAAAGAAAGACCAAATAAATACATTATGATTAGATTTATTATATTTATATTTAAAACTACACAATGCTCTTCGAGTAATATGAATTCTAATATGACATGATTTTTGAGTAGATTCTGAATCACACTAAAAATTGCCATCACATATACTCAATTCTTCAAGAAGTTGCAAGTTCAAAAGCATGATATGAAAGAACTATTCAATAGTTTATAAAGTTGCTAAACGATTATTATATAGTTTCTTTAAATAAAATGCATAGCCAGATAAGCATTGTGAAGTATTGTAAAAAGACGAAAAAAAAGAAAACACCGGACTTGCTGGGTTGAAGAGTGGATTGGAAAGAGAAACGAGTTAGGAGGATATTCTCAATTGTTGTCTGAACTGAGGCTGAAAGACTCAGAATACTATAAAAAAAATTCTTCGAATGTCTAACTCTGATTTCGAATTTCTTGTGGAAAAAGTTAAACCAAAAATAGCGAGGCAAAATAAGGTAATGCGTGCTGCAACCTCAGCCGGTGGGAGGCTGGCTGTAACTTAATTGGCAATAAATCAACAATAAGCCTTAAATATATAGCGTTGAATCTAAATCATTGTACTTCTCGCTGGAGACTTTAGCAATAAATTTCCTGTCTGCCGGTACACCTAGATTTTGTCTCAACAGGTTGAAATAAATATGTTCAGACAATGGTCTAACAAATTGCGAGAGCGGTGTCGTGACATCGAATGTCCGATCTAGCGACACTGCTCTACATACAATGATATTCGATCTAGAGATATGATCTAGACACATTTGTGTCTGCTTGTATCCATTAATATACGCAGCAGGTACCGGTTTAAAAAGCCATAATTTTCGATTCTTTATAAGTTAATCAAAGCTTTGTGAGCGACACTTGAGGGATGTTGCAATCACTGCTAATCCTACACATTCCAATCAGCTTGCATACACTCTGGGCAGATCCATCTACACCACCCCTCATGCGGTCCGTGGTCGGATTGAAAGGTCTTTGGATAATAAAGAGCCCACCCTGCGTGTCCTCATAGACACAGAAGGTTCTTTTGATAAAACCACCTTTCCAAAAATTACAGCAGCACTTCTATTATAAGACCGATGATAGTTTATGGAGCCATTGTCTGGTGGCCTAAGAGTCAGCAGACTATAGTGAAACGTAAGCTCAGCCAGGTACAACGAGTAGCCTGTTTAAACACAATTGGAACTATGAGAACGACACCAACAAGAGCAATGGCAGTAATGCTGTGCCTTGCACCACTAGACATATATCTAGAAGAGGTGGCCCGAACTACTGTGGCACGCCTTAAATCCGTTGGTATACAGTCAAACATAGGATGTGGAGCGACCAGATGCCGACTGTGGAATGAGGCAATCAAACAGATGCCACTGGTATTTCTCCACAGTTCATATTTGATAGACCCTATGTAATACACACCAACAGTAGCATGTGGCTGTCAGTGAAGGAACAGTTAACATCTTCACAGACGCATCGAAAAAAAAAAGAAGGAACAGGTTGTGGGGTATACTCCAGGAATCTGCAAATTCAAATTAAATGGACTATGGATAAACAAGCCAGTATAACACAAACAAAACTGGTGGGAATAACCATAGCCGCAAAAGAAATTTCCCGTAGACAAATAACGGAAAAAACAATCAGAATCTACACTGATGGTAGACAATCACTACTGGCTCCACAGAGACACAGAATAACAACAGGGTCGGTCAGTATGGGAATGCCATCAAGCATTTGTGGACATCTCCAGCATTAAAAGTGTCATTATATGATGGGTCAAAGGGCATGCACAGTGCAGAGGAAACAGGAAAGCTGACAGTTTGGCTAAGAAGGCAGCCAGTCTAAGTATACTTGGACCTGGCCCTTCTAACCTACTGTGGACCTCAGCAATAATGCTAATGATTAAAGAAAATACCCACAAAAATTTAAAAAAACTGTGGGAAGAAACTCATAGTCGTTAGTTGGCCGGGGATCTGCTTAGATACCCCGACAAGAATACAACGATGATCTATCTGGCAATGTCCAGGAAGAACCTGCGCTTCGCGACAGGAATTCTTACCGGTCATTGCCAGCTGAGAAAGCACCTTTATAACATGAAGTTAAACGACACACCCCTATGCAGAGGTTGTGAACAAAAAGACGAGACTGTTCAACGCGTACTCTGTAAGTGCCCGGCAGTCTCCTCTAGCAGAGAATCCATTTTGGGAGAACGTTGGCCTACTTTGGCCCACTTGAAGGATATTCCTCTAGGCAGCATCACCACCTTCTTCACAAAATTAGGATGGTTGGAGGCCTAGGTGGAATCTTGTTTTCCTCGGGACGATGTATAAGGGGTCCAATGGGGCCTAGGTGTTGCGGCCTCTCTTTATGACTGTCCTCCCACAAACTACAAACTCCAACTCTAAAGTTAATCCGACACGACTAGTGTGTATGGAATTAACCTAAGTTCAGTTTATAATAATTGTTGAATGTTATTCTACCTTCACTGGTTGTAAATTTCCACGCAAACAAAATTTCTACATGGTATTGTTTATATGATAAAAATGTAATCTCAATATTTATGACTTAACTCTGATAGTGTAAAACAGGCATTTTGTCGCAAAACAAGCAATAGCAACTGCGTGCTTTAATGTTTATCAGGGTCTGAGAATGTAAATATCTTTACCTTTACATCATATTATATTATAAGAAGTAGGCTAGTAGTGTGGGTGCTAGGAAAATTTCATTAATAGAGAGTTTGATAGGTTTTACCGAAATATTTCTTTGAAGTTGCATGTGACTTTAATAAACGTCATTAAATCAATTGAAGATGTATTAATCAAGATTTAATGATAACATTCTTTCGATAATTGTTAACTAAATATATGTTCTAAGTTGATTTGATGATGCTTGAAGTCGCCTTGGAACACTTAAAATAAATAAAAATAATATGAAAAATTTTAGACTTATTTCTTATCTGCATAATAATTAACTAGATAACACAATAAATTTATAGTACACAACACAAAAAAGAATTTCGTCATCAAAATATAGATCAAATTTGTTTTTTTGAACTTATGGAGCCTCAAACACATTAGAGACAAAAATAATAATTTAAAAAAAAAATATGGGCAACATAACTTTATACACACATGAGAATTACACGAATTTTGAAACTAACTAAAACCAAAATACTTTCTGTGGAAGATTGGGAAACATTTTTATATCAGTTATTATTACAATAGGATAAAAATAAAGCCTACTTCCTATATTTCAAAAAATTTTAAAAGTTTCATCAAACATAAAAGCGCCATAGAAATTCACAAAAGAACGGCAGAACCGGGTAAACACATGAAAACTGCCCCCCAACGAAATGAATTTATATATCAAGTATTCGATAGCCCTTGGCCGAAAAATTCACAACTTTTTCAACAAATACGGTTTACTTTAGTTTTATTTTCAAAATATTTTGCTACGAAATTCTAACAGAAAATTACTTCCAATTTCTCAATTTTGGTTTTACTTGATAATGGCCTATTAATTTTATTTATTTCCGAAGAAGAGGTATTCCAAGACACGTTACTAATATTTTTTTCAGATTTTTATTCGGCGTGGATGATAGTGAAAAAAATTGTTAAACCCAGCCTCTTACAAAAATATTGCAACGATCATAAATAAGATAGTGATAAAGACTAAGTCGGTGTAGTACTTTTAGTTTTCAAACAAATCAAATCAAATCCTTTAAGTATTACCTTTTTTGCCATATACATGACGTATGGATGAGGTTCGTCACATAAAGGTGTAAAACCACCATACGTATTTAAGCAAAACTAACATTTACATAAATTATATAAAAAAACAATTCAGGTGAACCCTGACTGTTCAATACTAGACAAAACTTTAAGACATAGACATATGTAAAGGGACGAGAACAAGAAACATAAATTTTAAAACTGTTCAAACAATAATTAAAATTTTCTTACTTTTTGTTGGGTATTTTGCCACTGAAAAATATTTAATACTTCTATGATTTGACAAAAATTCATAAACCTGACATTCTCTTAGGTTCGTCCGAGTCCTATATAGCAAATATTTTTTGGACGAGCTGTCATAAAATCGTTTTAACAATAATCATCTAATGGTCAGTTTTGATTTAGTAAGCCTATTTACAAAGCCTGTTTACATTAATAATAATTAAAAACAAATTGCAACAAGATGGGAATTTGGCGAATAGAAGTAAGTTAAGCATTCTAACTATAATGGAATTACTTACACTTTGCATTAAAACAACACAGTTTCAATTAAATAATGACTTCTATCAACAAGACTTTGGGAATGCCATGGGTTC
This sequence comes from Stenurella melanura, assembly GCA_963583905.1. Lineage (NCBI taxonomy): Eukaryota > Metazoa > Arthropoda > Insecta > Coleoptera > Cerambycidae > Stenurella > Stenurella melanura. The sequence goes on from OY757310.1 coordinate 68,693,864, forward strand.
TTCATTATCTCCAATATTAAGTAACATTTTCATGGAAATTTTGAGGAAAGCAATATTAATAATCTAGCTTATAAACCCATTGTATGGTGGAGATATGTAGATGACATTTTTGCTATATGGCCTTATAGTAAAGAAAGTTTAAGTAATTTTTTGAATCGGACTAACGAAAGAGAACCATCAATTAAATTTACAATAGAAATAGAAAATAATAATGAAAAACATTTCTTAGGTATTTTAATTAAAAAATTAGATAAAACATACCAAACCAGTGTGTATAGAAAACAAACGCACACAAACAGATACTTAAATTTCAATTCTAATCAACATATTGGTGTTAAGAAAGGTGTTGTTAACCCGTCATTTGTCGCTACCTAAATTGTAACGTGCTTTGTCGCGCGTGAGCATTTTGCTCACATGTGAATTTTATTTATTCCTCCGAAATTAATTAAGAAATCAAGTCCATGTAGGTATGTATATATTTAACTAAAAGTAAAAATACAAAGTAACATGGCAAAGGAATGGCAAAAAATATATATACATGTAAAAAAAAAAACACATTTAAGAAGATTCTGAAGACTCCGTTGGATCAAGGCATTTTTGGCATATGAACTTTGAGTGTTCATTACATAAATATTTATTGCACCTGCAGCATATTTTCTTCGTTTTCCTGTTCTTACGGCGAGGACAAAGTGAACACAAACCAGTCACATTACTAGCGTCAGGTTGTGACACATTTTCAGATCCCACAAATTTTTGTATAGATATCTTCAGGTTCATTGGCAAGTTCTGCACAGACAACCTTGTTATTGCATGTGGCTTCATAAGCTCCAAAGCCAATTTTTTTAGGAAAATGCGGCGTTCTAGTTTATCTTCTGTGTTAGCCGAATAAATGATTTGTGAATTAATTCCACTAATATTCAATAAGCAATAAAACACCGTCAGTGGCCATCTGCAGCTGGCTCGGGACACAATATATTGAGATATCAGCTCATCTGCTACATCAACACCACCTTTTGTTTGGTTATAAAATGTTATTATTTCCGGTTTATAATTTTCACCACTATCCTTATCAATTTTATCACCAGCATGCATAGTTGAAAAAAGTAGCACGTTTTTTCTTTTTTTAGGCACGTACGACACTAGAACTCCAGTTTTCAAAAACCCAAACACACTACTATATATTTTCCTTTCCTTTACTTGAACGAACGGCGGCGGGACTTCCCTCTTGTTTTTTCGTACAGTGCCCACAATCGTAATTCTCTTTTCTAGTAACTCAAGACCTAGTGGAATAGACGTGAAATAATTGTCCATGGTTATATTTCTACCGGAATTCAAAATGGGCGCCGCTAATCTCTTCACCACACTATCTGCTTTATTATCAAGATGGTAATAGGGGCCTTTCGGTTGTTTACCAGGGTATATTTCCAAGTTTGAAACATAAAACATTTTGGAATCTACCATGGCATAAATTTTTATGCCGTATTTTGACGGCTTATTTTTGATATATTGGCGAAACTTACATCTACCTCGAAACGCAGGTAGCATTTCATCAATTGTAACAAAATTTCCCACGTGGTAGTTATTTCTGCACCTGGCCACAAAATCTTCAAAAATTTGCCTAATGGGTGCCAGGTTGTCTGTTGCCTTTCTCTGAATCCTGTCGTATAGAATCTGCGGCGTGACAAAACAGCACCAAAACATTCAGGAGATGTGCCGCCGTCTTTCCAAAGTTCTTCAATATTTATATGAGATGCTTTTTTCACGCCTATCATGTAGAGAAGACCTATTAGAGCGGTTATTTCTTGAGGAGTCGTATCTGGACAGTCTCTTTCGCGCGCATACTTTTGACGCATCTTTTGAAGGTAAATATTAGTGTAATTAGATATTTGCAAAATTGACTCATCAGGAACAAACATCTTCCAAGTATCTACTATTGTCTTCGCAGTTTTGGCTGCTACCGTTGGACCCGGAAGCCTTGTCACAATATTTTGCCTTGCTGTTCGAACATTAGGACGAACTTGAGGTGGATGCATCGACCATACTGTGGTTTTATCTTTGCCAATATATGATAGTCTTGCGGGCAAAATTTCAGCTTCTGATTCTAAAGTATCTTCTGATTCTGAAGTATCTTCTGCAGACTGCTCAGAATTTGTATTGTGTTCACTGTGTTCTGAAGGTGCATCTGACTCAGATTCGTCGGAATTTTCTTGTGTGCGAGGATCGATAATAGTTACTTCAGGGGGGTCAGGGAGCCATGGCGTCATGGAAACTAAAAATGAAAAATGAAATAAACCAACTAACAATTATGAATAATTGAAACACGTACCTTGTTGCTGTATGGCTAAATTATATATTCTTCGCGCGCGTTGACTCAACATAATGATTTCAACACAGCACACAGTAGCGATATAGTTCCTTCTGCAACGTGAATTGCCACCAGAAACGCAGCAAAAAATGTAGTTCCGCACTTACTCGCTCAATGAGAAAAATGCTCACACTGTGTAAAAGACGACAACGCCGTTTGTCGCTCGATGAGGAAAACGCTCACAGCACTCGCACGACTGGCACCCGCGGGCTTTATGAACTAACTGACCGCTGTTTTGCCTAAGTAAAGATATTCACCGTCATTAGGAAGGTTAGAAACTCAGCTAGAAAGAAAGAGACAACCGACCGAGTAAACGTTGTCAAATTGGCGCATGTTTACTGAAAACGTGAGCAAAATGCTCATATAGCGACAAATGACGGGTTAAGTGTTTGTTTGACAGAGCCAAAATTATTTCTTCAAATGATGTAATATTAAGAAACGAAAAGCAATTTATAAAAAATGTCTTATTAAATAATCAATATCCTGAGAGTTTTGTTGATAGTCAATTATCGAACATTGGTAGTAGAGAGAATATACTATCACAACCTCAGGTATGTGGGTGAATGGCAGTAATTCCATATGTACATGGTTTATCGGATAAATTACGAAAAATTGGGAATATGTTTTCCGAACGAACGGTTTTTCAAACGGGCTCCACGTTAAGATTAGTTCTATCAAAAACAAAACCTCTAAATATTGTTCAAAATTCAAAAAATTGTATTTATAGTGTTCCGTGTGAGTGCGGAAAACATTACGTAGGTGAGTCATCTAGACCTTTCAACGTAAGGCTTGGTGAACATAGAACTTACGCTAGAAGGGGAGAATTCGAAAAATCCAAAATTTGTGAACACGCGTGGAATAATAATCACAGGAATAAATGGGACTCGGTGAAGATTTTGCAAAAAGAGAGCAACGAAACTAAAAGAAAACTTAAAGAATCGGCGACACTTTTTTATTATTACCGACACATAGTTTTAAACACACAAAAGCCAAACTTTAAAAAAATTCATTAGGTCGAGTTTTTCGAATTAATCAATCCGTTAGGAAACCGTTTTAGAATAATAAAGTCCACTAATAATATTTGGTTTCAATATCTTTTTGATGAAATACATGTGTTTTTTTATTATTAAAAAACACGAACTTATGAATATTATGAACGATGATTCATAGGTAGGAATGATGCTAGAAAACACGTAATATTGATTTCTCCTGATTTGAATTTAAAAAGACACATATGACATAAGTCAATCCATGAATTTTCCTTGCCCATAGAGAATAATAAATTTACTGACATGAAAGTTTTCTGAAGTTTCGACATGGAATTGGTTTCCTAAAAAATGAGGCCTGCCTTGTTGCAAAAAGCCGACAGAAATGCAATACATATGATTGGCTATTGTTTTCTTTTGATTCCTAGAGCCAATTTTCCTTAATTGAAATGTATCGTGCAGAATTGAATATTTAGTGCAGCGGGCGGGAGCGCGCATGCCAGCCACTATTGTCCCCATCAAATAGAAATCTGAAAAAGTTCTTGGTAAGGTGTCTCGGAATAATTCATTTTTGGGAAAAAAATGTTAAGTAGTATTATTTAGATAACTAGTTAGTAGGCTACAGTATAACTAAATCTTTATAATTAAATCACATACTTAATATAGATTCTAACTTGTTTTAGAGTAGCACTTGTAGATATGTTGTTACGTCGAAAATACTCGGCATTGATTATTGCGATTAATTAAATATTTTATACACGAAACCCTACTATCCTCTCTCTTTCCACTTCGTATCATTGAGGGTGTGCAAACCTCTTGAATTGCTGTTCTATTGTGCCATTTCATGAATATTTATTTTTGTAATCGATTCTAAATATTGATAAAATTGTTATAGAAAATATATTGTTAGGTAATTTTAAGACAGAAATTAGAACAACTGTTGATTAATACGTACTAGAATGGGCTATCGCCCATTCTAGCTCCTCCGGAGGGGTGACAGCTGAAGCTGTCAATGCGAGTGCTCCGCACTCGATTAGGTAACGCTTGAATCATTGTAGAAAGCTTGAATCAATGTAGAAAGCTTGGTTTTCAGTTTCGATTTCAGATTCGTCATCAGCGACCTGAAAAACATCTAGGTACCGATTTTCAGTCGAATCGGTCCATAAATGACACATGTTGTCAGCCATTTTGTTTGCCGCCATATTGAATTTTGTAAATCTGATGTTATATTCGTTATTAGCTATACTAATAACCTGTACGTACCGAGTTTCATTTGAATCGGACGGTAAATAAAAAAGTTACAATAAATGGCTATGGGGACGCCACCATTTTGAATTCTTTAGCGACGGCGACAGATTCGTGATCTGTAGCCTCGATAACACTCACATACCTATTTTTGGACGAATGCCGCCTTAAATAACGGATCGTGTCCCGCAATTTGTGCCGCCATTTTGAATTTTTCATTTCCGTAGACATGATCGTTATCGGCTACTCTAATTACCTCTAAATACCGAGTTTCAGCCGAATCGGTTGGCAAATAAGAAAGTTACAGTATAATAGGCCATGGGGACGCCGCCATTTTGAATTTTTCAATTTCGACGTCATATCCACAATCAGCTACTTCAGTAACTTCATCATACCGAGTTTAATCGGAATCGGAGAGTAAATAAGAGAGTTACAGTAAGAGATGGATATTAGGCTGTGGAGACGCCGCCATTTTGAATTTTTGAGTTACGATTAGATATTCGGGATCTGTGACCTCGATAACACATAGGTACTTATTTTCAGACGAATGGCACCGTAAATGGCAAAATATGTCCCGCAACTCGGCCGCCATTTTGAATTTTTCAATTTCGACGTCATATTCACAATCAGCTACTTCGGTAACTTCAACATACCAAGTTTCATTCGAATCGGTTGGAAAATAAGAATGTTATAGTAAGTAATGGATATTAGGCTATGGAAACGCCGCCATTTTGAATTTTTGAGTTACGATTAGATATTCGTGATCTTTGACCTCGATAACACATACATACTTATTTTCAGACGAATGGCACTGTAAATGACAAAATGTGTCCAGCAGCTCCGCCGCCATTTTGAATTTTTCAATTTCGATTTCTGATTCCTATTCGGCGACTTCAAAAACCCCCACATACCGATTTTGAGCGGTGTGACGCCATAATCGACAAACATCGTCCGCCATTTTGGCGTCGCCATTTTGAATTTTGCCATTCTGACGTCATATTCGTGATCAGCGTGGTCGATAATCCACGGGTACCAAATTTCAGGCCAATCGGACGACAAATAGATTTAATTGCGATTTTTCTATGAATTTGGCTCACCCTATATAGATTTATTTTGCTCACCCATACCGTTGACATTCTATCGATTTTTATTTAATGTTTATCATTTATTTCAGTGAACTGCATTGCCGGTCGAAATTTGTCTCGCAAGCGAAAACATGGACTTTTGAAACGGCGATATTTCAGGAAATAATGGGAGTGGAGAGGCTTTCTAGGTCTCGAATTAATCGGAAAGGACGATATTTTGTTGTGATAGTGGAGTGTGCGGGCCAAATCAGAAATTCGGCCCGGCACGGGCGTGTGAAAGTTGGGTTTTTTGTGAGAAAGTGAAAAACATCTACGTACAAATAAATTCATAATTAAGCAATTACTTGGAATAGAAGCTCGTTCTGTGTCTCGATGGAAAGGGGGAGCTTTGCCCTTTCCCGTGATACCAAATTGTATAGGGAAAATCGAAAATTCGGCCTCGCAGGGGCGAGACAAACGTGACAAATTTGAGTGTGTTAAAACGTAACCTAGAAAATTGTAAAACATGAAATCTTAAAACGCTCATATTTTAGTTAATACTGGACATAGAGGCTCGATCTTGGTCTCTATTTGAACACGAAGATTCGCATATTATTCGTGCAGTACGTGCCCAGGGTTAATTAAAAAATTTAGTGTAGTTCTGTGCGAAATAAGAATGGATATTTTCGTAAAAATGGAAAACCGTAAGTACTTTAAAAATCCATAAGTAAATAAATATCGGGAGTGAAACGGCGTGCGACGTCTCCCTGGAAAGCAGAAGAACGTAGCTTTCCGGCGATACCAAGTTCGAGGGGAAAAATGGAAAATTAGGCCCGCGGCGAGCGCGACAAAAGTAGCTTTTCTGGGATCTTTTAAATTTAAAATATCACATAATTTCGAAAAATTCTTCCACTTTGACTGCCCGTATCTCGTTAATTTTTGAAGCTGGAAAAAAACAAAAAAAAAAGACTTTTAGATAATTCATTTTTCTACATTTTCGTTAGGGCGAAGTATTTTGCTCTAGGAGGCCCCGTTTAGAAGTTATGGAGGTTTAAAGGTAAAAATGTCAAATTTTTCGCCTTTTTGCACCGCCGCACCTTTCGGCCGCTATCTCCGAAACGAAGAGTCGTGGGAAATTTTTGAAGGTACCGGAGGAAGCGGAAAGAAACGCTCTTGTCCTTTGAGATTTTTTTATTTTGAGCTAGCTCCGACCGTTTTCGAGTTATAGGCGAAAAACCGAAAAAATGAGACGCGCTTCGGAGCCGAAACAGTGCAAAAACGTGCAATCTTAAAACGTCCGTATTTTTCGAAATACATATTTTGGAGAGCCGTACGGCATCGCGGCGGAACGGGGAGAGATTCTAGTTATAGCTAGCCGCAAACTGCGAGGTCGAAATCGAAAATTAAGCCCGGCAGGAGCGAAAGGAAATCGTACATTTTTGACGTTTACGAAATACCAAATCGCCTTCCCCTATTTTCTCTTTTACCCCTCGACTCCTCATTCCCCAAAAAAGCAGGCGAGAGAGATAGGTGACTTTCGTCCGATTGTAACGGAAAAACCCGGAAAAATACCGGAACCGAGTATAGCCTATACACTGTAGAATTCCGCCCCGATCACTTTCGAGGCGGGCACGGACCGGCGAAATGAAGCGCGTCTCGACAGCATGTACCTTAAGATCGCAAAGAGGAAGGGGCTCGCACCAACTGCTCTTTAATATTATGACTAGAATGGGCTATCGCCCATTCTAGCTCCTCCGGAGGGGTGACAGCTAAAGCTGTCAATGCGAGTGCTCCGCACTCGATTAGGTAACGCTTGAATCATTGTAGAAAGCTTGAATCAATGTAGAAAGCTTGGTTTTCAGTTTCGATATCAGATTCGTCATCAGCGACCTGGAAAACATCTAGGTACCGATTTTCAGTCGAATCGGTCCATAAATGACACATGTTGTCAGTTATTTTGTTTGCCGCCATATTGAATTTTGTAAATCTGATGTTATATTCGTTATTAGGTACACTAATTACCTGTACATACCGAGTTTCATTTGAATCGGACTGTAAATAAAAAAGTTAGAATAAATGGCTGTGGGGACGCCACCATTTTGAATTCTTTAGCGACGGTCACAGATTCGTGATCTGTAGCCTCGATAACACTCACAGACCTATTTTTGGACGAATGTCACCGTAAATGACAGATTGTGTCCTGAAGTTCGTGCCGCCATTTTGAATTTTTCAATTCCGTAATCATATTCGTTACCAGCTACTCTAATAACCTCAAAATACCGAGTTTCAGATGAATCGGTTGGCAAATAAGAAAGTTACAGTAAATAAAGGATAATAGGCTATGGGGACGCCGCCATTTTGAATTTTTCAATTCCGATGTCATATTCACAATCAGTTGCTTCAGTAAGTTTGTAATACCGAGTTTCATTCGAATCGGTTGGAAAATAAGAATGTTATAGTAAGTAATGGATATTAGGCTATGGAGAGGCCGCCATTTTGAATTTTTGAGTTACGATTAGATATTCGTGATCTGTGACCTCGATAACACATACATACTTATTTTCAGACGAATAGCACCGTAAATGACAAAATGTGTCCTGCAACTCGGCCGCCATTTTGAATTTTTTCCATTTCGACGTCACATTCACAATCAGCTACTTCAGTAACTTCAACATACCGAGGAGTTTCATTCGAATCGGTTGGAAAATAAGAAAGTTATAGTAAATAATGGATATTAGGCTATGGAGACGCCGCCATTTTGAATTTTTCAATGTCGATGTAATATTCACAATCAGCTACTTCAGTAACTTTATAATACCGAGTTTCATTTGAATCGGTTGGAAAATAAGAAAGTTATAGTAAATAATGGATATTAGGGTATCGTCCGCCATATTGGCGTCGCCATTTTGAATTTTGCGATTCTGACGTCATATTCGTGATCGGCGTGGTCGATAACCCCCGAGTACCAAATTTCAGGTCAATCGGATGACGAATTAATTTAATTGCGATTTTCGATGACTTTGGCCATCCCTGGATACCAAGCAAATGCAAAGTAATCTTTGCCCACCCCTGTAACACAGAATTCCTAGAATATTGTTATGTACGTTATTCAAAATGGCGGAAGCAAAACATGGACTTTAAAAACGGTGATTTTACAGGAAATAATGGGAGTTGAGAGGCTTTCTAGGTGTCAAATTAATCGGAAAGGACGATATTTTGTTGTGGTAGTGCAGTGTGCGGGCCAAATCAGAAATTCGGCCCGGCACGGGCGTGTGAAAGTTGGGTTTTTTGTGTGAAAGTGAAAAACATCTACGTACAAATAAATTCATAATTAAGCAATTACTTGGAATAGAAGCTCGCTCTGTGTCTCGATGGAAAGGGGGAGCTTTGCCCTTTCCCGTGATACCAAATTGTATAGGGAAAATCGAAAATTCGGCCTCGCAGGGGCGAGACAAATGTGACAAATTTGAGTGTGTGAAAACTTAACCTAGAAAATTGTAAAACATGAAATCTTAAAACACTCATATTTTAGTTAATACTGGACATAGAGGCCCGATCTTGGTCTCTATTTGAACACGAAGATTGGCATTTTATCCACGCAGTACGTGCTCTGGGTTAAATAAAAAATTTAGTGTAGTTCTGTGCGAAATAAGAATGGATATTTTCGTAAAAATCGAAAACCGTAAGTACTTTAAAAATCCATAAGTAAATAAATATCGGGAGTGAAACGGCGTGCGACGTCTCTCTGGAAAGCAGAAGAACGTAGCTTTCCGACGGTACCAAGTTCGACCGAAAGAATGGAAAATTAGGCCCGCGGCGAGCGCGACAAAAGTAGCTTTTCTCGGATCTTTTAAATTTAAAATTTCACAGATTTACGAAAAAATCTTCCACTTTGACCGCCCGTAGCTCGTTAATCTTTGGAGCTGGAGAAAAAATAAAAAAAAGACTTTTAGATAATTCATTTTTCTACATTTTCGTTAGGGCGAAGTATTTTGCTCTAGGAGGCCCCGTTTAGAAGTTATGGAGGTTTAAAGGAAAAAATGTCGTATTTTCCGCCATTCTGCACCGCCGCACATTTCGGGCGATATCTCCGAAACGAAAAATGGTACGGAACTTTTGAACATACCGGAGGGAGCGGAAAGAAACGCTCTTGTCCTTTGAGATTTTTTTATTTTGAGCTAGCTCCAGCCGTTTTCGAGTTATAGGCGAAAAACCGAAAAAATGAGTCTCGCTTCGGAAACGAAAAAGCGAAAAAACGTGCCATCTTAAAACGTCCGTATTTTTAGAAAAACTTATTGTGGAGCGGCGTACGGCGTCGCGACGGAACGGGCAGAGGTCGTAGTTATAGCTAGCCGCAAACTGCGAGGTCGAAATCGAATTTTAAGTCCCACAGGAACGAAACAAAACGGTAAATTTTTGACGTTTACGAAATAAGAAAACGACCTCTCCTATTTTCTCTTTTACCCCTCGACTCCTCATTCCCAAAAAAAGCAGGCGAGAGAGATAGCGGACTTTTACCCGTTAATAAGTGAAAAACCACGAAAAATACCCGCCCCGGATACGGCCTAAGCGACAGAAAATTCGTCGGCGAATCGAAAGACGCCGGGTCCGACCGGAAAGAGCGCGCCCCCGAAAAGCCTTTGTTGGCTCACTTTTACCGAATTAGAGGGGTACAGACCCTCCAGATTTTAATATAACGCGGCCTCGCGCCGACCGCGTTGATTAATGATTAACATTATATTTGCACAAGTTCTGGTGATTTAGATTCTTACAAAAAATTACGTAATTGTACCTTATCTATTGTGAAAAAAATTGACTTTACCCAAGAAATTATCGGAACCGAATTAAGTCAATAGATATTTTGCGTCTTCTTTATAATTAGATAAATTAGCTAATTGTAATGAAAACCATTGATTTTTAAAGTTTTAGGTTTACTGCAGTTCAAGAATACATGCTATGTTGAAATACAATAGCCCATTTATTAATAATATTATTACTCATTTAATCAACTGCTGTACTGAACAAATGTACCTCACACAGGGTGGGCCATTAAACAGAAAAGAATAGAATTAGAATTGAATAGAGTAGAATAATATTTATTGCTGAAATATGTACACATAATTGTAAAATATAATAGTAAGTGTATAGACTCACAGAAGCATTTTCATGCTTTTTCGTGAGTAAATAAAATACCACATACAACTAATATACGTTAAGATTATACAGTAATAATTCGAATTATATACATATATAAGACATAATTTATTATGCTAGACAATATAAAAAAATGTTAGCAGCAAATATTTATATATTTTCTAAAACTAAATAAATCAATTGAAAATCAATGAGATATACATTTCTGGATAACTTGCTTAGTCGTACTTAGTTGTCAATCAAGGCATGTACCTATGTATTTTATTAATGTACCCTTAATATACACATCCAATTTTATTCCTAAATTGGTTTATTTATTCTATTAATCTCAATTCAGAGTCTAAAGAATTATAAAATTTTGAATCTAAAAAGGCAAAGCTTTTTTGACATATTTTCATAAAAGGTAATTGGTAAGTATTTTTCCTTTGTCGTATACTGTACATATATGATTTCTTCTTACTAAATATTTTTTATTATTTTGTTGTTTAATATTGCAGTGATAATAAAACAACTGTCTAATATCCAATATATTGGATTCCTGAAATATTGCATCACTTGAGTAAGTTTGCTCTTTTTTAAAAATTACTTTAAGTATTTTTTTTGTATAATTTCAAAATTTTTCAGGTGATTTTTTGGAGCCCTATCCCAAGCTAATATATCATAGATCATGTGAGATTCTACCAATGAATAGTATGATATTTTCAGTTCATTGATATCTAAAACGTCACAACCTTTTAAATTTGTATAAAACAGTTCATATTTTATTTATTACGTATTTGATGTGTACCACCTCATTGTAGATGGCCATCTATTTTAATTCCCAGATATTTTATTTCTTTCGATGGTTCAATACAAATATCTGATGAGTTTCCAATTTTTAAAGGACCACTATCGGGAAAAGTTAAGCTGTTAGCTCATAAAAGTACATACAATGATTTATAAAAGCTTATCATCAACAAATTGTGGTCGAACCAGTCTTTGATGTGACCTTAGACTAGGAAAGATAGATGGTGAGGACTCGTAACAGCTCATAATTGCCACGCAGACGTGGTTGTGCCTAAAGCGGTATAGACGCCATTGCATTGGTGGCACGCAAACGGTAGAGAGGAGAATGAATATTTTCCGAAATAGAAGTGATTTAGTGCAATTTATGTAATGTACATGATGGTATGATATTCCGTAAACTACTGTAAAAATCGCAGCAAAAAAATGGAAGGGAGTAACGCTTTGCAGGTAATACAGGCAGTTTTCACTTTACCCAGTTAAATGAGGCTGTAGGCCTTTTATATTTTTTTCATCATGGTAGAAATAAAAGAGTTTCTACAAAAATACATTTAATTCTAACATGTGAAATCAAATATTATAATCTTTCTCTCATTTCACAATAGTCTTAAATATTTGAGTAATAAAAATAAAACAGATTTTGGCTGTGTAGTCAATCTCAGTGGCATCATTCAGGTAAAAGTGAATTCGAAAATATTCAAGCAAAATATTTGCAGGCCATATTTGCTTCATGTTAAAATATTTACAATAGCTGCACGTTTTCTTGGTTTGTTTGTTTATTTATGTAGATATACTACGGTGCAATTACTTTTGAGTAATAAATTATTACTATTATATATACATTACTATACAGGGTTTTTGAAAAGTCGATGCAAAGCCTTGCGGACGTGACAAGGGAGATCATTTAGACTGCATTAAGCCAAACATACCTTAGTACAGTCTTACACTTTTTGAGATTTTCGACCGTAAGACTTTCTACTAGGGTATGTTTGGCTTAATGCAGTCTAAATGAGCTCTCTTATCACATCAGCAAGGGTCTGCATCGACCCTCCAAACACCCCGTATGTATTTATTTTAAGGAAATTTTGGTAATAAATGCTGTAAAACGTATTATTAGATTTGAATTTATATTACTCTGTTTTCTTAGGTTTCCTAAACGAGAAACCAAAATTATGGTTAGAAAACATGAAATTAGTAGACTAAGCTCCAACATCAAGTTATGAGAGGCTTTGTAGTATTCATTTTGAAAAGAAATGGTTCTACCAAACACAGGGAAATAAAAATAAATTATTAAATGAAGCTGTGCCAACAAATTTTCTAGAACTACCCAGCTACTTGCAAGTAAAAAAGATGAGCACCGTTTCTTTAATAAGTAATCTTTTTGTAACTATGTACGCCAACAGGCAATCAGTCGTGATCTGATTTTTCTTTTCATTTGCAGACAATATTTTTTTCTTGTTTCAGAGAACAAAAAGATGCCATCATATGACATCAAATATATAAATGTATATATGAAAATGCTCCTAAGAAGTAATGTAGGTAAATTATTTGTATTTGTGTTTTTGAAATAAATGTTTTGTTGTATTTGCGTCTAGCTGGGTGTTATCTTCTATAAATATACCTACCCAATTCATCATATATTATTTTTTATCACACAGGTAATTGAAAAACAAATAAAAAGTTTACGTATATTTTATGTAGCACTAATAATTATTAAGATACGTATTCTAAATAAATTAACTGAATTTCAGTAGGTATACATTCAGTGTCAGAAATATTCAAGTGATAACTTCATTAACAGTAAAAGAAAAAGTATTTGACTGACACGTTAACAAGGAGTAACTTAGGTCAAAACCGTTATAAGCACAGCAAAAACAATACAAAGCGATTTCTGACGGTATTTTTAGGTTATCTCGGAAAAGAAATAAAGAATCTTTATTCTGTTGGTCGCATTTGATAGGTTTTTTCATTACCTACAACTTTCTTATTTAACTTTTATTTGTTTTTCCAAGTTTGTCTAATTTTTTAGGTTATGTTCTACACCAGTTAGAGCGAAGCAAAAATCGCTGCTTTTCTTAGAAATTTTTTCCTCTACACGACCGTATTTTTTGTTTCCGGGTATCATCGTTTTTGGATTTTTCCGTAGAATTACTGGACTATATTGGCTCATTATTTTTTTAACAACTCTTTCTTGTTACTAGCGATAATTACAACTTCCTAATGAATATGCCGTTTTAGATTAATATGAAGAAAAGAAAGAATGAAACCTAGGAAAGATATTTTGTAGACCCTTTTATACTCTTGAATTATTGCTTATAGTCTTTTTCTTTTGGATGCAGTCTAGCATTCTAACATCTATTGAATCAAACACAAAATACTGCCCTTATTTTAAGATGGCGAAAAGTAAAATGATGGGGGACATTTCAATACATTATTTATAAACTAATAAAGAGCATTATTATATTCAAAACTTAGCACATTTCAGTCAGTTTCATTATTCCCTGAATTCTTAAAGTAGTTTGACTGTAGTGACAAAAATTACGCATAAGTCTTTTAAGTTATCTACAAAATACTAATTAATAATTGCTTTCAAATTAAACTTCCAAATAACTCTTTTATATGGTTTCCCGAATGACCCCATAAATGCAAGCCTAGAGCATAGCATATTTCTTGTCTATAATTGTGTATTAGTGATCAATTTTGGTCATAATTAGTAATAATTCTAGTTACTTTTAATATATTAAGGTTTTCGTCGAATTGATAAAAACAACATATCTTCACCTATCTATTAGCTAACTAGTATTTGAGCCTATATACTCCATGCGTGTTTAAAAGTGAATTATTATTTGTTTGCTTTAATTTTATTGAAACATATTCTTTATAGGATTATGAAAACATCAGAAATAATAACTATCTATGGGAACTAAAAGAAAAGCTATGTGTAAAAATATTAATGAAATCTTTGTATTCTTTTGATAACCTGACTTCTGGTTATGCTAGCAAATTAAAATTCCTTGAATGCATTTGTATAATTTCTAATTTGAAAATTCTCATTCAACAACTAGCATCCACACAGTCCCCTACGGCCATGCACGTTAAACTAGTATCTACATAACCCCCTATGGTATATGAAGATTCAGTTAAAAATGAGAACAAAGGCTGTAGCATTTGAAAAAGCTACATTAATAATTTCAGTTTGAATACTGTAAATTAACCTTGATTAGTTCACTTGTTTGAGTATGCAACCCACGATCTAGCATCCGATAGTGGATGGTTGCCTATCTTAATGAGAAATTATGGGTAGCAAACATATTTTCTTTAAGCATACTTTCGAGTTAGGGGTGTTATTCACATATTCTTGTAGTTGAGATATTACATAATTGTGTAATTCAGTCTTTTAAATGCAAAGCCCTTTGTTGGCGCATTTTTATTGGCTAGAGAAAGTGTTCTTTAGATGCTCAAGTTGGCAACACTGAGAACGATAGGAGATTTTGGTCTGACTTTCGTTCTTCGACAGCGACGAGATTAGCGGAATGGCGGCGGTCCCGGTTTTGTAGTGAAGAATTTGGGTTTTACATCGCTGACACTGAAAAGGGATTTGATTTGATGTACCCAGTGTTTCTTTACCGTCCTGCCAGAAGCATTTTGTAAGTTCCAGGAAGGAATTCTGTTGCTTGTCGTAATCCGATCGCCACGTGTTTCGTGAAGGTTATATAATACTCTCTATAGGAGGTGAGCTTTTATTTGTTATATATATATAGTTGGTGTTTTATTTAGTTCTTATTTATTGTAATTATTACAGAGTATTTTGGAGAGGCATATGTTTTGGAGGGGCATATAGTTTTGGAGAGGCTTACCATTGGGGTGAGCACATGTTTGGTGCTGTCATTTTGGTTATGTAAGGGGGCCCAGCATTTAGAGGAGTAATAGGAGAAAGTCTATTACTCAGATGTTTGGTTTATGTGGGTTCTGCTGACATTTTGAGAAGTTTTGGTTGGAAAGTTGTCCACAGCAGTCTCCAAGAGATTTGGGCCGAATTTTGGGAGCGACGCGGAGTCGTAGTCGTGAGCAACGTAGAGAACATCTTAGGAAGTGGTGATAGGTCACGCTGCAGTTGTCAGAGAAAACGCCAAGGCTCTAACCAGGTTTCATTGTTTCATTTTAGTTATATAATTTTAAAGAAATTATTATAGTTTCATTCAGTGATTTTTTTGTTGAAATATCAGAGTAAATTACATAACGATTTTGCAACTACATGCCTAGCATGATGAAATATCTTAAGATTTTTTAGTGTAAGTAGCGCATGGTACCACGTGATACTAATTTACCTTCTACTATGTCACACATGAAGTATTTTTAATAGAATACACTTTAAGCCGTAGTTGCATTTCTATAAAAAAAGAGGTCAAATCACTGAAGTAATTTTAGAGGGGATCATTCATGCAATTTTGAATTTATTTTGCATATACAGATCATGTTTAAGGAATAATAGTGAAACTACTTGTTTTTTATTGTTGTATATCTCACGTGTGTTGTAATAAATGTCTAATGTCTACATGTTCTTATTATTTGCACTGGTACACCTGATATTTGTTTGAATTTTGAGATTTCATAGAGTAAAGTAGAGTTTCGATATTACAGAGATATTTTGAGAATTCCATCGCATGGTTGCTAGTAACTTAATTTTGTTCCGTGCTGGCAAAATTATTTAAATCATATTACGTAACATACAGCCGGTGGCGCCCTTTTGAGTGTCCACACACAATCCTAACCCATGGCCCTATGCTCTCCACCAAAAATCGGCTGCCGTTCGCATCGGAATAACATATTTTAATATTTAGGTATCAAAAAATGTTACAAGGCATAAAATTGATTTATTTACCTACCTTTCTTAAAAAATATTTTCATTCATTTGATCAGTCATTGTCAAATATAATTTTTCATACTTATTCATAGAAATTGTCTGGTTTTGCATGGAATATCTTTATGAGTGGCTTTGTGCCTTTCTGATGAGTTCAGAGTAACAACGAAAAACGTTTCAAAGGCTAAGCATTTTCAAAAAGAGAATCATAGACTTCATGAAAATGTTCATTAGAATGATTTTTTTTTAAGAAAGGTGGGTAAATAAATCCATTTTATGCCTTTGTTCTCATTTTTAACTGAATCTTCATATACCGTAGGGGGTTATGTAGATACTAGTTTAACCTGCATGGCCGTAGGGGACTGTGTGGATGCTAGTTGTTGAATGAAAATTTTCAAATAAGAAATTATACAAATGCATTTAAGGAATTTTAATTTGCTAGCATAACCAGATATCGAAAGAATACAAAGATTTCAATAATATTTTGACACATATCTTTTCTTTTACTTCCTATAGATAATCATTTTTTCTGATGTTTGCAAAATCCTATAAAGAATATGTTTCAATATAACATTCTTATGCAAAATTTTACTTACCCGGTTCTTACCAACTAGATGAACTTCACTTAACACACTATACTCAAATTTTGCAAGCAATTCGTAGGTAGGTACGATAAGGCACAAAGCAGTTAACTTGCTGATCAAAATATGTAATAAATTTTTAAGTCAAATTCCTCAATTTGAATATTTGTGCTTTTCAGAATTAACACCACAAAGCATGAAAACTAGAAAAACATATTACCAAATATCTAGTATTTTTGGTTCACTGTGGTTATTTAGAAAATAATATTAATATGTAACTTGATTTTGACATTCCATCTCACACAATAAAATAACTTACGTTTTGTATGTTGTCTCACGTTTCTATTAACACTTTCACTACTGATCTTTCGAGTATTAAATATACATTTTTACACTTCTAAGTAAACAGGTGTACTTCAAGTGAATGAAATTTATTTGAGATAATTTATTGTAATATGGAAGAAATCAGATTAGATTATGTCTCAATTTTGTCATTGTATTTAAATTATTTAACATAAGAATTTACAGAATCCGTCACCAAGCAAGTTTCTCCCACATTGGAAATGAACGTAGTTGTCATGAAGGAAATAAAACGTCACATAAACATTTATGAACACAAACGTAGATAGGGACAGTTAAACATCGTAATATGTAAAACAAATTATAAACTTAGACCCAGAGAGCTAGCGTCACAGAAATTTGTACTATTTGTAAATGAACAGAATGTGCCTTAAGGTGGCCATTCCCTAGAAAGAGACATCCGATAGGGAAATATTTATTATTTTTGGTCATAACTTTTTTTCTTAGTACGTATATTTAAAAAAAAAACTATAAGAGTAGAACCATAAAAAGACTATTACTATGAATTTTCACACAATAATTTTAGTGCCTTGCAAAATAGCTAGATTTAAATTTACAAATTATGTTAATTTTCCTATTTCGTAATTTTAAATGTAGCTATTTAGCAAACCACTGAAATTATTTAGTAAAAATTCATAGTAATAGTCTTGTTATGGTTCTACTTAGGTACTTTTATAGTTCTTTCAAATATACGTACTAAGAAAAAAAAGTTATGGGCAAAAACAATAAATATTTCCCTATCGGATGTCTCTTTCTAGGGAATGGCCAACTTAATAGGTCGTCGATGATCTCGAGAGGTTCAGTCTGATGGCGAGAGGTTCATTGTAAATGTCAAAAAAGCCGTTTTTGATTCTCTTGTGCCGAGCCAAATTTCCGATTTTGTCGTCGTAATTTACGACACCGGCAAAACGTAAGTCTTTCAATTTCCGTAGAGACATCACACGATTCCCAACTAAACGTATTTATTTAGATATTGACATTTGAAAATCCATGTTTTTAGCTCTTTGTCGGTAAAAGACAAACCACTTATAGCGTTTGAACCAAAGTTTAGACAAGCTTTCAATTGATGTGAGCCACACCATGTGGCGGGGAAAGAAACACTTCGCGTGCGCTAGGTCCGGAGTTCGAATCCTAACTAAAACAAAAAAAAGAAAATGTTTTCTTTACATCTTCGGCCTTAATGTGTTGCTCAGATACTACCTATATATCAAGTCTTTAATGCATGTCTAAACTTTGATGGAAATGCTCTAAGTAATTCGTCCTTGAGCGACGAAGAGCTGAAAATACAAATTTTTTATTTCATTAATCAAACATATTGTTTAAAAATATTTGGAAACATCAAAATAATGTAGGCGTGATTTATAGGTAATATCTCAGCAACAGATTAAGGCCGAGAATGTAAGAAAAAGTTAAACATTTTTTTCCGGGAGGATTCGAACTCCAGACCTTGCGCATGCAATCAAATCAAATCAAAGCAAATTTATTTTTAAATCATAGTGTACAAAATAATTGTCTTTCTTGGACAATCGCTCCAGAGCCAACCAGACATCCATAGCATTTCACATTTTGTGACGCTAGCTCTCGGTCTGTTATGTGAAACTGGGATAATACACAAAGTGACATAAATATTATATGATAATAATACTAAATTACGAAGGAGAAATACAATTGCCTCTATCTAAACGGCGAAGTTTAGCTCAGCAGGTATTTTAACACTTTTACTCTTACGAACATGAGAAAAGAATGCATGTACTTAGTAAATACTTATATAAAACTAGTACAAATCTTTCAAATAACAATAACAAAAATAATAATTATAAAATGTAACTAATAATAATTAACAATGATATAGAGCTACGTGTCTACAAAATAAATTGCGCAAATAAGAAAATGAAAATAAATACATTAGTGGAGTAAATGTAAGGGTCTGAATTGCCCAGAAAGGAACTCACTTACTATTTTTTTGCTGGAATTTGTTCAAAACATTTCAAGAAGTATAGTAAAAAGTTTTGGATTAAATCCGGGTGGCGGAAAATTTTTGTTTAAACAAAAAAATGTTCAGAATGCTGTTTCTTCGCAGTTTTTCTTAAATAGTTGTATAATCCGCATCGCAAAAAGGAAAGAGTCACAAATTATTCAAAATTAAATTGAGAAGAGAAATAGATTTGTCCGAAATTTCTTGATCAATATGCAAATTTAAAATTTATTTTTGTTTATACCACCACAAAGAACATAAAGACAACTATAACCTGAAATACAAATTTTTGAAATACGACTTCATGCCCACAAACAATCGACGATTCAATTTTCGACCTTGCAATTGTTTTTTAGGAGTTGTTGTAAATATTTTAAGTTGAAACTTGACTTGATGGTTTAACACCACAAGGGATATACTGTTCTAAAGTTTCATTGGAATATGTGCATTATTGTTCAAGTTATCATCAATTGTTTCAAAATGGCCTTCGTAAAATGTTTTCAGTTTTACGACTTGGCATATTGACCAAAAAGTTTCGGAAAAATCTAGTTCTCTTCGCAATCTTATTTTGAATTATACGTGTTTCTTTCATTTTTGCGATACGGGTTATATAACCAGAGATATTTAAGAAAAACTGCGAAGAAACAGGATTCTGAACATTCTTTGGTTTAAACAAAAGTTTTCCGTCACGTGGATTTGATCCAAAACTTTTTACCACACTTCTTGAAATGTTTTCAACAAGTTTCAGCAAATAAATTGCTATAATAGTAAGACAATTCCCTAAAAATTTTAGTTTTACTCCACTACATGTAAATTACACAGCTTTACACATATCACATGCACTGTTTGGTAAATAACATTTTAAAAATTTTACCCTTATCGTTTATAAACACAACCGGCTTCTCTCTGTGTTCACAAACACAGAGAGAAGGCGGTTGTCAACTTAGTACAAATAGTTCGAAACAGTAAAATAATAGACCTGAACATAATAAGAACATTACCTGTCATCGGTTGAGCATACAATCTTGAAAATGGATGTTGGTCTGTGATATATATGGGACACACATTCACCGGTAGCAAGTCTTCTTTATAAGTTACAAAAAATTTGCAAACTCCCTGATTATATAATTACCTTGATAAAAAGTTATGTAAGAGCCAGAGCAATATCAATTTGTGTAAATACCACTTATTCCAACAGAAAACTCTTGTCACCAGGAGTACCACAGGGGGCTATCTTGTCTTTCCTCCTCTACAACTTATATACATATTCCTACTTACCCCAACTCCAACCTACTCCTTTACACAGATGATACCATACTATACGGACAATAGTCTTACGCTCAAACAGCGACACAAAAAGTGCGGTATCATCTTGCTCTCCTCCAAAAATTTTTCCACAAATGGAAAATAAAAATTAACGGCAACAAAACACAGACTATAACATTTCACCGCAAATTTACAAACATTAAAACCATAACTAAACTACAGATAGACGGACAGACAGTTGAGGAGCGCAACTCAGTCAAATATCTAGGGGTAAATCTGGATATGAAAGTCTTACACCTCACATAACACAGACATTTAACAGAACGTACGTTGCACTAATAGACGAGTAAAATTGGGAAGCAAAGTCGCTTAGTTTCCGAGAAAAAGAAAACTGGCGTAGAACCAAACCAGACTTGGTGCGATTCTTTAATTAGGTGATCGTGTACATGAAACCATTTTTCACGACATTTTCTGGTGGTCAGGAACTTTTTTATTTCTAAAAAACAGTAAAAAAATGATTTTTCCATGAAACATGTTTTTTAACGTCCCCACCGTTATATCTTTAAAAATATTTGTGCTATGGAACTGATTTATTTTTAAATTGAAGTAGACACAACAACGCTTCTAACTATGTACAATGTGATTATAAAATATTTTTTTTAATTGTTAAAATAATAGCAAACTTAAAGTGGTTATTTTCGTGAATGTATTTTTCAGCAATCGAGAAAAATTTTTATTTATGAAAATATGTATATACATGCTGCGAACAAATTGGAGCCAATATATGAAAACAGTTTTTAGAATCATAATTTTTGATGTGCAGGTTATAGTATGTAGTCAGCGATTTTTTTAAAACGGACTAAAACATATTCTTGCGCGCCCGCTCGCATTATACTGCTTACCGCCTGCGGACCACGGTTGTTGGATTCATGTGTACTAATGGGGCTTTTATTAACCGCTCCAAAATAGGTACGAACCTAAGGTATAAACTTACCTTTTGTTGTTTTAAGGCAAAAAATATTTAAAAGCAGGTAAATATAAATCATTGTTATAAAGTAAGTACCTACCTAATAAGTAGGTTATTACACATTTTTTATTGAATTAAACCAAAACACAGGAATAAAACAGCCTTATTTTTTTGCAACTAATTCTCTATTGACAAATGAGTATTTAGTTACGTAAGCCGTTAAAAGCTTTCTAGTTCGTCTGTACATTCATCGAAACCTTTAAATAACAGTATTTCAAGTACGACATTTACACTCGTTACATTTTAGGCCTTTTTTAACACAATCATATTTTCGATTTTCAGAATTTTTATCTGAACAGTAAATACTTAATGAAAATATTGTCCAAACATCGTCACTTAAATTCCGTTCTGAACCATGTGCATTTATAAGTGTAGTTGGCATATTGCTTCTGTACGATATTCTAAGTTGATACATAAACCTGCAATAGTTAACTAAATGTATTAAATAGGAAATCTATTATTTAAATATATATGTTTACCTTAAGAAGGGGTGGTAAATGGTGCCTTCAGTTGAAAGAAGCTCCGTTTGTTGTTGTTGCTAATTTGATCCTTAGGTCGTTTAATATCTGAATTTGTTTATTTTTGTTTTTGTACAGTACTAGAATCAATTTTGTAAAAATTTTTAAAGCTTCGTCTTTAGACAGTAATGGCAGTTCCGATAATTTTAAAAAAACAACAATATACTTTAAGAATATCAAACGCAGATTTTTAAAATATTTAAGAAAAGCATTAGTGGTGTCGCAACCAGTAAAACAATGAAGACAAGAACAAACTGTAGTTCATAAACTTTGCACTACCTTCTACATTGACAAAAATTGTCTGCTAGTGCCGTGTCCAAGTTGCATAAATAAATTAGTTCCATTTAAGTCAGAGTCCGAAAAAAGGAGAGTAAGTAAAATTAATACATCTATATCAACTGACTTCACCAATATTTGTTTGCTAAATTTAGTTTCGTACATTGCATGGAAAACCATCCTGGTATCTTCCTGTTTGCTAAATAAATTTTTGGTTATTTCTGAATGACGCTTATGTAGTGAAACTACTTTTTCTGTTAATTTAAATCCTCCATCTATTATTAATATTTCGTATTCGATTAAGTACTGTGCAGCATCTGTTGCAAATCGGCGCGGCGCGGCGGCACTGTATGATTGCAAAAAACGTTTTCAAAACTTGTCTACCTATACGACAGTCTATATGATATTTTAATTAAATTTCATCATTTAAAATATTATCTTTTCTGTCACAATATTTCCGCGAAGTCATGTTGTCTTTTTTCAGCACTAGATATTAGTGACAACAAACCTTGTATCTTAGGTCTTGGTACCACAAATTTGTCATCATCCCGCGCAATTTTCTTATAAATAATGCACTCCAATATTTTAGAAAACTAAATTGCGAATAGTGCAATGCAGGTTTTCACGGCCGTTGTCCAATGAAGTAGTTTCTTCCGGGTTTTGCCGCGGTCGTCGAACTTGACTTGACGTTTCGCTGATCATGCTGTCAGCTTCTTCAGAAGGGTTCCAAAGACTGAAGTTGTTGAGTTCTGCTCCTCGTTATATACCTGGGCGCTGCTACGCTTGGTTGCACATTCGTCATGCTCCGTTGATCGTGACCGATTACATTACTGGTACTTGGCAAAGCTAGTCTCCATGTATTGCTTAGTCGATACCCATCTTCTCTGTTGAAATTGTTCTTATTTTTCATAATTTCCAGTGATATTACCCAAGAATTATTAGGGAATCACTGGAAATTATGAAAAATAAGAACAATTTCAACAGAGAAGATGGGTATCGACTAAGCAATACATGAAGACTAGCTTTGCCAAGTACCAGTAATGTAATCATATATATATAATGTGCAACCAAGCGTAGCAGCGCCCAGGTATATAACGAGGAGCAGAACTCAACAACTTCAGTCTTTGGAACCCCTCTGAAGAAGCTGACAGCATGATCAGCGAAACGTCAAGTCAAGTTCGACGACCGCGGCAAAACCCGGAAGAAACTACTTAATTAAATTGCGAATATTCTACAGCATCGCATTTATTTAAAAGTATTTATACGTATACTCTAAATCCCGCAAACTACTAATATACGATTCAAATGTATTGACCCCTCATTTTAACCGCGAATATCTCAAAAATGGCGGACTAGAGAAAATTTGAAAAAATGTGTGTTCATTATGTGTCTATTGTAAATTATTCACTGAAGTTTGAATAATGTACATTGGACGGTTTTGAGGTTCTGCTAAGTTATATTGAAAAATGCCCTACTTTTTAAGGAAGTTTTGACCATACCAGTTTTAAATTCATTATATCTTGAAAAATATGCCTACTATATGAATAATATTTCAGATACCGATAAAGCACGGCATTTTTTGTACGAAGAAATTCTTTCATAATTTTTTATTCTAAAATTTGGCAGTTATTGTCAAAACGTGACCTCATGTTTATTCGGCTATTTATCAAGGTATATAAAAGATTTTTAATAAAATAATTAATCATATAAAATGTAAGGATTTTCAGAAAAAAGAATTGGTATATATCAAATATTAATTTAGTTATCAAGTGCAATAGATAATATTGCAGAACTCGGGCAACAATATTATCTATTGTACTTACTTGATAAAAAAAAAAAAATGGAAATACTCCAAGTAAATCTGCAACACAGTGAGCCGTCCTCCGCATTAGTAGGACGACAGGCCGCTGCGGGACAGATACACATTGCCCTGATTCAGGAGCCTTGGGTTAGCCATGGCTCCATTCGAGGTTTAGACAGGCGGCACGGAGCCATTTTCTCCTCCGCACACAACATACCTAGAGTATGTATATATGTCTCGAAGGAGATAAAAGCAACAACAATTCCCGAACTTTGTTCCAGGGACGCGGTTGCTATTAAGGTGAGCCTTAGGGAGGAAACCGGCAGAGCAGAAATCGTGTTCGGCTCTGTCTACCTTCCCTACGACTCGCCAACACCGCCACCTTCAACCGAACTGGAGAAGATGGTTCAATTCTGTACTGATAGACGACTGCCTCTCATCATAGGATGTGACGCCAATGCTCACCATATCTGCTGGGGCAGCACAGGGGTCAATCCTAGAGGCAGTAGTCTATTACAGTACCTGTACACTACCGATTTAGAGATAATAAATCGGGGCAACACTCCAACCTTCGTTACCCAACGGAGGCAGGAGGTCATCGACGTCACACTGGGGTCCAGATTAGCGGTCCCCCTGTTCAAAAATTGGTACGTATCAACGGAACCCTCATTGTCGGATCACCGACACATCAGGTTCAAACTGGACTGCGCTCCCTCCTCAGAGGAGAGCTGGTACAGGAACCCCAGAGACACCGACTGGGACGCCTATAGACGAGCCCTCTCGGACAAAATAAACAGGGTTATTATACCCAGAAACAGAGGAGATAGAATCCTCCGCCAAACTTCTCAATGGAGCGATCACTGCCTCATACGAGAGCAGCTGTCCTCTAAAAAGAAGCAAGGGAAAGAATAAAGTTCCCTGGTGGAACAGGGAACTTTTGAACCTACGCAAGGAGACACGCAGGCTCCTTAACAGGGCTATGCGTACTCAGCTCCCGGAGGACTGGGACGACTATAAACGCTCCCAACGCCTCTACAAAAGCCACATTCGTAGCAATAAGAGGGCAGCCTAGAGGAAATTCTGCGAAAGCATTGAAGATCTTCCAGAAGCCGCTAGGTTCTGCAAAGCCCTTAAGAAAGATAGACCTTTCACAGCTGGAGGACTTGAGTTCCTTCCGGTAGACTAACGTCTACCAATGAGGAGCGCCTCAAGCATCTACTAGCAACTCATTTCCCCG
This sequence comes from Stenurella melanura, assembly GCA_963583905.1. Taxonomy (NCBI): domain Eukaryota; kingdom Metazoa; phylum Arthropoda; class Insecta; order Coleoptera; family Cerambycidae; genus Stenurella; species Stenurella melanura. Next base: position 68,719,363 of record OY757310.1, read on the forward strand.
AATCTGTAGTGGAGACGGAGGAAGCACCACCCCCTCGCCCCCCCCCCGCGCTGCGGTCACGACAGCGGATTGAAGGACAGCCTCGAGGGTGGTAACAGTGGAAAGGGTCAGGTGGGCTATTTCCACGTTTGAGCCATTCAAAAGCCCAGGACCGGATGGAGTGTTTCCGGCACTTCTGCAAGAGGGGACAGAGACACTCATCCGTCCGGTCTATCATTTGTTGAGAACCTGCCTGGCCACGGGGTATATTCCTATACCCTGGAGGGCCGTCAAGGTGGTTTTCATACCTAAAGCAGGACGTACGTCGTACGACACTGCCAACTCCTACAGAGCTATCAGCCTAACATCCTTCCTTCTCAAAACTTTAGAGAGGTTGGTTGAAAGGTACGTCAAAGACGGAGCACTGACCTCAGTACCTCTGCATCCATCACAACATGCTTACCAGGCCGGTAAGTCAGTGGAAACGGCCCTTCATCCTATCGTTTTGAGGATCGAGAAGGCGCTGCACCACAAAGAACTTGCGGCCGCAGCCTTCTTAGATATCGAAGGAGCCTTTGACCATACCTCCTTCGATTCAATCTGCGCCGCCGCTGCCTATCATGGCATCGAAGACACCATCATTAGATGGTTGAGGGCCATGCTAGCGGGAAGGCAAATAACAGCTGCCAATGAGGAAACGGCAGTTAAAGTTTCAGTAAGGAGAGGCTGCCCACAAGGGGGCGTCCTATCTCCTCTGCTATGGAACCTCGTTCTCGATGGCCTATTACAGGAACTCGAGAACGAGGATCTTTTTGCGCAAGGTTACGCAGATGACCTTGCAATCATCATCTCGGGAAAATTCCCAAATACGGTCAGCGGACTCTTACAAAGGGCCTTGCAGATCGTACAAAGATGGTGCAATGACCAGGGCCTTAGAGTCAATCCCTCAAAGGCGCAAATGGTCATCTTTACTAGGAGACGCAGGCTAGACGGTTTCGTCGAACCCGTCCTCTACAACACTACTCTAACGATCTCAAGGACAGTGAAGTATCTAGGGGTCATCCTGGACTCTAAGCTGACCTGGAGAGATCATATAGAGAGACAAGTACAAAGGGCCACTACAACCTTATGGGTATGTAGAAGAACCTTTGGCAAAACATGGGGGCTAAACCCCAGGGTGGCTATGTGGTACTATACTGTCATAGTTAGACCAATGATTACGTATGCCTCTGTTGTCTGGTGGCCTGCCACAACCAGATCAACCATACGACAGAAGCTAACACAACTCCAAAGACTTGCCTGCTTAGGAGTCACAGGAGCAATACGCACGACCCCCACAGCAGCTCTGGAGGTCCTTCTGGACCTTGCGCCCCTTAACCTAGTGATTGTGGCCGAGGCTCGGAAAGCGGCTTAAAGACTGGAATGCGGAGGTCAGTGGAAGAAAGGAGGAGAACAATCAGGTCACACAAGGGCCCTAGCTGATGCGATAGAAGCCCACTCACTTCTGGAGGCCAGGAGTGACGACGTGATGCCTTCCTTCTCCTTCGCACAACCCTTCGAGGTAGTCTTCCCGAAACGGGAAGACTGGAGAAAACTCGAGGACATACTAAGGCCTGCAGATATTGTCTGGTTCACAGACGGATCGAGGCTAGAGGAAAGTACCGGAGCCGGTATATTTGGGGAAAGGCCCAGGGCTGAGCTTTCCTATGCCCTGGGCAAATTTGCCACGGTATTCCAGACCGAGATCTTCGCTATTTTGGTCTGCGTACGGGAGAACATCCGAAGGAAATACTCTAATAAACACATATATATATGTAGCGATAGCCAAGCGGCCCTCAAGGCCCTTGCATCGAATCGGACCAAGTCAAAACTGGTCCAAAACTGTAAACAGGCCCTCTGTGAACTTGGCTCATCAAACTGGGTCAGGCTTCTCTGGGTGCCTGGACACAGCAACATTGAGGGTAACGAGCGGGCCAATGCTCTGGCCAGAAGGGGCTCTAGTGAACCTCTGCTCGGTCCGGAGCCGGCTCTCGGCTACCCTAGATCCCAAGCCAAGAGGTTGATAGATAACTGGACTCGCTCCCAGTTCATTGACCTCTGGGATTCCTATCCAGGACTCCGGCAAGCGAAGCTCCTAATCTCAGGACCCTTGCCGGAGAGAACAAAGCAATTTCTGCGTCTAAGCAGAAAGCAAATTAGAGCCGTAACAGGCCTCCTGACCGGACATGGCTCTTTTAGGAAACACGTACACACAGTGGGGGTGGTTGACCACCCCGATTGCAGGTTCTGTGAGGACGAGGAGGAGACTTCCATCCACGTTCTCACTTCTTGCCCAGGACTGATGAATCTGAGGTACAAGCACTTCGGCGCTGGCTTTCCAGTGCTGGAGGAAATAAGGAGTTTTCCCGTGGGAAGGATTTCAGCCTTTGGGCTGGAATCCGGTCTGTACGGGGGAGCTCCTTAATATGTTAGCGGTAGCACAATGGGCCACAAGGCCTGAGTGCGGCGACCTCCAGGCGCCCCGCTAAAAGAAGAAGAAGAAGGAGATAACTAAATTAATATTTGATATATACCAATTATTTTTTCTGAAAATGCTTACATTTTATATAATTAACTATTTCATCAAAATTTTTGTAAATACCTTGATAAATAACCGAATAAACATGATGTCACGTTTTTTAGAATAACTGCAAAATTTTAGAATAAAAAATTATGAAAAAAATTTCCTTGTACAAAAAATACCATGCCTTATCGGCATCGATAATATTATTTATATAGTAAGCATATTTTCAAATATATAATGAATTTAAAACTGGTATTGTCAAAATTTCCTTAAAAAGTAGGACATTTTTCAATATAACTTAGCAGCACTTCAAAACTGTCCAATGTACATTATTCAAATTTCAGTGAATGATTTACAATAGACACATATTTTTTTCAATTTTTTCCGTTCTTCCGTTTTTGAGATATTCGCGGTTAAGGTGAGGGGTCAATACATTTGAATAGTATATTAGTTAGATGCATCTTATCCTACCTTCCATACGAGGTGTACGTACTTGGATTGTGAACCGCAATAATACACATGACTAATTAAGGCCGCTTTAAAAAAAATCGCTGTTGTCAAACGATACACATTGGGAAAAAAATAATTATATCAAAAACTTTTCTAATGTTTGGGCTACATTTGCTTCACTGTATGTGTCTAAAAATTTTCAAAAATAAAAAAGTTTATCGATTGGTGAAAATTGTAATACGTAAAATTCAAATATCTAGTTTTCCTAATTTTTAAGGAAATGAAAATGCGAACTGTGTAAAACCATTAGTACAGATAAAAGCGCCATTGTGTGTACTTTAATTGAAAAAAAAACCACGTCGATAGCAACATTAGTTTTGAAGATATGACGGTGGAAACAAAAAAAAACACATTTTATTTAAAATGCAATATTTTCTCTTTTTTTTTTTAATTTAAAAAGGTCCAGACCACGAAAAAATGTCGTGAAATACGATTTCATATGCACAGTGACATGCTGAACAAAACCGACCATGTTTGACCTGGTTCTACGCCAGAAAAAAAAAACGGCACGATAGAGTCTCGAATTCGCTCCTCTATAAGCAGACTGTACCCTCTTGCAAATAGGCGAAGCAAACTATCCATCAATAACAAGCTAGCTTTATATGAGGTGGTGTTTAGATCCCGCATTACTTACGAATGTCCAGCTTGGAATAATATCTCCACCACCAATGCAAGAGGTTACAAACTACACAGAACAAACTTATACGGTTACTAACTGACGCAGAAACATACACACCGATAGTCGAATTACATCGTGCTACGAATCTTCCGATGATTCGAGAGCACCTAGATGAAATTTCCCAAAACTTTATCCCGTATTTCATGAAAGACGGTGACACTAACTTACGCCCGCACAAGACACAAACCCAACAGCACACATTTCCCAAAAACCGCTTCCCACCTTTCCCCAGCCCCCTAATTCGCTGACATACTGGGAAAAAAATTAATTTTCTTTTGCATAAAACACAGAAATAATTTATACCTATGTAGTTTTTAGTCATCGACCCATTTAAGTTGAACAGGTTTTTATTAAATATTTTCCTGTAAAATCATAAAGATTATTCTCTTTCCGCCCCAACACTCCCGTACTAACTCATTATTATAATTTCATTGAAAATACATTAAATAAAATAGGCGTTGATATAATATAAATGTTTGATTGCAGTAAAGTAATTATAATATACTTGTTAAGACCCCCCAGCCATATCATCGTCCCTTGTTATGTTTATTTATATTTTTGTAATGAAATAAATATGACGAGATTATAATTGTATTGAAATACTAATACAGTATCCTAGCTTAGAGTATACAATGTATTTAGCTAAATAAAATAAAGAATATTTAAATGGAAAAAATGGTAGGAACTACGGTAAACCTAAACATAAGGTAAGGTGAAATTTGCCAAAGAAATTTCAAATATTTTGACCAATCGCCTGCACACATTCGGCAACCAAATTAAACAAGTTCGAGCCCATCATACTAACTTCATCGATTGTATACAGTGTGAACCTAAAGAAACGCACAAAATTCATATCTTTGGTATGTCATTTGTTAAAAAAATCCTTGAACAGGTCGATTTTAATTTTGTAAATGCTACATTTTGTAACTATACCAAAATTTATGACGTCATTGGTTTTTGAGTTATGACGTCATCATACATTTTTTTTAAATGGAAACAAACATTTTTGTTTACTGTTTCTGGTGGTATGTTCCTTTAGCTTTCTGGTGATATGAAAAAAATTGATATTACCTAAGCCATTCTTTTGGAAAAAAATATTTTTATTGATTGATACCTTACATAAGTAATTGTGAGAAAAAAATCATCTCCATTGCTCAAATTGCGACCCTACAACCATTTGGCATTAACCAAGACGGATGTAGACACTCTGCATGCTGTTCTGAATCATCTCATGGGCAATTCGTCTCATCTCCAAGCCAATTCTGTGCTTCATTTCTTCTATGGTATGCGGTCTGTTAAAATACACCCTTGACTTTAAGTAACACCAAAGAAAATAGTTTACAGGGGTTAAATCCGGTGAACTCGGGGGTCACTCAATCGGAGCTCGACGACCTATCCACCTTCCGGTAAAAGTGTCATCTAAAAACTGACGCACTGCTATCCCAAAATGAGGTGGGATCCCGTGTTGCTGAAACCAGACATCTTCAGCAGAAATATCTTTATCTTCATTGCTGGGAAACATAACTGCTAAAGCTGGCACTAACTCAACTCGCAAAAACTGTAAATATCTTGCGGCCCCAAGATTTTCGTCAAAAAAAAGTTCGCAATAGACGACCAACAATCATACCTGCCCACACGTTTACTTTGCCTCGTCGCTGTGTATGGGCTTCTTGAGTCCAATGAGGATTTTTGCGAGACCAATACCTACAGTTATGGCGATGTACAGTCCCCTTTAAAGAAAATGTAGCTTCATCAGAAAAAACAACGTTCTTTAAAAAAATTGGGTTTTCATCGCACAAGGTCATCAACTGTTCAAAAAGCTGTAAGCGCCGATCTGGATCATCCTCATTCAATTAGCGGATTAATTGCACTTTGTATGGATGGTATTTTTCTTTTTTCAATAGACGTACAACAAAAGTTTGACTCACGTTATGATTTAAAGCCAGCTGCCTTGTCGAAATATGGTGGTTTTCCTCACTTTCTAAAAGAATATTTAATTTGGTTTTGTTGCTTGTGCTAGGGCGACCAGATCGAGGGAGGTCAGCTACAGTGCCAGATTCATCATATCTAGCCACCAATCTACTTACAGTGGATCTAGACATTTCTTTTCGGCATACTTGGCATTGAAAACATCACATGCTTCCTGATGAGTTCTCAGCCTATCACTATTTCCAACCATCATCAAAAGTTCTACGCGTTCTCTTTCACTTAAACGTGGCATTGCATTCACTAGTTTTACACTGTCTCAGAAGTGTCACAAAACTGAGGTTCCACACGTGCCAGGAATAAAAAAGTTATCGATGCTTTACACAAAAAGGCCTGTATCTCTCTGTTGTTAAGGTGTTTTATTATTATTTTCTTTGTTTTGTTTTTCTGTCAAATGTTTTCATGTTAGTTAAAACAAAATGTAGGCAACAAGATTTATGTCCATAAGAAAGTGGAACATCACTCGTGAATTTGCGAAAAGGTAAGCTATTTTTACATAAAATGTCATTTTTTCAAAAGAATGGCTCAGGTAATATCAACAGAAAGCCAAAGGTTGATAGCTTCAATAAGAAAATATTTTTGCCCCTCGCTTGTCCTTGGAATAGCAGCACAATAATCGGCCTGTGACAACGTCGTCTCGCTTACCATCTATAGACTTGCGTTACGGTATAGTTGATTCGCTGGTTTGATATATTTCCTCAAATATAGTCAACCTCGCACGAGAGATCCAAATCGTCATTGCTCATCGCCGTCACTGTTGTAGGATTCTTCATAATAATTATTATCTAAATTATCTATAGGAGACGTATAGAGGAGCGAATTCGAGACTCTATCGTGCCGTTTTCTTTTTCTGGCGTAGAACCAGGTCAAACATGGTAGGTTTTGTTAAGCATGTCACTGGGCATATGAAATCGTATTTCACGACATTTTTTCGTGGTCTGGACCTTTTTAATTAAAAAAAAAGGGAAAATATTGTATTTTAAATAAAATGTGTTTTGCTATCGACGTTGTTTTTTTTTTTCAATTAAAGTACACACAATAGCGCTTTTAGCTGTACTAATGGTTTTTACACAGTTCGCGTTTTCATTTCTTTAAAAATTAGGAAAACTAGATATTTGAATTTTACGTATTACAATTTTCACCAATCGATAAACTTTTTTATTTTTGAAAATGTTTATACACATACAGTGCAGCAAATGTAGCCCAAACATAAGAAAAGTTTTTGATATAATTATTTTTTTCCCAATGTGTATCGTTTGCCAACAGCGATTTTTTTAAAGCGCGCTAAATTAGTCATATGTATTATTGCGGCTCACAATCTAGGTACGTACACCGCGGCTCACAATCTAGGATAAGATGCGTCTAACTAATATACTATTCAAATGTATTGACCCCTCACCTTAACCGCGAATATCCCAAAAACGCAGGAACGGTAAAAATTTAAAAAATTATGTGTCTATTGTAAATCATTCACTGAAATTTGTATAATGTACATTGGACAGTTTTGAAGTGCTGCAAAGTTATATTGAAAAATGTCCTACTTTTTAAGGATATTTTGACAATACCAGTTTTAAATCCATTATATATTTGAAATTATGCCTACTATATAAATAATATTTTAGATGCCGATAAGGCATGGTATTTTTTATTAGAGAGTGCACAGCCAACAGATATATAGCAATACATAAACTTGAAGATAAACAACTTTTAAATTATATTGACTGACAACAACTTCATAATACTACAACTTGATATTCAAATTAATATAGGTACACTAATAACATAATAGATGTCACTAGCTTACAATAACAAGTCAATTTAACATATTATTAACATTCCCCCTTAAGCTAGAGACACTTCAAAAATAAATTATGTACCAGTTAAACTTAAAGTTCAATACCATCATTCCAGAATTTGATCATCTAAACCAAGATCTCGAACGCACTTGTTGTGTTTGACATTACAAAGTGCTTTTGTTAAAACGTCAGCAATCATGTCATTTGTAGGCATATATAGCAATGTAATTTTGCCACCTTCAACAGCTTCACGAGTGAAATGATATCGCACTGAAATATGTTTAGTACGGTTATGGAAGATTGCATTTTCAGACAACTTAATCGCACTTTGATTATCGTTGTAAATTATAATTGGCCTTTGAATACATTGTAGTTCACATATCAAATTTTGGAGATAAATAGCTTCCTTTACTCCTTCAGATAAGGCCATGTACTCCGATTCTGTACTGGACAGTGCAACTGATTTCTGCTTTCTACTACCCCAGGAAATTGGTGTACCAGCAAACTTGAAAACAAATCCACTATAAGAATGCCTATCGGTTGCATCACTGCCCCAGTCTGCATCCACAAAACCAGTCATATAATCTTCGGTTGATTTAAATGACAAACATTTATTCATTGTTCCCTTTAAATATCTTAAAACGCGTTTAGCGTGCTTCCAATGTTCTATCGTGAAACATGAATTAAACTGACTTAACATACTGACCGGATAAGCTATATCTGGACGTGTGCAAGTTGCAAGATACATCAACGATCCTATGAGACATTGATAAGGTACATCAGGTTTAACTGAAGCATCAGATTTAGACAACTTTAAATTTGCTTCCATAGGAGTTCTTGCTATCTTCGACTCTGACATTTCGAATCTGTCTAATAATTCCATGATATAATGATTCTGACTCACATAAATCGTTCCTGTTAACTTATCCCTAGATATTTTCATACCCAAGCAGAATTTGACTTCACCTAGATCTTGCATTTTAAATGTTTTCATTAGTTCTTGCTTTAAAAAATTTGCTTCTTCATTATTATTGGAGAATACTAGAAAATCATCTACATACAATCCTACAATTAGAACTTTATCTTGTGATATTTTGAAATAGACACATGGTTCATGTTCTGACTGTTGCAAACCCAATTCGACTAAGACATTATGAATTCATTTGTTCCACATCCTTGAAGCTTGCTTTAAACCATAAATTGCCTTTTTTAAAAGACAAACTTTATTTTCGGAACCTTTTTGAACAAATGCTTCAGGTTGAGACATATATACGGTTTCCTCCAAGAAACCATTCAAGAAAGCAGTTTTTACGTCAAGATGACTAATATCTAAGTTCATTTTTGCAGCCAGCCCCAACAGTAATCTGACTGTTTCTCGTCTAACCACCGGTGAAAACGTCTCATCATAATCTACACCTGCTTGCTGTGTAAATCCTCTTGCTACAAGTCTAGCCTTATATCGGTTTGATTTTCCATCAACTCCTCTTTTTAGCTTAAAAACCCACTTTGAAGACACTATATTTTGATCATTAGGTTTATCAACTAATACCCAGACTTTATTTTCTAGAAGAGAATCGTACTCCTCTAACATGGCTTCATGCCATTGTTTATGATCACTTCTCGACATAGCATCGTAAACAGAAGTAGGATCACTATAAACATTGTAAGCATCACTGATAGTATGATATGACAAAAGACCTTGATAATCTGTCTTCTTTCTGTCACGCAACGGATACCTTCTGGTAGCTGTCACATTTTCAACTTCTTCAGTTTTTTTTCGAGACCAATTCAATTTCAGAAACCATTTTATCTTCGATTAATTTTTCTTTTTTACTTTGGACATTATCATTTGAACTACCTTGTACCAACTCCTCAGATAACAAATGATCTATAGGTGTTACAGAAGTACATGCATTTGATTTTGATGCTTCTTTACTGTAATCTTCGAGAAATATAACATCATGTGCTTTGATAATATTATTACGTTTATCCAACAAACGATAACCCTTTGATTCCGTACAATACCCAACCATTTTATGTTCCTCACTTTTTGCATCCCATTTCTGCCTCTTTACTTTAGGAATATGTACCATCACCCTAGAGCCAAAAATTCGCAAATGACTTAAATCAGGTTTCACACCTGTCCACATCTCTTCAGGGGTTTTTTCTAAAACAGCAGCATGAGGAGAACGATTCTTTAAGTACACTGCAGTGTTACAAGCCTCAGCCCAAAATTGTTTAGAACACTTAGCATCTTGCATCATAGCTCGCGCTTTTTCACAAATAGATCTATTAGTTCTCTCGGCTACACCATTTTGCTGTGGCGTGTGAGGAATAGTGGTTTGATGTTTGATACCATGTTTAAGAAGAAATTCTCTGAACTGATTATTAATGTACTCTCCGCCATTGTCCGACCTCAGTACTTTAATTGACTTATCAATTTCATTTTCAACAGCAGCTTTAAATTCAACAAATTTCTTAAAAACCTCATTCTTTTCTTTGAGAAAATACACAAAGATTTTTCTTGAAAAATCGTCAATGAAAATAAGCATATATCGACATCCGCCAAATGATTTTTCCTCCATAGGTCCACAAAGATCAGTATGTACCAATTGAAGCAAATCAGTAGCTCGCTTACCACTTCGTTTAAAAGATAGTCTAGCATGCTTTCCTTGAATACAAGACACACATGGGGTAGTATTCAAATTACTGAAATTCACACCAGTTACAATCATTTTAATTTGATCCATAGCTTTTCGATTCAAATGACCTAAACGTTTATGCCATAATTCTTGCGATGAATACGTTGTAGATGCACACGCAGCAATTTCAGGTTCATTGATCTGCACTTTACTTTGAATATTTTTCTTCTTTAGTTCGTCTAATTTGTAAACACCATTTACATTTGTAGCTGTAAATCTGACGTCACCATTTACATTAAAATCATTTTTGTAATATACTTTACAACCGCTATCAGAAAATACGACTACATGACCCTTTTCAACCATTTTTGACACTGACAAAAGATTCGTTGAAAGTTCCGGAACATAGACTACGTTCATGATTGTCTTAATACCTTCTTTCACATGCACAGATACCTCCCCAGTACCCTGTGTGAACACATTTTCGTTATTAGCAACGGTAACTTTTAAGTTTAAATTCTCTTGATAGTTTTTTATCCAATCCTGTCTATTTGACATATGACATGTTGCTCCCGAATCCACATACCAACCTTCAGTAGGTGTATTATTATTGACACCCAAAGCACACAACATAGCAGAAGATCCAGACCTCTTGTTAAATTTCTTATTGGTACGGTTATACTTGCTATCGTGTTTTGCAAGTTCAGGACAGTCCGGTCTTATGTGGCCAGGTTTATGACAATGGTAACATTTACCTTTAAATGCTTTCGAACGTCCGTCTGCTACAAACGCTGCCTCTTTAACATCCTTATCTCTACGATGATCCTCCATCAGAAGTTTCATTTTAACAAATTCGCTAGTTATTTTTTGTCCACTACTTTCAAGTGTCATAACCAACGGATCAAACGACGATGGTAGCCCACTAAGAAGTATGACTCCCACAAACTCATCATCAATAGCTGCATCCATATCTGTTAATTTTTGAGACAATGTCATTATTTCTGACACATATTGTGACATATTTGGAAAATTTGCCAATTTTACCCCAAAAAGTTTCTTTAGCAGAGACAATCGACCAACTAAACCACGATTATCAAAGGTTTTCGCCAGATTATCCCATGCTTCTTTGGCATTTTTCGCAGTATGCACATGCACATACAAACAAGGTTGAACCATCAAACAAATTTTTGCCATTGCTTTCTCATCCTTCTTTGGGTCTTTAGTTTCTACTGCATCTGTTACATAATCCCAAAGGTCTTCATGTTTTAACAACATAGTCATAGCAAACTTCCAAGTTTTGTAATCTTCCATGCCGCTAAGCTTCTCAATAGCCGCTAACGCATTTGCACCTCCACTGGCCATGCTTGTCTTATTTATGTATTTTTTTTTTTTTTATTATTTTAAATACCAGATTCACAGCATACGTTCTGGGCCCATAACCTATTAGAGAGTGCACAGCCAACAGATATATAGCAATACATAAACTTGAAGATAAACAACTTTTAAATTATATTGACTGACAACAACTTCATAATACTACAACTTGATATTCAAATTAATATAGGTACACTAATAACATAATAGATGTCACTAGCTTACAATAACAAGTCAATTTAACATATTATTAACATTTTTTGTACGAGGAAATTTTTTCATAATTTTTTATTCTAAAATTTTACAAGCAGGGCATTTCTCAATATAACATAGTAGAACCTCAAAATCGTCCAATGTACATTATTCAAACTTCAGTGAATAATTTACAATAGACACATAATGAACACATATTTTTTCAAATTTTCTCTGGTCCGCCATTTTTGAGATATTCGCGGGTAAAATTAGGGGCAATACATTTGAATCGTATATTAGTATTTTGCGGGATTTAGAGTATACGTATAAATACTTTTAAATAAATGCTGTAGAATATTCGCAATTTAGTTTTCTAAAATAATGGAGTGCATCATTTGTAAGAAAATTGCGCGAGATGGTGACAAATCTGTGGTACCTAGATCTAGGATACAAGGTTTGTTGTCACTAATATCTAGTGCTGAAAAAAGACGACATCGCGGAAATATTGTGTTAGAAAAGATAATATTTTAAATGACGAAATTTAATTAAAATATCATATAGACTGTCGTATATGTAGACATGTTTTGAAAACATGAACGTTTTTTGCAATCATACAGTGCCGCTTCGCCGCACCGATTTGCAACAGATGCTGCATAGTACTTAATCGAATACGAAATATTAATAGTAGATGGAGGATTTAAATTAACAGAAAAAGTACTTTCACTACATAAACGTCAATCAGAAATGACCAAAAATCTATTTAGCAAACAGAAAGATACCAGGATGGCTTTGCATGCAATGTACGAAACTAAATTTAGCAAACAAATATTGGTGAAGTCAGTTGATATAGATGTATTAATTTTACTTACTCTGACTTAAATGGAACTAATTTATTTATGCAACTTGGACACGGCACTAGCAGACAATTTTTCTCAATATAGAAGATAGTGCAAAGTTTATGAACTACAGTTTGTTCTTGTCTTCATTTTTTTACTGGTTGCGACACCACTAATGGTTTTTTAAAAATATTTAAAAAATCTGCGTTTGATGTTCTTAAAGAATATTGTTGTTTTTCAAAAATTATCGGAACTGCCATTGCTGTCTAAAGACGAAGCTTTAAAAATCTTTACAAAATTTATTCTAGTACTGTACAAAAACAAAAATTAACAAATTCAGATATTAAACGACCTAAGGATCAAATTAGCAACAACAAACGGAGATTCCTTCAACTGAAGGCACCTTTTACCACCCCTGCTTTTAAGGTAAACATACACATTTAAATAATAGATTTCCTATCTAATACATTTAGTTAACTATTGCAGGTTTATGTATCAACTTAGAATATCGTACAGAAGCAATATGCCAACTACACTTATAAATGCACATGGTTCAGAACGGAATTTAAGTGACGACGTTTGGACAATGTTTTCATTACGTATTTATTGTTCAGATAAAAATTGTGAAAATCGGAAATATCATTGTGTTAAAGAAGGCCTAAAATGTTATAACGAGTGTAAATGTCGTATTTGAAATACTGTTATTTAAAGGTTTCAATGAATGTACAGACGAACTAGAATGCTTTAACGCAGGGCCTACGTAATTAAATACTCATTTGTCAATAGAAAAATAGTTGCAAAAAATAAAGTTGTTTTATTCCTGCGTCTAGGTTTAATCCAATAAAAAATGTGTAATAACCTACTTAATAGGTAGGTACTTACTTTATAACAATGATTTATATTTACCTGCTTTTAAATATTTTTTTCCTTAAAACAACAAAAGGTAGGTTTATACCATAGGTTCGTACCTATTTTGGAGCTGTTAATAAAAGCCCGATTAGTACACATGAACCCAACAACCGTAGTCCGCAGGCGGTAAGCAGTATAATGAGCCAGGCGCGCAAGAATATGTTTTATCCCGTTTTTAAAAAATCGCTGACTACATCAAAAATTATGATTCTAAAAACTTTTTTCATATGTTGGCTTCAATTTCTTCACAGCATGTATATACATATTTTCATAAATAAAAATTTTTCTCGATTGCTGAAAAATACATTCACGAAAATAACAACTTTAAGTTTGCTATTATTGTAACAATTAAAACATATATATTTTATAATCACATTGTACACAGAAGCGTTAATGTGTCTATTTCAATAAAAAAAAAATCAGTTCCATAGCACAATTATTTTTAAAGATATAACGGTGGGGGCGTTAAAAAACATGTTTCATGGCAAAATCATTTTTTTTATAGTTTTTTCGAAATAAAAAAACCACCAGAAAATGTCGTGAAAAGTGGTTTCATGTACACAATCACCTATAATTAAAGAATCGAACCAAGTCCGGTTTGGTTCTACGCCAGTTTTTTTTTTTTTTTCGGAAACTAAGCGTCTTTGCTTCCCAATTTTATTCGTCTAATAGCAATCCGTTCCATCGACATAACACCGTTGCAAGTACGACGACGTTCAATCAGCAATTCCTTATACTCATTGAAAATACGAAGGTAAGCGTCTCTATCGGGAACGTCTAATCCTCGTCTCGAAAGGGCCAAAATAAGGTTACTATTTCACGTTAAAATTTTAAGCCAACTTACTGAGACCACATAAGCCTTCCAGTGCAAGACACGACGAGGCGTACTACCCTTATAATATGGTTTCCTGATACTACGAGCCAATTTCAGTTCACGTTCTTGAACGTCAACCGTTGTCGCTGCTTCTATTATTACTACTATACTTATCAGTCATTATGGTCAGAAAACGACACTGGATTTATTTTTTAGCGTAATATACATGGGCGTAATTTCAGCTTTTTAATTGGGGTGGCAAGGCGTACCGGGTCCGGGGTTCTCCCCTGGGACACTTAAAAAAACTGACATTAAATTGTTAGTTTTTTAAGCTTCTTCAGATTATTTTCACCACAAATAATTGCTAACATTCTTTATTTACCCAAAAATATTCATTGCTAATTACTTTAATTTATAGTCAAACCATTTGTAATTTGTAAAGTAATGAAGCAAACACCATCCAAAAATTCGCAGATTTTGCATCTTTCGCAAGTATTTTAAGCGTATTGAAAATACCAGATGCAACTATACTGCTCTTGGAGTCCAAGGATGGATGGCTAGGATAATAGGTATATTCATCATTTGCATTACGTATCATTAGCGATTAGTGATAAAATAAAAAAAAAATAAAAAAACTTTTAATAATACCACTTGGGTTCATTGTAATTGGACCCAAGTTCATTGATACATTTTTTTAGATTAACCCAGCTATCATCTGTCAAATTTTGTCATAAAGCTTGTGGAACACCCTGTATAGTGTTTTTTTACTGTACCTTTTTATATCATACTTAGATCTGTTTGATAATTTTATTTACATAATTTTAAATATATTTGTCCATACGATCGAATTAAGCTAGTCCATGTTTTATTGGGTTATTTTGTTTTTTTAAGAGTGGGTATGTCGTCTAGAAATCAGAAATAAAATGGTCTAAAACGTCGTATCGTGCTCGACAGATTATAATTAGACCATTACAATTACGAGATTTGTACAAGCGAAAAACAAAAGAAATCATATCAATCTAGGTTTGTATCTTATTAATATTTTGAAAAGATTTAGTATTAATTAATAAGACTTGTTTTAATTAGCAGTAATTTGCGAGATTTTATGATTTTTTAAAAAACATTTAAAATCAAAATATGAAAAAAAGGACTCAATACAAACCTTCATTCACGTTTTCTGTGTAGCGCACTATTTTTGTTTTTGCAAAAAACATAATAGTTTTTGCAAAAACATGTATAGCACGGAACCGTGTAAATGCAAATTTTGCCACAAATATTACACTGATACGAGCTCCCTCTGGATTTATTATAGTTTAAGCTCCGCCCTTCATTCAGTATCACTTCATAAATGAAAAAACATAACGAGGGTACCAAATAAGAAATTAAACCAAACCATTTCTAATAACACGGGACGCCCAATAAAATACCAAATTCCATTAATTTACTGTTATGCTTAACAGGTACTCTACTCTTTGATTATGCTACAAGTACCGAATTATAACAATATTGTAACTAGTTATATGTAGTCACCCATAACCGCTAACAATAACGTTTAATTGTATTTCAATTCTTCTTTTTAAAATGGTGGTATGCAAGTATATATATATTTATTAGGCAATACAATTGATATTAATTTTTAAAGATGTCTTCTTGTAGTAAACACATCAATATATAATTATAAGGGGCAATGCGATTTGCAATGAAAGGAGTTAGAAACACAAAAGTAAAGCGCACATTTTTCCCATTTTCTCATCAAGTCACACGCATTAGTATGTTGCATTAATAGACCAAGCGCCAGAGACGAAAACAGACCCAATTACGTCAAATTTAGGTAGAAGGCCGCTAGATACCATGATTCTGAATAAGTACCTACAGCTAAGAGAATTTTGAAAAAACAGGATTTTTTGTAATAACTTTTATTTCTTGGAAAAATAGAAAGAAATGTTTGGGATAAAAACTGTGGGCAGTAAAGTTATCTATCGATCTGTCAAAATAATGAAATCTAGGCTCAAAATTTAAAAAGAAACAGAGATACCAACTTACTCCTTTAAACCCGAAAATATTTTCGAGAAAAAAGCAACCTTCGTGAAAATTTAACAAATCAGAGCTAAAAGTATTGTCCAGAAGGTGATGTGGACCGATTTTGAAAATATTTTCTTTTTGGGATCGCGCACCAATGTAGACGTTCTAAGACTCAAGTTGCAGGTTTTTATCTCTGCTTTCAAAATTTGTAGAGAAAACATTTTTAAATACAAATTTTAGTCATCTTTTTTTACTAAGAAAATTTTACAAATTTTTAGAATGGCCTGACATTCGTGTTTTTAAAAAATGCACTATTAAATTTATATTTTGATGCGGGGTTTAGTTTAAAACATCCATTAAACGTTTACCTACTATAAAAGCAAATTTATAAGTTCTCCCGCATCCATATATTTTTTAAGAAAATATGAGTAATAATTGGTAAAACTAAAAGTGTACACCAGGCAAGTTAATTTTTATAATATGTGCTAATATGTGATATGTGCTAAGTATATAACACTAGTTTATTGGCCAAATCCCTTGATATGTGATTTTGTCGAGAACTACTACTCCTAGAAAGTAAAGTTTCAAATAAAAGGTTGCCTCTATCCTCGATCTTTATTTATTCTCGATATACTTACTTGTTACTGACTTCGAAAAATTGGCATTTGCTTGCTACATTTACGTCTGCAAATTTCCCCTTTGGATTGTAAAGAAATTCTTATTTTATACTATATACTATCAAGACAGTACCTGAGAGGTCAACCACTTGTAGAAATTACACGAACTGCCAAGACTGCCTTGCCTGACGTGCCTGCGTAACTCCAACCAGACGCACTTGCGGGGCTTTCAATTATATTACCACCACTGCCATGGCTTCCGACAGCCTGCCTAAAATTCGGAGAACGAGTGCCGACAGTGGTTTACCCCTCGATAGACAACTACTGAATTTCATAATGATCCGTTGAATAGTTTAATGATTATAAATAATTACTTATCACTAACTTTCTGCGAACTATTTCTGTTATTCTCGGCGTCTATTGGATGCATAACAATAATAATTAAAATTAGAAAACAATTATTTTTTGGTTTAACTTGCCATAATTCAAAAAACGAAAACATTAATGGATCTCAATATTACTATGTCATCACTACATATTTATTAATGAACTGTGGTAATATGAAGGTCAAATTTTAATAATTGTGAAAAATATGTTTTTTTTCAAAAACCATGTCGATAAAATGTGAGCATTTGCAGTTAACGAACGGAAAACCGTTTAAGTCTATGCTGAGAAGAAATAAAGATGGAGACAGCTTTTTTATTTGAAACTGTTTTTCTAAGTTTAACAGTTTTTAAGGAAATCGCGTATAGACAAATTAGACCAATAAATAACCAATACTATACGCATAACACTTATTGGATAAAACAACTTGCGTGGTGTATATTTTTGATTTGAACAATGGTTGTTATTTTTTGTTTATTGGTAAACTACCATTATTTGAGGGAGACTACAAAACGAAAATTCAAGAAATCCTGAGGAATCCCCTGAGGATCCATCAGTTTAAATTTTGATTTGTTGAATGATGTGACAGCTAAAGCTTTAAGTTTTACACATACGAAAACTACAAACATTAAAATGTTAAGTTTTCTATTTAGTTATAAACAAGAATTAGGGCTATACCCCCAATAGCAAACAAGACTGCAGCTACGATACGTATTTCGGAGTTATTGCTCTTCATATATGGCACGTGAAGTACGAAGGTACAAAATAGAGTACTTACCATGTACTGAGCTTTCCTACCTTTGTTGGTCTTGCTTTTCATATAACAATATTATTTATGATATGCTACACTGATGAGGACCAATAACTCTGAAACGTGTGTCCGTAGTTGCAATCTTGCATACCACTAATTTTTGTTTATAATTTTTATTGGACCTCATTAACTATTTCATTCTTTTTATTTAATATTATTATTTCCTTATTGACGATTATTATTAATTAATGCAGATTACTAATTATTGAATATCTTTTCCATAATGCAAAAATATAGATATACTGGTATACTCCATATTACAAATTAAAATTGTAGAGAAGTGAAAAAATACTTAGTCGCTTAAATTATAAATACTGTATTTATTGAAGGAATAATATGTTAAAAAGGCATTTAGGTTAGAACGATAGGATAGATGTGTCGGCATAACCTTTGAGCTCTGGCAGGTAGAATTGATATACAACTCATGAAGTAATTAGAGTAGTATTATTATGAGAAGATGCTCGGGGCGGAGCTAACGTGCGCGAATATTTTTACCAGTGACACATCATCTGGGGTAGAAGGATATATAATAATTGTAATCAAATTTTCGAGGTCGAAGAGATGTGTAATGTAGAATATTAAAGCTTGTCACACTTTGGTGTTTACGATGAAGACATTCTTCACTGAAAATAAGGTTATATCCATTAATTCAATCAGAAACGGCGAACACAACAAGTCAGATCCTGTGACAGCAGGTTGACGGTGCCACTGGCTTCGAGGTCAAATATGACGCAATTCGCTCTCATTGGCCTAGAACAATGGAAGCACACAAACTAGTTTCTGCGCATTATTTTTTGCGAGCATCTTCTCATAATAATACTACTCTACGAGCTTATACGTAAGTTGAATCACGGTCATTCATTTCTATTTAGAGGTATTTCAGAATCTTATGAACCGCGAAATGCGCAAGGGGCAAAGTTTGTTCTGGATTTATAAGTGTATTTTGAAACCACTGAGGGCTACTTGCTGTATACATAAACAAGAGCTCGGGTTAAATTGTAAACAATAAATCTAATATTTTTAAGAAGTGTAACTAAGTCTACGAGAGGGATTATGCCTCTGCGCATATGAAGGTCACAGCTTATGAGATTTTGAAACACCTCTACTCCATAGTACTATAAAGACATAAAATAATATTTTATCGTTTTTAAAGGACCGCCCACTGGACTTTCCGTTTCACCTCCCCTATTGCAAATTTTAGCAGCTTGTCGAGGCATACATACTCTTAATGTTAATTTGAAAGTGACGGTGTTCTGTAAGAAATAACGCAAGTTATGCAAACTAAGTGAAATACGATATGGCAGTGTCGGCATGTATCACAAGAGACCATTAAGTTTAGAAGTGTTTATGTTTATATTTTAGTTTCGAGATACTGATTGGATTGTTATCGAAACGTGATATCCCTAATAGCATGGCGTTGAGTGAACGGTGCGGTTACAAGGCCGGCGCAGCGGCCTAGACAGATCTGTCGCTCTCGATACGTTTTTCGTAAGCTGGATCTTATATCATGTGCCCAGTAGTATTTTCAATACTAAAAACAATGCTTTATTAAACTTTTACTCAATGTCATCATCACAAGTTATTTTCTCATTTTATTACGTCACGCCTGCTACTCACTATTTCTATTTAACGTTATAATATACAAGTTTCAATAAATATTTTATTTTTCTGCGCTAAATAAGGCTTGATTAATAACACATCAGGCACCCAAAAATAACACTGTTGTCGATTCCACGGGTCAAACCAATCATTTCCGGTGTATTCCGAATCCGTCAATTTTGTCCCACCACGTCACAGTGTTTTTTCTATCCTCAAAAAACAGTTACAATAATGCAATTTTTGCATTTTTCCAACTATTTTTGAGGACAGAAAAAAAATGTGACGTGGTGGGGCACAACTAACACCGAATTTGGATTCAGCAAGCGAAAATACACCGGAAATTATTAGTTTGGTCCGTGGAATTGACAATTTTTTTTTGTGCCTATGTATATAATGAATTAAGAAAGAGACGTGCTTGTAAAATTTTATTTCACGATTGTTTGCAAATTATTGATATTCTTATTTCAAAATTCTGAGGTGCAAAATACTGGGTTGAACAATTCTGTGGTGGCAACTGCCACCACCCGAATGACGCCACTGGTAATATGTTAATTAAAAGAACAAATATATAGTGATTCGGCATCCAAAGAATTATAATTTAAATATACTTCATAACATACATGGCCATCATGCTTCAAGTAGAAATACTAAAAAAGGTTATCACATTTATGTGTGCATGCTATTTCTATGTAGATTATACACATAATTCATTCACATTTTTACTTCCACATCCACGTAGTGGATTGGAAGTATAGTAATCGTAAAAAACATTCTTTTTTTTTCTTGAAATAGGTTTAGAATGCCATGAAACAAAAAATTTCTGTCTGTAGGTATGTCTAACTTTTTTTGTCCGCACGTTTTCTCCGGAACGGTTTAAGATATTGACTTGAAATTCTGTACACGTATATATTATAACGAGATCTGGAACTGGATTGTTTTTGAAGATATCCGGTGAAGGGTTGGGGGTAAATAGGGGAAATATGTATAGCAAGCTGGTAATAGTACAGAAACTTGAAATTTGATGTATGTACTACAAGCCACGCCTCAAAATTTTTTGTAATATTTTTCTTCCCCCACTACCCTCTACCACCGCTACTCCTTTATTAAAGGGGTTGATAAAATAAAATTGAGATATTCACTTGAAATTTGGTACGCGTGTATATTATAATGACATCAGGAACTAAATTATATTTTGAGATGATTCCGTTGAAGGGTTGGGGGTTAAATAGGTGTAGATAGGGAAAAATAAGTGAAGCAAGCTGGTAAGAGCACAGAAATTTGCGATTTGCTTATATACTAGAAACCAAGGCCTCAGATTTCTTTTTAATATTTTTCAAACCCCACCATCTCCGCTCCATTATTAATCGGATTGATAACACAAAATTGACATATTCACTTGAAAGTTAGTACACGTATGTATTGTAATGACATCTGATTGAGATGATTCCATTGAAGGGGTGGAAGGTGGTAGGTTGTAACTAGGGGAAAATAAGTAGGGTAAACTGGAAACTTCATTTTTAACGTACATGGTAGAAACCAACGCCTCAAACTTTTCTACGACATCTGCACCAAATATTATTAAAATTCTATGACCAATAATATCCACACACTAGAGTGCAAATTAGTCAAGATGTTTCCTTTAAAGTGACTTGGACGAAAAACTGGATGTGGAAGTAATGATTCCTTAGGCAGCGGTTTTTCATTTTGTATTCCTTTAAAGTAAAAATGTTAAGGGCAGCTTTGCTTGAAGGGGGACATTTCCAGAACAGGACTGGTCTTAAAACCGCACCAGGTTCTCGAAAAGACTAAAAAACTCATGTTTCACGGGCCATTGCTTTTGGGTCAGGGAACTTTCATCGGTCTTTGCTCAACTCATCCTTTGTTTTAAACTGCGGGTTTTTATAGGTTCTTAAATTATTATCTCGCGAACCTAGTAGGTAATTGGCAGGTAGGTCCACCAGCCATTGCAGACAGTCCATAAGTGCGGCCCTGGAATTCTTCCTTTTTAAATGAAGCCGTGTGTTCATCCTCACTCCACAAAAATATTTAAACAAACAATTCCTTTTTATGAATTCTGTAGAATACGAGGTAGAACTTTCAGGAAAATCTGAATGACGGCCGAAAATCTTTTTCCTACACGAATACACCTCCTGTATCACACCAATTCATGTTGTGTTTGTGCGATTTTTAATAGTTTGCCTTTGTTATGGGTAAGATATGAAATAAATATTTAGTTTTCCAGTTGCTTCTGGCGTCATTAGGTACCATAGTTCTGAAGAAATAAAAAATTTCACAACTACGGTTCGGTGTTTTTTATTTTACTTCCACATCCACGTAGATTTTCTTACAATATTACCGCCTCCACTCCTTTATTAAAGGGGTTGATAAAATAAAATAGAGATATTCACTTGAAACTTGGTACACCTATGTATTGTAATGACATCTGATTGGGATGATTCGGTTGAAGAGGTGTAAATTGCGAAAAATAAGTAGAGCAAGCTGATAGCAGTCCAGAAATTTCGATTTTGCGTATATGCTAGAAACCAACGTCTCAAATTTTCTTATGACATCTGCCTCAAATATTATTAAAATTCTATGACCAATTATTTCCACATTTTGCTATGTATTATGTGAAGTCTTCGAGGATATGGATCTGAAGCATTTGAACAATCTGTATGAAACTGTCCCATAAATAAACAAACTGTTTTGTAAATTTTTTGCCGAAACGGTTTAGGTGTGCCGTCAAAACTGAATCGCTCCTCTGTGGCGACCATTGGCCAATCTGAATAACCGGAATAGCCACCACGTGCGGCAGCTCTTATTGTCGGGGCGAGGCGTGGGTCCGACTTTCGGTTTCGCTGTTGGCTTAATTATTTAGGTTAAGATATGTTAGTTAACCCAAAAAATTGGAGCTATTGTTGCGGGCGCCAGTCGATAAACAATCGACGAGGGACAGGGGATCACAAGACGTACAAATGATTGTAAATACCGAAAATAAATGCTGACAAAAATATTTAATGACTATTGAAATATGGTACAATAAACTAGATTACAAACATATAAAACGTGTGAACAATTCAAATAGCATGTATGAATCAATTGACAATAAATGCACGGCGACCTGATAAACAAATGCTTATGACGTAAACAAAGATCAACCTACAACCAAACACCGCGAATGCACCTACGCCTAGCGCGCAAGGAATGTACCCCTGGTGCCAGCAATTTGAAATTTTGACAGCTCCATCAGTGCATTCCCCTACAGCTTGCAGTATTGCAGTAACCTAGCTTTACAATTGACAACAAGATCAGATGGAAATAACTTATCTCGTGGCACACTAAACTGCCCACTTAACCGTAAGTACTTTACTTCAATTATTATAACAAGTGTCGAGCAAACGTCAAACAAATGGAGTAATAAGTATATTATAAGTAAATTCATGTACGTGAGCCAAAACACCGAAACTAACTTCTACTTTTTGCAAATATACATATTATGAGCCTAGTTACTCAATCAACAGCTGTTATATGAGTTTACAGTTGTTATAAATTTGTGAAATATTTAAAGACAAAATAAAGAGCAGGCTGGCAGCTGTTCAGTCACGATTTTTCTGAGATAAACTTCACTCCGGTTCCCGAAGTTCTAATTAAGCAACACGTGCGATGTGCTCTCCACGGTTGGCCCACAATGTAAATGAAAAGGATAGACTTACTTTCTTACTGGCGAGGCTTACTGCAATAACTAGAAGGCTGGTTTGGAAGCGGGTGAAGGCAGATGACATCCCACATATAAGCGTAGCCGAAAAACAGATTTGGTTGCCCAGATGAGGGTCCGGACGATCGACGACTCGCCCCTCTGGAGACTCTCCTGGGAGATCCCGGTAATCGCTCTCGCAATATTGTGGTTCGCTTGGCTCTACAAGTGGCTTTACTTTTTGTGTAGGTGCAGGTCAGACCTCCATAAAAGAGTATATTCCCGTAAAATACAGAATGACAAAGCCCCAGAAATAAAAAGTACGGGAAGAACCTGGAATGAACATTTTCCAGTCAAGGATGAGTAATTTAATTGAGTAGGCTTAATGAGGTACTCACCCTGGATCTTATTAGGTTCTTTTCACCGTGGAAATCAGGAGAGAAATGCCAGCAATTTAATTTGCCAAGATGGCAACCTCTTTCCTCTTTCACCTTTTTTATCTACTCTCAAAAAAACTCCCCTCTTATCTCCTGACATTTCTAAATTCCCCACTTAAACTGTCAAATCAAGAATAGTAAACAAACCCAGTGGCAGCTTAATAAGTCATGGTCTATTTAAGTCAAATCAAATACCAGGTAAAGCCAATTGCGAAGCCCGAACTTTCAAGAATAATTTTATGACACTATGTACACGAAGGCTTGCTTCGCATTAAGATAATTAACTTAACATAACCTGACCCAAATCTGTTTCTGTCTTGGCTACTGCAACATTGTGAAACCTAACATTGACAAACACAACCACAGGATAATAACAAACAGGTTAGTAAAAACAGAAAACATGTACCCAACTATATACAACACTAAGCTATTCTGTAGGACACAGACAAGGAATTGTGCAACGGGGAAAGATGGTCTACTCTGTACAAAATACCACACATAAATAAGGTATGCGACAGGTGGCTAAATATTTATATTTAGAATAAAAAAATATTGTACGTTACGCCAGGTTTGATTAAACGACTATTAAATTAGTGACTTATTTACTTACTGTCAGATGTTTTGAGAACGACTTCAGAGTCGAGTGGGCAACCACATAAACACAGCAGCGTGTGTTTAATCGAACACTCACAAATAAATAACGGTTCCCCTATCAGTGGATACCGAACCGTTACACCTCCGATAGCATTTTTTCTTAACTATCCGAATCCCGTAATAGTTTTCCAGAAATTCGATAGAAAAATATTTTTTTTCTCAGAAACGAGGAGAGCAGATTTTTCCGAACTCGGCCCTGGATTTTTCAATACCAGGTAGACCATTCTGACAAGTCTCAGCTAAGGAATGTTACCAGTAAACTTCAGCAGATTATATCCAACCAAATAATGTTCTCTTACTGATCTAGTCTTAACTTGAAGTGTTCTATCTGCCATTAGGCTATGGTACATTGCTCGCAAATCATCCTGCATATAAGGGATTAAATCCAAATCCATTACTGTCAAGTAGTGCTGATCGATGTTCATCGATGTTTTAGGAACATCGATGACACGACAGAGATTTATAATGGACAGGTGCCAGCCGTGCCTTTGGAGCGATAACTAACAATCTCCACTCTCAAGGGGGATTCTAGTAACTCTTAAGACTCCCCAAAGACGAAAATAAACAAAATAATACTTACTGCAATTGCTACAGTCTGCTTTCTCCGACTTAATCTGATGTCAAGCGGTGCGCTTCTGCTGAGATATCTTATAACTAACACTTGAGAAACACTTCTTAGACTATTAAGACCATCGATGGAGTGCTGTACTAATGAAATGGGTTCAAAGTCAGAATCACATGTCAGTCGTCAATCTCAGATTTAGTGGATCAATAAGGAATCGAATTCAAAATATATTTTCATTTATTGAAATAAAATTCAACACGTACAAAAAATATAATTATTCAACAGTTAGCTAATTGTATATAATACAATTTGTCACAGAGCACCACGTTTGGCAAGGAGTTACGACCCGAAGGATCGCAACTCATTCAGCGGAGAGAACTATAACAATCGACTGTACAAAAGACTCTCTATCGGATCTGATAGTAAAATGTATGTCGAATTTTGCAAAAATTTTTCACGTTTAATTTTGCGCTGAAAACTTCAAATTGCTTGTAATCTTTGTAAGCATCCTTCGAGAAGCTTTTTATATCAATAGGAATATCGATAATGGCCATATCCACACATTGGAATGCCACATGCTGACAGTATTATAAACACAATTAATTGAAAATTTACTGTCGAAGAAATATATAATTTTCAGATTAATAATGAGGAAAGCGGGAGTATGACTTTAGAATTCACAGGAACGCTAGAAAATGGTATACTAAATACCAAATAAAAATTATATTCCTTGGTTCACACTTTATTTCTTGGCTCAAAGCTTAGATACATGCCATTTTGTGGTCGCAAGAATATCTCAAAAAAGCACTCGATCTCATCAGGCTTTTCTAGTGCTTTCACCTTATATTTTCTAATTAGCGTTGATATCAAAGTTTTAGATGTTCTCATAGCAAATTTTTGTCCTGAAACAAAGGAAAATATTTCTAAATCTAATAGGAAACCAGATTTTAAATCAGTAGAGGAAACAGCTAAAAAGTCCGTAAGGAACAATTTTTTTTCCTTTAGAAAGAATAAAAAATTAAACTGTTTTTCAAAGTTGACTGAAAGTTCTGGTAGTAATTTTTGTGAATGATATTTCTGCTTAGTTTTTGCTGACTTGTACAGTATACAAAGCTCATTGTGCTAATTCTATTAATTTCTAAATAAATGATAAAATGTTAAATACAAGCATATAATTATTTATAGATATTCTGATGTGTCAGATGATACACACAGTGCAGGGACACAATCATCATGACTTTATGACGGGCGAGAGAAAACTGCATTGCAGAGTTGTATTAATTTTAAACTTACAGGATTTAATAACCATTGTTTATTAACTATTGTGTCATTGCTTGGTTGTTCCGCTCAGGGTCTGTTTCTACCTTGCTGTATATTCTTGTTGGGACCCTTCCCATTTCTTTGTCTTCATACTTTTTAAGTTGTTTTCACAGACACTTCGATACTAATATTCGACGCGAGTATTGCGAATCAGGTCGGCATCATCGGAAGGTGATTAAAATTGATGATGTCTACATGGAGGGCAAAAGTGCCGAGTGTTAGTATTCAAGTGTAGTGTTCAAATTGTTTGATGATTGTGGAAGCTACTTCAGAGGTAGTACACTATTTAGTCATCTCATGCAAAAGTAAGCTGAGAACGTAGGAATTTGAGAGAATATTTTATAGTGGAAACGGTAAATCTCTATTATCTGTTAGAATATTTACCAAGCCCGACTAATTTGTAAAGGGTGTTTCTATTTCTTTAAGTTTTTTTTTACTAATTTCTTAGTCTTCTTTACAGAAACTTTCTGGTGGTACAATTTAGTATTAAAAATTTTAAAAACAACAGTGGCTTAATGTAAACTTTTCCTCAAATTCAGTAATTTGGCAAGAAATATCCCAATCGAGTGTACACGACATTAACAACATTTTGGGTGCATTCTGATTCCCCACTTATCTCCGAGACAAGTCCCTGAGATAAACGGGCAACCGAAGAACCCCTGCTCTTGGTTAGCTACTTGCTGTCAGTATGTGTGGGTTTGTCTTACCTTTTGTGTGGCTTACCTAATCACCAGTACCTGTCATACAATTTGTTCTGATGAAAGGAGGGTGTATAAACAAAAGATTTAATTGTTGGACGCCACCTGTAGCGTGTGACAGATACTATCCAACCCCCTTTTTATCAAAACGAAACTCTTACAGGTAAATACAGATAGGTAAAAGTTAATCAGAGGAATAAAATGTGAAGCTATGAATAATATAAAATTTATTCAAATTGAGGGTTAAATATCAATAATTGAACGAGCAAATAAGTCATAAAAAATATTCAGTAATGATATCAAAAAATTTATGATCATCCAGAAGAAATATTTATACTAAATATTTACAAATAAAATTTACAGCGCCTAAACGGTCGTTTCCAAAACTAACCTGCGTGCAGCATACCTGTGAAAAGCACCTATACAGATAGTAATGCCATAAGACTTTGAGAAATAGAAAGTTTTGTGCCAGCTAGTTCGAACAGGCACAGACGTGGCACACAAGTTTTTCTAATATAAAAATGTGTAAACTTTAATTTGGCTGTAGTTTGAAACTACTACTTGATAGGTACAGTAATAAACCAAAAAAGAAAAAATAAATAATAAAAAAATGTTGTGCCAAGGTATCAGAAAGTTTTGTGACAGGTAATTCGAACAGGCACAGACGTGGCACACATGTTTCTTCTAATATAAAAATGTTTAAACTTTAACTTGGTTCTACTTTCAAGCTGCCACTAGATGTGTACAGTAATGAACCATTGGTATGATTGCTGTAGGAAAATTGCTCCGAAGACACCACAATACATTGTGAACAAATTCTGCCCAGGCACACGATGATTTTTCTTATGGTCACTGTGAGTACTAACATTTGAAAAACATTATTCTGTTGCCCGATCGGCCAGGTTTTTTGCAGCCAGCTCTTAGACTAATATCGGTAGTATTTACAACTATTACAACCAATTATTCGCGGAAAGTGACAGACTAATATTAATTCTGCTTTGTTTTAAGGTTATGTTGTTAAGATAAATAATCGCAAATGAACCAAATTATTAGGTATAATATAACAATGTGTAATAATACGAAACCTAAATCATTACTTTAATAATTATTAGTGGTGCAACGGTTACGGTTCGGGAACGGTTTCGTTTACGGTTTTTGCTATTATACGGTTAACCGTAACCGTCTATTTTCACGGTTGTTATACGGTTCTTGCAGGTCTGAACGTGCAACTCGTAACAGCGGGCGCGGCGGCACCGATACGGATACGAGCCTGTTAGTTGACGGTGGAGTTTCAGAAAGCGCGCATTCAGAACACTATTACTAAAACAAAGGCTCTTCTTTATTCTGGTGCTGAAGCAATACCTGAAACAAAAGTGTATGAATCTGAAGCATTTTCTTCAGACGTTCAACCATCCACAAGCAGTGGAATTTGGAGCATATGCCAGCAAATAATTGAAAACGTTGGAGGCGATGAACCACTGGCAATATTTGCAAGCAAGTGCTGAAGTAGATTAAGTGGAAGTACCTCGTAATTTACAATTTAAATTTACCTAAAGTGTTTCTTAAAATCTTAAAATTAAAACTTTAATTATTTTGCAGGCATGTAAAAAAGAAGTTAATGAATATTAAATGTCACCAAATATACCTCATACATCAAGTCCTTTTTCGTTTTGGAAAAACTGTTATACGTTTCCTCGTTTGAAAATGCTGGCTGGCACTTAGGTATTTATCATATAAGCCATCATCAGTTAATTCAGAGAGGCTGTTCGCCACTGCAGGGCTTGTGCAAACACCCAAGAGGAATAGGTTGAATCCGCAGAATTTGCAAATGTTATGTTTCCAAAATAAAAATTTTCAGTTTAAATATTTTAACTACATTTTTAAGTAGGTAGATACAGATACCTACCTATATTTAAAAATATAAATGTTTTCTTTTTTAATCTCTATCAGCTTTTATTGTTTACAATGTTTCCTGTTTATTTATATTAAGAACGTTTAATTTTACGCTGTTTTTTTGTAATACTACTACAAAAATGTAGTTTAGTTTTTTTTTATGTTTTTGTTTTGTTTTAAATATGCCCTTTCAAAGTGTTGTGTTTTGTTTTGAAGAATAAAGTTTATTATTTTATCATTATGCGATTCATTTTAAAAACCGTAACCATAACCGTAACCGTAGGAATAACCGTAACCATAACCTTAACCGTAAAACCCGAAACCGTTGCACCACTAATAATTATATTAGGCTACTATAGCTATACTTATAGAAATTTGACTAATTATACTCACAAATATGGTAAATAATCTATCGGAAACATGTGATATACGAGACAACGTCACCAGGATCATTACTCAATGAGGTTGCGTTTTCAAATCCTTTAAATATTTGAATTTCAGGTCAATTTGTTTATTAAATATTTATTTTAATCTCATGATGTAATTAATATGAATGTGTTTCGGCTTTCATATTTATTTACTACTTCATATTAATAGTTCATTTGAAGTGAATTGTTATATGTTGCACACACCCTATTCATTGGAGAAAAATAAGGGACATGAACATGTGGGATGTGAGGGCTTCCCAGGCGCTCCCTGTGCGTAAGACATTTTAATTGTAAATTAATTCAATAGGAAATATTACATATTGTAACTAACTTACCAATGCAATTTCTAGGTCCAGCGCTGAAAGGGATGTATGCAAAAGGATGTCTATTTTGCATATTTTCCGGAAGGAATCGATCTGGGTCAAAACGTTCTGGATCGGAAAACTGACTGGGGTCTCTATGTAATTCGGTAATATGCATAGCTACTATTGTACCAGGTAAAATTTTATGACCATCTGTAAGTGTTATTAAAATAAATTTCGGCAGGACTAAAATTAAATAATTGTAGCATCTTAATTTATATAAAACATACATGCATCAACTGCTTTACGATATCTTGAACAGATATCTGTAAATACTGTGACACATTCATAATTTCTTACTCTTTGGCCACTGTAAAATGTTTAAAAGTTTAATGAAAAAACTTGATTAGACAAATGTTGGTTTTTGAATAATTCTGGTTTCTACAAAATGTTTCACATTTGAAAATATCTTAACTAAACGGAAATTGTTACATAGATTGTTATACACGAAATCATGAAATTAAAAGATGTTAACTCTTTGCAATTTCTTTTTTTGACTCTTCGTCTTTAAAACTTTAAAGGTTTTTTGATATGTCAAAGGTAACAGTTAGATGTTGATGTATTTCCATAGTCACCTAAGACCTTTATATTTTTGTTATAGGAAATAAGTTTTCTGTAGGAGTTGCTTTTCACATGGACACCACATTTAGAAATCGGTAGATATTGCTCAAATCTACAAAAATTGCATTTATAATGTTTCCTGCGAGTGTGGAAAATATTATGTAGATGTGAAATCTAGATTTTCCAATGAACAGCTTGACGAACATAGGAGTTATGCCAGAAGAGAAATATTCGGAAAATCGGAAATTTGTGAACACGAGTGGAATAACAATTATATAATTCAATGGTGTTCTTAGAAGATTTTAAGAAAAGAAAGTAAATGACCTGAAAAGAAACACTGACATCCGTTATTATTTTGTTGAGCCAATGTCTATCAAATTTATAGATTTTTGTACCGACAATATTTTTTTATATTGATTGACTTTTATGCAAAGATTTAGAAATGCATTAATTATCACCAAAGTATAAACTTCTAAATCGTCTTGCGCCCTATTAGGACAATTTTAGTATTTACGAGGTTTTAATGACTTTTGACTAATATTCCTTGGCTAAAATAGATTTTTTTATTTGTTTCATCCTAGAAAGCCTTTAATGCCAACATATTATTATATTTAAGGAATTATTATACAAATTGCATTAAATACTTATTATACTCTTCCCAAATACGAAGATGAAGATTATATTGCATTTAATGGGCGCTTTCTAGAATCGTAAATATCACTCGAAGAGAAAAACATTTCATATCGTTGTGTTAATTATCGAATTCTGAAAATGGTTGGCCCCTCCGGCCATTACGTTTCTTGTAAGCAGAATAATTTAAGCAAAATGTCCGATTGTATTGTATTAAAAACTGTGATTTAGTACCCACCATTGGGTTTAAAAATGCACATATCTCAAATTAGAACAAAATTGCGCTATAAATTTTAATTTAAATGTCAAATTCATGTTCAATGACCTTAAAAACGTAAAAAATGATATGTGGGTCCTCTAGTACCTCCATTTTTTTTGTAAACCTATGATTTATTAATAGTCTACTAAATCCAAGCGATATCCGAGAACATTGGTTTTCGAATAAAGTATTGTATTTTCGATTGTTGATAATATTCCTTGATGTAAAAATACTTTTAAACATGCATTTCCTGCCTCAATTATGTGTTCGCTTTGAATTTTCATTTTTGAGATTTTAGCGACTAGTACAATTTAACTATCAACTATACCATTTTTTCATCATAACCAGTTTAGAGAATTGTATGTTCTAGCAAAAAGGTACGTACAGTTTATTGCCCTATTTCGTTTAGTCCTTAAGATGTTGTCGAAGTAAACAAATTTTGCTCTTTTATTTTTGCCTTTGTTAACAACTTTTGAATCAGAAAAATATAGTGGGACTATACAGGGTTATTCACGGAAAAGGGGTATTAGACATTTCTTGGGATTTGTTCAATTTAGAAATTTGAGAATTGGGCTAAGGGAGTTCTTGGATAGGGCGGATCTAACGAAAATATTTTCATGCATGTGTTACTTCGGCTTACTAACTTTGTTATTTTATATTTGGATTCTTTATAAAATTTTAGCTTGAGTTTATGTACTATACTATACCCTTAAACCTACCAGTTTTCGAGATAATTAATTTTTGACGGTTCCCACCCTTCCAAAATAAAAAATCGATATCTTCTATCATGTGGCCGATTTAGAGACTTTCCTTTCAAAGTCATACAAGTGCCCTAAGATCTAACTAAAATTGGTCTTATATTTTCACAATATCATAAAGGGTACTTTATTTTCACTGTCAAAAATTGTTTTAGTTCAAAGGTCCAAAAGTCAACTTTTTCAAATGGAACCCCCTGTATATTTTCACAGAATTTAATAGAGGGATGAATTCTACATCGACTGATACAGTGCGTGTAATGGCAAGCTAGACAAGTAAGAATTGCTACATCGCGTGTGCCAGTCG
The DNA here is from genome assembly GCA_963583905.1 of Stenurella melanura. Lineage (NCBI taxonomy): Eukaryota > Metazoa > Arthropoda > Insecta > Coleoptera > Cerambycidae > Stenurella > Stenurella melanura. The sequence continues at coordinate 68,751,639 of OY757310.1, forward strand.
GCAATGAATAAAGTATCGTTTACATGTTGCCAGTGAGCGTGCCAGTTGAAGTTGCCAATGACTGGCAACTAGAGACTGGCAACGTGTAAACACCTTGTTGCCAGAGGCTGGCAAGGCCAGCGTGCCAGTCGCTGTTGAGGCCAGTGAAACAAATACATTTGTTTTACTGGCGCGTCGGAGCTCTCCCCCACCACTTCTTGGGACTGGCGCCTCGCTGCTGGCACTGCTTAAATAGGTCTCGCCAGTCGTGTTGTACCTCTTCAAATTGTTCTGATACAAGTCTAGTAACTGCTTTAAATTCCTGAGGATTAGTTGAATGTAGCTAGCAAGAAATCAAAATCACAGATCTTTGAACTATTACTTGTCTATATGCACATGCCATTTCTTTAAACTGTCACGGTGGACACCTGCCTTGACTCGCACTATGTGAACTAGTACTGCCAGTATATTGCCTGTAGCTGGAATTAACCAGTAAAGTACCTCAACTTGCATGCCAGTTACTACCACCATGTAAACAGTTAATTTCCCGTCCCTCACAGTGCCAGTTCTGGCATTGCCAGAAGTACCTCATCTGGCATGCCAATAACTGGCAACGTGTAAATGAGCCTTAAGTACAGATGGGATACTTCAGTGGCCGGCGTGACCTTGTGCCGTCGTATCGGGCGAGTTTGCTGCTGCTGGGTTGTCATATCTCTCGCACTATATGAATGTACATGTCTAATTCTCCGCTACACGCATTGTATAAGCATTTCCTATACCTATCTCTCTCGGTTATTTGATTATGGTCGCTGTTTTGCAAAATGTAGATACACACTCAGCACTGTATAATGTACACACAGCTACATACATAGTAAGCAACAAAAAAAAAATCAGAATGTTTTGTTTTATCAATATAAACACCGTGTTAGTGTTGCCGAGTGGTAGCGATAGTACAGGAACATAGTATTTGCTCACTTACAACAGATTTCTGTAAGCATGTGATCGTACGTCTTCAAGAGAATCATGATTATTTTAAAAGATTATTTGACCTGACGAAGCAAAATTTTCCAAAGAAGGAATTTTTAATAGACGAAATGCACACCACTGGACACAACAAAATTATCGTACGGTGCGAGAATCAAAGGGTACCGCGACATAAGATAGGTGAAATGCCCCTCGACATGGATTTCGGAATAAACCTGATAGGATCGTTTCTTGGGTCTAAAAAATAAGATCAACAGGATCCGTATATCAAAATTGACCCCCCCTCCCTAAAAATGGAATCAATTTAAAATTCTAAAAAAATTCATGCAGATAGTAATCCCAAAGACCTGTAGCCTCAATTATATGGGGCTCTATTGGGCCCCACTAAGCTCCTTAAAAATATGTTTAATTTCTTTAAAGTCGAATATTTTTGTTATGATAAAGAGGTGCGGAAAATTTTATTTTTTTATTTGCGACCAAATAAAGCAATTTTTAAGGTAGTTTAAACATTTCCAAACCCCGTGCGCCCGGCCCAAAATTATTTTTTTTTATTCTTTTAACGAAAATTCACGTTAATTAGATAGAAGGAGTAGCTTTGAAAGCTTGGGTAATGAATCAACCTCTGGGGCAAAGGACACTTCCCTAGAACCAAAAGTCACCCCCTTGGAGTAAGAAGATACCACTTTTGGCCCAAATATCACCTTCATTCGTAAAATGTTATCCTGTTGGGGTCAAAAGTCACCTGGCATGGTTGAATAGTCTCCCAGAGAGCAAAAAGGTAATCAGAGGTCAAAGGGCATCCCCTGGTGTCAAAGGTTACTGAAAGAAGCCCTCCCCGAGATAAGAAGTCCTCCAGAATTGGTAAATGGTAACCCCGGGGGTCAATATTCATACAGCATGTGTAGCAAGCAGGCTAACTTTACAAGATTGTAAGTTGTATTCAAACACGGATTATCACCACAACACTAATTATATTTTTATTTTCTAAATATTAATTTCCAATTTATGAGGAGGCAATAACTAATAATCAAATGAAATTAAGTTCTCAATTTAATAGATGTACAAGAACAGCTAATGCGTATGCGTAAACAATGTGTTGAAATATTTTAATTTTTAATATTCAGACCCAGTTGATCTTATTTTCTAGGCCCAAGGAACTATCCTATCAGGCTCATTAAAAAATTCGTGTCAGGGGGCATTTCACCTATCTTATCCCGAGGTACCCTTTCCAGTACAAATTATTTTTAACGTTTTCTGCTTATTAGAAGATAACAAGTATAAGTATCATACCTACTAGAAAATTTAAATGGCAATAAGTACGTTAAAATTTTGTGAACACTAGTCGTTACTTTTACTGATAATTTGCCCCTAAATATTTACAATTCTATGTATTATCAAATGGATGCTTACAGTCTACATAATACATGGGAAGTGTGTGACGAATTAGTAGCATCGTTTGAATTTAGGTGGTTGGGCAAACGAGGATCTTGGAGATGGCCAGCAAGGTCCCCTGATTTCATCTCCTTAGACTGTTACCTTGGTGGTAATATCGAAAATATAGTATATGCCACCTTCGCTACTACCAAAGAAGTTCTAAACAGAGTACGGGCTGCATTTCAGCAAGTAAATTCACTAAGCCACTGTAAGTGCCATAAATTCCAGGATATTGGCTTGTCGGCAGCAAAGTGGAAGGAATTTTGAACAGTTGTTGCATTAAATATTTATATTCAATGCGTTCACTAATTTTGTAAATTTTGTTCCAAAGTATTTGTCATAAATCTAATATAAGATGGTCTCTTGTTTTTTGATGTTTTTATCATGATAATAAACAAATAATTATTAATTATCTGCATGATGCATAAACAAAGAGAGATAGGTATAGGGACTGTTAATGTCAATTGATGCAGAATTTATAACTCTATTAAATTATGTGAAAATATATAGGGGGCTTCATTTGAAAAAAATTACTTTTGGACCTTTGAACTAAAACAATGTTCGACAGTGAAAATAAAATACCCCGTATGATATGGTGAAAATATCAACCAATTTTTGGTTAGATTATAGGGTACTTGTATGAGTTCGAAAAGAAAATCTCTAAATCGGCCACATGGTAGAAGATATCGATTTTTTTTTCGGAAGGGTTCCTACCCTACCAACAAAAGTCTCAAAAAATATTAATTAGAGGTTTATGAACATATTATGTCTAGTACCCGCTTTCCGTGAATAATCCTGTATACCATGTCAGAAGTATGATACCCTAAAAGAATTCAATTTTCTATGATGGCTATCTGTGATGATCAATATTAGAGACAAACAATTAATGCGCTTGGCATATACTATAGTAACCCTTAAATATAATATTTGTGTTTTACCAATTTTTACATTTTAAATTCTGCATTTACCTATGACGATTTCCTTAGTTAGATATCTTGATATTACTGGTGTTATTGTGAATATCCTTAATGTTTCTTTAATGACACGTTCTAGGTATTTCATTTGCAGTAGATCTTGTGGTGTTATAGGCCTGTCTTCACCATGAAATATTTCATCCAATTCTTCATATAATTTATCCTAATACATAAATAAACTTAAATATGGGTTAGTGCTTTAACAGAATGTCATAACTTTATCATAACAAAATAGTGTTATAACAACAAGTGCAAAGAACAGTACAATGAGCAGGAAGTTACTTATTGCGGTACTCTGTGCACTTGTTGTAGTTCTTTTTTAGGTATTCTATAATAATGTTTGTTACCTGAACTTCTGGGTAATTTCCGAGAAGGAATAAAGTCCAGCACGATGCAACTGTTGATGAATCGTGTCCCTGAAAAACAATAAATTTTTAGATAATTCAACGTTACTAAATTAGTAATATTATATAATATAATTTTAAACTTGATTAGATTGTTGATATAAAAATTCTGATGATCCATTTTTTTAAAAAAAGAGTGTTTTCCTTTTTAATAACTGCGTGTACTACAAGAAATCAATCAAAGTACAACATTTCTTGGTACCTCAGCATAGAACTGCGATTTTTCAAAGATCGTTTACCTATTTTGCGTCTCATCTTTGGAATAAACTTCCTAATGAAATTACACATTATAAACTTAAAAACATACATCAAGCTAGTCATAAACTATATCCTAACCGGCTAGAGGTTGGCAATTTGATATCGTGTTGTGGGTGTTAGCTATAAATCATACTTATCTTGGGCATTTCTGTTTTTGTTTCGTGAGGTCAGCATGGTCCCTGTATCTGCTCGTGTTGCTGTGTGCGCTATTGTAGTTTTACTTCCACATCCACGTAGTGGATTGGAAGTATAGTAATCGCAAAAAAATTTTCAAAAATTTTTATTCGTGAAATAGGTTTAGAATGTCATGAAACGTCGAGATTTTAAATTTGAGCGAAAAAAAATTTTTCTGTCTGTCTGTCTGTCGGTCTGTCTGTAACTTTTTTTGTCCGCACGCTTTCTCCGGAACGGTTTAAGATATTGACCTGAAATTTTGTACACGTATATATTATAACGAGATCTGGAACTGGATTGTTTTTTGAGGAAATCCGGTGAAGGGTTGGGGGTTAAATAGGGGTAAATAGGGGGAAATAAGTAAAGCAAGCTTGTAAGAGTACAGAAACTTGAAATTCGGTGTATGTACTAGAAGTTGAGGCCTCAGATTTTTTTGTAATATTTTTCAACCCCCCACCACCCCTACCCCATTAAAGGGGTTGATAAAATAAAGTTGAGATATTCATTTGAAATTTCGTACACGTATGTATTATAACGATGTCTAGAATTAGATTATATTTTGGGATGATTCCGTTGAAGGGTTGGGGGTTAATTTGGGGTAAATAGAGGAATATAAGTGAAACAAGTTGGTAAGAGTACAGAAACTTGAAATTCGGTGTATGTACTAGAAGCCAAAGCGTCAGATTTTTTAATAATATTTTTCAACCCCCACCACCCCTACTCCAATTTGAAAAGGGTTGATAAAATAAAATTGAGATATTCATTTGAAATTTTCTACACGTATGTATTATAACGACATCTGGAACTAGATTATATTTTGAGATAATTCCGTTGAAGGGTTGGGGGTTAAATAGGGGTAAATACGGGAAAATAAATAAAGCAAGCTGGTAAGACTACAGAAACTTGAAATTCGGTGTATGTACTAGAAGCCAAGGTCTCAGATTATTTATAATATTTTTCAACCCCCACCACCCGTACTTCATTATTAAAAGGGTTGATAAAATAAAATCGAGATATTCATTTGAAATTTGGTACACGTATGAATTATAACGACATCTGGAACTACATTATACTTTGAGATGATTCCGTTGAAGGGTTGGGGGTTATTTAGGGGTCAATATGGGGAAATAAGTAAAGCAAGCTGGTATAAGTACAGAAACTTGAAATTCGGTGTATGTACAAGAAGTTAAGGCCTCAGATTTTTTTATAATATTTTTCAACCCCCCCACCACCCCTACCCCATTAATGGGGTTGACAAAATAAAGTTGAAATTTTGTACACGTATGTATTATAACGACGTCTGGAATTAGTTTATATTTTGAGATGATTCCGTTAAAGGGTTGGGGGTTAATTTGGGGTAGAGGAATATAAGTAAAACGTTGGTAAGACTACAGAAACTTGAAATTCGGTGTATGTACTAGAAGCCACAGCGTCAGATTTTCTTATAATATTTTTCAACCTAACCACCCCAATAAATATAACAAAAAATTGAATTTTTAAAAGTTTATTATTTAATGTTAAGCCAGTAAATAAAGGGAATCATTGTACAAGACCAGCTATAATAGCAAATACAGCACCCTACTCCAATATGAAAAGGGTTGATAAAATAAAATTGAGATATTCATTTGAAATTTGGTACACGTATGTATTATAACGACGTCTGAAACTAGATCATAATTTGAGATGATGCCGTTGAAGGGTTTGGGGGTTAAATAGGGGCAAATAGGGGAAAATAAGTAAAGCAAGCTGGTAAGACTACAGAAATTTGGGATTCGGTGTATATACTAGAAACCAAGGCCTCAGATTTCTTTCTAATATTTTTCAAACTCTACCACCTCCGCTTCATTATTAATGGGATTGATAACATCAAATTGAGATATTCACTTGAAATTTAGTACACGTATGTATTGTAGTGACATCTGATTGAGATGACTCCATTGAGGTGGTAGGTTGTAAATAGTGGAAAATAAGTACGGTAAACTAGAAACTTCATTTTTAACGTATATGGTAGAAACCAACTCCTCAAACTTTTCTATGACATCTACCCCAAATATTATTAAAATTCTATTACCAATAATTTCCACATACTAGAGTGCAAATATAGTCAAGCTGTTTCCTTTAAAGTGACTTGGACGAATAATCTGGATGTGGAAGTAGTGATTCCTTAGGCAGCGGTTTTTCTAATTTTTATTGTAGTATTAGATTTATATGTTCTTATTTAAATATTACAATTAAGTTTCTTTTGTATGGGGCAAATGGAAGAAGAGCTCGAGTTCAATTTGTACCTTTTTTACTCCGAGTAAAATAAATGTATTGGAAAATAGAGATCTCATTGATTTTCTTTATTCCATACATTAAAATCGCTCTAATTGCCACACTGAACCTTCATAGATACGAGTTGTTTGGTAATCTTTTGCCACATCTTAGTTAATTTCAACTTTTAAAATATATCCTCACATTCTTTGACAAAACGCCTATTTTTCGAGATATTTGTAAAAAACCACTTTTGCATGTCCTTCCCAATCTCTAAAGCAAATTGACAAAGATCCTGAGGTAAGCACATTAGTTCTTGTAATGACAAGTGAAAAAGTTGCTGTAAAAGGAATTACTTCCACATCCAGATTTCCCATCCAAGTTTCTTTAAGATATCTTGACTTGGTCACAGAATTCTACACTCTTATTATACTTAGAAACAAATGAAAATATATTACCAGAAAATACTAGTAATTATTCAAACTTTTACAAAATACTTATCACAAATAAGTTTAAAACATATATCTTTCTTATAACAATTATAACAAAGAAAATATGCCCATTATGAACAGTACAACTGTTATCCTGCTCAATGAAATCCTTTGATAGTTATAACACGAGTATTTGCTTACATATTTCAGTTGATTGTGAACTTTAGAAAAAGCCGCACCGAAGAGACATAGATGTCGAAACACGTGTCTGTGGATGTTCTAAAGTTTTGTGTTACTGCTATATCGGTAAGTGCTTTTGTTTTGATTATCTTTGGGTTTCATTGAGCAGGATAATTTAAATTAAAAATAACATTATGATAACAGTTGTACTGTTCATAATGGGCATATTTTCTTTGTTATAATTGTTATAAGAAAGATATATGTTTTAAACTTATTTGTGATAAGTATTTTGTAAAAGTTTGAATAATTACTAGTATTTTCTGGTAATATATTTTCATTTGTTTCTATTGTTATAGAGCTTTTACAGTTCCAGGAAGTTGCATTTGCATATTATTATGCTTGTTCTACTTATTTTCCCCAATTTTCACTCCTCCACCCTTTCAACAGAATCATCTAAATCAGATGTCATTACAATACATACAAAATATTATAAAGAAATCTGAGGCCTTGATCTCCAGTATGTACACCAAATCTCAAGTTTTTGTACTATTACCAGCTTGTTTTACTAATTTTTCCCTATTTACCTCAACTTACCCTCCACGCTTTCAATGGAATCGTCTCAAAATATAATCTAGTCCCAGATGTCGTTATGTGAGGTGAGGTACGGTGCCGGTTTCAGTGGCGAGATCTCGATTGGCGAAGTTAAAGTACGCCGGGCGAGTTCTTCACTTAGATGGGTGACAGTATCTCATTTCGCCGTACTGGTTAAGTGGTGGAATAGAATGATAATACATACGTGTATCAAATTTCAAGTGAATATCTCAGTTTAATTCTATCAGAATCTTTAATAATGGAGTGGGGGAGGGGTTGAAAAAAAATCTGAGACATTCTCTACTCTTACCAGCTTGGTCTTCTTATTTCCCCCTATTTATTCCCCAACCCGTCACCGGATATGTTGAAAAAACAATCCAGTTCCATAAGACTATTACTTCTATAGTATTTTAATAATAGTACATGGAACACATGTTAAGTTCTATTTTAAAAACTGAGAAACTTATTTGCTTATATGCATCTTTAGTTCCAAAAAGTATTACAAAATTTTAGATTTTAAATTATCGAAAAACCTATACTCACCGCAAACATAAATGTATCCACTTCATCTCTGATATCTTCAAATGAAAGATGAAATCTATCGTTTTCTCTATTACTTCTTAACAGTAAATCTAAGAATGTTGTTTTCGTCTTTTTACCTAATAATTTTTCTTCTTCACTTAATTCAACGTTTACATCTATATTCTCCAGCTGTTTCTGCCTTTCTCTAATAACCTAGTGTATAAATATAGAATTAAAGTGGAAATATTACAGATCATTTTCATTTTCATTGAGAAATTTTATCGACATTTTTATCAAAGTTGTCTCCTAGTATAAGATTGAATACATTGAAAGGACACATAAAACTTCATTGTCTATTTGGTATCATTTATTTATTAAATCTTTTTTACTGTTAGATAATCTACCAACCCAATATATTCTTTTACCTAATAATATAGCAGGTTTCCTCCTTAGTAATTATGACAACTATATTGCAAATATTATAGTGCTGCGTAGATTCTTAATTAATTTTTTTAAAGTAACCAGCCTGTACAATTTTCTGTAAAAATAATGCAGATTCCTGCATGGCAATTGTATCAATTATATGATAAACACTATTTTCCTCCATTAAAAAATATACAAGATGGTCATCCCAAAAAGCAGTTAATTAAGAAACGTTGCGATGGTGGAAAATAATGTTTGGAACCAATGTAGTTGTTACTATTATCAAGGAGATATCTGACATATTTTTAATTAAAAAAATCCACAAGTGGGTCGGGTCATCCAACAGAAAAAATAATTAATAAATAAAAGGTGAAAAATAGACAGGAACATTCCGTGTAAATAACTTTAACCGTCACACAGTGAGCCAGTCCTTGGCCCCACAGTTATATGCTGTTTCAATGACGTTCGTACATGAGAGCTTGGAGTTAGCCTTATATTATTTGGCACAATGCTACACAAGGCTTTAAACCCACTGTCTTTAAAACGGCTGATAAATTTACTTGTATCGAACGGAAAAAATATGTTAAAAAATTGTTCATCTATTTTTTAAGTAAAAAAAATAATGTCAATACATAAATCAGGAACATTTGGACATGCAGGATAAACATACTTTACTATAAGTGCATTCTCTACAGCATGGGATCATCCTTGTTCCCTGCTGAAATTTTTGTACCAATTCTTGCATTGACTTCTTTGTCAATAAAATTTGTTGAAGATTATGTTCATTTACTACGGGTTTAATTATCTTTTTCGGAACATATTCAAATAACTAGTAATTGTTCTTGGCGTTTCCAAAAAATGTCCACACAATAATACCAAGAACACGCAAGTACTCAACATAAGTAGAGCATGTTAAAATTAGAAACATTGACTTCGACACGTATACGTAAGTCAAAACCTGTATTTCATATTGTTACACAAGGCCTGTCACTTATAAATTATATGTTCAATAATGTGACATATTGTAATATATGAAAGCAATTAAACTCATTACCCCAAATTAATGTTTTATTCTTTACGACAGTCAATACATGAATGAAGTCCTGATATTTATCAGGTAATATAAAAAGGTATACAAAAACATACTATAATAAATACGCCAGTCTATATACTAGGCAGAGTACATTACATTTCTTCCCTTTCAGAAATTTAATAATATATAAATATACACAGATAAAAATATCTCTAGCAATTCTAAAAAGATACTTATAAAATAAAAAGAACATTCTAAATTGCAAGGAACATCTTATCTTTTAACTCTTACATACTTTTTACCATTCTCACTTAATATAATTTCTTATAAATATATTACAAAAAAAGCATGTTTTATTTTAATCATCTACATACAATCTACAATTTACTTTTTAACCCAGTTTAAAATTTAAAATTCTTACTATTTTAAGAATACCATCTTAACCTTAACTATGTTGAAACCATTCAGGTGCTTTTAATTGACTACGTCGGCGTAAGTCATATTTATTTGATTCACTATTTACATTGGGTGAGCTATTTAAATCATTTTCAACTCTGGGCGTCAAAGATGAAGTTCGATCAGGCAAAATTTGATCTAAATGTTTTTTCCACAATAATCCCTCGACAGTTTTTACTACATAAACCAAATCTGATTTTTTGTCTACTACTGTTGCAATAACCCATATTTTCGTTCTATTATCCATTACTCTTACCTTATCACCCACATGAAATATTTGACTTCTGTTACCTGAATTTTTTTTTACCTGTCTCTCTTGATTTTTATAAACGACATTATTTACTAAGGGGTTAAACAAATTAAGTTTTGAACGTAATTGCCTACCTAATAACAATTTCGCCGGGGTTTCGTTAATGGTACAGTGGGGAATATTTCTGTATTGAAAAAGTAACCTGTTTAAACTAGTTTCTATATTTTTCATATTATTTTTGTTACGTTTTAAACAATTCTTTATTAACTTAACACAGTTTTCAGCTGCACCATTACTCCGCGGATGATATGGTGGTATAGTTGTATGCTCAACTCCATTTCTTTTAAGAAAATTTTGAAATTCTTCCGAGGTAAAAGGCGTTGCATTATCTGAAACGATTTTAAGAGGGATCCCAAAACGTGCAAATGATTCACGTAATTTACAAATTGTAGCAGCTGAGGTGGTGCTCATCATTTTGAAACATTCGACCCATTCACTGTGAGCGTCGATTATTACTAGAAAATAAGTATTTGAAAAAAGACCTAGAAAATCCAAATGTAACCTCGACCAAGGTTTATCAGGCCAAGACCACGGATGTAAATGGCTTTGACTTGGTAAATTTTTGTATGCATTGCAAATTTCACAATTCTTTGTGATAATCTCAATATCATGATCTAATTTGGGCCACCATGTATATGCTCTAGCTAGAGACTTTATCTTTACAATTCCTAAATGATTACTATGTAAATCGTTTAAAATTTGTTTTCTAAATTTTAAAGGAATTAGAGTACTTTCAGAACCTTATGAACCGCGAGATGCGCAAAAGGCGGAGTTTATTCCGCATAAGTACATTTTGAAAACATTGACTCGGCTATCAGAGAAATTTAATAAAATGATTTACTTACATATTTTTGTGATTAGATGAATAACCGCGCGCAAAATTCGCTAGTTTCTAAATTAATTTCAAAGGCTCGTTGGAAGGGTGGTCTGTAAACAACGACAGCTCGACATAAGTGGAAATCCTAAATCTGATGTTTTTAGGACGATGTGTAATTGAGACGATCGCCGAAATTATGTCTCTGCGCATACCAAGGTCAAAGCTCATGAGATTTTGAAACACCTCTACAACACGATATCCCCACAATAAGCAACCATTTTCTATAGTTAATTCCTATCTTTTATTAAAATATGGTTGTAAATCTCTCTCACGTTCGCTTAATTTAAGGGGCCAACCGTTTAAAACATACTTTACTACTTTAATATTAATTACATCTTTTCGATTTTCAGTTTATTTACATCCAAAACAAAATTATCCTGTTGATTTATTAAATTAAAATACGATATTTGACCTTCTTGTTTTTCAGATCTGACATTTCATTTTTTTATTAAACGTGATAACGCATCAGCCTCATTTTTATCCGATTTTACGTAACGAATTTCAAAGTTGAAGCTGGATAAAAACAAAGCCCATCTTTGTAGACGACTTGTGCCATTAATGGAATCCCCTTTTTATTTCCGAAAATTGACACAAGAGGTTTGTGGTCAGTATTCAATATGAAATTATGTCCATAGAGATACTGATAAAAATTTTTTATTCCCACAACGATAGCATATGCCTCCTAGTCAATCTGGCTCCAGTTTTTTTCACCCTTGTTTAACACTTTTGAAGCAAAGGCTATAGGTTTTTCTGTATTATCTGGAAAAATATGGGACAAGACAGCCCCTACTGCTACCGAACTGGCATCAACCGTTAATTTAATAGGCAATTCATTATCATAATGTGTTAGAACTTGTGGCGATGTTAAAATATTTTTAATCTTAATAAATGCATTTTGACAGTCTACATTAAAGTTCCAAGGTACGTTTTTCCTTAGGAAATTATACAGAGGAAACATTAGGGTTGCTGCATTTGTATACATAAACAAGAGCTCGGGATAAATTGTAAACAATCAATCTAATATTTTTAAGTGTAACTGAGTCCACGAGAGTGATTTTGTCTCTGCGCATATGAAGGTCACAGCTCATGAGATTTTGAAACACCTCTACAGATTTTTGCATAAATTTACATTTTTCTCTTTTTACTTTTAAACCTACATTCGGCAGTAACGTGATTATTTCTGCCACAAACACTGAACTTTTTACCACCACTTTTTGCATCTCTTTTCTTACCAACACTTCCCTCGAGGTATCTCTCATTATTTCCTCTAATGCGGTGAATTTCTGTGGATGAACAAGAAGCTTCCGATTTTTCCCGCATCACTGATTCTTTACTTTGAGCGAGTTCTAGCAGTCTTGAAAATTTTGCCTGACTAGAAGTAGCATTTTCTTCCTTCAATCTCTCCTTAATTTTACCTTCAGACATCCCAACTACAAATATGTCACGCATGACGGTCTCATGGGAAAAGGAACATTTATTGGCCAAGCTGCGTACTCTAGCTGCCCACTCACTAACACTTTCAATACTTCCTTGACCTGCATGATATAGTATTTCACGAACGCTGAACAGAGACTGCACTGGGGCGCCGTGAATATTTAATGTGTCTAATAAATCATCTAGTTTCTCATTATCAGGTTCCTTAGGCACACATAAATTTCGTAATAATATATATGTTTCGTCACTTAGAGAACTTATCAAAATGGCACGTTTTACATCGTGGTCGGTAATTCCATTCGCCGCGAACCATTGTTGTAGTTTTATTTTGAAAACTGAAAAGTCATTATTCAAGTAATTAAAATCACTAATTTTTCTAATCACCGGTTTGCTCGTCGCCATTGTAATATATGAAAGCAATTAAACTCATTACCACAAATTAATGTTTTATTCTTTACGACAGTCAATACATGAATGAAGTCCTGATATTTATCAGGTAATATAAAAAGGTATACAAAAACATACTATAATAAATACACCAGTCTATATACTAGGCGGAGTACATTACACATATAGAAAATGTTATTGTATGTTGCACCTATATCTTGATGAAATAAACCTTTTTATTGATATTTGTAGTCATATTAACCCGAGATTTAAACAAATACGAAAAAAATATCGTAGTGTGTTGGGACCCTCTTAGTTTTTCTGATGTGGCAGTGAAAGTGTTAATTATAAAAACTGATAATCTTTGGTCGTAAGATGGACTCTTGACGTTAAGGTAATTTTGTTTTTATTAAATATTAATAATAATTTATATTCACCTTTTCAGTAAATTCGTGAAGTGTCTGCAGGTACTTTTCTTGATCACGTCCCTTTTTCGTTAACTTGAATATAAAATCACTGTGATAGAAAGGGTTAAACACTCTTTCATTTACTTTTTCAAGCATTCTGAAAGTAAATTGAAAGAAATTGAAAATTATGGTGCATATTTTATTAAATTGTATATGTAAAGTAATTATAATAAATTCAGTAAATAATAAAAGATTCAATACGAAAAAATGAGAATTATAATATAATTTTATTAAAAGCTGAATGCTTGGAAACGACCTGCATCTTTTAAATGCAATTTGGCTTTCACTCCCGGGAGCTGAAACTTTGTACAGAGATAGTTCATGACATGCTGATTAAGAGACTATGGAAATAAAAAATTTTAATAACAGGATTTCGACACATTAGTCGAAGAAAGTCGTGATTTCGTCGATATTAAGACCTTCGTCGTCCAATATCTCGAAGTCCTGTCATTAAAATTTTATGTCACCGTGGAGACTTTTCGGCCAATATCTTAAAATCCTGTCATTACATTTTTTTCTGATCATGCAGACTTTTGATCAGCAGGTCATGGACTATTTCTGTACATAGTTTCAGCTTCCGGATGTGAAAGCCAAATTGCATTTAAAAGGTGCGGGGTCTTTTAAGTCACGTGGGTTAAAGTTGTCAACTAATTCTGCTAGTAATTTTATGTTATCTGTCAATAAAATATTAGTTATAGTCAAGGTGTAATATTGATCGAGGTAACTGAAAGCTGTGATCGTGCTACAGATCTGTAGCAACAGTTGTAATCAGTGGTTATTTAATATCAATATCTTTGTTCCTAGTAAAATAATTTCATGATACCATCAGCCTAGCATACTTTCAACTGTTCCATCTCCTGCTTCCTAAGAGAAAATTAAGAACATTTTCAATTTACAATTTACAGTAAAATTTAAAGCACTTTCTACTCAAAAGCTTTGTGTGTATTAATTTAAATATCCATGGAAATTCTTACCCATACAATGCTTTTACATATTCGGAGTCGGACTGCTGCATTGCATTGATTTTTACCCCCATTGCAGTTTCTGAAAACAAACAAAAATGCGGTAATTTTTCAAATTTCTTTAACTTTCATAATGTGATGTGATCATGTCGTCATGTATTTAAAATAATAATGCGGTATTAGCCTTGCTAGGGCCAAGCTGAAAAAATAACGTATCGGTCTGACCGGGGTGCACGTGCACCCCACCTATATTATTGTGTGATGAATGTAACAGTTTTTTATTTAATTTATTGCAACATAATTAACACAATGTAAATTCATTTTTAGATCATTAACACAAAAAAAACTTTTAATTCTCATCAAGTAGTGATTTAGGATAAATTTTCTCCAGCACACTTATCACACTGCTTTTTCCTTGTCTTCGAGTGCTCTGGACAGACAGAGTTCTTGCAACTGAGGCAAGATTTTCTCGATATTCGATCTCGGGATCTTGGACAGAGGAAGCAACGACCTTGAGAGGCAACAGCCTCTTCGGCTCCTCTCTTTTCATTTTCCACTGTTAATTCGGGAAAAGCGTTCAGTATGTGTTTCTGGATTGTTGAATACAGCCCAATTTGGTCTTTGCGAAGGTGTGATAAAAACCTTTTACGACGATTTAATTGTTTTACCTTCCACTCCAGATCTTTGAAAGTACCACGAATTTTGTGTTCACAGGGCGAAATCCTCAGTTAGGATGTAGCGAGTAGCTATTTTAAACGTCAAAAATTAAGAAGAATTAAATGGGACGGTTTTTCCAATAAAAACTAAAATCTTCATTTAGTTATCCTCAAAAAGGGAGAGCATAATCCTTATCCAAATCACTAGAACACACCAAAAATTGGTAAAAAAATTCAAAGTCGGAGGGTCGATTCCGAGGAACCCAAAATTCTTTTTATCCCGGCTCAGACGGACATCGCCATAGTAGTCGCTCGAAGGCGAGTTCCGGTGAAAGAATAGCGGTAAAAGCTGTTAAAAAATTATCTATATGATACATTTTTTGATAGATTTATAGTACTTAGTAGAAAAGTATTTTAAAAAGTTAACAAGGTGGCTACCATGGGCGTAATATAAGTCAAAATTGCTTGAATCTCTTTTATTTAAAATATCTTGACCACATTTAGGGTTCCTTGTGTGTAATCATCTTTACTGCCCGGAAAAGGTCATTGCTAATGTGATTAGCATGTGACCCCAATTCTCCAGATGTCTTGTAAATAAGAATTCTTGTCTCTTCAATAAAGAATCTGAATTCTCCGAAAGGTCTGTGATACGCCTTTAATTCTAAAGCATTATTGACACCTTGAGCCTTCAAATTATTCCTGGCTTGTACTTAACTTATAGCTTCAGCAGTTGTCTATGGTTGTTCCACATTTTTACGATCCTCGCTTTGTGTCTCTATTGCTACTCGTGTAATATTCTTTTTTAGGGAATCCCACAAGGTATTCAGATCTTCTTTATGTAGTGGATTGACGTCACTTATGTATTACCTGAATCTATTTAGGAATGCATGCTCATCGATTATGGCGGGCAGATTTTTTTGTATCTTCCTTCCTCGTTGTCAACTTCAGCGAGAAAGTGTACATGAGTAGTTGATGGTTCGAACTACAGTCAACATTAGATAGAGTTTTACAAAGCTTTATTGATGAACTCCACCGAGTCCCTATCATAATATAGTCAATATGGTTTCAAAATCTACGGCCAGGAGAGATGGGCAAGTGATTTTCATCGCGATATGTTGTGTCACGATATGACATGACGTGATCGTGGTACATGGGAGTAGAAAGGCATGAGCATTCTTGTGAAAATGCGTGCGAGAGCGAGTGTGTGAATTAGCAATAGATGCGTCACGTGAATTTCATCGTATCACGGCTGGTCACGCCTTCATAATGGACCTTGTTTTTTAAATCGCAACATTGACCAAATTTTTTGTGTATATCATTATTTCATTATTATTATATATTTAAGGTAAACTTTTAAAAACTGTTTAGTACGTGAGTGCGCATGAAAAATTCGTGAGTATGCGTAAATTTAATTCACCACATGTATATGTTTAGTGCCGCGAGCGTGTGTAAGCAAAATATTGAAATTCTACTGCCAGGTGACAGTCAACTGCAAGGGCACCGTTGATGTACCTGAAATACAGCATTAGCTATCGTATAGGTGTTGTGAAAACAGAATTGAATTAGCATTTAATTCTCCCATATCTAATTTACAGATAACAGATCGTTAGTGGTAATTTCCAGCGTGGCAGCAACTTTGGCGTTGAAAGTTTTCAGATCATCATAGAATGCTTCCAACTGCTCTTCTTCATCAGTAGCTGTAGGTGCGCTTACCTCTACAAAATCCATTACTGTTGGCTTGGCGTTGATCCTTAGAAGAACTCTGGGCCAACTTCCTGCGGCCAGCAGCCAATTTCATACTAGTAGGGGATTCAGAGACCGTTTACTTTCAGTCCTATGCATCTTTCGGACATACTTTTATAATTAGGTCTATATTATGTAAAATTTTCTGCCGAATCCATTTCCGGGGGGCGATTTTCGATATAGGCTTGCGATCATCCCCTATGTTAATTTTAACCCTCTTTTCGGCAATATGCGATATTTGGAATGTTTGAATATAACTCGTGCTATCTCGAAAACTATAAAAGCTTTAAGGCTCAAATTTTAGACGGAGGTTAAATAATGTATGGCGGTTACGATAGCATCATTAAAATGATATATTGTTTATTAATCCTCCAAGAAGAAATAAATAATGCGAGGGGGCAGAAATATTGTAGTGAAAAATGTAGCATTGAGGTACTTTTTTTATTTTTAGAAATATTATATCGATTGTATGAGTAGTTTTATAGTGAAAAGTCCAAATTTAATTAATTTCAGTCAAAGAATTTTTACAATCGGATTATTCTAGCGAAAGATATCGATTATCGAGTATCGTGAACGATATCGCTCGCTTCAATCGTGAACATACGAATACGATACGTGAAATGATAAATAGAAACTACCTACCTCGTTTTCATCATAGACTGGTGCATTACCAGTTATTATAAATCCAATGAAATTAAGCAGAGATCTGGCAATGATAGTTCTGGCATATTCTAAATTCACATCTATAGCACTTTCGGAACTGAATTGAATCTCTTGCTTGATACGTTTAACTTTTGCAGTTATCTCATTTGCTAAGTGATAGACTTGGTATTTTGTTGGCGTTTTTATATTTAAGTGTACATCATCTTTAATAAAGTCATCTGATCTTAAATCGCTAAAATCTCCCTCTAAGTTTTTCAGCAATTTCTTAGTAGAAACCACAATAGCAGATTGCTTTCCCGGTCTATATATAATTATTATATCAAATGAATGCTGTTCCTTCAGTTGCACGATTATACTGGCTGATTTTGGATACCTATGGTTTATCAACAATAACATTAGATTTTTTTAATACATAGTAGATTTCCTTATTAAATTTCCGTCTACATGCAGCATGCCACAGAGGCTTTTTATTCATGAAGCCTGCAATATTCGACAATTCCATTTTTAGTGCATTCAGTATAGCGACTTTTCATTTAATAATGTCTCGCATCCAACACTTGTCACATTTTTTTAAGTTTCATTCCCGTATTTTTGACAAAGCACACACTTCAAGAAATCCATGTTCATCAGGTGTTAAACTTAAGCGCTATATATCTAGTCAACACACAACAAAAACAATTCAGTCAATGCAAAGTAGTTCACTAATATCTGGGTACGAAATAGGTACATTTATTAATAATTGTTGTCATGTATCCTGCTCCTGTGTAACTATTCCCGGCATTAGCTATAGTTCTCCGAAATAAATCAACCTTTTTCGTTAGAATAATTCGATTGTTAAATTCTTTCACTGAAATTAAATTTGGACTTTTCACTACAAAACTATTCAAAATCGATATAATACTTCTAGAAATAAAAAAGTACCTCAACGCTACATTTTTCCCTACAATATTTCAGCCCCCTCGCATTATTTATTTCTTCTTGGAGGATAAATAAACAATATACAATTTCAATACTGCTATCGTAATCGCTATACACTATTTAACTCCCGTCTAAAATTTGATCCTTATAGCTTTTATAGTTTTCGAGATAGCACGAGTTACATTCAAGTTTCCAAATATCGTATATCGCCAAAAAGAGGGTTCAAATTAACATAGGGGATGTTCGCAAGCCTATATTGAAAATCGCCCTCTGGAAATGGATTCGGCAGACAATTTTACATATTATAGATCTAATTTTAAAAGTATGTCCAAAAGTTGCATAGCAATGGAGAAATAAACGGAATTTCGATTACTGAATCCCCTACTATACCGCCTTCTCTGGAAAGAAAACAGCGACGGTTGCTAAGCGAGGGGCAAAGTCGGTCCGAGGTCTCGCTAGCGTACATGCCATTTTTCGTGGGAAATATTGAGTGCAATAGTTTCCTTTTGCTATTTGTTCTTCTAGGGACAGCCGCCTACTTTGGGTCAGGCATTGGTTGTAGCCACTTACTTGGGTCAGACGCAACTGTTAGTTCACAGACACAAGGCCGTTGAAATTGTTGCAATGGCACTTTTGTGTATTTGGTGCCTTTAAAGAAGTTGCTCTTGCGAATGAGTTATTGATAACGAAATATTAATCGGAATCGTATTAAAATTGGTAGTCAAGTATTTTCGAATTCAATAGTGCTACTATAATTACAAAACTTTTGCAAAATTACATGAAATTTGGAACATGGGTGTAATAAGAAGATTTTCTAATAATGACTCTAATATTAAAAAAAAAACAAAACTAGGGATATTATTAATTACTATCTAGAAACTACATAACATACCGCTAACAAGTGTGGAAATTTTTTTCGATAGAACTGATAATTATAAAATAAATTTCACCGTAGCGTTAATTGAAACTTTACTATGTGATATCGATACTCAGGTTGGTGTAAAAATAAATAAATAAGATAATCGAATGAATTTTAAGCAACCTTAATATCATATTAGGTAATAAGATTTAACTATCCGGGCGCCAATATTTTATTTCATAATTTTAGTGGCCGTTTTCTAGAGACAGTTCAGTACTTTTCAACAAATTATTAATACACTTGTTTTTCTGATTATAGAGTAATAAACCGAAACGTTAGAAGAAAAATAATAATATTGCTTCATGTGACCGAAGAGATCTAGGAATTAAATTAGATGTGTTATTGCTATTTATAGTAAATGTCGCAAAACTCTACTTACCACAGATGACATCTAGCGCGCAATGCGTCAGGAATGGAAAAATGTCGAAAAAATGTCCGTCTGCTAACGGCAAAATGTTATTCGCAAGCATTTGGCTCTTGGCTGTGAAAGTTTCGCTGAAATTGTCCAGGATTGATAAGTGGAACGTAGGACTAAGCAGTTTTCTGTGAATGCGCCACTTGCTCGCTGAAATAATAGAGATGTGATTGGATTTAATTTTGTTAAATAAAGAATGACTATTTGGAACCAAAGCACAATTTCTGGATATAATGTTTACAGCGGAGTCAGTGAAACTGTAAATAGGACAAAACCTCGAAATTCTCGAGCACTGAATGAATTTTCAATTCCTTATGTAATGTCTTTTTAAGAAATGTTAAAAAGTTGCAAACGTTGGCTGTTTATTTGGAGGTGGTAAATTGTAAGAATACGTATAATACAATTTTCTATGAAATTGGATATTTTTCAAGTTATATCGATTTGAAAATTGTGATTTTACCGCTATACACTATACACTTTAAAATTGTTACCATATAATGAGGAAGTGGTGTAGAATAAAAGAGAAGGCTATAAAATGACAAATACTTTGGTTTGTGAAAATATTTCAACTATAGTGGAAAGTAAGGGTATTTATGCAAGCCTTCAAATCTATTAGTTACTTTTTTCTATTACCCAAATAAAACGCCGACATTGACAGTTTTTTAACATTAACTTGCATAGTCTTGGAAAGACAGTACAGCAGGAATCGTGAAAATCCATTCATTATTCCAGAACTTTGAGGTAAAATGCTTCATTGACCCCATTACTATACAATTTGAGCAAACTGTACCCAAGTTATGCATAGTAACTATTATTTTGGGTTATGAAATATTATAGAAAAATGTTATCTTGGATATTTAGCAGTTAACAGACGTAGTTTTTACTTTGGGATACTATTTTGGTAATGCTGCTGCAGCTGTGAAATGCTATGAAGATAAATTCTCGAACAGACATTTTTTTTGATGCCAATTTTTTTTTTTAAACAAAATGTCGACTTTGAGAAACAAAGTCTTCAAATGAAAAACAGAGACGCTGGCCGTTCAAGAAGCGCAAGAACTGTTGCCGTTGAAGAAGAAATATTAGATATTGTAATGGAAGAGCTTACGATACATACTAGAAGGTTAGGTTTATGAATGGATATACCTGATCAAAGTGCTTTAAGAGTACTACAAGAACAACAGTTGCAACCGCTCCATTACCGAGAAAGTCAAGAATTATTACCTGAGGATATGCCAATAAGAGTTGAGTCTTGTGAAGTGTTGCTTGAACGAACGTAAAATGCTCCAATTTTTTTAAGTAAAATAGTTTTTACTGACGAGACTACATTCACACGGCAAGGCATGTTTAGTGCGCGAAATATGCAATTCTGAGCTGAGGAAACTCCTAATACGATAATACAAACCCATTCTCAACATGCTTTCAAAATATGGGCAGAAACTCTAGGGAATCAGTTTGTTGGATATTTTCTGGAAATTTAAATGGCGATTTGCATTATGATTTTATGGAAAACACCTAGTATGAAATATTAGGTACCTGCTATTTCATTGCGAAACAGAAGAAATATGTTTTTTATGCATGACGGTACAACACCGCACTATACCAGAACATGGTTATACAACCACTATCCTAATAGATAGATGGCTGTGGGCAGATTCACCGGTTAAGTGGCCTACCTGGTCTCCTGACCCTGACCTAATTCCTCCTGATTTCACTGTGTGGTGTTATGTAAAATCACGAGTTTATAATAGTCAAATTGACACGATTGAACAGTTGAGAGGAGAAACCGATCAAGAGTTTACAGTGCTATATAATGATGAAAGAATTTTTGTGAGAGAATGTTTGAGCATAAGGAACAATGGAGGACATTTCGAATTCGAACAATTCTTGTAATTGATAGTTAGCTATTTTCAATGTTTAACAATATTTTAAAGCATTCCTTATGTGTGAAAGAATGTATTGATAGAATAATGTAAATGCACGTTGCATTTGTATTGATAACAAATATTAGATGGATGTTATCTGTTAAATACCCAAAATCATATTTTTCATTGTTCTTAAAAACAAATTACAGATATTACTTTTGAAAATACTACAGTAGGAGAAATTTAATATGAAAATGAATAACACTATTTTTTTTGTAGGGAAGCTGCTCCGTGGTACTTTATTAACAAAAATATGACAAAACGGATAATTACCCTCAGCAGTGAGTAGACCATTTCCAAACCAGGGCTTGATAAAATCGTAGTGTGATCCTTTATTTATATTTTCACTACTGTTTAAAACCAACTGTAATGTAAAAAATAACTTAAGATTAATTTATCACATCAAAAGTATATGAGGAAAAAATAACTACTAATTAAAAACAATTACTTCAAAAGGCCGATTTATAAAATTGTAAGTAAAGAACGTACGAAAACACAGCAAAACCATTACAAAATACCCTACATACGAAATCTGTCAAATATGTCTACAAAATTAGTAAGTGATGAAACAAGACAAGTAACTTCAAAATGTAAAAACCCCTTTAAAAAATGCTTTTTTTATTAAAATGTAAACAGAGCTGGGCAGTACCTACTCGAATAAATTATACTCGTAATTGTACTGAGTACCCAAAGTACTCAGTAACGAGTACTCCCGAGTATTTTTATTTGGATTGCATTCTGAACTCGAACCTTTCAAGTACTTTACATTATTAGGTACTCGATTACGTTTGACGGCCCCAACTGACGAGTAACTAGTATGAGTACCGACGTGCAACACAGGCAAGTCTCGGCTTGTCTTTTTCCATACAAGTGTCCAGGGCGTCAGTGTCAGTCAGGCGGTGTGAGAAGGGAGCGTTTGACGTGTGAAACTGTATCAAGGAATGGTAAGTTGGTGCTTTAAGCTTTGTTAACTTTCGTAGTTCTTCAGATTTGTAATAATAAATGCGGATTTTTAAAATAAGAACTGACAAAAAAATTGAACAATTGTGGTGATTCATGTATCACGTTATAGTTAAGGAGCTGGAGGCAGAAATTCTTATATGATTTTATTGTGTGACTGAAGTTGAAAAGTGTAAAGATGTCATAATAAATAGTTGGAAAATCCATTTCAGTCATTATGGCGTTGCTGATTTTTTAATTAATAATATATTAAAAATCCAACTAAAAAAACGCTCATATATGACTTTATTATGTCAGCCACTTGTTTTAAACGTTACTTGTCAATATAACATTGATATAATTGTAGTCGGCTGAAATTTATGTGTCTGTGTTTTTTGTTTTATATTATCGGTGTACCTTATATCAAAAGTTTCGTAAAATAATGAGAAACAATAAGGCAAACTTCACCTGCGTACTGCTGTGTTCAAAGCGGGAGAATATTCAAAAATGGGGTAAAGAAACGCTTCTATATTATTGTTGCGAGTTTCTGCCGTTTTAGGAAACACCCTGTATGAATCCATGGGTTATAAATAATTTTAACAAGGAGTAAATCACTAACACTTTATGTAATAATTTACTGATTACACAAACTAACTTTTACAATGTTTATATTTACACTTCGAATTTATAACCTCAACTTCCCTTTAGTAAAACTTCTCCCTCTGCGCCGGTAATCGCGCCTTATATACTCTGAAATTGCCTCTAGATCCATTCAGAACCAATCAAGAATCTTCTCTCACCACACTCTAGAAAACTCTATCTCTTTCTACAAGTTTCCAGTCACTCACTATTAGGCATAGGGTATCAACCTCCAGTTTCAACGGGCTGTAATTCATAACATTATTTTACCGTGTGAGCCACTTTGCAGGAAGCTTTGTTTGTTTGTAAAAACATTAAAAAAATAGTGGTTGAAATCTGCTATGTTGATTTTTCACTGGCTGATGTCTCTTATCAATTAGACAGGCCGACAAACAAAAGGCGGGGATGTTCTCTTGATCAGAACTATCTTATCCCATGGTTTTTGACCCGATGAAACAGATTCTAACACTAAGAAATCTACCGCATCAGTTTTGTCTACCACCCTCTCTATCCCCTAAAAAGGGCAAAAAGGGTCTTCTAAGGTTCGGATCTAACTTTTTAGAAATATTCTGACGCACTGAAGCCAATTTTGAACAAAAAATATTGTTGCATGTATCATTAAAACATCCTACATGTAAACGAAAATGTATTTTTTATCGAAATATTGGTAATAAAACGCCGTTTTATTTAATATTTAAGTATATTAACTCACTTCTTTTCCTTACACGGTTTTGGAAAAAAAATTAAATATTTGAAAAATCAGCAAAGAAAGTAATGAAACTTACTCAAGACATTGTGAAATCAGAGATAGATTTTCTTAAATAATAAATATAAATAATAACTTGTTTGACAAATTTCAATACGATAATTTATTTTTAATCCAGTCAGTAGGGACAAGAAATTGCCTTTGCCTTACAAAAGGTGGAGTAGTATTACCTATTTCAATTTAGTGTCTTTCGAAGTACTTGTACTTGTTACTCATTTTTAAAAGAGCACTCTCCAAATTTTGCAAAAGTACACATTTTTTAGAGTACTTTTAAAAAGAAGTACTCGTAGTCAAGTTTTCACGAGTACTTTTTAAGGTACTTGTTGTGAAGTACTCATGAATACTCTAGTGTGGTACTCTGCCCAGCTCTGAGTGTAAACCATTACGAGGAAAGAGTTATAGTAGAGTGCAAATCAATTTCTATCTTTCCCCCCGTTGGCACTTTTATAGTAAAATGTATGACCTTACCAGATATGTTACTTATGCCCTGTAGATTATGAATCCACTTGTCGTCAAAAAATCGTCATGAATATAAGGGCACAAATCAAAATTTTCTAACTAACCACACCACGCGATAGAGTCAATCATGAAGTATATTTTGTCCGAAAATCATTAAATTCTCTCTAGAATTTCTATTTTTAAAATAAATAAAGAAACGAACTTTTACATAGGCTTATATGGCAGCAAAAATAAAAAATTATCATTTTCTCTCTACGACTACGGCTGAAAATTAATTATTTTTCGTCTACTTTTCCATTCCCACGACGATATCTCTCAAACTATTATATTTATCAAAAAAATATATTCTTTATAAAATATTTGCATATTTTCCAGATTACAATGGTTTTTAAATCAGATTTTTTGAGAATTTAATAACCAAAATATTTAATAATGTGTAGTGTGATATCAATTTTCGAAGCTTATCAGCGGCATGCGTTCGTTACAGATTCTCGCTCTCCCACTCTTTAAAACTGTTTCAACACACTCCTCTTCGCACCCGCAATGGTCTATCGTTAGATAGATTAGCGAATGGTAACTCTCGTGGTTCATGATATTAATGTTTATGTCTTGAAAATGATTACTATAAAATAAATAATATATTTGTTTAATATTAATTCAGTGTTATTTCGCTTTACATAAAATTTTTGTGTAATAGATTAACACGTTATAAGAAACTCGGTAGTTTGCTGTTAGCAAGATACTTTCAGCTGGTATGCATTTTTTTAATAGAATTGTCTACCATATAGGTAACTGAAGAAGAAATGAAAATGGAAAGTACTACTGATAGCGCAAGTTCTGAAAGTGAGATTGAGATAAAAATAAAATTTAAAGAAAAACAGATTCGTAAGAAATTATGCTTAAATTGTATGAAACCGGGCCCTGTAAACAAAGGTTTTGATAAATCGTTTGCAATATTTATTGATTGTTTAAAACTCCGTGAAAAAATAAGTAACCAAAGAGAAGATGATGTATATTCTATAACTATGGGATTTCGAAAAATAAATCATTTTGGCTGTTTGGTTTGGCACTGGAACCGCTATTCCAGTTTCACTGGCAAAAGAAATATGGAACATTTAAGGAGAAAAATGGAGAAAGAGAAAGAAATTAAAAACAGTTCAGATGGATGGAGTGCATGCCCATCAACTTCTTCAGGCGTGTCTTTGCGTAAAATCTAATCTTTTTCAATTAAATAGCTTTCTCAAGTAATGACCACGAACACAGAAAGAAAAATAAAACTATTAGCCCACCAAAATCCCATAATTTTCTAAAGAATTTGTGCTAACGATTAAAATGCTTTACAATAGAAAATGCAAAGTTTCATGTCTCTTTTTCTGTTGGAATTAGAACATATTTTTCGTTTCTTTTTGTAGATTTAACAATTTCGACTCCTTTGCCGGTAAATGTATTTATAAAAAGTCTACTGATCTCTCTTTTAGACTTATATCTATCCATTCTAAATACTTCTCATAATAAATTGACGGCATACCATACCCTTTTTGCTTTAAAAACAGTTTCTCAAGAATTTTACATATTTTAGTAGAACTCCGTTCGTTGTCTGTCCATTTTCCACTTTTACTTTTATTGTTAGATAGACCTCTGCATTTTATATAGCGACTTTAGAAACATGAAATATGATAATAAATTTCCATAGGTATTAAATCGTTAGCACAAATTCTTTCGAAAATTATGGGATTCTGATGCGCCAGTAGTCTTATTTTTCTTTCTGGGTCAGTGGTCATTACTTGAGAAAGCTTTATTGTTAATGCTTTTGACAAAAATACATTTCTCTATTAAAAAAAAATATTTTACGAAAATATACATGGGAAGAAGTTGATGGGCCGGCATTCGACCCATCTGAACTCTTTTCAATTTCTTTCCTTATTTCTCTCCTTAAATGTTCTATATGTTCTATTTTTCTTTGGCTAGTAAAACTAAAATAGCAATTTCGGTGCCAAACCAGTCAAAATTGTTTGTTTTTTGAATGACATAATGCTAGGATATAGATCATCTCTTTAGTTACTTATTTTTTAACAGATTTTAAACAACCAATAAATGTTGCAAACGATTTCTCAAAACCTTTGATTATAGGGCCCGGTTTCATACAAATTAAGCTAATATGTTACGAATCTGTTTTACATTAAATTGTATTTTTCTCAATCTCACTTTCAGAACTGGTGCTATCAGTAGTACTTTTCATTTTAATTTCTTCTAAAAAGCATATACTTCAGTTACCTATATGGAAATTTAAAATATGTACCAGCTGAAAGTATCTTGCAAACAGTGAACTATAGGGATTTTCTTATAACGTGTTAATCTATTATTGCACAACAATTTTAGGCAGGCCATAATTTTTATGTAAGTCCATATAACACTGAATTAATATTCTACAAATATACTTAACATTTATTTGATAGTAATAATAATTTTCAAGATATAAATTTCAAAATATTATGAACCACGAGAGTTACTATGCGCCAATCTATCTAACGATAGGCCAAAGCGGCTGCGAAGTGGGGTGTGATGAAACAGTTGGAAGAGTGAGAATCTGTAACAAACGCATGCCGCTGATAAGCTTCGAAAATTGATATCACGCTACACATTATTAAATATTTTGGTTATTAAATTCTTAAAAAATCTGATTTAAAAACCATTGCAATCTGGAAAATATGGCAAATATTTTATAAAGAATATATTTTTTTGATAAATATAATAGTGTAGCGTTTATTCGTCTTTTTGAAACACCCTGTGTAAATCCGTGGGTTCTAAATAATTTCAATAAGAGATAAACACTACTAACACTTTATTTAACAATTTACTGACTATACAACACTGTTTACTTTTTACTATTTAACCTCACTTTTCACTTTTCAACTTATTCACTTTTATAAACTGCCTTCTTAATAAAACTTTCTCCTTCTACGCCGGTAATCGCGCCTTATATACTCTGAAAGTACCTCTAGATTGAACCAGAATCTTCTTCCATCACATTCTAGACAAGTCCATGGCTCTTTCCAGAGTCTTTCCAGTCACTATTAGTAGGCATAGGCGTATCATCTCCAGTTCCAAGGGGGTGTAATTCATAACAATAGTTTGGGAGATATCGTCGTGGGAATGGAAAAGTAGACGAAAAATAATTAATTTTCTGCCGTAGTCGAACAGAGAAAATGAGGATTTTTTATTTTTACTGCCTATGTAAAACGTTGTTTCTTTATTTATTTTAAAAATAGAAATTCTACCGAGAATTTAATGATTTTTGGATAAAATACGCTTCTACGACTCTATCGCGTGGTGTGGTTAGTTAGAAAATTTTGATTTGTGCCCTTATATTCATGACGATTTTTTGACGGCAAGTGGATTCGTAATCCACAGGGCATAAGTAACATATCTGACAAGGTCATATAATTTACTTTAAAAGTGCCAACGGGATCAAAAACTGAGCGACTTTTGTTAACGCGAGCACTCTACTATTACAGTTTAGTGTTATTTATCAGATACTCTGTAGATGGTGTGACAGGATATACAGAATGTACAATTTCGGAACGTGTCGGAGATTCTGCAAATAAGCAGGAAATTTTAAAAACCCAACGAATTTTGCATATCATTTTACATGTTTTAAATTCCTTCGAGAAAATCGTAAGTAAATAGGCAAACCAACAATTTAAAAAAATGATTAAAGATGAAATGATTAAAATCAGAAACATGAGAAATGTGTTAATAAGAGGTATGACACAGTGGACCTAAATATCCCGTATTTTATTTAATAACAAATATAAAAACTATTCAATCGGTCTCCAGTACGTGGATGTGGAAGATAATATAATTAACATTCCTGGACTAGTTAGTATTTGTAATGAAATAAGTAAAATTCTTACCTCAATGTGATCGGCTTTCATGAGATGTATAACGGGAGTTCCACCCGTCCAAGATCTAAACACAGGACCATACTTTTTATTTCTACGTAGATATGCCTTAAAAAAATCTAAAAATTTAATTTTCGTCAATTAAAAGTTAGTTAAAAAATATATTTTAGTTTCAAAAACGCACAATGTCTAACATAGAATATAGCATCTTAATTAGAATGCTTGAAGCAAAATGTTTTAAATATATGTATCTTTTATAACTTTAAAACACAGATATCTGTCTAAACACATTTATGTTAAAAATGTTCATACCATTTATCTTTATTATAGGGTTAAACAATTTTTGAAAAATCGTAACTATACTAGGTTCTTATCTCCCTGGAAAAATAACTATAAGATATAAATTAGAGATTTCAACTTTTATTCCCAAATGATAAGTTATATAATTCGGCCAAGAGCGATTCGGTGACACATGAAGGGTTTACATTATTAATTACTTAGTTTACCTTGCATAAATTATTCAAAGAAACTATATCATTAAAAATATCTTGTAAATTTTTAAAATATCCAAATAGTAGAGTGCTCGCGTTGACAAAAGTCGCTTAGTTTTCGATCCCGTTGGCACTTTTAGAGTAAAATGTATGACCTTGTCAGATATGTTACTTATGCCCTGTGGATTACGAATCCACTTGTCGTCAAAGAATCGTCATGAATATAAGGGCGCAAATCAAAATTTTCTAATTAATTACACCACGCGATAGAGTCAATCATGAAGGGTATTTTATCCAAAAATCATTAAATTCTCTGTAGAATTTCTATTTTTAAAATAAATAAGGAAACGAACTTTTGCATAGGCTTATATGGTAGTAAAAATCAAAAATCCTCATTTTCTCTGTTCGACTACGGCTGAAAATTAATTATTTTTCGTCTACTTTTCCATTCCCACGACGATATCTCCCAAACTATTATATTTATCAAAAAAATATATTCTTTATAAAATATTTGCCATATATTCCCGATTACAATGGTTTTTAAATCAGATTTTTTGAGAATTTAATAACCAAAATATTTAACAATGTGTAGCGTGATATCAATTTTCGAAGCTTATCAGCGGCATGCGGTCGTTGCAAATTCTCGCTCTCCCACTCTTTAAAACTGTTTCAACACACCCCACTTCGCACCCGTTCTGGCCAACCGTTAGATACATTGGCGCATAGTAGCTCTTGTGGTTCATAATATTTTGAAATTTATATCTTGAAAATGATTATTACTACGAAATAAATGTAAGTATATTTGTAGAATATTAATTCAGTGTTACATGAACTTACATAAAAATTATGGCCTGCCTAAAATTATTGTGTAATAGATTAACACATTATAAAAAACTCCCTATAGTTCACTGTTTGCAAGATACTTTCAGCTGGTATGTATTTTAAGATTTCTACCATATAGGTAACTGATGTATATGCTTTTTAGAAGAAATTAAAATGAAAAGTACTACTGATAGCACAAGTTCTGAAAGTGAGATTGAGAAAAATATAATTGAATGTAAAACAGATTCGTAACATATTAGCTTAATTTGTATGAAACCGGGCCCTGTAATCAAAGGTTTTGAGAAATCGTTTGCAACATTTACTGTTTGTTTAAAAATGTATGAAAAATAAGTAACCAAGGAGAAGATGATCTATATCCTAGCATTATGTCATTAAAAAAAAACAAACAATTTTGACTGGTTTGGCACCGAAATTGCTATTCTAGTTTTACTAGCCAAAGAAATATAGAACAGTTAAGAAGATAAATAGAGAAAGAAATTGAAAAGAGTTCAGATGGATCCAATGCCTGTCCATCAACTTTTGCCTATGTGTATTTTCGTAAAATAATTTTTTTAAATAGAGAAATGTACTTTTGTCAGAAGTACAACAATAAAGTTTTCTCAAGTAATGACCACGGAACCAGAAAGAAAAGTAAGACTACTAGCCCACCAGAATCCCATAATTTTCGAAAAAATTTGTGCTAACGATTTAATACCTATGGAAATTGAATATCATATTTCATGTTTCTAAAGTCGCTATATAAAATGCAGAAGTCTATCTAACAATAAAAATAAAAGTGGAAAACGAACAGACAACGAACGGAGTTCTACTAAAATATTTAAATTCTTGAGAAACGGTTTTTAAAGCGAAAAGGGTATGGTATGTCGTCAATTTATGATGAGAAGTATCTAGAATAGATAGATATAGGTCTAAAAGACTGATCAGTAGACTACTTATAAATACATTTACCGGCAAAGGAGTCAAAATTGTTAAATCTACAAAGAGAAACGAAAAATATGTTAATTCAGAAAACGAGGCATGAAACTTTGCATTTTCTATTGTGACTTTAGAAATATTAAACATGATATTTAGTTTCTATAGCCTTTAAATCGTTAGCACAAATTCTTTAGAAAATTATGGGATTTTGGTGGGCTAATAGTCTTATTCTTCTTTCTGTGTTCCTGGTCATTACTTGAGAAAGCTATTTTATTGAAAAAAAATTCATTTTACGCAGGGACACGCCTGAAGAAGTTATTGGACATGCACTCCATCCATCTGAACTGTTTTTAATTTTTTTCTCTTTCTCCATTTTTCTCCTTCAATGTTCCATATTTCTTTTGCCAGTAAAACTAGAACAGCAATTTCGGTGCCAAACCAAACAGCCAAAATGATTTGTTTTTCGAAATAGCATAGTTCTAGAATATACATCATCTTCTCTTTGGTTACTTATTTTTAGTTTTAAATAATCAATAAATATTGCAAACGATTTATCAAAACCTTTGTTTACAGGGCCCGGTTTCATACAATTTAAGCATAATATTTTACGAATCTGTTTTTCTTTAAATTTTATTTTTGTCTCAATCTCACTTTCCGAACTTCCGCTATCAGTAGTACTTTCCATTTTCATTTCTTCTTCAGTTACCTATATGGTAGAAAATTCTGTTAAAAAAATACATACCAGCTGAAAGTATCTAGCTAACATCGAACTGCCGAGTTTCTTATAACGTGTTAATACATTACACAAAAATTTTATGTAAGGCGAAATAACACTGAATTAATTATTAATTAAACAAATATACCTACTTATATTATTCATTCCATAGTAATCATTTTCAAGATATAAATTTCATTAATATGAACCACGAGAGTTACCATGCGCTAATCTATCTTACGATAGGCCATTGCGGGTGCGAAGTGGAGTGTGTTGAAACAGTTTTAAAGAGTGGGAGAGCGAGAATCTTTAACGAACGCAAGCCGCTGATAAGCTTCGAAAATTGATATCACGCTACACATTATTAAATATCATGGTTATTAAAATCTCAAAAAAATTGATTTAAAAACCATTGTAATCTAGAAAATATGGCAAATATTTTATAAAGAATATATTTTTTTGATAAATATAATAGTTTGGGAGATATCGTCGTGGGAATGGAAAAGTAGACGAAAAATAATTAATTTTCAGCCGTAGTCGAACAGAGAAAATGAGGATTTTTAATTTTTACTGCCATATAAGCCTATGTAAAAGTTCGCTTCTTTATTTATTTTAAAAATAGAAATTCTACAGAGAATTTAATGATTTTTGGATAAAATACGCTTCATGATTGACTCTATCGCGTGGTGTGGTTAGTTAGAAAATTTTGATTTGTGCCCTTATATTCGTGACGATTTTTTGACGAGAAGTGGATTCATAATCTACAGGGCATAAGTAATATATCTGGTAAGGTCATATATTTTACTCTAAAAGTGCCAACGGGGGGAAAGATATAAATTAATTTGCACTCTACTAAAATCAAACTTATTCATTGTTGATCAACTTAAAAGTTCGATTAAGATTTTTCAAAACTTTTCATTCTATGCTTTGAAGAATAGAAGGGAAGAGTCAATTCATGTAATATTTATTTTCATCGATTTACTACACTTTAGTAAAAAATTGCTTATAATATGATTTTTTTATTACATTTCTTGTTTAGCCTATTTAGTGGAGTCAATAGAAGTGTTCACTTCACAGAAATTCCGGGAAGCGGTAACTTTTGAGAATACATCCCTGAATATGGCAGGAACAATATACCAAAAGTTTCCAACAATAGTCTTTGAGCGTCATTTGTTATTAAATAAATCAGTTGCAAGGTACCGGTTTAGGTCAAATATCTCGTAAAATAATAATAAAAAAAAAACAAAATAACGCCATCCGAAAGTACGGGAAATTTCAAAAATGTGTACGGAGTATTTTGTATGACCAAAAATGTATACTCCAGATTTTTTTGTTTAACGAACGAAAATGGAACCTGGCGACACCTAAGTATGGTGCGCAAAGCGCGCGCGGCCTCGGACAACAAAGCGCAAATGAAAGAAGAAACAGGTGGTCATTGGATTATTATATTTTCAGTTATGAAAATGAATATACGTAGAAATAATACATACATGAAGTTGGAACATAAAGAGATTTCAGATAAATCGATAAAAGCTCCACCATTTCCACAATTTTTAAGATAGGACTCTTGAAGTAATGTACAAAAAGATTCGATGAGTGAGAAAAATATAAAAAAAAATATTTTTGAAGATGTACATACAAAATTTTGAGAAAGTGATAAAATTTGATATGTACAACTGACTTTAACCACCTATTACTTTGGTTTAAATCGCGTTAGTAGACTTCTGTAGTGGCGATTTTTAAATCTTGAAATGTGTCCTTTAAGGAGGTTGAGGCGTTATAGTCCCAACCAAAAGTATGTTGAATTCTAAATCGAAACTTTTCTATAATAAATTATTACAAAAGGTTGTAAATCGATGATACCAATAATTATTGTCATAAAGGCATACATGAATAATTTTTTATTATTAATTAATTATTTAAGTAGATTTAATTATTTTACTTAATGAACTAACTTTTGGATGTTTTGTTCAAACTTATAAAAACAAAATAAATAAATTTATGTAAATATCTGCGTATTTTACAAATTTGTTTCAGTAAATAACTTAAAAAAAAAATAGGAAGTAGTAAAAATTAAAACTAAATCATTAAATAATTGAAAAATCAGTCAAAAATCATTAACGAAAGAGAAATTTGACAATTTACAAAAGTTACATAAATTTTTTTATTTCTTAAAAGTCTCCTAATTAGATTGGAAGCCATATTAAAATATGCGTAAGACATGGTTTACATAGTTAGTTTTTGGAACTGCTGACATTATTTGGTTATTTGCTATAAATTCAAATGTACTGGGTTGACATATTTTCCATAAGACTACATGTAAAAGTTTTTTTAAATTTTTAATTTAATGAGTTTCCTAATGACTTTGGATTTTCTTACAGAAAATTGTGTCATTTAAAAATCTGTTAAAAAAACGTTATTTCAGATTATTTTCATTATATTCGTTTAACGCCTCAACCTCCTTAGGATGTTCCAAGTGGTTCTATAATTAAAATTAAATTAACCCCCTTTGTTTTAGGAAAATAAAAAAAAATATTCTTTTTGCTCCAAAATTCGTACAATTAGGAGTAAAACAAACGTTAATAACTTTTATAAAAAATTACTTAGCAACCTATCCAGTATTTATATTTATAGTAGGACCTCAGAAGAAGTAAATCTGATGAAAACAGAATTTTTGGAATATACAGGGTGATTCACGTAGGCCATTCATTAGAAGTTTTTCAACTTGCAGTTGGATTAGAAACTTAAAATTTGGTATGCAGCCATAATCGATCATGCCCGTTCTACCTAAAATATTTTCAGTCCTCCAACTATACAGGGTGTGCCAAAAATTGGTACCAGCTTTCTTATTTTAAATGGAAACCTATATTTTTCTTTACATGGTTCGATTGGTCCTCTAATTCTGAGTTTAGAGAACCTAAGTTATGTTAACTTATCTATTACAATTTTTGACATATGTCCAATTTTTTGAAAAAAATTGCCGCTGTAGTAGTTTACGTACAAATTTGTATCTCGCAAACCTTTCAAAGTTATGAAACCAAATTTGTGAAGCAGTTAGCTGGAAGTCCACGCTAACTTCTGATGTCCCATCGGTGGTCCCATTTTGTACCATATGGGCGCAGTCGATTTTCAAATGTCGCAATCAAAAATTGTCAAAAAGTCAATTTTTTCAAATGGCACCTACTATTTTTTTTCACAACATTCGAAAGAAAATTGAATTTTAGGGTAAGTTACTTAAGCATTCCCTATACCTAACTTCACCCCATATCGAGTTATTCAATAAAAATCAAGAAATACCTTGTCTTGCCGACAGATTCCTTACTTCATCAAGTATGCCATGGAAACAAAAGACAGTTGTAATAATTTTTAAAGAAAAATATGGATTCTTATTTAATTACACACAACACCAACAAATTATTACTAACGAACAAGAACAATGTTGACGAAATTCTGACGTAAATGTTCAATGTGACCACCATATTTTTGTTCAAATATTCTATTATTCTACTTTCGACAGATTGCGTAGCACATCTTTGCGCCTACCATTTCTGACACCAGAAATCAATGCAAAATTGAATTTTAGGGCCACTTTTATTAACATTGTGTATGTCTATCTACAGTCGTTTTTGAGTTATTGGCATTTTTTGAAAAAAATATTGTTTTTTTTTCTCAAGGGTAGTAGGCTTTGGAAACAATCATTTCATTTTAATTTTTATTCAAAACTCGTATTGCAATGATAAATAATAACAACAAAATAACAACAAATAAACAGATTAACAAAATAATTATTTCAATACAAATGCTCAATGTGTGCGCACCGTTTTCACTGACAGAATTTCGTCAACATTGTTTTTGTTCGTTAATAATAATTTGTTGGTGTTGTGTGTAATTAAATGAGAATCCATATTTTTCTTTAAAAATTATTACAACTGTCTTTTGTTTCCATGGCATACTTGATGAAATAAGGAATCTCTCGGCAAGATAAGGTATTTCTTGATTTTTATTGAATAACTCGATATGGGGTGAAGTTAGGTATAGGGAATGCTTAAGTAACTCACCCTAAAATTCAATTTTCTTTCGAATGTTGTGACAAAAAATAGTAGGTGCCATTTGAAAAAATTGACTTTTTGACAATTTTTATTGCGACATTTGAAAATCGACTGCGCCCATATGGTACAAAATGGGACCACCTATAGAACATCAAAAGTTAGCCTGGACTTCCAGCTAACTGCTTCACAAATTTGGTTTCATAATTTTGAAAGGTTTGCGAAATACAAATTTGTTCGTAAACTACTACAGGGGCAATTTTTTTCAAAAAATTGGACATATCTCAAAAATTGTAATAGATAAGTTAACATAACTTAGGTTCTCTAAACTCAGAATTAGAGGACCAATCGAACCATGTAAAGAAAAATATAGGTTTCCATTTAAAATAAGAAAGTTGGTACCAATTTTTGGCACACCCTCTATAGTTGGAGGACTGAAAATATTTTAGATAGAACGGGCATGATCGATTATGGCTGCATACCAAATTTCAAGTTTCTAACCCTACTGCAAGTTGAAAAACTTCTAATGAATGGCCTACGTGAATCACCCTGTATATACAGACTGTCTATTTTACGAGGGCCACACCAAATATCTCGCTTAATATCTATTGTAGAAGAATAAAGTTTTATAAACAGTTATCCCATTTTTTGTGAGCTATATTTGAGTAAAAAGAAATTTGAAATCCATAGCCTACTTTATGAGATATATTACAAAAACCTGAAAAATAGGAAAACCACAAACGGTTATAGCTTCCTTATTTGAGGAGATACGAAAAAAGTTAAAGGAATGAAAGTTGACGGCAAAGACAATAAGAATAATAACGTGTAACAAAAAAATCGAAAAATGCAGTTGGCTTTGACATACGCTATTGTGCAAAAATGAAAAATACATATCTCAAAGTAGGCCATGACGCCATTAATTCCGTTATTTTTTTCTCATTCCAACGATATAAAACATGTCACAGAAATTTTAACCGATAGTGTCAATATTTAATATTTTACGAATACCACAATTCATATAATTGAATCGTAACAATCAGCTGTGCCATAATTAGTGAAAAACAATGTATACAGTTATTAATAAATTTGACAGATTGTCACTGTTGTATGTTGCGTTGTCGAGTTCTAAGACAAATTTTATATCAGTAATTATATTGTACACCAATAATAACAAATTCGATTTGATTAGCATTTATTGTCAGTGCAATTTTGACGCTGAGATGGCAGTCACGGTTTACGGAGATAGATTTCCAGATGCTCCGCAGCCAAATCGAACTATGTTTAGGAAGTTAGTTCAAAATCTAAAAACGCACGGTTCTTTTTCAAAAAAAGTAGTAAGGCGAGCGCATGTTGCGGATAATGTAAGAAAAGTGAATAG
This sequence comes from Stenurella melanura, assembly GCA_963583905.1. Taxonomy (NCBI): domain Eukaryota; kingdom Metazoa; phylum Arthropoda; class Insecta; order Coleoptera; family Cerambycidae; genus Stenurella; species Stenurella melanura. Next base: position 68,788,501 of record OY757310.1, read on the forward strand.
AGTAATGAATTATGTTAACCAAAGTGAGGAAACCTCTTTGAGACAAATTCAGAGAAACTGTCGCATAAAAAAAGTTAGTGCAAGAAAAATATTGAAAAAAAAAACGGATTTCGATGCTACAAAATGAGGAAAGTTCAACATTTAAATGAGGGAGATAAGCCAAGGAGAGTAAGATTTTGTAGACGGTTATTAAATAAGAAAAGGAATGACGCGCTGATATGTAGCAAAATTCTTTGGTCGGACGAATCAAATTTTTCTAATAATGGATTTTTCAATAGAAATATGCATTATAAGTGGACACGAGAAAATACACATTGGTGCAGAGAGACTGCTTTCCAAGAAAGATTTTCTACGAATGTTTGGTTGGGTCTTTTAGGGACTAAAGTAATTGTACCTTATTTTTATGGTGGCAAATTAACCGCTCGTAGATACCTTAGTTTCCTGCAAAACGAATTTCAAGATTTTCTTTATGAATTAACAGTGGCAGAAAGATTAAATTATTCATATTTTCAACAAGATGGGGCTCCACCTCATACTGCTGTAATATGTACAAATTATTTAAATCAAGTTATGCCAGATAGCTGGATAGGCACCTATGGACCCATTCTATGGCCAGCTCGATCACCAGATATTACTCCCTTGGATTTTTTCGTCTGGGGTTACATTAAACACAAGGTATTTCAAACTGCCCCTGAAAATATTGAGGACATCAAAACCAGAATTCGAAACGCATGTGAGGCAATTACTCCTGAAATGCTCCAAAATGTAATGCGTGACGTATCTCGTAGAGCACGTTTATGTGTCAGAATGCATGGTGCACAATTTGAGCATTTGTAGTTAGAAAAATAAATACACACAATTTCTTTTCAATATAGTAGTAGGTAGTACTGTTATACATAGTTTTTCGTTTTTTTCTTTGGATGTTCGTTTTGTACTTGTATTTTTATTTATGAGATATTTATTGGTTTGTATTAAATTGCAATAAATAATTACGGAATTATAATTATTATAAAGTGAATTTTTACTATTATGGCACAGCGTTTTCCTATTTTTCAGGTTTTTGTAATATATCTCATAAAGTAGGCTATGGATTTCAAATTTCTTTTCACAGAAATATAGCTCACAAAAAATGGGATAACTGTTTCTAAAACTTTATTCTTCTACAATAGATAGTAAGCGAGATATTTGGTGTGGCCCTCGTAAAATAGACAGTCTGTATAAACCTATGCCCTTTACGATATATTGTAAAAATCAAATTTTACCGACTCGATGTTGATTGGTAAGCAGTTATTCGATTCGCGCCACAGAATCGCACGCAGGTCGGCAATCTTAGATCTAGTGGATCAATAAAAAGTCGAATTTAAAATATGTTTTCTTTTATTGAAGTAAAATTCAATAAATACAAAAAATAGAAATATTCAAGACTAAGCTAATTGTATATAAAACAACTTGTCAGAGAGAACCCACACCATTCTTGGTAAGACGTTACGTCCCGAGGAATCGTATGACTTATACATCGCGCAGCGGCCAGAATATTGTAACAATCGACTGTACAGAAAGGTTTAGACTCCCAGTCAGACATGATAATAAAATGTATGTCGAACTTTTGAAAAATTATTCACTTTTAATTGGAGCAACCTCTGAGGCGATGCCCGCATAGGCGATTTTATGAGGTACTTTGTGACTGTCGGAATCGGATCCTCAACGTTGAATTTTGAAACTGATTTTACTGGACGTTGTGGTGGTTCGAACTCGGCGTATTTTCCACGACTTTCAGAATTAAAATAAATGTTTAACGGATTTTATTTGAAAAACCTCCCAATTTATTTATTTTTGGCTAAAATTTTGTATTATTACTTTTTGATATCATTATCCATTTCAGCGTGTCAATCCCAGCGAAATTTGTTTAAAATTTATCGAGTTAAATTTTAACGAACTTTTTAGCGAAAATTCGGCCATGTTGGATCAGCCATTTTGAATTCTTTGACTACATAATCTGTTCCAGTGACCTCGAAAACCCCTAATGTGTCTGAGATAAATTGCCTTAAAATTTCTCAACTTAGAAAAAAATGTTTTTCGTGTTTGAATAATTAATAAACCATTTTCTCACAATTATATGTTTATAACTTATTACTTTGATATGTAAAATTGTTTTCTCAATGGCTAAATGTATCTACGTAATTATTCATTCATAGTTTTTAATGTCTTAACCTTATACTAAAAAGTAATAATAACCTAAATAAACAAAAAGGCACATTAAAGATAATAATCAATATGTAGATAAGAATGACTATGATACGATAATAAACCCTAGTAGCATATGGTACTAGAAGCAAATACAAGATCACAAAGATGCAGCAATACTACGTTCCTATTGTGAACTGTGTACTGATAGGAAATTAAAAAATTGAAATTATTTTTCATAAAGTAGCGCGGTTATTTTGTAGAAAATTAGGATGCCAGTTCAAAGGCCCTAAAAGTTGTAAAGAAGTCGGTTTAAAGTAATATTAGAAGGTTTTAAAAGTAAATAAGCTCCTATAAATTTATAATTTCACACTCACTTCGTGCCTATGACAAAAAATTTTTCGGCAATAACCATAAAGTATTCTGTAGTATATTTTCTAAATCAGACGTGTATTATTGTAAGTTAACGATCCCCATAAAACCCTCGCCGGCTTGGGAGAGTTTCAACGCCGTCAAATCGTTTTATAAGACATGTCAATTACGTGGGAATAGGGTAAAAACGACACCGTTTACGCGAATAGTGAAATTAATTGGCGCATAGTTAGACTTATAAATATAATATAATTGACACAAGGTTCCCATATCAATATAAACTAGACAGGGACCAGTAGGATGAGGTTTTCTCTTTTTTCTCGTAAACAGAAGGGACCTAAACACAAAAAAGAGTTTTTTTACCTCACTGGGAAAATTAGATAGCTGTAGCTTTAAAACAGATTAAGTTGTTATTAAGAGAAGGTTTGATATCTATGGGAAATTATTTGGTCCCATATTCTACTATAGAGGACGCCCGTTGCCAGGTCGACTTAGCTATACGTCACAGAAAAACGAGATGGGCCTCAACCCATTGGTCGAGGTTCTGTTGGGTTGATGACGTCCACTAACTCAAAAATTGAGTGGGAGAATTTAAAGAACACACTTCTCGTTTAGCTTCGGTGTGCTAACATTGTCTTACCTTCAACGTTATAATTTTTAGTGTCAATGGGTATATTTGTAATTTTCGAGGTTTTGTTCTAAAATTTACCTTATCGTCATTAAATTTCAGCGTTTAACCCATTCGAATTGTGGCTGGCAACAAACATTTTAGTAACTAGTGTTTTCGAATTACTAACTTCATGTTCGTTAATTGTACCGTTTCTTTTATACCTCTCAGGTAATCAGTTTGTGTTTTATTGTAAACAAATTTTTCATTAACAGATTATGTTTTGCCTCAATGCTACGGTTCATTTTTATTATTTTTGTTTAAATTTTAAGGTACGTTTTCTTTGATTATATTTCTAAGCGATTACTTTCGTGTTCTTTTTGTAAATATAGTTTTTAAGTGTGACTGAGAATTTGCTTTTATTTATGTAGAGAGTCGAGTCAAAAAGGTTAGATCAGCGCAACGTAGAGGAGCCGCAGGCTTGATAAGAAATAGTGGGTATATATTTTGAGGAAGATCCAGTGTAGATTGACGACCATTCCTCGGTAGTGTCACATAGAGTAAATTTGACTAATTATTAAAGGGTAAATTAATTTCGTGAATATAATCAATAAAAATTACACAATCAGCTGTGCCATAATTAGTGAAAAACAATGTATACAGTTATTAATAAATTTGACAGATTGTCACTGTTGTATGTTGCGTTGTCGAGTTCTAAGACAAATTTTATATCAGTAATTATATTGTACACCAATAATAACAAATTCGATATGATTAGCATTTATTGTCAGTGCAATTTTGACGCTGAGATGGCAGTCACGGTTTACGGAGATAGATTTCCAGATGCTCCGCAGCCAAATCGAACTATGTTTAGGAAGTTAGTTCAAAATCTAAAAACGCACGGTTCTTTTTCAAAAAAAGTAGTAAGGCGAGCGCATGTTGCGGATAATGTAAGAAAAGTGAATAGAGTAATGAATTATGTTAACCAAAGTGAGGAAACCTCTTTGAGACAAATTCAGAGAAACTGTCACATAAAAAAAGTTAGTGCAAGAAAAATATTGAAAAAAAAAACGGATTTCGATGCTACAAAATGAGGAAAGTTCAACATTTAAATGAGGGAGATAAGCCAAGGAGAGTAAGATTTTGTAGATGGTTATTAAATAAGAAAAGGAATGACGCGCTGATATGTAGCAAAATTCTTTGGTCGGACGAATCAAATTTTTCTAATAATGGATTTTTCAATAGAAATATGCATTATAAGTGGACACGAGAAAATACACATTGGTGCAGAGAGACTGCTTTCCAAGAAAGATTTTCTACGAATGTTTGGTTGGGTCTTTTAGGGACTAAAGTAATTGTACCTTATTTTTATGGTGGCAAATTAACCGCTCGTAGATACCTTAGTTTCCTGCAAAACGAATTTCAAGATTTTCTTTATGAATTAACAGTGGCAGAAAGATTAAATTATTCATATTTTCAACAAGATGGGGCTCCACCTCATACTGCTGTAATATGTACAAATTATTTAAATCAAGTTATGCCAGATAGCTGGATAGGCACCTATGGACCCATTCTATGGCCAGCTCGATCACCAGATATTACTCCCTTGGATTTTTTCGTCTGGGGTTACATTAAACACAAGGTATTTCAAACTGCCCCTGAAAATATTGAGGACATCAAAACCAGAATTCGAAACGCATGTGAGGCAATTACTCCTGAAATGCTCCAAAATGTAATGCGTGACGTATCTCGTAGAGCACGTTTATGTGTCAGAATGCATGGTGCACAATTTGAGCATTTGTAGTTAGAAAAATAAATACACACAATTTCTTTTCAATATAGTAGTAGGTAGTACTGTTATACATAGTTTTTCGTTTTTTTCTTTGGATGTTCGTTTTGTACTTGTATTTTTATTTATGAGATATTTATTGGTTTGTATTAAATTGCAATAAATAATTACGGAATTATAATTATTATAAAGTGAATTTTTACTATTATGGCACAGCGTTTTCCTATTTTTCAGGTTTTTGTAATATATCTCATAAAGTAGGCTATGGATTTCAAATTTCTTTTCACAGAAATATAGCTCACAAAAAATGGGATAACTGTTTCTAAAACTTTATTCTTCTACAATAGATAGTAAGCGAGATATTTGGTGTGGCCCTCGTAAAATAGACAGTCTGTATAAACCTATGCCCTTTACGATATATTGTAAAAATCAAATTTTACCGACTCGATGTTGATTGGTAAGCAGTTATTCGATTCGCGCCACAGAATCGCACGCAGGTCGGCAATCTTAGATCTAGTGGATCAATAAAAAGTCGAATTTAAAATATGTTTTCATTTATTGAAGTAAAATTCAATAAATACAAAAAATAGAAATATTCAAGACTAAGCTAATTGTATATAAAACAACTTGTCAGAGAGAACCCACACCATTCTTGGTAAGACGTTACGTCCCGAGGAATCGTATGACTTATACATCGCGCAGCGGCCAGAATATTGTAACAATCGACTGTACAGAAAGGTTTAGACTCCCAGTCAGACATGATAATAAAATGTATGTCGAACTTTTGAAAAATTATTCACTTTTAATTGGAGCAACCTCTGAGGCGATGCCCGCATAGGCGATTTTATGAGGTACTTTGTGACTGTCGGAATCGGATCCTCAACGTTGAATTTTGAAACTGATTTTACTGGACGTTGTGGTGGTTCGAACTCGGCGTATTTTCCACGACTTTCAGAATTAAAATAAATGTTTAACGGATTTTATTTGAAAAACCTCCCAATTTATTTATTTTTGGCTAAAATTTTGTATTATTACTTTTTGATATCATTATCCATTTCAGCGTGTCAATCCCAGCGAAATTTGTTTAAAATTTATCGAGTTAAATTTTAACGAACTTTTTAGCGAAAATTCGGCCATGTTGGATCAGCCATTTTGAATTCTTTGACTACATAATCTGTTCCAGTGACCTCGAAAACCCCTAATGTGTCTGAGATAAATTGCCTTAAAATTTCTCAACTTAGAAAAAAATGTTTTTCGTGTTTGAATAATTAATAAACCATTTTCTCACAATTATATGTTTATAACTTATTACTTTGATATGTAAAATTGTTTTCTCAATGGCTAAATGTATCTACGTAATTATTCATTCATAGTTTTTAATGTCTTAACCTTATACTAAAAAGTAATAATAACCTAAATAAACAAAAAGGCACATTAAAGATAATAATCAATATGTAGATAAGAATGACTATGATACGATAATAAACCCTAGTAGCATATGGTACTAGAAGCAAATACAAGATCACAAAGATGCAGCAATACTACGTTCCTATTGTGAACTGTGTACTGATAGGAAATTAAAAAATTGAAATTATTTTTCATAAAGTAGCGCGGTTATTTTGTAGAAAATTAGGATGCCAGTTCAAAGGCCCTAAAAGTTGTAAAGAAGTCGGTTTAAAGTAATATTAGAAGGTTTTAAAAGTAAATAAGCTCCTATAAATTTATAATTTCACACTCACTTCGTGCCTATGACAAAAAATTTTTCGGCAATAACCATAAAGTATTCTGTAGTATATTTTCTAAATCAGACGTGTATTATTGTAAGTTAACGATCCCCATAAAACCCTCGCCGGCTTGGGAGAGTTTCAACGCCGTCAAATCGTTTTATAAGACATGTCAATTACGTGGGAATAGGGTAAAAACGACACCGTTTACGCGAATAGTGAAATTAATTGGCGCATAGTTAGACTTATAAATATAATATAATTGACACAAGGTTCCCATATCAATATAAACTAGACAGGGACCAGTAGGATGAGGTTTTCTCTTTTTTCTCGTAAACAGAAGGGACCTAAACACAAAAAAGAGTTTTTTTACCTCACTGGGAAAATTAGATAGCTGTAGCTTTAAAACAGATTAAGTTGTTATTAAGAGAAGGTTTGATATCTATGGGAAATTATTTGGTCCCATATTCTACTATAGAGGACGCCCGTTGCCAGGTCGACTTAGCTATACGTCACAGAAAAACGAGATGGGCCTCAACCCATTGGTCGAGGTTCTGTTGGGTTGATGACGTCCACTAACTCAAAAATTGAGTGGGAGAATTTAAAGAACACACTTCTCGTTTAGCTTCGGTGTGCTAACATTGTCTTACCTTCAACGTTATAATTTTTAGTGTCAATGGGTATATTTGTAATTTTCGAGGTTTTGTTCTAAAATTTACCTTATCGTCATTAAATTTCAGCGTTTAACCCATTCGAATTGTGGCTGGCAACAAACATTTTAGTAACTAGTGTTTTCGAATTACTAACTTCATGTTCGTTAATTGTACCGTTTCTTTTATACCTCTCAGGTAATCAGTTTGTGTTTTATTGTAAACAAATTTTTCATTAACAGATTATGTTTTGCCTCAATGCTACGGTTCATTTTTATTATTTTTGTTTAAATTTTAAGGTACGTTTTCTTTGATTATATTTCTAAGCGATTACTTTCGTGTTCTTTTTGTAAATATAGTTTTTAAGTGTGACTGAGAATTTGCTTTTATTTATGTAGAGAGTCGAGTCAAAAAGGTTAGATCAGCGCAACGTAGAGGAGCCGCAGGCTTGATAAGAAATAGTGGGTATATATTTTGAGGAAGATCCAGTGTAGATTGACGACCATTCCTCGGTAGTGTCACATAGAGTAAATTTGACTAATTATTAAAGGGTAAATTAATTTCGTGAATATAATCAATAAAAATTACAAGGGTGCAAGGGTTCGAACAACTTCAGATATAAAGTCAGTTAGCTTGCCAAGGTTATTCAAAGGTTATGAGTGTTTACTTTCCCTTGACTATTAATCTTACAAGGTAATTTTTAGGTGAATTTTAGCCATGTGAGTTTTTTTAGTATGAACCAATAATTGAATCCAGAAAAATCTATCTGAAACTTGATTGAACATCGTGTAAATGAAAACTAAATAACATCTAACTAGAGCCAATGAAAATAGGCAAATAATTAAACTAAATAATAGAAAGACCATAAACTTAAGTTTTTGGTTTACTTGGCCCCTAAATTTTACAACTTATTACCAACGGATATAAAACAAATAAAAAATAAGAAAAATTTCAACAAAAAAAGTAAAGCATTCATTATAAAAAACTATGAACATTTTTTCAGGCTTATGATTTAATGTGATATAAATATATACTTATAAGTATTATATTCTCAATTTCGAAGATTTCAATTCCACCTCTTTTGTTATTTAGCATAGTTTTAGTATAGATTTAGTTTAGATAATGTATTAATTTCCACACAAAATTAATATAATATACATAATCACTGGAAACTTATAAAGGCACATACAGATATTCCAATATCTAGGTGCCCGTCAAATCAGTTATTTATTGTATATCATTGTAATGAAATTATAACATTTGTAATTTTTATCAACTATAAATAAATAAATAAATATCTACTTCATTAGTAAGTGTCTATTGGCTTTCAATGCTGGAATGTTGGCTCCATGTGATGCTTTAAGTGACTTTTTTACCGTCGTCATTGGCGTAATCCAATGTGCACCACGGGGAGATTAAACGATAGGATTTTGCACATCGTTTTTCCCTTAAAGGGCCGTTTGTTCATATAACATGGTTAATGTAAAACGTTGTGCAAAATCCGATCGTTCAATCTTCCCGTGGTGCACATTGGATTACGCCAATGACGACAGTAAAAAAATCGGTAAAGGTATTTACACAGAACTTCCCACGTTATTTGTGCATGGCAGTCACTCTAAAAAATTAGTAATTACGAAATGACATTGAGAATAATAATCGGAATATAGTTATTGCTATTGTTACAAAGAAAACTTGATAAGTTTTGGTCAAAAAAATATTCAGATTGCTCATCCAACAGCAAAAGTTCAATACTAAATAGCAGGTGCCACATATGGCAGGCTTGCGCAAATACCTTTACAAATGTCCACCATGATTGAATTATTTCTTGGGATGACCACCCTGTACATTTTTCAATAAAAGTATAATAGGTGTATATGTCAGATATTATTGCCATCCGTCACATCAATCCAACATTCGCGTAATGGAGTGGAAGTATAGTGGTGGTTAAAAAATTTCATTTTTATTTTAATTTTTCAAAAATGTTAAAAAAAAAATTTTTCTTCTGAAATAGGTTTAAAATGTCAAACGTAGAAATTTTAAATTTGAGCAAAAAGGAAAGTTTCCGTCTATTCTATAATGGTGGTAAAAGAAGTTTAAGATTTAAAAATTACGTATTTATTTAAATACGTTTAGAATGCCATGAAACGTGAAACTTTTAAATTTGAGTAAAAAAAGTTTCCATTTATTCTAGTGTTAATTTTTTTTCCATACTGGTAACAAAATGTTGCAAAAATTGTTTTTCCGAAATTGGTTTGGAATGTCATGAAACGTGGAAATTTTAAATTTGAGCAAACCAAATTTTTCGTCTATTCAATAGTAGTGATAAATAGATTAAAAATGTTTTAAAATTTTTTTAAAAATTTTTCAAAAACACTTTTAAATTTGTATTGAAACATTCTTTATAGGATTTTGCAAACAGCAGAAAAATTAACTATCTATAAAAGAAAAACTTTGTTGGAAATATTAATGAAATCTTTGCATTCTTTCGATAACCTGAATTCTGGTTATGCTAGCAAATTAAAATCCTAAAATGAATTTGTCTAGTTTCTTATTTGACAATTCTCATTCTAACACTAGCATCCACACAGTCCCCTACGGCCATGCAGATTAAACTAGTATCCACATAACCCCCTACGATTATGAAGATTCAGTTAAAAATGAGAACAAAGACCTAAAATGAATTTATTTATCTACCTTGTCTTAAAAAATTTTTCATTCCAATGGATTACATTTTCATGAAATCTATCATTCTGTTTCCTGGAAATGCTTAGCCTTTGAAACGTTTTTCGCCCTTATTCTGGAGCTCATCAGAAAGACATAAAGCCATTCATAAAGATGTTTCATGCAAAACCAAGACAATTTCTATGAATAAGTGTGAAATGATTATATTTGACATTGACTGATAAAAACAACCTCACCTATCTATTAGCTAACTAGCTCCAATACTAGTTAGCTAATAGATAGGTGAGGTTGTTTTTATCAGTCAATGTCAAATATAATCATTTCACACTTATTCATAGAAATTGTCTTGGTTTTGCATGAAACATCTTTATGAATGGCTTTATGTCTTTCTGATGAGCTCCAGAATAAGGGCGAAAAACGTTTCAAAGGCTAAGCATTTCCAGGAAACAGAATGATAGATTTCATGAAAATGTAATCCATTGGAATGAAAAATTTTTTAAGACAAGGTAGATAATTAAATTCATTTTAGGTCTTTGTTCTCATTTTTAACTGAATCTTCATAATCGTAGGGGGTTATGTGGATACTAGTTTAATCTGCATGGCCGTGGGGACTGTGTGGATGCTAGTGTTAGAATGAGAATTGTCAAATAAGAAACTAGACAAATTCATTTTAGGATTTTAATTTGCTAGCATAACCAGAATTCAGGTTATCGAAAGAATGCAAAGATTTCATTAATATTTCCACACAAAGTTTTTCTTTTATAGATAGTTAATTTTTCTGCTGTTTGCAAAATCCTATAAAGAATGTTTCAATACAATTATAAGCAAACAAATAATAATTCATTTTTAAACATGCATAGAGTATATAGGCTCCAATACTAGTTAGCTAATAGATAGGTGAGGTTGTTTTTATCAGTCAATGTCAAATATAATCATTTCACACTTATTCATAGAAATTGTCTTGGTTTTGCATGAAACATCTTTATGAATGGCTTTATGTCTTTCTGATGAGCTCCAGAATAAGGGCGAAAAACGTTTCAAAGGCTAAGCATTTCCAGGAAACAGAATGATAGATTTCATGAAAATGTAATCCATTGGAATGAAAAATTTTTTAAGACAAGGTAGATAAATAAATTCATTTTAGGTCTTTGTTCTCATTTTTAACTGAATCTTCATAATCGTAGGGGGTTATGTGGATACTAGTTTAATCTGCATGGCCGTAGGGGACTGTGTGGATGCTAGTGTTAGAATGAGAATTGTCAAATAAGAAACTAGACAAATTCATTTTAGGATTTTAATTTGCTAGCATAACCAGAATTCAGGTTATCGAAAGAATGCAAACATTTCATTAATATTTCCACACAAAGTTTTTCTTTTATAGATAGTTAATTTTTCTGCTGTTTGCAAAATCCTATAAAGAATGTTTCAATACAATTATAAGCAAACAAATAATAACTCATTTTTAAACATGCATAGAGTATATAGGCTCCAATACTAGTTAGCTAATAGATAGGTGGGGTTGTTTTTATCAGTCAATGTCAAATATAATCATTTCACACTTATTCATAGAAATTGTCTTGGTTTTGCATGAAACATCTTTATGAATGGCTTTATGTCTTTCTGATGAGCTCCAGAATAAGGGCGAAAAACGTTTCAAAGGCTAAGCATTTCCAGGAAACAGAATGATAGATTTCATGAAAATGTAATCCATTGGAATGAAAAATTTTTTAAGACAAGGTAGATAAATAAATTCATTTTAGGTCTTTGTTCTCATTTTTAACTGAATCTTCATAATCGTAGGGGGTTATGTGGATACTAGTTTAATCTGCATGGCCGTAGGGGACTGTGTGGATGCTACTGTTAGAATGAGAATTGTCAAATAAGAAACTAGACAAATTCATTTTAGGATTTTAATTTGCTAGCATAACCAGAATTCAGGTTATCGAAAGAATGCAAAGATTTCATTAATATTTCCACACAAAGTTTTTCTTTTATAGATAGTTAATTTTTCTGCTGTTTGCAAAATCCTATAAAGAATGTTTCAATACAATTATAAGCAAACAAATAATAATTCATTTTTAAACTTTTAAATTTGTTTGAATAGTTTTAGAATGCCATGGAAACATGGATAGTTTAAATCTGAACTAAGAAAAAAAATTCTATCTTAGTGGTAAAATTTTTTAAAAATAGTAAACAAAATTTCTAATTTTTCTTTTAAATAGATTTAGAACGTGGAAATTTTAAATTTGAAGAAATAAAAAAAATCCATCTATTTTAGTGGTAATTTTTTTATTTTTTTTTTCTGAATCGGGCTTAGAATGCCATGAAACGTGGAAATTTTAAATTTGAAGAAAAAAAAATTATCATTTTAGTAGAAAAAAATGTTTCAAAAATGGTAAAAAAAAATAATTTTTTTTTAAATAGTTTTGGAATGCCATGAAACGTAGAAATTTTAAATTTGAGCAAAAAAAAATTTTTTATCTTGGTAAAAAATTTTTCCAAAATTTTCAATTTTTTTTTTTTTTCAGAAATAGGTTTAGCGTGTTATGAAACGTGGAAATTTTAAATTTGAAAAAAAATTTTTTTTTATCTTGGTAAAAATTTTTTCAAAAATGTTGGTGAAAAAAATTTTCAAATTTCTTTTTTTTCAGAAATAGGTTTAGCGTGTCATGAAACGTGGAAATTTTAAATTTGAAAAAAAATTTTTTTTTATCTTGGTAAAAATTTTTTCAAAAATGTTGGTGAAAAAAATTTTCAAAAATTTTTTTTCCCGAAATAGGATTAGCGCGTCATGAAACGTGGAAATTTTAAATTTGAGCGAAAAAAAATTTTTTTCACTGTTTACTCCGTTTAGACGGTCCACCCTGTATATTTTCCAGTGAAATTTCTACCATTTCTGCGCTGACGATAGCGTCAACTACCTGCCAAATTTGAGTGCTCTCCGTCAAGTAGTTTTTTAGTAAATGCACCAACAGACAGACAAACAGACAGACAGACAGACAGACAAGACAGACAGAATGACGGAATTGAAAAACCTATATTTTCGTAATCTACGTGTTCTGAAACGTCAGAATCCGAAAAAATCTCGGAGGGTGATTTTTTCTCGAATACAATACTTCCCTTCGGTATGCGAGGGAAGTAAAAAGTCACTTAAAGCATCACATGGAGCCAACATTCCAGCTTCGAAAGCAAATAGACACTTACTAATGAAGTAGACATGCTGTTTACTTTGCAATTACAAGGTGTTCAATCAAGTTTCAGATTGATTTTTCTGGATTCAATCATTGGTTGCCACTAAAAAACTCACATGGCCAAAATTCACCTAAAAATTACTGTAAAGTTTATAGTCAAGGGCAGGTAAACACTCATAACCTTTGAATGACCTTGGCAAGGTAACTGACTTTATATCTGAAGTTGTTCGAACACTTTCATCCCCCTATTTAAGGCCACATTAAAAAACAAAAATTTACCTATAAAAAATCAACTTGACCTTGAATTGACCTTGTAAGGTTCATGGTAATGACCAATATATTACCTCTCAACACCTATTTACAACTTATTTTTGACAGACTTCTTTCAGATTACTGATTTTCCGAGATCATGATCTGAAAACTACATTAGGATATGAGTAATATAGCCAAACTATCAACCTTCGGCCCTCTGTATCTTGGATCCTAATCATAGGATCAATTTGTGTGTATGAGAATTTTTGTTCAGAAAGTTGGGAACTATAACATATTCAATTTTCAGACAATGACCGGGACTCACTTTCCATTCAATTTGAGTTTCTCTTTGCCTTAATTTGGACTTTAAATACTCTCTCTCTTATAATGTAATTTTCCAGTGTGTGTCAAAATTTTCAGACAGTGGCTATAAATGTATACGCATAATTCTAATCACAGCTAAAAGTTAATAATTCTCTGCGTAATAATTACCAAAACTCCTCAAAAACTACACGCTGTAAAGGAGCTCCGATTAGATGCGGAAGGAGCTGTCAAGACGATTCAATTCAGATTTCAAGAGGTTCAATTGAGTAGCTGGCAAGATGTCCAGAGCTTACTCGTTTTCATTTTATGGGGATATTCCTAGAGTAAGGTTTATACCACACCATTTCGGATGATACTAGGGACTTGCAGGACCGTATCAGCCATAAAATGAGACAAATCTCACAGGAAATGTTGTAAGATATGGATTTAACCATCGATTGGATTTATGCCATGTTGCTCAATTTCATAATTCTTTAACTTAAAATGTAAAATTCTATAGCGAGCATAAACCCGTTTGACCTCGTCACAGAATCTATATTGCCTGGAGAGGGGATTATGGAAGATGTAGGGAACCTTGATTTGCGTAATTGGTATTATGCTAGCATCATGCGTGTACGTAGAGCTATATTTGTGTGTATGCGTGATGTCCTGGGAGCAGTAACGTTTGATACCATAGCCAGTATAACCCTATAGTACTTGTGATCATTATACGAGAAGCGGTCGAGTTTCTGTGTTTGAACATAAATTGTATAATTTTATATCTATTGATAGTTTTTATGTTCACGGGCAAGTGATTAGTGTCAAGTGTTTCATTATGTCCGAATTAAAGAACAAGAGAAAAGTAGCTGAAGATGGAAAGGAATCATCTAATGAGACATTTGAAGGAAGTTAGGGGAGGGTCCACACCTCCAGATGACAATAATGATTTTATTGCCACCCGAAGGGTCACAGTTACAGAATTTATTCCAGCTAAACTTTCCACAATGATTTATGACTAACTAATACTTTAACCACAATTTCGTCATAATAATACCTTCATAATTATTATTGGGGGACTAAGCTAAATTCCTTCTAGTTTGACTCACTTTTTCCACATCCAAATTTTTTGTATTTTTAATTATTTATTTTATAGCGATATTTAATTCTGTATACAAAGCAAGTTTCAATGGCACTGGGTCATCGATAAATGTTCCATTATTTTCTGTTTATCAAACATTTTTAAACAAAGCCATCAAAAATGTTCAACCTTACTGAAGGTTTAGGCATTTAAAATAATATAATAATCTGATAAACAATCAAACACGAAAAATTTTACTCCCATCAAGTGTTTACTCAATTTATCATTATGAATGGGAGCTAATCCACATATAAACAACGCTATTTATAGTGTCACGATTTGTTTAAAATAAAACTAATGACATGGTACCTATACGGTAAATACCCAGAATATAGATCAGTTACTAAATGTGAAAAGTTTCCGAATTGTTGGTTTTCCTCACTAATTTATTTTAGAATGTTCATGTTTACTTTCTCTTCTTGACCTGTTGTTGACAACTTCAGATCTGCTAATTCTTACCATACAAACTAATAATTTTAAGAGATTTCAGAAAATATATCACATGTAAACAAAATTCTCAAATATTAATTTTATTTTAAATTAATATTTCTGGTTTTGAATAAAAACAATAAAAATACAAGCTAACCATTATACTTTTCATCGATTTACTGAACATTTTATATAAATGTTCCACATTCTATGAGATACTCTTTGCAGTTTTTTTTTTGTAAATAATATTACCTAGTTTTAGACATTATTTGTTTAATTACATAACATAAAAATATTGTTTTTTCAAGATATGAACAATTATAACTTTTTTATTTATTTATCGATCTTGTTAAAAAACAAAGGAGTTCTTCCTCTAGTTAACGCTAACTTAGTGTCCAAATTTCAATACAATCGGACTTTTCGTTTTTAAGTTATCGTACTTGCAAGAAAAGTTACAGGCGGACGGACGGACAGACACATAGACATACAGACAGACACATAGACAGACAGCCATCCAGCCAGACAGACAGACTGACCCACGGACAGGCAGACAGACGGCCGAACGGATATTTTGAAATTTATTCAGAATTCGATTACCAACACAGTGATACGATAATTTTTTCTCTACGATATTACCGGTTTTAGAAATGTGTCGATCAAATGTAATGTACTTTTCGTTCTGTATTTGTGAAGGAAGATTATATTAGAGATTAGAAGATTAGAAATAAATTAGTGTAGCCAAGTCATCGAAGGACAAATAAAAATAATAAATGTAAAATATTGGAAATCTGGCATACTTGTCAACTGATGTATACAGAAGACTGTATCAGCAATCCTGCTGGATTAGTGGCTAGTTGTAATCGTTGATTTATTATTAGAAATAACATAACAGATTAAAATTTTTCTCCATTCACATTGCAAACTCATCGGCTGTTCGCCAGAACATTTTCATCTAGTTTTCTCGTAAACTGTTTTGTAGACAATTTTATACTCTTTAATATTATTCATGAACACTTTCATTGTACATATATTAATCATAAGCTTACAAAAAAAGTTTTATCTAAGCCTGGAAGCCATTTTCTCTCTATTTTGACGAGCTGAAGCGGATAAAACAATTTAAAAAAATTTCTACAGCGTAGATTTTTAGCACATGTAAAATAATTTTATCGGCCTCAGCGTGTCAAAATACTTCCATGCAGAGATGAAGACTTTTTCTTTGTATACCTCCTCAGTCTATGGATAGGAGCCATCAGTTCTCATGTATTCTGATGCGCTGGAGCCTATAAAATCATTTTAAAATATTTCTACCTCGTAGATTTCTCACAAAAGCGCGACTTGTGAGAAGTCTACGAATTTTCATTTAATATTTTCATAGGTTTCGAGGCGTCAAAATACATGGTAATGGTTGGCTTACATGCATAGATCAAGACTTTTTTTATTGTAGACTTGTGTAAGTTATGACATAAGCAAGAAATATTTGCGGAAATACGTTGTTTGTTTTTGTACATTATTACTTTCGTGCTACAGCCAATAGTGTATGAGATATTTTCAAAAAGGAAGAAAGGTGCGTGTCAAGACTGATGCTGCACTGATTCATCTCATGAGGACTACTGATATAGTAACAGCGTTAATTGGCGGCTGCGTCGCATTTCAAAACTGTAGTATTAATTTTTTATTTGCCTCAATCGGGCCTTACATGAGAGGATTGGTATGTAATAAATACTTACTTTTTCTTCCAGCCATTATCAGATGGAGATCAGTACCTATTATTGGGTAATAGTTATCTCCCCCAAAACTATCTATTGCTTGGGCTATCTTTCTTCTCTTTCTATATTTGTCTAATAATAGAATGGTTGGTAATATAATAACAATTATCAAAAGTATAAATGAGATTAGGTCCATTTTTGTCTGAAAAGGAAAATTACATTTTAAAGGTTTGAGCACCAATTGATTTTAAATATAACGAAGATCAATTAAGAAATTTTGCAGAAATTTTCAAAAAAATTTCAATTTTTACCTTCAATTATCTTAAATACCTCTACATGCATTCTCAAAAATTTCCACATAGAATGAAAACGCATACTATTCAAAACGAAAATATTAAAGGAGGTGTACCGATAACCTAAAAAAATCGGCAGAAATTTCATAAAAGAAACTACTTCAACCATTTTCTACATTTCTTACTATTTTTTAATAATATCGGATCAATTTTTTAAAATAATCAAAATAATTATAACTGTATGCAGTCGTTTTTCTAGGGAGCACATGCCTCATAATGTTGTCTAATCGACATTTTATTAAAAGCCGCTAACTAAGAAATCACTAATTCAACTTCCAGATTTTCCATCCAAGACTCTTGACTATTTTTGCACTGTAGCATGTGGAAATAGTTGGTCATAGAATAAACTTCTGTTGTACTTCTATTGAAAAAGAAAAGTACCACCCATACAAAGTGCAATTAATCCACGAATTGAATGAGGACGATCCAGATCGGCGCTTATAGTTTTGTGAACAGTTGATGACCTTGTGCGACGAAAACCCAAATTTTTTAAAGAACATTGTTTTTTCTGATGAGGCTACATTTTCATTAAAGGGGACTGTACATCGGCATAACTGCAGGTATTGGTCGCGCGAAAATCCTCATTGGGCTCAAGCCCATACACAGCGACGAGGCAAAGTAAACGTGTGGGCAGGTATGATTAGTGATCGTTTATTGGGACTATTTTTTTTTAAGAAAATCTTACGGCCGCAAGATATTTACAGTTTCTGCGATTTGAGTTAGTGCCAACTTTATCAGTTATGTTTCCGAACAATGAAGATGAAAATATTCCTGCTGAAAAGGTCTGGTTTCAGCAAGACGGGGCCCACCTCATTTTGGGATAGCAGTGCGTCAGTTTTTAGATGACACTTTTGAGATTTGCGGACTCGCAACAAAATAATATACGTTTCCGTCACTTGCGGAATCGTATACACGGTCATATCTTAAACCGTTCCAGAGAAAACGTGCGTACAAAAAAAAGTTACAGACAGATAGACCGAAATTTTTTTTCGCTCAAATTAAAAATCAACATTTCATGATATTCTAAACCTGTTTCAACAAGAAACATATTTTATTATGATTATTATACTTCTACTCTACTACGTGGATGTGTACTCAGTACTTTACTATATAGTATTCAATACCCCATAAATTCGTTGACGATCTCGATGTCTAAACAACCTACAGGGGTGAAAAATAAAAAAGAGAGAAACGAAAAATTAGACGTTTAGCTCATCATTCTGGCAGATTTTCAATGTTTGATAAATTATGTATAATAACAGAGTTATGGCTACTTATAAGCCAGAGAAATGTATTGTTTAAAGAGTAATAATAATATTTTCTAAAATCTTATATAGCATTTTCACAAATTCATTCCACTTACACAGACAAACAAAAAAAATTCAAAAATTTTATAAAAACAAAGTTATAGTCTATATTATCTGGATTAGACCTCTTTTTACTGTTTAGTTTTGAATATGAATAAATGAGGGATATAATCTTTTATTGTCAAAAATTTGCTCCAACCCTGTTACAACTATTTCAACTTGTATGGTTTTCCCTTACACTTTAACAAATGCACACCCGCTCAACATTTCGACCCGCAAAACAAGTCAGTGGTGTTTGTCAGCGGTCACTAGCACTCTTGACGTCTTCCACAATTCCTACGTTCTGGTTGCCAACTCATACAATGCAAACCATTTCTAAAGTATGCAATGCAGTGTGAGAATGTTAATATTCAAGAAATTGCTTAAATGGTGATGTAAACCTGAGATCAAGAGGTGTAAGGTTCAAATTCTGGATAGGGCATGGATCAGTAATGTGTTGCAGAGATGATTGTAGAAAGCTAGACTGTGATTAATGATACAACACAGCTGTGTCGAATCCGCAGATATCTCTCTCGAGTTCCAGTCTCAACTGTCACAGATGGTAATGTTTCAGGCAGCGGTGTGGTATGAATTGTACTAAATAAGACGATAAAGAAAGTATGGTAGAAATGTAGTTTCTCGAAAACCTCAAATGCGATACTGCCAGCACTCCAGCGAACGTCGCACTACGTATTCACTCTAGCGATTAAAGATTATCAACAGAACACAGCTCTGTTGGGCTCTGTTGTCAACTTTAAATTTGTCAAAATTGGTGTTTTTGTTTTCACTGAGTGGAGTATTGTTTATGTATTAGTGTAACGTAAATTGGTTTCTCTAGTTATCCGGCCAGATTTCTGCCTTTCAGTGGAAATGCATGTTTTATGGTTGAATGTACTTCTGATTTCAGTATTGCATATTATTTGTTAGTAGTTCTATTTCCAGTCTTCTTCATAGTCACTTGGTCACTTTAGAAATATTTTTGCAGAATTGTCGCCAAACTTCAACCGTCTGATTCATGTCAGTTCTTTAGAGACAAGAATAAGAATATTTGGGTTTGGCATTGTGAATACTTTTCAACCAGATCAATTTCCCTTAATACACAGTCAGCATTCTTGCAATACTAATATTTCGTAATCGATTAATATTTAAAACACAAGACAGTTAATGTAACGTTTTAAATCAAATTTTTAAGTGCCAATGTTTGTGCATGCCTAAGTTATAACTATAACAATGAAAATTAGAAAAGTATTTTATTTAGAAAATAATTTATAAATAATACCTAATTAGATTTTAATATGTTTTCCCTATAAAACAATAACTTACATTTTGTACGCTGTCACTCTAGATTAACACGTTCACTGGTGATTTTCAGATATACTAAAGTAAGTACAGTTCTAAGGAAATATAGTTCTAGTGGATGAAATTTATTTTGCGATAAACTATTATAATATAGAAAAAATTTGATTAGATTATGTTGACATTTTGTCATTGTATTTAAATCATTTTATTTTTTTAATTTAATTACATAATTACAACAAATCTAACTTACGAATTTAAATACTAAGATTAACGAGTAATACTTTTTTGATAATATTTCAATAACAACTAGGTCCTATAACAAGGTTACCCCCTGGCCTCAGATTGTTTAATTAAGATGCAATTGATGCATTCGCACAATGTCTGCGTTTGCACTCACTAAACTAATTTAAAAGGCTTCGTCTTCTTCTTATCTCACGTTGATCAAACAGCTGGATTGCTTCAATATTAACGTGATTTGAAACTCGCTCTTCATGACTCTGTGTACATCTTCTGACTACGCTTGCGACCATTTCCACAACCAGATCTCTGTGCAGGTCGATGTTTCATACATACCAAGGAGAATTAACTACTCGCCTTAACACATTATTTTGAAGACGTTGGATCAATTTTATTTGCACTAGCACAGCCCCAGTTAAATGCCGTATGTCCACAGAGGTTTTAAAGCTTGTTGATAGAAGATAAATTTGTTATGAATAGACAGTTCAAAATATTCTCATAACAGCCAGTACATTCTTCTATGTAATTTAGTTAATCTTTACTTTTACTTCCACATCCACGTAGTGGATTGAAAGTATAGTAATCGCAAAAAAATTTTCAAAAATTTTGATTCGTGAAATAGGTTTAGAATGTCATGAAACGTCGAGATTTTAAATTTGAGCGAAAAAAAAATTTTCTGCCTGTCGGTCTGTCTGTCGGTCTGTCTGTCTGTAACTTTTTTTGTCCGCACGCTTTCTCCGGAACGGTTTAAGATATTGACCTGAAATTCTGTACACGTATATATTATAACGAGATCTGGAACTGGATTGTTTTTTGAGGAAATCCGGTGAAGGGTTGGGGGTTAAATAGGGGTAAATAGGGGGAAATAAGTAAAGCAAGCTTGTAAGAGTACAGAAACTTGAAATTCGGTGTATGTACTAGAAGTTAAGGCCTCAGATTTTTTTATAATATTTTTCAACCCCCCACCTCCCCTACCCCATTAATGGGGTTGATAAAATAAAGTTGAGATATTCATTTGAAATTTCGTGCACGTATGTATTATAACGATGTCTAGAATTAGATTATATTTTGGGATGATTCCGTTGAAGGGTTGGGGGTTAATTTGGGGTAAATAGAGGAATATAAGTAAAACAAGTTGGTAAGAGTACAGAAACTTGAAATTCGGTGTATGTACTAGAAGCCAAAGCGTCAGATTTTTTAGTAATATTTTTCAACCCCCACCACCCCTACTCCAATTTGAAAAGGGTTGGTAAAATAAAATTGAGATATTCATTTGAAATTTTCTACACGTATGTATTATAACGACATCTGGAACTAGATTATATTTTGAGATAATTCCGTTGAAGGGTTGGGGGTTAAATAGGGGTAAATAGGGGAAAATAAGTAAAGCAAGCTGGTAAGACTACAGAAACTTGAAATTCGGTGTATGTACTAGAAGCCAAGGTCTCAGATTGTTTATAATATTTTTCAACCCCCACCACCCCTACTTCATTATTAAAAGGGTTGATAAAATAAAATCGAGATATTTATTTGAAATTTGGTACACGTATGAATTATAACGACATCTGGAACTAGATTATACTTTGAGATGATTCCGTTGAAGGGTTGGGGGTTATTTAGGGGTCAATAGGGGGAAATAAGTAAAGCAAGCTGGTATGAGTACAGAAACTTGAAATTCGGTGAATGTACAAGAAGTTAAGGCCTCAGATTTTTTATAATATTTTTCAACCCCCGCACCACCCCTACCCCATTAATGGGGTTGACAAAATAAAGTTGAGATATTTATTTGAAATTTCGTACACGTATGTATTATAACGACGTCTGGAATTAGTTTATATTTTGAGATGATTCCGTTGAAGGGTTGGGGGTTAATTTGGGGTAAATAGAGGAATATAAGTAAAACGTTGGTAAGACTACAGTAACTTGAAATTCGATGTATGTAGTAGAAGCCACAGCGTCAGATTTTCTTACAATATTTTCCAACCCAACCACCCCTACTCCAATATGAAAAGGGTTGATAAAATAAAATTGAGATATTCATTTGAAATTTGGTACACGTATGTATTATAACGACGTCTGAAACTAGATCATAATTTGAGATGATGCCGTTGAAGGGTTGGGGGTTAAATAGGGGCAAATAGGGGAAAATAAGTAAAGCAAGCTGGCAAGACTACAGAAATTTGGGATTCGGTGTATATACTAGAAACCAAGGCCTCAGATTTCTTTCTAATATTTTTCAAACTCTACCATCTCTGCTTCATTATTAATGGGATTGATAACATCAAATTGAGATATTCACTTGAAAGTTAGTACACGTATGTATTGTAGTGACATCTGATTGAGATGACTCCATTGAGGTGGTAGGTTGTAAATAGTGGAAAATAAGTACGGTAAACTAGAAACTTCATTTTTAACGTATATGGTAGAAACCAACTCCTCAAACTTTTCTATGACATGTACCCCAAATATTATTAAAATTCTATGACCAATAATTTCCACATACTAGAGTGCAAATATAGTCAAGATGTTTCCTTTAAAGTGACTTGGACGAATAATCTGGATGTGGAAGTAGTGATTCCTTAGGCAGCGGCTTTCTTGATATGTTCGTTTCGTTTTAGTTTAGCATCCAGATTCATACCTAGATACTTAGCAGCGTTTGCATAATATGTGATTGTATGATTGTTGAAAGTGGTTACCATCTGTTCAGAGCGTTTACCTGTGTCGATGGGCACTGATTTGCTTTCGTTAAGTTTAATGCGCCAGCGTTTTGTCAATGGATTAACTCTATTCAAAGCTTCCTGGAGATTTTCGTTAGCTTCTTGTTCAGTTTTACGAACTGCTAATACTCCCATGTGGTCAGCAAACGTGGAACTTCTAGCTTGTTCTATTACTGGGATATCAGTTGTGTATAATAAATACAGCAGTGGACCTAAAGGTCTGCCCTGTAGTACACCAGCCTTTATTGGTCTCAATTCAGAGTATTGTTCCCCACACTTGATTCTCAACAGTCTTTCACTGATGCATGACTTTAGTAAGAGACTGATAGAAGTTGATAGAAGTTGTTATAGTTTTTGTTCCAATGCCTGGTGCCAGATTTGATCAAAACCGGATAGGAACTAATCGCAAGCCTCTAATAAAATTATGAAAATTGAGAAATTTCAAACGGTCCAGCAAAAAGTTTTTTCGTTCAAAATTGTGTAGAGATCTTATTTTGCAACCGATTGGGATACTTCTTTTAAAATATTCATGATTAAATTTCGAAGAAACCTGTCATGGCCGATTTTTGAAATATAAAAACCTGAAGACGGTTAATGTATCTAATGGCCATGTCATAAAAATCTTCCTGAAACTTTTTTCTTTAACCAATTTACATAAGTCTTGCTACTCGGGGGTTTTAGAGGTCGCCGATAACTAATCTGATATCCAAATTGTCGTGAACCGACCTGTAAGATGGCGGAATCAATACGGCGGATATAGATTATACTCTAGACAATTTTGAAAGGAAAAGCTTTTTTTCTGGACCATTGTGCGGCGTGTGGCGGTTGCAATATGGAATCTAACTTAAATGGCACGACCATTTTTTCATTGTAAAAATGCGATCATTTTGGTATCAGTAATGGGGAATAAATAGCCAAGTTACTTCCCATTATCTCATTTTTAACTGACTTTAAAAATATTTAAAAAGGAAGGCGTTTTCAATTCGAACCAGATGTAAGTCTTATATGTCTGTTCAGAGATTTCTCTGTAATGGCTGAACTGATTTGTACCAAATTTTCTTGAAAACTATAGAGTATGACGCCGCGGTGGGCCTGCATCTTTTTGTCAAGTTATGCCTAGTATAAGGTGAGCAAGAATCGGAAAGAAGTACTTTATATTAGATAATATTCGAGGATATGGCGAAGGCGCAGGTTACAAGAAGTACTTCGTGTTAGAGAATATTGGAAGTCATGATGCAGGAGCAAATTGGAGGTAAGTAATCAGGTATTTTCTGAATAACTGATACTCGATCTAATATCAAATTTAAAGATTCAATATGGTGAATCTAATAGGCCTGCCAGAACTACATAACTTTTGTAGATTTGCATTAAATTGAATCAAAAGAGGTGAAAAAATTTTCCACTGCCATAATGGCTTATGTGCATCGGTATGTTAACAAAAATTGCTTGTTTTTATAACCCAGCTAAATTCTCTACATCTTTTCGGGATACTCTGATTTTAAAAACTAACGAATAATTTTTTGAATCAGAAAACCGCCTCAGCTGTGCAGTGCTTAGGTATTAGGTTTGCGACCATGGAGTTCCGGGTACGAATCCTGGACAGCGTATGGATGTTTACTGGCGTTTTTAATTTTTTACTGAGATGGTGGCAGTATGCTAGACCGCTGAGAACCTATTCTTGAATTCCGGGGAGTAGAACTGCTAAGAGAAAATGGGCGTGGTTCCCTTGGGGAATAGAAAATCGTATTCAGGGACAGTATTCTTGAATTCCGGGGAGTAGAACAGCCGAGAGGAAGTGGGCGTGTTTGTCTTGGGGAATAGAGAATCGTATTCTTAGACAATGCTTCTCTCGGTAGGTAGGAGAACGCGCTCCCTCGGTTTCATCTCTTACAAATTTGCAAGGGAACAGTCACACCCTGACTGAATTAGATTCTTTTATCTGTCGTATGCGTTTTGACATGAGATCTTTAATTTTTGTGCACGCGATTTTTGTTAAATTCGTTAATTGATTAATTATTAAAGGTTTTTTCTTTTAAATGGACGTGCATGAAATTTTGTTAGCAGACCAAATTCTGCAATATATAGAGGATGCAGAGTAAGAAGCTCAGAGAATACGTGTAAATTTAAAAAAAATTGACTCATTTAGTTTATCAGATGACAAATTTATACATTTATTTAGCCTTTTTAAACTATTAGTTCCAGAATTAATTGAAATGCTTACTCCACATTTACTACCACCGAATAGTTTTATTGGTATAAGTCAGTCAAGTGCGAGCCGCAATGTAAGTGAAGTATGTACTGTACTTTCCTCCCCAGAGATTTTAAATAGACGGGTAAATTTTCCAGAAAATATACGAGAAATGGAAAATGATTAGAAATTATTTCACTACTGCTCAACTTTTTAAATATAAATGCAAAGAACAAACATGAATTATCAATGACAATTGTTATTGAATTTAAGTTGTCAAAATTTACTATAATTTTATTGACTGTTGTTTTCCTGGTGCACTTGGCAACGTTTACTACTGTGTCCTATCGTTTCGCCATGTTCACTCGTGTTCAAGAATACCAACAAATTCTCCCGAGAGAAGGCGATGAGGGTTTGTTCCCCGGGGAACGTTCCTTTCTCTCGCCGTCAAGAATAGGGCCCCTGTTGAGTAGCACAACATATCTTGCCTCTGTTATCTAATCTGAGTTCAAGTGAGACGTTAATATAAATAAGACGTAATAATTTCTGTAATCCAGCAAACTTCTTTTTACTATGATCTACAAATCTTTCGCTGTTCCTACTCCTAACATTTCTGTTATAAATTAAGCGGCATCCGATCGGTACTGCATCAATCATCTGAAGCAGGTATTTTCGTTTGCTCATTTTTTCCGTTACATATACGAATATTTAATTTTTAATATCTTCTTTAATTGATTTACAGTGACAGAAGTAGTTAAGATTTTAGTCTGTATTTTACTTTAAGTTGTTTCGACTTCGCCCCGTCCTGTGTTTCCACTGCCACACTGCGTCTCCTCGTGGAT
This sequence comes from Stenurella melanura, assembly GCA_963583905.1. Lineage (NCBI taxonomy): Eukaryota > Metazoa > Arthropoda > Insecta > Coleoptera > Cerambycidae > Stenurella > Stenurella melanura. The sequence goes on from OY757310.1 coordinate 68,814,510, forward strand.
GTCTGACAGGCTCTGAGTACGAGTGTTGGAATAAACCTGTTACTTTCAGTAGGTAAAGTCCCGATGGATATTAAGGTCACTACCATTATACCTGTTCCAAAGATTCCAAACTCAACAAAGGCTAGTGATCTCCAGTCAATTAACTTGATAAACTCAATGATAAAAATTCTTGAAAAAGTAGCATGCGAACAACTAGTAGCTTTCTTGGAAAAAAAAGACAAAGTACCTATTAACAAGTTTCCAGTCTGGTTTTCGTAACAAACATAGTTGTGAGACGGCTGTACAATGTGTGTTGCATGAATGGAAACTAAATTTAGAAAAAAATCAAGTTACACTTGCAGTATTTCTAGACTTGCAACGTGCGGTTGAAACGATAGATAGGGCAAGATTATTAATAAAATATAAAAATATGGGTATTGACGGAACTGCATTACTATGGTTGACTGATTATTCGGATAATAGATCACAGAAATTAAAATTAAATAATATAATATCTTCTGAAATAAGTAATAACACTGGATACCGTAAGGTAGTGTCTTGGGGCCGCAATTATTTTTAGTGTATATAAATGATATAGTGGAGATTATAGAAAATTGTAAAATACATTTATTTGCTGACGACACCCTTATTTATGTTAGCAGTGCAAACAGTAGTGATTGTTTCACCATAATAAATAACGCCTTGGAAAATGTTAACAAGTACTGTTGTACTAACTTATTGAAAGTTAATTCACAAAAAACTAAATGGATGCTTATTGGAACAGGTGCAGATTTGGTAAATATACAAATAATTCATATTGGTGCAGATGAAATTGACAGAGTTCCAAAAATTAAATATCTGGGAGTAATTATAGATAAGCAATTATCATTCAAAGATCACACTATTTATGTATGTAAGACTACAGGTTTTAAAATAAACTTCTTAAGAAGATGCAGTGGTTATTTGAACCACTGGACCAAACTAACAATATATAATACATGCATATTGCCCCATTTCAATTACTGTTCTTTAATTCCATACCTCTTAAATAAAAATGGGATGAGTAAGTTTCAAAAACCACAAACCAGAAGCATGAGAATAATTTTAAGTTGCTCTAGACTGACACTTATTAGAGTTAACGCGCACAACCAGCTCGGTGGCGCAATGCTGAAGGTGTTTGGCTTGCGACCACGGAGTCCCGGGTTCGAATCCTGGCTAGGGTATGGATGTTAGTGGCGTTTTTTCATGTGTTACCGAGACGGTAACAAGTGACCTAGACCACTGTTGGGTGGCACAACATGTCTAGTCGCTGTTATCTCTCCTGGGTTCGAGTCTCAGCTGCGGTAGATGGCAATATCGCAGGGAATGGTTGTTGTGTTGATGTCTATGTGTACGTGTCCTGGTTGAGTGGTAGAGCAGCAATAGTTGAACTCCGCCAGGACGTTAATATAAAATAAGGCAATTAAAATAAAAAAAAAAAAAAATACATTAGGATGGCTTTCTATAAAAAATTATATAACATTTTTCACTCTGGTGTTTATATATAAGATTAAAAATAACTTAACTCCTGAATATCTGCAGAATAAATTAGTTTGTAATGCAGATATTCATAATTACAACACTAGAAATAATCTAAACTTTAATTTACAAACATATAGGAAAAAGTCAACACAAAATAATTTATTCTATAAGGGGTTAAAAGAGTATAACGATCTACCAGTAGGCATTAGAAACAGTCCCACATTAAATATATTTAAAAGTCGACTTGAGAAGTATTTTTTGGATGAGTCAAATCTATCAAATGAAATGTGATAATTTTGAGATATTGATTGATGTATTACTATCATGTGTATTAATACTAAGTGTGATATTTTATAGTTTGACGTAAAATTTGTGTGTCTAATGATTTCTGTTTTTATATATATTGTTTTATATTTACATATATTCAAAATGTATTAGTCTTCTTGGCTAAATAAAGGATTTATATATATAATTTCCATGCATACAAAATTGTTAATAAAGTTGTTTGATTGACTGGTGCACACACATAATTAAATGCATCCTGTTATTATGATATCTGTTACATGCTATAAGAAATTATCTCCAAGGGTGACACGGTCGCAATCATCAACATGGTAAAGGCTACAGCTTAAGGAACAACTACATCTAGAACAGAAGAAAAATTTTAGGCAAACCGCAAGGTTGACATAAATTGACTTTCACTGTCTACCCGACTATGAATCGAGATCAGTCTTCGACGTCTTTGCATTATCGTAAATAATGTGACCAAAGAGTCATTTTTACATGTTTAATTTAAAATGAAAATAAAAACGATTGTTACACTTTAATCTTCATCCACCAATATCTCAAACCAAAATGGGATTGATGAATGATTAGTTTATAATACAAGCCACTAGAATGGATTATTTAGAGAGGCGAGAGGATTATACAATTTAATGCAGATGAATCCTTTTTATTTATTATCCAAATCTAGAGTTCGTTAAATATAGTAACTTGATTTTAAATTAAAATAAAGAAACATTTGGAACATGTATTCGAACAAATTTTGTTGGAAAATAATACATATTATTTGAAACAATTTACATCACTTTAATTGAAGACCTGTAGCCAGGAGAGTACCAGGGGCACTCGTTGAAGAAATTCCAACTTTGTCTGAGAATAACGATTTCGCATACTTTCGTAAATTATGAAGGTCGGAATTGGCCTCCCTTGAAATCCCACAATTTATTTCTGGTTACAGGCCTGCTTTATTGCGAAAAACAAATTAACATGTGTTATCCATCAAGAATGGGGCTATTAGATCTGAAGAACGAAAAGGCCAATGAGCATCTAATTTTGACGAAATTTGTATGCAATGAAACAATTTTCTTAAATGATATATGGTTTGTTGGTTTGTGATAGGACTTTAAAATATTCTCTTAAGAATATTTTTGGAGATTGAAATCTTTTAATAGATATTCTCTGGCCTTAAATAATCTGAGAATTAAAAAAAATTGTGACACAGGTATTTGGTAAAAATTTCCCAATGTTTTTAACACCTTACGAATTCTCTGCTAGCAGGCCACACTTGTGATTCAATGTAGTTCTACACCTCATACTGTCGAATTGGTTTTCTATCAGTTCTATGGGCAACGTAGGCAAATAAGAGAAAGGAAAGAACTTAGATCCAGTTTATGAAAGTTTATTCAATTTGGCAACTATTTACTTAAATATACAATTAATCCCAACTCTAGAAAATTTAAGAAAGTACAAGAAACTCTTACTAATTTATCTACCTCAAAACTATGCTGCTAGGTTTTCAAATAACTTTTAAAACCAATTTCTGATCTACAAAATTGTCTGTGCACTTTGTCCCCATATCTTGAAATGTCTTTGATCACGTATTGTTACTGTCTTATAAAATTTTTTATCAATCAATCAATCAAACAAGATAGAGATTTATATTTAATGAAATAAGTATTTTACTAACAATCATTTTCTATATTTAAATGTTCGCAAAATATGGTTTCTATCATTATTATCTCTGAATTTTTTTTTTAATTTCTCCAATTTCTATATGATTGCATGACTTTTAAAAACACCTTCTAATAATGTACTGTTTATGGTGGTGGTACTACATTCACCAAGAGTAATGTGCCATCCGCAAGACACCTCTCAGTAAATACACAGACGTATAACATATTCAGCATCTCATTTATTAATAATTTGTATTTCGATAGAAAATGAATTGTCCATTTATGACAGATGGATAGACAGTTTATTCCAAGAGATTAAATTATAAATAATATAGGAAGAGCCAAACGAGACAAGATGCATTACAGGTACATAGGTACAGTAAAATAATAAATATAATAATATATAGTAATATGTGCAACAAAGGGATAAAAAATTTAAAACGAGATATCGCTATAAAAAAGTAAGATTTATTAAAATACAAGACAAGGTAATATATTACCTAAAACGGAAAACAAATATACAGGAATTTGTAGAAATGTAATATTAACAGCATATAACAATTTATTAAAATACACTATAAAAACTGGAAATTTATATATTAAGAATACTATAGTTTTGAACGAATTTAGTTTATTTATTTGTCGGATTTCTGGATTTAATTTCTTATATAATTTAATTCATATATACATAGGGCTTCTCTCATACACTGGTAAATGATGTGATGGAATTGACAGTAAATAGTTGTATCTGGTTTCATATTCGTGGAAGTCGCCATTGGCTATAAACTTATTTAGTTTTGATTCAATATGTAATCTCATACATCAAAGAGGCCATATTTAAAAAAATCACGATTACCAACATTATCTTGTATATACATTTTACAAATATATGTTTGCTATATTTCTTATGGCTCTTTTTTGTAATTTAAATACTGTTTAAGTAGTTTGATATATTGAATTACGAGTTACAATTATATATGTACGCAGAAGTAAGTGAAAGTAATCAAGTAATCAATTTACAAAATGACTACGTGGCTTCCGCCCTTCATTTTTTAAAAACAAGTAGCATTCATACGCATAATATGCACAAGGGAACGAATTGCTGTTCTCTACACATGTCAATGATGAACGTTCTGATGTATGGATGAAATAATATTATTTTTTTGTTACAAAATTTTGCTTATGTCTCAGTATATTCCGAGATACAACCGCAATAAAGTGGAGCACACGTTCTAAGGGATAAAACTTTTAGTAAAGATTGTGTTTATAGTGACAATAGGTACTGGCCACGGTTACCGTAAAACTTGATCCGATGGTGTAGGGAAGCTGTACTTAAATGTATCCTCCTCCTGAAATCCTCCACTAACAGATAACACTAAAAGAGAAGGCTGCCTAAAGAACCACTAATTTCACATCCTTTCCAATCTAAGAGCCTTTAAATGAGAACTGCTTTCAGATACTATACTTGTACTCCAGTATGTGGAAATAATTGCTCATAGAGTTTCAGTAACATAAAAATGGCTTGGCTTCTAGGATATACACCAAATCTCAAGTTTCTAGACTCTTACTAGCTTGCTTTACTTATTTTCTCTTTGAAATTGAGTACACGTATGTGTTATAACGACATACGGAACTAAATTATATTTTGAGATGAAGACTTGAGACGGAAATAGGGGTAAATAAGTAACGCAAGCTAATAAGAGTACAGAAACTTGGAACTTGGTGTGTATACTAGAAGTGAAGGTCTCAAACGTATTTATTAGAAATTATTGCTACATACTGTAGTGCAAACATAATATCAAGATGCTTTTGTTTAAATAAACTTGGAATGGAAATCTGGATGTGTAAGAAGCGGCTTTTTATTTTTTTAACCCTTTTAATAATGGAGTGGCCTTAGCTTCTAGTATATACATCAAATCCCAAGTTTTGGGACGGTTACTATCTTGCCCTTTCTCCCGTATTTACCCCCACTAACTTGCTCAACCCTTGTGTCGTATGTTTCTTTATTAATACACTTATAAAATTGTTTACCGATTTTTAGGCATATTTTTAATAAAAATGAACACCAGTTACCCAAGACGTGCTTTTATTTCTTACAGTTTTGATCTAAAATTATTATATGCCTACATTATATATTTCTCTGTTTTCGCAGTTGATTTGCTCGACAGCTGTAATTTCTACAATTTAGGATATTGTTTCCTTTAAGTATCTCCATTATATTGTTTTATAATTTTATTGATAAACCTCTTGAGTAATCTTTCTAATCGAACTCTAAATTGAATAGGAATTAGTAGTAGTTAATATGTTTTTTTGGTATTTTATCGTTTAAACCAACAAAAGTAAAAAAGAATCGAGTTTATTCCACTGCACCTGTATAACCTGCGTCATTCACATTTATTGTATTTACATTATTATGAAAAGATCAATGTGAAATAGTATAAATCAGATATCCATTATTTAAAAATAGTAGATACATAATAGGGGGAAATACATACTTGTGTATTTATAGCAATGTGTAGTCAGGTCGCCCAGGTGTCAAATGTAGATGGAATTAGGTGGAGGAATACTAGTTGTGTGACTATTTTTGATAGGTTCTTACACTGCAGATATCTTATGCAGGGTGTCCAATATTACAGAAGTGTATAGTATTGGATAGCACTAAAGACAGCACATACTTGTGATTTTGTTTATTTAGTATGATGGCATAATATATAGATCAAGCAGCCGCATCGTCATCATCGTATTTCTTCTTTACTTTCTTTATATTACTAAAATTACCATGGTATCGATATAACAGCCCCATTACCGTGTTTACCTTAATCTGGGGGTTGTCATTATTATTGATTATATTCACGAAAATAATTTACCATTTTCGCAATTAGTCAAATTTACCCTGTGACATTACCAAGGAATGATCTTCAATCTACACAGGGCCTTTCTCATAATTTACGCTCATAGTTGCTATGAATATTGTGCCACGTACTATCTAGATTAATTAATAATGTTTATATGCGAACAATTTCCAGAGGCATTTTGGATACAATCTGATATGTTACAATTCTAAAACTTACCCCTTTGTCAGGCGTGCCCCACTGTACCACTGCCCCATACAAGACCCCATCGCACGTGGTTCGCGGGTGTAATCACTGTCCATCAAGGCTTTCCTCTACCATTTATGACTCGAATCTCCACTAGTTAGCAAATAAATAAACCTCGAATTTTCAACAACACTCAAACACTATATTTACAATAAAAGAAACAGGAAAATAATCGATTTAGAAATAAAATAAACAAAAAAAGAATACTTAAACTTTAAATCAAGAGGATCAAAGGGACCGTTGTCCAGCACTTAAGAAAACATGTTACTTTGTTCACAATGATTTAGTTTACAATAAAACACAAACTGATTAAACCTGAAGAGTAGAAAAGAAACTGATGCAATTAACTAACACGGAGTTCATAATTCCAAAAACTAGTTAATAAAACGTCAGTTGCCAGCGACAACTGGGATGGTTTTAAGTTTACTTTGAAATTTAATGACATTAAGTTAAATTTTAGGACCAAACCTCGAAAATCACAAATGTACCTGTCCGACACTAATAATTAGCACGTTGAAAGTATGACAATGTTAACACCCCGAAGGCTGGACGAAAAGTATCCTTTTTTCACCCGAAATTACTTGAGTCGAATGCTGAAATACTTGGATCAATGAATGTGGATCTGTCCCTTTTTAGTACACATAACTTGATCGGCAACTGGCGTTATGTATAGTACAATATGGGACAAAATTGTTTCCTATAAGTATAAATCATTCTATTAATAAGACTTTATCTATTCAATACATACTATCATCTATCGAATTCCAGTGAGGTGAAAAACCCTTTTTGTGTTTAAATTCCTTCTGATTTTTATTATATTCTCTAAGGGAAAAACCAACTGGTTCCAGTCTATTTTACATTAAGGTTGGAAATCCCTGAATCAATGATAACATTTATCAATCTACCTATGTCTTAACTAATTTAAATATTCGTTCAAACGGTGTCGTTGTACCCCGTTCCTGGCAATTGACCCCGCGTCTGTGACATTTCTAATAAAAAAGAATTTGACACTGACTGCACTGAACTTTCTCAGGCTTTGGCGTTACCGGTGCCTGGAGGGTCTTATTTGGTTAACTCGCAATGAACTTATGCCGATTTGGAAAATATTATACATAATATTTTATAATTATCGCCGAAAAGGTTCTTGTCATTGGCACGGATGGTCGTTAAAATATATATTAATAAAAGCGAACTTAATTAAAAATCCAGTGATGTCACGATGAGCCGACCTCTTTACGACTCAACTTTTTAACAAAATACCACGTTAATTCATATAAAATGATATACTTTTGAACACTTTTATTGCATTTGTTACATCGAATTTTTAAATTGTTTCGCAAACTGTTCTCTGCGAGTTACAGCCACATTTGAATGCTTTTCTTCAAAATTTTAAATTGCATATCGATACTAAATATTACTGATTCCATGACATTTCGCTGTTTAAATTCATTGCTCCTCTGTTAGCTTTGTTAATAAAAATTATTTGGCCGACAGATAATGCTCATAGTCGTATTTAATTAATTTAGTTTAGGTATTCTTGAAAATTATTGAATAATTCTAATTTTAATTTATTTTGTTCTCTTTTACTTCTTAATGTGTATTTTCATTTTGAGAAATATTTAACTATTTTAATTAAATATAAATCAAGAGTTGAATAGTTTTTTATAATTTTTGTCCTTTTGTCTTTTTTGCCCCTATTTGACTAAACTCCACATTTAAGCGCTTTTGAGTTTTAAAATGTTTTTGTTTTATTTACATTTCTGACCATTCTATATATTTTATGATAAATTTGAGGCCTGCTCATGACTTCCCAAGATAATCAAAACTTTTCATAAAAATAACATTTTCTCTAAAACCAAAAATAACAAAGTTTCCAAGATTGCGGTGCCACATCAGGGAACACACTGTAGTGTTTCACTTAAGACTAACAACTATATAATTTTTTTTCGTATTAATTAAAATTTTCTCTGCAGTTATTACAGTCAGTTCCAAATTCTTTCACCCTAGTCCAAAATTTACAAACATGTCCTTTCGGGAATCTAAGTTTTCTTTTGCCAATCGAGTATTATAATTATCTCGCTGTTGTATGGATTTGTAATCGTGCATCTTAGAGACGTGCTCTCCACGTGAAATTGTGCTGACCTAAGTCGTTTCACTTACAATTAATAGATATAGCTATAGAATAGATTTTGAATTCCTACTGTATACCTATTGCACTTCAATTTCTATTGATACTCTATTCACCAATAAAAATATTAAAGGGATTTGAGTCTTTTATTTGTCTACATACTTTAAGCTTCACGACATTTGTGTAGCAATCCTGTGTCGCAAAGCGCAGCGGCGACCGAACTTAAAAAAATCTCATAATGTTATTTTACATCTAATAATTTAGAAAGCTAATTCCTGAGTTCAGCCAACTTATTACTTTCCGAAGGTATCAAAACAGTGTTAATTTCTTAGACGACGCACGATTAGATAAGCAAGATGCATCATGAATCTACAAGATACAACGGAGAGCAGATAGTAACAATTTATGGTAAGTGTACATTATGCATTTCTCGTATTTAACGTCTCTACAAGTTGCAACGATGTCCCTGATAGTGGAGAGAATCGCCTACAATAACAAAGAGACACTTCTGGCTTTCTATAATAAAAAACATAGTCGTATCCTTTAGACGAGAGACTAAGATCTTCTATACATCAGTGGTCTTATAGCAAGACTTGTGAAGATATCAGTTCTTAATAGAACAAATATTTTGCTTAAAATGCGATTGCTTGTGCTAATTTTGAAGATTTATTGTCTTTGATTATGCATAAAAGATTATTGAGATTATAACACAGTTTATTTTTAATTGCCTTAAACATTTATGTGTTTAAAAGTTTAACAATTATGTATTATCATATATTTTTTATCAAGTACTTAGATTTAGTATCTTAAATCTTGATATAATGTTATTAAAGATTTTATTATTTATTTATTAAGAAGTAGGCTTTATTTTGTTTTAATATTTAATTTCGTTTGATAAAAGAACAACAAAGTTCAAGGGGATATCTCGTCACGAGACCATCAGAATAACGATAACTATATGCAGATTGTTATTCGAATTTCTTCACTTCACTTTCATGTTTTAATTTTGAATTTGCAATATTATTAATTATACATATATCTGAATAATTTGCTTTATACGAGAAGCGGCACAATTATCACATATGCAGATGATACAGCCCTATACATAGCTGATAGCTCCATCTTCAGTTCAAGCAACGAGAAGCAGCAGTAGCTCACATTCAGTTAGAATCTGAAGATGACAGATGAGATTATGCCGAAACATCGTTTGGACAAACTCAGCCTCTTCAGGGAACTACAGACCAACATATATGAGTATACGAATGCACATATACTTATACGTATTATTGTATTCTGTGAGTCGAAAAAACATGAATTTCTCTTAGCCTAACGAGACTGTCCCCCCTCCCCCGTCTGGGAGGATGCTGAACACGATGGCGGTGGCTAACTCGCGTATCTGCCGTCTCCTAACAGACAAACCTGTGTTACCCCCGATTTCAAGAATGCTCAGCACGGTGGTGATGTTGAGACCCCTCCTCGATCCCCGCCAAGCGGCCAAAGACAACCTCCAAAAGGGGTAAAATACGTATCCGCCGTCTCCTAACAGCCAAGCCTGTGATACGTCCGTTTTCGAGGATGCTGAGCACGATGGTGCTGTTGAGACCCCTCCTCGACCCCTACCAACCCCCAAACGGACCAGAACTACCTCCAAAAGGGGCGAAATGCGGATAGGCCGTCTTCTCTCGACTAAACCCGTGTTACCGTCCGTTTTTGAGGACGCTGAGCACGATGGTGATGTCGAAACCTCCTCGACCCCCGCCAACCCCCCCAAATGGCCAAAAACCACCTCCGAAAGGGGTAAACCGCGGATAGGCCGTCTCCTAGCAGCCAGACCGGTGTTACCCCCTGTTTTCGAGGATACTGAGCTCAATGGTAGGCACGGTTCACGGATCACTGAATACGTACCGGATGATGATTTACGGGGTCTAGGAGGGGTTCCGACATCATCATCATGCTCAGCATCCTCGAAAACGGGGGTAACACAGGTGTGGCTGGTAGGAGACGGAGGATACCCAGTTTACCCCTCTCAGGGTTAGTTTTTGGTCGTAGAGAGATTTACCACCGCCATCGTGTTCAGCATCCTCGAAAACGGGAGGGGAGGACATAGTCTCGTTAGGCTAAGAAAAATTCATATTCCCGTCCGACTTACAGAATGCACTATATGTCTATAATTGTTTAATATTCAGATTTTCTTGTTGTTTATCGGGTATTTTGCTACTGAAAAATATTTAGAAATTTTTAATGGAAAAGAAGTAGATAATCTTTCGAAACGTTAACGTTTAGTTTTCATTTTCAGTTTTCAGTTTATAACGTTGCTCCAGTTTATATAGTTTTAGGTGTGAGACATTTTGTAACAATCAGGTATTCTAGAACCAACATCTGTCTCACCAGTTGGCGCAGAGGTTTTTTCATTAAAAATTTTTTAATATTTTTCAGTGGCAAAATGCCCAATAAAAACCGCTGCCTGAAGAATCACTATTTCCAGATCCAGATTTTCCATCTAAGTTTCCGTAAAAGAAAACATCTTGACTATATTTGCGCTCTAGCATGTGGAAATAAATGATCATAGAATTTATATAATATTTGAGGTAGATGTCATAAAAAGATTTGAGGCTTTGGTTTCTAGCATGAAGATGCCAAAGATTAAGTTTCTAGACACTTATTATCTTGCTCTACTTATAAAATATTATAAAGATATCTGAGATCAAGTCTCACGTATCTGTACTCTTACCAGTTAGCTTTACTCATTTTCCCCTATTTACTTCTACTTACCCCACAACAGAATCATCTCAAAATATACTCTAGTCCCAGATATCCTTATACTATAAACGTGTACCAAATTTCAAGAGCATGTCTCAATTTAATTTTGTCAGCCGCTTTTATAACATACTGGGGATAGTTGGGGTGGTAGGAGTAGACGGAAAATATCATAAAAAATCTGAGGCCTTGGTTTCTAGTTTACACCGAAAACTCTAAATTTTTGTACCCTTACCAACTTGCTGTTTACCCCAACGTACCCCCTAACCCTTTACCGAAAAAAAACAATCCCGTTCCAGATCTCATTATAGTACATTCGCATATAAGATTTCAAGTCAATATCTTAAGTCGTTCCAGAAGAAACGAACACACAAAAAAAAGTTACAAACAGACAGACAGACCGCCAGGTAGAAATTCTTCTAGTTCAAATTTCTACATTTCATGATATTCCAAACCATTTCAACAAGGCCACTCCACTACGTGGACGTGAAAGCAAAAGTAAGAAAATAAATATATACATATAACATAACAATATAAGCACGCACATGTATTTAATAAATACAAATGACATAATTCTGATTTAAAACATTTGTGCATTAAAATTTTGTAATCTTGATAAGACTACATCTTAGATTGCATTTTACTGATATATTGTTGTATTCGACTGGTAGGTTATTAATGACGTATGTTGCTAAGAGCGAAAGGCTCATTCAGTTCTGATTTGATAGCACCCACACCCTACAGTAGTGTATTTCGGCAACATCCACGACACCCTCACACTTGACTGTCACCTGGTTGTAAACTTAGAAACCAAATTGATTATATTATGATATGAACTCGGTGGCGAATATCAATAAAGCTCTGTAAAACTGTACCTGGCGTTGACTGTGGTTCAGACCATCAGTTATTAAGGTGCACTTTCTTGCTGAAACTGAAATCATGTCGAAGGAAAATACAAAATGTCTGCCCACCGTGACTGATGGTTCGACTTTCCAAAATAACTTCAGAGAATACATAAGTGAAGTCAACCTACTACATGACGAGGATCCAAATATTTTATGGGTACAATCAGAACTGACCGGGATTTGGAGCGAATCCTGTGAAAAGCTTCTCGAGGGCGACCATTCTGAGGAAGAAGATGACTAGCAGCAGAATTACGAACGCGAATCCTCAATACTGACACTACAGGTGGAGGCAGCAATACAAAAACTAAAAGCTGACAATATAGACAATATTACAGCTCTTTAAGTTAGGCGGAGAAGATGGAGTGAGAATTCCTCACATAATATGCCTAAAATATGGAGAACAGGAATCTGGTCCAACGACTCCAAAACGTCAACCTTCGTACCACTACATAAGATAGGACCGATAGATGCTTATGATAACTATATATTGCTGACATTAAAATGACACCATACACTAGTAAAATGATGCTGGCCATCATTCAATATAGACTTTAGCATTACGTGCCTTGGTAAATATTTCCTGAGCAAGCAAGTTTTTTTAAGGGAGTGATATCAAATTCACGTCAACTTACCGAGAAGGCACGAGAATATTAAATAACTATGTACCTTTGGTCCGTGGACTATGTAAAACATCTGAAAATATGGAAAGGTATAATTATGTAGAGTGTCATTAGAGATGGGAGCACCCAGACATCTGGTCTCTATTATTCATTGACAGAACGAGGAGAACTCTGCATTGGTGAAGATTAATAACAATGACTTCAACAAACGAAAAGTTGAAAAAGGCGGCAAACAAAGTTACGTTTTGTCACCACTCTTCTTTAACTTCTATAGTAAACACGTGATCGCATCAAACTAGAAAAGTACATGAGTCACAAAATGTCTGCTAAGACATTGTGAATAAGTAAAAGAAAAGCTGTACGATCGTAAAGATGATTTATTTATGAGAGGGAACCTTATTTTTCACATGTCTCAATACATTTAATAGATTAAAAGCACGCAAATGTAGAGTAATAGAAATAACGTATACATCAGTTTTCAATTTACTGCAAGCGGCATTTGTGTTTTTGTTATAGTACAGCAGCACGCTACCAAGATTTCTGAGTTAATTTAGCGGAATAATTCCATCGTTTCTCATAAGTTCTGGAAGAGGTGAGAAGGAAAGTTCAGGGTGATGAAACGTTTTACCTGTCCTAAAGGGTAGGCTCTAATCGAACTTTAAACATGTAGAGAAAAACCGGTTATCTCGGTCTTCGCAGTGAGGAAGTCCCATTTGTTTTTTTTATCGAGGAAGTAACATGATGCGGAAATATTGACAACTACCCTTTTGACTGATACGCACTTACAAAGATCGAAATAATGATAAAATCTGGTCACCGTGACGAGGCATTCTTGCGTATTATCGAGTAGTTTCGATATTTCTTGACCACAAGTAAGTTCGAATGGAACTTTTTGCTGGTTCAGTTACGACTGATTACATTCGCATGTTGCTTAATTTTGAGGGTTGAGTTAATTTTCCACTTCAGGCTATTCCAAATTTGATCAAGAAGACGAAACAAATATGAATTAAAGTTTTTCCCAGTTCACATTTGAGAACAATGATTTCCGCCGTGTTGCCATAAGCAAGGAAGCCATCCTGCTCCTACGGCATGTATTGCGAAGGCGTCATTCCGGAGCACGCATATACATACCAGGAGATTCTGATACGAGTTGCCTGGAACGAGGATGCTGCGTTGGCACTATACGGATTATATCATCTTTGTATAACGATAACGCAGCATCCTCAGTCCCAGTAGCTGCCATCGTTAATTTACATATACACGCGTTCTATATCTTCTGCTGGAGATGCTACATGGCTTTGGATATACTCCATATCGCAACGAGGGGCAACGAAGTCATTCAGCATTTCTGTGTCCTCCTTATGCCGCCGTGCCAGCACGCTGAACGTATATGTGACACTATTCGATTTCGTGCAGCTACGGCCAACGGAAAACGGCAGTTCGTATTTTTAAAAATCGTTTTATACACCCCACTCTATAAGTGGAAAGAAGTTTTAGCCTCGCTGCTTTGATCATTTTTGTGTCCAACTTTGATTGGTATTATTGAAACTTAGCCCCATGAAAAATGGCAGTTCTCGATTAATTCGTGTCTTATTCATCATTTTTAACGAGAATTAATCGAGAAATATTGTTTTTCGAATATTTGTCGTGTGAAAAAGTGTTTTAGAATTTTATAATCTATAGAGTTTCTATGCCATAGAGCTCGCCGTATTGATAGGGGTTCACGGTAACGGGCCGCCGCACTTTTGATGACAAAGACCGTATACAATGTCGGCGTAATTTAAGTGCGATAGAACCATAGTTTCAGAAAGTCATACAATGGTATTTGTATCCTGATCATTTTTAAAAGTATGTAACTCCCTATGTTAATAAAGGTTTTTTAGAAAAATAAGGTTAACATGACCAGAAATGCTTGGCAAAGTATTTAAGTTAACACCAAGATTTCTTACATTGTTGATGTAATGATCTCATTATTTATTTGAACATGAACTTCTGATATTTTGACTTTTGTTACCATTTACTATAAGAATATTTTAGATTATCTTTTTTTAATTATTTAAATCATAATTTATGTAAAATTATGCCATTTTAGGTTCTGAAGGGAAAGCTATATATTAGCTGAATGTTGTCAGCATACATATTAAAAAGAAGTAGTCCAAGAATATATCCTTGCGGAACATCGTATGCAACTGACCTGTTTTGTGATGTAAGTAACGAGTATCCTGCATTAACACTTTATGTCTGTAGAATTTCTATTTTTAAAATAAATAAACGAACTTTTACATAGGCTTATATGGCAGCAAAAATAAAAAATCCTCATTTTCTCTGTTCGACTACGGCCGAAAATTAATTATGTTTCGTCGACTTTTCCATTCCCACGACGATATCTCCCAAACTATTATATTTATCAAAAAAATATATTCCTTGTAAAATATTTGCCATATTTTCTAGATTACAATGGTTCTTAAATCAATTTTTTTGAGAATTTAATAACCATGATATTTAATAATGTGTAGCGTGATATCCATTTTCGAAGCTTATCAGCGGCATGCGTTCGTTAAAGATTCTCGCTCTCCCACTCTTTAAAACTGTTTCAACACACTCCACTTCGCACCCGCAATGGCCTATCGTAAGATAGATTAGCGCATGGTAACTCTCGTGGTTCATGATATTAACGACATTTATGTCTTGAAAATGATTACTATGGAATAAATAATATAAGTATATTTGTTTAATATTAATTCAGTGTTATTTCGCCTTACATAACATTTTTGTATAATATATTAACACGTTATAAGAAACTCGGCAGTTGGATGTTAGCAAGATACTTTCAGCTGGTATATATTTTTTAACAGAATTTTCTACCATATAGGTAACTGAAGAAGAAATGAAAATGGAAAGTACTACTAATAGCGCAAGTTCGGAAAGTGAGATTGAGACAAAAATAAAATTTAAAGAAAAACAGATTCGTAAGAAATTATATTTAATTGTATGAAACCTTGCCCTGTAAACAAAGGTTTTGATAAATCGTTTGCAATATTTATTGATTGTTTAAAACTCCGTAAAAAAATAAGTAATCAAAGAGAAGATGATGTATATCCTAGAACTATGTGATTTCGAAAAACAAATTTTGGCTGTTTGATTTGGCACCGAAATTGCTATTCTAGTTTTTCTGGCAAAAGAAATATGGAACATTGAAGGAGAAAAATGGAGTAAGAGATAAAAATTAAAAACAGTTCAGATGGATGGAGTGCATGTCCAATTCTTCAGGCGTGTTCTTGCGTAAAATGAATTTTTTTTCAGTAAAATAGCTTTCTCAAGTAATGACCAGGAACACAGAAAGAAAAATAAGACTATTAACCCACCAAAATCCCATAATTTTCTAAAGAATTTGTGCTAACGATTTAAATACTATAGAAACTAAATATCATGTTTAATATTTCTAAAGTCTCAATAGAAAATGAAAAGTTTCATGCCCCGTTTTCTGAATTAACACATTTTTCGTTTCTCTTTGTAGATTTAACAATTTTGACTCCTTTGGCGGTAAATGTATTTATAAGTAGACTACTAATCTCTCTTTTAGACTTATATCTACCCATTCTAGATACTTCTCATCACAAATTGACGACACATCATAACCTTTTTGCTTTAAAAACCGTTTCTCAAGAATTTTACATATTTTAGTAGAACTCCGTTCGTTGTCTGTCCGTTTTCCACTTTTATTTTTATTGTTAGGTAGACCTCTGCATTTTATATAGCGACCTTAGAAACGTGAAATATGATATTCAATTTCCATAGGTATTAAATCGTTAGCACAAATTCTTTCGAAAATTATGGGATTCTGGTGGGTTAGTAGTCTTACTTTTCTTTCTGGTTCCGTGGTCATTACTCGAGAAAGCTTTATTGTTGTACTTCTGACAAAAGTACATTTCTCTATTTAAAAAAATTATTTTACGAAAATACACATCGGATAAAGTTGATGGACAGGCATTGGATCCATCTGAACTCTTTTCAATTTCTTTCTCTATTTATCTCCTTGAATGTTCTATATTCCTTTGGCTAGTAAAACTAGAATAGCAATTTCGGTGCCAAACCAGTCAAAATTGTTTGTTTTTTTGAATGACAGAATGCTAGGATATAGATCATCTTCTCCTTGGTTACTTATTGTTTCATAGATTTTTAAACAATCAATAAATGTTGCAAACGATTTCTCAAAACCTTTGATTACTGGGCCCGGTTTCATACAAATTAAGCTAATATGTTACGAATCTGTTTTACATTAAATTATATTTTTCTCAATCTCACTTTCAGAACTTGTGCTATCAGTAGTACTTTTCATTTTAATTTCTTCTAAAAAGCATATACATCAGTTACCTATATGGTAGAAAATTTAAAATACATACCAGCTGAAAGTATCTTGCAAACAGTGAACTATAGGGAGTTTCTTATAACATGTTAATCTATTACACAATAATTTTAGGCAGGCCATAATTTTTATGTAAGTCCATGTAACACTGAATTAATATTCTACAAATATACTAACATTTATTTCATAGTAATAATCATTTTCAAGATATAAATTTCAAAATATTATGAACCACGAGAGCTACTATGCGCCAATCTATCTAACGGTTGGCCAGAGCGGGTGCGAAGTGGGGTGTGTTGAAACAGATTTAAAGAGTGGGAGAGCGAGAATTTGCAACGAACGGATGCCGCTGATAAGCTTCGAAAATTGATATCACGCTACACATTATTAAATATTTTGGTTATTAAATTCTCAAAAAATCTGATTTAAAAACCATTGTAATCTGGAATATATGGCAAATATTTTATAAAGAATATATTTTTTTGATAAATATAATAGTTTGGGAGATATCGTCGTGGGAATGGAAAAGTAGAGGAAAAATAATTAATTGAGAAAATGAGGATTTTTGATTTTTACTGCCATATAAGCCTATGCAAAAGTTCGTTTCCTTATTTATTTTAAAAACAGAAATTCTACAGAGAATTTAATGATTATTGGATAAAATACGCTTCATGATTGCCTCTATCGCGTGGTGTAGTTAATTATAAAAATTTGATTTGCGCCCTTATATTCATGACGATTCTTTGACGACAAATGGATTCGTAATCCACAGGGCATAAGTAACATATCTGACAAAGTCATACATTTTACTCTAAAAGTGCCAACGAGATCGAAAACTAAGCGACTTTTGTCAACGCGAGCACTCTACTATACTTCAATACAGCGTGAACATTCAAATAGGTTTCCATTTGTTTTACCTATTTGATTTAATCAAATAGTTATCTTATAACCGGTCAAAAATTTGTAACAAACATCGTAGAAAAGAAAATGGTAAACATGATAACTTTCGTTATACTTAAAATTTTTGTTTCAAACTTAGAACTTATGTAAAACGGAGTGGTAGAATACTCCCAATTGAAATTGATCAATATCTATTGTACGTGATGATCGTAAGAGGTATGTAAATTGTCATTATTTACACCAATTATGTTTTATTATATTTTTAGAGCAAAGTGTTACTAAGGTCGTTCATTAAACATACAAAAATATATAGTAGTGTAGAAGATATCAAAACCTTTATAACATATAGGGTGTTCTAAACTACCTTCAAAATTGGGACGACCGTGCAAGCATTTGAAAAAGTAAGAAGGTGCTACCGTAAATTGATACAAATTCGATTGTCGAGGACGTCGTTTAAAATTGCACAATAGTCAACAGTTGACAGAGCAGTTGCTGTTCCACCGATAAGCATTGCTGCGGCGATTAACGTAACTTCATTTCCCAAAATGTGAAGATGCGTCAAGCATGTCGTAGCAATATAATTCTTGAAACTCTGCTTATTCTTAGGGTTGGACAAAAAGAACGTTCACTCAAGAAGTATGTAAATTATCTCCAAGCTTAAATTCCAGCGTGAATTTGGTTATACGTCGGGCTCTTTCATAATCTATTGATCCATGGCATATCTGTGACGGTAGATAATATTTCTACTGCAAATATAAATCTTCATACGTCCTACAATTACGAATTTGATATTTTTGGACATAGTACATGAAATCAATTCACATGACAGTCTTGAACGTTGCCGAATTTGAAGGAACTGACTCATATTCAATCCGCGCTACCTATAATTCTACGGCATAAATCGTTATATTTCACTAGAATAATAGGATTTAAAAAATTCTTTCACTGAAATTGAATTTCGACCTTTTCTTGAATACCGCTGAACAATCGACATACTATTTCTAGAAATAGAAAAGGTACCTCGATTTTTCTCTAGAATATTTCAGCACCCTCGGGTTCTTTATTTTTTCTTGGAGGAAAAATAATCAATATACTATTTCATAATCGTAATTGTCATACATTATTTAACACCTGTCTAAAATTTTACCTTTACAGCTTTTACAATTTTCGAGATACCACGAGTTATACTACAAAAACTTTAAATATCGTGTATTGCCGAAAAGAGGTATGAAATTAACATAGGGGATGAACGCAAGCCTTTATCGCAAATCACCATCCGGAAATGGATTCGGCAGACAATTCATATAATATGGACCTGATTTTAGAAGTATGTCCAGAAATTGCATAGCAATGGAGAAATAAGCGAAATTTCGATTATTGGATCCCCGAATAATTGTGCGTCCTTTCTTAAAGTTTTATACCTGGGAGAGAAAGAGTCCTGTTATCCTTGTTCTCCAGTTTCATCATCAATCATCCAATAAGGGGAGTCCTTTCTTGTTAAATATATACCTCAGCAGGTGAAAACGGATTATGGTATCAAGGAGTTTGCCCAGGGCTGGCAGGACTCTAGTTAGTGTGGAGGCTTCGTATTGAAGACGTACTTGAAGAGTACCTTTAAGTATTAAGTTTTTCGAAGGGAGGAATACAAATGGGGTACAATTTTAGTCTAATTATGTATCATTAAAGTTATATTGTAATAAGAATTAAGTTTCCGTTAGTAAGAACACACATTTCCTTAAGTGAAAAAGATCTTGTAGTAAGAAACAATTTCTGAAACACGAGTTAAGCCAGTAGTGAAGTTTTGAAGTAGTCTATAAACAAAATAAAGTATTGTCGAAAATTCTAGAAACGCAATTCAAATCTGAAAGCTTCATTCGCATTCAATTCACCTTAAATTTTATATAAAAACCACTGTCTATGAAATCACTACTTCTACATCCAGATATTCCATCTAACTCTCTTTAAACTAAAACATCTTGACTATATTTGCACTCAAGTATATGATAATAATTGGTAATAGAATTTTAATAGTTGAGGCAGATGTCATAAATAAGTTTGAAGCGTTGATTTCTAGCCTATACATCAACAATGATGTTTCAGAACTCTCATTAGCTTGCTTTACTTATTTTCCTCAATTTACACCCCCTTGGTTTCTAGCGTATTCAACAAATCCCAAGTTCCTGTACTCTTGTCAGCTTGCAACCCCTTATCTGCATCATCTCAAAATATAATCTAATTACAGATGTCGTTATGATACATACATGTACCAAATTTCAAGTAAGAATCTCAATTTTATTTTATCAACAATTTTATTAATGGAGTGGTGTGGGAGTTGGAAAATATTTAAAAAATCTGGGTCCCTGAGCTTCCAGCAAATACACCAAATTCCAAGTTTCTGTACACTTACTAGCCTGCTTTACTTATTTTCCCCTATTTATCCCTATTTAACCTCCAACTCTCCAACGGAATCATCTCAAAGTATAATCCAGTTCCAGATGTCGTTATAATATATACTTGTACCAAATGTCAAATGACTGTTTCAATTTTATTTTATTAACCCCTTTAATAATGGAGTGAGGGTGGTGGAGGGATGGAACATATAAAAGAAATTGAAGCCACGACTTCTAGTATGCACTAAATCTCAAATTTTTATACTTTTTCCAGCTTGCTTTACATGCGTGTCAATATTTTAAACCATTCCAGGGAAAAAGTGCGCACAAATAAAGTTACAGAAACACCGACGGCCAGACAGCCCAACAGACGGACAAACCAACAGACAGATCGACAGACAGACAGACAGAAATTTGTTTTCACTCAAATTTAAAATCTCGACGTTTCATGACATTCTAAACCTACTTCAATAAGAAAAATTTTAGAATTTCTTTTACGATTACTACACCTCTAATCCACTACGTGGATGTGAAAGTAATTATGTCATCTATTAGTTGTTTCGTGGAGTTAAATTGAAATTAAACCACGTTTAAACTTATGCTATACCCTTTCTTTCCTAATCGGTTATCCGAAATACGATTTTATCACTGTTTATCTGATAGATTAATTTACTAATCATAATATGATCAGTCTGCATTTAGTTATTAAAATAATTTAAAAAATCACTTCTACTTATATGATCTATTTTTGTTCTCTGTATCTTTGCTCTTTAACCTGGAAATTTTACATTTTTGATGATAAGATGACACTATTTAGATTCAGTTTTGTAACGATCTCAGTTTCTCTCTGTATTAAAGAATAGAGTGGGTACTGATAATAATCATTAATTCAAATTCGTATAGCATTAAATATATAGATTACAATTAAATGTAAATCGGACTTGAATGAATTAAAAATGTTGTACTGGTTGTGCGTCTGACACTTTCGACTTTGAATATTTTGTAAAATTTTGCTAGAAGCTTCCTCATATTGTTAAAGTACTGTAATGAAAGAGGACGCAATTCCTCATCTAAAAAACTCTAATATTAAAATTTTAATGTCGCTCTGGGAAAAATAATAAATGAAGCCCGCTGAAAGATGAACAATTTTGTTTCTCTTGGAGTAGTTTTTTTTATATATGAAAGGCCCAGGGGAATAATGTCACAAAATAGTTAAAACTGATTAACACTACCATCTGTTAGCTGCACTACAGTACTATCTACTGTACAGCTTAGCCAGGCAAAAAATGCTGAGTATCTAGATATTGAGGAATTTAATTTAGATAAAAAATGCAAAAACGATAAATGTCCACCTGTTTTTAAGCTAGAGAGAATAGTCGAAAATAGTCCATTATTATTCTAATCATCTACTTTATTCAGTTGTTATTGATGTGTTTACATAATTTGTGTGTGTGTGTGTGTGTAGTGTGTAGTGTATCTTTGACTGAATTTTTGAAAGTAACTTTCAAGCCGAAATGTCCTTTTGCTACTAGACCCATAAGAGGAGAAAGTGGAGAAAAATCAACCTCAATTAATTTTTCATAGGAATAACGATAACGGTCCATGGATGTCTTCTGAGAAAACGGGAAAAGAAACTTAATTTGCTACAGGGCGAATTCAAGCATCGAGCTAGATTGTATCAAAATCGTTTGCTAGTGCCACTGTTAAAACATAGAAACTTACAGGAACTAAAAAGATTTTGTGAAAATCCAGAAGCACATAAATTTTACGTACAACTTTCTATTACTTTGAGAATAACGATAATAACGACGAATATTCTGAATGACAATTGTCTTTACGATGCTATTTAATGGACATTCATTATTTTTTCCCAGTTTTTTTATAGTTTCAAAGATTTTTTTAGATTTTCCTAACGTAAATTTTTAAGAAGCACGATTTTCTTTGCCAATCAGTAGACGATACCTACCATGTTAATTCTATAAACCAAAATGTGTATGCATATTATTTTTGTATTAAAATAAAACCATTTTCAATATAGAACTATTTATAAATAACTCCAGTTTACATTCATCGTTATTCCCCTGGACCCTTCATATGTTCTTTCCCCTTTCACTTGTGTTCTGCAAACTCCATCTTTTAGTAGCATATAAGAACTGATATGCTTTTTATATATTTTATGGAAAAATGTAATATTTAAATAATTTGCGCAATTTCATCATAGTCATGGGCACGCGCCTTTTCACTGTTTGTCAATGTTTTTCAAGTTATGTTCCACACTGATATCATCTGCAATAATGGGCACAAGAGCTTGAACTCTAGTGACAATATAATAAGCGAAGCAATAGACTATTTATACAAAAAAAAATTGAATTTAAAGAAACTGCTGAAATTGTGCCACGTTATATTTAAAGTAGAAGTTTACGCGCTTCCTACTGAAAATTACATTTATCAAGGGATAATAAATAGTCCAAAGTGGTTATATACAGTGAGGTCCATAAATAACGGATAAATTCATTAACTACGTAATTTAGAATTTATGAGTAAAATCCCAAAACACATTAAATGACATTTCTTTGAGTATAATTTTATACCTCCTCCTTCAACCCCCTTGGAGTGATAGTTACCCCTTTAAAATTATTAAATCGAACGAGGGTGCGTGTGATAGCTCATGCGAAAGTGTTTTTAATTCTCTATCGAGCTGTATAAGGTTTTTTGAATTTTCTGTATTCTTTATCAAGAGAATTTAACAATTTATGCATATGTTCCAAATATCTGTCAAACCTGACCTATCTAAATAATTTTGCATAATGTGTAACGTGCGAAATGCACAAAAGCATCATTCGTTACATTTTCTAACACTTATTAGAAACTTTTTTAATAATCGAAAATTTTGTTATTCTCTGGTATTATAACTACTTCTACGACAGATGGGAAATTGTCAGTAGCTTATGCTTATGCCTCAGGATAATAGATGGTGCACACTCTATAATATTAAAATTAAATTAAATAAATAAATCAAACTAACTTTAAAATGAAGTTGAGTAGATTAAACTATAATTATAATAAAATATGTTAGCCGCAGGAAAATGTAGAATCATCAAACAAATATAGATCCTTTATTTAATTTAATATTTCCTTAATAAAAGAGAACTACTCTTTGGGCGGGGCAACGTGACTACCGGTCCCGGAAATATTTAACAATACGCCGCGAACGGTTAAATTTAAATTCTTTCTCTTTCACTCGAGCGGTTGATCGAGATGGACGTATTTGAAATTTTGTTAAACCTCTAAGGGGGATATTAAAACGCGGAAACTTTATGGACGTATAAGGTTTTAAATAATTATATATCGTTAAATACCATCTAACGTTTAAAATATTATTTTATCGTCATGATTTTTTTAACATCAAACTGGTCATATCAGAGGAATGCTGAATGTTACCCAAGGCTACTGCTCGTGGACTCTCAACTAAGTCAAACGAAGGCCCTCGATCACCAAACATTTAATAATGGCTACAGGCCTGTAGCTAGAAACTGTTTTAAGGACGGGCAAATACATTTTCAGAGGGAGCCCGTGAGCCTGAATATTTTATTGTTATCTTTAATTATAAGCAACCCCCGTAAAAAGATGCGTATCTGAATTTCTTAACAGAAACAGTTTTTAATATAAAAAATGTATAATAATAATAATAATATTAATGATAAGAAAGAAAATTTTTAAACAGTCCAGGATAGGATGAAATTCTTCCCTGAAATGTTCAAGACGCCAGCAAAGAGCTATAATTTTAGAATAAGGATAGATAATAATAACAATAATAATAATAATAATAATAATAGTACTAGATTTATTGTCCAACGGAATAATTCTATTATAGAACAATGTAAATGACAATAAATGACAAAACAGTTATAGAAAATACAAATACAAAAATAAAAACCAATTTATAAATGAGTACTCTGCTTATGAAGTAGCTGTTATCTAAAGAAAATAAGAAATAGGTAGGACAAATTTCAGCCAATTGCTTTCAGTGGGCTCGGCCCACGTTCTTAACACATGTATCGGAATTTACAGATTTCTGTCTTAAGAATTGTAGAAATGGTAGAGCTTTTACTGATTTTATCGGAAATCTCTTTATGTTCCGACTTCATATATGTACTATTCCTACATACAATCATTCTACATTTGGAAATATGGTAATCCAATATCCACATGTTTCTGTTGCGTTTAGGCTTTTTTGAGCTCAATTTCATTAATTAGTTCAATAGTTACAACAAATTTAGTGTAGCGCGTCCGACACCGCGCACGCTTCGCGAACCGTACTCTTGTCGCTACGTTCCATTCTCGTGCGTTAAACAGAGAAATTTGGAGCCTACATTTTGGATCGTACAAAAAATTTCGTATGCGTTTTTGATGTGAAAACCCCTCTATCGCCTAGTGCTATTAGTTTTTTGATATAATTTTTTATTTTTCTAGTTATTGGTCAAAAACCGAATTTCGACCAATATTTTCGATTTTTTTAAGGGTCGCCGGCACCTTCCAGCTATAAACTGTGATTTATCGTATTCTACAGAAAGAAAATATTTATCCTGAAGAATTCAACCATATAACATTTAGTGACGCCTGAAAATCGCTGACGACTGGTTATTTAGGCTTTTTTTCGAGCTGATAGACCAATTTTTATGCATAAAGATTTCAAACTGATAGACCAATTTTTATGCATAAAGATTTCAAACTAGGTAACTAAGTAAAAAAGAAGAGAGGTGTTATAAAATGTACCTTTAATAAAATCATTAATTAATAAAACAAAATATTATAAGAATTAATTCACAAAAATTGTCAGGCAGACAAGTTGTAATAGATAGAAGAAATCTTAAATTTTGGTGTTATGAAGGTGTTATGAAGTGCATTTTCATGAAAAAAATTATGTATAACAAATTAAGTCTAACAAATTTATTAACAAAAATTGTCAGCCAGATAAATTTGATCAAAAATGGTTCATTATTTACCACAAATTGTGTAAATTTAATGCAGGTGTTTTAAAAACTAAAATATTTATTTTTTAATCTAAACTGGATAATTCATAAAAAATAACAATTAACAAATTTTTACTTGTCTGCCGGGCGTAACATGATTTTTAGATGTATTGCAACAATTTTCATATTTTCATTTTTAGGTGTTCGATGGGTTACCATTTTTACAGTGGGAGCTTGGTCTACGTCCTCTTAACAATTAATTCGATTCGCCAACTGTGGTCTGGGTGTACTGTGATTTTAATTATTTTCTGTACTCGCGGCAGGATGGGCAAAAATTATTCCAGGACGGGCGTAGCCCGGATTGCGGATTATTTATATTAAAGAAATTCGGATGTTCGCGGCGTGGTGAAATGTGTATCAATTTGCTAGGATCGAGTCCTAGTATTAATTTTTGCAGTTATATAAGTTGGCGTGGCCTGTATTTTATCTGCTAGAGATAAATTCTAGTGTTATTTTTTGTAGTTATATAACTTGGGGTGTCCCGTTTTTAAGTATTTGGCATTACGCAGCGAGGAGGCTATACACTGGCAGGCTCAAAAATGTATCTTATATTTTTGTTTCGTTGTAATATATTAATTCGCTGTTTTATCTTCTATCGTTGTTGTATAATATCTCGTGGTTACCTTTATCTTATTTCGTTGTGTATATAGTATTTTGTCGTCTTATAATATATGCTTTGTTTAATAATTGAGACAATTTACGAGTCATCTCTTCTGTAATATGTTTAATTTGGCGAAATTATGGCAAGATGATCGTTATTATACTCTTCGCAAATACAAAACGAAGAGTATATTGCACTCGATCGGCACATTTCTAAAATCGGCAATATTTCCCGTAGAGAAAAAAATTTCATATCACTGTGTTGGTGATCGAATTCTGAACAACTTTCAAAATGCCCGTCCGTCTGTCCGTCTGTCTCTCCGTTCGTTCGTCCGTCACGTTTCTTGTAAGCACGATAACTTAAGAACGGGAAGTCCGATTGTATTGAAACTTAGATAGTAAGTTAGTGTTAACTAGTGGAAGAACAAAGAACAGTATTGATCAATAAATAAAAAAGTAATTAATTTTTTAAATGAAAAAAAATTCCTTGCTTTGTAATTAAACAAAAAATGTTTGAAGCTAAGATCATTCACAAAAAAAACTGCGAAGAGTATCCTATAGAATGTGCAACAATTACTTAACAAGTGTAGTAAATCGGCGAAGAGTATAATGGTTAGCTTGTTAATAAATAACATTATTTTTTCTGCTGAGGCAATATTCGTTTTAAATGGAACAGTCAACAAACAGAGCTGTAGATTAGATACTGGAGTACTGAAATTTCACATTGAACAATGATGGAGGCCAATATTCAATATCCTGAGAACGTGAACGTTTGGGCTGGAATTATAAGTTCTCAAATTATTGGACCATATTTCTTTGACAGCACATTAATTGTCGCGCGTTACTTGGATTTCTGGCAAAAATTCTTAGTTTCAGAGTTAAGAGTACTTTTCCCAGATGATGACAATCCTAATGAAATTAATGGAAATTTTGGAATCAGCAGTACCGAGCTACACAACATTTTGCATTGGAAGTAAGAGCCTATCTCAATCAAGTTTTTCCCAATAGGTGGATCGGTAGACGCGGTGAAATTGATTGGCCTGTCCCGCTATCGAAAGTCGGTTTCAACAGACTAGATAACATCGATGATTTAAAAGACAGAATAAAGCAAGAAATTAATCAAATCACCTCAGAAACAACACAAAATATTTTAGAAGAATGCCAATAGCGCCTCCATTATTGTCAAGAAGCAACAGGTGCCCAGTGTGAACATTTGATTTAAACTGTTTCATGTTGTACTGTTTACTTAGTAACATTAGAAATATTAATTTTTTTATAACAATAAAATTAGAGAAATTCAAAAAATCTTATATTGCTGGATAGAAAATTAAAAACCCTTTGAAATGAGCTATCACATGCACCCTCGTTGTATTGAAAGTTTTTAAAGGGGTAGCTGTCACTCCAAGGGGTTGAAGTGGAAGGTATAAAGTTACGCTCAAGAGATGTCATTTTAGAATTAAAAATAGACATGTTTTAGGATTTTACTCATAAATTATAAATTATGTTGATAATGAATTTATCCGTTAGTAATGGACCACACTGTATAAGATGACCTAGGAGAAACCTCAACTTGTGTATGTAAACCGTTGATCTCAGGAATATAAAAGCTACTTCGTCCTGCTGAAAATGGCCATTACATGCTGAAGTTCATAATCGTTGTTAAACAAATACAAACAAAATGTTGTTACTTTATCTCTCAGCATTCACCGTGAAATTATTTGAAAATGTTCACAGTACATTACACAAGCCCACAAAAAAAATAAAAAAAATTGTAGCATGAACCATACTATGGTTTTCTTATGCATTTTTGTGCTCTGAAACCGAATCCGACGTCAGTTTTGCACCTATACGTCAGGATTTTAGGTTATGTTCATTTTTTGGGGGTGCTCATTTCTTATCAGAAGTGGCCCCAGGTGAAATTCACTGAAATCGATATATGGTATTTCTATCGACTTCCTGATCAAAAGTTCTCATGGAAACAAGGTTAGAAAATCGACAGTTTTCCAGATATCGGGGGTTGAAAAGTCGACTTTGCACCCACGATATCTGAAAAATTGTGCATTTTCCGACCTTGTGCCCTTGAGAACTTTTGATCAGGAAGTCGAGAGGAATAACATACATAGATTCCAGCGAATTACACCGCGGGCCACTTCCCATAAGAAATGTGCACCCCCTTGTACCCCCGATATCTGGAAAGTGCATTTTCCGACCGTATGCCCATGAGAACTTTTGATCAGCAGCTCGAGACAAATAACATATATCGATTCCAGCGAATTTATCCAGGAGTGGAGCCACTTTCCACAAGAAATGAGTACCCCCAAAAAAGTGAACATAACCTAAAATCCTGACGTATAGAGGTAAAACTGACGTCGTAGACCAAGAGCCGGTGTTATGATAAAAGTGGTACGAATTGCTGGTAACAGGCATATTATACATATTAGAACACAAGCCCAGAGAAGTTTTCTATGCCACATTATTAACGTGCTCGGCGGTCTCGATGCTTTATTCACTTAGATGTTTAAAACTCAAAATTTTAACGCGTTGCTACTTACTGGCCATATGATATTATGATTCGGCATCTAAAACTGTACAAGAATGCAAACTCGCTAGTAATTTTACGACGTCCATTTAGTTTTGTTGGAGGTATGTTCATAACTCAAATTTCGAATGAGTTGTTACAACAAAAAAAACTACATAATTTGTTAATTTATAGTATCTACATTATAAAGCGACAAACGCCAGTTAAATATTCTCGTCCATTTTTTTACAAAATCTTAAAATGTTATGAAATTTGAAAAGTTGAAAATTTTTGATCGTTTAAAAAAAATTCATTTAGACCAGAAGGAATGAATATTTATTTTTGGGGGTACATAAAACAAGTTTGTGAGGTCGCTAGTCAAATTTATCCCCCCTCCCCTTTTTTACCCCCTTTATAATACGCATTTTGTAACAAAATGGTGTTTAAAAATAACACCTTTTTCGAGTGTTTTTAACAAAAATTACTAATTTTTGGACGTTTGGCGAAAATACCCAATTTTCAACCCTTATTAAGGGGTCGAAAAATACTAAAGATATACGTTCAAATTTTTGTTCGTTTTGTCTGTTAATCCCAATGGGGACTTTAGCTCGTTTTAATTGTTTTTAGCTAAACGTGTATTTTTTAAAGATTCGTAATGCTATCTCTCCCCTTAAGTATAAATGATGCTTTTTTCGTTAAAAAAATATTTCGTTTGATGATTTACGTACAGATTTTAATACATATTTTAATTATTATAATTTTTGAACGTTTAAACGAAAATTGCCTCTTCTCAACGCTAAAAATATAAGTTCAAATTTTGTTCTTCTTCTATTAATGTCAATGGGGATTTTAGGTCGTTTTAAGGTTTCTTTAGTTAAAAGTATATTTTTTAAAGATCGACCTCACTTTCAACCCCATCTTAACTCTTTTCAACCTCTGCTAGCAACGTACGAGTTAAGAAAGAATGACGCTGTTTTTGTTAAAAAAAAAATTGATATGATGTCTCACGCACAAATTTTAATACGTATTTTAATTATTATAATTTTTGAATGTTTAAACTAAAATACCCCTTATTAAGGGGTCGCAATATACTAAAAATATTAGATAATTATTTTTTCTTCTTCTATTAATGCCAATGGTGATTTTAGCTAGTTTTAAGGTCTTTCTAGCTCAATATATATATTTTTAAATATTTTTAGTATATTTCGACTCCTTAATAAGGGTTGAAGATGGGGTACTTTCGTCAAAACGTCCAAAATTTTTTATTTTTTTATTAAAAACACTCGAAAAAATGTGTTTTTTTAAACATAATTTTGTTATAAAATGGGGATTTTAAAGGGGTGGAAAAGGGGAGGAGGGGAGACTGGCGACCTCACAAACTTGTTTTATATACCCGAAAGATAAAATAATGTAACATGCGGATTGCTCAATAGCATCCTTCGTTACACTGTTAATATTTATTTGAGAAATTACAAGTTATCGGAAATATTATTCCCACAAACTTTAGTACTAATAGAGTGCACTTACTCCATATACTATGATGAACATACGTCATCTGTCAGCAGTTAACGCTCGCGAATACTAGATAGCGCATCAGGAATGATTTCAACTAAATAACGTCGGGTGAAACTCTTTCTCGTTGAACCATTGAACCAATTAGACGTATTTATAATTTTGTTTGGCCTGTAATGGGGATGTTAGAATTTGAAAAACCTCGTGATGATCACATGAGGTAAGGTTTTAATTATTACACCGGTAAATACCATCTAACATTTGAAATATTGTTTTAGGTTTTTCTCATAG
This sequence comes from Stenurella melanura, assembly GCA_963583905.1. Classification (NCBI taxonomy): domain Eukaryota; kingdom Metazoa; phylum Arthropoda; class Insecta; order Coleoptera; family Cerambycidae; genus Stenurella; species Stenurella melanura. Next base: position 68,845,083 of record OY757310.1, read on the forward strand.
AGTTTTCTCATAGAATTTTCTCATATTCTTATAAATTAAGAATTAATTTCTTAATAACAAACCTTATTCACGTCTAATGATTTTAACGTAGAAGTATTTCAACGTTACATTATTTGCTTTAAGCAAGATTTGAGATTATCTACATTCAATTAGCGATACCTACTACGTTTTCCACTAAGCAAACAATATTCATATGAAGTCAACCTTTCTATACTACATTTTGAATTTGGATATACGAAAACATTCTGAGCGATGAGATTTTCTTCATTTTGTCTTGGCGACAAATCTTGTACGAACGTTTCTACGATTTCATAAACTCACAATGGGATTAAGGCAACCACATGTGAAACATAATTTTTAAATCCATAATCATCGGAGAACAGGACCGTATCTAGGGGTTCTCTCCATTAGGATAACAAAATAAAAGATAAGTACTTTTGATTGTTACCAATAAAAGGGATTATTTTCACATGATTGTTGAGCTATAAGAGCCAAAAGTGTCTAAATTTAACATATTAGATTCAAGTGAAATCTATTATATTTTTGGCTATTTGCATTTTAAATCCGTTGTTATAATTAAACCCATTGTTGTATATTAATTCGTAGTTGCTTATATCTTGAATTCGTTGCCGCAAATACTTTGCCGTAGTATTGCTTTTGTAGTTACTTTTATCTTGATTCCTCGTCGTCAATATTTTGTTGCAGTATTATAACGCACGTTTGTTAGTGATATAGTAAGTCGTGGTTCAATTTTTGTTGTAACGAGTGTGTTTAAGTTTATGAACTTTGAGATAAGGTTACGAGACATATCTTTATTTTGTCTCTCGTAAAGAATCTCAAGTTCCTAGTTTTGTTGTAATATATGAATTTTAGTATTGAGGTGAAAGTTACGAGACGTATCTTTTGTAATATATTTTTGGTTATCGTACACGCCTCAGATTTGCCTTGCCGTTGAGCAAATTGTAATATAGAGTATCTTGTAATATAGTATATTTTTGTAATATAGTTTCTTATGTATATATTTCTGTCTAGTATCTTACTATACAGTATCGTTGATGCTGTGATAGTTTCACCTTTTGTAATATAATATTTTTGTAATATAGTACTATTGTATATTTTGTCTTTTGTTTATCTCTATCTTTAATTTTCGTTGATTACACTAAGTAATCAATGACGCCCAAGCCTTGAACTCAACGCCCTTTTGCTCTCCGTATCTTTACTGTGCTAGCCAGGTGAAACCAGTGACGCTAACCACGTCGCTCGTAGGGTGGCCCACACTTGAACAGCTTGGGCAGACTAAAACCTTCCTTAAATAGCCACAATACGTGAAGTATTGAGTCTTGATATTCATTCCCTCTGGTCTAAATGAATTTTTTTTAAAAACGATAAAAAAATTTCAAGTTTTCGCTAGAATTTCATAATGTTTAAAGATTTTATAAAAAAATGAAGGAGAATATTTAACTGGCGTTTTAACTTTAATTTATGTTATTTTTAATAATAAATCAACGACTACAACTAGCCTCCAATCCAGCAGGATCGCTGATATAGTCTTTTGTATGCGTCAGTTGACAAGTATGCCAAATTTCCAATATTTTACAGGTATTACTTTTATTTGTCCTTCGATGACTGTGCTACACTAATTTATTTTTAAATATACTCTTCACAAATACAGAACGAAGAGTATATTGCATTTGATCGGCACATTTCTAAAACCTCTAATATCGTAGAGAAAAAATTATCGTATCACTGTGTTGGTAATCGAATTCTGAATAAATTTCAAAATGTCCGTCCGGCCGTCTGTCTGTCTGTCTGTCCGTCCGTCTGTCTCTCTGCCCGTCTGTCTGTCTGACTGTGTACCTGTATGTCTATGTGTCTGTCCGTCCGTCCGTAACTTGTCTTGCAAGTACGATAACTTAAAAACGAAAAGTCCGATTGTATTGAAATTTGAACACTAAGTTAGTGTTAACTAGAGGAAGAACTCCGTTGTTTTTTTAACAAGATCAATAAATAAATAAAAAAGTTATTAATTATTCAAATCTCGAAAAAAACAATATTTTTATGTTATGTAATTATACAAAAAATGTCTAAAACTAGGTAATATTATTTACAAAAAAAAACTGCAAAGAGTATCTCATAGAATGTGGAACATTTACATAAACTGTTCAGTAAATCGGCGAAAAGCATAATGGTTAGCTTGTATTTTTATTGTTTTTATTCAAAACCAGAAATATTAATTTAAAATAAAACTAATATTTGAGAGTTTTGTTTACATGTGATATATTTTCTGAAATATCTTAAAATTATTAGCTTGTATGGTAACAATTAGCAGATCTGAAGTTGTCAACAACAGGTCAAGAAGAGAAGGTAAACACGATGGTGATAAAATAAATTAGTGAGGAAAACCAACAATTCGGAAACTTTTCATATTTAGTAACTGATCTATATTCTGGACATTTACCGTATACCATATCATTAGTTTTATTTTAAACAAATCATGACACTATAAATAATGTTGTTTATATGTGGATTAGCTCCCATTCATAATGATAAATTGAGTAAACAATTAATGGGAGTAAATTTTTCGTGTTTGATTGTTTATCAGATTAATATATTATTTTAAATGCCTAAACCTTCAGTAAGGTTGAATATTTTTGATGGCTTTGTTTAAAAATGTTTGATAAACAGAAAATAATGGAACATTTATCGATGACCCAGTGCCATTGGAACTTACTTTTTATACAGAATTAAATATCGATGTAAAATAAACAATTAAAAATACAAAAAATTGGGATGTGAAAAAAGTAGAGTCCTACTAGAAGGAATTTAGCTTGGCCCCCCAATGATAATTAAGAAGATATTGTTATGACGAAATTGTGGTTAAAGTATTAGTTAGTCATAAAGCATTGTGGAAAGTTTAGCTGGAATAAATTCTGTAACTGTGACCCTTCAGGTGGCAATAAAATCATTATTGTCATCTGGAGGTGTGCACCCACCCCTAACTTCCTTCAAATGTCTCATTAGATGATTCATTTCCATCTTCAGATACCTTTCTCTTGTTCTTTAATTCGGACATAATGAAACACTTGACACTAATCACTTGCCCGTGAACATAAAAACTATCAATAGATATAAAATTATACAGTTTATTTTCAAACGCAGAAACTCGACCGCTTCTCGTATAATGTTCACAAGTACTATAGGGTTATACTGGCTATGGTATCAAACGTTACTGCTCCCAGGACATCACGCATACACACAAATGTACACTCTATGTACACGCATGATGGTAGCATAATACCACAGTAGAAAGAAGACCAGTAGTCCCACTTACTCTTGAGATTTGTTGTACTCGATTTTATTTTTTATGAATCCACTGCGCATCCGATATTTGTATCCCACGGTCATCCACATATACACTGGTCGAGGTAGAAAATACTAATAAACTGGCCAACACTTGCAATGACACTAAATTTTGGTTCGAAGATATTATATCCTTGGCAAATATTTTTTTGGACATTGGATTTAATGTTTACTGATTAATCAATAAGTGACGAATTAAAATTTGACCTACCTTTACTTAAATTTATTACATAACATCCGCGTCTGACGTCACAGACTGAAAATGTATGACTTTATATTATTACCAAGGGGTCAAGCACCTATAAAAATTTGTGTACGGCTGCCGAATAGGCCGTGAACTATCGATTAGGCTGCTGCGCCTGCCAATTACATTAACTGCCATGTCAGGAGATTACCTAAAAGTTGTACAGCGATGCCGTCGGTGGAACACAAATGTGTACAGCTTGCTACAAATAGGTGCCTGCTTGCAAATAAATGATGTGTTAGAATTGCAACTAACTGATATAGGTTATTGTCTGTTATACAAATTGAGTAACAATAATAATATCTCCTGTAGCAAAACAAAAATAATTTAGTGTGAATGTATGCAACCCGTTTGACAAAATTTGTATAGGTTGTTGCCTATGGCGGCGCCGCTATGCTGGTATCTAAGTGCACTTGGAAATGAATAGGTATAGGTATTGCAAAAATTGCCTCTTTTTTGATGAACACTACTTGTTTTTTTGGTGACTTTTTTCCAGGCTGACTTCCTGGTGAGAGAGCACTTTCTTAGAGATAATTGTCTGGTGAAGTCTGCTAGTTATATACCTTTTTGGTTCTAGTAATAGTTATATATTGCTGAATAATTTTTATTATTGTGCCTGGTCATTTTTATAGGTATGTATATTGTTTAATAAATGTATCTAATCATGTTTGTACTTTTTACTTAAATCTTTTAATATTTTTGTAGCTAGCGACTAATAAATCTACTAAAAGAACTGGGAACGTAATTATACGTAATTAATACTAATGACCAGATCCGACTCTAATAATGTATGCATATTTTTTTTTAATTTTTACATCTCTACTTAATAATTGAAGGCTGGAGAGCGGATTCGTTTTTTAAATAAAACTAGGAAACTAATTAAATAATTTATTCAAGTTAGCCAGTACCAGTACTTTATGAACGTCAAAAATACATACAATTGTACATTACATCATACAAAGTCAAAGTAACAAGCACAAAATCACAAAATAGTATATGATGCAACAGGCACAAAATGATGCTCATCTTGCATGAGTATGGAAGTTTGCAAGAAGAGTCGAGGGTGAATTCTGCAATTGACACTAGGGCAAAGTTACCATTTTGTGTGAGTTGCATACTACAGTTTTTGTACAACATATTGTCTCTGTTTAATATACTACAAACATTGATACAAAGAAATAATTCGTTACCTAAAAAAATGCCGTCAGAAACAAACTGTTGACATTTTATCACTCCATCAGTGGACGTGAAAGAGTCATTTGAATTTTCATGAAGTTTGATAGTCGCTGTATAATTGTCATCGAAAACTTTTGAAATTTAATGTAATGTTGGGTTTTCGGACTGCTAATTTTAGTTGTAAGTCTTCCTGATCTGTCGGACTTGTAGGACGTTCAAAGCCAATCATTCCCTCACCTGCCTCGTTACCTAAATGATAAAATTAAAAATTAGTCGAGTTTTTAAATATTTGTAGGTACGATACATATATATATATTCACATTTGCAGTTTTGTGGAAAAATTTTAAATTTATGTCGGCAGTTAAAGTCCTCTATAAAACAATTACAGATATTCAAAGTTAACAGTATTACTGTGTGAAATCTTTGGTGATGATTTAGATCTTGAAATTAATGTGATATCTTCTGGAAATAAGTACTCTAAAACTTAGACCACGTTAACCACTTACAGCCTTCATATTATTCTATTTGGTGCCGTCATGATACATATAAATATTATATACATACCAAAAGCCTCATGTTCATCTTCAAAAGATAATCTCCTAGGAAAATATGTTGAGGGACCAGGAGCATCAAGAACATTAATATCCTTTGAAATACTAGCAGGTGTTCTATCCATTAATGTTACTTGTGATAATAATTCTAAAATTGGAAAAGTAGATAAGTGTTGCAAGAGAATTACAAAATATATAAGTACCTATATCTTCAACATCTCCTGTAGAATCATCATCAGAACTGTTTCTTTGTCCCTCGTATAAAACACTGTTGATTTCAAATATAAATGGAACTGCGTCTCTTTTTAGGCGATTTTCTTGAATACTCAAAATGTAAACTACATATTCTAAAATGTTCATATGTTGCAGTATGTTGAATTGTAATTATTCAAATCTGAATTTTTTACATTTGCTTTCCATAATAAGCACCTAAAATATAAAAATAATACATATAATATGTATATATGGGGTAGGTATGTACTTTAATCACTGATATAGTAGGCATAGTATTAAATCTATAACCCACTAAAAAATATCAATATGCTTTGGTCAGAATAAGTTTGACTATTTTATAAGCAAACGGATGGGTATATATTTTCCTCTTATTTTGAGCCATAACCGCAAATACCTTATTCTCTTCTTTTTCAAATTTAGTAGGTAGTATTTAATTTTTAGAAATCTATTTTTAATTTAGGAACATAGCAGTTACCTACATAAAATAAAGAAATTGCGTTATAAATGTAATATTTAACCATTATAATAAGTAGGGTTACCTAACCTATCGTAACCAAAAACTTTAGGATTCTATGAGCTGCTTTTATTTACAATTTAAATTTGTTGTCACTTATATTTTTTTAAATTTTTTAGTAGGTATACAGAATATGTAACCGCCTAGGAAAAGTATAAAACTTACCTATTTTTGTCCTTAGGAAATCTAAAGAAGGTTATCTCAGGGCATTTCCTGGAATTACGTTTGTATGCAATTTTAATCATTGTTGTAAAACATACAAACACAAAGTAAATATTGTCAGAAAGTAATTAGTCACTTTACTAAAAACAAATACTAGGATGTTAGTATAATTACAAAATTCAAAAATACAACAATGGCGACTGCTATAGAAATAATATCACAGAGTAGGTCTTCTTTCTACTGTGATAATATCAACAAACCTTTCCACGCCTACTCTGTTCACTGCGCATCAAAAATTTGTATCCCCTGTCGGTTTGGAAACAACATTGCGTCATCTTTTGGACAAGAAAGGAATTGAAAAATATGGTGATGTGTCCCTACTACAGATGGCTCTGAAAAACGTGTTGTCATATAACGGATTCAAGTGCCCTCCCCCTGACGCAAATCAAGGTTCCCTACATCTTCCGTAATCCCCTCTCCAGGCAATACAGATTCTGTGACGAGGTCAAACGGGTTTATGCTCGCTATAGAAGTTTACATTTTAAGTTAAAGAATTGTGAAATTGAGCAACATGGTATAAATCCAATCGGTTGTTAAATCCATATCTTATAACATTTCCCGTGAGATTTGTCTCATTTTATGGCTGATACGGTCCTGCAAGTCCTTAGTATCATCCGGATTGGTGTGGTATAAACCTTACTCTTGGAATATCTCCATAAAAAGAAAACGAGTAAGCTCTGGACCTCTTGCCAGCTATTCAATTGAACCTCTTGAGATCTGAATTGAATCGTCTTGGCAGCTCCTTCCGCATCAAATGGGAGCTCCGTTGCTTTATAATGTAGGTACTATAAATTAACAAATGATGTAGTTTTTTTGTAGTAACAACTCATTCGAAATTTGAGTTTCCTCCAATAAAACAAAATAGACGTAGTAAAATTACCGGCGAGCTTGCATTCTTGTACATTTTTAGATTCCAAATCATAATTTCATATAGCCTGTAAGTAGCAACGCGTTAAAATTTTGAGTTTTAAATATTTGTGTCGATAAAGAGAACGAACGGACGAACGGTTTTAAATTTTGTGGTAAAATATTCTTTGCGACCTGCGCAATGTCACGTAAGCTATACCTGTTAGTGCGGATCTACCTAATTTGTACCAGAGACTGGCTCTTGGTCTATCGGATTCGGTTTCAGAGCACAAAAATACATAGGAAAACCATAGTCTGGTTCATGGCGCAGAATTTTATTTATTTTGTGGGCCTGTGTTATCATTTGAACGTAAAATTTGTCTTTTGAATTTATTGCTGCTCTCCTATCATTGCATGCTAGTTTAAGAAATATAATCTAAAATATTTGAATAAAGTAAGTGTGCGCACAATATTATTTTATCTTTATATCAGATATTATAACTATCCAATTAAGGTATGTGCTTACGTGCTTCGTTACAAGTATTAAAATAACATCACCTGTATTTAGTAATTAACAAACACTTAATATTTCCAGTGATCAAGTACTTATAAATAAACACATGCAGGTGCTTTCTAAGAAATATTAATTGTTTAATATGCAGAGTAATATCTTTATAGGTAACTGCAGTTAACGATGGTGTGGTGTGTGTACAAATATACCAAAAACAGATGAATATGAATCATGTTGCAATTCTATGTTTCCCATTTTCTTTTAAGATTTCAGAAGTTAAGAAAAATTCTACTATTCCCAAGTGATTTTTTCCATCTTAATAAAAGTACATTATACCGCATATGTTTTTAAAATTCTGTATCGTATAAACATATTTAGATGAGAAAGTATAGTAGACGTTGATCTTGGCGGTGATAAGGAAGCAGATTTCTTTGCCTATAATTTCTTTTGCGTTTTATTCGTTGTTAATTATCTTTAATCGAGATGATAGCTAAATTATTAATTATTAATAAAGTTTAAAACGTTGTTAAAACAATAATAACAAAAAATCATCTTTTTCTACAACTGTCAAAACAAGGCTATGTTTGCGCATTAACGTCAGTGTCTAAAATTTCTTCTTTGACATTATTTTGTTTGCGTTACCATGACACCGTGCGCAAAATATTTTGGGCATTAGGGTGCAAAATATTTTGCACGTCACATACATATTATTGTCTATTTTTTATAATTCTTAATGTATACACAAGAATTAAACACGCATCTAGTTCAAAAACATTTATTACTAATAAATAAATATTATCATCTGCCGCAGTTAAAAAATGATTAATTTGCTCTCGAGTTAAAACCATAGACTTCTTAGCTTGATGCCCAACTGAAAGTTTTTTTAAATAGGGAATCAATTTTGGAAACGTTCTTATATCCACGTTTTCCTTAATTTTAAAAGTTAACTTCAACATCGAATTTATTGACCATAATGTGGACGACTTAACTACTTTCGATCTCTCCGCAAGATAGGTATGCCAGTAATCATTTTTCGCATGATTTTTCATGTTTTTCTTGCAAACACCATGCTTTAAATTGTTCCCGACTTTTTCCGGTAGAAGATTCAATGTAACAAGGTTGGCTGCATCTGATATTTCTGGTGGGGTACTAGATAAATCATCTTTACTTTGGAGACTCTCCATTATTATTTTCTTACTTTTTATTGGGTATTTTGCCACTGAAAAATATTTAAAAATTTTAACGAAAAATCCTCTGCGCCAAGCGGATAACATAGAGGTTGGTTCTTGAAAACTTGATTATCACCAGATGTCTCACACATAAAAATATATAAACTAGAACAATGTTATAAACTAAAAAAGATTTTTTCATTAAAATTTTTAAACATTTTTCAGTGACAAAATACCTAATAAAAACCGCTGCCTGAGGAATCACTACTTCCGCATTCAGATTTTCCCCCAAGTCTCTTTAAAGGTAAATTTCTCGACTATATTTGCACTTTATTGTGTGGAAATAATTGGTCACGGAATATTAATAATATTTGGGGCAGATGTCATAAAATTTTTTACAGAAGTTTCAAGCTTCGTTAAGAAGTTAAAAATGAACTTGGCCAACTTTCAAGACCAGCATGATATTTACGAAATCTGCAAAATGTACAGGGGATAGAAATAAAGAAAAGTTTTAGAAATTTTCAAACTTTTATTAAGCTGCTGATAAAAAATTCAAAAAGTTACACAACTCGGAGTAATTTTAATAGGCTTTACATTAATATTCCACAAAAAAATGGGTTTCGTAAAAATGCGAGAACATAAATCTAGGTATCAAAATTGATCAAATACACAAATTTTACAAAAACGGTGCAAGGCGTCGGTCGGCGTCGAGACATTGAAACGCAAGAATATGAATTTAGGTATCAAATTTGGTCAAATACACAAGTTTTACAAAATCGACGCTGGCCGTCGGTCGGCGTCGAGACGTAAAATTGCAAGAATATGAATCTAGGAATCAAAATTTATCAAATACACGAGTTTTACAAACACAATGTTAGGCGTCGGTCGGCGTCGAGACGTAAAAATGTAAGAATATGATTCTAGGTATCAAAATATATCAAATTCAAAATCAAATTTGGATCTTTCACCAAGTATGCGATGTAACAGCACCGAACGCTTTTGTGTCCAAAAAACAGCCGAATTTCCAAGCGTTACACAAATCGCTACCGGACCCCCTATTACCGTTACATCTTCGACTTGTTAAACATTTTTAGTGTTAAAAATTAGGGCATTGAAAATGAACTTGGTCAACTTTCAAGCTCAGCATCATATTTACGAAATCTGCAAAATGTACAGAGGATAGATATAAAGAAAAGTTTCAGAAATTTTCAAACTTTTATTAAGCTGCTGATAGAAAATTTAAAAAGTTACACAACTCGGAGTAAGAAATCTGAGGGCTTCGCTTCTAGTATACGCACCAAACCTCAAGTTTTTGTACTCTACACAGCTTGCTTTACTCATTTTCCCCTATTTACCTGTAATTACATCCCCACCCCTTCAACGGAATCATCTCAAAATATAATCTAGTTCCAGATTTCGTTATAATACATACGTGTACCAAATTTCAAGGGAATATCTCAATTTTATTTTATCAACCCCTTTAGAATGGAGGGGGGGTGGGTGGTGGGTTGAAAAATATTATAAAAAAATCTGAGGTCCTGGCTTCTAGTACATACATCGAATTTCATATTTCTGTACTCTTACCAGCTTGCTTTACTTATTTTCCCCTATTTCACCCCCAACCCTTTAACGGAATAATCCAAAAATATAATTTAGTTCCAGATGTCATTATAATATATGCGTATACCAAATTCAAGTGAATATCTCAATTTTATTTAATCAACTCCTTTAATAATGCAATGGGAGGTGGTGGGGGGGTGGAAAATATCATAAAAGAATTTGAGTCCTTGACTTCTAGTACATATACATAAAATTTCAAGTTTCTGTACCCTTACCAGTTTGTTTTACTTATTTCCCTCTAAATACCCCCCACCCCTTCATCGGATATGTTCAAAAAAACAAACCAGTTCCAGATCTCGTTACAATATATACGTGTACAAAATTTCAAGCCAATATCTTAAACCGTTCCGGAGAAAACGTGCGGACAAAAAAAAAGTTACAGACCGACAGACAGTCAGGCAGACTGACATACATACAGACAGACAGTCAGACATGCAGACAGACAGGCATATAGACAGACAGACAGACAGACATACAGACAGACATACAGATAGACGACAAACAGACAGACGACAAACAGACAGACAGAAAATTTCTCTTCGCTCAAATTTAAAATCTCGACGTTTCATGACATTCTAAACCTATTTCAAGAAAAAAAATGGAAATGTTTTTACGGTTACTATACTTCCAACCCACTACGTGGATGTGGAAGTAAAAGCATGAAAATCTGAATATGCCACAAAACAATCATATACAATATCTTCATTATTATCTTATGTATTATTTTACTTTCAAAAACTCAAAAATAATATTCAACACTCACAATATCGAAAACGTCAGTGAAAAATGTTTGTTGTTAAATATATTGGTTTCCATGTTTACACCTGAGACAGATCTGCTACTATGTTTTAACCGCCCCACAATAAAATTGTGGGAGGTTACTAAAATTGGTCCAAAATCGAAAATTGAGATAACATCAAATCTTTACGTTTTGAGGTCCCAGAAACGCAAAAAAGTAGTTTTTGAAAAATGTCTGTGTGTGTATGTGCGTGTGTATGTGTGTTAGCACGATAGAGGCGAAATTACTGGACGGAATTGGATGAAACTCTGCATGAGCGTTTCTTTAGTGCTCTAGAACATCTGAAAAGGTTTTGGTTGTGATCAGATTACGTTTAGTGCCATTTTGGCACAACAACTTGTTTATTTTATTATTACTTACAATTTGTAATCTAATCATTGGGAAGCAGTTAAAATTCCAATATCAACGGTATATCACACTTGCACCTTTTTTTTATATACCTACATTTTTTATATAAATTATTATATAGAGAACAAACAGAATTCAATGCCTCTATACTATCAACTATACTATCAACATATGTTAAACTATGTCGTAAGTTTTCAGTGGTCGAGTGGGCTAAAGCGTCGACTTACATTCTACCAAAACTTCTCACTATCACACACTTTCACCACCATGATTTTATTCTGTACCTATCCCTTTTCTATCTCTAACTGTTTGTACCCTGTTTGTATTTTCGTAATTTTTGTTATTTTGTCAGTTTTTGCTAAAAATTCCTTCTTGGCCAAGAAACTTATAAACATTACAATCTCTTAAAAACTTAAATTTCCTTTCCACAACCACAACTTCCCAACGGCGAGCAGACTGTCGGGGCACAATTGCCTCGAACGGGTTTTTGCATTGATTTTTTTCCCGTCTCAGCAATCCAAATTTTAAAATGTGAAACAGTGCGCGACCAAACGTTTTAAGTGAAATATTTTAATTTTAAGCTTACTGTAGGCAAAAACAATGTTAATGTTAATTTTAAGCCACCACAGGCGGCAGTAATTTTAACCTTTAAATATAAGTTTTATTGAGTCGGACCGGTCGCGATTCGCCCAACCGCACTAACACCACGGCGCTGCGCGACGTGGTTGTACGGTTGACTCCGGGTCTCGATCCGGGGAGGCAACTTACTGTATTAAAAGAAGTAAATAAATTTGTTATGTATGTATGTTATGCGTCGACTTACAAATCAAGAGATCGACGGTTCGATCCCAACACGGTGCGGTTTTTTTTCTTTCTTTTTTCATTATTAACTTTATTAATAATTGCGGAAAATGTTACATGATTAAATATCATCATATATTAGGTGTTTATAATTATTTAGTGTTTGAGGATTGGTCACTTGTTTTAAATGAAATATAAATAATTCTATTGCTGTTTTGGCGATGAACACATACAACGTCGTAAATGAGATAAATATAGGTGGGTCATCTTACAATAATATATTTGATTTAAAGGCATGTCCCGACGGGTGATTTGAATTGACAATCAGAGCTCGTAACATTTGCTACTGCTACGAATCAAATTACAGTTAAAAAGTAGTAGACTGCTGTTTATCAGCCCATCACTAATTTCAACCGGTTGGGGAGGTTCCAGCCGCTTCCAGTAGCTGCCGATTTTTTAAAATTAATAACACAAGATATTGTTATATGGCTTTAATAAAATTAAAGTCGTAGAAAAAATATTGTTTGCATCTCGCGTGCGAAATTCTTTGGTCATCTCAAACGATTTTGGTTCTTGATCGCCAAAAGTAGTATTTCGCACCCTAGATACAAAAATAAAAATTATTAGAGAAAATAAATAACATTTATTAATTTAGTGGGCGGAGTTTAGTTCGATAGCTACTACTATAAATAGTACACTACCCAAAGAATAAAATCATCAAGACCTAAACTAATTAGCCAACCAAATTATTTGTTTGTTTTCAACTAGTATTTAGGTCACGCAAATAAATTAAAAAAATGTTTGCCGAGATGGCAACAATAATACGGTAATATGGAGCAAATTGCATTTTTCGTAAATATCTGTTACAGTCTATTGCATTTAGAATTAAATTTTTGATAAAATGCATGAATCGTGATTTTCGACCACAGTTGAAAGGGGACATAGGTAGTCTCTAAAACTAAAAAGTCGGGACTGTACCTGCTGGCTTCCGGTCGCCATCTTGAAAAATGCGAGTAACGTCGTATCTCTGTTCCTGTTCATTTTTTTGGAAAATACATAAGAACTAAAGTTGCAGAAAATCAATTTATGTTTTATTATTAACTCATCTCATTTTTGTAGGATTGATATTGTAAAAGTCACAGCTTTCCTTATCAATTTTTTAACTACTAAATGAAAGTTACGGGTGTAAAACCCCAAATGAAAATTATAAAAGACGTAATTACCTTTAATTTAAATGGTCTAAGAAGTCCAGAAGGAAAAAACTTATAAATAAACATTATGGATACACTACATTAGTTTAATCGAATGAACGATTTGAAATTTGACCGAAAGTTACTTTTATTATCAAACGTCTCACGATGAAATAGTACAATATATATAGATTTTTATGCTAAAAAATAACGCAATACGTTCCATGTGTTATGCATTCATATTTAAAATCTTATTATAAATTTAAAAATATTTTACGAACATCGTCAGTAATATTTACAATGTTTCTAATATTCGGTTAATTGAACTGCCTGAAATTTAACTTCGTACAAACTTAACAAGATTTGATAACTTATTTATGCGTATACGAAGTTATCCAATACAACTCAATATACAGGGTGTCTCAGAATTGAGTTCCCGGACGGGAACATGTGCTTCCTGAGTTCATATGGGGCCCATATAACCCAACTTACCTGAGCCCAAAAATACATCCTTGACCTTGAGGACGCACAATCTCTTAAAGTGAGACCGAAAATTAGTTTTCCAATAATTTCCGTTATATTGAAGATAAAACGTTCAAGTTTTCATGGGACCTGTGTCTCTATAATTACTCTATGTAAGCTTGATAACAACTAAATATCTTTTATTTCTCAAACGCAACAGGTTTCCTGTTTTACAAGCACCTATGACTCATTGAAATTACACAAAATTTTAAAAATGTTACTTTGTGTACTGAAACAGGTGGAGCATTTCTTATTAATGTATTTATTAGAATAAACTGTAATTTTATGTTATTACAACATTTTATTCTAGAATTGTAAATAAGTGTCAAATACAAATGGAGGAAAAAACGATAATTCCTTGTATTTCGAATAACATTACAAAAAATTTTAAGAGTATCTTTTTGCAGCTCTTGCTCTTCTTCTTATTCTCATTTTTTTCAACTTTAATTCTTTCAAATAACTGAAAACATGTGGAGCATACATCCGTTCTAGGGGAACCAAAACCTACATTATAGCATGTATTAAAGATTCTTCTAAAATAGCTCTCCTTGACTAACAAATGTTGGTTTTCCTTATGTTCGACGCAGTACATGCGCCACATTTTTTTAATGCTCAAATCCGATGAAAGATATTTTCAGTTAGCTCTATTTCTATAATAATGAGATTCTAAAACTTTAAATTTTTCTATAAAATTCATAACCGACTCTTTTCTCTCACAACACATCTTAAGCTTTCGGTCTCCACCTCTGGTCTCCGACGCCATATTTTTGGACTTATTAAAACGATTCAAAACACCTATGACTCGATCTTTACCAACGGCTAGTATATTAATAAAGGTTTTTCGGCAGAACGATACCATTTTATTGGATGATACTTTGGGAATGTTGTAAACAACAGAAAATTGTTTTTCTGCAACACCTTCTAGACGCCGATGTCTTATATCCCTCAGATTACACAGTTTAATAATAAAACTGTTCTTGTTTCGTTATATGTGAATAAAATGATTTGTGAACAGAGTATCCGTCATTCAAAGTTAAAGTAGCACATCTATATGACTTAGTGCAGTGCTTACATTTTGGAAATAATGGGGGCTTTTTAGGTCTGTATCTAAAAAACGAAACAGGTAGGTATTACGCATGTTTTCCATGTATTGGGCTGTGAAATCCTCTTTCTAGCTAGTTCAGGAGTCGATTGAAAAACTCTCCACAACACATAGGATCCACATTGTCTTTATTAATTTGCACAATCAAATGAATACACCGAGTAAATTATACGGCAACAGTACACACCAAATGTATCAACGGTTAATACCAGTAATATTAGTTACTTGAGAGTACAGAATATAAGCAGTTTTTCATCACGTGATTAAATGGCGCCTCGTCATTGGCTGAGGTGGATTTGTCGTATTTTGATTCTGGGGTGTGTGATATTTGTAGGATTTTGAAACTAAGTACGAATTCTAAATGCATATTTTAAATGGATTTGAAGGGTTCTGCTGGCAAATCGTAAGTTCTAATGATAGAGAAACAAAATCCGATTTGCCAGTCACCATTATATCAATTTTGGTAAAAAGCGGATTTGTCGGGTTTTGATTCTATAGGATTCAAATATCAACAACTGTCAGATGCAGTTAATAAACGACAAAGTATGTACTTAAAGAATGAAAAGTCAATTTTTCATTAGAAAAATATTTTTTTCGTGAAAAATAAAATCTTGTATGCACCACGAGCGTTATTAGATTATAACGCAAATCAGGCAACATGAATCCCTCGGGACCAAAGGTCCTCGGGCTGCATCATCTTATTCTCCGGGCGTTATAATCTATATAATGCACTTGGTGCATAAACAACTATTAATATCCCAACACCTACTATTTACAAAGACAACTTAAAGCTACACTACTTAAAACTACACAGACAACCAAGAGCTTAAAGCTTAATGCTAGGCTACGGTGAAAGCGGTTAAAAAACGGGCGGTAGTATAGACAGTGGAATACGGATACCAAGAGTGAGTAGGCACTCTTGGAGGTAACGGTATCTGGCGACGGAGTAATTCGGAAACACCTCTAGCTCGGTGCATGATCGGTATCCAACTGAATGGATTCAACTACATGAATCCAACGGAATGAATTCAACTCAATGAATTGAATATTTCTCTGGCTTGGATTAGAAATAGTTTCCTGTGTATCAATTTGGTTTGGCGGTGAGGAACTAGCGCTACCTAGTGGATTGTACTTCTACTTAACATTTTAGTATCTTTAATATAAAAATGAAAGGCGATTTGAGAGTGTCGTTTCCATGCCAACAGATGTTTCATTACACACTATTTGGTTACCTACTAACACAAAATGCGAAGAATTAGTATAAATAAATCTCGTAAGAGCAAATTTTGCTTTTCTAAACTTGTTGTTTAATGTACTATTATTTTAGATAGATTATTCGTAAGGACTGTTAATTTCAGAGTTATTTGTAGATAAACAAGAGGGTGTACCAAAAAAACAGTTTCTCAAAAATATCTCGAAAATAGATATATACAACAGTAATGAAACATTTATGTTCCTTTAAATTATGAATCTTGTTGTTCAAGCGAATGTGATATCTCAAAGAAATATCAAGTTACAGGCCATTGAATATTTCACCAGTCGAAGGGGTGCAGGGGTGAACGACGCATAACTGGATTGGCAGAGAAGTGGTTCGTATATTAGACCTATCAGATGAAACGAGTCACTTCATTCCAAGCACACGATCGCTGTAATTTTAACATTATATAAACAATTGCGAATTTTGTGGTAATTTTGCAATAACAAATTTAGCGACAGGTGGCTAATTTATTACTATTTTTATAAAAGAAATCGACGTGCTAAGAGCAACAACATTTTTATAAATTAAAGTTACTGGTCTAGGTGTAAATAACTAAATAATTAAAACATAGGCAGAACACACGAATTCAGAGATGTAACATAACGAAGCATATAATAAACTTACAGCTATCGTGTGCTTGGAATGATGAAAGCAAGGGACTCGTTTCATCTGATAGGGAGTCTAATATACGAACCACTTCTCTGCCAATCCAGTTATGCGTCGTTCACCCCTGCACCCCTTCGACTGGTGAAATATTCAATGGCCTGTAACTTGATATTCCTTTGAGATATACAACAGTAATGAAACATTTATGATCCTTTAAATTATGAATCTTGTTGTTCAAGCGAATGTGATAGTAAAAACCGCTGCCTAAGGAATCACTACTTCCACATCCAGATTATTCGTCCACGTCACTTTAAAGGAAACATCTTAACTATATTTGCACTCTAGTATGTGGAAATTATTGGTCATAGAATTTTAATAATATTTGGGGTAGATGTCATAGAAAAGTTTGAGGAGTTGGTTTCTACCATATACGTTAAAAATGAAGTTTCTAGTTTACCGTACTTATTTTCCACTATTTACAACCTACCACCTCAATGGAGTCATCTCAATGAGATGTCACTACAATACATACGTGTACTAACTTTCAAGTGAATATCTCAATTTGATGTTATCAATCCCATTAATAATGAAGCGGAGGTGGTAGAGTTTGAAAAATATTAGAAAGAAATCTGAGGCCCTGGTTTCTAGTATATACACCGAATCCCAAATTTCTGTAGTCTTACCAGCTTGCTTTACTTATTTTTCCCTATTTGCCCCTATTTAACCCCCAACCCTTCAACGGCATCATCTCAAATTATGATCTAGTTTCAGACGTCGTTATAATACATACGTGTACCAAATTTCAAATGAATATCTCAATTTTATTTTATCAACCCTTTTCATATTGGAGTAGGGGTGGTGGTTGGGTTGAAAAATATTATAAGAAAATCTGACGCTGTGGCTTCTAGTACATACACCGAATTTCAAGTTTCTGTAGTGTTACCAACGTTTTACTTATATTCCTCTATTTATCCCAAATTAACCCCCAACCCTTCAACGGAATCATCTCAAAATATAAACTAATTCCAGACGTCGTTATAATACATACGTGTATGAAATTTCAAATTAATATCTCAACTTTATTTTGTCAACCCCATTAATGGGGTAGGGGTGGTGGGTGGGTTGAAAAATATTATAAAAAAATCTGAGACCTTAACTTCTTGTACATACACCGAATTTCAAGTTTCTGTACTCATACCAGCTTGCTTTACTTATTTCCCCCTATTGACCCCTAAATAACCCCAACCCTTCAACGGAATCATCTCAAAGTATAATCTAGTTCCAGATGTCGTTATAATTCATACGTGTACCAAATTTCAAATGAATATTTCGATTTTATTTTATCAACCCTTTTAATAATGAACGATACGAACCAGACTTCTGGTTATGCTAGCAAATCAAAAATTCTAAAATAAATCTTTCCAATTTCTTATTTGACATTCTCAGTATAACACTAGCATCCAACATAGTCACCTACGGCTAAGAAGATTAAACTTTTATCTACATGGCCCCGTATGGTATGAGAATTCAGTTAAAAATGAGAACAAAGACCTAAAATGAAATTTATTTACCTACCTTGTCTTAAAAATTTTTCATTCTAATGGATTACATTTTCATAAAATCTCTCATTCAGTTTCTTGGAAATGCTTAGCCTCTGAAACGTTTTTCGCCCTTATTCTGAGCATCAGAAAAATACAAAGCCAGTTATAGCGGTGTTTCATGCAAAACGTAGGGGTCTATGTTGGATGCCAAATAAAAAATTGGACAAATTTATTTTAGGCTTTTTGATTTGCTAGCATAACCAGAAGTCCGGTTATCGAAAGAATGCAAAGGTTTCATTAATATTTTGTACATATAGTTTTTCTTTTAGTTCTAATAGATCGTTCTTTTCGCTGTCTGTAAAATCCTATAAGGAAAATGTTTCAATACTATAAGCAAACAAATTATAAATAATCACTTAAAAAAAATTAAGTAACATTATTTATTTATGAAAAATAAAATTTGCAAGTAACAAAAATTGCAATAACTTTTTTAATTATGGGAATTTTAATGAGATTGAAACGACATTAGATTTGTCGGAAAAAAATACGCTGATTTCGCTTTCTGTGTACTCTTTTTAGACCATTTTAAGCATTGGTGAACATGCGTACTATTGTACGAGCGGTCGTAATTGTTCATAATAATTTTTTTCTTAGTGTAATATGTTCGAAAAAATATGAAAAATATAAGTTCAGATAGTAAAGAGTCTGGCATATAGCCTCCATTTCGAATTTTTCGAAAATATTAATTGCAGTGGCAAAACTGTAAATGTACAATAAATTCCACAAGTCAAGAAATTTAAATATTTCGTATTACTTTGTGAAAAAAGGAGGGGGGTCACCCCCGCAACCCCCTTTTCTTTGCCAGCGACGCTAATACTGCCTGCGGCGCTAATAATTATTAACAGTTAGATATCAGAATAAAAACCTACTAACCTAACCTAAAGAAATCACACGAAAGAATGAAATTATTATAGGAAAAAGAAGGAAAACCTAAAGATATCAGAGAAGAATTTTTGTAACAATTTATTAATCTTTACAAAATTAAAGTAAAAAAATTTCAGCGTGAATGAGAGTTTGAACCCGAGACTTTTCGCATGGTAAACGAGATCATTATCTATCTATGCGCCAACCTTCAGGCTGACGGAAAACAGTAGACCACGGAATAAATAGTCAGACAAGTGATATCATGTTTTGCGCATGGTCGACGTTTTCGCATTTGAGTGGATATCGTTGATATCTCGGCTTAAAATGATCTAAAGAGGGCCCACAAAAGGCGAAATATGCGTATTTTTTCTCATGAATCTAATTCCGTTTGAAACTCATTAAAATTTGCATAATTAAAAAAGTTATTGCAATATTTGTTATTTGAAAATTTTATTCTTCATAAACAAATAATGTTAATTTATTGAAAAAATCTTTTTTGGATAAGACTAGGTAGTACCAACCAAACTGTGCAATTTTCCTCAAAAATTATGACAAAAAAGTACCTTGGTCCATAGTTATAAGCAAATTAATTTTTTTTTGCAAAACGTCATATTTTGCAAAATTTTGAACTTATGATAGAACTAATACTGATATCTATTTGGTAATCATTGAGGTGTATAAAAAAAAATGAGCAATCTAACTGAAGAATTCGTATAGTTATGCAGCTATGAATACGGAATTCATAATTTGCAAAAGTTCACCAGTATTTGTTATCTAAATATAATATTTATTATTCAAGCATAATGGAACCAATTTACTTTAAAAGTAAATGTATTTCCGAGTCAAACGAGCTTCAGAAAGCTCAAATCGGATGATTAGGCCGGAACTTATAAAGAAGAATGCTTATGAACAATTATGAATTTTGCAATATCAAATTTAGCGGCGGGTGAATTATATCAAGAGTATTATTCTCGTAATGTGGCTGCTTCTTTACTATTTTTACAAAAAATATCGGCGTGCTAAGAGTAACACCACTTTTAATTTATTTTCTGGCCTAAACTTGTTTAACCTCCCTGAACCAGTAATCGGCAAATTATTAGCCAACAGATCCAAATATCAACAGTACAACGATTGAGATTTCTGACAAACATTAAATGTGAGCAATGACCTTGCATGTTTAAAAATGAATTATTATTTGTTTGCTTATAATTGTATTGTATTGTTTCAATACAATTATAAGCAAACAAATAATAATTCATTTTTAAACATGCATAGAGTATATAGGCTCCAATACTAGTTAGCTAATAGATAGGTGAGGTTGTTTTTATCAGTCAATGTCAAATATAATCATTTCACACTTATTCATAGAAATTGTCTTGGTTTTGCATGAAACATCTTTATGAATGGCTTTATGTCTTTCTGATGAGCTCCAGAATAAGGGCGAAAAACGTTTCAAAGGCTAAGCATTTCCAGGAAACAGAATGATAGATTTCATGAAAATGTAATCCATTGGAATGAAAAATTTTTTTAAGACAAGGTAGATAAATAAATTCATTTTAGGTCTTTGTTCTCATTTTTAACTGAATCTTCATAATCGTAGGGGGTTATGTGGATACTAGTTTAATCTGCATGGCCGTAGAGGACTGTGTGGATGCTAGTGTTAGAATGAGAATTGTCAAATAAATTAGACAAATTCATTTTAGGATTTTAATTTTCTAACATAACCAGAATTCAGGTTATCGAAAAAATGCAAAGATTTCATTAATATTTCTACACAAAGTTTTTCTTTTATAGATAGTTAATTTTTCTGCTGTTTGCAAAATCCTATAAAGATGTTTCAATATGACCTTGCATCTCACAGGAAAGTTGAAGTAAGTCAGGATTACTCTTGATAAGGTTCTTGCTTGAAAAAGATTATTCTCATGAATATATATAGAACCGAAAAGGGAAAGAAATGCAAACACTAGTTTCAGCAACTGATCATATGAGTCAGGAATACTATTCCAGGTGATTAGAATCATCATGTCTTCCTTCTCCAGGTTTTTCAAAGCAGACCACTTGCGCTGTGAACTAAGCACACATTTGTTTTTCTCCAATATTTCCATATCAGCACAAAGACGTTAAAATTTAGAGCTCTGTAATTTTTTGTGGTCATTTATGGCAGAGATGCACTCAAACGGCCAAAGAGCCGCATGCGGCTCGCGAGTCGCTGTTTGCCGGCTACTGCCCTAGACCATCGCAAGATTAGGCATAATCATATCTAAATAAAGCTAAAATTTTGGGCAACAATTTTTGTCGAATGTACATTTTGATAAAAATTTTGGATTTAGAGTTATTTACAAAAATTCAGTAAGGGAGTACAATATTACCTAAAATCCTAAAATACGTTTCACAATTAAATCGTTCCTCACAAATGCCACAAAATATCGGAACCACGTGTCGATTTCAGGTCTAGGTATTAACGGAAAACACGTCACTTTTGTCATTGCTGGATATCTATTTCTCATTGAATCGAGTATAGGCGGGTCGCTAGATACGAATGCGATTGCTATGTGTCTACTAGAAACATTTTTCGTCGGTAAAGACTATATTATTCCAAAAACCTACACGAAATACTATATATTCTAGAGTAAATTCTACTCTGATGCTCTGCATCAAGTAAGTATTTCTGATCTCTTACTCACCGGCGATATCCTTGATATCCTTCGCCGGCCTGATCCAGAATTTCCCCTAATTTTGCAGTTTATTCTCTATTTTTTAAAATGTCAAACGAATTTCTATTAATGCTATAACGCCATGCCATTGGCCCCATTAACCATCCATTTTCTGCTTAAGCAATAACATCAACTTTAACTACATAATTTATTTGGCGCATATTGGTTGACAGTGTCACAAATATTGAAGTTGGATGTACACAAGTAAGGGTTGGGTGGATAGAAAATATTATAAAAAAACCTGCGGCCTTCGATTCTAGTATATATACCAAATTCCAAATTTCTCTAGTCTTACCAGCTTGCTTTACACATTTCCCCTTATTTAACCCTATTTAACACCCAACCTTTCAACGGATTCATCTCAAAATATAATCTCATGCCAGATGTCGTTATAATACATACGTGTACCAAATTTCAAGTGCATGTATCAATTTTATTTTATCAACCCCTTTAATAAAGGAGTAGCGGTAGTAGAGGGTGGTGGAGGGTTGAAAAATAACATAAAAAATTTGAAACCTTGGCTTCTAGTATATATACTGAATTTCAAGTTTCTGTAGTCTTACCAGCTTATTTTACTTATTTTCCCGTATTTAACACTATTTAACCTCCAACCCTTCAACGGAATAATCCCAACATATAATCTAGTTCCTGATGTCATTATAATATATACGTTTATCAAATTTCAAATGAATATCTCAATTTTATTTTATTAACCACTTTAATAGTGGAGTGGGGTGGTGGTGGGGTATGGAAAATATACGTATGTATATTTTCGTTAAAGTACAAAAACTTGAAATTTGGTGTATACCAAATTTCAAGTTTTTGTACTCTTACCAACTTGCTTTACTTATTTCCCCCTATTTATTCCATATTTATCCCCCAAATCTTCACCGTTTTAAACCGTTCCGGAGAAAACGTGCGGGCAAACAAAAAGTTACAGACAGACAGACCGACATACAGAAAACCTCTTTCGCTTAAATTTAAAATCTCGAAGCTTCATGATATTCTAAACCTATTTCAAGCAAAAATAATTTTGAAATTTTTTTTACGATCACAATACCTACTTCTAATCCAATACGTGGATATGGAAGTAAAACAGTGTAACAAAGTACATTATGCATGGAACGGTGATATTTTTCTTGCAGGTTTTGTTCCGTATGTTGGATTGGATTGGAATCGATGGAGAACTCCTTCTTACTTGCACTTGGAGAGATTATTTTTTTGTTGTTCCATGTAGAGTTTATACAGTTGTCTGTACCGACAAAAAGAAAGTAAATGTGAGAACAAACTATTTGATATTTTTAACGACAAAAGAGGAAATTGATTTTTCATTGATGATAACTCTAAGGTAGTGTGTCTGTAGAAATATAGTTAACGATTCTTATTCTTTGTTCTGTTTTTTCAGATCAAATTATATTTTGATTAGTGCTATGTAGGAAGTTTTAAATAACCTTTGACTAATTTTAGTGAATATTTCGTTATTCCTTTAGCCTTCTTAGTATATAAGTATTTCAATATTATTTATATCTTATAAGGTTACTAGTAACAATATTTACAAAACTAGCGTCTTTTTTATAAGACTTTTAAGCAAAAACAACGAAAATTATGTATTTACGAGGAAAAGCACCCTCGTAATTTTCTGCTAAAATCTTCAGTAGTAAGAATTGCGATGACATAAAATTATTTTCTGTGCAGCCGTATGTGAAATGAGTATTTCACGTCCTCAAAACGGTCCGTGAAATTCAATTTCACGGCCGTTACGGTTAGTAGTGGCCGTAAAACTTAAAGTCAGTTTCATAATTGACATTTTTAAAATATGACAACCAAAAATTGTTATTTTTTATTAAACAGAAGTAGCAATTAGTAAGTCGCTGTAACAGTTTTCGTATTGCCATGCTGTTTAGATTTTTCAGGTATTAGATCAGAAAACGCCGAATTTATAATACTTTTTAGTTCTGGAGGAGTGCAAGAAATTGAAAGCTTAATATCGCTGTCAGACATTTTTACGATTTTTCGAGAACTATCAAAATGTTTTGTATACATTCAAAATATCCCGTTTCCATAGAAATGCTGTGACATTAAGGCCACCGTTAAATATAGCATAAACGGTGGTGTCATTTTCACCATCTATTCTAACTATAATTTACGTTCGCACAAAAAATAGTGTTTATACCATGGCCGCGAAATTTTTTAGCGTCCTCGAGATTATCTTGCCTCGGCCGCAAGCGGCCTCAGCGATAATTTTTCTCTCGGTACGTAAAAAGGTATTCGGCGGCCTTGGTATAAAAATATTATAACTATTTTATTACAGTATTCAATTGTAAAAATGAATGTTAAGATCAAAATAAAAATAAATAAGTAAGATCGTGACCCTAAAATAGGTAGCTAGTGCACACACCAAACCATAGGAATTTTATTTATGACACGAGTTTTAATAAATTTGAACGACTTCCTGTATATCGATAATTCGATTGTATGCTGCGAATGATACTTCAAGTTTTTTTGCTCCCACTGAATTTTTATATAAAATTAAATTTCAACTAAGGAGGTTTTTTCGCGGTAAAAAACATTTTTTCAATTACGCTTCAGTTTCGTCAGAAACTTTAATAGTTTTAAACGTAAATAATCAAAATTTCTTACGTGAATGCTAGGACTTAAATAGTAAGATTACAAGAGTTTTTACATTATACGTATAACCAAATTTGATTGAAAATTAAAGTTTGTTAAATGCCCTCCATTTCAAAATGGGTGTCATCGAGAACTTTCTTTGCAGCACAGCGCCATCTGGATCGTACTATATTGAAAAACGATTTGTATCCAGAACTGAAGATATTCATGAAAATCTTTATGTGAGTGAGTAAGTACCACCACAGACATACAGGGAGGCACTCTTCATTTTTGCAAATTTTGCTCGCTTCGTGAAATTCTGACATCACTTTCGGCCACGATTTTTTTTGTAATCGAATACATGAATAAAATTAACGTCAAACTGTAGGTTTTGAGGTATACAATGAGACTGTAGTGGGGTGCCAGGTTTAATTTGCCCGCCACTGTGAGGCACCATCGATTAAAATATTTTTTTTGTGTCATCGAATTTATTAATTATTTTTTTAAGTTAAAAGACAAGCCTTCTAGTTATAAAAAAAATAGGCTGCCTCTTCTTATTTGCCCGCATTCTACCATTTTGACGTCACTTCCGGTAAAATTCCACGACGTGGGAAAAATTTACTTATATGAAAAGTGGCTCCCTGTAGGTCTGTGATAGTACTTACTCACTCATACAAAGTTTTTCATGTATCTTATTCATAGTAAATCTATACAGACGGCTCTCTACCTATTACACATTCTAGAAATTTGCTCTTGCAAATCTCAAATATCTATATTAGTTTCCGAAACATTACACCTAGGAGTTTTCATTGGTGCACCTTTTATAAGGACCAGGGTAAAGTCAGTTAAGTTCAGATAAATTCGTAGTGATCCCAATCCCAAGTGAACTAAGAGTGAAGTATCAAGTAATAAATAGTGTTCAATGCTATATTAGTGAAATATGCCGTGTTGTAAATGATAAAGCTAATAACTAGTGTTAGTGGTATCGTGTGTTACAATTTCAGAACTCTCGCTTTAGTAGGTGTTTACCAGGAGGTGTGCGTCTGAGGGACACGACAAAAATTTATAACAGACTGGCGCCAGCTGTGCGTTCGTAACGATATCTAGCTGTATCTACTCTCAAGGGGGATTCTAATAACTCTTAAGACTTCCCAAGATGAAAATGAAGTAGATTATACTTACTGTGATTGCTACAGTCTGCTGTCCATTGTACTCTGATGTCTAGCCCTTCTGATCAGATCTTATAAACTAGCACTATTTACAAACACTTCTTAAACTATTAAGACCGTCGATAGATTCTGTGAGTATTCGGATCGCTACACAAATATGACAGGGTCAAAGTTGACTCGTGGTAAGCAGTTACCCAATTCACGCCCACAGAATCACACGCAAGTCGTCAATCTTAGATCTAGTGGATCAATAAAGAATCGAATTCAAAATATACTTTCATTTATTGAAATAAGATTCAAAAAATATAATAAATATTCAAGTCTAAGCTAATTGTATATAAGACAACTTGTCAGTGAGTACTGCCCTTGGCAAGACACTACGTCCCGAATGATCGTAACTCATACAGCGGCGAGAGTATTGTAACAATCGACTGTACAAAAGGATTCAAACTTCCAGTCAAATATGATAGTAAAATGCATGTCGAATTTTTGAAAAATTATTCACTTTAAATTTGCACTGGAATGTTCAATTTGCTTATAAACTTTGACAGAATGCTTCGAGGAGCTATACATGTGTAATCAATGGTTTTCAACCTTGAAAAAACGTACTAACGGCACTGAACCCAAAGATACCGGTTTGTCGTCGAGTCGCCTTCGAACGACCCCTATGGCGATGCCCGCCTAGGCTTTTATATTAGGTACTTTTGGTCCGTCGGAATCGATTAATCGACTTTGAATTCAGATACTATTGTTAATAGACGTTCTTGTGGTTCGAACTCGGAATATTCTCCACCACTTTCAGAACATGAAAAATCTGATTTACGGTTTTTATTTGAAAAACTGCTCAATTGAATTTGCCTTTAATATAATTACTCGCTACATTCTGACTGTGATTTCTGCTCGTCAGAGCAGACTTTAGGATACTTTCGAAAAAATAATTTAGTGGTACGTTCGAAAACTTTTCGTGGTACTTTCGAACTTTCTTCGTGGTAGGTTTGGAAAAGATCGAACCACGGAGCGGATTTTCTCTGCTCGGTAGTTTTTGGTACTTTCGAAAATTATTTTCGAACGAGGCGACGGTGTCCAAAGGCGTTTTTCCATCGTATGAGGTCTGAAAAAGTTATTTTAAAAGGTATTTTTAGTAGATGCAAAAAAATTTTTTTCGGTCTTTCGTGAAATGACAAATGTTCAAAGTCAATTTTTATGGCAATTTGATCTGAAATTAATTTTTCACCCTTATTTTTATAATTTTGAATGGATCATTTCCAAAGGCTCATCAACATAAGCACGTAACAATACAATGACTTAGTGACGTTTAACTTTATAATTGAATAAGATATTTCAGACTGCTATTATTTGTATGTGCACAATCCGTTTTGTAAATAAAACATTTATTAACTTCGTGAACTTATAATTATTCTGCAGTAGATAAGGTTGGTATCTATTTACCTTTGTACAGATTTACTTAGAGACTATCAAGATAACGTCATGTTACATCAAGAATATGTATATCAGCAAAACATAACTAGCTGTAAGATATGAAATTATTGAATAAGATTAACTTATTAGACATCTTGAGATTCTGGATTAGATTAACGTTGACGACTTGACTTTATATGTTTTACATATGAGGTACATGCTTTGCATACCTATAAAAATACACAATGTGAAGTTTTTAGGTCATAAGTATATTTAAATAATCTCTATTGATCTCTCAAATGTAAATCACTAAGAGCTGGTTTATCAATGCGATGTTAAAGTTATCCTATGGTTAAAGCATAAACATATGCATGGACTTAATAATAGGATATCCTTGCGAGGATATGACTATGAATATGTCTATGCTTTAACTATAGGATAACTTAACCTCGCATTGATAAATCGGCCCGAAATCTTTGCTGGGAGGTGCAGTTAATAGCATATTTTGATCAAAAGAAATAATAATTTTCAATATTTGATAGTAACTGAAACAACAGTGATAATAATAATAATAATAATAATAATAATAATAATAATAATAATAATAATAATAATAATAATAATAATAATAATAATAATAATAATAATAATAATAATAATAATAATAATAATAAATTAATGTCCTTATTTACAACCACAATCTCTGAAACAGCACAGATACCTAATTCAATACTACTTTTAAAAAACTGGTATAAAAGGGCGGAGTTTATTTCTGTAATAAGGATATTTAAGAAACTGTTCTACCACTTATACCACTATGTATTTCATTCTCTCCATTCTCTGGGGAAAATGCGACCCCACTTTCTCTAAAATTCGGAGTATCAAAAATATTGTAGCAGGGCATGAAAAGATTGGGAAAAATGTCTACTTTACGAATCTGAATGATTCAGTCTTAAATTTAGTCTTAAAAAGGCAAGAAGGTTCTTAAAAAAAAATTGTTGACGTTGAATAAAATAATTTTCGGTATTTTATTTTTGAGTAAAAACAAAAACAAATTTTTTCTAAAAAGTTAACGTTTTTTAGTAAAACTGCGTCAAAAAATTTTCAATATTAGAACTTGCAGAATTTTTAACTTCAAACCAACGAACTTCATGAAAAAAATGTATATAACAAAAATTGTTTATAATAGGTCAACGAATAAGTGTGTATTTTCAGAATTCTTTGATCAATATTTAGACATTTCCAGCAATAATTGCGATGGAAGAAAAACAAAAAAAATAAAATTTCCAAAAATTGAAAAAAAAATCTGAAAAAATTCACACTTACTCTTTGACATCTTACAAACAGTTTTTGTTCTATAAAATATTTTATGAAGTGCGTTGTCTTGGAGTTAAAAATTCTCAAAATTTTAATATAGAAGATTTTTTGAGCCAGTTTTACTGAAAAAGATTAACTCTTTGGAAAAAATCTCGAGAGGCATTTTCTTTTCGTTTTTACTTAAAAAACCGCTGCCTAAGGAATCACTACTTCCACATCCAGATTCTTCATCCAAGTCACTTTAAAGGACACACCTTGAATATATTTGCACTCTGGTATGTGGAAATTATTGGTCATAGAATTTTAATAATATTTGGGGCAGATGTCATAGAAAAGTTTAAGGAGTTGGTTTCTACCATATACGTTAAAAATTAAGTTTCTAGTTTATCCTACTACTTTTCCACTATTCACAACCTACCAACTCCCACCCGTGTCATCTCAATCAGATGTCACTACAATACATACGTACTAACTTTCAAGTGAATATCTCAATTTGATGTTATCAATCCCATTAATAATGAAGCGGAGGTGGTGGAGTTTAAAAAATATTAGAAAGAAATCTAAGGCCTTGGTTTCTAGTATATACCCTGAATCCCAAATTTCTGTACTCTTACCAGCTTGATTTACTTATTTTCCCCTAGTCCTCCTATTAACCCCAACCCTTCTACGGAATCATCCCAAAATATAATCTAGTTCCAGATGTCGTTATAATACATACGTCTACTAAATTACAAGTGGATATCTCAATTTTATTTTATCAACCTCTTTAATAATGTAGTAAGCGTAGTGGAAGGGTTGAAAAATATTATTAATAAATCTGAGGCCCTGGCTTCTAGGACATACACCGAATTTCAAGTTGCAGTACTTTTATCAGCTTGCTTTACTTATTTTTTACCTATTTACCTCTACTTACCCCCACTCCTCCAACGCAATCATGTCAAAATATAATCTAGTTTCAGATATAGTTATAATACATATGCGTACTAAATTTCATGTGAATATCTCAATTTTATTTTATCAACCCCTTGAATAATGGAGTAGGGGTGGTGGGGGGCTGAAATGTTTTACTAAAAAATCTGAGGCCTTGGCTTCTAGTACATACACCGAATTTCAAGTTTCTGTACTCATATCAGCTAGCTTTACTTATTTTCCCCTATTTACCACTATTTAACCCCCACTCCTTCAACGCAATCATGTCAAAATATAATCTAGTTTCAGACTTACTTAGTTATAATACATAAATGTAAAAAATTTCAAGTAAAAATTTAAATTTAATTTTATCAACTCTTTTAGTGAGTGGGGGTGGTGGGGAGATGGAAAATACTAATAAAAAAACCTGAGACCTTAGCTTCTAGTATAAACACCAAATCCCAAATTTCTGTACTTTTACCAGCTTGCTTTACTTATTTTCCCCTATAACCATTATTTAACCCCCAACTCTTTAACGGAATCATCTCAAAATATTATCTAGTTCCAGATGTCGCTATAATACATATGCGTACTAAATTTCATGTGAATATCTCAATTTTATTTTATCAACCCGTTGAATAATGGAGTAGGGGTGGTGGGGGATAAAATATATTATTTAAAAATCTAAGGCTTTGGCTTCTAGTACATACACCGAATTTCAAGTTTCTGTACTCATACCAGCTTGTTTTACTTATTGTCCCCTATTTACCCCTAAATGACCCCCAACCCTCATCTCAAAGGAATCATCTCAAAGTATAATCTAGTTCCAGATGTCGTTATAATTCATACGTGTACCAAATTTCAAATGAATATCTCAATTTTATTTTATCAACCCTTTTCATATTGGAGTAGGGGTGGTGGGGGTTGAAAAATATTATAAAAAAATCTGACGCTTTGGCTTCTAGTACATACACCGACTTTTAAGTTTCTGTAGTATAACCAGCGTGCTTTACTTAGTTTCCCCTATCTACCCCTATTTAACCCCCAACCCTTCAACGGAATCATCTCAAATTATAATCTAGTTCCAGATGTCGTTATAATACACAATACATGTGTACCGAATTTCAAATGAATATCTCAATTTTATTTTACCAACAATTTTCATATTGGAGTAGGGGTGGTGGGGGTTGAAAAATATTATAAAAAAAATCTGACGCTTTGGCTTCTAGTACATACACCGAATTGAGGCCTTAATTTCTAGTTCATACACCGAATTTCCATTTTCTGTACTCTTACAAGCTTGTTTTACTTATTTTCCTCTATTTACCCCTATTTAACCCCCAACCCGTCACCGGATATCCTCAAAAAACAATCCAGTTCCAGATCTCGGTATAGCATATACGTGTACAAAATTTCAAGTCAATATCTTAAACCGTTCCGGAGAAAACGTGCGGACAAAAAAAAGTTACAGACAGACAGACAGAAAATTTCTTTTCGCTCAAATTTAAAATCTCGACGTTTCATGACATTCTAAACCTATTTCACGAAATGTGTAAATCTAGTGAATGAAATGCCACGTTTAAGTGAAAGAGAACGCGTAGAACTTTTGATGATGGTTGGATATGGTGATAGGCTGAGAACTAATCAGGAAGCATGTGATATTTTCAATGCCAAGTATCCCGACAAGCAAATTTCTAGATCCACTGTAAGTAGATTGGTAGCTAGATATGATGAATCTGGCAGTGTAGCTGACCTCTCTCGATCTGGTCGCTCTAGCACAAACAACGAAACCAAATGAAATATTCTTCTAGAAAGTGAGGAAAACCACCATCTTTCGACAAGGCAGCTGGCTTTAAATCATAACATGAGTCAAACTTGTGTTGCACGTCTATTGAAAAAAGAAAAATACCATCCATACAAAGTGCAATTAATCCACGAATTGAATGAGGACCATCCAGATCGGCGCTAACAGTTTTGTGAACAGTTGGTGACCTTGTGCGTTGAAAACCTACATTTTTTAAAGAACATTGTTTTTTGTGATGAAGCTACATTTTCTTTAAAGGGGACTGTACATCGGCATAACTGTAGGTATTGGTCATGCGGAAATCCTCATTGAACTCAAGAAGCCCATACACAGCGATGAGGCAAAGTAAACGTGTGGGCAGGTATGATTGGTGATCGTTTATTGGGACCTTTTTTTTAAAGAAAATCTTGCGGCCGCAAGGTATTTACAGTTTTTGCGAGTTGAGTTATTGCCAGCCTTAGCAATTATGTTTCCGAACAAAGAAGATGAAGATATTCCTGCTGAAAACGTCTGGTTTCATCAAGAGGTGGGGCCCCGCCACCTCATTTTGGGATAGCAGTGCGTCAGTTTTTAGATGACACTTTTACTGGAAGGTGGATAGGTCGTCGAGGTCCGATTGAAAGGCCCTCGCGTTCACCGGATTTAACCCCGTTAGACTTTTTTCTTTGGGATTACTTAAAGCAAAGGCCGAATACCATAGAAGAATTGATAGACATAATTGGCTTGGAGATGAGACGAATTGCCCATGAGATCATTCAGAACAGCGGGCAAAGTATCTACACCCAAGCTAAAGGAATATACCACCAAAAACAGTAAACAAAAATGTCTCTTTCCATTTAAAGAAATTTATGATGACGTCATGACTAAAAAAGCAATAACGTCATAAATTTTGGTACAGTGACAAAATCTAGCATTTACAAATCTAAAATCCTGTTCGAGGATTTTTTTGACAAATGACACATACCAAAGATATGAATTTTGTGCGTTTCTTTAGGTTCACACTGTATAAGACGTACAGAGAATATAAAATGAACCGATTTTTTGATACACTAATTGGTGTTATCTTCCCTTTCTAACACCTATAATAAATAAATAATTGATATTATGCTGTTACGCATTTACGCCCGGTAGGGGCTGAAGCTGATTGCTCATGAGTAGTAGCCAGAATTAAGTAGCAATGGTGATAGGCAACTGTGTGAGACACTAGTAGCACGAATATTCGAGAAACTTCTACATTATTCTAGATTACCTCACGAAGATGGTTCAAGACTTTACTAGAAATGTATGTGAGCTTGCTGAAATGCTTTTAGATATTTTTTGTAGGACATATAAAGCGAACTGTATGCCGTACATATCGCCTTATATGTGGCGCCGATGTAAGAGATGGTTTCATAAAGACGCGAGTTGCTTCAATTAATACGAAATCAGAATACGTTGTGCATAAGTAACAAATTTTAAGAAAACCTAGTAGCTAGTAGCTAGTACTCTAAAATATTTATTTATCATAGTTGTTTTACAACGCATCAGAATTTTCAGTTTTTAATGCATTATAATATTCTCTCTTCCAAATCAGGTTTTATTTTATTAAGGATTCTTTGACCTACATTAAGACCAAATGATAGAACCTAATTTAGGACAATTTGAATATGGAAAGTGTTGTATAATGTAGCTAGGTAGTTATACCTTAGAGATAAAGTACGAAATGTACACTTGGTGCTAATATTTAAAAAACGTTAAAATTAGTAAGTGTTCAGGGTCGTTGAGGAGGCAGATAGGGTTAACGTATACTCACCAACTTTTGTCACAACATTGTATAGTACAGAGGGAAGTATCTCTGCAATATTAGGTTAACATCTCTCCAATGGGATATTACTTCCACATCCACGTAGTGAATTAGAAGTATAGTAATCGTAAAAAATTCAAAAATTCTTTTTCTTGAAATAGAATGTCATGAAACGTCGAGATTTTAAATTTGAGCGAAAAAAAAATTCTGTCTGTCTGTCGGTCTGTTGGTCTGCCTGTCTGTCGGTGTGTCTGTAACTTTTTTTTGTCCGCACGCTTTCTCTGGAACGGTTTAAGATATTGACTTGAAATTTTGTACACGTATATATTATAACGAGATCTGGAACTGGATTGTATTTTGAAGATATCCGGTGAAGGGTTAGGGAGCAAATAGGGGTAAATATGATGTAAAGCAAGCTGGTGAAAGTACGGAAACTTGAAATGTATGTACTACAAGCCAAGGCCTCAGATTTTTTTATAATATTTTTCAAGCCCTCACTACCCTTAGTCCATTATTAAAGGGGTTGATAAAATAAAATTGAGATATTCACTCGACATTTGGAACACGTATTATAACCGCATCTGGAACTGGATTATACTTTGAGATGGATGCCGTTGAAGAGTTGGGGGTTAAATAGGGGTTAATAGGGGAAAATGAGTAAAGCAAGCTGGTACGAATACATAAACCACAAATTCGGTGCATATACTAGTAGTCAAAGCCTGAGATTTTTTTTATAACACTTTTCAACCCCCCACCACACCTACTCCATTATTAAAGGGGTTGATAAAATAAAATTGAGATATTCATTTGAAATTTGGTACATCTATGAACTATAACGACATCTGGAACTGGATTCTATTTTGAGATGATTCCTTTGAAGGGTCGGGGGTTAAATAGGGGTAAATAGAGGAATTTAAGTAAAGCAAGTTGGTAAGAGTACAGAAACTTGAAAGTTTGGCGTATGTACTAGAAAATAAAGTAGTATTCCTTAGGCAGCGTTTTTTCTTCAATGTTTTCGTAAATCCTAAATATTTCAAAAATTCAAGGTCACTGGGCAGGCAGAAGATGTTGACCGATTTCGACAAACTTTAACCACTATACTAAGAATTGCATTAGACAACTTATTTGTGGTATTATATTTTGAAATCGAAAAAAAAAAATAAATAAATAAGTACGTCTTTTACTCCACCCTACTGCGAATACCTATTTGATTAACATTTTTTAGATGGTTGTCGTATACAACCATTAACTACTGTTTAGGGTGATAAGTTTCACTACACTAAAAGTGTAGCTTGGCAATTGTGTCACCTACATGCCAACATAATTGCGACAAACAGACAATGAGACAGAGTGATGGAATTGGAACACCGTAACTTTTTTCTACTTCAATTCTTTGGGACTTCCTGCCACATCTATTTTTTCTTTTTAAATGGTGCTCGGGGAATTTACAAAATATCAAAATTAACCAATATTTTACTGATAAATAACCTCTACGCCTGTGACTTTTACGTCAAAGGATCAGTTAGAGGTTGCTTTTTTTAAATAAATAACACAAATAAGTATAAAAACTTGAAATTAAATATTTCGCCGACGCGCGACGTTTCGGAAATCAGATCTGTTTTCTTTTTCAAGGCATTTTTGAAAAATCTTTTTTGCTGTATATAATAAATACACAGCTCTAAGAATGTTTGTTATATTGAATATCCATAGATACTTACTATTTACATAGAACTGTTGATATAGTTAACAGGATAGATGCGTGTCGAATTGTTCCGTAGATGTCTGTACAACTTGGTTGCCAATGTTAAAAGAAGGACTTCACAAACTTAACATTGTATACAAACTAAAAAAAACTGTTAACTTTATCAACAGTTCTATGTAAATAGTAAGTATCTATGGATATTGAATATAACAAACATTCTTAAAGCTGTGTATTTATCATACACAGCAAAAAATTTTTTGAAAAAACAAGCTTTGAAAAAGGAAACAGATCAGATTTCTGAAACGTCGGCGAAATATTTAATTTCAAGTGTTTATATTTATTTGTGTTATTTATTTAAAAAAAGCAACCCCTAACTGATCCTTTGACGTAAAAAGCACATTCGTAGAGATTATTTACCAGTAACATACTGGTTAATTGTGATATTTTGTAGATTCCCCGAGCACCGCTTAAAAAGAAAAAATATATGTGGCAGGAAGTCCGAAAGAATTGAAGAAGAAAAAAAATTAACATAATGTCACAAATAACATTTAGACAATATTTACCGTAACTTTTGTAATCTATATAGTCGGAATTGTGAAAATTGAAATAAATCTTTAAGAGAGTAATGTAATTACAAAACATCCCTTTGCTAACCCAAGGAAGTAAAAGTCTCAGTTTTGCTCTATAATCATAATAATTTAAATCATCGTAAAAATCATAAAACAAACAAGAATAGTATATAATATAAAATCACACTGTTTACAGGTCCCTGATGAACTGAGAGACACCCTGTATATTACACAGACTCGATATCTTGTAGACATTCGTATTTTGGTGTATTCAAATCAAATAGCTATACCTGATAAGATAAACCTGCATGCTTTTTCTGCCTGCTACACTTTTAGATTAAAAGTTCTCTAGGTAAGAAATAAATCATTATTGGTCTTTTTTACATGTCTAGGTTGGTTGTTGTTGCCTTATCTAGTTTTAATATATGTCCTTAATAAAAGGATCTACTAAAGTTGATATATTACTACTAATTTATAAAAGTTCACTAATCCTAATAATTTTTCTGATTTCCTAGGCAATCTTGCCTGCCAATAAAAAGTATAGGTAATGTTTGCTTTAAATTTGTGATCTAAAGCATTGAACGTTTGTGTGTGGGTGATCAGAAGAATCCAATAAAACCGTTATAGATTTTCCGGTGATACAGTCTATCTGGAAATGAAAGAGAGTATAAAATCTAATTGTAAATGCAATTCCTATGAAATATCAGCGTCAGCTACAAAGTAAATATAATATTCGTAAGCATTAAATTTATTTATTGTGTTGAAGCCGTTGAAATTATTAAACTTATAGGTTGTTATTTGCAGCTGCTTTATTAATTAATTGAACTGAGTCTGCGGTAGGTTCTTGGTGAAACATACTAAATAGAATAAAATTTAAAAACACTTGGTATTACTGGTCCACAATTATTATTCAGATTTCTCTGACATGTGTTTCGGCCTTTCGATCATTATCAAAGGGTTATAACAACTGACCTAAAAGTGACCATTACAAGATATTTATTGGATTTGAGAGGTATAGATAACTTAATTGACATTTTATTACTTATTTATAATATAGCTACTACTAGGAATTTAATTTAAATTTTAAATACTATTTCTGGATATGTTTAATTTTAGTATGGTGTCTATTATTGGGATATTATTAAATTTAGTTTGTGTATTAGTGACGTTTTTCTGTTTATTTAAGGCCTTCTTTATTTCCAAAATTTCAAGCAAGTCTAACCTATTTCCCTTATTGACATTGTGCAAAATTTTAATACTACTACCTTTGAAAAAATGGTTTTTATCTATACAATGTTCTGCGAAACCAGTTGATGTTTTATTCTCTAAAATAGACTTTTTGTGTTCATTTACCCGAACGTCTTAGCTTCCACCATTCTGACCTATATATATAGCATCGCAATCGTCACAATTTATTTCATATACTCCCGCTTTTCGTGAGTCCAGTTTTTTGTGAATTCCCAGTTGACAACCTCTACTTTATACAGTGAAGGACTCGCAATCACGCGGCAATACTTCAGGGAGTGATAGTAGATAAAGCACAAAGTGCAGATTATTGTATAGACCATAGTTCTATATTGCCTCTAGTGGGGCCAAAAATAGCTTTTCGTAAATCATTTCGAGGATTATATTAGGACTCATTTTTGAGTGAGCATTTTTGACTTATCTAAGAGATTTTTGAGAGGGTGGTTTCGCCTTTTATCTTTTCAATTTTTAAGATAAAAATCAACAAGGACGTCATCTTTTAGCACAAGAGACTCGAGTAAAATATTTCTATTGATACATGACGA
Organism: Stenurella melanura; assembly: GCA_963583905.1. Taxonomy (NCBI): domain Eukaryota; kingdom Metazoa; phylum Arthropoda; class Insecta; order Coleoptera; family Cerambycidae; genus Stenurella; species Stenurella melanura. The sequence goes on from OY757310.1 coordinate 68,882,404, forward strand.
AAAGAACCATTTTCGAGTTACTTAATATTTTATTCGGGTGTTTATTACAATAATCTGCATTTTTCTCATAAAAAATAAGTGCCTTGAAGTTTTAAAGACTTTATAGTGCTACCAAATTATTTCATTTTGTGAGTTAAAAAATGAATATGAAGCGAATATTTGCAAATTTCTAGAATGAACGTTCGAAAATTTTCTTTGTGGGTATATTAAAAAGTTGATAATAAAGTTGTGAAAAGGCGAAATCTCCTCAAAAACCATTAGAATGGAGAGAAAATTTTAGAATATTCACCCAGACACTGGTTTTAATATACTTCGCTTCTACCTAAATCTAAGATTACAATTACAATAGAGTTCTATTACGAGGAGCAATAGCTATCTAAAAATAAACTAGAATACATAATGGTCTTGGTATTGACTGCTCCCATTCGACGCCCTGTGTGTGGTATATGAGCAATGTACTTGCATATCATTGTAGGTTTTGCTCCTAATCTATAGCAACATTCTGTAAGTTTCTCTACCGAGGAGAAGCGATAACTCGAAACACGTGCCAGTAGTTACTTTCCAGATTTTCACTGAGGTGTATCGTAATAATATCGTTTTTCATTTTTTTAAAGGCCCCAATAAATATTTCCATTCTTTTATTTTATTTGACACACTCACATATTAGCTAAATATTCTCATAGATGAAATCGACTGTCCGAAATATTTTTAATAGATACTTACAATTAAACTGAGAATCCGTTATCTATAATATGTCAGAAAATCTGAAGCATTTTGTATTTTAATTGAATACTTTTCAATAATAATTTACGCTGGTAGTATAATTTATTTATAAATTTGACCCTGTTCGTTCCATTATGAGAGATGTGTGAGTTTGTATTCGAATGAGTTATTTCAAAAATTCGAATAAATTATTATAATTATTGTTAAAATTGGTTACTTATTCGCTAATTTATGAGATGCATATTTAATATAAATTATACATCATTAGTGCAACAGAATAATAATAATAATTCTTATTCTGAGAGATCATTCTTTTTATATGTGTGAAAACAATACACATTTAATTAATATACTCTTGTATACACTGGTCAGAGTGGTAGACTTATAGATAACAGAGTTAAAGAATATAAAAAGTTAATCAGAAGAAATGTCAACACATAGCATTGTAAATAACTATTTCGTAGACACAGATAATATAAATTTAGTTCATGCGGTAAATAACGATAAACGATGAATAAAGTAGCAGAGAGGATCATCCCGAAAAGACTTAAAACCTTGACCGATGAGCTGCAGATCATCCCAGATGAGCAGTTCGCCTACAGAACCGAGCACTCCACCGAGCTCCAAGTGCTTCGTCTAACGGAACACATCACGGAGGGTTTCAACCATCGACAAGTCACAGGAGCGATCTTCCTCGATGTAGCCAAGGCCTTCAACAGGGTTTGGCACGATGGTCTTCTGGCGAAGATGCTGTCGATGGGTTATCCCGTCGGCATCGTCAAACTAGTGAGATCCTACCTTCACCGGAGGCAACTCCGTGTGAAGATTGCCGACAAGCTGTCCAACTACAGGCCTATGGAAGCAGGCGTGCCGCAGGTATCGGTACTATCCCACCACCTGTTCACCATCTATACCTCCGACATGCCAAGAACCGCAAGGACCTCTTTGGCGCTCTACGCAGACGACACGGCCATCATCGCAAGATCATGGAGCGCAAGACTTGCGACCCGCAACCTCCAGGAAGCAGCATCCCTTCTGGAAGAGTGGTGCAACAAGTGGAAAGTCAAAGTCAATGCGGAGAAGAGCAAAGCCATACTCTTCAAGAGAGTGGGGAAGCAAACTCCCACAGGACACGTCTCCATGAACGGCGACAACACCCAATGGCACGATACCATCAAGTACCTTGGCGTGGACAGAAGCCTGCCGTGGAAATGAACACGAACGTGACTTTCGTTTTAGTCAGATTCGCGCACAAGAACACTGCACAATTAATTTTGGTATGATTTTATTTTTACTTGGTTCGGCGAAAAAATAACACCCTGTATAGATTTTACACGAATGATTAAAAGTCAAATTTTCTGGAGTTAAAATAACGATATATTACTATTCACGTTCTAACAATACATTTGTTTATCACTAAATAGGTTTGATGCAATTAATTATGTTGAATATTAACACTAGAGTAGAAATTTGCCTGTTATTGTTTTGTCGCGTGGTTGGATCCCGAACTGACTGACTTACTGGCTCGACTCGACTGAATGCGTTGAGCGCGTCTCGGTTTATATAAGATAAATCAAAGATTCTGGAAGTGTTCGAAAATCGAAGACTCCAGGCGTTCTAGTCGCTCTAGACGTTCGCCGTTCCCGAAAATTCGATCGGTAGGGGAGAGCGGCTCGTGTATATTTTTCAGCAGCGAAGGCTTGCTTTTCGAATTATTCTAATAATGTAAAAAGTGTTTTTTCTAGCTCGCGGGCTCTACAGAGCGACAGAGGGATGTTAATTCTTAATTTTGAAAATATAAATTACCTGATTTAAGAAAGGTACTTTGACAGAAACAGAACACGGAAGCGATTATACAGAAGGCGAGGACGAGAAGGACTCTACTCTATCCTATGATAGGTAGACAAAGCCAACTCAACCTGAGGAACAAGCTCACGCTCATCAGGACCCTCATTGCACCCATTTTGACCTACGGCTCCGTTGCCTGGGGATACCAAGCAGCCACCTATTTGAAGAGGATACAAGCCGTGGAAAACGTCGCACTCAGGTGCGCCGTGGATGCACCATGGTTTATCAGAAACGCCGACATCTTCAGAGACCTGGAATACACCCGGGTAACTGAAGTCATCCAGGACAGAGCAAAGAAACTATACGCCCGTGCAGCAGAGCATGGGAATTCGCTGGTCAGAGAGGCGACTGACTACGACATCAACGACGCTCCTAGGCACAAGAGACCGAAGCTCCAGATCCTGGATAATGGGTAAGTATAACTAACCTTCCTTTCAGCCCGATCTTCAAGCCACGCCGCAAGGAGACACCGACCAAAACACCCAAATCACCCGATCCCGGGGGTATCCAGCAAGCAACCCGCTAGGTACCCTTACCATGCCGGCCTCCGACGTTAAAACAAGAGTCCTTGGCCAAGCACAATCCTTGAGCTACACAGCCCAAAACTTCCTTCCGACGAAATCGGAGCACATGATGCCAATTGGCACCCTGGGCTCCGACTAGTCACACACCCCCCAAACCCTTCCAAATTCCGAGAGGGTGCGGTAACAGCCGTTCCCTCTCACGACAGACGAAAGACGCTCCCGGGAGCCGACATGCCAGCGAAGAAAGAAACTCAAGACAGAAGAGCGCCAGAAGAAACGAACCAGCTGGCAGGGTCCAACAGCCAGGACCAGGGGAGGTCTGCTGACTTCGCCTACACCGTCTGTATTTGCAGGTGGGGTAGTCGTGAAAAGCAGGCCCACCCCTTACGAGGCCGGTCCAGGTCTACAGCGATGATTGGGGCAAAGAGCACAAAGCTCGACCCCTAATCATCCGAGACAGTCATCAAAGTCAAGAATATTGGCGCAACCACATACAGACTGAGATGCTGACAGGCCGACAGACAGAATTTTTTTCGCTCAAATTTAAAAACTCGACGTTTCATGACATTCTAAACCTATTTCAAGAAATAAAAATTTTGAAATTTTGTAAAAACGATTACTATACTTCCAATCCACTGCGTGGGTGTGGAAGTAAAATGGACAGAAGTTCTCTGAATATCTAATTGCATGATTTTGTGCTCATATAGTAATATCAAATTAGGTTTAATAAAAGTGTAATATGGTTGGCAATTTAAATACAACCGGAAGCAAGACTACCCAAATCGCCACAGGGACGCATCAAGTCGGGATAGAATAATATAGTCCTTTTCCTAGTTTTATTATAAGTTGGCCATTTTGAACATGAAAGCAGCCCTTTTCATTTCCCATGATACCTATACAGCCTATCCTATTTACTAAGGATCCAAAGCATACATAGTAAAAATAACGCTTTCACATTGGGCCTTCTTCCTCAAAGGATTGATCGACAATTCAGCATTCAAAGCATCTAAGATAATAATGCCTTATTCAAAAAAATTTTTATTTTTAATTCAGATAAATTGCTGCCCATCCAAAATTGATATAAATATACGCAACATAGGAACATTGATTGGTGTAGTGGAAAATGAATCAATATATTTGTGTTACATAATGTACATAGGCATATATTTCGATTTTTTCCTTATAGTGATGTAATGTATACACCTTCTCTGTCAGAAGTTGTGGGTATCAAATTGTATCTTATACCGGGGCATATATACAGGGAGTGTTGCAAATGTAGGGACAGTGAAAACGTCGCACAGCTTAAAGGACCTTGCACACGACGTCACTACACTTAGCCAGGGCAGTGAACCGGGCCAATTAGCTGTGCCAGGGGCTGTTCGCACACGAGATATTATCACAAGCCAGTTTATTTGTTGCCTGTGTACCATGAATCGAAGGGTTTGTAAACTACGGATGTTAACAAAGCAAGCGTTATTATTATTTTTAAATGAGATTGAAAAAGTTATCGAAGATGAAATTAATGTAAAGGTACAGTTTGAATAAGGAAGTGGATGGCTAAGAAACCTGAACTGGGTTGTTCTGCATCAATTATGAATGAATTAAAGAACGAAGATACCCAAGAATTCCGGGCGTATATTAGAATGATGACAGTAAGGCACTGTCATGTGCTTGTTTATTTCTGTCAAACCTGAACGCCTTAGACAATCGTGGTCCCTGTAAAGTCTGATAAACTTAATAGTTTCTTCTTAATTTAATTTCGGGGGAGCCATTTTCCATTGATACAAATTTGAAAATACAATCTTCTCGGTACGTCCGTCGTATTGGCACATAACAAAACACATTGGCCTAGCTTGCGCGTTCACATGGAGACAATCACGGGCGAATGGACCGGTGGAGGGAGGACGCAATTGTTTTGAAAAATTAGCTCGGTGGCCTATTGACTGTTCTGTTTTGAACATTGGCTTGGTGTAATTGTGTTGTCTTGGAATTGCCATATACACGAAAACAACTGGCCTGGCCCACTGTATTGGTGTCATGCAGTGTTGGCATCTTTTCAAGTTAACATGTGGTGCTTAGTTTAGTAGTAAATATTGAGAGAGGGAGAAGGAGAAGTATACTGGAGAAGAAATCAAATTTGCAGACTTTTTTACTTATTTATTATAGTCGTACAAGTATAGGGTGGTCTCGGGAACGTCAGAACCTCTTTTAATTTCGTTAGTTTTGGAGTTAGGTAAGAAAGTTCAAAAATCAAATTATAGAAAATCACATGTATTCTCCAAAAATCATTTCAGAGAAACAATTGAAAGTTGTATTTCGGAGATATGAACTGAACTTTCTTCCTTTTTTTATGGAATATCCCATTTGAAATGCCACCTAATATTTGTCTTATATATCTTAAAAAATGTTTGTCTAATTTACTATAAATTGACAATTTATCAAAGCAGCCATATAAAATAAAAATATGTAATTTAAAGTAAACAATTCGTTAGTTACGTCAGGACATTTGTTGATAATTAAATTCACTTTGTTTTACATAAAATGGAGAATTTTAATGATTGCTATAGATGTCCCTTGAAATGTTATAAAATTTAGGACGAATTTTGCATTTTGGACAGGACAAGATTTTATTTTTTTTATGTGTAGGGGGTCCAGTGTGAAAATAAATAAAACTCGGTTTTCGGGGTTGAAAGCCCGTCTTCTCAAAAAAAAGGGGCGTAAACAGTTTTTCCGAGATATCTTGAGAACCGTAAGTCTCAAAAAAAAGACTTTTTCGTAGAGAATTGAATTGTCTACAATCTTGGGTCTAGATATTTCTTACTATAAAATTGGAAGTGAAAAACACCAAATCCCAAATTTCTGCACTCTTGCCAGCTTGCTTTACTTATTTTCCCCTATTTACGTCTATTTAACCCCCAACCCTTGAACGGAATCATCTTAAAATATAATCTAGTTCCAGATGTCAGTATAGTACATACGTGTACAAAATTTCAATTAAATGTTTCAATTTTATTTTATCAATCCCTTTAATAATGGAGTAGGGACGGTGGGGGGTTGAAACATATTTTGTTAAAATCTAAGGCCTTGGCTTCTACATACACCGAGTTTCAAGTTTCTGTACTTTTACCAGCTTACTTTACTTATTTGCCCCTATTTACCCGTATTCAACCCTCAACCCTTCAACGAGATCATCTCAAAATATAATCTAGTTCCAGATGTCGTTATAATATATACGTATACCAAGTTGGGCGATGGAAAATGTTTTAAAAAAAATTGAGGCCTTGGCTTCTAGTACACACACCAAATTGCAAGTTTCGGTACTCTTGCCAGCTTGCTTTACTTATTTACCCCTATTTACCCTCCAACCTTTCACCGGACATGTTCAAAAAACAATCCAGTTTCAGATCTCGTCGTAACATATACATGTACAAAATTTCAAGTCCATATCTTAAACAGTTCCGGAGAAAACGTGCGGACAAAAAAAGTTACAGACAGACAGACCTACACGCCGACAGACAGACGAATACATGCTTTTGCTCTAATTTAAAATGTCGACGTTTTATCACATTCTAACTAAACCTATTTGAAGAAAAAATTTTTTTTTTACGATTACTATACTTCCAATCCACTACCTAAATACTGTTAGTATAAACTTAAATATGATTTTCATGACCACATGGTAACTCAATAAAAACAATTTCTAATGTAATTTCTAAGTCGATTTTAATTTTGACAAAGACTTTTGTAAAGCTATTGTAAAAAACTATTATAAAGATAATTTAAACCTCTGTCAAATAAGATTAAACAAAGTTAGTAGGACTTCCGTGTTAAATCGGTTTGTGTGTTTTTTCTGTCTGGTTACGTCTAAAGTTGTATTTTTGATATAAGTGTCCTCTACCCTAATTCCAAATTTTCACCTTGAAGAAAAAGGAAAAAAGTGGAGGTGTACCTGGTCTCGTGGGTTCACGGTATTTACTTATAATAATAAAAAATATCAGGTCTCAATTTTTTGCTTTGACAGGTTTATATATTCGTTAAGAGAACAATCCAAGCTTTATATTAAAAAAATGAAGCGGTATTTAAAGGCTAAGTAGTAGGATAATGAACATGAATATCAGTATAATAGTAGAGGACTTAAGCCGGAGCTGGATACTCCCCCCACCACTTTTCGTGACGTCATAGGTGGGCGGGGCCTATGTGGTGGGGTGGGGGGTAATTAGAGTGGTGGGGGGTAATTAGAGTGGTGGGGGTAATTAGAGTGGTGGGGGTAATTAGAGTGGTGGGGGTAATTAGAGTGGTGTGGGTAATTAGAGTGGTGGGGGGTAATTAGAGTGGTGGGGGGTAATTATTGCAGTGGAGGGGGGTAATAAGAGTAATTGCATAACGAAAGTACTTACTGTAATTATTATGATGGAGGGGGGTAATGATAGTAATTGCGTAACGAGAGTACTTACTGTAATTATTGTGGTGGAGGGGGTAATACCAGTAATTGCGTAACTAGAGTACTTACTGCAATTATTGCAGTGGAGGGGGGTAATAAAAGTAATTGCATAACGAGAGTACTTACTGTAATTATTATGATGGAGGGGGGTAATGAGAGTAATTGCGTAACTAGAGTACTTACTGCAATTATTGCAGTGGAGGGGGGTAATAACAGTAATTGCATAACGAGAGCACTTACTGTAATTATTGTGGTGGTGAGGGGTAATAAGAGCAATTGCATAACGAGAGTACTTACTGTAATTATTGTGGTGGAGGGGGTAATAAGTGTAATTGCATAACGAGAGTACTTAGTGTAATTATTGTGGTGGGGATGGATAATTGGCATGGTAGTGGGGGTAATTAGAGCGTTACATACACTGGTGGTGGGGGCATCGCATAGTGGGTGGTGGTAATAAGAGTAATTGTATAAGTGTAATTACAGTGGTGGGAGGCAATTAATGTGGTGGGGGAAAGGAAAATTATTGTAGTGGGGCAGATCTATTACTATAAATGGCCTGTGATAGTATGACAAAAGTCAAATCTATCTCTAATTACTCAATAGTTAACAAGTGAGTGTAGTGCAACCACCTCAATTATTTCAAGTGAGCAATAGTTTTATATTACTTTTTGCGGTTCTTTCACTGTACACATCCATTTTAACCATGGAAATTTCGGAACAAGATTTATTAGCACTTAATGCAATAATTAGTGAGAGTACTGAGGTTTTGGAGCAAAAGCCTATTACATCATTAATTAAAGACAAAGCCTATGTCATAAAGAAAATGTCAGTGGTCAATACGCGGTTTGGAAAATCAATCATCGTAAATTTGTTTGAGGAAAGTACAATAACAACTTTCAAATCATTTTTACCCAAACGAGTTGTAGAAAATATAAGTGAAGATGTAATCAATAAGATTAATTCATCGGGTGGTAAATACACGTTGACATATTTAGGTCAGCGTCCTCCAGTATATGTGGGAGCGAAATCCAGTGCAATGATACGTTTAGGTTATTAATTTAAAAACAATAATTGTACTAGTTACTTTTTAGTTCTTAGTTTTAATTTTCTACTAGATAATAAAATACAGTTAGAAAGAATGGTAGGAGTACTATAAAGCGTAATATTGCTATCTCATTCGAAAATATGGGAACGTTATTATTTTGGTTAATGGTAATAACTTGATTTGTACAATATAACTCCATCAGTTTTAAATAGCGCTCACACCCTACCTAAGTAAGTGAATAATTTAGAGTTTTTATATGCATTTCTAATATATTTGTTTGCTTTTAGTTTAACCGATACCAACAAAATATGTGGATGCAATATTCAGCTCAACGATGGGTGAGGGCAGAAGACATTAAATCAGCCATCGAAAGCTTGTCTTGTGAACTATGGGACTTAAGGAGGGATGCACAGCATTCGTTAGTCTACGATATAAATATCTGCTGGGATGTTGAAGAAGTTCGACGTGTTGAAGAAGCTTGTAATACATATGAATCTGGAGCAAATTTATGTGACAAATACTCTCGAGGCATTTTAAGTTTAGATGAATTTTGTGAGTCTATGATTAGAATGAAATTAAAACGCTTCCTGTATGACCTAGTGAAGTACCTACCAGTTGGAGTTATTGAAAAACATCAACTTGATGATGAAGACAAATAATATTTATTTTAAGTTATATTATTGTAAATAAATAATTGTGTAATAAACAGTATAATATCTCATTGATATTTATTATTTTTACAATTATATCATGAAGTTAAATAAATAAAAACCACATTAAAAGATTATATTTATTTTATTGCCTATTTTTATTACATATCTAGAAAAATATACCTTACACTTAAACAGTCTCACTGTAATTTTATATTTAAATCTATAATAGTTCTATTAAGAAAATGAGCATTTGCAAGAGCACAATGAGTAATATTATTGTACTGAAAATGTTCTAGACATTTTGGTATGTTCAATGATTTAAGGCTGGGAGCATGGGGCAAATAGTCATCTAAGTCTATAATCTTATTCCGACTTAGATGTTGCAGTAGAAAATTCCTCTTCATTCTGCCTTTGCATACAATTACGACATCCTCTAATAGTAATTGACATTGATAATTATTAACTACATTCTGGCAAAGTCGCTGAAGGATCAGTGGTAATTCTGTCAGTTGAATGTATCCGTGGCTCCATTTTAAACCATGGTATTTTTTCTCCAACCATTGGTATTGCATCTTCCTGTCACGTGCAAGTGATGAGAATGGATATGGTGGTTTGAAAAAGTAATGTGCTTGTTGTTCAGTATTACAGCACACAGCAGCCAATTCCTTCACTATGAACTCACTGTTTTTACATTGAAAACCTTGTAAGTCAACTATCAGCATAGGAACTGTATTTTTTGTTTGCTCCATAATAAATATTTTTTTTACTTAGCAGCAAGAAAACCGTTTTGAACTGAACCATCCAATACACTGTAGCTTAAATATGTATCGTGAAGTATAAGTGCATACACACGAGTTTGTTCGGGGAACTTCGTCTTTCGGGTTTCAAATTCTATCTTTATGTCGACGGTGGATGATTTCATTGCATCCGGTTGGTGGGAGCAATCTATGACAAATAATGGAGATTTTCTGAATTCTGCAAGATCCATCATAGGTTCACTCATATCTTTATCATAATAACTACGCTGGAAGTTCTCATAGGCATAGTAAGCTGCAGAGTCCAATTTCTTATCAAAATCTAAGTTCCAGCGCTCATAAGGAAATACTTCGGCATTTAGATATAGTCGAATATTATTAATATCTGCATGTATAAAATTTGTCACATCTTTGCTTCTATCATTGGAGTGACTATTGTTTTGAAATCCAATAATTATGTATCTAGGTCTCTCAAGACTGTTAGTGGTTTTAACGGCCCAAACATCAGAAGCAGTATCGCGCAGAGTAGGTAGCTCATAGAGATCCCACATACGATAAGCCATCTTAACTTTAGCATTATTACTACTTTTATTAATTCTGTTTAGTAGTTTAAGCTTTTGTCTATCCTCAGGCACAATATGTCTAATCTTCCATTCAATTTTGTTAATTTCTAAATCTGCATCAACTTCCCCAATGTAGGAATCTTTGAATGAGCGAGCTATTATTAAAATTAATTCCTGCTTGACATTTAAAATACCTTTGGTGTAGTCTTCTGCAAAACCCATAAGGTATTTAAGGGGTAGTCTACCACTAAACACATGACTAGTACTATCTAAAATATCTTGTTTCTGTTCGTTGAGGCCCCAACCCGTAGTTAATAGTGATCGCAGATGTGTCTGTCCATATGATACCATAGTCTTCATTGTGGTAGTGATGCCAGGCTTCCTAACTACAGCCACTTGCTCGCCACCCATTTCATACCTAATCTCTTCGAAGAGGAAAGCTAGAGCATTATTGGATAAATAACACCGCTTGGTAACATCGCTAGGTGTAAATTTCCCTTCTATATAGATGTAGCTTTCTGCAATGTCGAGTATAAGGTCATGAAAATTGATAGGGATTCGTATTTCATCAGAATTTCTATAATATGGTGACCCATATGGTTTATACGTATGCTCATGTAAACTGATAAGTGACTGATCAAACACAGGTTCGTCGAACACTTCAAGTTTTTCACTAGATGTAGTAGCTGTCATTATTATTTAATTTTCTCTCAGTTCTAACCCAATAGATTGAAGAAATGCGCGGTCCTTTACCGACAATCTATGTCTTAACTGTTTAAGAGGTATACGCTGAATGAATGGGTTTCTACAATCACTCTTCTTTTTATCGTTAAGCACTTTATATCGGCAGTGTGCTAATCGTTCCTGATTATATCGAAAACCCATTTTTTTTTTGCTCTTAATATTAAAATTGTTTCAATTCTAGCTTCACAATAATCTTTTCACCTCGAAAATTAATTAAATCTCCGTTGTCATCCAATATGCGTAGAGTAATGTTGTCGATAAACTGACGTCCTTCAGGTCTAACAGGTAAATATATTATGTTAGCTGGCTCCCTGGTAAGTTTGTATCCAGGTTCAACATCAATATCAAACTCAAAGAGTGTGTGGGATTTAAGAGCGTTCAGATACGCTCCGGAAATAATGTTGCAATCTACACGTATCATTCTTACTTTCATTATATCAATGGGGAGTGTTGACTCATGAGTCTTGTTTGGTTCTAAATATGTCGGCTGAAATCCCAACAGACTACCAATAGAGTTTGCTTGTGTAAAGTCAATTTCGTATTTTGATCTTATCTCGCATTTCATTGTGTTATTGTTTGCTCGCAGTCGAAATAATTTTTCTTTTTCTTCATTTTTGTTAGTTGGCATAGCTTTCAGTATTGCATTATATATTTCATCAATTTCATAGACTCCGTACGGTATGTGGAGAAATGTGGGAGCTGCTTTCGGTGAAGTCCTATAACAGAAACCATTGTTCGTCTCGTCTATATTAAATATAGAGTTGTATGAATAAAATCCGGTTAATCCCAGACCATATCGACTGCCTATATCTAGTTCAATCGGTGGATAAAACTCTGCACTGAGCACGCTTGAGCGGCTTGATAAAGTGAAAGTGTGTGACATGACTGACGTTTTTTGGAGATTGTTGCATGTCTTTATTGCGATTTGCAGCAATAGTCGTGGATTAATCTTCTTTTTTTGGGCGGTGATGGAGATATACTCACATCATTTTTTGACGCCACGTTCACCTCGTCCACTTTACAGTAGCAGCAAAATATTTTTCGAGGCGATGGACCATCGTTAACATCAATATTATTTTCGTCTTGATTAGAATAGTGTTCTTGACAGTACTGATATTTTAAAATATCAATGTCATCCTGAAGATGTTTGGGTAATTTATCCCACACTAATGCAATTTCATATGGGACACATGCAATTATTACTTCTTTAGGCATATCTGAAAGTTGCTGTTTACTCATCTTCAGCAAGCTGCGTAGTCTAGAGAAAGCAATCAACGAGTGGCCCATCCGTTTAATTGCTTCTCGATCCATTGATGGGGTCACACATGCCATTTGAAGAGTTTTATTTAACTTTTGAAGAAAGAAACTTTAAGCACAAATGGCCACACCACACTGTGTTGAAATTTTGTTGGCGCTCATAATTATAGTAGATTTTATCCGTAAACCTTGAACCGTTGCGCAAGTACAGGACTAATTCTCTTGGTGGGGGCAAATCTCCAAAACTATCGAAATATGTGACCAAACTACCTCGTTTTTTATATGCCACCCAATGCGTTCCCGGACCATCTATAGTATCCAAATTTATGATGGCGGATTCATTACGATGCGGTCCGGAATTTGGTAAAGTGTCGCGCATAAATATACCTCGAAAATGGGGCACCTTCATCTTCTCAACATAATATTTGAGATCGATGTTGGTGAGAGGTTTTCGAGGTAGGGTGTCTAGTAGTTTTTTGAACTTTGTGATTTTAGATAGAGACCCAGTCCTTTACGATATGGTTTCAAATAAAGCCCTTTACCACTTTTCCCTATAGCAATTGCCTCCATATGTCTATTATGGCGGCTTTTTTCTGCCAATTCTTCTCTGCTAGTTTTCACATCATTTACAGCTTTAGCTATACCAGCTGCAGATCCTGCCAAGCTACCTAACGCCGATAAACCCGCAAAAATAGGTATTAAAGGTAGAATTCCACCAACTTTCGGAATCGGTATTATGCGAGGCGTACGAATATTTCGTTTTCCACCAACTGATCTCATGTGTCGCCGTGCAGCTTGAAGCGCTATTTGCATAACTTTTCTAGTATCCTTAGCTACAGATCGCTTACCACCAGTTTTACGCAGATCATCACGAACCTTGCGTACTATCCCAGCACCAAAGGCTACCTTTCTAACGTTCTTCCTGTTTTTATTCTTCTTTTTAATTATATTTTTTCTTTTTGTACTACGAGATTTTGTTGATCTACATCCCATTCCAAGACGCTGTTTTCCCTTCATTATAGTCGTAACCAACCACGCGGCAGCCTTTTCTTTTAAACTTGCTTCTTTGGATTTAACTCGATTCCACGCAGCTTGTTCAAGTTGATAGTCTGCTCTATGTCGAGCTGATAAATCGCCCGAGTTTTGGTCGTATGCAATATCGTGCTGCTTGCATGCAGCGTCGAGCTTGTTTATACCTGGATCGCCTCGCGCTAATCTTTTTTTTAATTTGGTGCCTGGACCACAATACTGGTAACCACCGGGTAAATGCAGTTCAAATGGAAGCTTATTTATTAGGGAATTTACTACCCCCTTACCGACCTTTAAAAAACGGCGGTTCTTACTTGTGCGCTGCTTGACTGACAACATTTAAATAACAATTGTAATGCATAGATCTATTTATATAGTCTTCAACCGTGGTACAATGCGTATTGTAAAGCAGAGACAGAAGTTTCCTATAGACAATTTAGACGAAAAAGTAGGATGTGGATTACAAATCGAATCGCGCCATGGGTCACTACTTCCGTCAACTGTTCGTGGACTTCTAATTGGTCCAAGTAATTGTGGCAAGACGAACTTAATGATATCTCTAATTACTCACCCCCTTGGATTACGTTTCGCAAATATATACCTATATTCAAAGTCTTTAAATCAACCCAAGTATGAGTACTTGCGCAACATATTAACACCAGTTAAGGGATTGGGGTTTTACACCTTTAATAATAATGCGGAAATAGTGCAACCATCTGAAGCCAAGCCTGATTCTATATTTATATTCGATGATGTTATATGTGAAAAGCAAGACATAATTCGCACCTTTTTCTCAATGGGTCGCCATAGAAATGTAGACTGTTTTTATTTGGCACAAACATATTCTCGCATACCTAAGCAACTTGTTAGGGACAACGCTAATTTTATAGCGATGTTCAGACAGGATGATATGAACTTACATCACATTTTCTCCGACCATGTCTCACCAGACATATCTTTTAAGCAATTTCAAGAAATGTGTGTAGAGTGTTGGAAAGACAAATATGGGTTTCTTGTAATTGATAAGGATAGAGAGGTGAATGAGGGTAGATACAGGAAAGGACTTGATAGTTTCATATATCCGTAAAGTATTAGAATTAAAGATTCAATCGGCCTGTAGACAGCATCGAGATTACATCGGTGAGGTTAGACACTGGAAATGAAGATTAAACACAATAGCAATATCGATGGAGACATGGCAAGGGAAGTAAACCTCAAACGACAACTAGTTGAAGCTACTGATTCTGTGCGTAAAAAATTTAATTCACTGAAGCGTAGAAATGTTGAGAGTCAATTAGCACTTGAAAAGGTTTATGAACCCATAACAAAACCTTTAAAAGTAATATCTGCCTCACAGGTAAAATCACATAACCAGGCGCCGCCAACACCGACACAAAAATCAACGCAATCTCAAGGCAGTGCAAAAGCTAGTACCAGTACGCTTAACGCGACATCTGAAGGTAGCAGTGAAGATGGGGAGAATAGTGCAACTGAAGCATATTATATGGAAACACCACCAAGATCGTCATTAATGAGTACCCCAGGTTCAGAAAGATCCGTTGGTAGTGCAGAAAAGAAATGTGACGTGATCAAACAACATTTAGATAATTTAAAGTCCGGTCACTATAAATATGACACTGTATACGGTGTACGTCTAGATCCCCATACAGGCAAACTACGAATGGGTAACGCCGAGGTGCGCTTTTCTAATGGGGACATTACATTGTGGTATGGTACTAAGGCATTGGGAACGTATCCTGGCAGTCCTAAGTTGTATGATGTAATATTTATGAAGTATCCGTCAATACTACGCAGTGATGAAGTATCTATTGGTGACGAAGAGTATCAAATATATGGTGAAATATTAAAAAAGACAAGAGCGGCATATAAGAATTATGATGCAAAAAATGGTTTGAATAAAACTAAATGGAGGAAATTCAGTGATATTATAAAACCACTAACATCTTCTACAATAGTGACGAGATCGAGAACCGGTTTGGGTTTTCCACAAATGCCACTTCAGAAAATATACAATAGTAGAGGTGTCGATTATGTTTATTGGAATAAGCCAAAAGAGCTGGTAGATCGTCTACGTCTGCTGTATAGCTCAAAAATGGCAGGTAACAGTGGTGTTAATAATGAAATAATTAGTTTGTTGGAGGAAATGAGAGAAGAAAAAATAATCTATTAACAAAATTATAATGGGGAAGTATAATATACTGTGAAATGCTTAAATCAGATCAGATGTAATTAGAAATGCTACCTGGTCACAACACAATTGATAAATTTGGACGCAGAAGAGGCGGCGCTAATAAATCATTAGTCGTGCGCGGTCCACCAGGTCTTGGCTTTAAGCTCACTGCAGATAATCACTTCGATATTCAGAATAAACGTTTAAAGAACATTGGAGAACCGGTGGATAGTCAGGATGGTGTAACACGTAACTATGTTGAAGAGCGACTTACTACCTTCTTTGCAGACATCCGCAAGGCTATGGATGAGGCCACTAACTTAATTATTACGGCAATGGAAAAGTACGTTAATGGTCAAGTTTTGTTAGCTGTTGCTACTGCAAAAACTTATGTAAATGAGGAAATTCCGAAAAAAATTGATAAAGGAAATGTACGGGTTGTTGCAGAGATGAAAAAGTATATTAATGAACAAATACGAGCGGATATTGATAAGGAACATAAAACAGTGGAAAATTCAATTTCTCAGCAAGCTAGAGAGCTTCAGAAAATAATTGACAAAATTAATAAATTAGAAGAATTAACTTATTAGAAATTAGTCTATCGGCAAACATGTAACAGCTTAGTGTATTCTCTGCACACCCATTGGATCCAGTAAGTTAACATGGAAATTAGTGCTACAAAGAAGGCCGTTGTGCAGGAACTGCACAGGTTACCCCGAAAAAATTTTCGTAGAAGAAGAACAATTATCAAGGGCTATGGCGATTTATGGCAAATGGATTTGGCTGAAATGCAGCCATTTGCGAACCTTAATAAAGGTTATCGATATATCCTCGTAGTGATCGACTGCTATTCGAAATATGTGTGGACAAGACCCTTAAGAAATAAAACGGGTATAGAAATTACGAAGGGTATGAGGAGCATTTTGCAAAAATCGAACTACTCACCTAAGAATCTTCAAAGCGACCAGGGTACGGAATTTTACAATAAAAACTTTTCCACTTTAATGAAAAAGTATGCCATTAATCATTACTCTACATATAGTACAAAAAAAGCTGCAATTGTGGAGAGAGTGATACGAACATTAAAAAATTGGTTATATAAAGAATTCTCAGCCAGAGGTAAATACAAATGGTTCGATATTCTATCCAACATTACAAACAAGTACAACAATAAAACACATCGAACTATTGGCATGAAACCTGCTGATGTTAAGCCAACCACACGTTTGGATGCATATAATCACATTAGGATTGCTTTAAAACCCAAGTTTCATATTGGTGATGTAGTTCGAATAAGTGCATACAAAGGCATATTTGAAAAAGGTTTTACAGTTAATTATTCAACCGAACTTTTCAAAATTGTCAAAATAAACATAACTAACCCAACAACTTACCAGCTTGAAGATATGTATGGACAACCAATTAAAGGATGTTTTTATGAAATGGAGTTACAAAAAACTAAATATCCCGATATATATCTAGTAGAGAAAGTTTTAAGAAGAAAAGGAAACAAAATATTTGTCAAATGGCTTGGACTTTCCAAAGAACACAATTCTTGGATTGACAAATTGGATGTTGTATAATTTATTAAACTTTAAATAATGTAAAATATGCATAATCATGTTATTTACTTATGTATCAGTAATACAGAAATAAAAATATGTATACTACACTAATGTGCTTTATTTAAATGTTTAATATTCATTATTGAAATATATTTTATTTGGAACAACAATAATACAATAACGATCAAACACCCTAATTAAATCCCTACCTCAAAAACTGAATTTCTTGATTACACACCCAGCATTTTCTATTGTGACCCGCTGAGGGAAGTGAGGGTAAATCCACTTACAGCCTCATGTACTCTTGTTTATCTTGTTGATGACTGATACTTTAACAAATCGTCTGTAAGAACCTTACTACCCTACTCTTGTTAATGTAGGGTTTGTTGGAGTGGGGTGCGTTAATATAAGAAACTCCTCGTCTCTTGAACCTCAGTAAAACTGCAAAGCTTGTGAAAACAAATGGCTTCCCAAGACAATGCAGTTAGTTCCAGCGATTCCACAGAGTCAACAACACCTTTTTGGGAATACGATGTGATGTTGGGGCTATCATATAACGGACAGGGCCCAGATAGTAGCAATTGGGTGGTACAAACGCACTATCTAGAAGATCTGGAACACGAAGAGGGTCCAGATAGTAGCGATTGGTGGGGGACATTACCACCAATGGATGCAGAGCCGCCGAATGGCCCATCCATGGAAGTGGAGCCACCAAGCAGACCCTCTTCTCCATCAGCTTGGTCGCTGGAGACGGAGTTGATGAGTGCCAGTGACTCGGATTACGAGACTGATGAAGATTCTCCCGAAGAGGAAGAACTGGGCGAATTTGTGTTATAAATTATTTACTATATTAGAGTTGTAAGTAAATAAATATATAGATTAGTTCTTAGGTTATTTCTCTTGTACATAATTTATATAAATGTTTTTTTTTATTTGCAAATAAATATATCTATTTATGAAAATGTTTATTTTTTTTTTACTTTCTATTTTAAGTGTAAAATAAAGTGGATGAGAAACTAGTATACTTCTCTTCATTTGAGTTTCTGCATTTAATATGTAACTCTGTAACAAGGAAAAATTTTGGGAAGGGGTGGTGAAGGGAGGGGTGAATGACTACAGTAACAAGAAAATACATATTTTAAAAATTAATTTATTGACAATTTTAATTATTTTACACACATTAATAATAAATGAATAGATAAAGTAATGATACTCACAACTAAATAGATTTTGTTGGGTTTTTTATTTTTCTATGGTCATTAATTTTTTTCTCTTTTATTATTTTTTTAATATTTAAAAAAAGACATTTTCACACACTGATATTGCTTACAATTAAACAGATATAAGAACTTACACTAATGATGCTTATAACTAAACAGATTTCTTTTGACAAAATTATATATAATTTTTATAAAAGATGTACCACTATCTAATAAAAAAAAAATAAACCTAATAATTACTACATGTACAATTTTTTTTTTATAGAATTATAAAATATAACCTCTCTGCCTTTATTTATATGTTCTGGCCAAGAACTTTTAATTTATTGTCAAGACCTTCCAGCTCTCGACGGGACTTAGCCGCAGCGTTGCGGCGATTATTGACGCCCTCCATTATATGTTGGGCATCAATCCTCTCTGCATTTGCGCTAATGATAATTTGTTCCCTTTCTAAACTTAATCGTGTAATTTGAGATTGCAACCCCTCAATTTCCAAGTTTAAATTTTCAGCTTGCTGAAGCCGCTCTTCGACGTTGGCTTCCTGTGCCTTAGCCTGCTGTTGCAACAAATCATCATTAGCGCACGCCGCTACATCTTCATCGTACTTTTGTTTTTTTTGTGCCCTTAAATCTTTGAGATTTTTAAAGGCACTTCTAAACAAATGCCGGTCCGCCACCTGCGAAAGAAAATCACAATCCGAATCAGAATCTAAGGGATTCTGAATAGGTGGAACTGGTGAAAGGATATTTAATAATGCTCCAATTTGAATATCATCCAGTTCTGCGATTTCCTCCACAGGTTCGAGCTGTGGTACCACCCCGAACATTATGTCAGAATGTGTAGAATTCTGACTTGGTGCTCGGAGTGGTGATGGCGCCGATGCGTTAGAAGTGCCAGCTTCTTCTAACGCGTCGTTGCCACCTGAGGATGGTTGTGGCGGCACCGCATTAGAACAGCTTGGTTGTTCTAATGCGGCGTCGTCAAATCTACCGCCTAAAACCGGACTATTGGCCACGTCGCGATTTACCTCACCATTAAGGCTCATTAATCTACCCTTTCCTCCTACACCTCTGCCTACAGTTTTTATCGCAGGCCTAGGAGGATCATTGATGATAGGGATTAACGGTTCGGGTACATTTGTATTTAAAGCAACCATATTGTATTGAATAATATTACGTGAAGCGTCGGAAAAGTCCGGTGTTAGTGGAGTAGCCACCTTTCTTTGACCACGCCCTGATGCCGATGACAACGACTTTGTGTTGGGGTTTGCACCACGTCGACCCCTGCCCCTACCACCCCCCGATGCCGTCGATGATGACTTTGTTTTACGGCTATTAGATTTCTCTACTTTATTATTTTTTGCATTAACTTTAGGCTTAACAACAAAGTCATTATCGGAGTCATCGTTATGAATAGCACCCCTTTTGGGCTTTTTGATTTCTGACGGTTTCACAAAGTCGTCCTCAGAGTCATCACTAGTAATCAACGATATAGATGCACAAGAGGGTTGGAAGGTAACGCGACGCCCATCCTGACTCCTCGATGCAGAAGCTGTCCTTTTAGATGCTTTCACTTTTGCATCTAAACGAATAAGCTCCTCGGCATCGAGGAAATCGTTTTCATGATCCTGTAAATCTGCGACTTCAATGCTATCAGAATGAATTCCTCTAGCATCGTCGTCGGAGATATGGATTACAGGATGAATGTCCGCGTCAGGTTGGTTTACAGCGTGCCTCTGTTGACTGCCATGAACTGACCAATGAATACCAGTGCTAGTACTAGCGCTATAGGTTGCATTAGGTGTGGCTTTTGAAGATGATGCATTTGGAGCCGGGATTCTAATGTCGGAAATTATATTTATCCCCAATCCCGGCCTACCTGCTATACTATAAGTCGGGCCCATACTTCCAGCACCAGGTCCTAGGGGTGTCGGACCTGTGACGCTACCACTTGGTGTCGGTACATTATTTTTAGAAGCCCCGGCCACAATGAATTGTGCCGCCGGAGCCGCAGCATATATTACATTTGTCGACGTAGTTACCGAAGCACCTACTGTGGTAGCAGGGCCCGATACGAAGTTTGTTAAGAATGCCACACCCTGTAGCATCCTCTGAGCATTACTAGCCTCAGACTCATTGATCTTTTTACAGCTACCACCAGAAACAGTATTTCTCACCATCATGAGATAAATTATCGGAATTGAAACAAATAAATGTACTTACAATTTAAAATTTCAAGTGAAACTTGGCACAGAACACAACAACACAGATCACACAATTGAACCAGTCAATAGTTGAAGGCAAAGAGAACTTTGGAAGCGTGCAGAAAGTATAAATACACCACGCTCGCCCCTCCATTTTCACCACTCTTAGAGTAGGGGAAATTGTGTTTCCTGCTCATTGGTTGAAATGTATCACACCACCAAGCCAAGTGCCGCGTCATCGTAAGTCAAGCACCACGCTGGCTATAATTTACTTTCAAACAGGAATTCCGGTGTAAAGTATAATAACAACACATAATTATTTTACGAATACTTTATTACAATAATAGTTACAGAAATTAAAACAGGGTTCCCATTTATTTTTAATTACATATAAGTACACACACATTATATAATTTCAATTACATGTTAAATGTGAAATTAACTTATGATGTTTTTTTTACATACATAAAGGTAACAACTTATAACACTTTGGAACTGAACGTTAAATAAATACGATTTAATGTTAAATTACTTGCCTAACAAAACTTAGTTTACAATATCTCTATGAAAAAATACATATACAAACCTAATTTAAAATATTCTGGACCTTCACGTTAAACGAACGTTCGTCTTTTAATCACATTACTGGCTTAACTCCGCTATTGCCGCAAGTAATTCATCCATCTTGTTTATTTCAACAGAACTACTTTGGACATCATTAATAGCAGCCATTAACCACCGAACATTTTGTTCCTGCTCAGTTTGAAAAAATTGTATGTCAGAGTGACCCCACGGTAATGTCTTTGCTGTGTTGGGAATCACAAAGCGCTTATCATCACGATGAGACAAAGCCACTTTGTTCTTTACTTCGGTAAAGATATCATGCAATTGACTTTTAAATGTATTCATTTTTCTGAATATTAAGCCACCCTGTTCAACGATTTGTCTGTAGTCATCTATTGACAACTCTTTTTGAATAACGGATCTCTTCACACCTTTTGCTTTTTTTAGCTCATTATCCACTGATTGCACGCAATAAGCTTTTGCTCCAGTGCCATAAAAACTAATTATTGGATCCGCAGGGAACTCATCTTTAAAATTGCCTAAAATTGGCGGACCTTTAGGTACATTAAATGTATTACCATGCTGATAATTCGAAGTATCAAATTTGTCATGGTTATCTATCATAAAATCATAAAAATTTTCTGTTAAAATTTTAATAATCAGACTATCAGTATCAGTATACAATAATGAAGCCTTATCACCAAACTCTCTTTTAATTACATTATAAAAAAAACTGTACAGCACCGTTTTAGACAATTCCAAGACGCAGAAACCAACAAAAATTGGTTTGCTGTATTCTATCTTTTGTTTGCCCATATGGATTGCTACAAAATCTTCAGTGAATATCGAACATGTTTTAAAATTTGGACGAGCTATTAATGCATTTGCACCCATACTGCGTCTAATACTCTCCCAATGAGTAACCAACTTTATATCTGTTCTGTTTTCCACATTTTCCATCGTCTTGCCAAATGCCGCGTTATTCATTAATTTATATTGATCTTTTTCAAATTTATTTGTCGCTTTATTTCTCATCTCGGTGTTTAAGTCGATATATTTCTTTAACCACCTAGATTGATCAAATTTAAGAACTCTATGTATTTTCGTAACCACCAACCCGTTATTAATAGCCTGCTTTAAATTTACGTAGTGCACCACATAGTTTTTTTTATCATTCAAATTTGGTATTAACTTTGTTAATTTTAATTTTGATTCGGGGGGCACAATATTTTCAACTAAAAAGGGAAGGTCTGAGTGCAAATCGTGTAAGTGCTCTGGATAATGAATGTCCACTTCAAAGACGTACCCGTGGGGGTTGTTATCCGAGATATCCATAATTTCCAAATCACCGATTTCCCTCTCAGACAGCCACGTAAATCCACCCGTGGGCAACATCTGTGACATACTATGTCCGTATAAATTCGTGGCGTCTAGATATGTGATATATGATGATGGCTCATTGGGATCGTAATCAGGCAGAAACTTATTATTTGCTATGTGTTTTCTTTCTGAACACTGACTTACTCCACCCCTTATGCCCCTTTTAAAGAAATGAATCATATCGATATCTGTTAACAACTCTAACTCTATTCCGGTTAATTTTAACATTGCGTCCCATGATAGTCCCGGCGCTGTATAATACTGGGCAGGATCCAGTTTATACTTGTCTAAAGAAATTCTCCTAAAATTTTCAAACACATCGCATAGAAGAAGCACGTCTGATTTCAAATAAATATCTGAATAATCGCCAAGACTACGACACTCAAACAATCTCCAAACATCCCTAGCCCGCAAATAATCTGCATCTGATATGGGCTCTTTATTTAAATTATCATAGAAGTTCTCTTTAGATGGTAATTCAGTTCCATTTAATTTCTCTAAACTATCCATAAAGCTATATGGAAATACCCCCTTCTGTCTCATTAATTTAAATTTATCATTATCACTATAAAAACTACGCGTTGTTCTCAACTGATCGTCATCTAAATTCGCACCTAAATTTTGTAATGAAGCCGACAAAAATTTAAAACTATCGATAAATCGTAACTGTAAATATTTCTTCTTCGTAACCCCCTTCTTATCAACATAATCATGCATATAAAGGTGTTTCGTAAAGGATATATATTTTTCTTTATTTTGTGCTATAACATCAACCTTATCCTTGTATTTGCACAACTCTTTGATGAATAGGTGACTATCGTATCCGCTCATATTGTGAAATATAATAGGTATGAAATTGGGTAACTTGTAATTTAAGTTACAGACAGAATGTGCAGCACCGAATCTTACTTTACCCGTTAAGTGACAATGGTCCCGAACTTTAACATCCTCTCCCTCGAAAAGCCCCCCACATATACCGCACACGGTCGCATTCTGAAAGTCTTCGTTTTCTTGCGCTGTGAGTTCAACCATTGGGACTATATTTTTCATATGTGTATTATATATATTCCTTAAGTCCGCCTCTATATGCGCTACAAAAACTTGAGCTGCATCACATCCCCGATACAAATTAAACTTAGATAGAGAATTGTCAAAGGAGCACTTAATGTAATATGCGAAAGAGTAAGGCTCATGTTTAAAGGTCTTATTCGTGAAAGAGCGTTCGGGGTTTGGCTCACACGTATTGATTGGTTTCAAAATAGACTCAAAGTCAGCATATACTACGAATGGTACTCGCATTTGTTTCTCGATGTTTTCAAATTTTAATATGTTCTCAGCAATTTCTTTCCCAAATTTATTAATTCGATATTTCGTTGTGGGTGTTGTAGCGTAAATATGATTACAGTCATTTCGCTGGTGTTGAAGTAAGTGACGTTCATTATTAAAGTACAGTAAGCAACCGTCACAAAAGTGTTTCTTATGATCGCTACCGGAAACTTGGGTGGAAACTAACTTAGATAAATCCTTTATCCAACAATAGTGACTATTAGCACAGTCGTTGTTACAGCGGTGATTCTCATCCCCAACACATTCATTCGAAATTAGCAATAAATTTACGTGAGTATACAATTTTCTGCCCGAGTAACGTAAAGGTCCAACAACTTCATACTTAATCCTATTATTTTCAAATGTCTCTTCTAAACCGTACACGTTAATAGAAATGTTATTCATTTCCTCAAATTTCGATATATCTCGTAATTTTATCGGAAAATTCATACCTGTTACATTTAATACTCTCGAATAATGTGGATATGATGTTGTGTACGATACCTGGCGATTTGCGGGATATAATGCTGACGTCACAGCCCAAGCAAAGCAACATTGATCTTGATTCTGTACATTCACCACCGCCTTCTTATTTTCGATGTATTTCGGTAATTTTATGTATGATGAACCACTCAAAGGACTGTACTTGTTAACATTAATTTCAACAAAAGCAATTCGTTGGAGAGCCCAACCTAAAAATAGATAATGATTAGTCATTATTTTTTTAATTTAATAAATATTAACATACCTGATTCACGCTCTTGAAACTCAGTACTTTGCATAACCATAGAACCCACAAAACTATCCAAAGCATCATTTAAATTCATGGATTCATCCAAAATGCTATTGGAGGTATTAAATGATTTCATTTCAGTTAGATCTTGAGCCGGTAAAATGTACTTGGCGAATGTTTCCATATTTACTTTCACTGTTTTATGGATTCTCAACACTTCTTCCAACAGATTTAGAATCTTTGGTCTGATTTCATTGAAAAACATTGTGTAATCTAGATAATTATTTTCACAATGCACTCGATATGTTATGATTCTGTTCTTAAAAGCCGTTTGGACAATAGCTACACCATCTACCATAGGGGCACATGAATTTGTCCTATGTTGCAGTGTTCTTCTATGTGATTTCATCTGAGCTGCTGTTAGAGTCACATTACAGCAATCACATGTTTGCATATTAGTAGAGGATGTTGAAGGAGTTGAATCGATTCTGGGCCGCTTGGCGAAAGGTCCATCATTCCCACACGATTGTCTTTCATGACGACGTAAATTGTCGACACGCGTAAAACTTTTACCACAAGACGTACACGAATGCATAATAATATTTACTATAGGAGCCTAGCCTATTCAATGATCAAATGTTAACTCCTCTTTTGCCTTTATACGGATAGGGTTACCCCCACTCCCGTGAATAAGATTACAGCGTCACAGCATTATGTTCTACTTACCACACAAATTACCCCCTTCCACAACAATAATTACGCTAAGTACTCTCGTTATGCAATTGCTCTTATTACCCCCCTCCACCACAATTACAGTAAGTACTCTCGTTATGCAATTACACTTATTACCCCCTCCACCACAATAATTACAGTAAGTACTCTCGTTATGCAATTGCTCTTATTACCCCCCTCCACCACAATAATTACAGTAAGTACTCTCGTTATGCAATTACTTTTATTACCCCCCTCCACTGCAATAATTGCAGTAAGTACTCTAGTTACGCAATTACTGGTATTATCCCCTCCACCACAATAATTGCAGTAAGTACTCTAGTTACGCAATTACTCTCATTACCCCCCTCCATCATAATAATTACAGTAAGTACTTTCGTTATGCAATTACTCTTATTACTCCCCTCCACTGCAATAATTGCAGTAAGTACTCTAGTTACGCAATTACTGTTATTACCCCCTCCACCACAACAATTACAGTAAGTACTCTCGTTATGCAATTACACTAAGTACTCTCGTTATGCAATTACTGTTATTACCCCCCTCCACCACAATAATTAGAGTAAGTGCTCTCGTTATGCAATTACTGTTATTACCCCCCTCCACTGCAATAATTACAGTAAGTACTCTCGTTATGCAATTACTCTTATTACCCCCCTCCACTACAATAATTGCAGTAAGTACTCTAGTTACGCAATTACTGTTATTACCCCCTCCACCACAACAATTACAGTAAGTACTCTCGTTATGCAATTACACTAAGTACTCCCGTTATGCAATTACTGTTATTACCCCCCTCCACCACAATAATTAGAGTAAGTGCTCTCGTTATGCAATTACTGTTATTACCCCCCTCCACTGCAATAATTACAGTAAGTACTCTCGTTATGCAATTACTCTTATTACCCCCCTCCACTGCAATAATTACAGTAAGTACGCTCGTTATGCAATTACCGTTATTACCCCCCTCCACCACAATAATTATAGTAAGTACTCTAATTATGCAATTACACTAAGTACTCTCATTATTACCCCCACCACCACAATAATTATAGTAAGTACTCTAATTATGCAATTACACTAGCGTAATTACACATATGCAATTACACTAGCGTAATTACACATATGCAATTACTCTTATGACCACCCACCATGCATTGCTCCTCCACCACCAGTGTATGTAACGTCCTAATTATCCCCTACTACCTTTGCAGTTAACACAGCAATTACCACATTAATTGCCCCCCACCACTCAAATTATCCCCCACCACTCTAATTACCCCCACCACTCAAATTATCCCCCACCACTGTAATTACCTCCCACCACTCTAATTACCCCCCACCACTCTAATTACCCCCCACCACTCTAAGTACCCCCCACCACTCTAATTACCCCCACCACTCTAATTACCCCCACCACTCTAATTACCCCCACCACTCTAATTACCCCCCACCCTACCACCCACAGGCCCCGCCCACCTATGACGTCACGGAAAGTGGTGGGGGGAGGTCCAGCTCCGGTATAAACACTCTACTTATAATGCCAATTTAAAAAAATTCTGTCTATCGGTCTGTCTATTTTATAACTCGACTATAGCCTTTCTTGAAACTTGTCAGCTATTCTGGAACTTAAGGGCTAAGTCAAAAGGTGCCAAATACGTTTAATTATTTTGAAAACATCAATACTAAGTGGCTTGTAAAAAACAACTTTCTTGTAGAATTTAAGTTAACAAGCCTCCACTATATGTGTGTAATCACAGTACCTTGATTTATTGAAACGAAGTACACTGTATATTTTTTAAATTAATTACAGGTTCGAGTTTTTTAGTTTAATACATTTCTAGTTTAAACATGCTCTAAGTTAAAATATCATTGTAATTATTTATTTAGAGATTAAAGAAGAAGCAAATGGATGTACTGAAATATTCGTGTAAGTATATCGGAAGACTTACTATTTCTTTTTAAACCAAGTTTCGAAACTCTGCCAATTTTTAACCAAATATCCTTTCACCAGCGAGCAGCCAGTGGAGCACGGACTAGAGTACAATAATAGCTTACTTTGGGGAATTCATCTGAGTCAGCAGGACTTTGATACGCATGTAATTGGCCGTCAGGAGGTTCGATAAACAACGACCTCTCTCAACTCACCGTGAATTAAACACGCCCTAGAGGACCTAGCTTCGGCCGAAAATCTACCTGATGCCCTGAAAGCCTACGAGAACACCGGGAATTATATTGCTCAACACCATTCAGTTACAGGTGAAGGAGATAAGAATTGTTTGTAGTTAAATTTTACAACTACAAGTGTTTTTACATACGCTTTTGTTTCAAATACAGGAGTGCTTGAATTTTCTTGTAATTCCGGTGATTAGAAACAAATATTTTCCATATACCGGCCACCGGGTTGACTTAAAAAAATGGACTGTAATTGTTTATATTTATGCTTAACTTATATTTATTTTCAGCCACAGATAATAACTGTGTATTAAGACGATCCATACAAGAACTCCCAAGCAACAATTGTATTTTTCAAAATATCTTAAAAACTTATTTCCAAAAAATACTTTGGAATGAGAGAGTATCTGAAGAGTATTATAAAACCATACTTGGTTTAGAATAGGCACTATATCAAAACTTAAAATACACACACAAATGCATTGAGTGGACTTTTTGTATTTAATGAAATAAAAATAAATGCGCAAATAAATCTATTCATGCACTGTGGGCAGCTATAGTTTTATAGAAGTTATGGAATGGACAATTGGCGACTAAGAAGAACAGTTCAGAAAAACAGTTAAAAATGGTCTACTTGTAATGGATTGATGGGACTAGTGGGCTAAAACTTTCAACGACGCTAAGTTTACTATAAAACATATATTAAGTACTTTTTAAAAATTCGCGCTCCCTAAAAGCATAATTTTAAAAAAACATATAGATAATATTTTTTTTCTGACTTAAAAAGTAAAAAGAGCTTTAGCAGCTGCCCATAATATGATTTAGTAGATGTGAATTGTTTTTATAAAACATTTCTATTAGATACAAAGATACATTTTTTTGTTCAATCTGGGACATTCCCAATATAGCTGGCTGTTATATTCCTCGACGGCTGGAA
Organism: Stenurella melanura; assembly: GCA_963583905.1. Classification (NCBI taxonomy): domain Eukaryota; kingdom Metazoa; phylum Arthropoda; class Insecta; order Coleoptera; family Cerambycidae; genus Stenurella; species Stenurella melanura. Next base: position 68,911,012 of record OY757310.1, read on the forward strand.
ATAAAATGGTGGCTGTATGTAAAAACCCTATAAGCTGTGAATAATTCTATTTCAAATCTGTTTTGTCTTAAAATGCCTATTACATTACCAATTGCTCTTTAAGCATGTCAATTAATTCTTGCAAAAGTATATTTTAAGCTTCATTGGTCTTAATATATTTCTTAAAACTTGTAAGCTTACCTTATAACCAATTTTAAACCATTTGAGCACATATCACAACCGCAAAATCTATAGAACTTATGGCGCTCGGATAATATAACCTAAAAAGTCAATTTTCCGAGACAGAAACAAAATTTCGACGAATATGTATATATTATCACAGTTTTAAAAACAACCTATTTTTTGAAACATTGTACTCTGGACAAATGTAATCCAAATCCTTGTATGTTTAAGTCTGATTTAGTACAGATGTTCGCTTGCTTCATTAAAACTCTAGAAAGCAGTTGAGTTGGTTTTATGAAGGTTCGACCTGAGACTCAGTGATTTCAAAGCATATTAGATTTATAACCCAGCATTAACAACCACCTCAAATTAATTTCATAAAGCAATGATAAAACCACAGCATTTACTTAGTCTCTATAAAAGTTGATCCTTCTATCTTGAACCTAACAGTTATAAAGTTTTATTGCAGGCTTAACAAATAACTCTTTAAGACAAAACTATCTTTAAATGCATTTGGCATTTAATAAATCTGGCATAAATCAGTGGTTTATGAGGTAGTCATTATAAAACACTGATAAAACCTAAATAAATCTAAAAGCATTTAAATTGTTACTTGGGCTAGAACCTGGCAAAGCTTGGCGGAGAGTATCACCTATGAGACACTTATGATTGACACCATTGGCCATTGACACCATTGACACCATTGATTATGTAATTACCAATATAGAAAAGAGTAACTGCACAATTATTGATCCACTTATATCCGACCATAAAGCTCAAATATTCTCGTGTGAGATGGGATCAAAAACCTAGATAGAAACAAGCTGACAAAAATCCGTAGAAATTTTTCTGAGCAGAACATGTCAAATTTTGAATATGCATATTCTAGTAAATTACCATGCAGAAAGAATTATTATGATATAAATGATTGTTATAGTGAATTTGCAGAGCACTTCGAATGGTGTTTAAATCTAACATGCCCTAAAAGAGAGATAAAAATTACAAACAAAAAACAAAACAAAACAAATCCTAAGGTAAATCAAGAAATTTCTAATTTAAATTTTTTGTACTATATAACAAAAGAATCAGGTAACCCAGAACTCATGAAGTCATTCAAAAATCATAAGAAAACCATTAATAATAAAATAGCAGAAATACATATTCAAGATAACACAAAAGATATACAAAATTCTGATAATAAAAACAAATCTCTATGGACAATTGTGAATAATAGACTAGGACGCAACACAAAAACTAAAAGTGAGATCAATATAAAGTTAAATGACAACATCATAAATAATAAACAAGAGGTATGTAATATTTTTGCAAATTACTTTACTACATATGTAGAAAGCAAATTAAAAGATCATTTCGGAGATAACTTAACAAACAATTGTACAGTATCAAATCAAGTAATGGCTAACTCTATATTTATAAATCCAGTTACTACCGAAGAAATCGTTAGTATAATAACAAATATGAAAAACAAATATTCTGTCGGAATAGATGAAATACGTATTCGGCTACTAAAATATTGTAAACACGCCATATCGAATACCATTGCAAATATTATTAATTTGTCGATACAACTAGGCCAATTTCCCAATGCACTAAAATTAGGCAAAGTTATTCCGCTACCTAAAAAAGATGATCCACTACTGACGCAAAATTCTAGGCCAATAATTTTACTCAGCTACATGTCAAAAATCGCTGCAAAAGCAATAGCCACCAGAATTTATAACTATCTGGAAACTAACATGCTGTTTACCAACTGTCAGTACGGATATAGAACAAACAGATCTACTGAATTAGCCAGTCTAGAGTTCAGTCAAAAAATTTACAATCACTTAGATAAGGGGAAAAAAGTAGCCGGACTCTTTTTTGATTTGACAGCTGCTTTCGATTGTGTTAACATAAAGTTTATGGAACCAAAATTAGAGACATTAGGTATTAGGGGCAACATTTTATATTGGCTGACGTCATACTTAGAAAACAGGAAAATTATCGTTTCATTGGATTCGCATACTTCTGATATATTCAACATAAATATAGGAGTAGGGCAGGGATCCATAATTGGACCATTGCTTTTTTTAATATTTGTAAATGACCTCCCTGCTTATGTCACTGAGGGAGAAATATTTATGTACGCAGATGATACATCAGTTATTATTAATGCAAGATGCATACAGGAATTAGAACAAAGAGCCAATGTTGTGATAAAGCAGTTTGAAGACTGGTGCCAAAAAAATTCTTTAATAATCAATATCAAGAAAACTGTCTTTATATAATTTTCAACTACCATATCTAGAACTCTACCCAGCATAAACTACGTAAGCACCAGCATAAGCACAAAATTTTTAGGAACCATAATAGACAGTACTCTAACTTTTAATCAACAAATTGACGGTCTGTGTGTTAAACTAGCAAAAAGCACATTTGCTCTTCTAAACCTCAAGAATGAACTTAACCGCCATGGTCTTTTAAACGCATATTACTCACTTGTGTATTCAGTCTTAAATTACAATATTATGGTATGGGGCCAATCAACCGATATAGGTAGAATTTTTGTAATGCAAAAACGAATAATTAGAATAATTTTTAACTTACAATTAAGACAGTCTTGTTGTGAAACTTTTAAAAAATATGAAATTCTAACGGTTCCCTGTATTTATATATTTAAATTGGCTTGTTTTGTGAATAAAAATTCCAACTTGTTTCATCTAAATAACGATGTACACAATTATAATACAAGAAGCGCCCGGGAAATTCACATTAACAATTATAATCTGAGTAAATTCAGAAAATCGCCCTATTGTGCAGGCAGTTTAATTTTTAACAAACTTCCAGTCCAAATAAAAATACAAGACAGGTTTCAACTATTCAGGAAGACATTAAAAAAGCTTCAGGCTAAACAATGCTTCTATAGCTTGGAAGAATTCTATAACTACAATGAAAGTTGATTCTTATGCTCTTGATTTCTCCTATTATTTACATTACGTCGGGTGTGTACTTAAATTCACGTAATAATTAATTGTTGGAAGCGGTTTTTCTATGTGTTGTTTTTACATTTTATGTCCATACGTGCTGTTCAATTTTATATACATATATATTTATTTGTATCACATTTATTTTTGTATCGTTTCTATGACAAAACCTACATTGTACTCTGTACTACTTATGGTGAATAAATGTTCTGTTCTGTTCTGTTCTTAATATAGTTGGTGAACTGAGAATTCTTTACAAAATATGCCAAAAAGACACGTGAAGCAAGAATCTGACCTGATGCTTGAAGAGACATTACATAAGAAGATAAATGTGTTCACGGACGCCAGGAGACGAGCTACTTCTAATCAGGAAATTTTGCAGAATCTTTTCTCGTAAGGAGAGTAAGAGTTAGTGTTAGTTGTTTAATGTTAAATAAAGGAAGGACCGACTGTCTTACATCCCCTTCAAATAATAATAACAGTAATAATTTATTAGTTCATTCGATCAAAAAATATGATACAGGTTAAGTCAGTAAGGAAAATTAATAAATAGATAGATAAACACAAAGAGAACAAAAAGAATGTAAGTATGCATACAAAATTTTAAAAGCACAAAGACAACAATAAATATATGATAGTATATAAACACAAAATAATATCGGCAGCTTTACAATATTAAATATAACATTAATGGAAATTCAGCCAATTTAATGATAAGAACAATCCTATTATAATTGGGATTAAAATAGGACCACAGTCAAGATTTCCTAAAAGTACAACACATGGAATAAAAAAATTACTACGCACGGAATAATGAAGGACTTACATTTTTTTTCCAATTCTTTTGTTTTGGGCTAAGCTCATTCAGCAAGTACATACATACAATATATCACCGAACATCATTTAAGTATTCATTTAATGAATAACAATTTTTATTCTAAAACATATCTTTAACGTGTGTTTTGTATTTTGTTAAATCGAGTCCTTTGAATGAATTTGGTAATTTATTGTACACCTTTATTGCCAAGTAGTATGGACTTTTTCGAACACGGATAATAATCTATGATTTGGAACCTCCAATATCAATTCATTCCTAGTATTATATGAATGGTTATTATTTAGAGTAGGTATATTCTGTAATTGAATTCTAGCATAAATTAGCAACTGTAAAATAAATATATATGGCAGACTTAATACATGTAATTCTTTCAAAATATCTCTACACACGTTCTTCTATTTGCCCCCACTATAAAACGTACTGCTCTTTTTGCAGCTTGAAAACGCGGACGCATTCTGGTCAGCTGCGCATAGTAGTCAATAACACTCTGATCTCTCGCAGTTGATTAATACAATAACATATTGGGGCGATCATTTTACTAACCGTATCAATATGAAATTTTACATGTTTGTCTTATTTAACAGTGCCATCATTTGATATAATTAAGTAGCTACAATTAAAATTAGTGTTTGCAGGATTAAATCCTATAAAAGAGGATTTCTTGTTATTCAAAATAAGCATATTGTCATTATACCACTCATGTACCCTTTGTATCATCAAATTCTGCATTGTCAATTTTGATGTAAGAAATACGTATAGACGTATCGTCTGCAAACATTATGGATTGAGCAAAATGAAAGTCATTTACATAAATTATGTATAATAAGGGCCCCAAACCCGATCCTTGAGGATCACCATGTGAACTGTCTAGAATATTAGATGAAAAATTGCTTACAATCTGAACCAATATAACGGTTTACCTCTAACGCTATACATTTGAAGCTTATTTAACAATCGCACATGCTATAGTAGGTAAAAAGCTTTACTAAGATCTAGAAATACACCAACACATTTTTCTATCATCTAAGTTGATATAAAGGGCATTCAGAAATTTAGTGATTGTGAAGAATGGTAATCCACTATGCAATTCTCGCCAAAAATCGCACACCTTCCACACTGATATATAAGTCACTAAAATGTTATATGCGATCGCTGCATATCCCTGGAACTTGCTATTTCCAAGTACTAACCGCGATAACGTTGTTCAGCTTTTGCAGATACAAGTCAAGTCAACACAGAATTCCGCTCGCTCGTGAGATAATGCAAAATGTCGATTTATTGTCTCGGATGTAGGTGTATAAAAAAAAGATATTTATGTATTCCTGTGAGAAAGTATTCTACTATATTGTTCCAAAGTCTTTAACTGAGTCGGCACTTTTGAATCAATAAACCAATAATAAATACAAAATGTGATTATGGCAGAAGATATATAGATACTTAGTTTTACTGTCACTTATACCGAGTAAATGTGTATGAAATCAATCCTTGATATTTTTAAAATCTTGCTCATACGTGCTGAGTATTTTTCATATCTCTTGGGTATTCTTAAGTGTTTTTTCGCAAGTGGCAATTATAGCAGATTGCTGATGCAGGTGTTAAATAAGATAGGTATGTCCAGAATTGTTCATTTTGAAACACCATGTTCAGCAGATTTGGATTTATCACTTACTTTCACTTTTTATCTGTAATTATTAATTCGTTTTAATGGACGTTTTTAAAATCTATTTTTCTAAAAAATGTTAAATAGAATCAGACACCTAATATTACTATCAACAAAAGCTGTTTACCGCTATTCAAACGTACAATCCAGTTTATTAAGGAAAATAAACTAGTTTGTTGTGTTGACAAAAATAAATAGTGCCTGGGCCAGCAATGAAATGGACTTCATGATTATAACCCTTTTAAAACCTATTCTGGGGGGTTCATTTTGACGAGTACCACAAATATTCATATCGCCCTATGTGGAAGCGGCGCTTTAACACTTACGCACCCCTCAAACACGTCATTTTTCAGCCTTTAGGGTTTGTGATAAGAACCCGTTTGTTTTTGATTTTAATGAGAAGATTATATATAAAAACCCCTATACGGAAGCTATTGTCTGACAAAAAAAGTGACGCGTTCGCCCAGTCCGACACCCGAAACATGTCAATTTTGAGCCTTATGGCTTCGTGACTATAACCCTTACCATTTTTGGCACAAAGTTTAAAAATTGAATGTAAAACATCGTGGTAAACTTTTTCGACAAAAAAAATGACGCGTTCGCCCAGTCCGACACCCGAATCCTGTCAATTTTGAGCCTTATGGTTTCGTGACTATAACCCTTACCATTTTTGGCACAATTTATAAAAATTGTATGTAAAACACCATGGTAAACTTGTCCGACAAAAAAAGTGACGCAAAATCTAGAAAAACTGGAAAAAAGACATTTTTTTATGCAAAAATGTTTTTTAATGCGTTTTATTATAATCTTTACTTTAAGATCATAGAAGGTTCTAAATTAACGATCAGTTTTTATTCAAATTATGAGAATTGATTAATCAATGTCCTAAAAGTACTCAGTTCAATTTTTGTAGCCCAAGCGTGTGTTTGATTTGAGTTATAATTATAATATTTTTACGTGTTTGACACGGTCTTAAATGGAATTTAACGGAGGGAAAAATCGAGATTTTTTCATGTTTAATTAAACATATCTTAGTAATTAGTGCTCAGTTTTCATTTTAATTTGATAAATGAGCAACGAATAAACAACTTTCTATGCGAAAAATTGTACTAGCATGTTTCTGAAGGTAGAAATCAAAGAATTTAGAATAATTTAGATGAATTAATATTCATTAATCAAATAATTATCTCTTTATATTTCGTTAACAAATTCAACTATTTGATAATAAGTACTTTTCAAGCTATATACTTGTACCGTAATTTATTTTTTGTATACTAATAAAATAATGACAATATAGCTTCTTCATGGGAATTTAAATTTCCGCGGCACGGAGTAAGTAAGATCTTATGTAAAATTTAATTACGAAACTTTTATCTCTTTTAAACTTTTCACTAAAACTAGAAAAAAATTGTCAAAAAGTCATTTTTTCGGAATTTTACACAAAATTAATCACCAAAAATTTAGCTAAACTTTTTCAGGCTGCAAATTCCTCAGTTACTGTTCTTTATGTTATTCTTAAGGATTTTTCACAAAAAAATTACGTGCTCTTCATAACAGCCAACTGAAAACAGATGCTTCCTAAAAAAAGCACCACTAATAAAACATCTTTTTTGCATTTTTCTTGTCGGACCGTCCATGTTTTTGTCGGACATATATATAAATGATTTAAGAAAGTGTTAATGAATCACGTGGTGCCTTTGTCCGACAGGTTATAGTCGCGAAACCATAAGGCTCAAAATTGACATGTTTTGGGTGTCGGACTGGGCGAACGCGTCATTTTTTTTGTCGGACAAGTTTACCACGATGTTTTACATTCAATTTTTAAACTTTGTGCCAAAAATGGTAAGGGTTATAGTCACTAAACCATAAGGCTCAAAATTGACATGTTTCGGGTGTCGGACTGGGCGAACGCGTCACTTTCTTTGTCGGACAATAGCTTCCGTATAGGGGTTTTTATATATAATCTTCTCATTAAAATCAAAAACAAACGGGTTCTTATCACAAACCCTAAAGGCTGAAAAATGACCTGTTTGAGGGGTGCGTAAAGGTTAAAGCGCCGCTTCCATATAGGGCGATATGAATATTCGTGGTAGACTCGTCAAAAGGAACCCCCCCGAATAGGTTTTAAAAGGGTTATAATCATGAAGTCCATTTCATTGCTGGCCCAGGCACTAAAAAGTAATCTTAGTGATGGTAGTGTGGAAATAAGTATCTTAGAAAAAACTGTAAACGAACTATCAAGTGATAGTGAACTCAAAGATCAACATATTCTGAAATTAAAAAGTGAAAACAAATTATTTATTCAAGAAGCAACGCCGAGGAAGGGATTAACTGTTTAATCCACAAACAAGAAGAAATTATTCGTGATCTACAAGAACAATTAAAAGAAATACATAGAAAGTCAAACTTAAAAGAAATGTGACAAAAACTATCGGCACCCAAATAATCTCTAAGTTCAATAAATCTGTTTCCACATCAACTGACAATGGCGTATCAAATAAAATATATGTACCCAAACAATTTGCAAAACAGCTAAGGAGATTCCAATATTAGCAACAACCCCACCAATGAAGGATTGATTCATGATTTCAATAGTAGCAGACATAATTAAAAAATCAATGGCCTTTCTTTACAAAAGAAAATTGACAATTTAAAAAGAAATAACATATTGATATTGGTTGATGAATTAGGTCTCGGTGTAAATAATAACTTAAAGTCAAAATTAATACAAATAAATATAATGTCGAATCGATTATTAAGCCCGCAGCAAAATTAGCTCAAGCTATGGAAAATACGACTTCTAGTATAGTCTCTGATTATGTAGTCATTATTGGTGGACTTAACGATTTCCAGTCTCGATGTTACCTCAGATTTAAATCCTTATGTACTAAAATAAAACAGTGTTCACAGATAAACGTACTTATCAGCACAATATCCACCTATGGTGAAAGATATTTTAACAAATTTATCAATAAATTTAATATGTGCTTAATCCTTTTGTCCAAAAATAAATTGTTATACTGAAGGAAATATTACTTACCTAGACTCTCTTAGTAAATCGTCAGATATTTCAAAATATAGAAACACTGTTTCCGGAGAAATAATTCTAAACTTATCAGAAAAGACCAAAATTAAAAATCTTAGTTTAATTAAATCTCGGGAGTGGAAAATTTGTGTCATATCGATTAAGAAAATTTCTTCTAATAAAACACAGGTGTCAAATTCAGCCTTATTAGCAACATTGAAAATGCAAATGAAACTAATCCTAACAATGCTATTTTTCTATACCCGAGATTGTGTCAAATTTACATAGTTCCCCCTACTAATAACGCTGTAAATCATAATGATATTTCCCTATTTCATATTAATATACAATGTTTGTCATAAGGTAGAGCATTTAGAAACCCACTTAACTGAATTACAATTACCATCCTTTGTATTACTGAGCACTAGATGAATCAGTTGCGATCTTTCGTAACAATTATTAAAGATTATGTAAACATCAGCAACTTTTGTAGAACGCTCCATATCCATGGAGGAGTTGCCATTTATTGTAAATTTAGTCTAGCAGATAAGTGTAAACCTTTTAATTTAAAGGAGTATTGTGTCAAAGTGGATTTTGAATTAACTGCTGTTAATCTCCACGTGGTATTTATTGTAATTTGTTGACAACATTTTCTGAAGTACTATCAAATGTCACCAATTGATTTGAGTACATTATTTTGGTTGAAAGTCTTAAAATCAACAGAGAAACCAAATTGTTGCTGGATGTTTTTGCCTCATTTACTCTGACTTCTTTAGTTAATGAACCTACCTGAATTAATCTAATAGCTGGTTTTAACTCAGGTACCTCTATTAATTACAACCCAAAAAACAGGGAGAGTCATGAAGTTCGTGCTAGAAGCAGCACATCGATGTTTTCCTGCTTCTGATCCTGGTCTATTATATCAACCTCTTCTGTCGACAGACCACCTCAGCAGTCTTACGTACTGCTAGTGGTTTGTCAATAATTTAATGAACGACGATCTGTTAAACTTAATATTTCTTTCTGATGAAGCATGGTTTCATCTTTCGGGGTACGTCAATTCTCATACATGCGGATGTGGAGAACGAATAACCAGCATATTTATGTTGAATCTTCACTACATCCTCAAGAAATTGGCACTTGGATGGAAATAAGTATCTTAGTAGTATGAGGATGCACATAAAATTGTACATTGAACATGGCGGAGACAATTTCAACAGTTTTTTAAACCCTCTATTTTGTTAATAAAAATATTAATAGTCTTTTATTTAGTTTATTGTTATTTTATTTTTGGGATTAAAAACACATTTACATATTATTGCAGAAGATGCCAGTGTGGGACGTAACTCGAAAAACATTGATATAACCGCTACAATGTCGATGACTAAGCTGATAGATGATCACGTTGATCAGCCTGTTGAGTCTGAGTCTGTTAAGTCCCATGACGCTAGCTTGCAGCAGCCATTTTAATAACCGCTTGCTAGAGTCTGCGTGTTACCTACCGAGCATCTTTGTTCAAGTAGTTGTGGAGGGGGATAAATCTAGTAAAACTTTCAGACCAGCTGATGATGTGTACCTGTTGCACCATTGGCAGTTAGTAGCACCAATATTGCACCAGTGTACAATCCATATAGTGCCAATATATGAATATTGGTCCTATATAAGACCCATATATGGAATATTGGTTTAATATTGGTCCAATATTGTGTGCTACTATATAAAAGCTTATAGAACTTATAATTACTCAAACATTTCTTTTGCATTTATGTTTATTATCTTTAATTTTTTACTCTGGGTATTAAGATAAGAGCTTATTAGTGCGGTGTCAGAGGTGCAGAACAAAAATATTCTTTTTTGTCACGTAGGAAAAATTAACTGTAAAAACCTACTTAAAAAAATGGTCATATATATATATAAATTGATGTTCACGAGATGGTGTAGTTAGTGTCACCGTCTATAGTAATAGACAGGTAACCGTTGATATATGAGGGTGTGTCTGTGAGTTGAATTTTGATATGATCTAATATTTGTCATGTCCTTCGTTAGGGCCGACAGCTGTATTTTATTGACGAAAAACTCTTGCGAGGTTTCGTCAATAAAGTCACGAATCATCGGGAGATCTGTAAGCCGATGTAACTCAGCTATCGGCGTGTGCCGGTCTGCGTTTGTCAGTAGACGTATGAGTTTATTTTGTGTTAGTTGTATCCTCTTACATTCTGTAGCGGAGATGTTGTTCCACGCAGGAGACGCGTAGGTCAATAGTGGCCTAAACAGAACCTTATATAGCGTTACTCCGCCGATTTATAAGAGGATACAATTTACTTAGTGCTTTGCACGTCCTGTCTATTGTCTGGGTCACATGAGAAGCGAAACTTAACCTTTTATCTAAGGTTACCCCTAGGTACTTTACCGGTTTTCGCTCCTTAATTATCTGCCAGCCTATTTTTATTTTGTTAAAAGTCTTCATATTTGTGTATTTTCTGTTGAAGTTAATTGTCTACGTCTTATTGTTATTAATCTTTATTTTCCATTTTTCAAAGAAGGATTGAAGGATTTGCAGATGACACCGTACTTTTTGTGTTGCAGTTTATGTGTAAAATGATTGTGCATAGAGCACGATAACATCTGAATATAGGAGGATATTAGATTTTGGACAGGATGGGGTATCATGGGTATACAGGTTGTAAAAGAGAGGAGGGAGGATTGCCCCCTGGGGACACCTTCCAATAAGAGTTTTTTTAGAGGAATGTACCTTATTAATTAATGCTGTTATATTTCGTTTCCTGATATACAACTTTATTAAGGCGACTATGTAACTGGGCAACTTCAGGATGCTGTTAAGTTTATACAGCAACCTGTTATGCCAGAAGGTGTCGCATGTTTTCTCTATATCGAGGAGCAACAAAACTGAACACTGTTTTTTGGTGTATGCAAGGTAGGTATCTTGTACCACCTTGCATAGGGCGTGTGTATGGCCCTTTCTAAAGCCAAATTGAAAATTCGGTATCAACCGATTTTTTGCTACGATTTTGTTCAACATCCTGATAATAACCCTTCTGTTATCTAACATTCTTCAATTACTAAAATCGGTAGAAAAGTATGTTTTATGAATAGGGGTAGGTGCCAAGGTGCTTACTTCACAATGGTATCAATATGAATTAATATAAGTTTGAGTATATAAGTTTAAATAAAATAAAAATTAATAACTTTAGTTAAATCAAATATTATAAATTTTGAAGTAGAAACCTAATCTAGAATTATATAACAGCCTTCATTTACTAAAGCTGGTAGAAAGTATATTTTATAGTAAAAAACACTATTTTTAAGTGAAAACATCAGAAGTCAAAATAAAAATATTATTGCTTGCTAATGACAATATGATAGTGTTGCTAGGTAACACATTACAGCATCAGATACTGTAATGTTACATTACAATATCAGGTACTGTAATGCACGATTTATCAGCCACAAATGAGTCCGGGAAATAATTGTCTTTCTTGTATATGAGTTAATAACAGGATAACATGAGCTAAGACAACAGTTCCTAGTTTCATTACCATCTTTCTTTAACCAAGATAATTTTTGATACAACTGTATAAACATATTCACATTTACCCGTTAAGCTGCCGGTCTAACATAACAGTTGATATTTCGATCTGCTGAAAAACTACATTATTATAATGCAATTTACAAAGTTGTTCCTGCTTTCTATTCCAGAATCGAGGTAGGAAAACATCGAACCTATACAGAATATCGAACAAGAAAACTTACTTAAAGAAAGAAGCTCTTCACAAGTCCAATGAAAGTAAAAGGGGATTTTACGGGTCTTAGTTACAATATAAGAAAACTGAAAGTTGACAAATAGAAGTTGATAATAAAAAAGGAGGAATTTTCTAGTTGAGTCATTTACTTTATTGGGAAAGTTCTCTTGGTTTTATTTAGTTAAATATTTCACTTTTATTAGAGAAATATTTATGTAATTATTTCGTTCACGTTCAGTAAATAGATTTATGCTGCCTCTAATGTTATACTATATATTGGTTTTAATCCTCATCTATTTCTTGTTTCTCACCTAACACAAGATCCTTGGATTTTCATGGAGATATCTCAGTGACTTGGGAAGCGGTTAAGAAACATACGTTTTTTAAGAAAACATCCTATAACCAAATAGGTTTGTAGAACGGTAAAATATTTGGGTTTAGGAGGACTTAAAATGGTTGTTTCAAATTTGAAATGTTTCTGAAATACCAGGGTAGAATAATCCCTATTGAAATTGGCTCATATCTGTCATCCAAGGCGATCGCCAGAGGCGCGTAAAGTGTCATGATTTATATAAATTGTGTTATATTATAATTTTAGAGTAAAACGTTAATAATGTTTTTGATTAAGCATACAAGAATACGAATATGTATAAGATTTCGAAACGTGTGACTCTCAGGCTCAAGAGAATTATATTATTCTTATTTTAAAATATAACTGGTGATATGGTAATTTACGTTTCATGCGAAAAGGTATATTATGCTCTCTGATTCGCGTAATGTTGTCTGTTAGCGGGCTATCAGCAAGATTGAATTCGTAAAATTTTTCCGATGTAAGTCTGACGTAGCCCTCTAGTGGCTTTAAGCGCAGAGGTACTTTTAGTTTATTCACTGTCATGTCCGGTATTCTATACCATACCCGAACCGCATATGTTAGGGCTGGTCTAAGAATAGCAGCATACATTATTTTCTTGTTCTGTCTGCTGAGTCTACTATTCCTGGTAAGAAGCGGTTGCAGACTCTCGAACATGGAATAGATTGTCCGTACAGTGTCGTTGAAGTGTCGGTTCAACATCAGTCATTGGTCCAATCGTTGACCCAAATATTTCACCATGCATACCCAGTTATTGACAAGAAAAACCCATTAATGAAAATATGTTCCCAGTAGGCAACCTAATTTAAAAAAATAATATTGATTTAATACTCTATTCACAAACTACCATTAGATATAAAATCTTTATACCTAATTTTCTTACTTTTATTGCAATATTAGCAGTTTCCATTTAGAGCAGCATTATTATCATAAGAAAATTTCACTTCACTCTGCTGTTAGCATTACCAAGAGCGTCTTTAATAAAGAGAGAATGTTATTTCAGCAATAAGTACACATACACCATCTGCATAGAGTTGAGGTTTTATAAACATTTATTGAACAAACAAGAGGAATACATGCATTTGGAAAGCCATAATTGCATTTGCAATTTGCCGTTATGACGGTAAAATGGTGCATATTTTGCTTCAAGCATTTATAGAAGACTGAATAAAAGTAAATTTTAATAAAACCAAGTAATATTTAAAGTTAATGACCTCTTTTAACAAGTGTTGTTGTGTAATGGAAGGATAAATTTCTCCCAAAAGTATAATAAAGCAGGAAATTTACGCCGTTTCTTAATACAGTAAACAGAGAGAGATAGATGCAATGCCAGGCACAGTTTTGATTTTAGTTGCAGTGTTCACGTAAACAAATTCATGTGAAAGTTGTTGGTGCAAAGAATAATTTATTTAATAATAGGTGTCAGTGAATCGTGAGCTAAGAATAGTATATTAAAGTATATATAAAGAATATTAAGATCTTTAAAACACGCGCGATTTCTCTAGCACGACGGCGCAGCCGGAGTGCTCGAAACAGAGCAAGTGTTTTAAAGACCAGTTATCCACGAATACTTTATGCAATTTTTTTTTATTGGTACACTTTGAAATCATAAATACTGGTATTATTACTACAAAAAATGGAAATAAGAATTAGGAATATAAAATGGTTGAATTCATCATGTGACATCAGGATACCTGTCAGTGTCAAATGAGGAATGCAAAAATTAATTTGCAATCTGTCACATGGGATTAATTATTGTCACTACAGTTGTTACTGATTGCATATTGCTTTAAAATGAGTTCTAACATTGATTACTTAAATAGAAAAGCAGATTCACGGTTAATACTGCAAAAATTCCTGTTAGATCAATAATTAAAAAGTTGACATTTTGACTTGGGTTGTAGTTTTTGCCATGCTAACTTTAAAACACGCGCGTTTTTTAATGTTGGATCTAAACACTCTGAGGCGTACTTTAAATAAGCAAAATAGAGTACGAATAAAAAATTATACTGTTCTGCCTTACTTTTTAGCTAAATTGAGTTATCTGTAGATCATATCATGTATGTCCTGCAAAGGGCTGGAATATTCGATGTGACATTACCTTTGGAGACGTAGTTTTTACAAACAAAATTCTTGAACAAAACACTCAAATACCAGCATTCGACTCGTTTTTCGCCAATAACATTAGTATCATCGGGAGATAATTAAAACTAAAGTACGAGTAAGAACATGCCTGTACTTATACCAAAATATTGTTATAATTGAACAAATTAAATCCTGCCATCCCTACCTAAAACTGTGTCAACGAACCGTGACCTAATAAACAATAAAGTGAACTATTTGGGATCCACCCTTTGTCACTATTCATATGGCACGCATGGCTGTCATTTAGCGGTAGATTTAGAAACCAGATCGATTATATCATGATGGGGAGTCGGTGGTGATTATCAATAAAACTCTGTGAAACTCTACTTGGAGCTGATTGTGATTCAGATCATCAGATACTCGTGTGCACTTTCTCCCTGAAACTGAAAACTGAGAACTGAAGGAAAAGACGAAACATCTGCTCACCATAACTTACTGATTATCCAAGATAAATTCGGAGAATACATAAATGAAGTCAACCCACTACACGATGAAGATCCAAATACCTTGTGGGATTCCTTAAAATAGAATATCCACGAGTGATTACAAAATTATACAGCGTGACATGTAGAAATGTGAAACAACCATGGTTAACTGCCGAAACTCTAAATGAAGTAATAGCTAATAAAGATCTTATGGCTCAAGCTGTCTACAATGCTCTTGAATTGGAAGAATATAACTGACACTAAGATATCAACTGCAAGCAATTTTCCAATTGTTTCTTAATTTTTAAGTTTAACAGTACCTAATGATGTGCAAACTGTAGATTGTTTAAGGTATCCCTCGGATTTTCATCCCTTCACCATCTTGACAAAAGCGCTCTTTTGTGAATTACCCCACAATAATTTGTTGTCCAGAAAACCCAAACTTTTCATAAAGCTTGTGATTATTTTGGTTGCTGATTATCCCAATGTCTTCAAGCAATAATTTCTCCTTTTCAAGGTACTTACGGACTAATTCCTTGCATTCACAAAGTCTATGTTACGGTATCGTAGTATCTGCATTCAATATTTTCTCCCTTACCCATATTCTTAAGTTGATATCCTGATAGGTAATCACCTAGTAGAGGGACTATTATTAGCCTTAATTTCAGATTTTCGAGTTCTAGAAATCTTGCGGCATTCTCTGTCAATTGAGTCATGAATTTTTTCGCTTGTCTTTGGCCTGAAGTATTCCTCTAGTAGGACTATTTTTGTTCATTTTTCCATTTTGGGATCTCTTTTAAATGAATCATAAAACAGTTCGGGTCCAAAAAACGGAGATTGGGCACTTTGTAAAGGAAAAACTGCCGTTAGGAACCCATCGGTGAGATTTTTTTGCCATGCATTTTGCAGAATGTAAAATGTTGGCGCATATGAGACATATGTATCACAAATTTTTCTACGCATACTGTAGTTGGAAGTAAAATTAAGGGTTGATCATTATTATCTCTGTCTTCACAGTATTTGGGGTTTTCCTCGGAGACATGTTTAAGTCAAATGCAATATAACATCAAACAAAAATTAAATATTTTTATTAGACTTGAGTAACATAAACATTGAATGTGTCCTTCTTGCAAGTGTACAAATGTTCTTCATTTATCTTTCCTTTCACTATTGTGTTTAATAATACCCATGACTGGATGATCGAGAGGTAAGCAGGCTGTTCCGGCGCATACATTTTATTTTAGAAATGAAATAATAAATTACGATTGTTTTTGTGGGATGAGAGGAAAAGAGAAAAATATATGAAAAATGCTATAACAGTTAACTAAAACAATAATTTTTTAATGTTATTCGCTCTAAATCAAACATGGGATGATTACGTATTTGCCAACAAAATTTGTTAATATATAGGCACAATCATAATAATGGTAGGAAATATGGAGTCCTCTCTAAGGCTATATAGGAAGAATTTGCAGGGGTAAACATAACAGAAGGAGGCTCTTCTTTCTCTCGAAATGGATACCAAGTATAGCTACTGATAAAACGGTGTAAATTATAGTAGATTTAGATTTAGAAAGGAAGAACTGGCTGATTGGCCTTGACCACCGTGACCCCCATGGATCTATTTGGGTGCTCCTGTTTTGCTCTTCTTAGAGATCCTTATCCAGCTTTGTCCTTTGTATCAGACTTCACATGAGGGCCCCTTAGTATAGCTATAAGCCCTTGGTTTTTCCTCGCCAAGCAGCTGGAATCTCAGTCTGCCAAGGCCTTCACAATGGCACAATACATGGACTGAAGTTTTCTCTATCTCTTGGCAGAATCTGTATGTTGCGTCCTCTGCCAGACCCATTAGAGTCAAATATCTATTAAGTCGGCAGTAACCGGTTAGAAGACCCACTATCATTCTAATGGCGTTTCTGTTTTAGCATAACAAGTCCTCCGTAATTTTGTCTGATCGTTCTTTAATGAACTCTTTGGCCAGACTGTCTAGTGGGAGACTATCCACAATTCCAGGAATTCAGTTTGCACCCATTTGTTAATGGATGCTCGGATGCATGGTTTGGCCACACCGTAAAATGGTTCACCTGCGCCTTCTCTGGCCAGTTCATCAGCCTTTACATTTCCCATATATCCTTTGTGTCCAGGTAGGTACCCACGCCACGGTCACTTAATTCTGACTTCCTAGGTCTATAAGGTCATTTATACAGTCCCATACAAGTCTCAACTTGTATGGAACAGATTGCTTTTAGCCCAGCCTGACTATCGGAAAAAATTGCAATCGACTGATTAACAGTTCCTTGCCTTATAATTTCCCTTGCGCACCACTTCAGCCTGGAATACTGTGGCGTATTATCCCATAAATCCCAGCTCCGATTCCCTGTTCTTTATTAGAGCCGTCTGTATACCAGACTGTTTGTGGTGGTATTGGAGAACCGTTTGTCCAGTCTTCCCTTTCTGGTATTTTAAAAGATAGTTTTAAAGACAGTTAAGTATTAATTTTTATATTGAACTTAAATTTGCATAGGGACTTAACCCGGTTTGAGTTCCAAACGCAGCAACCTGGTATAAATTTTTGTCAAAATGCGTTTGGATTTACCAATAGCAGAAAGAATACTAAGGCATAATTTTAGCATATGCAAGAGATATATTTTTAGTTTAAGTATTCTAGATAAATTAGAGGTTAACTGAACTCCCATGAAAAGAATCCGGTAGCCAAGATATCTATTCAGATAACTAAAATAAGGGATACTTGCTTGAAAAATTTCTACTTCCCAGGTCGTACAGTCTTCGAGATATTCTTGGCCAGACATCGGATAGACCATCCCGACTGGTAATTATATACGAACACCTAATATGCGAATAAATTAACCAATTAACGCTTGTATATTAAATGCATTTTTACCATGCAGTAGATCGAGAGAAAGATGTACAAGCAGAAAGAAGACCTGGGCGGTAGTACAATACCGTTTTTATACAGTGGTAGATTGTATGAACACAAATCGGTAGTTAATAGTCGCGCATCGGAAATTGCCGCATCTCAAATCAACCTGCCAGTAGACGCAAGCTAATTGGGCATATAGCATCCATCTTCGTATTAACGTGGAGAGAACTATATATGCAGACTCGGTATTTTAACTAGCAGCTGTCAATTCTATTTGAAAATTTCCAGCGAATGACGTCATGCACACACTCCGCACAGTCTGGTTCTTGTACCGAGCATATTCCCCCTTTAATATTATCATGAATGTGGCTATTGTGTTCAGTTTTTTACTAACTTGATTTTGTTGTAAAATGTAAATAGGTATTTTACATACGACTTTCTAGCAATTACTCACGTTCAAATTTCTATTCAGGTGTCTTCTATTTGAATTTAAATTATTTGAAAAACAGTATAAAATAGTTCACATTAGAGTAAGGGGACGAAAACAAAAGTTGGAGCGAGGGCACAAATGGATGAGGAACGGCCCTGGCTACACTCCTTTATAAACTTTGAAATCTTTCTGGAAAAAATATCTAATAAATCATTGTGAGTAATGCAATGTCACAGCATGGAGAATGTACATGTACATGTTTTATTCACATTGTACCTGGCAATGTCCATCTTGAAACGGTAGCATTTGGCAACAATACCTGTTTAAAATTATTAAAGAAAAGAGAAAAAACTTCTATATTATTAAGTAACGTAATAAATGTTTTTGGTCATCAAAAAAAATCGCTGCCTAAGGAATCACTACTTCCACATCCAGATTCTTCATCCAAGTCACTTTAAAGGAAATATCTTGACTATATTTGCACTCTAGTATGTGGAAATTATTGGTCATAGAATTTTAATAATATTTGGGGCAGATGTCATAGAAAAGTTTGAGGGGTTGGTTTCTACCATATTCGTTAAAAATGAAGTTTCTAGTTTACCCTACTTATTTTCCACTATTCGCAATCTACCACCTCCCACCCCTTCAGTGGAGTCATCTCAATCGGATGTCACTACAATACATACCTGTACTAACTTTCAAGTGAATATCTCAATTTGATGTTATCAATATCAATATCAATAATAATGAAGCGGAGGTGGTGGAGTTTGAAACATATTGGAAAGAAATCTGAGGCCTTAGTTTCTAGTATATACACCGAATCCCAAATTTCTGTACTCTTACCAGCTTGATTTACTTATTTTTCCCTACTTCTATTAACTCCAGCCCTTCTACGGAATCATCCCAAAATATAATCTAGTTCCAGATGTCGTTATAATACATACGTCTACCAAATTACAAGTGAATATCTCAATTTTATTTTATCAACCCCTTTAATAATGTAGTAAGGGTGGTGGAAGTGTTGAAAAATAGTATGAAAAAATCTGAGGCCTTGGCATCTAGGACATACACCTAATTTCAAGTTGCAGTACTCTTACCAGCTTGCTTTACATATTTTTCCCTATTTACCTCTACTTACTCCCACTCCTTCAACCCAATCATGTCAAAATATAATCTAGTTTCAGATATAGCTATAATACATAAATGTACCAAATTTCAAGTGAAAATTTAAATTTAATTTTATAAACTCTTTTAATAAGGGAGTGGGGTTGGTGGGAAGATGGAAAATACTAATAAAAAACCTGAGACCTTCGCTACTAGTATGTACACCAAATTCCAAATTTCTGTACTTTTACCAGCTTGCTTTACTTATTTTTCTTTATATACCCCTATTTAACCCCCAACCCTTCAATGGAATCATCTCAAAATATAATCTAGTTCCAGATGTCGTTATAATTCATACGTGTACCCAATTTCAAATGAATATCTCAATTTTATTTTATCAACCCTTTTAATAATGAAGTAGGGGTGGTGGAGGTTGAAAAATATTATAAATATTCTGAGACCTTGGCTTCTAGTACATACACCGAACTTCAAGTTTCTGTAGTCTTACCAGCGTGCTTTACTTATTTTCCCCTATTTACCCCTATTTAACCCCCAACCCTTCAACGGAATCATCTCAAAATATAATTTAGTTCCAGATGTCGTTATAATACATATGCGTACTAAATTTCAAATGAATATCTCAATTTTAATTTATCAACCCTTTTCATATTGGAGTAGGGGTGGTGGGGGGCTGAAATATATTATTAAAAAATCTGAGGCCTTGGCTTCTAGTACATACACCGAATTTCAAGTTTCGGTACTCATACCAGCTTGTTTTACTTATTTCCCCCTATTTACCCCTAAATAACCCCCAACCCTTCAACGGAATCATCTCAAAATACAATCTAGTTCCAGATGTCGTTTTAATTCATACGTGTACCAAATTTTAAATGAATATCTCAATTTTATTTTATCAACCCCTTTAGTAATGAAGTAGGGGTGGTGGGGGTTGAAAAATATTATAAATAATCTGAGACCTTGGCTTCTAGTACATACACCGAATTTCAAGTTTCTGTAGTCTTACCAGCTTGCTTTACTTATTTTCCCTTATTTACCCCTATTTAACCCCCAACCCTTCAACGGAATCATCTCAAATTATAATCTAGCTCCATGTGTCGTTATAATACATACGTGTACCAAATTTCAAATGAATATCTCAATTTTATTTTATCAATCCTTTTCATATTGGAGTAGGGGTGATGGGGGTTGAAAAATATTATAAAAAAATCTGACGCTTTGGCTTCCAGTACATACACCGAATTTCATGTTTCTGTACGCTTACCAACTTGTTTTACTTATATTCCCCTATTTACCCCAAATTAACCCCCAACCCTTCAACGGAATCATCTCAAAATGTTATCTTATTCCAGACGTCGTTATAATACATACGTGTATGAAATTTCAAATGAATATCTCAACTTTATTTTATCAACCCCATTAATGGGGTAGGGGTGGTGGGGGGTTGAAAAATATTATAAAAAAATCTGAGTCCTTAACTTCTAGTACATACACCGAATTTCAAGTTTCTGTACTCTTACAAGCTTGCTTTACTTATTTTCCCATATTTACCCCTATTTAACCCCCAACCCTTCACCGGATATCCTCAAAAAACAATCCAGTTCCAGATCTCGTTATAATATATACGTGTACAAAATTTCAAGTCAATATCTTAAACCGTTCCGGAGAAAACGTGCGGACAAAAAAAGTTACAGACAGACAGACAGACAGACCGACAGACAGAAAATTTTTTTTCGCTCAAATTTAAAATCTCGACGTTTCATGACATTCTAAACCTATTTCACGAATAAAAATTTTTGAAAATTTTTTTGCGATTACTATACTTCCAATCCACTACGTGGATGTGGAAGTAATAATTTTTGTAATTGTAACGTAACATACAGGGTGTCCCAGAATTGAGTTCCCGGTGTAACATGCGGAATGCTCAAGAGCATCCTTCGTTACACTGTTAATAGTTATTAGAAAAATTATAAAATATCGGAAATATTATTCTCTAGCACTAATAGATTGCACTTACTCCTTAGACTATGGTGAATATACGTCATCAGTCAGCAGATAACGCTCGCGAATACTAGATAGCGCATCAGGGATGAGATTTTAACTAAATAAAGCCGGGTGAAACTCTTTCTCGTTGAAACATTGAACTAATTAGGCATATTTATAATTTTGTTTGACCTGTAATGGGGATGTTAGAATTTGAAAAACCTCGTGATGATCACATGAGGTAAGATTTTAATTATTATATCGGTAAATACCGTCTAACATTTGAAACATTGTTTTAGGTTTTTCTCATATTCTTATAAATTAAGAATTAATTTGTTAATAACAAAACTTATTCACGTCTAATGTTTTTAGCGTAGAAGTATTTCAACGTTATATTATTTGCGTTGAGCAAGATTTGAGATTATCTACATTCAATTTGCGATACCTACTATGTTTTCACTGAGCAAGCGATATTCATATGAAGTCAACCTTTCTATACTACATTTTGAATTGGGATATACGAAAACATTCTGAGCGATGAGATTTTCTTCATTTTGTCTTGGCGACAAATCCTGTACGAACGTTTTTACGATTTCATAACCTCAAAATGGGATTAAGGCAGCCACATGTGAAACATACTTTTAAATCCATAATCATCGGAGAACAGGATCATATTTAGGAATTTCCTTAATCCGGATAACAAAATAAAAGATAAGTACTTTTGATTGCTACATGTAAAAGGGATTATTTTCACATGATTGTAGTTTTGGGTCATAAAACCCAAGTGTCTAAATTTAAAATATGAGATTCAAGCTAAATCTATTATAATTTTTTGTTAGATTATATTTTAAATACGCTGTTATAATTAATCAGTTGTCGTACATTAATTCATAGTTGCTTATATCTTAAATTCATTGTCGCACATATTTCATCGTAGTATTAATTTCGTGGTTAATTTTATCGTGATTCCTTACTGTAAATGTTTTATCGTAATATTGTAGTGCATTTCTGTTGGTAATATAGTAAGTCGTGGTTCATTTTTATGGTAACTAGAGTGTTTAAAGTTTATGAACTTTGAGATAATGTTGCGAGACATATTTGTTGTAACATAGTATTATGTCTCTCGTAAAGGATCTCAAGTTCCTAATTTTGTTGTAATATATGATTTTTAATATTGAGGTAAATTTACGAGACTTATCTTTTGTAATATAGTTATTTTGTCTCTCGTAAAAGATCTCAAGTTCCTAATTTTGTTGTAATATATAAATTTTAGTATCGAGGTAAAGTTACGAGACTTATCTTTTGTAATATATTTTTGGTTCTCGTACACGCCTCAAATTTGCCGTGCCGTTGAGCAAATTGTAATATAGTGTATCTTGTAATATAGTATATTTTGTAATATAGTTTCTTTTGTACATATTTCTGTTTGGTATTTTGCTATACAGTATCGTTGATGCTGTGATAGTTTCACTTTTTGTAATATAATTATTTTGTAATATAGTGCTATTGTATATATGTAACATTTGTCTTTTGTTTATTTTTATCTCTAATTTTCCTTGATTATACTAAGTAATCAATGGCGTCCAAGCCTTGAACTCAATGCCCTTCTGCTCTCCGTATCTTTACTGTGCTAGCCAGGTTAAACCATTAAACGCTAGCCACGTCGCTCGTAGGGTGGCCCACATAAGAACAACTTGGACAAACGTAAAACCCGTCTTTTCTTAGCCACACTGGACGGGAACCTGTGATTCCTGAGCTCATATTGGTCCCACATAACCCAACTTACCTTAGTCCAAAAATGCATTCCAACCCATTTGGTAATATATAGAATTATAAATATCTAGGGGCAAATTACCAATAAAAGTAACAAGTACTGGTTGCAAAATTTCCACGTATTTATTGCCATTTAAATACTCCTCTTAGATATGATACTTAAACTTGTTATCTACTAATAAGTAGAAAACGTGAAGACTAAATTTTTCCTGGAAATTTGATTCTCGCACCACATGACAATTTTGTTGTGCCCAGTGGTGTGTATTTCGTCTATTAAAAATTACTTTTTTTGGAAATTTTAGGTTCAGTTCAAATATTTTTTTTAAAGAAGTTATGATTCTCTTGAAGACCTACGATCACATGCTTACAGACTTACGCTATCGCTACGAAATACTAACATGGCGTTTATATTGATAAAAACAAATATTTTGAAATTCTTCATTGTCTACTATGTTTGTAGCTGTATGTACACTGTATATCTACATTTTACAAAAATTCGTCGATCATAAAAAACTGAGAGAGATAGATATAGGGAATGCTAATATCAATCGACGCAGAATTCAATACTTCATTAAATTCTCTGAAAATATATAGGGGGTTCCATTTGAAAAAATTAACCTCTGAACGTTTGAACTAAAACTATGTTCGACTGTGTAAATAAATTACCCTTTATGATATTGTGAAAATATAAGACCACTTTTGGTTAAATCATAGGGTACTTGTATGACTTTGAAAATAAAATCTCTAAATCGGTTACATGATAAAAAATATAGTTTTTTCTTCGGAAGGGTAGAAATCGTCAAAAGTCTCCAGAAATATTAATTATCTCGAAAACTGGTAGGTTTAAGAAGAGTATATTAAGGTACATAAACCTAGGAATTTTATCAGAAAACCAAATGTAAAATAAAATATAGGGCGTTTAATTTAAAATAACAAACTTAGGTGATACATCCGGTGTAAGCGGACGTAGCACACGCACGAAACTATTTTCGTTAGATCCACCATGGATATATTTTTAAATTTCTAAACTCAACAGTTCCCAAGAAACGTCTAATACTCGCTTTCCGTGAATAACCCTGTATGCCATATGGAGTGATCGCGAGAGGTATGTAAACTGTCTTGTTTTATATAAACCGTTTTATTAAAACTGTAGAACCAAATATGTAGAAGATATGTAAACTGCAATGCACTGTGTATTCATCTTGTTCGAACGAACATCACGTGGACTAGATAATATATCAATTTTACTTTAAAATGTTATCAAGCTATCTACATATATAATTTCTTAACATATGACTCTCTCTTTTCAGGCCCTCCAGAAGGCCCATCTAGACATGAAAAACATTGCAGTCGTTGTGCGTATGTCCGAAGTGGCCGTCAGTGTTGTATAGATCCGGAGAACGAAAAAAAAATTTACCAATATATCGAAGAAAAATAGCATACGCATCTCAATTTTGCTGGCTACGAGGCTTTAGAAACTTTAGTAATAGTGTTAGTAATACATTTTATGTTTAATAAGTTATCCTGTACAATACATCTTACAGCATCTCAACATGTGTCGCAGTTGCTTTCTGGGCTCACAGACACACTAAAGCTCTTTCCCACCAGGTCCTTAGTGAAACTAGTACAATGTTTTACATTTAGTTTTCCCTCAGCTATCAACCATTCTAATGTGGCTAACAAATGAGAAGATTCGGGAACATTGGAGTCGCTTTCGGGGACATTTTCTGTAAAATCGAGATAGTGTGATGGGCTCTCCTGAAAATTTGTAACAAACGTCCCCTGATCCACATCTCGAAGACGTCAATGCGTCGTTCCTACTGGTATGTTTCTCAAAGTTGTAAAGAAAGATGGATAAAACTGTAAGTTTCTTCAAGTTTTGTTTTAATCTGTTTCGTGATATAGCTGTCACACCAATTTTGCTCATTTAACAATTTGCCAATCTTGCCATCGGTATTTTCGTCAAATATCATATTCGCAGTTGCCAATATTATCCAGAAGTTCATCAAGGTATTTTGTTTATTGTGTCTCATTTACCTATACTTAACGTATCTGGCTGGTTATCAATTGCACGGTCTATAGTCATAATTCTTGTTTTGTTGTAATTTACCTTCAAACAGTAACTGGAGCTTATTGTCTGAAGCTAGTCCAAGAGGTGTATGAGCTCATCCTCGTTTGTTGCAACTAAGGTGGTATCATATGCAAATCACAAATTGAAAATCTTCGTTTCACCTATAGCTACTCCACCCTCCCAGTCTTTCAGTATACGTCACAACAAGTGTTTTCTATGGATAATATCTGACGTAATTGCCAAATTTACATCACAGCCCAGGCATTAGAGATATTTACATGCAAACAAATCGCAGGCGGATGATTTTTTAAATGAGTTCTTTGGATGGTAAGTAACAACATCACGTAAAGTATGCATATGATTTCCAGACCGGTAACATAAAATAAAAATTCAAAAATTTTGTTTTTCTGGTGTTGGTGGCAGCTTAAAGCTAAAATTCGCTTAAGGTAAACTGCCATTTCTGTGCTAGATATTGAAAAATGTCATAGGAAAAACTTTCTCAAAATATGGCGCTGTACAGAATTTGATAACTATATGCATATTTTTGTATTTATTATTCTCTTGATCACTGTCATGGAATCTAAAATGAAATGTGAATCACCTTGCATAATTATCAAATTTGGTACAACGTCATATTTCTTAATTTTGAGCAAGTTTTTCTTATAGAATTTGTCAATATCTAGCACAGAAATGGCGGTTTACCAGAAGGGAATTTTATTTTTAAGCCAAGCTATTATATCTTCCAATTTCAAAGCGGAGTTGACCTCTTGAACCTACTGGTCTTTCTTGACTTATACTGTGGTTAGATTTTTAGTAGTTATTTAAGATTGTTTCACATCTCGCTTCTATTAGTGCTCGTGTGATGTTTTCTTTAAGAGAGTGTACAACTATGTTATTGAAATATAATTACAATGAATGATGGTAGAAACCGAAAAACAACACATTAAAATGCACGATGGCGGCATTTGCCCAGGAAAAGAGATTCTCTAATGCGTTCCTAAATATATTCCATTTTCCCTCTATTATTTCAAATTTTCAGGTTTGACCAATTTTTATTCCAATTAGCCTGTACTATGTGAAAAGTATTTTTAACTTGCCGTAGTAGTTAAAACTCGATTATATTCGAAAAGTTATTATAAAAGTTCACCAGTAGGCGTTTTAAATTGATAAAAAATTTTTTTTTTTTTTTTTCCGATTACTGGCCTTACAAGCAAAGTGTTTTGGCCACGAACATATAACTACCTACTATGAGACAAAAATAAACCGGATTAGAGGATATAAAATATTACACCGTAAATGTAGAAATACCAAGGTACCCGTTACCGAGACCTAAATATGTATTATAAATTTATTAAAAATAGAAAATTACTTGAAATAACAGCTCTAGCAAATTTTAAAATTCAACAATAAAATAAGATAAAAAAAAAATAACAGCAATAAAAAAACTCTTGCGCTACTCATTTATAAGGAAGGTTTGTAAGGAATTCAAACAAGGACGACTCACTTCTCGCCCAGGGGCCTTTCAGGGCATTTAATAAGACAAACACAGGTGGGCCACGGTTGGAAGGACTTAATAAACAAAGGGAATGAAACAAGGGTTTTGGGTAAGATACTACCTAAATGTCAATGTTGGCGTCAAAAAAGAAAGAGACAAGTTCTTTCATTAAATCAGAATTTTTTAGACTTAGAAAATATGGTAACCATATGGGTGAAATAAAATCATTATCATGCAGGAATTTAAGAAAATGTTTTGCTTTAGGTTCTGTTAATGGACAATTAAATATAATATGATTAATATCACCGATTGCGCCACAGGGGCAGTGTGGATCTTCACGTACTCCAATTTTATACAGGTGAGCGGGAAATTTACCATGATTAAGTTTAATTCTACTTATGGTAGATATGGTTTTTCTACTAAGGTGACAATTATGATACCATTGTGACGTAGGAATATTTGGGTGAATGTTGTAATAATAGGTATTAGTTTGTACACCATATGCTTGCCAATGTTGATTCCATTTATGCCAGAGGTATTTTTTGACAACAGGATAAAAATCGGCGGTGACTGTAGTAAAGTCCATTTCAGTAGTACCGATATTAGTGTTCCTTGCGATCGTATCAACTTTATTATTTCCAGGTATATTAGCATGGGCTTTTACCCAAATAAAATGGAAGTTTATATTCACTAGGGAAGCAATGGATAATTGTTCCATAATTTTTACTATGAACGAGTTGGGACAAAAACAGTTAAGACCAGGAAAATTACATAATTTTTCTAAAACTGATTGCGAATCTGAGCATATAACAACTTGGGTGAACTGTTCAGAAATTGCCCATTTTATAGCATGTGAAATAGCTGCGGCCTCTGCCGAAAAAATGCTAAGTTTAGGATTTAAATTAAAAGCGTACTCATATTGTTTGGACGGGACATAAAATGCTCCGCTTAGTTTGTCACTTGTTTTAGAGCCATCAGTATAAATTTTAATAGCATTATTAGGGAATTTTGCGAGATTTTCATGGTAAGTGTTATAGACAGATAACTCGTCGTCTTTTGGATAAACTGGTATAAGGACATTTGGTTTTAGAAAGAGAGTATTATATTCAATTTCGAAAATAGTTTTTTCTTTGGCATAATTATGTGACAAAAGGTTAAGCTCAATACAGTGCTCATATGCAATACATAATGGCGGGGAATTTTTTTTCGCCCAATAGGGATCACTTAAATTTTTAACAAAAATATTGTGCAATTTTTTCATAAGCAACTCATTAGATTTATTTTTTTAAATATATTTTGATGCTAACAATTCCCTTCGGCACCATAGAGGAGGTTCCAATGCTTCCACTAAAACAGCTTGACTAGAAGATGATCTCATAACACCAAGGCATATTCTAATAGACTTAAGCTGAACTCGATCAACTTTTTTTAAATGAGTATTACAGGCAGAGCCATATAGGATACTACCATAGTCTATTATAGATCTAATAAAAGATCTATAGAAAAGTAAAGCTATTTCCTGGTTTGCACCCCAAGAGAGGCTACATACTTGTTTTAAAATATTAATACCCTTTTCACATCGATTAGCGACATATTCTATTTGATTTTTCCATAGGAGTTTGGAATCTAGTAGAATTCCCAGATATTTAAAAACTTTGGACACGGGAAAGGACATTCCATTTAATATAATAGAATCCTGAAAGCTAATCCGTTTACGAGTAAAAAACATAACAGATGATTTATTTGCAGATATGGTAAATCCATTAATGAAACACCACTCTTTTAAACAATAAGTGATATGACTCAATGCTCGAATACATTCTTGACGATTTTGTTCAGAGGAGTAAATAACTATGTCATCGGCGTACTGAATACAGCTGATATTGTTTGACCAGATGTTATGAATATCGCGGGTATAAACATTAAATAACAATGGACTCAAAACTGACCCCTGTGGTATACCTTGGGATGTAACTCTAGGACCTAATGTGTTATTATTATACTTAACTGAAATTTCTCTGAACGAGAATAAGTTAATTATGGCTTTAACGATGTGCCACGGTATTTTCAGATATAGCAGTTTATGGGAGAGAATTGATAGATTGACATTTTCGTAAGCGTTCTTGATATCTACGAAAAGAGTACCTGTACATCTATTCTCTGTCAGAGATGTCTGTATATCTGTTACTAAATGAACAGTGGCATCTGTGGTTCCATAACCAGGTTTAAAACCATATTGATTATGGGATAAGATATTGTTGTTTAGAAGCCAGTATTCTAACCTAAGTTTGACAAGCCTTTCAAAAGTTTTAGTGAGACACGACATGAGGGTAATAGGTCTATAAGATTCGCATAGGGATGGATCTTTACCAAATTTATGAAAAAGAATAATATTACTCTTCTTTAAACAATTTGGGACATAAGATTTGAGCCACATCTCGTTAAAAACATCCAACAGAAATAATTTGGCAAGAATTCCCATATTTTGCAACATGGGATAGGAAATATCATCAGGACCAGGCGATGTGTTGGCACGTTTTTTAATTACTCTATCTAGCTCTTGCAGAGAGAATTTTCTTGACAGAAAATCATTCTCATATTGTTTATCTGGGGGTTCATAATCAAAATCATAATCTACACTAGGTGGGGTTAGATTAATTAGAACTTTATCTGCTAATTCCTCTGCCATTAGAACTTTACTAGTATTTCTATTTTTTATTCGCTTCACTTGCCTCCATATTTGACTAGTAGGAATGTTTTTATTAAGGTTATTACAGAAGCCTTCCCAATGTTTTTTGGCTTTTTCTTTAAAAAGTCTTTTGGCTTGAGCCATAATATTTTTACATTCTATAAAATTCTCCTCATTGGCTAAAGATTTATATCTGTTAAGTGCTGCTTTTCTAGATCTGATTATCGCATCACATTCATTATCCCACCATAAGGGTTTATCTCGTTTTTTTGGGACAAAGGGTTTGTTTTGTTTTATGGCTATTGAAGCCGCACTATTTAGACTATTTATGAAATACATTATTTTTTCATCCATGTCTGAGAAGTCTTGTTGATCGATAAAATGATTTTCCAAATGGCGACTGAACATCTCCCAATCGGCAGTACTCAATCGCCATTTCCGTGAAGGATAAATAATATGTGGTTCCTCCGTGCTAGGGATATGCAGTCTTATTAAAATTGGGAAGTGATCAGAACCTAACGTGTCACTTGAAAGATACCAGTCAAGTAGAGGTGCTAGATTAGGAGAGGCTAAGCTTATGTCAACGCATGATTTTTCGACGTTAGGAGAAACTAATCTAGTAGATGCGCCAGTATTAAGCACGATTAAATTCGAATTGTCAATGGCATTTGCTAGATTGGCGCCCTCATTATTCGAACGAGTAGAACCCCATAAGCCATGATGGGCATTAAAGTCGCCCCCGATAATTAAGTTCGAATGAAGTGAAAAAATATTAACCCATTCCATGCAAGAAATGTTCGTAGTGGGTGGTCTATATATAGATAGAAAATAATACCATTTATTATTTATAAGAATTTTTGCTCCACAGCACTCGGGTTTAGCATTGTATTGATTAAGGATTAATTCGTGATAAGTAAAGGTAGAAGCAATAATTATTGCCACTCCCCCCTTACCAGTAGGTCGATCTTTTCGTATTATATTATAACCTGGGAAGTTCAACTGTAAACTAGGCTTAAGCCATGTTTCGGAGATTAGAGCAATATCAACTTTTTCTGATAACAAGTAATTTGAAAAACTGTGTTTATTGGATAAAATGGACCTAGCATTCCATTGAACTATCTTAATATATTTCTTTTTGTTTAATTGAGGCATTTTAAGTACTATCTATTAGATTATTAATAAAATTAGAGATTGAAAATTTAACATCTTTATCCAGATCATTAATATTAATTAGATCTTTATTTAAAAATTGTTGAATCATTTCTTTGGTATAAGTAGTGACCTGTTCAACTAACTTTTCTCTATAATTTATGAATTCGAGTCGGTATGGATTGGGTAATATAGACTGGTTACTAGAAACAGACTCTCTTCTGGGAAGACGAGAGTCGTCAGAGATACTATCTGCTTTTCGTTTTTTAGGCTGTTCATAAGTAGTTTGCGGTGGTTGACTCATAGATATTCTATGAGATGTATTTTTTGGTTTAGAAATTAAGTTTTGGTAAGGCCTAGGAAGAGGAGGATATTCGTTAACATTATCTAATGCTTGAAATCTATTTTGTGTCGCAATTCTGTAGGGGCTGCCACTATTTTGTAATTGTTTAGCCTCGTTAAAGGATATGTTATGATGAGCCATAGCTTCTTTAATTTTTTTTTGCTGGATAAATTCTGTACAATTTTTGGATAATGAATTATGATTGTTGGACTGACAATAAACGCATTTGATTTGACATTCTATCCCAGTATTATCATCCGCATGAGTTTCGCCACATTTTTTGCAGCGTTCTTTTCCTTTACAATTTTGCTGTACGTGACCATAACGAAGACAATTTAAACATTGTATAACAGGATAAACAAAGGGTTCTATTTCAAATCTAACTTGATTAATATATATGTAATTTGGTAAGGTTGTCCCCAGAAAAGAGACAGAAATCATTTGCCTAGGGATTAATTTTTGTTGACCATTTGAATCGATTTGTTTACGCATAAAACGTTTAACTGATGTTACATTTGGATTATCAAATTTAATTTCATTTAATAAATATTCTTCGTCAAAAAAGGTATCTACGCCTCTGGCGATTCCTTTGCGTTCAACAAAAAACTTAGGAATGTATGCTACAAAATTGTTCTCTGTAATACATTTATGATTTATTATTTTATTGGCGGCTTCAGAATTTTTAAATTCAATTTTTATTTTGTTACGGCCTAGAGATTTAATATCAATTATAGCAGATCTAATAAAAGGGTCTTGCTTAAGGTAATGACCAACCCGTATGGCATGCAATCTACCTATATTTTTTTCTTTAGATTCCACATGAACAAAAAAGGGACCCTTATCAGCTGTACGATAACGTGTGTTTAAATCATAGTGCTTAGGTTCGGTATTATTTAAATTAGGATTATTTAAAGTAATATTGGTTTGCTCATTGTTACCAAAAGCTTATTGTAAATTAATTAATATATTTCTTTTATTATTAGATAATGGAACGGACTCACCAATTTCCATGTTATCTTTATCGGGAGGGTCACCACCTTCCCCGTACATCCCACTTGCCATTATTTATATATAATTATAACAAAGAAATATACAAGGGACGTTATAGTACCACTGCACAGAATGAATAATTCAATTAACGCGTTAATTTATACGAGGTAAATAAACAGTTCAATCACCGCTTCGAGCACACGACCGTTCTTTATACGATCCGAACGAAGAATAGGATAAAAAATTGAAACTTGCCTAGCTGTTCATCTTCTTTGCTTGGTTTATTACATTATGAGCTAACGTAAATTTCCCACGGCATTTTATTATGCTTCTGGGAGAAATTTGGCTTTCCATTACACAACAACACTTGTTATAAGAGATCGTTATCTTTAAATATTACTTCGTTTTATTAAAATGTACTATTATTCAAAGTTCTTTATAAAACACAGAATGAAAACCACTGGGAATGTTTGTAAATTATGTATCCTTCTTGTAAGAGAAAATAGAAAATGCAATTATGGCTTGCCATATACAATTGTTTCACTCTTATACTTCCAGAAAACTCTAGTACTAGGCAGTTGTTAAAACTCTATAAATTATTATTTGTAAATTGGTAAAAAATTTGTAGGATACATGAGTTCTCAAGTGAGAACTTTAAGTAACTACTTAAAGTTATTTGATGGCCAATATATGAATACAATAATGTGTAATTACTGTATTCATTGTAATTAGAAATTTGAAAATTAACTTTAGCCAAGGCGTTGTAACACTTTTAATTAGTAAATATTAAAGAACTGTTTCACATGTGCGAACGTCAGCTAGTTTTTTGTTGGAGAGCATAGGGGCGTGGGTTAGGAGTGTGGACACTCAAAGGGCGCCACTGGGCTAAGAATAAAATGTGATTATATAATTTTGCCAGCCAAGGAACACAATTAAATTTCTAGCTCTTAAGCGATGGAATTTTTAAAATATAGGCAAATATCAGGTGCACTATGCAAATAACAAGAACATCTAGACATTAAACATTCATTACGACACAAATGAGATGTGACAACAACAAAAAATAAATAATTTTAAAATTACTTCCTAAACATAATCTATACGCAATAGAAATTTAAAATATGTGTATGATCCCATTTAAAGTTGTTTCAGTGATTTGAATCTCTGCAATAGGAACGCAACTACGACTTATGTGATACTAACAATGAGTTTTAAATTTAGATTACCGAATTAAAGATTTACTATGAATTAAATTTACAGCTCATCACTAAAATATTAGGTAATAAACCTGAGATTTCATGAGCTGACAACTGCAATGTTTGCTGCTTACACTTAGAAGGTAATGAATGTTCTAAAATAAGTATATTCTATTAAAAATATCTCCCATGGTAACATAGTAGAAGGTAAATTAGCATCATATGGTACCATACGTTGCTTCACAGTAATAATCTTAAGATATCTCATCATGCTGGGTATAAACTTAGAGTTTAACTTGTAGTTGCAACATCGTAGTGTAATTTACTCTAACATTTGAACAAAAAAATCACTGAACAAAACTATGATTGTAAAAATGATAGTATTGATTTACTTTAATATATAAACAAAAAATCACTGAATAGATCTATCCTAATTTCTTCAAAAACATACAACCAAAATGAAACAAAAAACCTGATCAGAGCCTTGTCATTCTCCTAAACTGCTGCAGCGTGACCTGTTACCACTCCCTGCACATTCTGGGCGTTGACCACAACCATAAATGCATGTCAGACACCAGAATGCCAGCATTAAATCTCTTGGAGACTGCTGCGAACAACTCTCCAAGCCAAAACTTCTCTAAACGTCAGCAAGGCCCACACATAACTAAACTTTTGAGTATTAGACTTCCTCCTGTTACTATTCCTCTAAATTCTAGGCCCCATATAACCAAAATTACAGCACTAAACAGCTGGGCTCTTACATAAACTGCTAAATTGCCTAACCCACTCTGGCCTAACCCAAACATAAGCCTGTCCAAACACTCTGTAATAATTACAATAAATAAGTACTAAATAGAACTCGAAATTAAATAAAATTAAAGCTCACCTCATATAGAGAGTATTACATAACCTCACGAAACACGTGGCTTCAAAACTTCGACAAACAAAAGAATTCCTTCCTGGAATTTACAAAATGCTTTCGACAAGACGGCAAAGAAACACTGGGTACATCAAACCAAATCCACGACCGTGTCACCGATGTAAAATACAAATTCTTCAATACAAAAGCAGAACCACCGCCGTTCGCTATCTCATACCTCAATCAAAATAATAGTACCGGAAATCTGCCAAAATTTTCTCAGTGTTGCCAACTTGCGCACTCTTAGAACACTTTCTCTAGCCAATAAGGGACTTAATAATCAAGAGACTGAATTTCACAATTATGTAACACTGAAACTCTAACCAACGACCAACGAAACTAACTCAAATTATTCTTAAAGAAAACATGTTTACCTTCGGAACGCAAAGACTTTTGAAAATATGGGGTACGCTCCGGCTTTCAGAATACGAGTTGCATACCTCTCTACTCCAATAAGTGAATTAATTAGAGTTGATTTAATGCAAATAAATATGAAGTTATTCATTTAGTTTTTTCAAATGCTACAGTGTTTACTTTGAAAGATAAGTAGGTAGATAGGTAGAGAAAAATTCATAGACCTTACATATTACGCAAGTATAATAGGCGTATTGAAAATACCTAACCGAATTTTCTAATTGAAAGTTAATAAACATTTAAAATTTAAACGTTAACGTCACATCGTTTTCAAAATTTGGCAGGTAGTAGCTTATTTAGTCAGAGAACAGTAAAGCTTTTGAAAAAATTCACAATTCGAGATTTTTGCCAAAAGTGGAATGGGAAACGGGTAGAGTCTAAAACAAAAAACCCGGGACTGTATCTGCTGTCTTCCGGTCGCCATATTGGAAAATGCGAATGACGCTGTATCTCCGCTCCTGTTCATTTTTCGGAAAATGTATAAAAACTAGAGTTGCAGAAAATCATTTTTTCTTTCATTTTTAATTTAACTTCTTTTTCTTAGGACTGATATTGTAAAAGTTACAGCTATTTGAAAAAGAAAATTTTTTTCTTATTAATTTTTCAACTACTAAATAAAACTTCTGGGTGTAAAACTATAAATAAAATTATAGAAGACGTAATTGCCTTTAATTTAAATGCTCAACGAAGTTTCTGTGGCTAATAGTTTAAAAGCTGTGGACGTGCTAATTCGGTCCCGCAGATTTCATTTTGCACCGAGATGTTTTATATTTCGTTGCAGTATGTCAAATTAATTATATTATTTTGAATATATTATGCAAAAACAAGTGTTTCTGTAATTTATGTAAAAATTACAAGTTTCTGTTAGAATTATGAAATTTCAATTTGATGAACTGTAGGGACTAATTATACTTTGCACATAATTATGATAGTTCAAACTTGTTATGTATTTCATAGTTTCTATTAGTGAATTCTTGGGTTGCTAATTATGTATATCATTTGTTTCATTAAATACAGCTGTTACGCATAGAAAATACACAAGGATGTCGAATAGAATAGTATAACAAATGCTATTTCATAGTAATACTAAGTTTTTTAAAGCACACAATTTGTTGAATTCATCCAAAATATATAGGTACGTTAGTAGAAATAGTTCACGGCGTTTAATTTTTTAAGAAGACCAAAAATGCGAAAAGAAATATTTTTTAAATCTTTTTTATAGTATCTCTGCGGAACTACAAGGCTCATCGATGATGTTGCAATTATCAGTGATGATCTCGACACTGGCGTTGTTCTCCTCCTTTGTTTTTGTTCATCTAGTTCGTCAGATTCTTCGCTTGATGCAAGAAGTTGGATTGCTTCGACTGTAGAATGTGTGCAGGACGTGCCATTGCAAAAATAGCATAGGAAAGAGCACTGCAGTCCTGTTTTACGACAACCGCAAGCCTTGTCAAGGACGGATGCGATTTGTAAGAGATCTCACTTAGCAATTCCTTAGGTCTATCTTTGACAGTAGTATCGGGTCTAGGTTCCATCTTTAATCATTATCCACCCACGTCCAGTCGCATTGGAATGATGAAAATTGAGCCACTCCGGTAACTATGTTGCTTTGCTGCTGAGCTAGGGCAATGAAGCCAAGTTGGGTCTACTCTGTGGTTATTCTTCGATACATTCTGAAACGAAGATCGTCAAGTGTTTCTTCGGAGCGACCGTACAATTTAATTAAAACCTTTCTCCGGTAATTTTTGTATTACGCAATTGCTCATTAGGCTTTTGGAAAATTTCAATAGCTTCGTAGACGGCAGAGGCTGTGTCGCAGCCACCGATGGCATGGAGAAAAAGTTATGTTTTTTAATGGTGTCTTCAAATTTAAACGAGTTTGGTGAATATAATTGCCATGGTTTGTTATTTTTCATCGGTTTGAACAGATAAACGCCCACATTGTGCGGTGTAAGCGCAGTAACCAAAACAAAAAGGTCTATATCCGCACCAATAATAAGCAATAATAAGCACCGACGGATAATGTTATCCCAGTTCGATGGCCTTGTGGACAATGTAGGTATCCGCATCCTCAAACGCCTAGAAGCTTTCGTAGCCTGTGTTATTCAACTCAGCCATCAAAATTAATATAGACTGCTCGAATGCGCGTGGCGGTTGGGCATGTGAGACCTAAATTATGTGTATGACAGACTTTGAGGCTATTAGTCTTCTATACTTTTTATTTAGAGTTTTACACCCAGAAGTTTCATGTAGTAGTGGAAAAATTAATAAGAATTTTTATTTTCAAACAGCTCTAACTTTTACAATATCAATCCTACGAAAAAAAAAATTAAACTAAAAATGAAAAAAAAAAAAAAATTCTGCAACTCCAGTTCTTATAAATTTTCCGAAAAAACGAACAGGAACGGAGATACACCGTCATTCGCGTTTCAAAAAATTGCGACCGGAGGCCAGTAGGTACAGTCCCGAGTTTTTGGTTTTACACTTTACCCTTTCACTTTGGGCAAAGATTTCGATTCGTGTAATTTTTTAAAAACTTCATTCTAAATATACTAGACTAAGGATGTAGATAATGGTTTGATGAAACTATTGTTAAATCTTGAGTATATTTTTCCAGTTACCTATATAATAATTAATATTTCGTGTTTTTAACATGAAAAGATAGAGAAGGATAATTTCCCGTGAATTTATCGCGATAATTCATATAGGGCACGTCAGATTCTTGTAAAATTTTGACAGTGGGCATGAATGGTTGTTACAAATGTATGTCTCCGGTTTAATAAATTTTCTGTGATACTTTCGTGATGAATAAGTCTAAAAATGATGGAAATTTCAGGCATATATGAAAACTGGCAACAGCGCATTAGCAAGCAAGCAAATTTATTTTTGTTAACGATTGCTTTGACATTTTAATGCTTCTTTTAAATAAATAATTTAATGAGAGAGCTGTACACACGAATTTTCCAAATGTAAAATGGAGCACGTGAAAACGACAGACTATACAGACGCTCTCATGTTAATGTTTACGTGCAAAAATTGGAGCGGGACATTGCGCTGTCGTCACGTTTCGTCGCAGCGCTCTATCTCGCTCCCATCGTGTATCACCCTCTCTCTCGTTCCGATACAAAGATCTTAAATAGAAACAGACTCATATCTTGTAGTATTCTAGTATACTTATTATGAGTTATTAAATTTTAATGGGTTGTATGAGGGTTTCAGAAGAATTAGAAAATTATTTTAAAAAACAAAACAATGTTTTACAAATAAAACATCTCTTTAGCACATAGCCACGTTAATAAATATTCACAAAATCCAACGTATAAACAACCGACGACTATGGTTTTCAACATTTATGTTTATTATTAGCAGTTCATCTACCAATGTATAACCAGCGGCCAGCATATCCATCGCGTATCGCTTCATTTATGTTTAAATGGTCCTCATATTCATACACCCATAACTATTTTCAGTGCTAAAAACTTTAATTTTCTAAAATAAAGGGGCAGTTACTGGAAGCGGTTGGAACCTCTCCACCAAATGTTTACGAATATTTTAACATTGGAAATGTTTATGTTCATATATGGTGGTTGAGTTACCAGTTTTCGTTCAAGGTGAGAAGACATCGGTGCCGCGGTCGAGTGAGACTCTGTCGTATATGCAACGGCTGATATATGCAAATGTAATATGGGTTGCATATATCACAGGGAGTCAAGTTACCAGTTCTCATTTAAGGTCGAGATACAGCGGTGTCGTAATCGACAGTGGATCGTAGCGGATTGAAAAAGTTTATGTTTTATGTATGGTGTTATCATTTCCAATGTCCCGATGGTTGCAAATATTGCGATATTTGTGAATTTTTTAATCTTAATATGTGATGTGGGCAGGCTTTTGCTCCACCAGAATTAAGTTTTTAACAATAATTTCAAATAATAATAGCATAACGAATGAGCAGAGAAGTGAAACAGAGTCATGGTATATAATGAGGACTAGGACACAAAAACTTCAGTCTTTAGAATCCTTCTGAAGAAGCTGACAACAGGATGAGCGAGACCTCTAGTCAAATTCGACGACCCCGACAACACTCGGTATAAACCACTTCATTGAACAATGATCGTGAAAGCTTGCATTCTAATAGTTTTAAAACTTTCGATTTTTAAGTGACATACCAATGGCTTACATATATTTCCGACATTTTCTGAAATTGTTACCAATTATTTCTATTTTAATTATAACACAACAATATTATAATCAGTTTGGTAACTGTTTCTACCAATAGGTTTCTACCAACTTTTCTTCGAAGCAATTGTTTGAAGGTATTATAAAAACATATATACACATAAATATACCGCACCATCTGTTACCTAATTTATAACTGTAAACTTGTGTTAATATATAACTGAAACTGTGAAATACATTCTTGTCTCTAATTATTTCCAAATCGTTTCCGGCATAAAATAGGTTATAATTATTTATAACCTCATCTTTTACGATTATGGCGATCGAAAATAGCATCCTCAGTTTAGTAACAGTTTTTTTATACAAAAGGGAAAGCCACCTTCTTCCAGATCTGTTGTTGTGAAATCTGAAAAGACAAATGGCAATTTAATAAATCTTGTAAATGATTCAATCATACCGTCATCAGATGAAAGTAGAAGAATGTTCTATTTTGGCAGAAAATTTGAGGAAAGTAAAAAGTTGAAATGGAAAAACAAAACAAAAGAAATACAGTCCAAGTGCACGTGTATAATGCCGGTGGATTCACATGATGCCAAAATTTCAGAGACAATGTTAAGACACAGAAGAAATAATTTCGAAACGTTTCGAAAGTTTCTATAAGGGCAATATACGTTGCAGTAATTGAAATTGTATTGGTACATTATAGTTTCTTTTCATAGAATAAAATCTAAACTTCCGAAACACATGGAGAACTGTTTCTGTAGCTATTTTGGTTTTAAAGGGTTACCTTCAGTGGCGTTTGTAATTTGGCGGCCATTATGGACAATCCCCTTTTGAAAAAGAAACGTTGTTTAGGTAAAAGGGTAAGTATTCCGATAAATTATAAAAAATAAATATAATTTGATGTTTAGGTGCATTACTAATCATTATCATCAAAATAACCATAAAGAAATATATAGGTATTTTTTTAAATGAAACATAAAATAGAAATGGTTACATCTGTAAGTCGAATTTCAAATATGTTACTTTATGCTGCTAAAAAATGTTCATTAGGCAAGTTAAGTAAATGACCTTCCACAGCAACGAGTATATAATAGAAAACCGAAGAAGCCAAATTTGAACTCGGTTATTTTAGTCTCATTTTTGCGCAATTTTGATAAATTGAGAGAATGGGCTTGTTCCATGATATTCTTTTTATATGGTTTTTATACTTTTTCATGTAGTACTCGATATTCTCATTATACACTTAAAATTTCTTATTATTATTAGCTTTTTCCGTTCTCGAGATATAAGGAGTTGAAATTGGTAATAGTTGCAAAAACCGAGCGCTCATATGTGAAGTCACTATACGTAAGTGACGTAAGAAAAATGGCTTTCTGGGACCTTTCAAATTTAACCTGAAGTATCGAAAACCATGTAATTTTTAAACGCTGGTAACTAAATAAGTACGTCGAGTGAAAGTTCGTTCTATGTCTCTAAGGAAAGGAGAAGGTCGGCGATCAATTCCAATCGTAAATTGGCATGGTCAAAATCGAAAATTCGTCCCGGCAGGAGCGATAGAAAATTGTAATTATTTGACATTTCACCAAATTGTACTCCCCTACTGTCAATTAGTAAACAAAACAAACAATACTCTGAAAACACTTATAATTATAACAAGTAAGGAGCATCAAGTCTATTGAGATCGCCGAGTCTATGCATATAGTGACGTAGCGCCTGGCCACGCCCCATTTTCGCGAGATGGAGATTTGTAATAATTTTTAAGATACTAAACGTGCTAATAAGATTCTAATTTTTTGCAGATCCATTAATTTATACTTGCACTTTCGATTTATGAAATAAAAAAAATGCTGAACAAGCCCATTGATAGTGACGCGATTTTGTACTGAAACCACAAATTCTTAAAACTAAATTCGAATTATATTTTGATCTTTATATTTAATAGTTCTTCTGCTAATATTTTTCCTTCAATTCCCATATGTTCGAAGAAATGCACATTTTCTATGAACATTACATTTCATACTTAATGCGATTGGCCACATCAAGTAAACTTAGTAAAACTAAGAAGTTACAGAAACCGACCAGACTATTAGATCAACTTTATCTTTAAGCGCATGGGTAGTATTGGGGATCTAATAATTTTACCCAAAAAGCTTTTGTGGTATTCAGAAGCACGCTTTTGTTAAATTATAAGGCATTCTTAATATAAAGAACAATAAATTATAACTAGAAAACCAGGACACATTTTAAAACGAGTGAAGCTAATTCCGGATAACTAAAGGAAAAAAATGCATACATTCGGTTTTTAGAAATAACATCATGTAAATTTTTCGTTTAAATACGATAAAAATTCATCACATTTGTATGTACACGAAAAATTATCTGCTCAGAATCCAACGAACAAAAGTAACAAAAGTTTTTATTTCGCATCAACGTTTGGCTCGCTCTTTCAAAATGATTAGCTAATTACCATTAGCGATAGAGCTGTCGTTGTCAGTGTTAGCAGACAATAGATGCCATGTCATTTTTCAGAACACATCCGTTACCATAATGGCACAAGGGTGATCACCATGTGGTATTATATGTAGCTGGAAATGAATAAAAATTAGTACGTCATTTCTTTTCAAATGTAGTGAGATGTCTATTACATAATGTAGCATTTTTAGGAATGCAAAATTTACATCTCTAGAAGAATAATAACACAGGTACACACAAAAAAAGTAAACTTTGCGAAGTTTCGCTTCTCTATTTCCATGTACTATTGACCGCTGAATACGATCCCGATGTCAGTTTTACAGAATTAGTTCAGGATTTTCTGTCAGTTACAAAAAAAAACCGCTGCCTAAGGAATCACTACTTTCACATCCAGATTTCCCATTCAAGTGACTTTAAAGAAAAGCATCTTGACTATATTTGCATTTTAGCATGTGGGAATAACAGGTCATAGAATTTTAATAAGAGGGCGTTGCCGAATGCTAGCTAAGCTTCCAGAACTTGCGTGCGTTGCCAAATTATAAGGCAATTTCCGGGCGTTATAGGGTCCTGCCGAATTCAAAGTTAAAGAATGGACGGAGTGAACCAGAAATGTAAGGAAACGCCCTATACATAGTTCAATAACCTTTAAAAATTAAGATATGTCTCGTAATGCTGGGTGTCCTCTAGCAACCATAATTGCAGCAATTTACTCTAATCCATCAAATATGTAAAATCCATGAGCAGATCTATCTGTATAACATACAGTTACTAGAACTTGTGGTATATTAGGTGATATTGATAGGTGACTTCAGTGTTGCATTTCTCTCAGTATATATCAGACACATATAAACTGTGAAAGTTTCACAATTTAGCAATTAGAAGATTTCTTCAGCTTCTGTGTTAATTCTAAATCTGTTTACTTACCATTATATCATTATTGGGGGCGTTTTCAACAGAAAGTTAACGGTTCACCTTCTAATTAAAATAATTTACTGGAGAAAGCTAACGCAAGAAAGTTCGCAAAGCAAAGTTCGGTGACTAAACAAATAATGAAGAAAAAGCATGTATTATAGCTTTAGTGGACCAAGTGTTTTACCACTTATTCAGTCCAATAAGTTTATGTCTAGATATTACTTCACATAAAAAATTCAGTTACAAATACTTCTTTTAATTCATGCGAAGCACTGGCGAATTTAGGACCAAGATAAGAAGGGTTTATTACGCCTGTTTGATTAATTAAATAGGTATATTTTAACTGGAAATAAATTTTTACAGAAAATCGTTTCATATCAGGTTGAACACAAATGTTGAATAAAAGATACCGGGATATTCCCTACTGAAATTGGGCCATATCTGATAAGCAAGCTGTTTGTTTAGCAGAGGTATGTAAATGTTATATTTTGTACACACTATGTTAATCTTAGTGCTAAATGTTCTTAGGTCTCTGATTTTGATTTATAAGTACCCAAAAATACGATAGTGCTCAAGATTTTGAAACTGTAATATACAGTATGTCTTTCAGATTTGAACGCACTTTATGTATATTAAGTTACATTAATTTAAAAGA
Source organism: Stenurella melanura (assembly GCA_963583905.1). Taxonomy (NCBI): domain Eukaryota; kingdom Metazoa; phylum Arthropoda; class Insecta; order Coleoptera; family Cerambycidae; genus Stenurella; species Stenurella melanura. The sequence goes on from OY757310.1 coordinate 68,954,055, forward strand.
GGCCGGATCGGTCCATTTAAAGTCGCAGAGAGGGGTGCTAGTGCTACATACACACAAGAAAAGAATACCCAAATTCACGGTAAATAATTATATTACCAATAAGGAATTAACAAACAATAGGTACTTACATTAGAATACCCCTCATCCATGGGCGGCGACTAAATCTTGGCGTCGGCTGAGGAGACTCTCCTCTTCTTTACTGCTTTTGTTTCAAATTTACTTTTTTGTGTCTTCTCCTTGCGGAGTCTAACCCACAATTGTTCTCCTTGCGGAGTGTTACACGCGATTGCTCCCCTTGCGGTGTCTTGCTCGCAATTTATTAATTAATCTACCCTTCCGGGTAACACAACTTTGGCTGTCAGCCCGCTCCTTGCGAAGCTGAGTCAACAAGACCTCTTCTTTGCAAGGCTTGCTATCAATTGATTTTCCCTCTGCATTTTTTCATCAGTATTTATCCACGTTCTTCCCAACTCAGCAATGTGTTGTAGTTCATTGCTACGGCAATGCCTTGAAGATAATCGCCAATATACAGGGTGTTTCACTTAAAAGTCCCCAGGCCATTATCTCTAAAACTAATAAAGATATTTTATTTTTGTAAATGGCAGATGGTTGATACCAAAGAAAGGTTTAAATAACGGTGATTAGAATTTTTCCTCAACAGCACACAGAGATGGCGCTGCGATGCAAAACTATTTTTTGATGGCTGGAACCTTGAAACATAAGTCATGTGATTAAACAATAATTTGTGAATAATTTTGATGGTATAGAGAATTCACAAAAAACAAGCCGTTTTGGAGTTACATGAGTTTCTTTCATTAATGCCAGTACACGTGAATTTTGATAAATCCCTATAATTTATTTATTATTTATTATAGAATATTGGTTACCAAACACTTTTTTTCAAGATAAGGAAAGTGATAATACACAATCATAAAATTATGTTTACCACTTCCGGCCAAACCGGAACTAACATGATGAACCAATATCCATATGTTCCTACATATTACATTTTTTTTTTTCTAATAACGCTTCTAATAAAACGGCTCCCAAAACTTAAAGTAAGTAAGACAACAAAGAAAACACACACTAATTTAGAATGGTAATGAAAAATCTACTTAAGAGATATTAGTAGGCTTTGATTTAATTTTAAGTTTGACAGTTATTAAACAAAGTTTGTAGTTGATGCATTTCAATCATAGTTTCAAACAGAAATAGTGTACTTAGAAACAATTCAAAGCAAATTAATCCAAATAAGGCAATAATAAAAAAAAAATTTTAAAAATGTTTAGATACATTAATGAAGATAAGTTAAATATGATTTTAATATACGGTGAATGCAAAAGAAATTCCCGACAAGCAAAACGATTGTTTTGTTTACGATTTTCAAATAGACCTACACCCGATAAAAAAACATTTATCATGCTGTTTAAAAATTTAAGAAACTGGGGTAGTTTTAAGAAAACTATTCGTAACAGAAATAGGCCAGTTAGAAACGATGAAAATACAGCCTTGGTGTTAAATAGTGTTGTCAACAATCCTCAATGTTCTCTCCGGAAATTGGCATCGGAAACTAATCTGTCGATATCTTCGTGCCATAGAATATTAAAATCAAATAAATACCATCCATACAAATTAAAATTGATCCATCATTTAAGGCCTGGTGATTATGAACGAAGATTACATTTTCTAGCTGAATTTTCAGTTCTTTCTGAAGAATGCCCAATTTTTTTAAAAAATGTGCTCTGGAGCGATGAAAGCCGTTTTCACAACAACGGAGTTGTGAGTAAGCATAACTGCCGATACTGGTCACAAAATAATCCTAGATGGATGAGAATGACCCGAAATCAGGTAACTTTTGGAGTTAACGTGTGGTGTGGAATATTAAATTCATATATTATTGGACCATATCTATTCCATGGGACTTTAAATGGAAGAAAATATGAGATATTTTTGAGAAATGTATTGCCAGGATTATTAGAGACTATCCCTCATAACCAGGAGAATATTTGGTTTCACCAAGATGGTGCACCACCACATAACTCAGTACTAGTCAAAGATTATCTTAATGAAATGTACGCTCAGAGATGGATTGGTACTAATGGAGTAGTCAGATGGCCAGCACGATCACCTGACTTGACTCCATTAGATTTTTACCTTTGGGGGTATTTAAAAAGTGTAGTGTACATTGAACCCATTGAGGATATGGCCGATTTGTATAATAAAATATATGCAAGTGTTGCTGCTATAAATAGACATACGTTACAAAAAGTTTGCAATGAAGAGTTACTAAAACGGTACAATATGTATTCATGAAGAAGGGAGAAATTTTGAACATTTAATATAATAAGTACCAACTAATAAGAAAGAAATTAGATTAATTTCATTTTTAATAATATTTCGATAGTTTTTAAATGTTTGTTTATAAAACTTTTGTTTACGTTCTTTACTGAATTGTTAATATAAATTTAGCCCATTCTAAATTAGTGTGTATTTTCTTTGTTGTCTTACTTACTTTAAGTTTTGGGAGCCGTTTTATTAGAAGCGTTATTAGAAAAAAAAATGTAATATGTTGGAACATATGGATATTGGTTCATCATGTTAGTTCCGGTTTGGCCGGAAGTGGTACACATAATTTTATGATAGTGTATTATATCACTTTCCTTATCTTGAAAAAAAGTGTTTGGTAACCAATATTCTATAATAAATAATAAATAAATTATAGGGATTTATCAAAATTCACGTGTACTGGCATTAATGAAAGAAACTCATGTAACTCCAAAACGGCTTGTTTTTTGTAAATTCTCTATACGATCAAAATTATTCACAAATTATTGTTTAATCACATGACTTATGTTTCAAGGTTCCAGCCATCAAAAAATAGATTTGCATCGCAGCGCCATCTCTGTGTGCTGTTGAGGAAAAATTCTAATCACCGTTATTTAAACCTTTCTTTGGTATCAATCATCTGCCATTTACAAAAATAAAATATCTTTATTAGTTTTAGAGATAATGGCCTGGGGACTTTTAAGTGAAACACCCTGTATATATGACGGATTGCACATGCAACGGAAATCTAATGTTACATCCGCTGCCTGTACACTATGCAATCTCGATGCTATTAACATGCAAGCTCTTTTTAGAGCTTACTTTTTGATTTCTAACTTAAATGCAAATATATGACGACAATTTTACTTTAAAATGTTATTGAAGTATAAGGAGTGGGAATACCCGTTTGAAAAATTAGATATTTAAATAAAAAATTTATCGGCTGTACAATTAATCTTAGTGACATTATGTAAAATTAATTTTTTCATTTTTCGCATTGATATCATAAATACTTTTAGCCTTTATTTTAAAAATAATTAAAAGAACATGCATGAATAGGCACCATATTGAAAACATGTATTATTTCATTTAAAAGAAATGTTTACCGATATCTATTGAAGAATTTCTTGTACCATCATGAGCAAATAAATCGAAACAGCATTGTCATGTAGATACTTTCAAAACTATACTAACCTATAACATACTGTATTAGCTGTTAAAATATTTGAAATTGTCAAATTCAAAGCTCTGACACTGACATCAACTACGATGGTAGGACACTTTGGGTGGGTGGGTGTATGATATATCGTTGAAATAAAAATAATACCTACTTTCGAGATGTTTAACAAAAGTGAGTACTGTGTTGAAAAATAAAAAAGATCATTAATTATTAGCCGATCTAGCCATCCCATTTTTTCTTCTATAATGAATGGTAGACGCTTTGAGCAACTGTTGCGCTGTTTTTCTGTGCATAGTTGTAATCAAATACTTGAGGGTAATGACCGACTTTCCAAGATCAGAGGTTTGTTGAAGATATGTCTTCGAAACTTTCAAGAAGCTTATATACTGGGCAAATAATTGGCTTTGAAGGAATCTTTACTACTATTTCGGCGGCTTTCTTTTCGAACTTATATGAAAAATTAAAAAACCAAATATGGTATAAAATTCTACGAGCTTTGTTCGTATGATGGATACGTATTGAATATTGATATTTATAAAGGTCAAGGGGAAGATGGACCAGATGAAAACATGTCAAAAATTGACACTCTCGTGTCACTTATTAATGGACAATTATCATAACAGTGTAACTCTTGCAAATAGACTGTTACAGTGTAAGACCCATGTTACAGGTACCCTACGATCTGATAGGAAGCGAAATCCTAAACACCTTGTAAAGAAAAAGCTAAAGAAGGGAGAGCACATCTGGAAACGCCATGGAAAAGTGTACGTGTCTAAGTGGAAGGACAAGAGGGATGTTGTTGCACTTACAACAGCCCATCACCATGCTTTATCTGAAGCAAGAAATCGTCATGGTCAAATAAAAATAAAGCCAGTCGAAATAATTGAATACAATAAGTTTGTGTCGGGGATAGATCGATCAGATCAAATGATATCATACTATTGTCCCAGGAAAACAGTTTTTTGGTACAAGAAAATAATCTTCCACCTACTAGATATAACTGCTTGGAATTCATTTTTCTTGTACAAGAAGCTTACAAACAAAATAAATTGCGATATATAGACTATAGAGAAGATCTGATTAAATCGGGAATAGACAAAAACGTTAAAGATGCTCGTTTCCTTATACATTTTAGGCCAATATACAGTGGAAGTGAAAATTCAAGACCTCAACCAGCTGCTCAAATCGTTTCCCAACATTTTCAAGAACTAATACCACGCCCAGACAATTATGGTAGAAAGTTTTACTATCTACGGTGTAAACAGTGTTCACAGGACAAGAAAAGAACAGAAACTCATTGGAGATGTAAGACCTGTCAAGACAAACCGCCCCCATGTGCTGGTCCATGCTTTGAAAAGTGGCATACAAAATGAAACTGAAGTACTCTTTGTTATTTAAAATTATTCTTAAGATTTCAATAAATAATAAAATAGATTTTACGTATAATTTTATTTGACGGTTGTAGCCGTCATGTCCCCTTTAACACAATATGTCTGTTTGGTAGGACAGTGACGGCTACAACCGTCATGGCTTTTCTTATATTGAATTCCTGTTAATGAACAGGTTTCTCATCCCTGAAAATATGGATGCCAAATATTCTATAATAAATTATATATTAATGTGTGTTGTTTTGATCAGACAAACATGGGCGCAGGTGTCCGTCAATGTGTTAATAGTTAGTTACTTGTTAAGATGGATATCCTTTGTTGCCTTGATCTAGGATTTCTACTAATCGTACCGTTTAATCCCCACTTTTATAAAATGTTAGACACAGAATTTTTGTTAATTTTATAACGTAGTACAATATGTCGCATTGACAGTCCAACTTCTGTTTTAGCAATAACTACAGCAATACAATAAAAAATATAACAAAAGTGCTGTTTTACTTTGGCTACACATTACATATTCAGATAGAGACAGATTTACACTAGAAAAAATAGTTGTCCTATTTTTTCTTGCTCACGACAGTACCAAATTCCGTCACAATTCGTTCGCTAGTTTCGGCGCTATCGTGTCCCCATACATATACACATCCATACAGACCCTTTTTAGAAATTACTTTTTCGTCTTTTTGGAACCTCATCTTATCTCAAGTTTTCTTTTGACCAATTGCAGTAATCGCTCAATTTTTATAGGTGGAAAGCATAAGAAATATGATCAATTTGTGTGAATTATTTTGATTGCAAAATGTAGAAAATACTAAAAATAATTAAAACTATATTGCACAATATTTGTTATCGATCATATGAAACATCGTTTGTGTAATTTTGGATTATTATTTATTTCATATATAAAATTACAAATACACACAAAAGCCAAATATGTTAAAAAATTGAATCCTCGTAGACATTTTCACTTCTTTCATTGTCCAGCAGCAGTCTCCTACTGATGATGATTGGATGATCGGAGATGCGTTTCGTTTATCAAAATGTTTCTCGTGTAATTTTTGTCAGACCCGTTTCAATAGGAAACTTTCTTTTCTTATTTTGAATGTTTGATTGAAGAGAGTGTATAATATTATACAGTAAGGTCCATAAGTAACGGATAAATTATTTATATAAGTAATTTACAGTTTATGAATAAAACCCTAAAACACGTCAATTTTTAATTCTAAAACGGCATTTTTTTACCATGATTTTATACCTCCCCCTTCAACCTCCTTGGAGTAACAGCTACCCCTTTAAAATTTTAAAACGAAACGTGGGTGCATGTGAAAGCTTATTTCAAAAGGTTTTTAATTCTCTATCCAGCGATAAAAGGTTTTTGGAATTTTGTGTATTCATCATCAAGAAAATTAAATTTGAAAGTTTTAAAATGCATCCTAAACTGTTTATGCCTATGTACCGAATATCTGTCAAATCTGACTTTTCTAATTAATTTTGTGTCATTTCCTAGTTCCAGAGTTACGAATTATTTTCCCAGATGATGACAACCTTAATGAAATTCATAGAAATATTTGCCATCAGCAGAATGGAGCTACACCACATTTTGCATTGGAAGTAGCAGTCTATCTCAATCAACTTTTTCCCAATAGGTGGATCCGTAGACGCGGTGAAATTGAGTGGCCCATTCTCCCGATTTGATCCCACCTGACTATTCTTTATGGGGCTACCTATAATAGAAAGTCTACTTCAACAGACTAAATAGCTTCGATGATTTAAAAGACAGAATAAGGCAAGAAATTAATCAAATCACCACGGAAACGATACAAAATGATTTAGAGGAATTTTAGCAACGCCTCCATTATTGTCAAGAAGCAATGGATGACCAGTTTGAGTATTTAATTTAAGCTGTTTCATGATCTCTTGTTAGTACATTTTGAAAAGAAATGTAGTAAAGGTATTACATTTTTCCGGTGGACCATCGAAACCCGAAAAAAACGTCGGATCGAAATGAAAGGCATATCTATCGACTCGAGAGCGAATTTAGAAAATTTCATCAGTTGGTCAGTCAGTCTGTCGGTCTGTCGGTCTGTCGGTCTGTCGGCCTGTCTGTCTGTCACGCCCAGCCCCCCTAATCCGTTTTCGGATTTCGATGAAACTTGGGTCGTTAATAGAAGACGTTTAAAAAACCCTAACGCTGGAAGATCGGCTCCGTTAGGAAACCGGAAGCACTCGATATAGACGTTTCGAGTTTTTTGGAAAAAATTGAATAACTCGCTAACGGGCAGTCGGATCTACATGATTCAAAAAAGAAATAGTGCAGCTGACAACGCACTACAAATAAGTATACCAGAGACTATGTCCAAAAACAAATGAAAATTGATTTTCTCTGCAAAAAACTGGTTTTCTCGAAATCGGGATACGAAGCACGATAACTGTCCAGAATATTGATCGATTTCGATGAGACCTAGTGGGATCAAAGATATACGGCCACAAATGAAGCTTATTGCTGACAGCCCGAATCAGTTGACCACAAGTATTATTTCCAGGGCCAAGTATGATTTTCCAAAGAAATTAATAACTCCCGAACCGAAAGTCCGATTTGCATTTTAAAAAATAGCGATAGTAGGGCTCGATTAGGTGTTATTAGGTGACGTTTGTGAGATATTTGATAAAACAAAAGCGAATCTACAAATCCTGGAAAACTTGATTTTTTTGATAAATTCTACAAATACCGAATATTTAAAAATGAATTATTATTTGTTTGCTTATAATTGTATTGAAACATTCTTTATAGGATTTTGCAAACAGCAGAAAAATTAACTATCTATAAAAGAAAAACTTTGTGTAGAAATATTAATGAAATCTTTGCATTCTTTCGATAACCTGAATTCTGGTTATGCTAGCAAATTAAAATCCTAAAATGAATTTGTCTAATTTCTTATTTGACAATTCTCATTCTAACACTAGCATCCACACAGTCCCCTACGGCCATGCAGATTAAACTAGTATCCACATAACCCCCTACGATTATGAAGATTCAGTTAAAAATGAGAACAAAGACCTAAAATGAATTTATTTATCTACCTTGTCTTAAAAAAATTTTCATTCCAATGGATTACATTTTCATGAAATCTATCTTTATGAATGGCTTTATGTCTTTCTGATGAGCTCCAGAATAAGGGCGAAAAACGTTTCAAAGGCTAAGCATTTCCAGGAAACAGAATGATAGATTTCATGAAAATGTAATCCATTGGAATGAAAATTTTTTTAAGACAAGGTAGATAAATAAATTCATTTTAGGTCTTTGTTCTCATTTTTAACTGAATCTTCATAATCGTAGGGGGTTATGTGGATACTAGTTTAATCTGCATGGCCGTAGGGGACTGTGTGGATGCTAGTGTTAGAATGAGAATTGTCAAATAAGAAATTAGACAAATTCATTTCAGGATTTTAATTTGCTAGCATAACCAGAATTCAGGTTATCGAAAGAATGCAAAGATTTCATTAATATTTCTACACAAAGTTTTTCTTTTATAGATAGTTAATTTTTCTGCTGTTTGCAAAATCCTATAAAGAATGTTTCAATACCGAATAGTTTCCTAATAAAAATCGAAAATGAAATATTCCTTTGATCAATCTCGATAATCAGTATAAGACACGAACCTTTGTGGACAAAAAATCTGAAATAGAGTTTTTTCAAAAAATTCAAAATAAACCAGTTATTTACGAAAACGCATTTCATAGAATTATTTAAAAAAATATTACAAATTGATAAATTCTTTGTGCGATATAGGCGCAGAAAAAATAATGTAATGTTATATTTAAATCATCATTCATTTCCTTATTTGATTAAGTAATGGTATTAAATTTTTGGGGTTGGGCGAAGTAGGATTTAACCTTCAATTATTGTAGCTAAAATATTTCCAACTTTATAAAGTAGAAAAACTGATTATGATAAATTTGTATCTTTGGCAAAATTTTGATATTTTAAATAAGTTTAATCAGGAAAAAATGAATTTCAATTCCTGCATTGTACCCATTGTAAAAGAAACATACGAATGCAAAACAGAACAGGTTTTACTATGAAACAGATTTTGATATCGTGCCTTCTCGAAAAAGTCTCTATTTCATTTATCCACGAAATTATCTATAGGTGTCCAAACCAACCGAAGAAAATTCTATCTCTGTAAATATTTGACCGATTTTCATTTACTAAATAAAAATAGAACCGACGCCCTTTCTGTGTTTCAAAGTGTAGTTAGCCTTTACTTTAGTTAATGCAAAAAGGGAAAAAAAAAGAAAAATAAAACATGTCAAAATATCATCTTACGACCCGTTGCTGAAAACGTACTGAATCATCCCAACAGGGACAAAAAGCATATCAAAATATAGTTTTTTTAGTTTGTTTACTTAGTAACATTAAACATGTAATATTTTTCAATAAAAAAATTAGAGAAATTCAAAAAATATTGTATTGCTGGATAGTGAAACCCTTTCAAATGAGCTATCACAAGCACACTCGTTCCATCAAAATTTGTTAAATGAGTAGTTGTCAGTTCAAGAGGGTTGAAGGGGGAGGTATAAAATTCTCTGCTCAAAAAATTTCATTTTAGAATTAAGAATTGACGTATTTTAGGATTTTATACATAAATTATAAATTACGTAGATAATGAATTTAGGCGTTATTTATGGACCTCACTGTATATTAAAGTAAATTTATTGATCTAATGTTGGTAACATTTTCGAATGTTATATCTTTTCTATTTCTACGGTTGGAATTTGTGTACTTGAGTATCTTTGGTGGCTTGGAGGATTGGGATTTGTCTCATTTGGCTCACTTCATACCCGCACAGTAATCTTAATAATGTAATAGGTGCATGCAGATTATGTACTACACAAAAATTAATTTTGAGTTCGTCTGTTGTATAGTGAGTATAAAGCGTTCGCCATTGCAAATACTTTTTCCAACATCTAAAAAAATCAATAAGTTAAAAAAACAAATAACAAACACATAACAGTAACATGTTACATTTAATAATAATCAATAAATAATGCTGGTGCTGATTGTTGATGAAGGTAATATATATTGTGATATTGTGATAAAACGTTATGAATAGTATGTTGTAATATAACAGCAATACTTTATGAGCGCCCAATGGTTTTATTTTCATGACCATTTTGTAATTTAATCACCACAGTTTTAACAGAAAACCATTGTTTCTGAAAATGTTTTTTAAATTTATTTATTGCTTAAAACGAAAGTTACTTTAATGAATATCCTTTACAGAATTCTAATATCTCTTTCAGTTGTTGACAAAATGGCCCTGAGAATATTAAGTGAGACCTACCTAGTTGCTCGTTTTTTATACTTAAAACACTTGCTTTAGAAAAATATTACACCCGTCACAATTACCGATAATCGTGTAAAAGGCATTTTACGAGAATTCCTTGAATTTGCGTGTTTTAGACTATTATGAAGGAAAGGGATAATTCCGTGAATTTGTATGTTTATCTGTCTGTCTGTCTGCTGACGTCATTTTCAAGGAAGAAATGGAATATACTTTCAGCGAAATATTTACAAGGTGGGTAGAGACAAATGACAAAATTAGCAAGGAAGAAACCTGCTGTACTTTGAATGAAAATATACCGAATGGTAACCCAAAAGTAGTAATTAATTATGAAAACGATAGAAGAAAATAATATTTAATGTGTAGTTGGCAATATTGCCAGGGAGGAAAATCTGATATACATTTAGTGAATAGAAAAATGTATAGAACCGCCATTCAAAGGAAAACACAGATATGTACACGTCACCGAAACTGCATTTTTTTCCAATACAAATCTAACAAGCATACGCCCAATTGTACAGCATTAAACAGAAAGGAACCAACACCCTGTGCTAAAATCAAGAAATAAGCTTGCAAAGAAAGGTTTTGCATCTTAATTATTATTATGACATTATCACCGATCTAAAAAAACTAACTCCAGTGATGCTTATTTTATCAATATGAAAATTTTAAATGCCATAAGGTACATAATATTAATACCTCTTACAAATTTATTAAATATTTGTATTCGTATCAGTTCGTTTCCTGATATACTGAAACTGTCAAAAGTGTTACCTCTGCACAAAAAAGATTCGATTCACGACGTTGAAAATTATAGACCAATATCTATTCTGCATTTATTCTCAAAAATACTGGAAACCATTATAAAAATTCAGTTAACTCACTATTTTGAATCAAACAATCTATTCTCAACAAGTCAGTTTAGTTTCAGAGCTAAATTGTCAACAGCCCCAGCCATAAACAAATTATCTGAAACAATAAAGTAAAGGATATGAAGAATGTGAATATATAGATGCTCAGTTTCTAGACCTTTGTAAGGCTTTTGACTGTGTGTCACATGACGTTTTAATAAGCAAATTAGGCTTTTATAATTTCGACATAAGTAGCATAAATTTTATACGATCTTACCTTACCAAACGCTACCAATATATGGCTTATCAAAATATAAATTCTGGCTTGCTAGAAATAAATCATGAGTGCCGCAAGGATCCATACTTGGTCTTATATTATTTCTTATTTACATTAATGATTTAAGTAACATATCTTCCTCAACATTCGTTTTGTTTGCTGATGATACCACCATCATTAATTCACATAAAAATATAGAAACTTTGTACTCTAAGGTGAATGACACACAGTCGAAAGCTCAGAATTGGTTCGTAGTAAACCGAATTTAAATCAGTCTAAACCCGAAACAATGGTTTTTAGTTTAAGAAATGATATAGTAAAAGACAATAAAGATTGTATTAAATTCCTTGGGGTCTATCTAGACAGCAAACTAACGTGGGAGCAACATGTTAATTATGTCTGCAAGAAAATATCGACTAGAATATATCTTCTTAGAAATATTGCGAATAATGTATCCCAAAATGTACTTATCACAGCTTATCATGGTCAAATTCATTAATCTTTATCCTACGCTGTTGGTCTGGGGCCATTCCAATCATTATGTTAGAGTATTTGCATTACAGAGGAGAGCCATACGAATTGTATACGGTTTAAAATATAGATATAGGGAGGCTTTTAAAAAGCTAGCTATATTCACTTTTCCCTGTACATATATACTTCAATGTCTACTATACATCAAGCAAAATCAGGTAAAGTATTCTCTTCATAGTGATTTTCATAAATATCCCACGAGAAATAGTAGTAATATATATACAATTTTTTTACGCCTATCAAAATCTCGTTCAGGAACCAATTACTATGCCATTAGGTTTTTTAATGCTTTACCCATACATATTAGAGAGCTAGAATATAACTTGTTTAAGAGAACTGTGAGATCATTTCTGACAGCCAATGCTTTTTATACATTTGATGAGTACTTTTTGTCAAATTTTAATAATTTTTAATAATAATAACCCCCATTAGTGATTATAATATTAAAATTTATTTTATACGTATTTGTTTACAATGGCATTTTATAGAGTTTGTGTTTGTAATTATGCATTTGTGTATCTCATATTTTCCTGACCTGTGTAAATACTGCTTCGTATATTAACAGCAATAAATTATTATTATTATTATTACAATATTGAAACTACACCATTAAATTCTTATAAGGAAAATGAGTTGGACTTTTTCAGCTGAACACACATTACGATATTCTACATTTAAATAAATCAAGAAACAATTTTTTTAAATTTTGTGGGTTGGCTCCTTTCTGTGTAATGCCGTATAATTACAGGGTAGGGTAAAAACCACAAAAAAAGAGCATACAATAATATACATCTACAAATACACAAACATATAAAGGTAATATTAAAATGTACAACCGTAAACACTATATGGTACAGTACAAATTTAAATTTAAAACTGGACAAATTAAACCAGAGTTCAGCTATTTAGGAAAGTTCTCTTAATTTGATATATGCTGGAGGAGAATATATCAATCCTATCCTCGAGGCAACTGTAGTTTGTAATCATTTGATAGATTGGCGAGGCAATTAGCATATTAGTTCGCGGAGTAGGAATGTAGAAACTATTGATATGGCGGGAATATTCTCTAGGGACACGAAACATGATTAGATTCAACAGAGCCGTACAGTCCAGCTTATTGTTGACTAGTTTATAAAGAAATACAACTGACTGCATGCACCTTCTAGTCTCAAGACTAGTCAGCTTGAAACGACTTAACAATGTTTCCTGAGAAATACCTCTGGGTGGATACTCACCATCCAGGGTATATATAGCTGACTTTAAGGAACGTCTCTGAATTTTTTCTAAGGATGCCTTGTGTATGTTATAGATAGTACTCCAGATTATTGATGCGTATTCCAAGCGAGATCTTACAAGAGACACATACATGATACATATATGCTGTTTTTCTGTTCGATCTACCTTTACATAGATTTATCATCGTATATAATATATCGTATATCGTATATCGAATATCGTATATCGTATATCGTATATCGTATATCGTATATCGTATATCGTATATCGTATATCGTATATCGTGTATCGTGTATCGTATATCGTATATCATAAATCAAAGCATGAATCATAAATCGTATATCATATATTATACATCATACGGCATAAATCATAATAAGTTTTATTTAAAAGTGATTTCAAAAAATGCTATTACCAATCAATGAGGCGTTGCCGACTACGAATACCTATTTGAATAAAAATAAGAAAAACTGGCTATGTACTTAATCTCAGTAGGTACCACGTAAAAGTTAATTACTTGTGTTCGAGCAAAATGTTACATCATATATATATTCGGCCATCGGCCACGCCCGACCTCAGTTTCTATTCGTTAATTTTATTTCTTCGTGCAACATATAATGACAATAAAATGCATACTGACCCATACTGCAAAACTGTAGTTTACAACTAATTTATCTGTTACATTTATTCGCACGGGGTTTAAGGCACCAGAGAGTAAAATCAGATATAGTTTTTGATTTCGTATGTTCCAAGTGTACCATGGCACTGAACAAATTGCGACGAAGAGATGTTCAAACTGTAAAAACATAAGATATCAGCATAATTAATAAACGACTTGATTTCTTATACACCATGTAATAAATTATTATGATAATGTCAGGTAGGAAATCAACAAAGCACAACGAAATATTTACAAAGTTAATACAAAAATTCATGGTTGATGTGGCGAAGAATTGATAGATTTTGGGAAAATACGATGCTGGATAGTTGCTTTTGGGGAGGTATTCCTTACATACTCGAGCTACGATGAGCTACCCAGGAAATTTGTAGCACGTGTCTCCAAATCCACATCTTGAAGACATCAATATGTTGTCAGTCTGCATCCCAAATAGTCCATGTCTCAGAGGCGTAAACAAAAATAGGAAACTAAGACGTTAGCAAGTACGATGTTATGTATTTCGTGATATTTTTGTCAAATTTTGCTCAGTTGGCCTCACAAACTGAGATGATCTTGCCATATGTACTCTTCACAGAATCTGATTTTTGCAGTTACCAGTGTTGTCCACAAGGGCTCCAGAGTATATCACATTTAGTCTCACAATCACCTACCCTTAATGTGTTCGGGTAATTAGCAGCCATGTGTACAATCATAATTTTCGTTTTGTTGTAATCTACACTTAATTCATGACAGAAGCTTATTGTATAAGCCTGTCCTATATGAGCTCATCACTTACTACAACTAACAAGGTATCATTAGAAAATCTCAAATTATATATGTTCGTTTAATCTGTAACCACTCTAGTCTTTCAGCATAGTTCGCGTGACCTGCTCAATATAGATGTTAAAGACGATTAATGACAAAAGCCCTGTCTGACAACTTTGCTAACTTTACATTTGTTGGAGCTAATATTGTTTATTTTTACCAAAGCAAAGTTTTTTTTACACAATCGACGAATAATAAAGACACGTTGTTTGGGTGTTCCCATCTCCAATAATAATAGAGTCAAAATTTTGTCACTTTCCACATTGTCAAAAGTGTTACGGCATCTACCAAACAAAGGTACATAGACAAGTAACGGTCTCTTATTTTCTCGAAAAGTTGCTGCAAATTCAGACTTTGTTTTCTACTACTACGTCCTTTAGCAAAGCCTGCTTGCTCAGAACGCATTTGCAAAGACATATAATGTTGAAACCCTGAATGAAGAATACACAGTATCATTTCACTATCGCGTTATATTAATGCCAGTGGACTGTAGTTGTCCTAGATATCTGTCGCTCCTCTCTTATGTAGTTATACGAAAATTGAGTTTCTCTAATCATAGGGCTAGATTCCTGTTTACCATGTTTCCGGCATACTCGGTGAAGCATTAACATTAAACCTTCACCAACTAAGTTAAGCAATATAATCGAACCCAGTTGCTTTGCCAGCTTCTAATTTCTGTATGACTGCCTCCACTTCTGATTTTAGTATTGAAAATTCACGTTCATAACCCAGTTATCGGTTATTTTCTCCCCAGAATGGTCATGCAAAAATCTCTTTAAAATGTTGGCATTAATTTGAAGAATCTGATCCCTGTCATTCATTCATAGGCATTCATAAATTCATGTCACATTGCTAGATTTCAGTTTGTTCAGCATTTTGCGCACGTACCCAATAATAGGTCACATACGTACCCGAAATCTGCACACGGATCACATTTGCATAAATTCGGATATAAAAGCATGACGAAATTCAATAAAAAGCAGTGCTCTTCTGGCATAGGCCTACAGCGTGATGGGCTGAGTTAATTACAGTCAGCACTCTATTATGTCGTTACCAACGGACTAATATAAGTTAACTAGATTCTGCAGCGTGCAGGGTTGGGATATTTTGCGTTTGCAATTTATTTATCCGACGCCGGTGCGTAGCAAAAGATCCCCACGCATGACATCGACGTCACGTCGAACTACCTCTAGGTTGTCATCCTTACACTCTTGTCTGTTTCGAAATGGTTAATGTAACGATTGACGACCGTTAGAGATACGGAAACTTGTATATTATATCCATTTATCTACCTGTTGATGAAAAATAAAACGTTTATTGGTATTTGGGCAATTCCATTTACTAAACTGAACACTGGGATAACATCTCCAAACCAGCTACCCAAGTAAAACATGTTAAAGTCAGGTCTTAAAATACCGACGGAGTTTTTAATTGGCCATGTTTTGGGTTTATTACGAGTAATCGCTTTTACCTCTCGGAAAAGAAATTTTTCTATTATTGTGGTGAGCATGTAACTGTATTTGTCTGTATTTGTCTTGTAGATAAAAATTCGTCTCCTCGATACAGTCGCAGTTCTCTGCGCCACGTCGGGTCTCTTAGAATTCCAGATCAGTGTTTATTTCTTGAGCCTTCAGATTGTTTCTGGCTATTACTTCATTTAGAGTTTCGGTAGTGCGCCAAAGTTATTGCATATTTTTACGTATCTTGCTTTGTATTTCCATTGCTCTCTTGTGTTATTCTCCAATCAAGAACCATTCTCTTTCCCAAGCGGAAAAACATACTTGTTATAATATTTCCAGCATAAGTTGAGCTCAGAGAATTAGTAAAAATGTGTGTGGAAAATAAAAGCAATGCAAGTTTCGGGATACCCCGTAGGCATGTGGAATTGAATTTAGAAAACTATTATCTTGGTTTTCTAAGTTAAACTTTTACCTCATTTTCAAAACGTTGGCAAGCATCTGCACAAACAAATCCTATAAATATTACTAGAAGGATCATTAGAATTAAAGGAAGTGCATCTAGTTGGCTTGATTCCTACGAAAAAAGTGTATAAATCATAATGCATATACATATTTACCGTTTTATAATTACTAATTACCGTCATAAATTGATATATAAATGCAGTTATCAATATAAATCCAGAAACTGAGACCCATCGCACTGATGCTACAGACACTTGTTTGGCTCTCTGAGAAAATCTGAAAATACGTTCTAAATTATTACTACTATTGGGATTAAGTACAATGTAAAATATAACATATCGTTGATAAAAACGAAAAAAAAAAAAATCATCAATTAAAAATATCTTTTGTCAACGAAGCTCAGTGCTAAAAGGTTGAGATAATTGATCGATAATAAATCAAAACCCGATGGGTTGAACAATAAGATTACAAATAGGGAGCATAAAATACAAAATATAATTTCCTATCAGTATATGCCAAAAACCGTACAAACTTTTTTAATTATCATCGTAGAAAAATCATTTTAGTACAGATATCCATTTCATAATGGCTCGAACTCAAATAAAATATCTATATGTTTGTATGTGTGTAAACACGATGAGGCACGATTAGACAGGCTCGGTGGCGCAATGCTAAGGCGTTTGGCTTGCGACCACGGAGACCCGGGTTCGTATCCTGGCCAGAGTATGGATGTTTAGTGGCGTTGTTAATGTGTTACCGAGATGGTAGCAGTGAGCTAGTAGACGGCTGTTGGGTGGCACAACATGTCTAGACGCTGTTATCTATCCTAAGTTCGAGTCTCAGCTGCGGTAGATGGCAATATCGCAGGGAATGGTTGTTGCGTTTGATGTCTATGTACATGTGTCCTGGTTGAGTGGTGGAATAGCATTAGCTAAACTCCGCCAGGACGTTGATATAAATAACACGATTAAATAAATAAAAAAAATAAATAAAAAAATAACTTCTGATAGGCTTAATACAATTAGTTTTTAAAAGTTTTTTTCATTACGTCATAGTAGATATTCAATGTAAGCTCCTTCAGAATGGCATACAGATTTCAAATCGTTGGAGGATAGCCTCTATTGCAAGCATCTCATACTGTGATTATCTAGCAACTTATTGTTTGCTACGGGGAAAACTGTACAGTATTCGAAATAAATTAGATATTAACTGCAATATAAAATTTTAAGTGATACAATTTGAGAAACAAAAATTTTAATCATGTAGTACGAGTTGTAGGAAGTGATACAATTTAAAACGAGTTATCAAAAGAACTGCTTAATGATTTTCAAAAGCTCCTATGTTCATCATTTTAATTTATCCAATAACGGAGATATCGTTTGTTAACAAAATTCAGAAACATCTGGTACATGTTATCGATTCAGATTTATCAACGAGGAGAATGTGCACTTTTGTCGCCGACAAGCATACCTGATAATTTTGGTGTAATTTAAAGAGTGGGGTAGAGATTCTGTGTCTACAAGAAGTTTACTTGTTGTGAAAATGGTTTTTAGAAAAGAAATAATTATCCTATAACATTACCGCATGCAGTGAAAAAACATATTTAAGTAGCGTGATTCTTAATTTCTTATTTACCTTCTAAGTTGACAATGCCTCTTTATGATGAAAGTAAGATGGTAAAATACTATCCTCTGATATTCAATCTCGGATGTTACGTTGGTTTCACATAAATTCTTAAAATTTATTACGTAACATTTTAAAAATACCAACTGATAAAATATATGTAATACAAAGTACATCATCACGAATCCTGGAAAGCTTAGTGGAACGGGACTATACAATGTAAATGTTAAAAACGTACAATAATAAAATACTTTCCCAAACGGCATATTCTTAACAATACAGTAAACAAATTCACATGGAAAACACATCTCTGTTACTTTAAAACTTATCGCTACCAGACAAATTACAATCAAACAAAATTGTATTTTACATAACCTTAGATACCATTCCGCACTTTTTGTTATAGCTGTCCGTATTTTATCTCCAGCGCTATCAATTGACCAGCAGATATTCTTCATGTGTAAGTATAGATCAAGCATTGGTTCTGTTTCTACTAAAATTGCTGTGGTACATGTCAAATCCTAAAATAACGCATGTTATTAAATAATTTATAATTACAATTCTTTGGAAAAAGCGCGATTCAAAATCAAAATCAAAATACTTTGTTCTTAAAGATAAACATTTGTAGGGGAAAAGCCAGTATTGAACTTGGCGTTAAAACAAAAACAAAGAGAGGTCTACAAAACATAAATAGATCACATAAATACACATTTACATAATTTATCGTTTCATTAAAAATTAAGTTTCCTTTAAGGTAAATCTTTATTGATAATTATTAATATCATAACATACCACACCATAATACCCTATGGTCTGTTTTTAAACCATGAGGAGCGCTTTAAGGAGTGACCGCAAAATTCGCCTATTACTTCCACATCCGCGTAGTGGATTCGAAGTATAGTAATCGTAGAAAAAATTTGATCGACAGGAAAATTTCCGTCTATAGGTCTGTAACTTCTTTTGGGCGCACGATATCTCTGGAAAGGTTTAAGATATTGACTTGAAATTTTATTCACGTATGTACTATAATAAGATCTGAAACTGAATTGTTTTTTGAACTTATCCGGTGAAGGGTTGGGGATAAATAGGGGTAAATAAGGGGAAATCAGTAAAGCAAGTTGGTAAGAGTACAGAAACTTGTAATTTGATGTATATGTACTAGAAGTCAAGGCCTCAAGATTTTTATAATATTTTCTATCCCTCCACCACCCCCACTCCATTATTAACGGGGTTGATAAAATAAAATTGAGATATTCACTTGAAGTTTGGTACACGTATATTATAATGACATCTGGAACTAGATTATATTTTTGGATCTTTCCGTTGAAGGGTTGGGGGTTGAAGAGGGATAAATAGGAGAAAATAAGTAAAGCAAGCTGGTAAGAGTACAGAAACCTGAAATTCGGTGTATTCTAGTACATACAAGCCCCAAAAATTTTTTTATAATATTTTTCAACTCCCCTCCCCCACAACCCCTACTCCATTATTAAAGGGATTGATAAAACAAAATTGAGATATTCACTTGAAATGTGGTACACATATGTATTATAACGACATCTGGAACTAAATTATATTTTGAGATGATTCCGTTGAAGGGTTCGGGGTTAAATAGGGGTAAATAGGGTAAAATAATTGAAGCAAGCTGGTAATAGTACAGAAAGGGATTTGGTGTATATATTAGAAATAAAGGCCTCAGGATTTTATAATATTTTCCATTCCCCCACCACCCCCACTCCCTTATAAAAAGAGTTGATAAAATCAAATTGAGATTTCCACTTGAAATTTGGTACACGTATGTATTATAATGACATCTGAAACTAGATTATATTTTGACATAATTCCGTTGATGGAGTGGGGGGGGGGGAGGTAACAAGTACACGAATATATTATAAAGACACCTGGAACTAGATTATATTTTGAGATGATTCCGTTGAAGGGTTGGTGATTAAATAGGGGAAAATAAGTAAAGCAAGCTAATAAGCGTACAGAAACTTGCGATTTGGTGTATATACTAGAAGCAAAGGCCTCAGATTTTTACAAAATTTTTAACTCCTCCACCACCCCCACTCCATTATTAATAAAATTAAATTGAGGTAATCACTTGAAATTTGAAACACCTATGTATTATAACGACTTCTGGAACTAGATTAGATTTTGTGATGATTCCATTGAAGGGGTGGAGATGTAAGTATAGGTAAATAGGGGAGTTAAGCAAGCTGTGTAAAGTCCCAAAAGTTGAGGTTTGGTACGTATACTAGAAGCCAAGTCCTCAGATTTATTTATAATATTTTTCAACACCCCCCAC
Source organism: Stenurella melanura (assembly GCA_963583905.1). Lineage (NCBI taxonomy): Eukaryota > Metazoa > Arthropoda > Insecta > Coleoptera > Cerambycidae > Stenurella > Stenurella melanura. The sequence continues at coordinate 68,974,521 of OY757310.1, forward strand.
CCCCCACCATCGCGCTATTAATAAAGGGGTTAATGAAATAAACTTGAAATATTCACTTGAAATTTGGTACACGTCTGTATTTTTTATTGAAGGGGAGGAGGGTGTGTGTAATTGGGAAAGATCAGTAGGACAAGCTAGTAAGAGTCCAGAAACTTTACTTTTGACGTATGTGAGAGAAACCAATGCCTTCGTTTTAAACTCTGAAATTGTTTAACAAACAGAAGATGTAACGGTAATGCTAGGTCCAGTAGCGATTTGTGTAACGCTTGGAAATTCGGTTGTTTTTCTGCTCAAGCAAGCGTGCTGCTATATCGTATACTTTTTGAAAGATCCAAATCTGATTTTGAATTTGATAAATTTTGATACCTAGAATCGTATTATTGCATTTTTACGTCTCAACGGTGACCGAAACCTAGCGTTGTTTTTGTAAAACTCGTGTATTTGATAAATTTTGACTCCTAGTTTCATATTCTTGCATTCTTACGTCTCGACGCCGACCGACGTCCAGCGTCGTTTTTGTATAACTTGTGTATTTGATAAACATTGATATCTAAATTTATGTCCTTTCATTTTTGTAAAACTGGTGTATTTGATAAATTTTGATACCTAGATTCATATTCTTGCTTTTTAGGTCTCGACGCTGACCGACGCGCGACGCTTTTGTAAAACTTCTGAATTTCACAAATTTTGATACCTAGATTCATATTCTTCCAGTTTTTCGTCTCGATGCCGACCGACGCCTAGCGTCGTTTTTATGAAACTTGTCTTTGATAAATCTGGTATCTAAACTTATGTTTTCACGTCTCGACGCCGACCGACGCCTGCGACTTTTTTGTAAAATTTGTAATTAAATGAACTTTGATACCTAAATTCATGTTCTTTCATTTTTACGTCTCTACTCCGACCGACGCCTGGCGTCGCTTTTGTAAAACTTGATATTGAATTTGATAAATTTTGATACCAAGATTCATGTTCTTCCATTTTTTCATCTCGTCGCCGACGACGCCTAGCGTCGATTTTGAAAAACTTGTGTATTTGATAAATTTTGATACCTAGATTCACATTGTATTATTATGTCTTCTCTCCGATCCACTCCTTGCGCCGTTTCTGTATAATCTGTGCATTTGATTAATTTTAATATCTAAATTCATGTACTTATTTTTAGGTCTCGACGTTGATCGACGTCTAGCGTCGTTTTTGTAAATCCTGTGTACTCGATACATTTTGATGCCTGAATTTTTACGTCTTGCATTTTGACGTGTCGACGCTGACCGACGCCCACCGTCGATTTTGTAAAACTGTATTTGACCAATTTTGATACCTATATTAGTGTTCTTGCCTTTTTACGTCTCGATGCCGCCGAGGCCTAGCGTCGTTTTTGTAGAACTTGTGGATTTGATACATCTTGATACCTAGATATTATTGTATTCTACGTTTCGTCGCTGTAAAAATTGTGCATTTGATATATTTTGAAACCTAAAGTCATATTCTGGCATTTTTACTTCTCGCCGCCGATTGACGCCTGGCGTCGTTTTTGTAATACTTCTGAATTTAATAAATTTTGATACGTGGTTTCGTATTCTTGAATTCTTACGTCTCGTCGCAGAGTCTCGCTTTCGTGAAGCTTGTGTATGTGTAATTGATAAATTTTGATACCTAGATTTATGTTTTCACTTTTTAGGAAACTCATTTTTTTTCTTTGTGGAATATTAATGTAAAGCGTATTATAGTTGTGTAACTTTTTACATTTTTATCCACAGCTTAATAAAAGTTTGAAATTTTCTAAAACTTTTATTTATTTCCATCACCCTGTATATTTTACAGATTTTGTAAATGTCTTGTCAGGCTTAAACGTTCCTTTTCAATGTCTTAACGAAGCTTGCTAAATAGCAACTTTTTGTAATTTTTTTATGACATCTGCCCCAAATATTATTAAAATTCTATTACGAATTATTTCCGCATACTAAAGTGCAAATATAGTCAAGAATTTTACCTTTAAAGAGACTTGGAAGGAAAATATGGATGTGGAAGTAGTGATTCCGTAGACAGCGGTTATTTTGAATAGTAAATAACGGGCCAAGGGAAAAAATAAAATAAATCCTATAGGGCTCAAATTAAACTTTGAGAAATTTTAAGGTGAGCATATGTTTCACATTTTTCAAAAAATGCAAAAATCACCCCAATTTAATGGTGGAAAATATCTAAAAAAGATGGTATATAATGAATATTTAAAAAATAAAACAACTGTTATTACTCGGATTTTATATTGTATGAATTTTTTACGGATTGTATACTATTTTCCATTTGGAAGGGATTAGGAAATTATCGTACAACCCTCCAATACTTCCACCACTAGAATTATTGTTATGACTAGTCGAACTCATATTTAGCGGGAATTTGTTTTATTTTTTAAAATAATCATTATATTTTGCCCTTTTTAAATATTTCGTACCTTTAAATAGGGGCGATTTTTGCATTTTTTCAAAAAAGTAAAAAATATGCTCACCTTAAAATTTCTCAAAGCTTAATTTGAGCCCTATAGGATTTATTTTGCTCTTTCCCTTGGCCCGCTATTTACTATGCAAAAACAGGCGAATTTAGGGCTTTTCTGCGGTCACTCTTTAACGCGCTAAATCATACATCTGTGATTGGATACGCCCTCGCCAGTTTTACACAAGACAATAGTCGTAAATGTTGACTTATTGTAAACATTTTAATTTCATATCATAAGTTATTTGGTTATAATTTCTATTTTATCGTTTGTACATTATATATCAGTTTTGTATAACGAGTATTAACAAGAAAAAATTCTGAAGATCTTCTAATATAATGACCAGTATACATAGTTGAATTTTCAAGTTTGAGATACATAGCAATTTTCTTAGGTATTTTAGAAAAGAAATGGATACCACAATTCTGAACGGTGCATTTTCCGTTTCTATATGATACGAAAATCTTCTATGCGGAATATGAGTTGCAGGTAATAGGTACTATATATTTTTTAAATAATGCCACAGGATTAACGTCTCCGTCAGATATCACCACAAAAAACCTTTTGTTGCGGGTCTTTGAGTCAGGAATTGTGACTACTAGCTGGCTCTTTAGAATTTCAACATTTTCGTTAATTCATTGGTTCTACAAGCTCCGCCAATTCCAATTAAAAAAAGCTACTTTCATCATTAAAAACGTTTCGTTTCTGGCAGTACTAACAAATTCACTAACCTGCTCTTTCGTGAATACTTTCGATTCTCTAGCTCTTTATCCCAATTTTTTTTCTTAATGAATCGTATCAAAGCGCCATACTTGTCGATTTCCAATCTTTCCTTCAACTCGAAACGAGCATAAAATATTTAGGTCACAAAAATGGCAGGGAGTATTGATATGAGATTTTCATAAAATAAGTAAGTAGTACCGTTTCTCCAGCACCTTGAATCTGTTCTCTATCTCGCCACTCACAAAACTGAAGGTATTCTTTTTCGTAATGGATTTTTTATTTATCCGGGAGCAAATCTAATCTGACTGTGTTAACAGCCGCAAGTATATTTTCAGGAATATTAATATCTTCCATGACTTCGCCAAAGTTTGTCGTAATGAAGACTTAATTTTTATGGTACGCAAAAATGACAACCAAAGTTGTTGATTTTTTCACATCATCACTATCAATGATACGATGAAGCTTTGAATCTAACTCGATTATTGGAGATTTAAACCATCTCGGATGTTGCCAGGCGACTCGGCTGGTGTCTAGTAGCGTTAGCGTTTGAAACGTTCCCAAAAGAGAATGATGGATTTCATGAAAATATAATCCATTAAAATGAAAAATTTTGTAGACAAGGTAAGTAAATAAATTCATTTTAAGCCTTTGTTCTCATTTTTAACTGAATATTCATGACCGTAGGGGGTTATGTAGATACCAGTTTAATCTGCATGGTCGTAGGGGATTGTGTGGATGCTAGTTCTTGAATGAGAATATTCAAATAAAAAGTTATGCATTTTAGGATTTTAATTTGCTAGCAAATTTCAGGTTATCGAAAGAATGCATAGATTTCATTAATATTTTTACATATAGTTTTTCTTTTAGTTCTCATACATAATTATTTTTTCTGCTATTTGCAAAATACGTTTCAATACAATCGCTGAATAATCTGGTTACATTAATAGCTATCATAGAAACTAAATTAAACAAATAGAGTAATATATCAAATTAAAATACTCAGTGGTATTGTACAGACAATTATCAAGCAAGGATAGCTTAAGTTTGTTTAAAATGTTTTCCTTGTATATAGATTTTATATCGTTTAGAAGGTCGTTAAATATTTTGTCACCACTACAGCTGACGGCTTTAATGGTGATATTTAGTCTAGAAAATGGTAAATGTAAATTATTTATTTGACGAGTATTCATTTGGTGATAATTACTATTAATCAATAACATGTTTATTACTGAAGGCAAATAAACAATTTTCAATAGCATATAAACTATATAAAGTAGGTGTTTTGAGGTTCTTAAAAATATCTTTGCATGTATGAGTGCTGGATACGCCAGCAATACATCGTAAAATTCGTTTTTGAGCGACACATGTATTATGTGAAAGGGTAGAATCCCCTAGATTACATATCTTAGTTGACTTTCTACCTGAGCATAGTATAATGTAATTAAGAAATCTTTTGTAAAAATAGATTTTAGGTTTGTAAATAAAAAATAAATGGAAGATAATTTCGAAGATAAAAGGTTACATTGTGTTTTCTAGTTTAAACAAAGTTCTTTATACTATACACTGGTTTCCTAGTCTTTCTTTAATGCAAAAGATAAAAAAGTCATACGACCCATGGGAAGCGAGATATTTGAAGGGTGTCGGGAGAGAATGAGGAATGTCCACCTTCTGAACAATATACATTTGTTACGCCATCTGTTAGCAAAAATGCGATATTACATAATAATTGCAAGGGATCGGCAGAAAACGGGCACAGTCGCAAGATATTACAATATTTAAAAACACTATGTACGGAGAAAACCAGGAATGTCCAACCTAAAATGTAAAGAATAGGGAATGTCCACTAATGACTCTTCTTTTGGTTTGTAATAATAGTAATTTCAGTAGTTGAAGTGAAGTCCATGTACCTAATACATCGTTGTTTCTCTGAAGTGTTGCAAAATGGCTAACGCTGCTAAAAATTCAGGTAGAATGTACGAAGTTATGAAAAAACTGCGTTTGCAATCACATGAGTTTGGTGTGTTTTGTGAGTGTAAAAGACTTAAATGTACAGAAAAAATAATGCACGGTGACAGAGAGAAAATCTTAAATTATTTTAACACGCTAGAATCAAACAACGAGCAGAATTCCTATTTATGCTCGCTAATATCAGCTCACTATATGATGAACGTTATTAAACGATTTAAGTCTGTTCAAGTTACCTACCCAATTCGTGGACATTCGTACTTAGAATGCGACAAAAATATGGGATTAATTAACACCAAAGCAAGAATGGAATCTCCTAGTGATTGGGAGCAAATCATTGCAGCTTCTAGAGTAAAACCATTGCCTTTTGAGGTAATTTTAGTAAGTAAAACCTATGTTAAATAATGGACTGACATTTTTCTACAAAACATGCGAAAAAGAGTCCCTTCCAACTCAAAAAATGAGAGAGTTCAAGATAGTAGATAGCCCTCCGCGCCTAATATTACACAGAGATTCATACAATGGATCCATGTTGGAATCTCCCCTACTCTCTGTCGAGCAGTGTTCAAGTTTACTTTCGAATGACACCGGCTCTTTTGAATTTGAACTGCCTTCACAGTCGTATTTTGATCTAATTCCTATAGATGAGGACAAATACAAGGATCTCATCTTTTTATCAAAGTTTTGCGAAATAGAGGAAAATAAACAATTTTATGCCAACATTCCACACATGGAAAAACTTAAGCGAAAACAAAAAACTCGAGATGTTAAGGGTGCAGGATCATCTAAACGAAAAGGGAAAACTCCAAGTGATCAAGATGCAGGACCATCTAAATGAACACGGAAAGCTGTATATGTTAAGGGCGCAGGACATTCCAAGAAACTGAACCAAACAGTCTCTAATAAAGAAATCTGCAATGAAAAAGCCAATTCCGGAAAACCCGCCTGCAGAAAAAGAGCTAGTCGAAAAACTCTGTAAAGTTTAGGTAAAATGCAAAAAAAAATATTTATGGTGGTAGCTAATGTATTTTTTACTTTTGTTGTAGATATAAAATATGCTGTATGCTGGACTCACCATGGACAATCATTGCTTTCTACCGGAAAAGACAGATGTTACATCATTCTTATTAGTGTGTTTGACAGAATTTGTCGTTATTTTATAACAGTTTTTTAAACTATGTGTTTTTTAATAAATATAAAGTTATTATCAACGTTTCTGCCTTTTTTATTTGCCCAAGGACATAAATTATGAAGTAATTAACTTTAAAATTAACTTAACTCTAAAACTTGCCGGTAGGACATTCCCTATTTTCACCCGACACACTTCATTTGCAAAAAATTGATTTTTCTAACCGTTGACCTTTGAGTGACCGTTGAGTAACTGAAATCGCGATATCGAAGGGAACTTTTGAGACCCTGCTGCTAAGGTCAAAATAAAAGTATATACAAAATTTCAGTTCGCTTGGATTTTTTCGGCAGATGCTCAGATGCTCCCTTTTTCCGCCTAATGTAACTACACTACTCATTTAAAATGAAATTATCAGGAACACCTTTTGCCATTGGAATAGAAATTTGGATATCAGCTCATGGATCTTTCCAGTTTCGTCACAATTCATATGCAACCACCTGGCTAATGCAAGATAGTTGCATTACCATAAATACTGGTATTGAATCTGGGTGCCATATTGCAATACATCACTTCGCTGTCTTGTCACCAGGAAGGATAGTTTAAGAGCAATACATTAAAATTTTCGAATAGTATCTGAACTGTTGAACACGTGAAATTGCACAGCTAGTGACGTGAGGATAAATAACAATTTTATTTTCCAAATCAAGTCATGTGACTACCATTATTCCTCTAAAATAATTATACCATATATCAACTACTTACATGCAATAAATAAGTATATATCAGTACATATTGACCCAGGAAATCCAGTCTGAATATCACCAAAAATTTATAAGAATTGTAGAGAATAATGACCAGTGTGAAAAAGAGATGAATAAAAGTTAAACACTTAAAAATTGTATTCTCCACCATGGTTATAACATATTCTCCTAACAGGTTCAATACATCATCTGGAAAATAGGAAGTTAAAAATAAAATTTATTAAAAAATATATATTTCAAATAAGAATACAAGCGAAAACTTGCTCCAAAAATAATATATCGCACGAAAAATTAAAAAAATATTTCTACGCCCACTCTTTATAAACATTATTTCTAACTCACTATCGAAATGTCGTACTTTTCAACTGTCATTTTACTGTATAAAAACGTCACTTTAATGCGCCAGTGGACCAGTGCTAAAACAACTGTCACTTTTCACACTCAGTGCGAGAAGAACTGCCACTTTTCGCAGTGGTATAAAGAGAAATTTATAACACAAAAAAAAAATATCAAAATTTGTTATAATTTTGTAAAAAATTATTGGAATTTTACAATAAGAACATTAACATTAAGAATTTATGTCTTATATTTAGGATGCATTTCGTGCAGTTGTTGAAAGTTATCCCAGACGTCAGTTGATGGGACGAAATTGTGCTTTCCATCAGAATTTCATCTCTGGTGGCTGTTCGGCTATATTGTCTCGAACTTGGAGACCAATTATTTCTTTTCCTCCCAATATTTTAACAGCTGTTCTTCGCTTATTTTCCGCAGAGTTTTCTATGTATCCTTCTGCAACGGTGGACGATTTCCAAGCTTCGTGACGCTTCAGCGTTAAAATATCAGCTCCGGAATCTACCAACAGTGATGCAGAAGGTCTTCTGAAACAGTGTCCTGTGTATCTTGAAGAATCAGATAATTCTAGAAATAAAGCTATTTTCTTGGGTATAGCAACAAACGTGCTAATCAAAATGAGTTTCTTTGTACATTTACCATTTCCATAACCAATAAAAAATCGAGCATGGTGAGTTTGTGAAGGACGATAATGTGCATATTTGCGGATCATTTCATCTAAGTTCACTGCTTGAATGTTCCCACAAGTAATTATGAGTTCCCGATGACATTTCGTCTTAGTACTGGGGATGATAATTTGGTAATCATCTCCTTGATCTTCGATGTCTTCAACTTGCATGCGGTTTAGCTCGTCTCTCCTGCACCCCCCTGCGATTCCAATAACTAACGTAACCTTAAAACAAACCATTTTAAAAATAAACTATATTTATTCTATAAGATTAGACATAGCTTCATCCTCAAAAAGTCTTGATCATCAGCTATACATAGTTAAAAAAAACTGGATATTTTCTTTACTCAACACTTTGGATTTCTTCGGTTTATGGCCCTCAGATTGCCTTTTTAAAAATGATATTAGGTTATTATATCTACTTATGTCAACATTTTTAGTAGAGTAATGGTTCCAAAGTGATGATGGCTTTTGTATTTTCGATTTTTGCTGGAAATATGCCAACAATACAGCTTCCGTGGGGTGCCTTGTTCTCTTCTCATTGCACCATTTTTCAAAGCGTATATACGCTGACTCATATTGAGATTTGGACTTACCAGGTAATAGTGCATCAATTGCCATTCTTGCATACTCCTCTACGTTGGACGCAACACTGTCACTATTCTCAGTATCTAAATTACTCATAGTTGCTTAATAGTAATCATAAAATCACAATAAATAAAGACTGTTTAAACTTTGTGAGGTTTGAGCATCGCTTGTAAACAATAATTAATAAAAACAAACTTTTCTTTTATACCCTATTTTGCTTATGTAAAGTACGCCTCCGAGTGTTTAAATCTAACTTTTAAAATCGCGCGTTTTTCAAAGTTACCATGGCAACAACTACAACCCGAGTCAAAATGTCAACTTTTTAATTATTATTGATCTGACAGGAATTATTGCGGTATTAATCGCGAATCTGCTTTTCTATATAAGTAATCAATATTATAACTCATTTTAAAGCAATATACAATCATTAACAACTGTAGTGACAATAATTAATCCTATGTGACAGATTGCAAATTAATTTTTGTATTCCTCATTTGACACTGACAGGTATCCTGATGTCACATCAGGAATTCAACCATTTTACATTCTCAGTTCTTATTTCCATTTTTTGTATTAATAATACCACTATTTATGATTTCAAAGTGTACCAATAAAAAAATACCGTAAAGTATTCGTGGATAATTGGTCTTTAAAATACTTGTTCTATTTCGAGCACTCCGGCTGCGCCGTCGTGCTCGAAAAATCGCGCGAGTTTTAAAGACCTTAATATCCACTTATACTTTAATATACTATTATTACCTTAGAAACGGTAGTACGGTAATTTTTTAGATTGTGATTAGGAATTCATGATATCGTACTGTGACATTTGATACAATTGATTATTCAAAGAAACGTCAAGATGCAAATTCAAAATATTTTGACAGTTTGAACGTCAGGATATTTAATATTTTTCAATAACTTTTTTTTAATATTTGCACGTACGTAGAGAAAAAATCTTGTATGATACTCATGTGAAAATGCGTTTAAGGCACTGATAGTATCAGTTATACAACTCGGCTGCGCCTCGTTGCTTAACTTTCATACGCGTGCCTTTAACATGCATTTTTCACACTCGTATCATAAATAGCTATTATCACACTTCAACTCTCTTGTCTTATAGCTGAGTTTTTGCTAATCCGAACTGAATTTGAGCAATGAGGAACAGCAGTAGGCAGCTATCAGAGAAAACCTGAAGATGATAGGCTCTGCCGAAACGCCATGCTACCTGCGGTAGCCCAAAAATCAAAATGGGTTGGTTTACACTGCGATTGAGATTTCTGATATCTTAACATTTGACCTCCTGTATTAGAGCCACTTTGAAGAAGAGAAGAAAGAAAGAAATTGAAGAAAAGTGAAATAGTTTTTATGAGTTCTTAGAACTGTTTCAATTTCAGGACTTACCAGGTCGACAGTGGTCCCGCCTCTAAGGTCTCAATATAACTCTTCCTTAAAGAGATGTCATTGCCAGCGGGTGATGGTTGAGTTCTTGACCCAGGTTGATAGTTACTCTGCGATGGGTTCAGGGGCACTAGATAGGTGTCCACGTAGTTCATGGATTGGAGAACTAAATATCCTAACAGTTCGTGATAGAGAGTTGGTTTTATGAATTTTGGGAAAACCGTATATTCTGAGAGTTGCGGAGCATTTCTCATGGGGAATGAGAGTTTTTCGCGTACCTATATGGATAGAAGTGAGAGTTGGTCAATATTTAGTTTTAGTCTTCTAGATATGTGGAGATGCTGATTGCGTTTGCAATCAGAGGTACTAAGTAAATTGTTTATGTTTTTAGGTAATTTAAAGTGTTAAGAATGACGGTAGTATGGCTTTCACTAGGACGATAGAGCTGTAGTTGTTATAGATTCTGTAAGGTTTGTCTTTATTTGAAGGGCAAGTTAAAGCGAGGTGCTTTAGTTTTTGATTTCCTCCACAATATAACATTTTTCTGAGTTAATATTCATTTTGCTATCAGGTTTAGTCTTCTTCTGCTACATGCATAATAGAAGGGATCCAGAATACGAAGAAATTGTCATGGAACATGGAACGTGGAATATTGAAACGTAAACATGTATTTTATTCTTTATTATATCGAACTTACCATGTACATACAGCCCCTAAATTCGTCCGGCGACATAGGTGTCTAAATAACCCCCATGGGATGAAAACAAAAGAAGAACGAAACATTTTTATAAAAGTTTATAAATCAATATGCATAAAAATAAAGAGCGGTAACTGATATGAAGACAGGTGCTGAAATAGTTTTATTTATTTTAAGAAGTGGTTAAAAGTAAGATTTTCATTGGACAATGAGGTGAGTTATGTTATTAACCAGGCAAAGTTAAATAATGTATTTTGCAAACATCTGAGGAATTTTCGAGAAAGCAAATTACAAGTTTACTATCCCACAGACTTGATTCAATAAACTTATTATCTTCCAATCACGAAGAAGCAAATACCAAAATATGGCTGCATATATTACCAGCCAAATCTTCTGTAAAAATAATAATATCCTCACTTCTCTTTATAGAAAGTCTTGATACACTTATTTACATGCAGATATTACAAAAAAATATAGTAGATCTTAACTCTATCAACATTGATAACATTCGTAACCAAATATATTATTAGTTCACACGCTGTTACTAGCCAATTTAATGGAATTGGGAAAAGGGCAGTGGAAATTCTATCAAGCGAGTTGCAGATTACTGAGTCGCAATTATGTAAAAGGCCTTTTTTAGTAGAACCAGAATTGAAGTTGAAAATCTTTTGTATGTTATTATACTGGTGTATTACTTGCGATAATATTAATTATTTGAGAGGGAAGACGGTACCTCAAATCAGTATAAATGCATTACCCATGTTTTGAAGTTGAAGCTATCTTACCAATTTATTAGATAGAGCAACCATAGCAGCACAAAAATTGCCAATGTATAGTCCACACGAGTCGAACACAAAAATAATGGCCCTATATGGACTGTACTTTTACCTAATATTTTGTGCTGCTGGATAATTCTTTAAACCCAATTATTGATATGCCAAATCATTTACTGGATGAGTGGAGAATAAATGAAAATAGTTGTTATGCACTTATATGGACAAACCAATCGCCAATGCCAACTCATACTGTAAAAATGTCATTTTGTTATTGCGAAACAGGTAAAAGTATCGCAAATGAATTAAACTACATTTTTTAATAAATGCAATTTTAGGATGTGCAACCATGAGATGCTAGCGCAAAAAACTAAGTCGTAGTGTTCGGGTGGCAATTCTTGCCAAAGCGACCACACAAAAAAAATTGTAGGTAAAGAAACGGATTATGAATATTCTTTTAACAAAATGGTAATTTCTGACTTATTCACTTTTATACTTCTTTCTGTTTTTCACCCTCGAGGGTTGTATGAACACCGACAAAAACTGACGAATTTAGAGGGTGTAATAATGTAATCAGCATATTTTTACGTTTTAATGTTCCACGGAAGTCAATGTAGTAGCTTGTTTTAAACACTACTAAAATTGTTTGACCATGTTTTCCTGGATTGTTCACTATTTGTTTATCTTCATGCGTTACCAATTTTTTAAAAAAATATAGTACTCTACTTTAAAGATTAGTACATGTACGCTACGACTAATAGGGTAACTGAAAACACTTGCATTAGCAAAAATATTAGTATTAACTAATATTTGAAATAAGTATACAGGCCAAAGGAGTAAGATGCGAGATACTTGCCGATATCAAAGCTCTACGCGGACCATTACGCTCGTCGGAAAAAATCAAATTGAAAAAATTGGTGCATTTTTTCTTATTCAAAAAATTAATAAGAGCAACAAGTCAACATGCATCTTGTTTACGGCGAAGTATAATGTAATGGAAGGGAAATCTTAAACCACGTCGCACAAGAAACGTCCAAAAGTGTTCGCGCAATTGCATAGTAGATGAGGACTGTTCGATCGAAGGTATGGAATGTTGAGCGTGGCTAACTCCTTCGTCCCTACCATTCACGAAATATACAAACTATGACTCCTGAAGATTACCCTCGTCGGTTCGCTTTCTGCAAATGGTTTTTGGGCCATAATGTGAGATAGCCTTATTTCGGAAGAATTGTACTGTTCTCAAATGAGTTACGTTTTACTCGAAATGATCAATTTAAAATGCAAAATAGTCATATCTATAGCGGTGAAAAATCCTTATTGCTTTTAAAAGGCACCGGTAACAAGTTCACATCCATATTTGAACTGATATTATGAGAGACAACGTGATCGTGCACTTTCTGCCACCGATTTGTACAGTCACACCTATCTCCAGTTTTTGCAAAATGTTTCGCTGGAACTTTTAGAATGTCCCTTTGGAGATAAGATGAAACATGCAGTTTTGGCATTTTGTGAACAGGTGTATTGGAGGAAGTACGATCTCCTGATCCTAATGTATTCGAATTATTCCTTTCATGTTTTGTGAAATCTCTGGAATACGAAACCCCTGGACTTGAACAAGAAGATCTGGTAAGAGTTACGGCTGTTAGTACACATATTCAAGGTATTCCAGGAATACTCCATAGAGTAAGCAAATTCAGATGTAATTTAAGTATAGAAGTATAGAAGTAAATGGTCAACAGTTACAACTTTTCTCGCATTTAGTCCCACTATGCGGTGGTAACTTAATACCTAATATTACTACGACAAATAGACTTGTGCTTGCGTTACTTCACTTTTCCTACATTGACTACCACTTTTCTCTTATACTAACTGAGCATTGATAAATACAAGGCATTTCACGAGGAAACGGACATGCTCTAATGGCAGATAGAGGACACCTAGGGTACTCATAAACACCCATTGAAAAAGCTACTCGAAATCTGAGCGGTAGAAAATTTTTTTAATTGAAAATTCAGATTCAGCACACAAAAATACTTAAGGAATGATAGGTTTAGTATTTGGAGCAGAAAATTTTGTTATTTTGTAGACCAGTGTTATCAACTTTTACATCTTGGTGAAATTTGACAGCTCATTGACACCTGTCATTAAGTCAAAATTTATTTTTGACTTCGGATTCGTGGTCAGCGACCCAAAAAACAAATACAAAGGTCATAAAAAATAATTAAAAAAATGTTTTAAAAAATTTTCTCTATAAGAGTTTATGGGGGTTATATTAAACTTAGTGATATAAATTTTCCTGTTAAGAAAGAAGTTAAATACCTGGGCATAATCCTATATGAAAAACTATCGTGGAAGCCATGTTTTAACCAAATGCATTAAGATTCACATACAACGACTATATTTTACAGATCGTACATTAGATCAATAATTGATTATGGGTCAATCTTATATGGTTCTGCCAGTAATAGACATTTTACAAAATAATGTGCTTATGCCTAGGCGCAATGAAATCAACTCCTGCTGAAGCATTGAGGGTGGAAGCCTTAGACCACCATTACACATGAGGCGTCAACTTTTATCAGAAAATATGATACTGAAGTGCAAGAATAAAGAATCTCCTTTAATAGATAGAATTTGCAAATTACATATGTTTGACCTAACCAACAAATACTGGGTTAAGAAAAACTCCCCACCTCTATGTGCAGGATATCGCGAAGTGTATAAGTTTTTTCAGAAAATAGATCAAAATAATTTAATTTGTAAAAGCTATTATTTTTTTGTTCTCTTAGCTAGAATACCAGTGGTCATACCTCAACACTCGGAATAAATCTAATAAATAAAAGTATACTATTAAGAGTTCTCATGGAATCAGAAAATTCAATCGATGTATATACGGATGGCTCCAAAAATGTTGATGGTGTTGGCTGTGCGTGTGCATATGTTGTACCTACCTTAGGCATACAAAGATCATTCAGATTACACAAAAATACCTCTATGTATAATGCCGAGGCTATGGAGATTCTCAATACATCGACGATTGTGAACATCAACAATCTACGATTTTATCGGATTCACTGTCTGTCCTTCAAACTCTCGATAACAATCAAATCTTCACTTATAATATTAATTCAGCTATTGCTAAAATTAAAATTTTAGTAAATAATTTAATAGAGCGAGGAAACTTAGTATAATTTGTTTGGATTAAGGCACATACAGGTTTAGAACACAATGAAGATTATATTATAGCAAAAAGAAGCATTAATGAAGGAGAAATTTTGAACAGCGGACTACACGTCCAAGAGTGTATAAGTATTATCGAACTTAAAAGCAAAAAATCATGGTCAGCCTTGTGGAGAGAATATAGTATAACAAATCCTACTCGCTATGTAAGAATTCAACCAGATATTGCAACTAGATATTGCTACAAAGTTTTATATACTCTAGAAAAGACATTACAACACTGAGCAGATTAAAGTTTGGCCACGGGTGCTACCCGGCGCATCTCAAAAAAATAGGAGCAGTAGATTCGGAATTACACAATACATGTAATAAATTTATTTGTAAGTATTTATAAAAAATTTTAAAATTACTGCAGATTTATATCATATAATTTTTGAATGTATAAAGTACAGAGCAGAAAGCGATCTCCTTTACAAAAAATTAACTGATCAAAATATTTGCCATTGTAACAATATATATCATCTCTTAGAGCTGAATAAAAAAACTCATCTATGACGTGATTCTCGAATTTCCTAAAATCATCAAACTCAATATTTAGAATAGGTTAGGTTATATATCTCACCCAGTGTTTTTATTAGATTGTATAATTCTAAAAATAAAAGAAAATTTCCACCATGGTTTAACTCTGAAATTATTAAAAACATAAGATCCAAAGAAAAATATCAAAATATCTATAAACGAACGGCAGATGTCAATGCGCTAAATGAATTTACAAGACTTAGATCAAAAATTAAATTGGATATCAAAACTTCCTATAAAAACTATACCGAGCGAGCTGAAAATAATATTAATCAGGATCCAAATAAATTCTGGTCATACATCAACAATAAGAAAGGAATGACAAATATCTCTAAAGATATGTATTACAATGACGAACATCTTGACAACCCAGAGGATATTGTTAACGCTTACGCTAAATTTTTTGAAAAATCGTTTTTACCAAGTGCACCGGATAACATAAATTCAGATGATAATAGCTTAAATAACAATAGCATTAATTTAGTTTCCTTTTCTGAAGAAGACGTCCTAAAAGCATTAAAAAAAATGAAACCGAAGCTCACCATGGGGCCGGATGGTATACCTGCATTTTTACTGAAAGATTGTGCTAATATATTCGCCCATCCACTAAAAATTTTATTTAATTTGGCTATAAAATGCTGTTCTTTTCCTGATATCTGGAAGTATTCTAAAGTCTGCCCAGTTTATAAAAAGGGCAACAAAAATGATGTAACAAATTTCCGACCAATCACTATCATTTGTAACTTTGGCAAAGCTTTTGAAATTTTGCTGCATAATTGCATATACTGCATGTCAAAAACAGTATATCCTCTCAGCAGCATGGATTTATGAAAGGTCGATCTACAACCACCAATTTAATATGTGCTACCCAATATATATCTGAGTCCATTGAGATGCAAGTTCAAACAGATGTAATATATTTCGATTTCACAAAAGCATTCGATAGGCTTAATCATAACATTCTTATTAAAAAACTGTCCAACATTGGAATGTCACCGAATCTTACACACTTTTTTCTTTTTTTATTCACTTATTTAACGTCGGCCTATTTCCGCTACCAAGGCCAATTACCGACGCCAGGAGACGAGCTACCCCCAACCTGGAAATTTTGCCGAACCTCTTCTCTATCGAAGAGTAGGGATCTTTTACTTGCCTAACATTTAATAGACAAGGGACCGACTGCTTTACATCCCCTCCGAAGGATGGTATATCCACTATGTAACCCCCGCCTAAAGTTACATACCTTCTACGCATGCGCTGATATACAAGCCGTTAGAAGACGGAGCGAGAACGCTGTGTTTCCCTGGAGAGGCTTACCCATCCAAGTACTAACCGCGCCCGACGTTGCTGCATTTGCGTATCGAAATACGAGTATACGCAGACGTCTCTATGCTCGCTCCTTACACACTTTTTAAAATCATACTTGTCCGATAGGAAACAGTACGTCGCGTTTAATGGATTCAGGTCTACTGATTATCTATCTTGTTCTGGTGTACCTCAGGGGTCTGTCCGTGGGCCACTCTTGTTTAATATATTCATCAATGATATAACATATGAACTAGATGTTCATTTTTTTAATGTACGCAGATGACCTCAAGCTACTACATAGAATCTCAACATAAATGACTGCAGTAATTTACAAAATAATATATCTAAACTCAGCGCTTGGTGTGTCGAGAACAGTCTCACATTAAATGTGCAAAAATGTAACGTAATGACATTTTCCACAAAGGATGTTAATTTTACATTTAACTACTGTCTAGAAAATGAACCATTAACTCGACCGTCCTCGTTTAAAGATCTTGGAGTAATTGTTGACAAAAAACTCAGCTTTGCCAATCATATAGACACGTTAATTTGCGACGTAAATAGAACACTTGGTTTTATTATACGCAATGGGCGTGATTTCTCTAATATTTCAACGTTAAAACTTATATTTTTCTTTTTTGCGATCTAAACTAGAGTATGCGTCTCTTGTTTGGCAGCCCTGCTATAACACTCATAGTCTTAAATTAGAAAACGTGCACGCCACGTTCTTAAATTTCTACATCTAAAATCTCATGGTATATATCCACCAATCGGTTTTCCACAAAGTGATTTACTTCAAATGTTTTCAATGCGTAGCCTATCTGAAAGACGCAACGAATTTGCCATAAATTTCTTAAAAAAGGTGATTCATTATGATATTGACTGTAGTGAGATACTCCAGAGACTTAATTTCCATATTCCGCGAATAAATTCAAGACAAAACCAAACTTTCTACCTTCTTATAGCCCGGACTAATACTTTAAAGTTTTCACCAATCTACAGCATGTGCACTAGCTATAACCACAGTCAGCGTGATATCGACATCTTTAATAAATAGGAGATTCTGTCTAAATCATATATGTATTTTTTTATTCTCTCTTTTTATTGTAAATAAATTCAACTTTTTATTCTCTTTAATATTTATATTTTCTTTTGTTATATATCTTTACTGAAATGTACGCTAGTAAATTTAAGTAATTTTTGTACGATGTATGTGTTGTTTCCCATCTTGTAAATGGTCTTGTACTGTTAGATGGTGTATGAATAAAATAAA
The DNA here is from genome assembly GCA_963583905.1 of Stenurella melanura. Taxonomy (NCBI): domain Eukaryota; kingdom Metazoa; phylum Arthropoda; class Insecta; order Coleoptera; family Cerambycidae; genus Stenurella; species Stenurella melanura. The sequence goes on from OY757310.1 coordinate 68,992,404, forward strand.
ATTCCTTCCTTTCCGTGGTCTTACTCTTTGTATAAAATGCCCTGATAGGCCCTTGGGCGAGAGAGAGTGTCCTTGTTTCATCCCAGAGTTTATTCGCGCGACGTAAGTCGCATTATATATAATAATAAAAAAAAATCAAATGCGGCAAGTGTAGCAAAAAAAATAATGAAGCCGTTTTGTTCTAGGTCGTATGTACTTTTCGAAATTAATATTGAAATTAAAAAGAACATATATATACATGGTAATGTTTTCTTGAAGAACGACAAAAACATTTCTTTTCGAGTCCAGACCTGGATATTTTTTGTGTGTGATCTAAGCACTCTTCAAGATCATTAGTGTGTTATATGAGCCAAATATGAACTTATTGGAAAAACCCAATCAAATTTTGACAAAAATACATAAAACAACCTGTACTTCAGCAACGAGGGCCAAACTAGCTTTTTCAATGGGTGATTATGATTACCCTAGGTGTCCTCTAACAGTCAGTAAGGCATGTCCTTTTCCTCGTGAAACACGTAGATCTAAATGATAATTACTCTTGTCAAATAAGTTAACTAAGCATTGATAAACCGGCCCTAAGAAGGTAAAATAAGATACAGTAATTTCGGGTATCAGGCGTATTTTGTTTCCAGATCTGCCAAATATAAACCAATCAAATTCCGAAAGTCATATTCCGGATTTCCTTTTCACATATTGGTACACAATTTGGAGAGTACTAGTACTGGCTGATAAGAAATTGTTCGTAATAAGAAACCATAAAGATGGCTAATATGCAATTTATGACATACATGACAATATGTATAACACAAGTATGTATAAATAAATTACCTTCCATCATTTGTATATTGACTGAATCCATATTTTACTTCCTACTTTTTTTTTAAATTCGAATCTGCTTTATTACACTACTTCCACTAAAATGATTTTTTCATATTATATGCCGTGTCATTGACATTATAAATGAAATGAGCATGACTGGTTTTGAAGCCATTAATTTAGTAATTAATAAGGGATTCGGATCAAAGATTAAAAGAATAATTTTGTCATTATTGATGAAGCTTTCTTTATGTTCCTAGCCTAAATTATGCTAATCTATGTAGGTGACTCTGAAATTTCCATTATTAGGAGCAAACATTTTTCTTCAATACACGTTTCTTACCTTTATCGCATATACAGTGTTCCTTGAAAGTATTGTTCGTTAAGTTAAGTGAAATCAAAGTTTCTAATGTGGGATTGAATGTATTTATTTCACGACGGAGGCACGTTTTCTGTTGATGATATACACATTTATCATCCTAGAAATGTCAACGAATGTTCCGTAGACAACGAAGTTTAAATTAGCAATTTGATCTGAATAACTAACCTTGAGTTCCTGTAGCAGTAAAATGCTTGGCTGTTAAATATTAAAGTGATCAATGGAAAAAGCGCTCGTTCATACATATTTGGAATATTTAAATGCATATGGTTCGACATTAGCGGCATTTTGGCAGATGGGACCGTACGTAAACGGTGTATTAATAACACGAACTTAATAAGCTTTTCAGGAGGATTCAATGATTGTGTAACGAACATAAATAAATGGCTGTCAGCACCAATATACCACGGTCCTATACACCATCGGCTCCAAATGCCAACAGAAATTCAACCGTCCTTAAACTGAGGATTACACCAACCAACAGATGACATTTCACGACGTCACTTTGCCTCTTATACTCCAACAGGTATCTTCAAATATCGAATCTATTAAAATATCAAATTAATAGCTAAAATAATAAATAGTTTTTGTCTTACCACCAGGTTAGAAGGTTTTTCTTGAAGCGCTGGATATACTCCATAATGATTGGTGGGCATTTCGTTGAGGATGATCGTGATTTTCACCTTGGTCGGTGCTTTTGTTACGTAGTGTTGTATGTATTGCCATTAATAGTCTGTCAATAGATTAAACTTTTTTTATTCGTTGATTTGTTTTGTTGTAATATTTATGATTTGCCGTCCTACAGTTGAGTTGAGCGTACACATGTCCTGATTGGATAAAGTGGTGGGAGGAATGTAGCTGCGTGAGGCACGAATAAGAAAGCAGGAGGGGCGAGGCTACACATACGTGGTTGCAGCAGATGCAGTACTAGAGTATTAGCAAGCATCCTACGAATCTCCTAGTGAACTAATTTTTTGTTTTTATTTTATTGGTTAAATGAATTCTTAAATAACGACGTGCTAACGTCCTAGTAACCTTCGTGTTCTTCTACGCCTTTGAGACACGGACCATTAGGAAAGTATATAAATGGCGTGTTGATGTCTTCGAGATACGGGTCTGGAGACATTTGCTACGATAGCTCATCGCAATAATAACTCGATTCTGCAATATATTCCCAAAAGCGATTCACCAGCCGAATCTCTTTATTTTTTTGCCACCAACCGAAGAGGGATTAATATAAAACGGTTGATAGTTCAGGGAAAGCCCGGTGGAAAAGACCACAAGGTCGTTGTCCAAAGCATTGGACTGATGTCACCAAGGAGCTAATGAAAGGCCTTGTGAGACTGTGTGCACTTAGCAGGCAATCTTATCAGATGAGGGAATATATCAGACATGCTATGCAGCAAATGAAGGCCAACTAATCCTAGTTGGCCTTCATTGTGTCTTGTGATCCATGAATTATCCAATTTATGGATCACAAGACGTCTGGCGAGATGTTGTGAATTAGAAGAAAAATATGTAATATGTTTGCGCCAGTAAGCTTATTAAGTCTAAAATATTTAAAATAGCACTGAGTTAAATTAATGATAATTTTAATAGTTAAATATTAACTGAGAACCATATTTCGAAACAGATCATTTTTCGAACAGGATTTATAAGGCAAAGTTTAACTATTTTTAAGGTCTCTATTGTGTAGTGGTTGCATGGAGATTAGGATTATATTTACTGAGAATTCGTTTTCTTGTTCGTTTGTCTGTTATATAACGAATACAAAGCGTTCGCCATTGCAAATATTTTTTCCAGCATCTAAAATCAATAATAAATAATCATTATAATTAACTAACATAACTAAGGTAATGTTAATATGAATTCAGGATAATGTACAATTTGTACATATCTAGTGAGATAATAATAAATGCAATATATGAAACTGATTAAAAATGGAACATGTAAAATAGTAGACCTTAATTAAATAAAATGAAATAGGTGAGGAATGAAACTTGCACAGGCGTAGGAGTCAAAGTATAGCAAAACTAATCTTGATATTGAAAGATGTGTGTTTAAATATGTTTTGAAAACTTGTTATTATTAATAATTTTTACATTTCGCGGGATGCGGACGCGGATACAGTTACATCACAATATTTTGGCTCTAGTAAGGGATTTATGATATATTTATCGAATTTATTGTGTTTCATCGACTACTTCTTTTTATGCCTGATGATCTTCGTGGGTCTCAAACTGTTAATTCCATAACAGCATCAAAGAAGTGCATCTCTGATATCGAACATACGATAGTATGTAGAAAGTTACAATGAAGGTAATCATGTAACATGAATTTTGATTTTTTCTGCAACATGAGACTCTAATAAAAATGAATCGCAGTACTGACACACATTGAGAAATTATGGCCTTGAATGATATTATCGCATATACAGATTCAGCAAATTTAGTTTAAGGTACGTAAACTTGTCTCTGCGCAGATAAACCACGCCTTGTCGTAGAACAATGCAGGGCATTGGTATAAAACAATAGAGCCATCGCTTGACCGCGTCGAGTTGAGAACAGCGCACCCATTCTGCTTTTAATAGCGTAGCTGTTTAGACGTATGGGAATAAAATAAATTAATCTCAATTTCGTTATTAAAATGCCGTGTGTTTATACAACTGCAGAAAATGCAAATTGTAAAGTGGTACTTCGGGGGCTATTCCACTGAAGACACAATAAATTTATTTACTGTGGCATATCAAGACAGATCAATCCCCTCAGCTAGCATAATTTCATATATGTCGCGAGTGGCTTTTCCTTTTGCTTCACACAAATTTTAACCACAGTTAAAGTTTAAAAATCATATGAAATTCTATTTCACATAGGTAGTTTCAGACGCTTTTATAGCATGGTACTTACTTTAGAAAAGAGTTAATAAAACAAAATATAGGCGTATGTTTTGGTTCATTTGGTTTATTTTGTTCTAGCATTAAATGCTACTTCGATAGCAAACAGCCAGTAAATTTTTAAATAATTAATTAATAATGACACAGTTAAATGAAAACAAAATCTGTCCAGTCTGTTATTAAAATGCAGCAATAGTTTTATTAATTTTATCCCTTCTGGACGTGTGACTATGAGATGGTTGAAAGTATCTTTAAAATACCCTGATTTATTGACTACACAAAGGCATAAAACATTCGAATTTTCTAACAGCACTTGAAAAGGTTGAAGTAAACACAGATGTAAGTTCCATATCTGTACAAGTTACAGGCCTGTATAAAGACTGGCCCTAAATTGAACAAGAACAGGACAACGACCTTTTAGAAACAAACCCAAATCCTAAGTCAAACAAATTTGGCACGGGCCTAAATAAAAGAAAACATATGATGTCTGCAACAACTTATTACATTGTAAAATCGAGGGTTATCATAAAAGTTTGTATTTATTAGTTGTAGGTACCCTTGATATTTGTTAGTTATATTGACTGCCTAAAATGAGGCAGATAATCAGAAAATCTATTAATAATGAAATTTGTTATTAGTTGTTTAAATTTGTATTACCAAAATACGAGGGATGCAAAGCAAGACCGGATTCGCGCGATACTGATGTACCGAGGCCCTGCCGCATAAATTACATAGACAGGTCCGTGAAAATAAGTGATAGAACGAAATTAAATAATGATTATTTGTCATAGAATATTTTCAAAATATGTGGCATTGAAACTTAAATTAAACGACTTTTTGACTGTTTAAAATGGGTAATTCATTCAGACCGGCACGGTAGCTCAGCCAACTAAGCGTCTTAGTGGCAAGCGCGCTTAGTCAGGCTGCCTATCGTGTGCTGAGTTCGATTCCCAGCTTCGACGCTGGCAATGTTGGTGGGAAAAGGATGCTATCCGCGTTTTAGTGTGTTACTTATTTATTCATAAATCACACAAGTTATTTGTGATCAGGAGTAGATTCATGAGTAGTGAATTTCTTAGATTTTTACTACTATTGATTTATAGCCATGGCACATAATACAAGTTATGCGAATAGTCAAGTAGAAAGTGTTATGCAAACACTTTAGAACATTTTGACATTAGTCAAATCAGGCAAAATTGTTTAGAAGTAAAATTAGCTTTGCATAGTACGATGTACTGTAGCCAGATTTAATCCAGTCGATTTGCTATTCGGAACTAAAATTCGTTAACTTGATTTACAGAAAAAGTACACGCCAAGCTATGAAAATGTGATAATGCTATATCATTAAATGATATTCGCTATCAAGCAAATGAGAATATTAAAGTTTGAGCATGGAAACACAGTGCTCGTTTCAGCCATGGAAAAGCCACTATTTGACCGTTTAAGGAATGCGAATTTGTATTCAGTTAAAGTAAAGATAAAAAGTTGACAAAATTAGACAGTATGTATAGAGGTCTATTTAAAATCGTTGTATGAGAAGACAGCTATGAAATGGAAAGCCTTTCGCAGAGGCAAAGGCCAGTTATATAAATTTGTCCATGACCAGGTACATGAAATGCCAGAAAGAGAATATGAAATTGTTTTTGATCCCGATGTTGCAGGCTTATGTCTGCTAATAATTTGGCTAATTGTTTTATTTACTTAAATATGTGTATTTTTGTGTAATTTAATAGAATTGCAAATTCTATTTAGTTGAGTTGAATGCATGTCGAGTAGAATTACAACAGGCTTGGTGTAATTTGAGCTTTGTAGCTGGCAGTAGATTTGTAGTTGGTAGAGTTTGAGGAGATACCATATGGTGTAGTAGTTAGTAATTGATTTTTGAGAGGATGGACTGCGGGGATCCTCTCTTGTAGTGTGATATGGCCAGTGTTGGCTGAGGTTGAGAAGGATGGACTGCGGGGATCCTCTCTTGTGGTGTGATATGGCCAGTGTTGGCTGAGGTTGAGATGGATGGACTGCGGGGATCCTCTCTTGCGATGTGATATAGCCAGTGTTGGCTGAGATTGAGAAAATAGCACTGCGGTGCTCTGTGATGTAGCATTGTCTTGTACTATGAACCTGAGTATAGTCGTCATACTATACTTACCTGGTGTATAGTCAGGATAATCGAGCGACTTCGAGATTGGTAACTTGTTGTTTGCGTTTCAGATCAGAACTAAGTTGCAGTGCCCGAGGACGTGCACGAGGTCAGGATGGCCGTGTCGGAGACGTCCCCTCTACGTTCCCCGTGCGGACGCCTTTTGATGCTTTGGTAGACGCCTTTCGACAGTCTTGTGAACGCCTGGTAACTCATAATTCAGTGGAGTCAAAAGAGCGTTGTCAACAAGTACCGATTAAGGAATGTAAAGAGTAAACATTTCGAAGATGTGGTCGTGTAAACCATAAGGACGTCTGGAGCCGCTGAGAACCAGCCCTCTTCCCGGCGAGCGGAACAACATGCCTGATGATCCCGCAGATAAGTAGCTAGTCTTAAGATAAACTCGGTAGAGAATAGTTGAAATCGCGGGACTGGCAGTAGTGGACTGCTAGCTCCAGTATTTTGGTGGTATTGTTTGTATTTTCAATCCTAAGACACTTACCTGTTTAGATAAATCATACCTCATGTTATTTTGTTATTTATGCGACTATTATTTAAGTTATTTTATTGTGTTTACCAATGTGTGGCCTAAATCTAATAGATCCGCCCTGAAACGCCCCTTGCCCCTCGCTGCTTCCGACATATATTATAAAAAAAATTGAGAATTTCGGGCGTGTCGTGAACTATTGTAAAAAAATGCTGTCAACCTGACCCCGTCATCAGCAAATGAGCGAAGAACGTGAAATTCGCGAAACTAATGTCTGTGCACTTATTGAAACTAGTGAACCTTGTTCTAGCAGGCAAATTGCTGATGAAGTTGACATGAAGAAAAGAACTGTAAGAAATATTTTAAAAAGAAATGGGTACAGTTGTTTCAAAGTTCAAACAATGCAAGAAATATTTCCCTTTTCATTACATAGGACATCACAACACAATCCATCCGTAGTGCGAAATTGGTCTCGGAAAAATAAACACTTGAGTGTTGCTGTGCAGTATCCTCAAAAGTCGAACGTTTGGATGGGAATTTTAGACAATCATATTATAGGCCCACTGCTAATCGATGGCAATTAAATTGCAATAAATATTTAGAGCTTTTACAAAACCAAATATTTCCTGCAGTTCAAAATCTTCCTGTCAACTTTGACGACATTTGGTTTCAACAAGACGGCTGCTCAAGTCACAATACCTTAACTGTTATTAATTTTCAGATAAGAACATTTCACAATCGTTTAATAGCTACGAGGGGAATGATAAAATGGCCCCCCAGGTCACCTGATCTAGCACCCCATGATTTCTTTCTGTGGGGATTTTTAAAGGAAACCGCGTACAAATATGCGTTTTAACGAGCCAGTGAGTTAGATGAATTACGGGAAAAACTTATCCAACTTTGTACAAGCATTTTTCCAAATCAACTCAATGATATGAAAGGTTCATTGTGTAATAGATTTGGCTATTGTTTGTCACAAGAAGGTGGTTTGTTTGAATCCTTACTTCATTAATTTATAGTTTGATAATTATCAGTTGATTTTAGTTTCTGAGGGTTATTTAATTTTATTTTAATGTTCTGGTTTTGTAATTTAATAAGAATAATTTAGATTTTGATAATTATTTAATTGATTTTAGTTTCCGAGTTATTTAATTTTATTTTAATGTTCTACTTTCATTTCGGTTTAAATAAGAATTATTATTTTATTCCCACAGCATTTACGGCTAAAAAAGAAACTGCAGAAATGCTTCCGATAGAAAAAATTATTTGTCAAAAATGTTGACGAAGAGATATTGTCTCGTTTCGTATTAGAAATTATTACCTACGTCAGCACCCATCCTTAGTTCATGCCGTACTAAATTCAATTCATTGTGTGCCCCTGCTTTTACGATTTATGGAACTAGCGGGGCATGGTCAATTACATCGTTATTTCTATAGCCTAAGCTGCATTTTCCGAATCTGTATATCGAATTTTCTGATCAATAAGTACAAATATAAAATCAATTCGAATCTTTCTTCGACTACTTATTTTTATGCTCGACAATCTTCGTGCGATTCTGTGCTTCGAACCGAAACATGAGTTCAAAAAATATAACATGCTTCTTTCACGTCTATTCAGAACACCGACTCAACAAAGAAACTAGTGAGATTATCACTTTGAGAAGGTTGCATTTTAAGACAACCATCAGTGCATTGCTGCTATTCAAGATGCGACAGGAAATTGAAAGTAGCAATCGTAGGTAAATGGTAAGGTTTCTTTCTAATCTATAATAGCTTTAAGAGTTGTATAAAATCATCTAAGGAGAGGGAAAAAACTTACAACTGTTGCAGGAGTCACTACTGGCACGTTTGTCATATACAGGGTGTAATCAGTTTCATGTCATTAAAAAAACGTAATGGGGACCGAGTAGACAAACAAAAAACCTTTATGACTTTTCCCTCTAGGGGCACTTTGAAAAACAGTGATCTAGGTTAACATATTTAATATTATGGTAGACAACTATTGAGAACCACTGCTTTTCTTGGTCGATGGACTTGTACTTCCCAATTATACAACTTTTAAATTGTCATAAAAAAGTGCTGGCCGGCACACGCGGTGTGAAAGGATCATCGACCGCCTTTGATGTACCGCCTCAACTGAACTGAGGCAAGTATAAAGAGGTAAATAATTTGTTCTCTCTTCGTGCACAATTGCAGGCAAATAATGGCCAGAGAGGTTTAAACAGAGCATTTCTTTACATGTGTGTTTTTTAATTTGGAATAAAATATTGGATTGTTTATAATTTAGAAAATTTAAATGTGGTTTATTAACATTTGTAACATAAATGAGTGTCCTGGGTTAAAAGCTTACTACCTACCTAAATGATTCAAAATTTCTGCATCTGTATCAATACACAGTTCGGTACGTCGAATTAAGTACATAGGCACTTCGTTCTACACTAAACACTAAACTATCAACTCACGTTGTCAATAAAGAAAAATAAAATAAAAACTTGGTACAAAAGCTAAAAAGGAATACAAAAAGAACGAACAAGTAAGTTGTGTCTGTACGTAATCAAGAATTTGACAACTTGAACGGTAAGTCAATAAAATAAATCTTAACTGTAAATACACAATGGCGAAATTCAAAAATAACAAAAACAACGAACGGCGCCGGCGGGTTGGACGTGTGTACATAACGAAACACCGACAGTAACTAAAATATTGCACAAGGGAGAGTTAGAGTATAGTTTTCTTCAGATCAGATCTAGATCTAAACCTACCTCAATATTCCAGCAGTTCTCAAACATTTTTATTGAAAATTTGCGAAATTTTTGTTTATTTTTTTTCTCCAAAACTGTGAGCTTTAGACCCCATGTTATATAAGGTTTTTTTGTTTGTCTTCCCGTTCCCTACCACCAGTTTTTTTAATGGCATGAAACTAATAACACCCTGTATAGTCGAGGGAATGAAGCAAGAAAAAGGCCTACACCCCAACATGAGGCTCCGCTCCGTCTAATCTTTATGTGACATAGCGCAAAATGTTCCTAAAGATGTATAGAACAAAGTTAGGGTCAGGAGACTTGGTACTTTTTCGATTTCCGGTCGTAAAGTGATACAGAAGTGCGCTTTTCAAGTCACCATAAATTTCTTAAAAGATGAAAAAAAATCCATTGTATATTATATTATATTATATTATATATTATATTATTATATTATATTTCGGACAATTTTAAGAATTTTTTGACTCTCGACATTTTTTACCTAACCTCACTCTTCTCGAGATATAAGCGTTTAGAAAAACGAGAACGTGAATTTAAGCTTTTCGTTTGTTCAAAAAACTAGTATTTACGATTATTTCTGGTGTTTGATTATAAAGTAGAACACTGGTCAAAGACCAACAATAATCGTAATTTTTTTACAAAAAAAGCTTAAATACACATTTTGTTTTTTTCTCAACGCTTATATATCGAGAACGATGAGGTTAGGTAAAAAATGTCAAGAGTCAAAACATGCTTAGAATTGTCCAAAATATGACGTCCACATATTTGAATTCATAATAAACGTTTTCAAATAATCGTAAATACTACTAGAATTGCTCAAAATATAAAGTCTATATGTTTTAATTCATAATAAACCATCAAGAATACTATTTTTTAGAAAATATAGAAATTAAATACACTTTTTATTTTCTTTTGAACTCTTATATCTCGAGAAGGGTGAGGTTAGGTAAAAGATGTAAAGAGTCAAACAATGCTTATAATTGTCCAAGATATAAAGTCCACATATTTTAATCCACAACAAATGCCCATAAATAATCGTAAATACTAGTTTTTTTAAAAAAATATAGCATAAGTATACGTTTTTTTAATTTTAATTGCCTGGAAGGGTGAGGTTAGCTAAAAAATGTCAACAGTATAAACCCCACATGTTTCAATTCATAATAAACGCCCAAATATTATCGTAAATACTAGTTTTTTTTTTAAAGAAACCTAAATACACATTTATGTTTATAGACTTATATCTCGAGATGAGTGAAGTTAGGTAAAAATTCTCAAGAGTCAAAGAATGCTAAGAATTATCCAAAATATAAAATCCAATGGTTCTTTTCAACTTTAAAAACATTTGTTGGTGACCGGAAATAATGAATTTCTGACCCAGTTTACGACAGGAAATCGAAATAGCACCATTTCCCATGACTCTGATTTTGTTCTATACATCCTTAGGAACATTTTGCGCCAACTCACATAAAAATCAGGTGGGGCTGAGTCTCATGTTGGGGTGAAATGCTTCATTTCCTCAAATAGTAAGTGTCGCTCTGCAGATAGGAGGTGGTAAGATCTCCAACACTATTGTGTAATTGTAATGAGAACTCATCATGCTTTAAAGTTAAATGTACATATAGTTCACTGTTGCAACAATGAAAACCCTTACCTGCGCTCCACTGAAGATGAATAAAGAGATGTAACTTTATTGTAGATTTCTCAAGTGAAAACTGTTATTTGACATTATCAATTATGTACAACGAAATTACGATAAAATTATAAAAAAAATAACACATGATTATAAGATGAATCTTTATTTGTTTTGTAATATGTGGTTGTAGTAAAAATGAAAGTCAATACTAACCCAAATTGAGAAACTGTAGTTTATAATTAATTTGTCTGTGACGTTTATTTTCACAGGGGTTAAGGCACCACAAAGTAACATCAAATATAGTTTTTTTATTTTGCACGCTCCAATTGTATCATGGTGCTGAACAAATTTCTGTGAAGATATTTTCAAACTGGAAAAAGACTGTTTATGCAACTAACAAGGAAATCACTATCTTACCAATATGAAACATGCAGAACGAGAAAATCTTGTCAGGTATTAGTAAATAATCAAAACTTATATTTCATTACTTTCTGTATTGCTTTATGACATGTTCAAGTTGCTATGAGCTGAACATACAGATTTTAAAGAGTTCTTGAATGTTTATAAGAACAGAAGTATTTTATTATTATGCTTCTTCTGGCCTGTTTTCACAAGGTTACATAATAATTAGAAAATAAGTGCGTGCACGAAATATTCTACAAGAAATTAAATCTTAAAGTTTACGTGCATTTTAGAAATCTATATGTATTTTTCTCTTTAGCATTAAAGGTTTGATTCCTGGAACGTGCTTCAAGTAGGCATAAGAACTAAAGGTAAGTTGTGATTACAGAACTTTGGCAATAATTTGACACATCATTTTGTATGCATTTGAAAAAAATATACCAATTAAATATTACACATGTCTGCAAAAAACAGTTGTGAGATGCATCTGAGGGGTACATTTCTATTTTTGGGTTGCTGAAACTGAACATTATGTTAGTCTTGCCTCATCAGGTCACAATTCTTCGCTAATCTCAAAAAATTGTAGTTTCAATCATTTTTGTTAAATTTTTTGAGGTTAGCGAGGAATGGCGAACTGACAAACTTAACGTCATATTCTGTTTCAGTGATCTAGAAATCATAGAGAAATCCCCTCAGGTGCGTCGGGATTTTTTTTTTTTTGCAGGCCGTGTTATTAAAGATCATTCAAGCTTATAATATGTATTCTGAATATTCCACTTTCAGTGATACTATACATAACATATCACTAAAACTCCTTGTCATCTAATGAATAAATCTTTGCTAGTTACAAATGCATATGTCATCAGTTTTAGAAACTTCTCAAATTTTAAATGTGGCTTTAAAATCTTGTCAAATGAAATGTATTTTACGAACTGGTATTCATTATTTTGGTAGGGGTTTTCGAGTTCTGCAATCCCATGAACATATATTATACGCAATATGGAACAACTCTTATGTTTTCCGTACAATATTCTGAATTATTAGAGAAGTGCAACATTGTTATTTCAAAAATAGATGTATCTAATAGTTTTTTATCCGTTTTCCAAGACAACAATGCTATAGATTATTAAGATATTCAAACAATAATTAAAACACTACTGTGATGAGTTTACCATTCAGAAACTAAAATAAAATCGAAAAGTAAGTCTCTCGATACTAAATGGAGTCTTTTCAGTGTTTGTTGTCAATATTAAAATAGGACATATGACAGTATTGTCAGTAGCAAACGTTGAAAGCGACAATGCTGACAAATAGTGAAATAATGAAGTTGATTGATTGTCTAACATTTTCAGTCATACCCAGTAATAGCTGCTCTAAGCCTGGCAAACGTTGGAACTGAGCGAGCGAACCTTGGCTACGTTGTTTACCTATTTGAGTCATTTCCCGCAACAACTTATTTTGAAAATCGTTTATTGTGCACCCCCTCCCTCTCCATCATTCACCTTATCACTTTTTCTATGACCCCCCTCGACCCCTGAAATCAGATGTATCTGTTGAATGGCCCCTGTGAGTCCGTTTTCTGCCTGTTATTTTAATAGTCACTGTGAGAAGAGAACCTTGGTGCTGCACTCTGGTTATTTTACATAATGTCAAAGAGTATTTTTCCAATCAAAATAAAAGAAACCTTGAGAAACTGTATAAGCAAAATAAGTGATATTACATATATTAATATTTAAATATATCCTCTAAAACTGAACAATAGGTTAAGCTGCGCTATATTTAGTGCTATTTGCAATATGATCTATAATGTCAAATATTTCTTCCATTTCTTACATATTGCCATATCTAATTGGCAAAGTAAACTCTGAAATAGAAAACCAAAGGACAGTAACATATTTTTATACGATGTATAAAAATTGTCGAATTAGAAACAAATAACTGTGATGATAATCACGTTTCCAGAGAAAAGTGCTTTGAAATTAAAGATGTCACAGAAATTCAACTTGCGCCACTAAGTAGCTATTTTCTAAGCAATTTTTTCGCAGTGTTATTCTCTTCGAAACTCTGGATTTTGGTAATTCTTGATGCGTAGAACAAAACCCATGCTTTTGAGATGTAGCCCTCTGAATTTGGACTTTAAGTGCACTCTGCAACAGAGTTAATATGGCATAAATTATACCGATGATGCTAATACCCGTGATCCTATCATTGGCTGTTATTGAAGATGTCAATCTGGAGCCAGAACTTTAGGAGCATGCGCATATGTCACCTCTATTTGTTGGTTTTTAGGCTATGCGCGACATCAAAATAATAGTAATTATCCAGATGACAACCTCCTAAATACAATGTTAGATATACGTAACAGAGCACACCAAGGAACTCAAGAAATTAATATTGACGTGACTAGCCCATTGTGTGTTAAATCTTGTAACCTCCATGCGGTGCGCATCGGCAGACGGCCATCTCTCGTATCCTAAGTACGAACTTGCACATATGTGCTAGACTCTAATAGACGTATCTCTAATTGATCTTCTCTTAAGCGACAATAAACATCGACTCTAGTATTAGTTGTTAAAAATCAAAGTTATATCTTATGCAAAAATCTTTCACTCATTTTTCGTCTACATAATAAAGTCTTCTTTAAACAATTCTAAAGTTACCCCGCAAATAACTTTGAAGATCACGGTCAATGTCACTGTTAAAAGCTCTGAAACTTTTACTGACGTTAGGTGTACAGACATATTCACTTGAAGTAACTTAACACTACTCTATAATGCACGAAAAGTCCAACTTTTGAACGCTATATTTTAAAACCGTGAGTATTTAGGATATATCAAGAACTACTAGAATCCAAAGAGCTTGACCGAATGCCATTTTCCATAGTGTTCTTATAAAAAACAGGAACAACTTCAATACAGAAGATGGGTATCGACTGAGTAACATAAGGGAACTGGCTTTGCTAAGAACGGGTGAAACAGGCACGATCAACCAAGCACAATGAATCAGCAGAAAAACGAAGCAGCAGGGTATATGGCGATGAGAAAATCACAACAATTTTAGTCTTTATAATCCTTCCCAAGAAGCTGACAGCATGATAAGCGAAACGTTAAGTCAGATTCGACCACGGCAACACCCAGAAGAAACCTCTTCAATAGACAATGACCGTGAAAGCGTGCATTCTACTAATACCATGTTCATATTCATATTAACTTAGTAATGTTTACAATGTTGCAAAATAAAAGATTCTTGTCTAAATGTTATTTGTGGCATTATCTTAATTTTTTTTCCTTCTTCAATTCTTTGGGAATTTCACTGCCACATGTGTGTTTTCTTTCTAAGCGGTGCTAGGGGAATCTACAAAATATATCACAATTAACCAGTATTTTACTGGTAAAAAACCTCTACGCCCGTGACGTTTACGTCAAAGGATCAGTTAAAGGTTGGTTTTGATAAATAAATAACACAAATAAGTATAAAAACTTGAAATTAAATATTTCGCCGACGTTTCGGAAAACTAATCTGTTTCCTTTCTCAAGGCTTTTTTTGAAAAATCTTTTTTGCTGTGTATGACAAATACACAGCTCTAAGAATGTTTGTTATATTCAAAATCCATAGATACTTACTATTTACATAGAACTGTTGATATAGTTAACAGTTTTTAGTTTCCATACAATGTTAAGTTTGTGAAGTTCTTCTTTTAACATTGGCAGCCAAGTTGTACAGACATCTACGGAACAATTCGACACGCAATTATCCTCATTCAATAATATTATCGCGGATTCTTTTATTTTTCTTTTTTTGCTATCTGCCTCTTTTGTTAAAATTTTTGCCGAGTCCCAGTTTATTCTATGTCCGTTCTCCCACGCGTGTTCGCAGATCTTGGACCTCTGAATTTCATTTTTTCTGATATAATTTTAACTATATCAACAGTTCTATGTAAATAGTAAGTATCTATGGATATTGAATATAACAAACATTCTTAGAGCTGTGTATTTGTCATACACAGCAAAAAAGATTTTTCAAAAAAAGCCTTGAGAAAGGAAACAGATTAGTTTTCCGAAACGTCGGCGAAATATTTAATTTCAAGTTTTTATACTTATTTGTGTTATTTATTTATCAAAACCAACCTTTAACTGATCCTTTGACGTAAACGTCACGGGCGTAGAGGTTTTTTACCAGTAAAATACTGGTTAATTGTGTTATATTTTGTAGATTCCCCTAGCACCGCTTAGAAAGAAAACATACATGTGGCAGTGAAATTCCCAAAGAATTGAAGAAGGAAAAAAAAAAAAAAAAAAAAAAAAGATTCTTGTCTACATATTGGACTTTGACCAATTGTTGCAATGGACACAGTACAAGACAAATAAAAATCTGAAAATAATAAATTATGAGATTAGGAATATCATTTACCTAAATCAATCATTAAAATAAAGGACTGAAATAAGCAAACAGTAAGGTTTGCTTCTACACAACAATATACAATCTAGTTCCTGCGTTTGCCTGAGTTGGACCGGCTGTTATAGACTGAGCTCCCATGACAAAAAAGTTACCTCACGAAACACCTTAAATTTGAAAGGTGAAAATGGTTGCAAAATATGTAAGACTAGTAAAAATGTGTTTGTTATTTTTTTATGAATTTTTAAAGTTAGCTAAAAGAAAATTATTCTAGTTTCTTCTGCTTGAAATTTTCATAATTTGTTCTACGTAGTGAACCATTTTTGAAAAGATTTGTCTGTCAGACAGAATTAACTTCTGACAGACCTTTAATTATATATATTTTTTTCTATAAAAGTGCACTTCATATCACCTCGATTTCCATTTTCAAATGAAGTTTAAGATCTCTTCTATCTATCTCTTCTATCTATTACAACTTGTTTGGCTGTCAGTTTTTATGAATTAATTTGTCATCATCATCAATTACTGGCATTTCATAACACCTCCTTAAAAACAACTGAAGTATAAGATCTCCTCTATGAATAAAAATTTGCCTGTCATTGTGAAAATCTTTTCACCATATTAGACTTACGTAGAGCTAGACGGCTCTGGTAAATGTCCAGAAACCCCATAGACCAGCATGCTTATAATAGGTTAGGCAGAGAACTAAAAGCAGCGCTTAGAGATGCCCAAAACACCACCTTCGAACAATACATAACAGATTTATCCTCTAACGATCTACGATCTACGACACTATGGAAGGCAACGAAGAGACTGAAACGACCACAGCCACCAGTACCCCCAATTCGCAAACCAAACGACGAATGGGCTCGCTCGGATAAAGAAAAAGACATATTCGCCACACATCTGACCCAGGTATTTAAAACCAATCAAGGAGTTATTGACCAGGAAATTGAGGAATTCACCGACACTTCGTGTGAAATGTCTCCCCAGCAGAAGTCGGGAAAGAAATAGGCAAACTAAACAACCGCAAGGCACCAGGTTATGACTTGATTACGGGGCAAATACTGAAACAACTACCTCGAAAGGCCATAATCCTCTTAACAACTATACATAATCGAATATTAAGCCTTGTCTACTTCGCCACGATATGAAAATACGCCAAAATTATCATGATCCGTAAGCCAGACAAACCACCGCACGAACTCCAATCTTATCGACCTATTAGCCTATAGTAAGTAAAGTTCTAGAGAGATTAATCCTGGAAAGAATGTACGAGGACCACGAATTTCTTACTCTCCTACCCAATCATCAGTTTGGCTTCCGAGAACATCACTCCACCACCCAACAAGTCCATAGGATTATCAATAAAATTCAGCATCGAAGAAAAGAAATACTGCAGCGCAGTGTTCCTCGACATTTCCCAGGCATTGGACAAAATGTGGCACTCTGGATTACTCTTTAAATTAAAGAACATTCTATCTAACAACTATTATGCTCTACTAAAATCCTACCTAAACGATAGACATTTCTCAGTAAAATACAACGAATGCCAATCTAGTTTCTACCCAACCGAAGCAGGTGTACCTCAAGGGAGCGTCCTTGGACCCTGCTCTTTCTAATCTATACCTCCGACATACCTGAAGCAGCAAATACTATAATAGCAACCTTCGCAGCTGACGTAGCTATACTATCAATAAGTCAAAACCGAAGAACAGCATCCGAAAACCTACAAGACCACCTAAACTCACTGAGTATATGGTACAGAAAATGAACACATGTCAACCAAACAAAATCTGTTCAAATCACGTTTACTACTCCACAGAGCACTTGCCCACTGGTAACAATGAACAACGTACCTATACCAGTTAATACAGACAAACAAAATCTGTTCAAATCACGTTTACTACTCCACAGAGCACTTGCCCACTGGTAACAATGAACAACGTACCTATACCAGTTAATACAGAAATTATATACCTCGGACTACACCTCGACCAATGACTCACCTGGAATCTACACATACAAGTAAAGCGCAGACAACTGGATGCCAAATTCCGTCAAATGTACTGGCTCATGGGCCGCAAATGAAAAC
Organism: Stenurella melanura; assembly: GCA_963583905.1. Taxonomy (NCBI): domain Eukaryota; kingdom Metazoa; phylum Arthropoda; class Insecta; order Coleoptera; family Cerambycidae; genus Stenurella; species Stenurella melanura. The sequence continues at coordinate 69,010,406 of OY757310.1, forward strand.
TGTCTTTATCCAACAAAGTTCTTCTATACAGAACAATGCTAAAACCTATATGATCTTATGGAATTCAGCTATGGGGTTGTGCAAAACCCACTAGGATAAAAATCATAGAGATTTCAGTCTAAAATACTTAGAACGTTAATCGACGCCCCCTGGTACGTCAGTAACTAAACACCCCATAATGATCTAAATATTCCATACATCACGGATGAAATCCAGCGATTCGCCACTACTTAGAGCCGACGAATAACAAACCACGAGAATCAGCTAGTTGAACAACTGTACGCTAATGGTCTCAATGCGAGAAGACTGCAAAAAACCTGGCCTCTAGATTTACTTCAACAATGAAAACTTAGTCGAAGGAGAAATATCAACGGATGTTCTCCTAGTAAGCGAAACTCTCTTCAACACATTTACTTAATACTCTGTATAGATGTAGATTGTAAATAAACATATTATTATAAAAAACCGCTGCCTAAGGAATCACTACTTCCACATCCAGATTCTTCATCCAAGTCACTTTAAAGGAAACATCTTGACTATATTTGCACTCTAGTATATGGAAATTATTGGTTATAGAATTTTAATAATATTTGGGGCAGATGTCATAGAAAAGTTTGAGGGGTTGGTTTCTACCATATTCGTTAAAAATGAAGTTTCTAGTTTACCCTACTTATTTTCCACTATTCACAATCTACCACCTCCCACCCCTTCAATGAAGTCATCTCAATCGGATGTCACTACAATACATACGTGTACTAACTTTCAAGTGAATATCTCAATTTGATGTTATCAATCCCATTAACAATGAAGGGGAGGTGATGGAGTTTGAAAAATATTAGAAAGAAATCTGAGGCCTTGGTTTCTAGTATGTACACCGAATCCCAAATTTCTGTACTCTAGTTCCAGGTGTCGTTATAATACATACGTCTACCAAATTACAAGTGAATATCTCAATTTTATTTTATCAACCCCTTTAATAATGTAGTAAGGGTAGTGGAAGTGTTGAAAAATAGTATCAATAAATCTGAGACCTTGGCATCTAGGACATACACCTAATTTCAAGTTGCAGTACTCTTACCAGCTTACTTTACTTATTTTTCCCTATTTACCTCTACTTACCCCCACTCCTTCAACGCAATCATGTCAAAATATAATCTACTTTCAGATATAATTATAATACATAAATGTACTAAATTTCAAGTGAAAATTTAAATTTAATTTTATCAATTCTTTTAATAAGGGAGTGGGGGTGGTGGGGAGATGGAAAATACTAATAAAAAACCTGACACCTTCGCTTCTAGTATATATACCAAATCCCAAATTTATGTACTTTTACTAGCTTGCTTTACTTATGTCCCCTGTATACCCCAATTTAACCCCTAACCCTTCAACGGAATCATCTCAAAACATAATCTAGTTCCAGATGTCGTTATAATTCATATGTGTACCAAATTTCAAATGAATATCTCAATTTTATTTTATCAACCCTTTTAATAATGAAGTAGGGGTGGTGGGGGTTGAAAAATATTATAAATAATCTGAGTCCTTGGCTTCTAGTACATACACCTAATTTCAAGTTTCTGCAGTCTTACCAGCTTGCTTTACTTATTTTCCTCTATTTACCCCTATTTAACCCCCAACCCTTCAACGGAATCATCTCAAAATATAATCTAGTTCCAGATGTCGTTATAATACAAATGCGTACTAAATTTCATGTGAATATCTCAATTTCATTTTATCAACCCCTTGAATAATGGAGTGGGGGTGGTGGGGAGCTGAAATATATTATTAAAAAATCTGAGGCCTTTGCTTCTAGTACATACACCGAATTTCAAGTTTCTGTACTCATACCAGCTTGTTTTACTTATTTTCCCCTATTTACCCCTAAATAACCCCCAACCCCTCAATGGAATCATCTAAAAATATAATCTAGTTCCAGATGTCGTTATAATTCATACGTGTACCAAATTTCAAATGAATATCTCAATTTTATTTTATCAACCCTTTTAATAATGAATTAGGGGTGGTGGGGGTTGAAAAATATTATAAATAATCTGAGACCTTGGCATCTAGTACATACACCTAATTTCAAGTTTCTGTAGTCTTACCAGCTTGCTTTACTTATTTTCCCCAATTTACCCCTATTTAACCCCTAACCCTTCAACGGAATCATCTCAAATTATAATCTAGTTCCAGATGTCGTTATAATACATACGTGTACCAAATTTCAAATGAATATCTCAATTTTATTTTATCAACCCTTTTCATATTGGAGTAGGGGTGGTGGGGGTTGAAAAAATATTTTTAAAAAATCTGACGCTTTAGCTTGTAGTACATACACCGAATTTCAAGTTTCTGTACTCTCACCAACTTGTTTTACTTATATTCCCCTATTTACCCCAAATTAACCCCCAACCCTTCAACGGAATCATCTCAAAATATAATCTAATTCCACACGTCGTTATAATACATACGTGTATGAAATTTCAAATGAATATCTCAACTTTATTTTATCAACCCCATTAATGGGTAGGGGTGGTGGGAGGGTTGAAAAATATTGTAAAAAATCGGAAGCCTTAATTTCTAGTACATACACCGAATTTCAAGTTTCTGTACTCATACCAGCTTGTTTTACTTATTTTCCCCTATTTACCCCTAAATAACCCCCAACCCCTCAATGGAATCATCTCAAAATATAATCTAGTTCCAGATGTCGTTATAATTCATACGTGTACCAAATTTCAAATGAATATCTCAATTTTATTTTATCAACCCTTTTAATAATGAATTAGGGGTGGTGGGGGTTGAAAAATATTATAAATTATCTGAGACCTTGGCATCTAGTACATACACCTAATTTCAAGTTTCTGTAGTCTTACCAGCTTGCTTTACTTATTTTCCCCTATTTACCCCTATTTAACCCCTAACCCTTCAACGGAATCATCTCAAATTATAATCTAGTTCCAGATGTCGTTATAATACATACGTGTACCAAATTTCAAATGAATATCTCAATTTTATTTTATCAACCCTTTTCATATTGGAGTAAGGGTGGTGGGGGTTGAAAAATATTATAAAAAAATCTGACGCTTTGGCTTCTAGTACATACACCGAATTTCAAGCTTCTGTACTCTTACCAACTTGTTTTACTTATATTCCCCTATTTACCCCAAATTAACCCTCAACCCTTCAACGGAATCATCTCAAAATATAATCTAATTCCACACGTCGTTATAATTCATACGTGTATGAAATTTCAAATGAATATCTCAACTTTATTTTATCAACCCCATTAATGGGGTAGGGGTGGTGGGGGGGTTGAAAAATATTATAAAAAGTCGGAAGCCTTAATTTCTAGTACATACACCGAATTTCAAGTTTCTGTACTCTTACAAGCTTGCTTTACTTATTTTCCCATATTTACCCCTATTTAACCCCCAACCCTTCACCGGATATCCTCAAAAAACAATCCAGTTCCAGATCTCGTTATAATATATACGTGTACAAAATTTCAAGTCAATATCTTAAACCGTTCCGGAGAAAACGTGCGGACAAAAAAAGTTACAGACAGACAGACAGACAGACCGACAGACAGACCGACAGACAGACAGAAAATTTTTTTTCGCTCAAATTTAAAATCTCGACGTTTCATGACATTCTAAACCTATTTCACGAATAAAAATTTTTGAAAATTTTTTTGCGATTACTATACTTCCAATCCACTACGTGGATGTGGAAGTAAAAGAAGAAAGAGCATGTTAGACTTAATTTTTAAACGCCGCGGCGCGGCGCTTTCTCTGCATCAGCCAATCATTACCAGGAATAACAGATTTCAACATTTGCCGCTGACATATTAGGTACCGTGAAATATTAATATTTTTCAATTCAAAAATGCAGTTTAGAAACGTAACCCAAAGTAAGCATATTGAATTAAATTTTTTAATACTAGTCACTGTGCTTGTCTATTTATATGTTAACTATATATACTTATGTTAACTATACTACCTACCTCGTTTTCAAAACGTTGACAAGAATCTGCAACAAGAAATGATACAAATAGTATCAGAAGAATGACTAGAATTAATGGTAGTGCATCTAACTGGCGTAGTCCCTGAAAAAGAAATGCGTAAACACGAATGTATATCAGTATATGTCGAGGAATAATTACCGCTATAAACTGATATAGAAAAGCAGTTATCATTGAAAATCCGGTTACTAAAATCACTAGCAATGGTCTAAGAAATATTAGCCTTGCTTTTTCGGAAATCCTGAAAAGTTGTTCTAATTATTAGTACTAACAAGTAACATGATATACTTTATAGTGATTTTTTAGTTTATTTATTGTAAAGTGTGTTATAGTAATATAAAATTTAAGTTGTGTATCAATTTACTAAACATGTAATTAGGCAACACAATTATTGTCAATTATTTTCATTCTATGTACTAAATAAAAAAGATAAATAAACATATTATTATTATTACAGTACTTCTAACCAAAGTAGATAAAGTGCGAGTATCACAAAGAACCTTAAAAAATCTGTACTATATAAGCATATCAGTAGGTTTCTATCCATATTTTTGTTTTATTACGTAATTGATTCAGTGTACAATTATATTATTTCTGTCTACCCAGATATTCAATGTTAAATAATTTTAACTCTATTGGTTCTACAATCTCATCAATAAATTAATTTTGCAAGGCTGGGCTAAATAATGGACAAATATTTTTATATTGTAGTCCAGTCAATGAAGAGGGTGTTCGGACATGGTCGGGAATAGAATTTTTGACTTCAAGGCTCTGTTTGGAGTAGCTAGTAGGAAAAAATTACTAAAAATTCACCCACCTATAAGGTGAGCGAAGAAGCTCACTTTCTTGGTTTTCAACTTAGAGCGGTCGTAACAGGATCATGGTATACCCCATTTTCTCCTTTAATTTTGAAGATAAAAATTTAAGTATATACTAGATTCATAATAAGCGGCACTTTTTGACACACCATTGATACTTTTCGCTTTCGGTTTCGCCGAAAGTGACACACACTAACTTTCGGTTTTTAAATGGAACAACCCTATATATTATAGCGTTTTTGAATTCTGCATAATTTTCTAAATCCAACGATGCGATGGCCAAATAAGTGACCTTCCAAATATCATTTTTTTTTATAATACAATTTTTAGTTTTCCATTTAAGTGTGCCATGACGATTCCGGTTTATTCTAAATGACCAGTGTAATGATACAAAAATCGAAATTTTGTTAAAAGCACTAAATCACGTGATTTATGAGCAAATAAAATTCACTAAAATTGTTTTTGGGGCAGAACTCAACTTTTTCAAATTGGACCATATCGGTACCATTTACTAGTACTATTAATAAGGAATTTATTCATATGTTGTATTAAAATGTGCGATAAATACAAACAAAATTACAGCTAAAAGGAAATAAGAAAATACAATTTTGTTCTAATTAAATGTTAATAAGAAATAACTATGGTGGCTTTGAAGACAATGAAATATTTAGCTTGTCAAACATTTGTTAGTTTAACCGTGTTTTTATCGTGTCTTTAAAAATAGTTTAAAATTCTTGTTAATTGTGTTAAAATGCCACAAATTTATACAAGAGATGAAAAAGTGAACATGTTAATTATTCATGGGAAACGTAAAAAAAATGCACTTGCAGCTATGGACCTTTATATCCGACGATATATTGATAGACAATGTTCAGCGGAAATTAATATTTTGGCTAGAATATAAGTTGATAAGACTGTTTCTTTAAGGCAAGTTGGGTCTGAATTGAACATCAGTCACGAAACAGTAAGCTGAATTTTGCACAAATACCACTATAAATCTTTTAAATAACAATTCCACCAGCATTTGTACGAAAGTGATTACGAACATGGGATGGAATATTGCAATTGAATGTTGTATAATAACGTGCAGCTAAACAATGGTTTTTTGGGACTAATTTTATTTTCGGACGAGTCAAGGTTTACAAATTTGGGATTATTTAACTGACAAAATACAAAATATTGGTCACAAGAAAATCAAAATTTATTACGGGAGGGTAAGGTTCAAGTGCGGTTCGGTTTCAATGTTTGGCTTGGAATAATCGGTAGTAGAATCATTGGTCCAATAAAATTTGAAAGACCTCTGACTGGTGCCAGATACTTGAGATTCCTGGTAAATGAGATTGAGGACATTTTAGATTAGTTACATTTAGATTTAGGACAGGGAATATATTTCCAACAAGATGGCGCTCCGCCCCATAATTCAGGGATAGCAATTGATTACCTTCAACGGAGATTCGGAGAAAACGTAATTTCGACGAATGCTCCTGTGAGGTGGCCTCCAGGGTCACCTGATTTGACGCCCCTTGATTTTTTGTTTGGGGTTATTTAAAAAAATATTGTCTATGCAACCGCCGTTACAACCCGTGACGACCTGGAGCTACGAGTAAGATGAGCAATTAATAGCAATTTGCGAACGTTCTTCGAGAAACAGCTATGCGAATTCAGAAGTGCATTGATGTTAATGTACAGCATTTTGAACAACTGTTGTAATGTTATGTGTTAATTTTTTTGTATTCCAAAACCACCTTATGTTTAACAAGGTAATTAGAATAAAACTGTATTTTCTTATTTTCTTTTAGCTGTAATTTTGTTTGTATTCATCGCAAATTTTAATACGGCATATGAATAAATTCCTTATTAATAGTACTAATAAATGGTGCTGCGGTAATGATGCGGTTCCATTTGAAAAAATTGAGTTTTGCCCCAAAAACCATTTTGGTGAATTTTATTTGCTCATAAATCACGAAATTTAGTGTTTTTAATGGGATTTCGATTTTTGTAGCATTACACGGGTCATTTAGAATATATCGGAACCGGCATGGCACACTTAAGGTGGTTGAGGCGTTAGACGAAAATAATGAAAAAAATCTGAAATAAAGTTTTCTTCAAAAATTTTCATATGACACAATTTTCTGTAAAAAATCCAAAATCATTAGGAAAGTCACAAAGTTAAAAATTTTTAAAAACTTTTGCATGTGGTCTTATGGAAAATATGTCAACCCAGCATGCAAACGGTACATTCTAATTTATAGCAAATGACCAAAGCAGCAGTTCCGAAAAGTAACTATGTAAAGCATTGATGTTTTGCGCATATTTTAATATTGTTTCCAATTTAATTAGGAGACATTTAATAAATAAAAGAAATTATGAAACGTTTGTAAACTGTCAAATTTCTCTTTTCGTTAATGATATTTAGCTGATTCTTCAATTATTTAATGATAAAATTTTTACAGCTCCTATTTTTTTTTCATTATTTACTGAAACAAATTTGTAAAATACACAGATATTTACATAAATTAATTTTTTTTTTGCAATTTCCACAAAACATGCAAACGTTAGTTCATTAAGTAAAATAATTAAATCTACTTAAATAATTAATTAATAATAAAAAATGATTTGTTTATGCCTTTATGACAATAATTATTGGTACCATCGACTTATAACCTTTTGTAATAATTTATTATGGAAAAGCTCCGATTTAGAATTTGACTTACTTTTGGTTGGGACTGTAACGCCTCAACCTCCTTAAATGGAAACTAAAAATTATATTATAAGAAAAATTGATATTTGAAATATCACTTATTTGGCATCGTTGGATTCAAAAAATTACACAGAATTCAAAAATGCAATAATATATAGAGTGTTCATTTTAAAAATCGTTAGTGTCACTTCCGGCGAAACTGGAAGAGAAAAAAATCAATTGCGTGTCAAAAAGTGCCGCTTATTATGTATATAGTGTATTCTAAATTTCAATAAATTATCTTCAAAACTAAAGGAGAAAAAGGGGATATACCATGATACTGTTACACCCGGTATCTCGAAAACAGTGCATCGCAGCGAAAAGATCATTCTGTTCAAAATGAAAGCTGAAAAAATTTTCTACAAGGTTATTACTACCACTATTACTATTTTTTTTCTGCTCATACTAGCTTTCAGGGTATACGCTAGCGAAAGTTGCAATTTTTCTAAAAAACACTTGTCTCGTCTCATCCCTTAGTTTTATAGCAATGTGGTCACAGTAAAAGTCGTAAAGCATTAAAGTTCCCTTAAGATGAGTTATAATTTGTTATTTCATCTTCATGTGCTCAAAGGCCAATAGCCAATTGAAATTTTCGGTCAAATTTCGAAATTCCAATAGAAAACCGTATATACCAAACCATACCCTTTCTCTTTCTTTAAAGGTTAAATTGTATATAAGCTGTATATTGTATATTTACACCGCGAAACCTGGGGAGAAGGTACGTGTATACTTAATAAACATCTTTTGATTAAAATTTCATTTCATGAGGTGAGGACCAGATTGTTCTGAAAAATTTTCAGGACACCAAATATAAAGTTTGGAGTACCATAAAATGTTGGTGTAATAAGATGTATAATTTAAGTAAATATGCTAAAATAAATATATTTGAGATATTTGACTTCCGCTAATCTAAATCGCGATATTCTAATGCATATGGAGAACAGCTTAAAGAATCTAATTAACAAATGCAGTGACAAAGTTTTAGTTTATCATCCATTAGTATTATAGTTTAACTCTTGGATTCTTGTAAAGTAATTAGTCCGCAATTTCAAAGATCGCAGACGAGCTAATGGCCGAATTTGTTGTCTCTAAGCAGTGCGTCATCGCGTAAATATTTTCATGTATATACAGGATGTACCACAAACAATGGTACACAAAGCAACAGCAAATTGCTTGCATAAGAATAATGTAATTGAGCCAGTTCAAGAGTTAATATTAACAGAGATACAGGGTGTTATAGTGAACTTATTTCTGTTTTATAACTTCAAAAAAAATTGAAATATTTTAACAAAATTAGGGGAGTTCGAGTCTATTCATAGCTTTGCTACGCGTCACCGACATTTTACCTGTATTTAAAACATGATAAGTTCTTTGCGCATTGGTGTTTCTTTCTTTTTAATAAAAATACCTCTTTTTATATATAGGTAGTAGGGAATTAAAATCAATTTTTCTTAGGAATGATGAGTTGGTATAGAAATTCCAGCTTTTCTATACCATAATCAAAGTGTTGAGCGATAGACCAAATTGAGTCTTGTAGGTAATTGATAAAAAAGCTGAAATTAAACAGGGTGCAAAAAAAAATCTGGCTATATTCTTGAGTTTTCAATGATGATATCTGAGGATTATGGAAAATGATTTGATTTAATTTTCAAAATAAAATTTTTATTTCCTTATACTGTTTAAAAGGGTTCTAGTACGAGAACGATTTTTTTGTTATTTCTTCCTATTAACAGAAGCGTATACGTGGCAACCAAAACAGAATAAACGTAAACACACCACAGATAGTGGACAACCCCCAAATTCAAAGCCTAGGCTGTTCGCATTGAAAGAATGGAGAAAACATTTATTACCAACGGACAGAGCCAGTGTCAGTGCTAGGGATCGATTCAGTAGATGACAGATGGTCTGACCAAGCGTCTTTGTCACTAACACGGTTTAGTCGGCTGAGCTATTACACCGTTTTCCCTGAAGTTTCAAATTGGATTTCAAGAATTCGTGATTTGCAGTCAACCTTAATATATAAGTTGTATTTGTTTTCGTACAAATGGAAAAACTAATCATTTAAAATTACCAAATGCAGTGCAGACAAATATATTGGAATAGTGTCTTGGTTTTGTTTTAATTTCATTACCTTTTAAGTTCACAGTGCCTCCTTATGAAGAAAATTAGATGATCCGATATTAAATTTTGATAAATCAAGTTAGATAATTCGTGGGTACTATGCCTTCCATATAAATTCTTATCATTCATGTAATATTTTAACATTAACAACTGATGTTGTATATGTGAAATAAAATATATTAAAACATAAACTGGAATCAGTAGTGGTACGACTGAATATTAGAAAGAGAGAATAGTAAAGTAAATCCCCAAGATAAATGTTTTTCTCTAATATATTGTACATGTATTCACAGGGATAGCACATTTCTCTTAATTTTAAACTTATTAATACCAAAGAAAGTATAAGTAAACAAATCTGGATTTTACATAATTTTAAATATAATTTCGCTTGTTTTAAAATATTTGTATCTATTTCGCTTCCAGCACTTTCAATGGACCAGCATAAATTCTTCAGTTCTATGTGTAGATCTAGTATTGATTTTCATTTTAATAAAATTGCGGAGGTGCACACGAAGTCCTAAAATAATTTATCCGATTAATTAATTCGTTTGACACTAGGAAACTTGATTCAATATAAGCTGTTATCACTCTAATTTTGCAACCTTTAGTTCAGGAATGTTTTGGAAGTTGCGGCCCAATTTTCAAATTTCGTAAGAAACCCAATAAAGAGGTATTATATACAAATTTTAGATTCAAATTCAGACACAGTAAAGGCAGTTGAAGTGTTTTCTATTACATTTTATCATGGTAAAGTGTAATAAAGTCGAAAATAAACATAACTACATGGGTTATATTTATTTTCGCTTTGAGAGCTGTTTGTCAGCTCGATTCCATATTTGTTTGTTCGATTATTAAATCCTCTATAAAATTATTTGGTGCAACTTTTTTTGTTCTCATGGCTTACAAGGAGGAGGAGAAATTTAAAAATAATCAGAAATATGAACTTTCTCCGAAATCTTTATTCCTGTTCTGTGGCGAAGAAGTTAAAATACTACAAAGTTGACTCTGTGTTCCTTTGTGTTTATTCATACTAAGAGTAATATCAATTTCGGAAAGTTGTTTTTGATAAAAACTCAATGGATGTGGAAGAGAAGTACAAAGAGCTTGGAGCGGCTAAGAAGTTCAGGAAAACATTACATAGCATAGATGCCAATTGCAGAAACCACAATCTCTACAATATGCCAAAACATATTCTCATAGAATAAAACGAATAAAAGCCGTTCTATTTCCCTTTTAAAAGACGAAACAAGATATGCCAATTTATTTGTAGCGGTAGATGCAAACACGCTAATTGTGAATACAGGGTAAGAAACATTCTCTGAAACGAATTACGTGAGCATTTATGGCGAAGATGTGGAACTTTAATTCTCTTTCCAGCTTTATGTGTGGTTATCAAGATATTTATCGTTAGAAGTCAAACTATTTACAAAACTTGCGATTCAGATAGGTCTTTTCTAGGTACTCTAGCCCAGTACGGATTAGCATCTTGTGTTGGCAAAGTATATATTCCACATTTTCTGTTGCAGTATCATTTTCCACATTGCCCAAATCCTAAATATGATGTATCAAAGGGCAGTTACTTATTAGGAGGCCTGTTAACCTCTTTGTGTCAGACACTTCGAGTTCTAGAAGCCTTGTCATACTCTTCGACAGAACTTTTTCTGTTCCCTTTTCCAGTTTCGTTGTGTGTCTCTTAGATAAGCTATCAAACGGTTAGGGACCGAGAAATCGGGCTTAAACACCTTCTCTTGCAAGACTATCAGCTAATTCACGACCTCCTATTCAGTCGTGTTCAGGTACCTACAGCCAGGAAAATTTGTCCTATTCTGCCAGTTGTCTTAGGAACTGCCCCCTGATTCTATCATCTAATTATTCTCTGTAATTGCGAGAAGTGTTTCCTGAGTTGACTTCTTGACATGCAGCTTGTCGGCCCTCGCAGCTTTACCCATTGCGGAATTTGACAAATCCAGCAAATTATTAGGCCTGTCTTTCTAAACCATCGAAAGTGCGCCTTCTTGCATTTGCAGGAGATACATTTAAATAACTTTTAAGTACGGTGGCGGGATGTGTGGTGAACCAATCGGAGTGGGAGCGGTGTGTGTTTCGCTTGGAGAAGGGCGAGATATGCATTTCTCTTTCTTCGATGTCTTGCTGCACATCGCGCCATCGTACGATCAATTTCACTATACCTATCACTTTATTATAATTTAAATCCTTACATTTTTAAAATGTTCTTTTTATTGTGTATTATATTTGTAGCCTGTTTCACATTATTGTTCTTCTTTTCGACTAGTCAGATAAGTTATATGTTTGTATAGCTTTGTGGATGAATAAATCCTATCTAAATCTTATCTACCTATCTATCCACTAATATTTAGGGTTGCTAGTAGTTTAAGCTTAGCTCTGCTCTTTTTCCAATCCAATTCTTCTACAACTGAACACTATCTAAACACGTTAAAAATGGCAGAGTGAAGTAGTAAACGAGAAGGTATACTTTGGAACTCTTGCTGACGTGCGATTATTAAACTGGACGGAATCCAGACTAGCTAATTCGGTTTTCCGTACACCTCAAAGGTATGCGAGGTGAAAGAACAAGCAGATATTGACGTTACCGAGGTGTGAGTTGTAAAGTCAACTCAATTCTCCAGCATTATTTTCTCCCAAATCCTATAACTTTCTCCACATCAACCAGAAAGAAGCCCATTTGTAATGGTTTAGGGAAACTCAGAGGTCAACCGTCAAAGAGGATGTCCTCTAAAACGTTAGGCTGATGCCGCGAGGGAGTTTATGGAGAAAAGCCTTGAGGTCGTGTGCCTAAGAAGCAATAGTAATGGTCTTCCAAGAAGTTGTAAACAAGAAAAATACAAACGACATTCTTATATATTTGGGGTGTAAATATATGTTCTAGCTTAAGATTAAAGATTATGTAGCTGAAATAAATCATAATTTTGCTGATCTGGTTGTCTAACTTGATGAATTTGGTCTGGAGTAAAGTTAATATTTGCTACTTCAAATGTTTTCAGAACAACTAATGATAGAGAAAAGAAAATATCACGTGTAAATGACGCATTTCCATCACTTCCTGTAGTCAATATGTAAGATATAGACAGCCATTTATTTAAAAAAATGAAATCACGTGATTATGATAATTTTTCTAAAGTGGTCTTAGCTAACAGTGAATACTTACATGTATTGTATAAATGTAGAACAACAAATATTGATTTAAGAAGACCGATTTGAATGTATCCAAAAATACAAAAGACTGAAGTAAAACAGCACCTACTATAAGGCAGAGGTGAGTGAAACTTACAAAAATGAAAAATTTATTCGTTAATATAGTTACTGCGAATTTTTCTAATGTTTTCAATGTATCATCTGAAAAATATATAAATTATAATAAAGTTTAGTACTTGATTTGACATTTCTCGTATATAATATAAGTTGATACTAAGTTTATTTAACACCGACGATTCATTATACAGTGACTTGAACGAAAAGTGATCCTCGCACATATTTCTACAAATAATAATTTGTATGACTTATGTTGCTACCAGCGTACAGTCATGAAAAACACCGTCTCTTTGGTAGTTCAGTAAATGTTTTAAATCTTTTTAATTTGTTATTGTTCTGTTAAAATGAACAAATCACATATGTATGAGCTAGAGAAATGACTAATCTTTTGTCTTAGAGCATGGTAGGCAAAAACAGTGATATGAGAATATTTCTTATCAGTAGAAATCGGGAATTTTATCTCCGTGATGTAAAAGTCAGAATTGGCTCTGCCGACGCACACTTCTTTTAAGGAATTCCGTAATATCTAAAGTTAATATGGTCAGTTTATTATAAATACTCACTCGAAGATGAGGTATTGATGATGTAACATTGAACTAAAACATATTTTTCACGACCTATAACGAACATAAAAGTATATTACATTGGGTTGATTCTACGGTTGGTGCCTTATGAAACATTCTTCAATAATTTAAATATACAGGAAATTATGCTTTTTAATGTTTCAAAAAGTTTTATTAAAACTCTACACGTGTTTCGGCTTATTAGGCCTTTATCAAGAGTACAAGATATTATAATAATATGTCTTGTACTCTTGATAAAGGCCTAATGAGCCGAAACACGTGTAGAGTTTTAATAACACTTTTTGAAACATTAAAAAGCATAATTTCCAGTATATTTAAAAACTTAAAAGCATATTATTAACATTTGTTCTAAATGTGCTGAAGGTAACCTTCGCCGTCTGTCATTAAAAATCCATGTATAATGAGAAAAACACCGCTCAACGTCAACAGATGTCATCGAGGCGTACTTAAAATATGTGAAATTTCTTAAAGTCGCCCTGTCGATGCCTGGTGTAGAAAAGTCTACTTCTGCCGTTTAAAAGGTCTATCACAGACGACATCGTTACAAATTCAAAATTGGCTTTTAAAACTCTTTGGAACATGATGTTTATTGCATCAACTTCCGCGTATGGTTTTCAGATCTTCTTAAAAAGTTGGATCCATAAATACCTGTTGAGGAAATAGTATGATGCCGCCTCTAGTCAAGTTCCCCACCGTGTTATAATGGACGCTGGAGTTAATAATGTATTTGGAAGTATTTACTTATTTCATTTAATTCAAATATCCGTACACGATGTGATGCTTTCAGAAACACAAGCATTGATGGTTTCGTCCACACTAACCCAGATGTATTTCCTAGTAAGTTTAGAATAAATTTTGCTCTAACATTATCACACTCCGTTGATAAATATGTTCCAAGTGTCGTTTCCGACGGCACATGAACATTGTTGTATTTGCCATTAATACACTCTTCAAAAAATTGTCTAAAAAGGGGATTATCTAGTTTTGACCACGGTATGTTACATGCCACTAACTAACTAACTCTAAATTAAAATTACGTTGACTGTCACTGTCAGTAGAGCCACTAGCACTAATATGATTCTGTGAGGTAATATGCCTATTAGCATTTTGTTTTAGATGTCCAAGAAATTATTTTGTTGCAACTACTACAATAAAGATCTGTGCCTTCAAATTGCAGTTCTGGGAAATCGCAGATTTTTTACGTCTATCAAAATCTCGTTCTGGAACCAATTACTACGCCATTATGTTTTTTAATGCTTTACCCATACATATTAGAGAGCTAGAATATAACTTGTTTAAGAAAACTGTGAAATCATTTCTGACAGCCAATGCTTTCTATACATTTAAGGAGTACTTTTTGTCAAATTTAAATAATTTTCAATAATAATAACCTCCATTAGTGATTATAATATTATAAATTTATTTTATTGTATTTGTTTACAATGGCATTTTATAAAGTGTCTGTGTTTGTAATTATGCATTTGTGTATCCCGATATTTTCCTGACCTGTGTAAATACTGTTTTGTATATTAACACCAATAAATTATTATTATTATTATTATTATTATTATTAGTCTATTGCAGCCAGAGAAGCACTAGATATTTTTGTATACCGCCGACTCTGTATAATTTCACACTAGGCTTGTAGATACATGTGTACATACATATGACTAGATTTATACTACGGTCTGCAAAACTGCGATCTGAGATGGTCTACCATTTCCCTCTATTATTAAATGTTGACGCAAATGCCAATAATTCCCACAGTGTAGGTAAAAATCGGTTTTGAAATGTTTCATAATTTCGGCGACGTCGTATAATTAAAGGAGATAATACTGTATAAGTAAAAAACATAATATAAAAGTACCTCCATACACTGGAATTTAATATTGATACTCGGTCGGGGTCGAAAGCCTTTAACACTGCAAATATAGAAAATCAACTATGTTTTTAGGTACTTGTCGGTACGTTTCACAAATATAGTAGATTTACGATAACAGTAGGTTATTCATATTAACATTTTAAAACGAAATATAATTCACTTTATCACGTGATGCATGGTGCATGGCAGTTTTATGCCATTAATCCTTAACTTTGTTTATGTTTATGTATGATTTAATATTATATAGAAATGGTTTAATTTATTGGGAAATATGTTTTATGTTGC
This sequence comes from Stenurella melanura, assembly GCA_963583905.1. NCBI lineage: Eukaryota > Metazoa > Arthropoda > Insecta > Coleoptera > Cerambycidae > Stenurella > Stenurella melanura. The sequence continues at coordinate 69,026,154 of OY757310.1, forward strand.
CAGCAGTTAATTCGGTTTTCATATCTATTTATTATTAAAATAAACAAAATAAACACGCCACACATTAAACAGAACAAGAAAGTGTGTGTTTGATTCAAAATTGTCCTTTTATTTGCTAGATATGTTTTACATGATTTTGTAAGAAGTATTACCGTTTTCAGTTAAATTTATCACCAAAAATACAATTTAGCTGGCAATAATAAATATTTCACTACTTCGTCGTTTTTCCGATTGTTTCAGTAAATGTTTGCAATATAATATTACGTCTATATTAAGAGCTATCTCTGGCACTGAGAAAAAACTTAATTAAAAACTTAATTAATGAATTAAATTAATTAGTAATTAAATCAACTTGATACCTAGTAGTCATGACTTAAGAGTGGACACCTTGCAGGTTTAAAATATCTTCCTTTGGACTTCCACGAACTGGTAAATATATTTATCGTATCTTTATAATTAATAAGTGGTCGTTAAACGATAATAGAAACATTAGCTTGATAATTGTTTGTCATGACCAGTGAGATAGCTTACAGGTTCAGAGTTTCTACCTTTGGACCTTCACTGACGGGGGTGCACACCAATAGTATTTTTCATTTACTAAGTGGTAGGTAATAGATAAAAAAATGTTGTTTTTTTTTGACAGGAGAATATCTTTAAAAGATACTGCTCTTTGCGGCGAATGGGATTTTCACCCACTAAAAACTCCTGCCTCCTACAAATCCCCAGAGGCTCCCGGAAACGTCACTATGTGACATAACATCAGTGACCCAGGTCGTCATTTCCTTTTTCCTATTTAATCCCCTTTAGTCGCCAGCATGCTCTCTTTCCCTTTCTTCGGCTTTTTTCTTCTGTAACGCCTTTTTAACAAAGCGGCTTACTTTTGTCCAGTTTCTCCCATTATTAAGCATCACGTTGATTAGATTCTCCCTACTAATTTCAACATCCAGGTCTTCTTCTAGCTCTTACCTCCACTGGGACCATCTGTATCCGCTGTATCTGTGTCACCACAGTACATACATGTATCCTCCTGCGTTATTCCCATTCTTTTGGTGTAATGTGGTGTAAAATATCCGTGGCCCGTCAGGATCTGTGTCACAAAGAAATCCAGCCTCTTATGTTCGCATTTCACCCATGGGAGGATGTCTCGAATGAGTATGTTCGTCCAGGCTGCCGTGTCCGTATGGTTGTTTCATATTTCTTGCCATTTGTTTAAAGTTGTCTCTCTCCCCCTTTTTTTAATCGTTGGTAAATGGGCATTTTCATTATGGTACAGTCGGTGTCTCTCTTCAACGAGCAAATCAATCGGTGGAATTCCTGTGACAACCTGTATGGCCCTTGAGGATATTGTGCGATACCCACTGGCTATTCTTAGTAGGGCTTTCCTTTGGATGCTCAAGAGCATGTTCTTATATTTTTGTATCCCGATGGCCCGTCACCATACCGGCGCGCCATATAGGACTATCGATTGAATGACTCCACATAAGACCGCTCTCTTTGGTCCGCTCGGTCCCCCTGTATTTGGTAGGATTCTTGTCAAAGCCCCCATTTTCCTTTGGGTTTTCTCGACAGTCCATTAATAGATAAAAAAAAATTTAGCTTCATACAAATGCTAGCACCAACAATAAATAACTTTTCTAGTTTAAGATTATTTAGGGACGTTTCCACTGACAAGAAAAATGCTCATATCACTTTTGTAACCTCCCATGCTCTAAGGAGAAGAATTGATCATGCTTCTAGCTGATACAAATATGTCAGGTAATTGCACGTTAGCTCTTGTACTATAAATGTATGGCTACTTTAATAAAAACGGAAAATTAAACATAATTGTGAATGCAAATAGAATTAAAAATATTAATAAACCTGTTGTAGGTAAGATTGACAGATTAGGTAATGGAAAATAGAATATAGAGAATAGAGAAACCAATCTCTATAAGTATACTAAATTAATAGATGAGGAGATTTTGCAAATACATCAAATATTGTATGTTGTCTGCTATGTCACACCTGTTATGTAAAGGATATTCCAAAAAGTTGTTTAAATTAAAAATCAATAAATTTTAGTACGTTTAATTTAACAGTATTTTTCTACAACAATCTCGAACGAATAATTTCGTAGCTTTTTATTTTTAAATTAATGATAGTAATGGCTAGGGAATGCACTTACACCATTAACTAATTTCGTAGTTTAGTGTAAATCTATACTAATATGTTGTCGTAGAAAAACATGGTATGTAACTCACAGAAAATGGCAAATTTTTTGCTTGTTGCATTATTGTTGCACCTGTAATACAATAAAATCTTCCAAATTCGGAAAATTATAATCTGATTAAAATGTGGTGTGGAAAAATGGAATTTGTGTTTGGGAATCTAAAAAAACGTAGGTTTAAAAACACTGTAATTTGAATATAAATTCCTGGTTCCTTCAATTTATCAATTTTATTTTTTCATTATATAAAATGCTAAGAAAATGCGACTGTGACTTAAACCAAATTTGTAAAATAACCATACAACTAGTGTAAATGTTTTGCAATTATTTTGTATGTTTATTAAAGGCTTTGAATGAAACGTCAGTGCCGAAACTGCAGTAGCATGATAGTTGCAATAACTAAGTGATAAATAATGAAATGTTAGTATTTTTTCATATTAAGAATAATCCTCGCAAGGCACCAGCTTACACAGTTCAATCGCTCTTGTATTATTTGCAAAAAGTTGTGATGTACAGAATAAATTACAAATTTATTTATAAATACCTCTCATAATGTTGATGTATGTTGATCGAATTCATTTTATTACTTTGAATTTTCATTGAAAATGAGTACGTAACCGTTTTTAATCTCCTTATAACACCAAATAATTTGGTCAGATTATAAAGGATATGTTGTGTCAACAGTGTTGCCAGGTGTTGGAAACATAATGACAGAAGTTTTAATACAAACTGAAGATAGCGGTAGAAATGTTTATTTGTATGTAATACCACTCATGCTTAGAATTCTATGGCTTAAATTTCTTCCAAAGCGTAGTTGTCTAATAATATAGAGTATAAATGGGCAGTTTATTATATAATTAAATTCAGAGGGCTTTAATTTTATTACTATTTGGCAACATAACTTTAGGGAAAATGTATAGATAAAATTTAAAAGCGCCTGTGATATTTAGGGAGCATATTTCACGAATACATTAAATTCTTGCGTCCAGGTTCTTTCATATTTTGTGGATGAGTTGATTTGGAAATACATATTTATCTAATGTAAACGATGAAATTGAAAAAAAAGGTCAGTAACTATTATTCTTTCAATTCTGTCAATTACACCAGACAAAGATCTATTTCCAAGTCAACTCATCCAATACAGATACGTTACCAATGAAACTGAAGAAACTCGAAAGTTGGAATTCATCATGTTTTAAATGTAGTACGGTGACTGACGTGACAAGCCATATAACAAACTAAAACGTTACAGATCACTGTAATGTCATAATGTTCATACATATTTATGAACGAACTTATGCACTACACTGAACTGACTCGCAGTTGAACGTCTACTGCAACGAGTTCTCAAACCCGCTTCGGACAATCTCATGACGAGTAAAGTCACTAGTGCAATGTTTTTCTCCTATTGACATTCCTGAATTATAATTATCAATCTTCGATATCATCTTCTTTTCAGTTGAGGTGGTAAAAAAATTATAGGATTCGAGAAATATGTTTCTGCTCCAAACGGCTGAATTCTCCGATCAAAGAACAAGTCTAGATACATAACAGCTACCTCTCTAATACATACGTTGTTTGCTCCTAACATAATCACATCATATAGCTATAAAAAAGTATAGAAATCGTAACAATCCAGAGGCAGCAGTGGCGGGTATGTGTAGAAGGATAAATATTTTCGTCAAAATAAATTATTGTAATTCCTGCATTACCTGCTCTTTATACAAAAATAAGATATACAGGCATGTAAAATTACAGTAAGATAATGCTTGACATATTTCAAATTTAATTAGCCTAAACTTTTAAATATATCTATTGTCACAGGGCTAAATTGTTAATAGTGAATGTTAGTCATTATAATTTATTATACTATATCGAATGGCACACCACAAATTAGACAAGCCTCAAATTCAATGTCAAGATTGTCTGGGAGAGAGTTATATATTTCAAATAACACAGACATGCATTCGTTACTAGCTAACATTACCTTCTAGAAGCTGAAAATTAAATTCAGTTTTTGTTAGGCACTGTGATCAAATATGCTACCCATAACACCCTTTAGCTCACCAAATTATCAAGTTGGTTAAATATTCACAACCACCAGATACATGGAAAGTTAGAAAAAAAACATATTGTAATAAAGCATCTTTATTTACATATACACCAAAACAGAAATAATTGATTTTTAAACAGTACAGTTTTTGTTAAAACGTGTAATTTCAATGCATTGAGGTTTACTCTAGAAAATAAATATGTATTTATTAAAATAATGACAATATAAATTTTCATAAATTTCTGCGTACTTATATAACCGCTGATTTAACAAATATAATAGGTAGAGAGTACGTTTTATTCTAAGTGAATTATGTATTGAAAGGATATTAAAATTAAATTTTTAGTTCACCTAATTACAACCGTAAACAGAACCACATCATGTTACGACTATGAAGGTAAAAGCAGTGAATAAATCGACTAGCCAATCAGGATCTCTGGATTCTCTGGGCATGTTTACAACTGAAGTGCCTCAGATGGTGATTATCCTAGGGACAAACAAAAACGAGTAGGTACACATTATGTATCTAGCGATATGTTTTTTGATCGGAGGTAGAATTAGATATGAAAATGGCAGGAAGCAGATAAAATCGTGAATCTACCGCAATAACGATAGACCTGGCAACAACTATACATTATGAATCGATATTATAAATATTAATTTTGGATTGCATGGCTAGTTTCATAATAAGATAATGTAATTAATCAAAATTCATTAACTTTTTCGATCTGAATAAAAAGTATAATTTTTCAATTATTAATGAGATTAGGTATGTTTAATCTTAATGACGTTATAATATGTATAATGTATCCAATACGCACAAAACATCATTATCCACATGTGCAATATTTATTTTAATACATTTTTTTTTACCTTAGTGCGTAAACTTTTCTTTCAATTTGGGGATATCTTCTACTTTTCTTTTTGGGACTTCCTGCCAGATGTATTTTCACTTTTGATTAATGTCCGAGGAATCCACAAAGTAATATAATTAATTAGAATATTACTTGGAAATAGTATATTGTGTATCTAGAAGTAAAAGCAATACATTCCCTGACGACGATGTAAATTGTTGCATTGAAATTCGGGAATGGTCTTTTACTACTAGGTACATATACTATTTTCTGAAATCGCAATCAATATTATTATAAATTAAGGAATTTTTATAAATGCATAACATTAAACGGGTACGGGAAAGTTACCTACTTTCTCGGCCTAGGACGGAAAAAACTGTCCCGTACTGTTTTTGATGGTTGTTTAGCAACGGACTAAAGGAAAAACTTTTCTGGATTGTTTTCTGATGGTTGCTTAGCAACGGACTAAAATACTAGAATAGTGTATTTTTGGATCTGAAATAACGCCGAGAAAGTAGCGGACGAATAAGAGCGTTTTTCTACTCCGCTGGGAAATAGCCTTTTTCTAAACACATGTTAAAAATGTGAACTAAACATGAAACATGATCCTATTTATTTCTTTAATATCGGTTGGTATAAATGAAAACACTAAATTCTCGTTAAACTTAGCATTTTGGCAAAAATCTGTAGCCTGAGTAGAGTTATTTCTAGTAAATACTGAGATAAAAAAATCATTAATCTCCCAGGGGTTTCGTAAGTTAGGTGGCAATTCTATATCATTTTTAAAACGAATATTTAAGACTTTCAGACCTCTCCAAATTTCTTTCTGATTTTTTGGCTTTAGAAGGAAGTTTAAATATGCTAATTTCCCTCTCCTTATTGACACTAAAGCATAATTGCCTAAATTTTTATAATTATTCTAGTTTTCCTCATTAATGTGGCTTTCATATTTTCTTAAAGCTTTGTCGCGTTCTTCCAAAATGTATTTTAACGTGTCTGTCATCCACGGGGCATGAGGTTTATTAACTCGCGATAAGTGATCAATTTTTTACACGTAATTTATGATCAGATGACAGATCTGCGTTTCTTACACTAGATTCCACTACTAAGTTTATGTCACATTAATCGGATCAATGAGAGTAGCAGAATATTGAGTAACTCGTGTAGTTTCGTTAATGATCTGTGTTAACCCAAAAGTCTCAAAAAATTCAGATAAAATATTATCAAGCTGCAACATGCTTATATTTGCGTCACTCAAGATGGCGACGTCATCATTTAGTGTTAATACTTGTGGTATAATGATATCAAGTATTTCTATGCAATCCGAGATATTTGTGTGCGGCGGCCGATATGAAACTCCAATAGCCGGTTTTTTCCTAAATAATTTTATTTTTAAGAATAAATACTCAAGGCCACTATCATTTTGAATTTCGACAGAAATTAGTTCACAATTTAAATTATTATTTACATAAAAACTGACGCCACCTCCTCTACCTAGTCGATCTTTACGAAAAAACTTATATCTAGGTTTGTTTACTATATCAGATGGTATATTGTCATTCATCCACGTTTCAGTTAAGTACAGCGAGTATATTTATAGAATGATCGCTGACCAATTTGCAATTTTCATTAAAACTTGTAAAAAGAGAACGCGTGTTTAGATGTGCAATGGTTATATTTGAAATATGTTTTATTTTAGTCATTAGTTCATTTTTGAGATTAATCTGTCCAGCATCAGTTTTTATACACGACAGCTTGTATCTTTGGCCATGTGGTCAACAGGTATGTTATTTGTTTTATTTCTACTATTATGGTCTAGACAATTGATATATCTTTTAAACTAGGCTTGACAATGTTTTAACTCTTGATGACCGGCATATACAGGACAAGCCACTTCCGTTTCTCACTGTTCTTTCAAGTAATTGAATTTCGAACACTTAAATCAACGGGTCACAGAATAATGATCTTCTACTCCACATTTTTACCAGCCAATAAAGAGGTATCCACAATTTAAGATGACTTTACGGATTGATGGTGAAACTTCTATTATCACATTAGCAGGCTGCTTACGATTACTTTTTTAACATGTATTTTACTTCACTATTGTACAGTTATTTGTTTATTTCTGTATATTTTAAGTACTTTACTGCTGATAAAGTGATTTTATATTCCATAAACTACTACCACTGACATATTTTATACTTGCGTAAGCGAGTCTCAAGAAAATAAAGCTTATTATCATTATTATTTTATATTTATAATGAATGGTCATTCCAGAAGGGCAATTTGCTGCTTTTGTAGAACTGTAATATGGAGTAAAATTAATAAATTCTGAAAAGCAGAACAATTTCCTATTTTAGAAACTTCAGAGAGTCTCAAAGTAAAAGGCACAACCAATTTCACGAGTTGGCATATATTGACAGTAAATACAAGTATAGAAATTCAAAGCATCTACAGATATTTCAGAACAGTATATAATACATAACACTAATCAATTTACAAGTATAACAGAAGTATCTACAGTTTACTGCAGACTTATTGTCGGTACAAAAAGTGTCGGAGTCTTTGTTCTTTACCGTGCTGTCAAAGGCGCCGACACTTTTTATACGGACCAGATAGATGAGAAGTATATAAAATAACAAATTAGGAACTAATTATATTATTAATTACCTATGCATAAATGCATAAATAACTAACTTGTTAGTTTGTAACCCAGATCTTAAAATCAAACGAGTAACTGCTCAAAAACCACAAAGTAATCGTTCCCCTTGTAAACTATAGTATATGAATTAAGTATAGCTTGGACTAAAGATAAGACGGATCATTAGTCACGGTAAATTACCAAGTATATTTTGAGATTAAGAAGTTATTTGATTATTTCAAATGGTTTTAAACTTAATGATCCAGTCACTAGAGACAAAAATGGTGCTTGTCTTACAAATGACGAGGTGGAAACCATTATGAAATGTATTGTTGAGGTCTAGACACTGGTGAAAATTCCAAGTTTTCGACCTTGAAGCGGGAGACGTAAGCTGTCATCTTGAATGAAAGGTGCAAGTTTTCGGTTTTTTCAAAACAACTTCGCAGCGGTAGATTCAACGACACAAATATCTGTGACGAATTAAGGAAGACAAAATTTCTTGAAATTTTTCAATGTTCAATTTTTTTATCTAATCACCTATGTAACGAGTTGCGGCAGAAGATAGATGAATACATTAAAAAAAAATCCCATTTGTTTTATTCTTTTAAATCAATTTGGCCATTCATTACATAGATATAATATATTTGTAAACTCAATATAAAATAATTTTCACAATACCATGAGGTAGAGTCTCTTTATTGTGGTAGTCCCAGTAGGTTCAAGACGCAGATGTTCCATTTTGGCAATCTTAGAGATCAAAATGGTGCTTGAGCAATGTGGAGTGCATTAGAATTTAATCCTAGGCTCAGCGAACAACTCGTACTCCGTCATCTATTGTAACAAAAGTCAAATTAAGGGAGCTAAGTCCGGCCCTATCGCATATAGAATCACCTTATCCTCTGTCAGATCTCGGTAATATTTTAAGGGTCGAAACTTTAGTACAATAACGTAAAATACTTGTCATAGAAATATCTGTTTTATGTTGCAAACTGATTTATTTTAGAGCCCAGGAAATATGCTTTTTAACTTTAGTCTTTTATTATGGGGTCTACGTTTAGTCACTTGAAAGCACTAAATAACCATCTAAATTATTATATGTCCAATTCGTATTTCTTACTTAATGTTATTATTTTTTCCTCCTTCTTGACTGCCCAAACATTCTTCGCCCTCATTATCGTCTATATCCTTAATGTCATCTTAAAGCCGATTGCCTGTGCTCCTGTGAATCTCTTCCAATAATAGCATGTTCTCATCTCCCGTCTTTGTCTCAATGGGAGACATTGGTATATATTTGAATTATTGATAATTACAGAATCTCGAATGCTGGTTTCTCTGTCATTATTAATAAAGTATACAATAATATAATAAACCCTGATTTTTTGGAAAAATGTTTATTTATCTTTCCGTCGCTGTTACATAATAGACTTGCAAAAACAATAATCATACATAGAATTTTACCTTTTTCAAGTTTGTCATAGACATGTTTGTCGTAGAATTACCCATTGAGTAATTATTTCGGCATCTCTAAGGTAGAAGACGAGGTCAAAAACGAGGTCTAGAATGAGGTCCAAACCCTAAACCATATATCTCAAAATTGTTTCTACCCTACCTTTTGTAGGACAAAAGTCGCTACCGACTGAAAGCAATAGCAAGAGTGCAAAAATGACATGCGGTGTACGGTTCCCATTTAAATATTCCGTATATGTTTTAGCACCAAGGCCTATTCTAGTGGACACTTTGGTATTTTTAGCTAATCAGTAACGTGTGATTCTGTGTCAACTGCAATTGTGATCTATCCGCAGATAGGTGGAGTTTCAACATGATTACTAAAGATCCAAATATTAATTTCACTTAGTGATATATTTGCAAAGGAGGAAAACCAACCTTATCTGAATAACTAACTGTACATGTCCCTGTACATAGATAGCTCTTTAAAAACATTTATATTAATAATGTAATGAAAGAAGCAAGTTACCTGAATTCAGCACGAGACACCAGCACTCTGAGCTGGCCAGCTATTCGATTCCTAACAGGTAGTACTTAAATCGGCAATCCCAGAATTGAGTTCCCGAATAGGACCCTGTGATTCCTGAGTTCCTATTGAGCTCCTACAACCCAACTTACCTTAGTCCAAAAATGCATCATTGAGTAACTACATCCTCTTAAATTGAGACAGAAAAAGACACTTTTTCCAATAATTTCCGTTATATTGAAGATTAAATTTTCAAATTTTGATGGGAGCTGTATCTCTATAAGTACTCTATGTAACTTGACAACAACCCAATATATGTTGTTTCTTAATTTTTTTCATAATAATTAGCATTACGGAATACTTAAATATATTTTTGAAGAGCATTGAAAGGGCTGCAAAAAGCTACTCTCAATTTCTGTGTAATATTAATCAAAATAAAAGGAATTATCGCTTTTTCCTCCATTTGTATTTAGCATTTATATACAATTCTAGAATAAAATGTTACAATAACAGAAAAGTACAGTTTATCTAAAAAAATACATAAAAATACATAATAACAAAAGCTCCACATGACGTCCACCTGTTTCACTACAAAAATTAATGCTTTTAAAATTTTGTGTAATAGCAACGAAAACTCAAGAATAATCATTTTTTCTCTGTAGGTCACTGGTTCTTGTTAAACAGGAAAGCTGTCGCGTTTGAGAAACAAAAGACATTTAGATGTTATCAAGCCTACATAGAATACTTATAGAGATGCAGGTTCCACGAAAATTTGAAAGTTTTATCTTCAATATAACGGAAATTACTGGAAAAATAATTTTTCGCCTCACTTTAATAGAATGTGCTTCCTCAGGGATGCATTTTTGGACTAAGGTAAGTTGGATTATAGGGCCCAATATGAACTCAGGAAGCACAGGCTCCCGTCCTGGAACTTAATTCTGGGACACCCTGTATACCTATCTGTGCGTGGACATTCCATAGGTACATTAGGCATCGAACCGCACTGCACATGCAAATTTTGCACTCCGTTACTGCCTGGCTTTGAAATATTAAAGTGATCAATGAAGAAAGCGTTCGAACCAGTTACAAACATATCTGGAATATTTAAAAGCATTAGCGGTATTCAAGTAGATCGAAACCTCCGTCTCTAAAATCTTTAGTGTACTTAAATGGCTTAATAATATGAACTTAGTAAGCCCTTCAGAAGGTTTCAATAATAATAGTGAAATGAACATAAAAGAATGGCTGTCAGCACCAATGGACCACGATCCTATAATACGCCACCGGCTTCAAATGCTAACAGAAATTCAACTGAGGATTACATCAACCAGCAGATGACATTTACGACGCCACTGACTTACTTTGTCTCTTACAGTCCAACAGGTGTCTACAAATACAAAAATCTAAATACCAAATACCTAAAATAATAAACAGCTTTCGTCTTACCACCAGGTTAGAAGGTCTTTTCTTTGAAGCGCTGGATATAACTCCATAATGACTGGTGGGCATTTCGTTGAGGATGCTCGTAGTTTCCACCTTGGTCGATGCTTTTATTACATTGTGTTGTGTGTAGACTTGCCATTAATAGGCTGACTATGTCAATAGATTATACTGTTGTAATATTCGTGATTTGCCGTTCTACAGTTGAGTTGATTGTACACATGTAGTGATTGGGTAAAGTGGTGGGAAGTATGTAGTTGCGTGAGGAGCGAATAAGAAGGCAGGAGGGGCGAAGCTACACATACATGGTTGCTGCAATATTAGAGTATCAGTAAGCATCCTAGGAGTCTTTTTGTGAAACGGTTTTTTGTTTTTTATTTTATTGGTTAAATAAACTTTTCAATGACGACATGCTAACGTCCTAGTTTCCATCGTGTTCTTTTACACCTCTGAGACATGGACTATTAGGAAAGTACATAGATGGCATATTGATGTCTTCGAGAAATGGGTCTGGAGAGATTTGCTACGACAGCTCATCGAACTTGCTTGCTAGATTTCTACGGTATAATCGAGAAGTCAAAATGGGAATTCATAAACGATAATAACCCAACAGTAGACGCTAAATTTAAACTATTTATTGATACTATTCGGGATGCAAGTTATACTGCTTTCCCAGAGAAAGAAAAAACTATAAAAAATGATAACCAAAGTTGTAGAGCACCCTGGTTTAATCAGGAACTCCATGATATGCGTGAAATGTTAAATTTCTTAAATACTGTTGCGATTGATAACCCTTCAGATACAAACATAAATATATACAAACGTTATAAAAATAATTATAAAAATAAAGTCAGACAAACCAAATTAAATTATAATGATAACTATATTAAAAATTCTCCCAATACAGCAAATAGTGCTTGGAAAATTATAAATGAAAATCGTAACAACAATATACTGACTGTTGAAAATACTCAAACCCTGAGTGCTTTAACTCTTAATGAATATTTCACTAGCATCCCAAAAAAGATAATTGATAACATACCCCAGTCTGACAGAAACCTGAAGGACTATATTACAGTAAATACTGATAACATCTCCAGCAAGTTAAGGGAAGTGAGTTTCAATGAAGTACGTGACGTAATAAGCAATTTAAAAAATAAGCCTAGTAAAATAACCTATTTTCTGCTGCACAGTTCGGGTTCCGATGCAACAAATCGACAACGCAAGCAATAAACAAATTAATATCTATAATTAACGAAGGATTTGAACAGAACTCCATACAGGGTTGCATCATGTATGACTTAACAAAAGCTTTTGACTGTGTGTCACATAGTATCCTATTAAGCAAATTAAAAATGTATGGGATAAATAGTTGTTTTATAAAGTTATTATCATCGTACTTAACAAACCGAAAACAGATGACCTATTTCAACAATAATTACTCCAGTACATCTTATATGGAACATGGAGTACCACAAGGTTCGGTGCTTGGCCCCTTGCTATTTTTAACTTATATAAATGACTTACCCTCATGTATATCCGACGGTGATATTATACTCTTTGCAGATGATACCATTATGATAAATTCTGATGTAAATCCAAAGTCTCTACAAGAAAAAATGTGAGATACACAGTCTAAAGCCAAACAATGGTTTGAAACAAGCAGGCTAAGTTTAAATGACGCAAAAACGGAAAACATAATCTTTAGTCTAAGGGTGCATGAACTGGACAGCAGTTAAATTTCTCGGAGTGGTCTTGGATAAAACCTTATCTTGGAAATCCCACATTGAATACATATCCTCTAAGCTATGTAAACATACATATCTATTACAAAACCTGGCCAATAATGTAACTATAAATGTGGTGCTGATGGCATACTACGCCTTATTTCAGTCTACTTTTGCCTACGCGATTCTGTGTTGGGGACATTCTTGTCACGTTGACAGAGTCTCCTCAATTCAGAGAAGAGCGCTAAGATACATGTTAAAATTAAATTATAGAGCTGATGTTAAACAAAAGTTTATCGAACTACAAATATTAACGGTACCTTCATTTTATATTTATGAGTGCTTAAAATTGATAAAAAATAATATTGAAGAGTATAAGTCAAATGCAGTGGGGTACAACTACGAAACTCGTCATAAACAAAATATTTCTCTTAAATTCCTAAGGCTACAAAAATTTAGAAATGCTGAAAATTATTATGGGCCTGTATTCTACAATAAATTACCAAATCACATTCGTGATATGTCATCTAACATATATTTAAAACGGATAAAAAAAGAATTACTAAATAAAGCTTATTATAGTATAAACGAGTTCCTTGAGGATGAAACGTTTTTGAGGCTGTGATCCCAACTCGGAGAAGTATCCACATTTGTATACAATTGGGTAATATTTTTATATTTTTTATATTTTGTGTAATGTTGTGACGAATGTTTTAACATTGTGTGTAATATGTGAGTAATGTCAGATTGGAGCATTTATTACCCGGTGGCAATATCCCCATTTTAAATTCAAATTTGCTGTTGTGTAAATATATATAGATTTTTATGATAAATGTTACTGACTTGTTGAGCTATTTTCTGACTTGTGTAAGCATTGTATAATGTACTAAGATGAATAAATAATTCTAAAAAAAAAAAAAACTAATAGCTAGATTCTGCAATAAATATGTTCTTAAAAGCGATTCGCCTGCCGAATCTCTTTATTTTTTTACCATATCAACCAAAGAGACACTAATATAAAACGGTTTGTTGGAAACGAAGATTTGTTTACTTATTTATTTGTTGTTTGCATTGTTTTTATATATTAGTTATTGTTGTGATTGTACTAGCTCCGTAACTAAGAAAGTGTTGTTGAATAAAAAAAATAAAATAATTTATATTTGACATCTGTTAATTTCTGGCTCTAAAAACCCACAAGTTTAGGCATATTCTGCTTCAGGTTATGGGCCCAGTACACCCAGTACAATAAGAAGGGTCAGTGGTTCTCTAGTAATAGAAGAAAACTAGTTTCGTGTCAAGTCACATCAAATTTAACATACCAGTTAAAGGTATTCTAAAGGTAATAAGATGGACAAGTTCAAGAATATTAATATTCAGAAATTCGATGGGAAGAATTTTTCACTGTGGGTTTGCTGGATTTAATTAATGGTAAAGCAAAACAACCAGTAATAACAGATGAAGAAAACGTAAAGAAATCATGGGAAAACTTAAATGCTAAAGGGATGATGTTAATATCTATGTCAATGGAGTTTAGTCAATTGCAGACTGTAATAACGTGTGATAATGCCGCCAGTATGTGGTCAAGGCTGAAAATAATTCACGAACAAAGGTCCTCCGCGAACAAAGTGATGATTAAACAAAAATTTTTCAGTTATAAAATGTCAGAAACCGACAGTATTGCACAGCATATTAGCAACATAGAGTCAATGTCACAAGCTCTAGCTGATGTTGAAGAAAAAGTAAGCGATATAGATAAAATAGCTAAAACTTTAGAAAGTTTACCTCACAAGTATGGATCATTCGTAACTGCATGGGACTCATACGACGAAGATAAACAAACATTTGAAAATCTTACAACAAGACTTCTCAAAGAAGAATTGAGGCTTACTCAGGCAGACGAGCTAACAACTGCGTTTGCTGCTGTTAAACTCAATAAGTATCCTCATAGTTCGAACAAAAAGAATTTTGTTTCTAATACCAAAAGTAATTTTATTCCTAATACAAAGTATTCTAAAAAAGATGTAACGTGCTACTACTGTAACAAGAAGGGGCATTTCAAATCTGAATGTAGAATAAGGCTTAGTAAACTTCAACCTGGTTACAGCAAGCAAAACTGTGATCCAAATTACAGAAATCAAGCTCTTAGTGCTGAGATGAAAAATATAGTTGCTGATGGATGTGAAGATATCTGGCTCGCTGATAGTGCAGCATCAAAGCATATGACGTCGCACAAAGAGTGGTTTTCACAAATAACACCACTAAAGAACAAAGATGTTCAAATTGGAGATAACTCTTTTATTACCGCTGAAGGAATTGGCTCAATTAGTGTAATGGCTGTTGTGAATGGTAGAAGAGTTCCTCGTACATTGGTAGAAACCTTATACGTTCCAAAGTTGAAGAAAAATCTTTTTTCAGTGGGAGCAGCCACGAGCAAAGGTTTGCAGGTCGAATTTAATAGTAGATTCATAGAAGTTAGAAATAAAAATGGTGTAGTTGCTGTTGGAAGGAAGCTGGAGAATCAATGCTATAAAATGTTATTTGAAATCCCACAAATTCAAGGAAACTCCGCAGAAACGAGTATTGTTCAGCTATGGCATGAACGGTTGGGTCATGTTAATTTTCGTACTTTGAAAGACATGTCTGACAAAGGAATGATACCTGATATCAAAATCTCAAATAAAGAAGTCACACGTATTCAGTGTGAGGGTTGTCAATATGGAAAACAACATAAGCAATCATTTAATGCTAATTTGAATAGACGAGCTGAAAAACCTGGTGAATACATTCATTCCGATGTCTGCGGTAGAATATCAAGTACTTCATTAGGAGGAGCTAATTATTTCGTTTTATTCAAGGATGATTGTACTTCATATCGTTTTGTTTATTTCATAAGACATAAAAGTGACGTTTTCACAAAATTTCTGGAATTTCAGAAAATGTCAGAAAGACAAACTGGTAATAAAATAAAAATATTCCGAAGTGATAATGGAACAGAATTTGTTAACCATCATTTTAAAGATCTTTTTAAAGAACATGGAATAATACATGAAACCAGTGCTCCATATACACCAGAGCAAAATGGAAGGGCAGAGAGAGATTTGAGATCTATAGTTGATAGTGCCAAAAGTATGTTGCATAGTACTGCTCTCCCGATGAATCTTTGGGCGGAAGCAATTAATATGGCCGTATACTTATTAAATCGTCGCCTGTGTGCACAAGATAAGCATGTTACTCCTTACGAAAAATGGACAGGAAAACAATTAAATCTTAGCCATTTACGAAGGTTTGGATCTGAAGCATTCGTACTTGTGCCTAAACAGTTCAGAAATAAGTTCGAGAGAAATTCCAAGAAACAAATATTAGTGGGATATGACGGCAACAGTTCCAATTACAGATTGTATGAATTGGCTGCCAGGAAAGTTGTCGTCGTGAAACATGTTAATTTCAATGGATGTATTTATAAAGACAGTAGAAATATGTCATGTCAAAACAACGTTATATTTGAGATGGAAGATGAAGATAATTTACAAGAAGAGTCCGTAGACACCAAATCAGAAGGCAGAATAGAAAACCAAACGTCAGAAAACATAGAAGTAGAAATTAATCAGCCTACGTCAGAAAACATAGAAGTAGAAATTAATCAGCCTAAGGATAAAGCTTCAGAAGAAAATGGCCATTATTTAAGACACCGTAAAGATATTAAGAAACCAATTTGGTATGAAGCATGTGCAGCAATAGTAGGTGAACCTCAGACCTACGAAGAAGCTATGGAAAGTGAAGAAAAAGAAGAATGGAAGAAAGCAATGGAAGATGAGATTAAGTCGCTGATGAAAAATGAGACGTGGTCACTACAAGTTTTACCAGCGGATCGCAAAGCAATTGGGTGCAGATGGGTGTTTAAAATAAAATATAAAGCGGATGGTAAAATTGAAAGATATAAGGCCAGACTTTGTGCAAAAGGTTATAGTCAAAAATCTGGCATAGACTATTTTGAAACATTTTCACCAGTTGTAAGGTATGATTCCGTTAGAACGTTATTATCGATTGCAACTGTCAGTGATTTAGAAATTTGTCAGTTTGACGTAAAGACGGCTTTCCTGAACGGAGATTTACAAGAAGAAATCTTTATGAAGCAGCCGGAAGGCTTTAATACAAAAGGTTGTACTCTGGTATGCAAACTCAACAAAAGCCTATATGGTTTGAAGCAGTCTCCGAGATGTTGGAATAAGAAGTTTGTGGAGTTTCTTAGTTCATACAGCTTCAAGCAGTTAGATGCTGAAAAATGCATTTTTTATGCACTCTTTGAAAATTATGAACTATTCCTGGCGTTGTACGTTGATGATGGTCTAATTATGTGTAAATCTAAAAAGGTTATGGACATATTTTTGACAGAACTTGGAAAAATATTCGAGATAACCATTTGTGCTGCAGAATGTTATGTTGGATTGGAAATCAGTCGCAATAGAGAACAAAGAAGTATATTTTTGGGCCAGCAAGGGTATGTTGCCAAAATTTTGGAGAAATTTAACATGGTAAATTGTAACATCAAAGCAATTCCTGCCGATCCAAATGTTGTGCTTCATGCAAACCAAGCATCTACAAGAGATAGTAGGATGCTTAGTGTGCCCTATAGAGAAGCTGTAGGAAGTTTAATGTTTCTCGCTGTCGTCACACGCCCAGATATCATGTTCGCTGTGTCTCAAGTGAGTAAATACCTTTGTAGTCCAGCTTTGGAGCATTGGATAGCAGTAAAAAGGATATTCAAGTATTTAAAAGGAACCCAGAACTATGGAATAAAGTATTGTGGAACTGATTTAAATTTTGTTGCATATTCCGATGCTGACTTTGCAAACGATATTGATTCTAGAAAGTCAACAACTGGTTATTTGACTATGTTAGCTGGGGCACCGGTTACATGGTCGTCACAGTCTCAAAAGTGCGTTTCCCGTTCTACTACAGAGTCAGAATACGTGGCAGGTTCAGAAGCAGCCAGAGAGGTTATTTGGTTGAGAACATTACTTCAGGAGCTTAATGTAGATGTATGCGAACCTACCAAGCTATTCGTAGATAATCAAAGTGCCATTCGGTTAGTCAAGAGTCAAGAACACCATAAGAGGACCAAACACATTGATATAAAATACCATTATATACGTGACCAAGTAGAAAAGGGTTTCATTGAAACTGTCTATGTTGAATCTAAAAAACAACTTGCTGATATTCTCACGAAGGCGTTACCAAAGGAACAATTCATCAGAAATAGAAGTTCACTTTGTGTACCTTTAAATCAGTAAACAAATAGGGGGAGTGTTGGAAACGAAGATTTGTTTACTTATTTATTTGTTGTTTGCATTGTTTTTATATATTAGTTATTGTTGTGATTGTACTAGCTCCGTAACTAAGAAAGTGTTGTTGAATAAAAAAAATAAAATAATTTATATTTGACATCTGTTAATTTCTGGCTCTAAAAACCCACAAGTTTAGGCATATTCTGCTTCACGGTTGATAGTGCAGGGAAATCCTGGTGGAAAAGACGACGTGGTCGCTGTCCAAGACATTGGGCTGATGTCACCAAGGAGCTAATGAAAGGTCTTGGTGAGACTGTTAGTTGAGGAAATGAAACAGGAAAAAGGCCTAAACCCCAACATGAGACTCCACCCCATCTGTTATTTATGTGAGATGGTGCAAAATGCTCCTAAAGATCATGGGAACTGGTGCTTTTCGACTCGCGCTATTTCCGACCTTCAAAATTTTTTTAAACATGAAGTTTTATATTTTGGATAATAATAATAATTTTTTGATTTTTGACATTTTTTACCTAACCTCACTCTTCTCGAGATATAAGCATTAAAAAACGTGTATTTAGTTTTTATTTCTAAAACTAGTATTTACGATAACTTTTGGGCATTTATTATGAATTATAACACGTTGACTTTATATTTTGGCAATTCTAAGCATTTTTTATCTCTTGACATTTAGACAAAAAAAGCTTAAATACACTGTTTTCTTTATTCAATGCATGTATCTCCAGAAGGATGAGGTTAGGTAAAAAATGTCAAGAGTCAAAAAATTCTTAGAATTGTCCAAAATATTATAATGTCCAAATGTCATAATGATAATTAATGCCCATAAATAATCATAAATACTAGTATTTCAAAAAAAGCTTAAAATGTTTATTTCATTTTTAAATGTATATGTCTCGAGAAGGGTGAGGTTAGGTAAAAATGTGGAGAGTTAAAAAATGCTTAGAATTGTTCAAAATATAAAGTCTATATGTTTCAATTCATGTTAACGATTAAAAATACTAGTTCTTCAAAAATATAGATTTTAAGTACACTTTCTTTTTACTTCCCTCGCATACCGAAGGGAAGTATTGTATTCGAGAAAAAATCACCCTCCGAGATTTTTTCGGATTCTGACGTTTCAGAACACGTAGATTATGAAAATATAGGTTTTTCAATTCCGTCAGTCTGTCTGTCTGTCTGTCTGTCTGTCTGTTGGTGCATTTACTAAAAAACTACTTGACGGAGAGCAGTCAAATTTGGTAGGTAGTTGGCGCTACTGTCAGCGAAGAAATGGTAGAAATTTCACTGGAAAATATACAGGGTGGACCGTCTAAACGGAATAAATAGTGACAAAATTTTTTTTTTCTCAAATTTAAAATTTCCACGTTTCATGAAGCGCTAAACCTATTTCAGAAAAAAAAAAATTTTGAAAATTTTTTTCACCAACATTTTTGAAAAAATTTTGACCAAGATGAAAAAAATTTTTTTTGCTCAAATTTAAAATGTCTACGTTTCATGACACGCTTAACCTATTTCAGGAAAAAAAAATTGAAAATTTTTTTCACCAATATTTTTGAAAAAATTTTTACTACTAAAATGAAATAATTTTTTTTCTGTCTTCAAATTTAAAATTTCCACGTTTCATGGCATTCTAAGCCTGATTCAAAAAAAATTATTTGAAATTTTTTTTTACCATTTTTGAAAATTTGTTTACCACTAAAATAGACGGATTTTTTTTTTTATTTCTTCAAATTTCAAATTTCCACGTTTCATAGTGTTCTAAATCTATTTAAAAGAAAAATTGGAAATTTTTCTTACTATTTTTAAAAAATTTTACCACTAAGATAGAATTTTTTTTTCTTTGTTCAGATTTTAACTATCCACGTTTCCATGACATTCTAAAACTATTCAAACAAATTAAAAAATGTTTTTGAAGAATTTTTAAAAAAATTTGAAAACATTTTTAATCCATTTATGTATCACTACTATAGAACAGACGAAAAAATTTTTTTTCTTCAAATTTAAAATTTCCACGTTTCATGATATTCCAAACCAATTTCGGAAAAAAAAATTTGCAACATTTTGTTACCAGTTTGGAAAAAAATTAACACTAGAATACTCAAATTTAAATGACATTCTAAACGTAGGTAGGTATTTCAGAAAAAAAAAAATTGAAAAATTTTTCCAACATTTTTCAGAGTTTTTACCATTAAAATAGATCGAATTTTTTGTATTTGCTCAAATTTAAAATTTTCACATTTCATAGCATTCTAAACCTATTTTAAAAAATACATAATTTTTAATTTTTAAACTTTTTTTAGCACTACTATAGAATAGAAGGAAACTTTCCTTTTTGCTCAAATTTAAAATTTCTACGTTTGACATTTTAAACCTATTTCAGAAGAAAAATTTTGAAAATTATTTTACCAACATCTTTTGAAAAATTTAAAAAAAAATAAAAATTTTTAACCACCACTATACTTCCACTCCATTACGTGAATGTTGGATTGAAAATGTGACAGATGGCAATAATATCTGGCATATGCACCTATTATACTTTTAATGAAAAATGTACTGGGTGGTCATCCCAAGAAATAATTCAGTCATGGTGGACATTTGTAAAGGTATTTGCGCAAGCCTGCCATATGTGGCACCTGCTATTTAGTATTGAACTTTTGCTGTTGGATGAGCAATCTGTATATTTTTTTTACCAAAACTTATCAAGTTTTCTTTGTAATAATAGCAATAACTCTATTCCGATTATTATTCTCAATGTCATTTCGTAATTATTAATTTTTTAGAGTGACTGCCATGCACAAATAACGAGGGAAGTTCTGTGTAAATACCTTTACAGATTTTTTTACTTCCCTCGTATACCGAAGGGAAGTATTGTATTCGAGAAAAAATCATCCTCCGAGAATTTTTCGGATTTTGACGTTTCAGATCACGTAGATTACGAAAATATAGGTTTTTCAATTCCGTCAGTCTGTCTGTCTGCCTGTCTGTCTGCCTGTCTGTCTGTGTGTTGGTGCATTAACTAAAAAACTACTTGACGGAGAGCAGTCAAATTTGGCAGGTAGTTGACGCTACTATCAGCGAAGAAATGGTTAAACTTTATGGTTAAAAATATACAGGGAATAAATAATGGAAAATTTTTTATTTTGCTCAAATTTAAAATTTCCACGTTTCATGACACGCTAAACCTATTTCAGAAAAAAAAATTGAAATTTCTTTTCACCATCATTTTTGAAAAATTTGTTACCACTAAAATAGATGAAAAAATTTGTTTTCTTTGTTCAAATTTAAAATCTCCACGTTTCATAGCGTTCTAAGCCTATTAAAAAAAATGGAACTTTCTTTTACCATTTTTGAAAAAATTTTACCACTAAAATAGATGAAACTTTTTTTCTTAGTTCAAATTCGAAATTTCCACTTTTCCATGGTATTCTAAACCTATTCAAACAAATTTTTAAAAAATTTTGAAATGTTTTTTAATCTATTTACCTATCACTACTTACTATAGAATAGATGAATTTTTTTTTTGCTCAAATTTAAAATTTCCACGTTTCATGACATTTCAAATCTATTTCGGAAAAAAAATTGCAACATTTTTTTATCACTTTGGAAAAAAATTGAAAACTAGAATAGATGGAAAAGATTTTTTTTGCTCAAATTTAAAATGTTCACGTTTCATGACATTCTAAACTTATTTCAGAAAAAAAATAGAAAATTTTTTTCACCAACATTTTTGAAAAAATTTTTACCACTAAAATAGATAGAAATATATTTTTTCTCTACTCAAATTTAAAATTTTCACGTTTCATCGCATTCTAAACCAATTTCTAAACAAATTTCAAAAAGTAATGAAATTTTTTAACCACCACTCCACTACGTGAATATGGAATTGAAAATGTGACAAATGGCAATAATATTTGGCATATGCTATTATACTTTTATTGAAATATGTACAGGGTGGACATCCCAAGAAATAATTCAGTCATAGTGGACATTTGTAAAGGTATTTGCGCAAGCCTTCCATATTTGGCACCTGTTCCCACACAGCACATGACATCCCTAGGATATCCTCATTTGGTCCTGTATATCCCAATCGAGGATAACATTCCTCAGGATATCCTTAGGGTAACCCAATAAAATATATAAAATCTGAGAATATCCCAAATGGGGATATCCTAGACAAATCCTGGCAGGATGCCCCAGTAATATCCTGCAAAGATATTAAAAGCCTAACAAAATATCCACTGTGGGTATATCCCGGGCAAGTTCTAGAGTCGTCCTATTAAAGGTATTATTGTTTAGGAAATTTCAACAACAAAAATAATGAAAAGTATATATATTATTTATTGTGTCTTATTGGTTTGTAAAATTTGCCTTTAAAAACTTATTTGTTTGTTCTATTTGATAATCCCCTCCAGTACAAATAATTCATTAAAAATGTATATCTTACTTAAATAGCAGTTATTTATAATTTGTTTTTAATAAATTTACTGTGTACTGAATTAGCCGCCTTTTTGTGACAAGTCGAAAGTTCCAAGAAATCCGCCGGGAGTCGATGTCTTTTCCAGGTTCATTTTAAAGTTCTTTCGACAAATAAGATTACATTAAATATTTCATAAATGTAATGCTGCTATGTTATATCTTTGTATTTATTACATTATCTAAAAGGGGAAAATGTGATTGGTTATTGTCCGCAGATGTTATTGTCAGATACGTAATCTCTTATATTTTTCTGATGGAGTGAATAATTTTTTTTTTAATTCATTATAACTTTGACGCTATGATTTTTTAAAGTTGTACATATCCCTTATAACTTCAAACCACCCTAAACTCTATTGATTTTAATAATACCAAAAAAAGGCAAGGGATCATTTTTATGTAATATTTCATGCTCTTACAATTTTTATTTGAAACTTTTTTACTAGCTTTTACACATTTTGAATAATTTTGAAAAAACACTGTTATATTTTTTTTTACCCCTTCTCGGGATTGAAAAAAAAATTCCTTTCATTAATCGTGTTCAAATACTTCAAAGTAACTTATATAAAAAATGCAAGTATTTACCTCAAAATATTGATATGTCGACCTATTTCATTGGATATATGTATCACATTTTTATTAGTTTACCTCTGCTATTATATAAACTTGTATTCCTTTGTCTTTGCTTATTGGCTCAGTTTAAAAGTAATGATCTACTATATTATAAAATAATATGTATTTTTTGCTGTCTTTATAAATATCCAATAAACCCTAAAATAACTGAAGATGTCCTATATAAAGTCCAATCAATGTCCTCAGGTTGTTCATAGTAAAGGCCAGGCATGACCCATATAAGAGCCGATGATGTCCTGTGCACACTCGTACTGATGTCCTGAGGACGTCATCAGCAAAGCCCGAACTGTCCCATTTGGATATCCTACGGACATCCTAAGGTGATAATAGGATCTTCCCAGGATATCCCATATGTCCTGAAAAGTTGTCCCCAGTATGTTCTGAGGATGTCCTTGTGCTGTATGGGTTATTTAGTATTGAACTTTTGTTGTTGGATGAGCACTCTGTATATTTTTTTGACTAAAACTTATCAGGTTTTCTTTGTAATAATATTGATAACTATATTCCGATTATTATTTTCAATGTCAATTATTAATTTTTTAGAGTGACCACCATGTCCAAATAAAGAGGGAAGTTCTGTGTAAATACCTTTACCGATTTTTTTGAACGCTTTTATCTCGAGAAGTGTAAGGTTAGGTAAAAAATGTCGAGTCAAAGAATACTTAGAATTGTCCAGAATATACAGTCCACATGTTTTAACTCATAATAAACGCCCAAAAATAATCGTAAATACTAGTTTAAAAAGAAGCCTAAATACACGTGTTTTTTCAACTCTTATGTCACGAGAAGGTTAGGTAAAAAATGGCCAGAGTCAAGAAATGCTTAGAATTGTCCAAAATATATAATCCAATGGTTCCTTTTCAACTTAAAATAAATTTGTTGGTGACCGGAACTAGCGAACTTCTGTCCTAGTTTATTACCGGAAATCGAAAAGCACCAGTTCCTATGACCCTGACTTTGTTCTGTGCATCTTTAGGAACATATTGCACGGTATTACATAAAAATCAGGTGGGGTGGAGTCTCATGTTGTAGTTAAACGCTTCATTTCCTCGACTGTGTGCACTTAGCGGGCAACATCATCAGATGGGGGTGATATGTCAGACGTGCTGTGCAGAAAATGGAGGCCAACAAGGATAACTTATGGATTACAAGACGTCTGGCGAGACGTTGTGAATTAGAAGAAGAAAAATATATGTATACGCCAGTGAGCTTACTGAGTCTAAAATATTTATAATAGAATTCAGTGAGTTAAACTAACTAATGATTGATTTTATATTTATATGTTAATTGGAGCCATATCTCGAAATAGACCATTTTTTGAACCGGGTTTATAAGGAGAAGATTAACTATTTTTACGGTTTCTATTATATGATTAACATGGTGATTAGGATTGCATTTACTAAAAATTCGTTTTCTTCTTTGTTTGCCTGTTGTATAACGAATGCAAAGCGTTTGCCATTGCAAATACTTTTTCCACAATCTAAAATCAATAACAGATAATTATTATACAGTGAGGTCCATAAGTAAAGAATAAATTCATTTTCTACGTAATTTACAATTTATGAATAAAATCCTAAAATACGTCAATTTCTAATTCTAAAATGACATTTTTCGAGCATAATTTTATACCTCCCTTCAACCCCCTTAGAGTGATATCTATCGATTTAAATTTTTTAAATCTAACGAGGGTGCGTGTGATAGCTCAATTTAAAGTGTTTTTAATTCTCTATCTAGTAATATAAGTAAGATTTTTTGAATGTATCTAATTTTTTTATTGAAAAATATTACATATTTAATATTACTAAGTAAACACAAGAACACGAAAAAGTTTAAATCAAATGATCAAACTGGGCGCCCGTTACTTCTTGACAATAATGGTGGCGTTGCTGAAATTCTTCTAAAACATTTTGTATCGCTTTTAGGTTATTTTATTAATTTGTTGCTTTATTCTGTCTTTTAAATCATAGACGTTATTTGGTCTGTTGAAGTAGACGTTCGATTTTAAGCAACAGGAACGCCAAACAATTTCACCGCGTCTACCGATCCATCTATTGGGAAAAACTTAATTCAGATAGCCTCTTACTTCCAATACAAAATGTGGTGTAGCTCC
Source organism: Stenurella melanura (assembly GCA_963583905.1). Classification (NCBI taxonomy): domain Eukaryota; kingdom Metazoa; phylum Arthropoda; class Insecta; order Coleoptera; family Cerambycidae; genus Stenurella; species Stenurella melanura. Next base: position 69,051,566 of record OY757310.1, read on the forward strand.
GTCATGCTGATACCAAATATGTTTATCAATCTAGGGTTGTCATCATCTGGGAAAAGTATTCTCAACTCAGAAACTGTGCATCAAAGAAATATGGTTCCATAACTTGAGAAATTATAATTCCAGCCCAAACGTTCACTTTCTCACGATATTGAGTATTGGCCTGATCCAATGTGGACTTTTTGTACTCTACTATCTACATTTCTGTTTGTTGGCTTCCATTTAAGACGAATGTTGCCTTATCAGAAAAAAGAATCAGGGTCATCGTCGTTAAGTTCTTGAACCAAATGAATTGTATATGGGTGACATATTTAATTTTTTAGAATAGTCGTTTTACTAACATCGTTAACGGTGGCAACTTGCCTTGTAGGTTTATGTGGATTATCTTAAATATCTAACAATACCGGTTTTAACAGAATAATAGTATACCCTCCTTTTCTCCTCTAGCTCTGAAGATAATTGATTGAAATTTAGGATATACTACATAAATAATATTCGGCACTTTTGATATATTATTGATTTATTTTTCACTTCCGGTTTCGCCGGAAGTGACACTATCTTTCGAATTTTAAGTGGAACACCCTATATATTATTGCATTTTTGAATTCTGCATAATTTTCTGAATCCAACGATGCCAAATAAGTGACATTTCAAACATCAGCGTTTTTTATAATATAATTTTTAGTTTTCCATTTAAGTGTGCTATGATGGTTCCGATTTATTCTAAATGAGCCGTGTAATGCTAGAAAAATCGAGATTCCTTTAAAAACACTAAATTACGTGATTTATGAGCAAATAAAATTGTTTTTGGGGCACAACTCAATTTTTTCAAATGCAACCATATCGGTACTGTGGTACCATTTATTAGTACTATTAATAAGGAATTTATTCATATGTTGTATTAAAATGTGCGATAAGTACAAACAAAATTACAGCTAGAAGAAAACAAGAAAATACAATTTTATTCTAATTACCTTGTTACACATAAGGTGGTCTTGGAATACAAAAAATTAACGCAAAACATTACAACAGTTGTTCAAAATACTGTCCATTAATGTCAATGCACTTCTGAACTCGCATAGCTGTTTGACGAAGAACGTTCGCCAATTGCTGGGCCGCTATGCTATTAATTGCTCGTCTTACTCGTAGATCCAGGTCTTTATGGGTTGTAACGGCGGTTGCATAGACAATATTTTCTAAATGACCCCAAGCAAACAAATCAAGGGGCGTTAAATCAGGTGACCTTGGAGGCCACCTCACAGGACCATTCGTCGAAATTACGTTTTCTCCGAATCTCCGTTGAAGGTAATCAATTACTATCCTTGAATTATGGGAGGAGCGCCATCTTGTTGGAAATACATTCCCTGTCCGAAATCTAAAGGTAACTCATCTAAGATGTCCTCAATCTCATTTTCCAGGAATCTTAAGTATCTGGCACCACTCAGAGGTCCTTCAAATATTATTGGATCAAGGATTCTGCTACCGGTTATTCCACACTAAACATTGAAACCGAACCGCACTTGAAAGTTACCTCCCGTAATAAATTTTGATGTTCTTGTGACCAATATTTTCTATTTTGTCGGTGAAATAATCCCAAATTTGTAAACCTTGACTCGTCCGAAAACAAAATCAGTCCCAAAAGATCATTGTTTGGCTGCACGTTATTTTACAAAATCCAATTGCAATATTCCATGCTACGTTCGTAATCACTTTCGTACAAATGCTGGTGAAATTGGTATTTAAAAGATTTATAGTGGTATTTGGGCAAAATTCGGCTTACTGTGATTGATTCATTCGTTCAAACTCAAATTGCCTTAAAGGAGCATCAACTTCTATTCGAGCCAAAACATTAATTTCCGTTCCTTCGTCAATAATGAAGTTTTCTTCGGATCATTGTTGGGTTGTTGGGCTCTCTTCGGAATCGTTTTCAAGTTTAAAATAATATTTCGCTGGACATTGTCTATCAGGACATCGTCGGCCATAAAGTTCCATAGCTGCAATTGCATTTTTTTACTTTCCCCATAAATAATTAACATGTCCACTTTTTCATCTCTTGTATAAATTTGCGGCATTTTGAACACAATTAACAATAATTTTAAACAATTTTTAAAGACAATGAAAACACCGTCAAACCAATAAATGTTTGACAAGCTAAATATTTCATTGTTTTCAAAGCCTTACTTACTTCTTAACATTCAATTAGAACAAAATTGCATTTTCTTATTTTCTTTTAGCTGTAATTTTATTTGTATTTATCGTACATTTTAATACAGCATATGAATAAATTCCTTATTAATAGTACTAATAAATGGTAAGAACCACGGTACCGAAATGGTTTCATTTGAAAAAATTGAGTTTTGCCCCAAAAACAATTTTGGTGAATTTTATTTGCTCATAAATCACGTAATTTAGTTTTTTAACTGGATTTCGATTTTTGTAGCATTACACGGATCATTTAGAATAAATCGGAACCGTCATGGCACACTTAAATGGAAAAATAAAAATTACATTATAAAAAAAACTTATGTTTAAAATGTCACTTATTTGGCATCGTTAGATTCAGAAAATTGTGTAGAATTATATAATAATATATATTGCTGTATATCCACACTGTGGAACACTACCTAAGTGTCGTGTTTGAAATCATAAATAAAATTCACAAATTTGTATGTATTTTAGGAATTAATCATAACAGTTTTACTTTAACGGATCATACAGAAGCAGGAGTATCTGTGGTTTATTTAATTGATTCAAGTTCACTTATTCTCATCGAGTAGGATGCAGAGAATGAAACTTGATATTGAATACGAACAAAATATTTAAATAAACATAAAATGAAGTTATTTTAGTTTAACAAGGTTATTCTAAATAGTATATAATAAAACATGAACTGATAGAGAATCACAATCTCATTTAAAATGATTTAGAATGAAATTGGAAAACAAAAAAGTAAATTTTATAAAATCTGACATGCATGTCAAAACTAAGGGCTGAAAATCATATTTTGTGTAGAAACACTGTAAATCTACACATAATGAATATTGAATGAAAGACTATTATCAGTATTTGCATTGCAGGGTGATTATTTTAGAAATAGTAAGTCCATAGATTACAAAACACTGAATGACATTTTAAGTTTTCAGATATTTTCAAATATCATTGCAGAAAGGTGTTTTGTAAATGATATTTCACATCATGCAGAAAGAAAGGACTAATAGTATGATGTTAAATGTTTGTTGGCGTATCAATTTCTTGTTTTAGTTTATAATATCAGTATTATGTCAATATGAAAACTGCAGTACGTTTTTAACTACTAGCATTTTGTGTTTATCATTGCTATTCATCTAAATGTATGAATTAGTATTTATTTGAGATTGGAATTGTTAATTGTAGTTATAAGTAGATTTTAAGAAAGTATATGTAATATGTCAATATATTTCGAGTAATTACAATTATTCACTTAATCCTGAAAAGTAGAATAAGAAAGTCATCAGGAAAATTAAAGCATTAAAAACAGTGTTCAATTAATGTAAAGAACAAACAAAACTGAATAGTTTAAAAATTAAATTAAATTTAAGTTTTGAAATATTAGATCAAAATAGAAAAAAACAATTGAAATATTGGAAATTAACCCATTGAAACGACTAAAAATAACAAATCAGTTGATCACACACCGCTGAACAGCGAGCTGCGAAATATATTCATCCAAGAATAAATAATAAATTGAAAATAAAAGTGGTGAATAAGTTGAAGGTTAAGATATTACAATCCAGATATATTGATATCAAGAATAAATTGTAAAAGTTGATTAAATATAAGAAGTGAGTATACTTTGAAAGTATTACGAAGTAGATTATCCGGAAAGCAGATTTAGAAGAGGGAAGTATTTGTTAATCCAGTTAGCAAATTTATATGGTGAAGAAATTTCAAACGTCAAGCAAGTGATAGAAATACTTCAAGAAAATCTTGAAAATAAATTGGAGGTTAGAAACAAACGTCAATCCAGTAAAGAAGAAGAAGAAGAAGCCTTGAGAGGTTAAAAAGTCAGTCAAGTGACATAATATTTCAAGGATCATAATAACCAGTTAGAGGTTATAATATAACATTACTCGAGTCGAAAGAAAGACAAGGTAAAGCTTTACTATATCAGAAATCCATGGTACATATTTATTTTAAATAAAGGCCATATTTATCATTTTAGTTAAGTTAGATTTTGTTATTTAAATTTGTTAATTACATTCCAAGTTCAAATTTGTTAATAAATTAATACTTTGTTCGTTCAATACTGAGTTTGATTTATTTAGATTGTTATCTTGATCGATGAGCATTTATTGAACCGACTTCGTTGGACCCTGAGTAAGAGTCATTCTATAGATTGTAGATGGTCATGCTAATGGTGTTCTATAGTCTATAATATTAACAGCTTTTAAGAAACTGTTTGGCGCTCAATAAAATCATTTCAATTTACTTTCAAAAAGTAATTTCGAACGTATAAAAAATAAAATAGATATCAGAATATAGAACAATATATATAATATAATAGTTTATTTGAGATAATAATATAAATATAAGACAACACTTACATCTAAATACAAATAAACATGAAAAGAAATCACAGAAGGTTCAATTTAACCTTGAATGTGACTGTAACAAGGGGCATAGAAAAATTTTTTTTACAAATTAATGCAATAATTAAAAAAAGGATTAATATACATTTGAGATATCTTATTTGGGAAATAAAATAATAAGAATGCAGAGTATAGACAATCATACTCTGTTTCATATTTTAGGTACTGTTTAATTTTTCAATTTCTAACAATTTTGTAGCAACTTTTTTTTTTTTATTTGCAGTCTTATGTTCGAAGTATATGATCGGTTGATAGGGCATATAGTTTTTTAAAATTTGGTAAGTATCACATTTATTTAGCTCTTTTTAAGTGTTTTTTAAGTCTAGTAATTTGCGTATTTCAATTCTGGGAGTTTCTGTTATAAATTTTTTTACATATTTCTTAAATATTTTTTTATTTAACAATTTTTTTAATGTTTCAGGTATAAAATTAAACGCCTTAGGTGCTAAGAATACATGGGATCGTTGTCCAATTGTTTTGTATATTTGTTTAACAGGTATTAGGTTGCCTCTATGTCTGGTGTTATATTCATGTTGTAGAATATTTTTACTTTCAGAGTACTGAACAACGGTCAGACTGAAGAAGAATAGCTGACGTGGATCCATAATTGACATTTCTCTATATAAATTATCAGTGGAATAGGTTGTTGTGAAATTACTTCTATAGTTACCGATTTCTACACATTGTCTCCTATTTGATAGGTAACTATGCATTAATTTGAGTGCTGTACCTCTAATACCGATGTCATCTAAGTTTTGCAGTAATAGCGTGTGGCTAATTGTATCGAATGCCTTCGCTAAGTCTAAGAATAAACATAGCGAAGGTTTAGAGTTATCAATAGCTTCGTAAATTTTTTTTGTAAGTAGGGTGATTGCATGTTCAGTCGACTTACCTTCTCTAAAACCAAACTGTTGTGCTGACAAAATATTGTGTTTATTTAAAAATTTTATAATTCTTGTTTTCAATGTCATTTCAAATATTTTTGCTATAGCTGTTATTAGCGATATAGGTCTGTAATTCAAAGGCATTAACTTGTCTCCTGCCTTATAAATAGGTTTTACAATAGACACTTTAAAAACTTCCGGACAAGTACCCGAACTAATTGATTTATTTATTAGATATGTTAGTGGCTTAGCAATATATTCTGATATTTCTTTAAGAGTTTCAGATTTAATTTTGTCAAATCCTGGCGCCTTTTTATTTTTCAGTTTAGATATATAATCTCTTATTTCGGGACAGGTACAGGGATAGAGAAATATGGAATGCAAATTTATTTTCTTTTTTTCTATATAATTTTCCTTTTTTTAAATTTTATTGGCGAGCAATTTTCCTACATTTATGAAATTATTATTAAATGTATTACAGATTTCAAGTTTATTTGTTATAATTTTATTTTGTTTATCTTTAATTTGTGTTATATTTTTATCTTGTTTGTTGGAATTTTTTATTTTATAATTTACTGTGTCCCACAATGTTCTCATGTTATCTTTACTTCTTTGTATTTGAGTTTTGTAGAAATTATAAAATGCAATAATATATAGGGTGTTCCATTTAAAAATCGAAAGTAAGTGTCACTTCCGGTGAAACCGAAAGTGAAAAAAGTCAATTGTATGTCAAGAAGTGCCGCTTATTATGAATGTAGTATATGCCAAATTTCAATCAAATATCTTCAAAACTAAAGGAGAAAAGGGCGGTATACCATGATCCTGTTACATCCGGTATATCCAATTTCTTTTCATCATCTGAAATGTGTTTACTATCAGATTTAGAAATATCTGTGGCATTTCTAAATTTGCGAAATTTACTTTTTGCTCTAGTATCCGTAGACTGAGAAGTGCGATGATCAGGGTACTTAATATTGAAGATTTCGCATAGCTGCTTCTGCGTCCTTGTTTTACCATCATATCCTAATAATATCAAAATTTCAATTATTTGGGTAACCGAAAGACTCATTGTTAAAATAGTGATCAACTCGACAATCAGCGATAAATAATTAGAATCATAAGTTTGCACAGTTGAAGCAAATTAAGAAATTATATTTTTTCCTGATAAGTAAACAGAAACCCTTCTTGCTTCTTTCTTTTTGTTGGGTATTTTGCCAACTGCGGATAGGAAAAAACGATACATTTAAATTGAATGTTATGACATACACAAAATTAATTAGAAAAGTCAGATTTGAGAGATATTTGGTACATAGGCATAAATGGTTTAGGATACATTTCAAATACACTTTAAAATTTTCAAATTTAATTTTCTTAATGAAGCTTATAATAAATTCATAATATGTTATATTGCTGAATAGAGAATTAAAGACCATTTCAATCCTCGTTCCATTTAAAATGTTCAAAGGGGTAGTTGTCAATGTCATACCCTTACTTGTAAATTACGTAGATAATGAATTTATCCTTTACTTATGGACCTAACCTAACTAACATAACGTAGGTAATTTTAATATAACTTTAGTACAATGTACAATTAATGCATATCTAATGAGGTAATAATGAATGCAATATATGAAACTAATTAAAAATAAAACATGTGAAATAATAGATGTTAATTCAATGAAATGAAATAGGTTGAGGATGAAACTTGCACAGGCACATAAGTCAAAGGATGGCAAAACTAATTTTGATATTGAAATATGTATGAAAACTTGTTATTAAAAAAATATGTATTTCGCGGGATGCTGTTATACAGTTATATCATTACATATCACTTGGTGCTTTCAACTGTCTGTCAATATTGGCTCTAGCAAGGGAATTACGATCAGGAAGTTTTCTTTTCCTTACTTTTTATTGGGTATTTTGCCACTGAAAAATATTTAAAAATTTTAATGAAAAAGCCTCTGCGCCAAACGGATAAGACAGAGGTTGGTTCTTGAGTACTTGACTGTTTCAAAAAGTCTCACACCTAAAAATATATAAACTAGAACAATGTTGTAAACTAAAAACTGAAAATCAAAGCTATAGGTAGTTAACGTTTCGGAAGAGAATCTACGTTAACTACCTATAGCTTTGATTTTTAGTTTTTAGTTTATAACATTGTTCTAGTTTAAATAATTTTAGGTGTGAGACTATTTGAAACAGTCAAGTACTCAAGAACCAACCTCTGTCTGATCCGTTTGGCGCAGAGATTTTTTCATTAAAATTTTTAAATATTTTTCAGTGGCAAAATACCCAATCAAAAGTAAGAAAATCTGAATATGCCACAAATAAACAATTACAGACAATATCTAAGTTATCTTTAACATGGAAAACTTCCTGATCATAATAATTTGGAAAACTTCTTCAGTTAATAATTGTTAATCAATAAATACAAATGTTAATCGAATTTATTTTCTTTCAGCGACTATTTTCTTTTCAGCCTGATGATCTTAGTACGATTCCTCGAATCTGCACCTGAGTTTACAACATTTCACTCGTCTCTCACAGCTGTTCAGGATTCCGACTCTACACAGAAACTATCAAGTTTAAGAGGGCCTCAAATTGTTAATTTTAATAAAAGAATCAGAGAAGTGCATCGCTGGTATCGAACATACGACAGGGAGTAGAAAGTAGTAATCACAGGTAAGGAAATAAGATGAATTTTGATTCGTTTTGTTAACACGAGACTGTATTAAAAACGAATCGCAATACGCAGTGAGACATTGTAGACTTTGAAATATACTATCACACATATGCCTAATTTTCTAATGAATAAGTACAAATATCAAATTAATTTCAATTTTTCTTCTACTACTTATTTTTAAGCCTGACAATCTTCGTGCGACTCTGTGCGTCAAATCGTAACCTGGGTTTAAAAAATTTCACATGGGTATTTCGCGTCTATTCAGGACACCGACTCTACAGAGAAACTAGTAAGGTCACTAACTTTGAGAGGGTTTCAAAATGTTAATTTTAAGACAGCCATCAGAAAAGTGCACTGTTGGTATTCAAGATGCAACAGGAAATAGAAAGTAGTAATCGTAAGTAAAGGTTTCTTTTTCGTCTCCAATAGCTTTGAAAGTTATAAGAAATCACCTGGAGAGAGGTAAAAAAACTAACAACCGTTGCAGGAGTCACCACTTGCGTATTTGGCGTGTCGTTCTACAGATTGGAGGTGGTAAGATCTTCCACATTATTGGGTAATTGAGAATTCATCATATTTTAAAGTTAAATGGGTACATATAGTTCACCGTGGCAGTAATGATATACCTGCGTTACACTGAAGATGAATAAAAAGATCAGCAGTGCACTAACTTTATTGTAGATTCTCAGATGAAAACTGTTATTTGACATCATCAATTGTGTATAATGAAAATAAGATACAATAAAAAAATGTTGATTACTTTTATCATACGACTTCATGATGAATTTTGATTTGTTTTGTAGCATGTGATTGTAATAAAAATTAAACTCAATACTAACCCAAATTGAGAAACTGTAGTTTATAATTAATTTGTCTGTGATGTTTATTTTCACAGGGGTTAAGGCACCACAAAGCAACATAAAATATAGCTTTTTATTTTGCGCATTCCAATTGTACCATGGTGCTGAACAAATTTTGATGAAGATATTTTCAAACTGTAAAAAAACTCTTTATGCAACTCGTAAGGATATCATTAACTTACCTATATGAAATTTGCAAAACGGGAAGCCCTTGTCAGTTATTAGAATATGATCAAAACATATACAATTTTATTAGTTTGTGTATTCATTTCTGACATGTTCATGTTTTTATTAGCTCAATTTAAAGAGTTTTTCAACGTTTATAAGAGCAGAAGTATTTTATTATCATGCTTCTTCTGACCTGTTTTCACGAGTTTACATAATAACTGAGAAGAAGTACGTGCACCAAATAAATTACGTCTTATTTTAGAAATACATGTGTAATTTTCTTTTTAGCATTGAGGGTTTGATTTCTTGAATGTGCTTCAAGTAGACATAAGAACTAAAGATACGTTGTGAGTAATACGCAACTTTGACAATAATTTTAAACAATATATTGTATGAATTTGGAGGAAATATACCAGTTAAATATTACACAAACCTACAAACAACAGTTATTGCGCGACCCGAGGGGTGTATTTCTATGTTGTTTGGTCGCTGAAACTGAAAATGATGTAAGTGTTGCCTTATGTAGCCATCATTCCTCGATAACCTCAAAAAATTGCAGTTTCAAGCGTTTTTTGCTCAATTCCTTGAGGATGGCGAGGAATGGTGACCTGATGAGACAAAACTAACATCATATTCGGTTACAGCGATGTAGGTATCAAGGTGCAAAATGTTATAATTTACATATGAATTCTGAATATTCCACTTTCAGTCATACTATGCATAACATATTACTAAAACTCCTTGTCATCTAATGAATACATTTCTTTGTTCAACCACCTTGGGATGGGAAATATATTTTACAAACTACTATTCGTTATTTTGGAAGGGGTCTCCGAGTTCTGCAATTCCATGAACACATATTCTACTCAACATATAATGTAATGACCCTTATGTTTTCCGTACACTAGTCTGTATTATTGGAGAAGTGAAGTAGTTATTTAAATAATAGATGTATCTTATAATTTTTTATGCACTTTTCAAGACAGTGTCATAAATTATTAATATATTCAAACAATAATTAAAACACTACTGCGAAAAGTTTGTCATTCATAATCTAAAATGATAATCGAAAAATAAGTCTATCGAAACACTATTGAATGTAGTCTTTTCAGTGTTAGTTATCAGTATTCAAATAATTGATATGTCCTATAAATATGTCGGTGACAAACTTTAAAAGTCGTCAGTCCCGGTAATGCTGACAAATAGTGAAATAATGAAGTTGATTTCAATCATACCCTCTAATAGCTGCTCTATTTCAGACAAATGTTGGAACTGGGTGAGCGAACCCTAGTTACATTGTTTACTCTTCTGAGTCATTCCCCGCAATAAATTATTATGAATACTGCTGTAGGGTACTGCTATTATGGGGTCCGTTCAACAAATACCTGAACTAAAATAGGCCATTTTGCTTTTTTCTACTTTTATAATATTGTAAGATTTATGAAACCCCCTTACATGAACGTTCGTTTGCAACAGTTAGTTAATGTTCCTTAAAAAAGCATTCTTTGTATTTTTTTGAGGATAACCATTTATTGTGGATTCCCTTCCTCTCTCTTATTTACTTTATCACATTTTCTATGACCCCCTCGCCCTCTAAAATCGGACGTATCTGTTGAATGGCCCCTGTGAGTCCTTCCGTTTTCATTTATTTTGATAATTATTATGAGAAAACAACTTCCGCAAAAAATAATGTATAGAGAATATAAGCTCCATTACTGGTTAGGTATAGGTATAAGTGATAATCTGTTCTTTCATTCACTCAGTTTCATTAATGTCAAAAGATTTGGTAATTGTCTTGGTTTTTGCATGAAACATCGTTTGAGTGGCTTTGTGCCTCTCCGATGAGCTCCAGAATAAGGGCGAAAAACGTGTCAAAGGCATTTCCAAGAAACAGAATGATTTATTTCATGAAAATATAATCCATTTGAATGGAAAATTATCCAAAAGAGGTATGTAAATAAAATCATTTTAGGCCATTGTTCTCATTTTTAACGGAATCTTCTTAACCGTAGGAGGTTATGTGGATACTGGTTTACTCTGCATAGCCGTAGGGGACTATGTGGAAACCAGTATTAGAATGAAAATTGTCCAATAAGAAAGACAAATTCATTTCAGGATTTTAATTGCTAGCATAATCAGAATTCTGGTTATCGAAAAAATGCAAAGATTGTAAATCATAATTTTACAAATAATTTTTCTTCCATTTCTTACATATTGCCATATATCTTGTTGGTAAAGTAAACTCTGAAAAAGACAGTAACATATTTTTCTAAAAATTGCAAACAGACACGCCGAATTAAACACCTGAAAAATAACTGTGATGAAAATCGCAACTCCAGAGAAAAGTGCCTTGCAATTTAAAATGTTGCAGAACTTCAACTTGCGCCAGTAAGTTTCTATTTTTTAATTTAGCAATTTTTATGTTCATGTTTATACTTGTTTACGTTTACTTGTTTTTGTATAATATAATAACTGATGAAACGTCGAATTTGACCTATTAGCCAAGGATACTAAGATAATCACTACAGAGGACCCCGCAGAATCCTTATGGGAAATGGTTCTCGGTCAAACTGTTTGAAACTCTGGATTCTGATAATAGGCGGGTTCGGTCATAAAAGAAAAAAACATTTTTCTGGGCAGATGTGAAGTTATATAGTCAACAAAACACGTATGTGCAAAAAAAAATGAGAAAAAAATTTGCAGCGCCTGCAATTGCCAAATTAAAGTTCCGTGATAATGGTGGAGCCCACAACGGGATTGACATCAGTGGCCTGATATAAGCTCCAGCTCCACCCTACGCGCACTTATCCCGCATAGTACAAGTAGCGAATCACTATAATATTTAAGTTTTGGGACATTTATCGGTACTGTTTTTTAAAGTCCTAGTCGTACAATGCAACCGGGATACCAGAAAGCCGATTCCCGAAACTTACCACATTTAAATGTGCAGATGGTCTTTGATTTTTTGACAAGTAATGGGAACCTAAATCAAACTCAAAGCAGTGTCGCTAAACACTGTAAGTACCATACTTGTGCATATTTTTTTTTGTATTGTATTTGTATTTATTATTTAGTTGAGTTTCGGTAAAGTTTAAACAAACTAACATTTGATTACGTATATAAAACAAGCAATAGCAGATTGCAAGTAACTTTTCACTGTTTGTCTGTAAACTATTTTGTTTCCTGGCAATAAATTATAATTTTTTATGTATTTATTTATTTATATTTGTTAGAATGAAATTAGGCAGAGGTATAAGCAACTGACAAATATACGTCGACGCCTTCACGCTCCGACGTTTAAGAATTATAATTATTAATATGTATTTATATAAGTTTACTAGATATAAAAATAAAAAATGCCGCATGTATAAAGCAGATTTAATGAAACCGCCGGCAGGGACTCCATTGTGGGAATTTTTTATGTGACAAGTAAATATGAGGTAAACTAGACCAATTTGTGTATATTAAAAACTATAAACTAAAAAATAAAATTGAAGATAAACTTATATCAAAAGCATTAATTGCTAACAGTAAGTATATTATATATTGTATTATTGTATTGGTGTGAGGTGCAAAAGCTCTTGAATAATTGCAAATAAATTTACACTACGTACCTACCCACTTTTTACGGATCAGGAATCGAAGATTATGGAGAGCGCTCAGCGCTGTCGGGCCACTGACGTCACCGCAGTAGCCTCACGCACAGGTACGTTTCTAGCCTCGCGGAAACGGGAAGATTTTCAAGTATTAATAAAATCTTTATTTTTGGACATTTAATTTTTAAATTTTACGTGGTTGTTTTTTCCATGGTTTCTATCGATTTAATCAAAAATTGAAAATTACCGAACCCGCCTATTACTGATGTGTAGAACAAAAGTACTCAAGAGCACTAAGTCCTAAAAACTGATGGTGTTGAAATATAGCCCTCTGAATTTGGACTTTACGTGCATTCTTCAGCATAGTTATTATGGTATCTATGATGCTGACGATGCTAATGCACATGTCAATCTGGAGCCAGATTCTTAGGAACATGTGCCCGTCGCCTCTATTTTATGGTGTCTAGGCTATGTGCTGCCTCAAAATAATATTAAATATCCAGATGACAACCTGCTAAATACAGCGTTAGATACACGCGACAGAGCAAAACAAGCAGTGATAGAATAATATACTATAGTGATATAAAGAATAATAATCGGTTCTTTTCAGGCCCACATGATGTGTTAAATCCGATTTTGCAACCGCCCCGTGGTGCACATCGGGTCATGCCAATGCAGACGACAAATCTCTCTTATCTGTAATCTGCATATTCTCTTAAGCGATAATTAACAGCAACCATAATCGACTCCCGATATTAGTTGTTAAAAATCCATCACTCATTTTTCGGTCTCAAAAATAGGGTTCTCTATTGACAATTCTAAAGTTAACCCGCAAATAACCTTGGGATCACGGTCAAAGTCCGACCCGCCTGATGTTACATATACGAACATATTAACTTATATACAGTGTGTCTCACTTAAGAGTGTAACAGCGTAATAATTCTTTTGTTTTTTGTTCGATTTGAATCAAACTTATCTTAAAAGATAGTCACCAAGGTCTATTTAAAACCACAAAATCACTTTCCATCTTCAAATGCAAGGCCATCTACGATACTAAATTTTATGGAAAAAATAAAAAAATCATAGTAGACATTCTTTAATAAAAAAATTGTATTAGCAAAACTGCTTCAAAATCATTTAAAAAGCCCGAATCCGAAGTTTAGTTAAGTTCTAAAAAAATAACAATAACAAAAACAACTACAGAAAGCGAATTGAGCATGCATTGATGGAGGTTTGATAGAATATTATATTTAATTCTGTTGGTTGTATTTGTTATTTATTTGTGTAAATTGTTTCAAAAAAATAAATCTAGAAATAATTTTACTTCCACATCCACGTAGTGGATTGGAAGTATAGTAATCACCGAAAAAATTTTCAAAATTCTTTTTCTTGAAATAGGTTTAGAATATCATGAAACGTCGAGATTTTAAATTTCATGAAAAGAAAATTTTCTGTCCGTCTCTCTGTAGCTCTGTCTGTTCGTATGTAACTTTTTTTTTGTCCGTACGTTTTCTCCGGAATGGTATAAGATATTGACTTGAAATTTTGTACACGTATATATTATAACGAGATCTGGAACTGGACTGTCTTTTGAACATACCCGGTGAAGGGTTGGGAGGTTAATAAGGGTAAATAGGGGGAAATAAGTAAAGCAAGCTGATAAAAGTACAGATACTTGAAATTTGGTGTATGTACTAGAAGCCAAGGCCACAAAATTTTTTATAAAATTTTCCATCCCCCCACCGCCCCCTTGAAATTTGTATACATGTGTATTATAACGACTAGAATTATATTTTGAGATGATTGTGGGGGATGTAAATATAGGTAAATAAGGGAAAATGAGTAAAGCAAGCTGTGTAGACTACAAATACTTGAGATTTGGTGCGTACCTATACTAGAAGCCAAGCCCTCAGATTTCTTTATAATATTTTGATATCTAAATGCATGTTCTTGCACTTTTACATCTCGACGTCGACCGACGCCTCGCGTCGTTGTTGTTAAACTCGTGAATTTGATAAATTTTAATACCTAGATTCTTATTCTTACACTTTTACGTCTCGACGCCGACCGACGCCCAGCGTCGCTTTTGTGTAACTTGTGTATTTGATAAACTTTGATATTTAAATATGTTTTTGCATTTTTACGTCTCAACGCCGACCAGCGCCTAGCATCGTGTTTGCAAAACTTCTGAATTTGATAAATTTTGATACCTAGATTAATGTTCTCTCATTTTTACGAAATCCATTTTTTGTGGAATATTAATGTTAATGTAATATTGAACTTTCCTTTATCTCTGTCCCCTGTACATTTTGCAAATTTTGTAAATATCATGTAAGGCTTGAAAGTTAGCCAAGCTCATTTTCAATGTCATAACGAAGCTTGCTAAACCGCAACTTTTTGTGAACTTCTTTATGACATCTGCCCCAAATTATTAAAATTCTATTACCAATTATTTCCGCATACTAAAGTGCAAATATGGTCAAGAAGTTTACCTATAAAGAGACTTTGAAGGAAAATCTGGATGTGGAAGTAGTGATTCCTTAGGCAGCCTTTTTTATTTAAATGCCTCAAAAGGATTTTTTTCATCAAGACCTCATTTTTTTAGAATTTAGCTAAACTTCGGATTCTGAGTTTTTGAATGATTTCCAACAAGTCAACAAATTTTTTTGATTAAAAAATGTCTACTATTATTTTTTGATATTTTTCATAACATTTAGTACCGTAGATTGCCTTGCATTTAAACATGGAAAGTGATTTTGTGGTTTTAAATAGACCTTGGTGACCTCTATCTTTTAAGATCAGTTTGATTCAAATCAGACAAATAACAATACAATTATTACGCTGTAACACTCTTAAGTGGGACACACTGTATACAGATATATTTAAAGTAAATTAACATTACGCTATAATGCACGAAAAGTACTACTTCTAGATCGATGTATCTCAAAACTGTGTTTAGGACTTAGCTCCCTTGAGAACTTTAATTCCACATATCAGGAACTACCAGAATCCATAGTTTCATAGGGTTTGACCGAAAGTCATTTCCCATAAAAGGTCCTTATAATAAACAGGAACAGCTTCATCGAGGTATATAGTGAGGAGTAAAATACAACAACTTTAGTCCTTATAATCCCACTGCAGAAGCTGACAGTATGATAAGCGAAACGTTAAGTCAAATTCAACGACCACGGCAACATCCAGTGTGACGAAGTGAATTTTTGCAGACAAAAATTTTATTTAATTTAATCATAAACTTCGCCACTTTTCCCATCTTACGGCCGAAAGATTAGAATTTGTTCTATTTACCCCGCGACATGTAGTTTTCTGTAGTAAAATAATGTAAGGTTCCATAGCGATGAGAAGTTTTCTGAAATAACATTTTAATTAATTCCAATAAATTATTCCCGATGGCGTTAATCGCAGTTAAATTATTCCCCACTTGGTATTCAACACCAAGTTGGAGGGGATTTTACTTTCTGGGGGAAGCAGCTAGTCAAACAGACACCGAAACGAGAGTTGATTTCGGCGAGCCTAAATGATTACCACGTGAGGATCTAATATACCGTACCGACCGCTCATCTGAAGATCACCACGTGTGTAATTCGATAGTCTTAGCCACCGCCGCCAAATATAATAGCAATGTAAGTTTTAAAACATTTCTTGATATTTCCGTAAATCTCAAAATTAAATTTCATCTTAACAGTTAAATGAATTAACACGTGGGGGTTCTAAAATACCGCACCGACCGACCGACCGCCGTAGAACGCCCCGTGAGAGTTTACTTAACTGTGCCCCGTATATCAGCAGTGTAAATTCATAATTTATTTTATTTGATACACTTCATAAATAATATTTTCCTGATAAACTAGCAAATCTCTGTTAAATATTCATGGTCCGATTTGCCTATATTAGAGAAGTGTACAATAAAAATTATTTGATCCGAGATAAGCAACTGTTTCTTGCCCGGCGTTTTTATCCGCTATTACCAGATAAGAAATAAAACATTGAAACGCGTGATTTAGCAATAACACTTTAAAACGATTTCAAATTTGATGTATCAGAATGTAAATATATTTTTCCGAAATACCGATGCACATCCTAGACATAGCAAAATTTCTCCTTGTTAATGTTTGTCCAATCGGGGGCCCTGTTAGATTCTCAAGAATTAATCCAGATAGCTATGTCCCATATAATTTCCAAGGGAAAATGGACATAGAAGATATTTCGAGAGAATTATTATTTTGTCTCAAACTGTGGAGTCAAAATAATATCCGCCAAGTTGGTTGGGATGATAGAAACCCGCCGTCCATAAATTTCTGTTTTAGTAAACTGAATTTTGCCGCGTAAAACCGTTCCAAAGCCTATTGTTTTAACTTAACCGTTGTTTCATAATCTATTGGGTTAAAATAATACCCGGCAACATCCGACATGTTGTCGGATTGGTAGAACTCTGTTTTCCGGCTCTGTTATTGTTTTATTTTGTTTTAAACTATTTCATAGATTAACGAATTAGGATAAAATCTGTTAATTTTAAATAGTTTTCAGTAATTTGTTATAGTCCGAGAGTTCAGGGGAAAATCTAGGAGATACTCTGAACAAATAAATTATATTTATATTTTGATACATAAACCTTCTCACTGCACATCTGGCAAGAAACACTTGGCGAATCTTATTTCCGAACTGAATGCAATTAGAGGTACTCAACTATGTGGTTTGAGGCGCTTGGCGAATCTCTCCGAACCGAACCGACACCGTGGAGATTAATCCTGGCTGTCCGTCCAGGCAGAATGATCTTTACCAAGGGAGCTGATGCCGAATCCGATTACCACTTTATTCGGTATCAGTTTTCCACAATCTCACCAAGTTCTTTACACCACATGCTGCCGACTCATATCTAACATGTATGCAGATATGATAAATTCTGTCTCAAAAATAGTTGTTTGCTTTTGCTAAAAATTTAATTGCTTTCTGCTTTACTGCTAACTTGTTTTGTCTTAACATCCACTGCTTGCTTGCTTGCTGTTATAACCGACCGTACCGCTTACTACCGTTTTACCGCATTGCCGCCAAGCCTACTATCATTTTGCACATTATTTGCTTGGTTTTTGTTGCTATCCGAATTAACAAGAAAATATTAAAATCAGTAGTTTAATATCTTCTCACCGCCTGGTTCCTTGTCTTCGTAGCTTCACTTGTTTTCATAGTTTCAATTGTAAATAAACCGAAATGAAATACCTTAAGTTTTACTTGTAAAATTTTCATAACATGACATATCTTAAGTTTGATATTATTTTTTTTTCTGAACTCTATAAGAGTATTTTGGTACCTGACCGTTTATTTATTTTCATAATTATTGTTTGTTGTTGAATATTTAATATATTTTAATAAATGTTGTTATCTTCTAAAATGTGCGTTTTACTGTTGTGTGTGAATGAAAATCTAATCTGCCGTCCAGACCCCTGGACATACCGTGTCTCCACTGTAGCTATCCCAGCCCTACTGCAACAGGCTGCGTTTAGGAGGCTAATGTGGGACCTTTGCCCCACTTAAAAATTGCAAAGGTGGCGCTCGAGATAACCGTATTAACCGAAACACAGCTCAGCGCTAAAGTGACGCTTCCGCTTGTTTATGCGCTAGGCAACCGGGAGAAAGCACGTCACACCAGGAGAAACCAATTCATTAGACAATGGCCGTGAAAGCTTGCATTCTACTAACATCATAACTGTTTATATTCATATTAACTTTTTAATATCTACAATGTTGTAAGATAAACTGGTAAATGTTTTTTGTCTTTACATTGGACTTTGACAGATTGTTACAACAAACAGAGTACAAGACAAAAAAATTTGGAAACTATGAGATTATATCGTTTGCCTAAATTAGTTATTACTATGAAAATGACTGAAATGCGCAAACAACGTAATTAAGGTTTGCTTGGTTGGTTCCTGCGTTTGCCTGAAGTGGACCGACTATTACTGGATATGACTGAAAGCGTTAGTCAAACACCGAATCAACTATTATTATACTATTTACTGGCATTCTCTGTATCAGCTAGGCATTACCTACCGGGAATGACGGATATCAACATTTGCCGCTGACATATATATTAGGTACTGTGAAATGTAAATGATATTTTCAGTTCGAAAATGCAGTTTGGGAAACCGAGGCCGATATGGCCAAGGTTTCTGAAACATTCTAAAGGTAACACAAAGTATGTTACATTAAATTTTTGAAAATACTAGCACTGTGCTTGTCGATTTGTATGTTAACTATATTTCTCCTATATTACCTACCTCGTTTTCAAAACGTTGACAAGAATCTGCAGCAAGAAATGATACAAACACTATTAGAAGAATGACTAGAATTAATGGTAATGCATCTAACTGACTTAGTCCCTGAAAAATAAATAAGTAAACATGAATGTATATCAGTATATGACTAGGAATAATTACCGTTATAAACTGATATAGAAAAGCAGTTATCATTGAAAATCCGGTTATTAAAATTACTAGCAATGGTCTAGAAAACAGTTGTCTTGCTTTTTCGGAAAACCTGAAAAGATGTGTTAATTATTACTACTTTTAAGTAAAGTAGATAAAATGTGAGCAACACAAAGAAACTTAATAGGAAATGTTTACTGTGTAAGCATAGCATGTCAGTAGGTTTCTATGCATATTTTTGTTCCATTACCTAAATGATTCACAGTACAATTATATCAATTCTGTCTATCCAGATATATAATTTTAATTCTGTGGATTCTACAAGCTCTTCAAATATTTATTTGGAAAAGCTGCTCTAATAATGGACATTGGTTTTTATATTTTAGTCCTCAATGAAGAGGATGTAGAGGACATGGTCTGGAACAGAATTTTTGACTTCAAGGCTGTGTTTGGGTAGTTAACAGGTAAAGATACTAAAAGATCACGGACCTTCGAGGTGAGCACCCGCAGAGGAGTACGTAAAAGCTCACTTTTCTTTTCACTTATATCTCGAAAACAATGCATCACAGTGAGATTATTCTGTTCAAAATGAAAGTTGATACAATTTTCTACAAAATTTTTGCTATTAATTTTTTTCTATTCCCACTAGCTTTCGAGATATACGCTGCGTGAAAATTACAATTTTTCAAAAACGCTTGTCCCGCTTCAGCTCTTTGTCTTACAGCAATGTGCTCACAGTAAAAGTTGTAGAGCATTAAAATTCCTTTAAAATGAGATTATTTGTTATTCTATCTTCAAATGCTCAAAAGTTATAGCAATTTGATATTCTCGGGCAAATTCCGAAATTACGGTAGATAATCATACATTATTACTCCTAATTTAGGCGTTAAGTTTTATGTAGGCTGTATATTGTGTATTTACACCGTTTAACCTGAGGAGAAGGTAAGTGTAAGAAAATTTTTCCGGACAGCAAATATAAAGTTTGGAGTACCATAAAATGTTAGTGTAATAAGATTTAAAACTTAAGTAAATATTCTAAAATGTATTTGAGATATTTGGCTTCAGTGCCCATAGTTATATGCAGTAGAATTATTTTTTTGTAAATAAAAAATATGATTTTAGAACAGTGATGCAATGTACTTAGAATCTTGTAGCACTGTTCTTGAAACCTAGAGCAAGATTAAATATGGGTTTTAAATTCATCTAATATTCCATTAGGGACCATTAACATTAGCTATCAGGGTCAGGGGGTTACAGAAAATGTGGATCCGTTCTCAAAAAAATCGGTTAACTATCTTTTTCAGGTCTAATATTTAAGTTTCCATAGAACCCTCATATTTTCGTCATTCCTCTATGCATGAGAGGAAGATGTTTTTATTCGAACCTACCTAGAATTTCGAAATGTTGGACTTAAATGAGGTCCAAGAAATGAAAAACAGCGAAATGGGCGATTTAAAAACATAATTTTGGCCAAATTTAACAATTATAATAAATTCAGTATCAGAAGAGCGGTCCAACAGCTGCGTGCGCATGCTGGGCATGTTTCCAAAAACAGAGTTTTTTGGATTCTGAAAAAAGACCACCGAAAAGCCTTTCGAATGTAGCCAGTCCAAGGCCTTCAACCAGGTGATCCTTAAAGGCATATCAATTTGTGTAATTGGTTTATAAATGCCATGGAACAAGATCCCGATTTCGGAAGTAAAATTATTTGGACTGATGAAGCTACCTTTAGCCATAATGGATCGGTTAATTTGAATAATTTAAGAATTTGGGCTCATCGCAATCCTCATATAATTCGCCTTAAGGCATTTCAATAGGAGTTTAGCGTTAATGTATGGTGTGGTATTACAAACGGGACTTTTTTGGCCCCACATTCTTCCTACCCGTTTAAATTGACCATTATTTAATGATTTTTTAAATAACCATTTTTTTCAATATCTCGAGGATATTCCTTTTAATTTTAGAAATGAATGCTGGTTTCAAATGGACGTAGCTCCTGCACATTTTGCTGTTGAGAACCGTTTGAGGGTAAACAGTAATTATCCTGAACGGTGGATCTGTGGATTAGGTGCAAGAGCCTGGCCACACCGTTCACCGGATTTAACTCCAGTTGATTTTTTGTCTGGGGCTATTTAAAGGACAAAGTCTTCGCAATCTCTGTAAACACGAGAGAAGAGTTAATAGAAAGAATTCTCGAAGAATGTGAAAATTTGCGGGCTAATCCTGATATCATTCGAAAAGCTACACACTCTGTACGGCGAAGATGTCAGAAATGTGTTGAAGCTGGCGGAATGCACTTTAAACAACTCTTGTAATTTGTAATTTACCTTACTTTGATCTAATTCATTGTCTAATAAAAAATAATGTAATCAAATTTTGTTTTATTGTCATTGTTTTTTCTGCTTTGCTAAAATTGTTTGTAAAAAACTATTCCCGAATAAACTACACATAAGATTTATTCAAAAACTGATAATTTTAGAGAAAAAACACAAGACTTTTTTTGTGCAGAAAACTTCAAATTTTTAAGTTCTGCTGATAAATTAATTTAAAAGTGTCACACAATAAAGTTGAGGCTTAATTATACCTAGGCCCCATCCAGTTTCACACGCTCCTGAATGACTTTCGTATATAGTTGTCACTTTTTCTTAAAAAACATAAAAAGTTAAATTCCTGTGTAAATTATCATTTGTTTATTTTTTGACGTTTCGAAAGTATTAATAATATTTTCAGGGGAATTACTTGAACACCCTGTATCTCGGAAACTAAATGTAGAAGGCATAGAACGCTTCGAATTACCAAACTGGACTTTGAAGCAACAGGTTATATAAAAATTATTGATTAGGGAGCAGATGAAATAACCGAACAGAAAGACTTACTTGCTGTTATTACAAGGAATGATAGAGTTGGTACAGATATTCCAGATTTTCCACAGCATAATCAGAATGTTAAACGATGTGCAAAATTAGCCATAAGGACAAATTAGGTCTTGTATATAATTGATCAAAAAAAGCTGAAATTCAATAGGGTGCAAGGAAAAATCTGTTTTATGTTCTTGAGTTGTCTTTCAATGATGATATCTGCGGACCATGGAAAATGATTTCATTTGATTAAATTTCCTTATATTGTTTAAAAGGGTTGTAGTTCGAGAACGATCTTATTGTTATTTTTTCTTATTAACAGATAATATGTGACAACTAAAACATAACAATCGTAAACACATCACAGATAGTCGGTCTGAAATGGGGTTACACATTGAAATAACACAGAATACACCCATTACCCATCGACAGTGCCAGTGTCAGTGCTGGGGATCGAACCCAGTACACGATAGATAGCCTGACCAAGCCTATTTGACAATACCACACTTTAGCCGGCTGAGATGCGGCGCATGTTTTCCTGAAACTTCAAGTTGGATTTCGAAAATTCGCGTTTTACGATCGAGTTTAATCTATAAGTTGTATTTGTTTTTGTACAAATGGAAAAACTAATAGTCTAGAATTACCAGACGCAGCGCAGAAGAACGCATTGATATATTGTGTGACGTATGTAAGTTTTATTTTAATTTCATTACCTTTTAAGCTCACAGTGCCTCCTTATGAAGAGAATTAGATTATTCGAAATTAATTCTTGATAATCAATATCTGATAATTCGTTGCTACTCTGCCTTTTACATAAATTCTCGTCATTCATGTAATATTTTAACATTACCAATTGATGTTGTATATGTGAAACAAAGTATATTAAAACATAAACTGGCATCAGTAGTGGCACAACTGAATATAATATAAAGATTAGAAAAAGACAATAGTAAAGTAAATCCCCAAAAGAAATATTTGTTTCTAATATATTATAAATATATTCACAGGGATAACACATTTCTCTTACATTTAAACTTATTAATACCAAAGAAAGTATGACCAAACTAAACTGGATTTTACATAATTTTAAATATATTTTCGCTTGTTTTAATATACTTGTCTCTACTTCGTTTCCAGCACTTTCAATAGACCAGCACAAATTCTTCATCTCTATGTGCAGATCCAGTATTGATTTTCGTTTTATTAAAAGTGTGGAAGTACACACGAAGTCCTAAAATAATTTATCTGATTAATTAGTTCCTTTGACACGAGGAAACGTGACTCAATATAAGTTGCTATCTTTAAAAGTGAATTATTTATTAATTGTTTGATTATAGTAATGAAACATATTCTTTATAGGATTTTGCAAACAGCGGAAAGAAAAGCTATCTATGAGAACTAAAGGAAAAACTATATATAAAAATATTAATGAAATATTTGCATTCTTTCGATAACCTGACTTCTGGTTATGCATGGAACATCGTTATGAGTGGCTTTAGGCTTTTCTGATGAGTCCACAATATGGACGAAAAACGTTTCAAAGGCTAAGCATTTCCAAGAAACTGAATGAGATTTTATGAAAATGTAATTCATTAGAACGAAACAATTTTTAAAGACAAGGTACGTAAATAAATTAATTTCAAGCCTTTGTTCTCATTCTTAACTGAATTTATATATCGTAGGGGATCATGTAGATACTAGTTTAGCCTGCCTAGCCGTAGGGGACTACGTGGGATGCTAGTGTTAAAATGAGAATGGTAAATAAGGATGTTTACTTGTTAGCATAACCAGAAGTCAGGTTATCGAAAGAATGCAAAGATTTCCATTTCCTCCAGATTAAACAGAACTAACATATCAATCGCAGAAGAACTCACGTTAGAAGAAAGAAACAGAAACAAAATTTTAAAAAAACACCTAAAAGAGGCTCGCTCCAAACGTCTAAGTGCCCATATAAAATATAATAAATTATATGTAAATGAGGAGGAATTTACAGCAGAGCAGCTAGCTGACAATGAAAAGGGCTCACTATCGGAAACAGAGGATATAGACGAAGCAAATAAGGAAAGTAACACCGAGACATTTGGCCAAACAACCAGACCAAATAGCGCACCACCCACCCCTACACAACAAAAGAATAGAAATCTCGACAGTGAGAATGAAAACATTGCAGAGGTACACACATGCGTTCTCCCCTTAAAAGTAAAAGGAATACAACCATTTCAGCAGAGATCCTCTCCAAGATTAAATGAGATAGAAAATAAAAAGAAGTAATTGAATATTAGTGAGTGTTAAATGTTAGTATTAATCTCTATTTAATAATAAAGAAAAAAAACCATTAATTATTCTATGTCTGAATATGTAACTTGTTTAATTTTCGAAAGATTTTTTTGGTAAATTAATATTAAAGATTTTTTGGGTAAATTATTATTTTTTCAGATTTTATAATTAAAGTGAACCATGGATCGATATATCAGAGACTTTGATGAAAGTGGCGTTGAAACTTACTCTTTATCATGTACTAGTGAATGCAATGATGTATACGAAATTAACAATAATATAAGTAACTTCAAAATCATACATAACAATATTCGCAGTATAGCTAAAAACTTAGATCAATATAAAATCTTTTTGGAACAATTTAACTTTAGTTTTGATTGTATAATTTTTACAGAAACTTTTTGCATTTGTGAGGCAGAATTAAATATGTTTAATATAAATGGGTACCACTTAATCTACAACGAAGGGAAAATAAATAAAAACGATGGAGTTATTGTTTACATAAAAGAAAACATAAATTATGAATACAAAATAATGAAAATTAACAATCTCAATGTTTTAAAAATAGACATTTTTAACTTTTACAAAAATGATATTAGCTTATTAGCTATATATATACCGCCATCACTGTGCCCACGAGAATTTGATAATTCTTTAGATGAATACCTGTCTGAAAATCGAAATTTATTAAAATATAATATAATTATAGGCGATATTAATATAGTACTTAAATATTCTATACTTACACGGTTTTATATCGTATATAAATGGTATCACAAGAGAGCAAAACTTAAGTCGTAGCTGCTTGGATCACATCTTTATCAGAACAACAATAAACCCTAAAGAACAAATAATGTCGATACCCTGTATTATTAAAACGAGGATAACTGATCATTACGTAACATCTTTACAAATTATATTGAATAGTGAGGATATAAAGCCTCTTAAAAACAATAGAATTATTAAATATATTGATTATAAAAAATAAAAAAATAAACTTAAAGATTTGTCATGGGAGGAATTGAAAACTAAAAATGTTGAAACTGGTACTAACTATTTTATTCATACTTTGCATAACATGATAAATACTTGTACACATATTGTAAAAATTAAGCGTAAAAACGTTAAAAGAAAAGTGTGGATTACTAAAAAACTAATAAATGACATAAATAAAAGGGATAAAATGTACCAGCAACTAAAAACCAATCCAAACAACGAAACAATGAGAGTACAGTATACAAAATTCTGTAATGACTTAAATAACTCAATTAAAAACGAAAAGGCAAACTATTATAAACAAAAAATTGAAAAGAATAAATCATCTTCTACAAATTTGTGGGAGGTCACAAACGAATACTGTGGCATTCGTAAAAATAAAAAAACGGTAATACCTAGCGTAAAAAACGATAAAGGTGATAAAGTAACACATGATTATGAAAAAGCCAATGTATTCAATGTTTTCTTTAGTACCATAGGTAAGTCTCTAGCCGATAAAATCCCCCCAAAACTAAATACACCATATGAAAGTAAAATTCCATATATTTGTACCCAACAACGGTGGCAGAAATAAAAAAAAAACAATAAATAAAATGAAAACTAAAACAACTCCTGGAATAGATGGAATTACAGTTGTTACCTTAAAAGAAATCGTTGAGTATATTGCTACATCCTTATCTCACCTAATAAATAAAGCAATAGCTGTAGGAGAATTTCCATCAGCCTTTAAGGTGACAATTGTAAAACCAATATATAAAAGCGGCCAAAAAGATGAAGTGACAAACTATAGGCCCATCTCGCTAATTACTAATCTTGCAAAAATTTTTGAAAAAGTGATCAAATTTAGAATAATGAATTATTTGGAGAAAAAGAATTTACTAAACAACTCACAATTTGGTTTTAGAAAAGGTAAAAGTACCCAAGATGCAATTGCTTGCTTAGTTAGCAAAATATATCAGGCGCTGGATAATCGACAAAAATGTTTAACGGTATTTATCGACCTAAAAAAGGCTTTTGATACGGTATGCCATACTAAACTAATAAATAGCTTAGAAATTTTAGGTTTTAGAGGTAATAGTAGAAATCTTCTAAAATCATATTTGAACAACCGTACTCAATATACCGAGATAAATTCAGAACGAAGTCATCCAAACATTGTTGAATATGGCGTACCGCAAGGTACTGTACTGGGGCCAGTACTATTTATAATTTATATTAATTCATTATTTGATTTGAAAACCTCTGGCTCTACCATAAGTTATGCTGACGATACAGCCCATTTCTACACAGCACCAAATTGGGACGAATTAAAAATTAAAGTAGAAAGTGACCTAGACACAATAAAATATTATTTTGATAGTAAGTATTTAACCCTAAACTTGGATAAAACAAACTATCTACCCTTCTACTTACACGATAGATCTGCTCCGACATTTGAACAATTAACAGTCAATGACCATTTTAAAATTTCACCGGTAACAGATATAAAATAAATGCTAGACTAAAATGGGACACTCACGTAAATTATGTACTTAAAAAAATAAGGAAAGTAGTTTATAGATTTAAGTGTTTAAGAGATGTTCTAGATAGTAAACACCTAAAAATACTTTACCACTCACTTGTTGAATCACACCTAAATTATGGTATACTAGGCTGAGGAGGAGTACTGGACTATCACTTGAAAAATTTGGACTCACTACAAAAAAGACTCTTAAAAATTATATTTAAAAAGGGTTTCAGCTACCCATCCAATATTTTATTTAAAGATGTAAAGGTCATGGATATTCGAATGTTATTTTTTTGTCAATGTGTTCCATACCAGTGGTCACCCGGTACTCATACCACGACAATAAAAACTAGGTTTAACTTAGGAAATAATTTAATAGCTCCTAAAACAAATACAACGTGCGGACAAAGATGTCTTACTTACTTGGGTCCTAGAGCATTTAATTCTTTACCTGCCGATGTAAAAAATATAACTAACTTTGGGAAATATAAACACAGAGTTAAACAATATATTTTAGAAACACTCAGCCGAGATGAAATTCACACCATTATAAATCCAAAATCTTTTTTTAATAGTCTGTTTTAAAGTTTCAACGCTGCTTTCATAAAATACGATACATGAGTTTAACTTCAGTGCTTGTATAAGTATATATGTTTATGTGTTTTATATGTTTGTATATATGCTTGCATATATGGATAAGTGTGTGTATGTATATGTTTAATACTTTTATATTATTATATTTAAATTTAAATTTATTGTTTACTCTTTTCTTCATGCACAGTGCTATTTGCACTTATATGAAGCTTGTTAGTTTATTTTACTGTGTAATTTTTATTATCTTGTATTTATAGAACATTTTGTAAAATAAACATATTCTATTCTATTCTATTCTATTCTATTCTATTCTATTTCATTAATATTTTTATATATAGTTTTTCTTTTAGTTCTCACAGATAGCTTTTCTTTCCACTGTTTGCAAAATCCTATAAAGAATATGTTTCATTAAGTTGCTATCATTCTGTTTTTGTAACCTTTAGTTCAGGGATGTTTTGGAAGTTGAGATCAATTTTAAAGTTTACATTTGAAGAAGTGTGCAAATTAAAATATTCTTTATAAACCGCTTCTTGTCCATTTTACCATTTGATAATCCTCCGGACTTGCGAGAAATGTTTCAATAGTTAACTTTCTGAACATTATTATGCTTATCGACCCTTTCTGATGCATTTTGCTGTCTTCATCCGTTACAGAAATTGCAAATTCGAGAACATTTTCGGCCTGTTTCTCTATACTATAGAAAGTTATTGTTACTTGTTTAAGACCAGCTTTACTCTATCTTCAGCTCAATTCTTCTAGAAATGAGAACTAACTAAACAGGTTACGAATAACCGAGGGTGAGGTAGAAAACAGGATTTTATACTTTGGAGCTCTTGTTGAATTGCGATTATTAGATTGGGCAGAAGTCAGGCTAGCTCCTGCCTTAATTTTGTTTAGCTTTCCTTACATATCAAGGGTATGTGAGGTGAACCTGGAAGCAGATATTGACACTATCGAGATGTGGGTTGTAAAATCAACTCGACTCTCCTAGGGGTTCGCACGACAAAACGACTCTCCAGCAGTATTTTCTCCTAAATCCTATGATTTTCTCCACTTCAACCAGAAAGAAGCCAGATTGTAATGGTTTTATGGAAACGTAGAAGGTACTCGTCGAAGAGGATGTCATTCAAAACGTTGGACTGATGTCGCAATGGAGCTTATGGAACAAAGCCTTGAGTTCGCATGCCTAAGAGGCAATAGTAACAGCCTTTGAAGATGTTGTAAGTTTTTGGTTAAGATTTGGCATTATGCAGTTTAAGTAAATCACATATTAGCTAATTTTGCCAATCTAGTTATCCAACTTGATGAATTGGATGTGGATCTTAATGGATATCTGCTTCCTAACGTATTTTCAGAACAACTAATGACAAAGAAATTGAAATATCACATGTAAATGATTCATTTCCGCCACTCCCTGTTGTCGATAACTAAAGGTATCGACAGCCATTTATTAACAAAAATTAAATCACATGATAGTGATCATTTTTCTAAAGTGAGTTTAGTTAGCTAACTTTAAATACTTACATGTATTGAATAAATGTAGATCAACAAATATTGATTTAAGAAATCTGGTTTGAATGTGTCCAAAAATACAAAAGACTGAAATAAAACAGCACCTAACGTCAAGCAGAGATGAAAGTAACTTATAAAAATGAAACATTTATTCATTAATATAGTTACTGCGAATTTTTCTAGAGTCTTCAATGTGTCATCTGAAAAATATATGGATTAAAATAACGTTTAAACTGGGAAGGCACGGAGAGCTATACTATAATATACAGGGTGAGGCAATAGTGCGTCGGACCTCGATATCTCGAGTCTATGATAGCTAGAAATTTTATAAACATTTGCAAGTAAACTAGATAAAAAAAGTCTATAACTGGAAATTCTTTTCGAACATTCAGGGAGAGCCAACACGAAATTACAGGACCAAGTACCTTTTTTTAAATGGAATGCTATGTATATCAGTACATTCTTTGAAGCCTCTTTCTAGGCTCTATTCATTCCTATATTTGGACTCAGATGTAATGAATTTTTTTGTTGAACTAATGCAATCTGCAGATGGATATTAAAAAACTTACCACAGTCACAATTATGGGTTTTAAGAAAAACTTGTGTGATTACCAGTTACGAGACATCTAATTAATATTTCTGAATCATTTTCATTTCCTCAAACTGTACACGGTGGCCAAGCATTATTTGTAAATTAAGAACTATTTAAATCGAATTTTCTCAATTTTTTCAAATGGAACACCCTATATATTTTTCAACGATGTGATGTAGAAATGAAGAACGAACATTTCTTGTAAGTACTTCCCTATGGCTAATTGCAACCAATTTCGTTTTATTGAGCAATAATTACAAAATTCAAATATAAACTTAAAAAAAGAGGTTTCTTCAAATAACTTTGTAGATAAAATTATAATAAATGTTCCACATGTTGCCCATTTTGATTGACACACATCTCTATGCGCTTCTGAAATGAGGTTTCAACTGTTCCTAAAACTACTGGTGTGACAGATCTATATGCGGTTATTATTCTTTCCTTCATATTTTGTACGGTTGCTGGTGTGTCTCTATAAACAATTTCCTTCACGTATCCCCATAAAAATAAAACCATTTTTATAAGATCTGGGGAGCTAACAGGCTATTTAGTGGCTTCATTTCTTCCAATCCACTGATGAGGGTAGGTATTATTTAACTGGTCTCTAACTGCATTTAAATAATGTGGTGGAGCACCATCTTGCTGAAACCACATCCTATTTCGAATTCTTTCAGGGAGATTTATCAATAATTGTGGCAGACAGTTTTCCAAAAAATGAAGATAAATAGCTCCGCTCCAGTCAGTATTTATGCATTTTACACCTAGATTAATGCAATATAAGGAAAGCAGTTTGTTAAAGATAGATGATATGTCCCTGGAACAAGTACAAACTACAAAATTTTTAGGAGTGTATATAGATTTTAAGCTGGGAGTACCATATAGACATTCTTTGTAAAAAGCTGGTATCGGTTTGTTTTGCATTATATCGTTTAAGGGATATTGTTAATAGATGCGTTATATTGTCATTTTATTATGCGCAATTTTATTCTAGATTAACTTAAGGTATACTTTTTTGGGGCTCTTCACATCATATGGATAGTTTTTAAAATGCAAAAACGGGCAATTCGATACATATCTGGTATAAATAGATATTCTTCATGTATTTAAAGAACTGACAAGTTTACCTGTTGCGTGTGTGTATATATTAGAAATAGTATTGTTTGTAAAGCGTCACCTAGAAGACTTCTTAATGAATAATTTTTACCATGATTACCAAACTCGTAATCAAAATGATTTACAGATTCCCATTCATATTTTATCAATATATAAAAAGAGTCCCAGATTCATGGGAATAAAACTGTTCAACAAGTTGCCACACTGCACTAAAAACATTACTTCAATTAAAAGTTTTAAAAATGCTGTAAAAAATGTTTTAGTAGAAAATGGTTTTTATTCCGTGTCTGACTACTTACATCATGAATTTTAAATATTCACTAGTACAATTATTTCAATGTAATTATTTTGCACCACGTATACATATTTTGTATGTTGTATTTTGTATTTAGTATTTTAATATTTTATATTTTGCATTTTGGTTTTTGTACTTTGTATTTTGTATTTGTATGTTGTATTTTGTATTTTATATTTTGTATTCTGTATTTTGTATTTTGTATTTTAATTTCGTATTTATATTTTATAGTGTTGACACTACCTTGAATGTTCTTATGTCAATATTTTTCTCTTGACTTGTCCCATGTCATGTGTTTTATGATCACTTGGACATTAAATATTATTATTATTATTACTATTAATGTACCATCAAAGAAATGTGGCCCTATTACATGTTCTCCAATAATTCCTCCCCAAACGTTTATAGACCATCTGTGTTGGTTATCAACTTGCATAAAAAAGTGAGGATTTTCCAAAGCATAATAATGGAACTTGTGCCTGTTAACAAATCCATTTTTATGAAAAATTGCCTCATCAGTGAATAAAACATTGAAGAAGTTGACATCATCTTGCTTTTTACCTCTGGCCCAATTACAATATTGTAGGTGCTTTTGAAAATCGTCATCAGATAATTCCTGCTGCATTTGAATATGATATGCATGCAAGTTATTTGTTTTCAAGATTCGACCCGTCTACTTATTCCTACTAATGAGCTCACTTCTCTTTGACTAACACGGGGATTCTCAACCGTTGCCAGCGCCACAGAAAACTCATTTTCTTCGTTCACAACACGTTTTATACTTTTACTTTTTTTATATTCGACATTTCCAGTTTCCAGAAATCTATCGAAAAGGTTTTGGAAGCTGCTAACATCAGGAATCCTTATTTCGGGATAACGTTGGTGATAAATTCTATTGGCAAGTAAACAATTTCTGTCTGACTCGCCCGAAACAAAAGTCATGTCTGCAAGTTCCGCTTTATTAAAATTCATGTTGTACAATTCCAAATATTTTAATTATAAATGCTCCGTTGTACACGACAATTTATGCCAAACTGAGGTTTTATTGCTTATCGAATAACGAAAGCGGCAAAAAAATACAAAAAAACATTACAGTAAAGGACCTGTTAAATACTATTTACACATTTCAATGGATTGGAAGAAATGGTCCCACTAAATGGCATTATCTCAAAATTGCATAAAGAAGTGAATCAATCAAAATGGGCAAAACGTCGAACACCTATTATAAATTTTTCTAATGAGTTATTTGAGGAAACATCTTTTTCTAAGTTTATTCTTGAATTTGACGCTTATTTATTTATAAAACGAAAACGGTTGCAATTAGCCATAAGGAAGTACTTACAAAAAATGTTTGTTTTTCATTTTTACATCGATTTAAAAAGTTCTTAATTGAAAAATAAATTTTGGCCACCCTGTACAGTGTTAGGAAATGAAAATGATTCAAAAACATTAACTAGATGTCTCGTAACTGGTATTCACATAAGATTTTCTTAAAACCCATAATTGTGAATGTGGTGATTTTTTTAATATCCATCTTCAGATTGCATTATTTCAACAAAAAAAAAATTCATTACATCCAAACGGTTTGGAGATATTCAATGCTAATATAGGAATAAATAGAGCCTAGAAAGAGGCTTCAAATAATATACTGATATACATAGCGTACCATTTAAAAAAAGGCACTTGGTCCTGCAATTTCGTCTTGCATGGCTGTTCGAAAATAATTTCCAGTTATAGACTTTTTTATCTAGTTTACTTGCAATTGTTTAAAGAATTTGTAGCTATCGTCTTAATCGAGATATCGAGTTCCGACGGATTATTTCCCCACTCTGTATATTATAATATGGTGGTGGGATATAAAATAATATTACAGTAGCAGACCAACACACGAGCAAAGATATCTTGCGATAAATTTTCCACGAGTGTAGTAAAGTCGCGATGGTTTCTCGTATACTTTTAGATTTAGTTGATAGCTTATCAGAAGATGAATTTGATATTGAGTTTGATGCCACCCTAGCGGTGTTAAGTACCAAGTGTAAAAGAAAGATAGATTCTGGATAGCAAATCATATCTGATTGGGAAAAGAACGTGGTGAATTTGCACATTTTAACGAGTTAGATGATAAAGAATTTCTCAATGAAATGTTCCTTTTTAAAATTTCCTTCCAAACACAACACACACATAAACAAACCTCAAACGTCAAAGACTGGTTATTCAGAAGGAGTAGAATATGTGTATGTGGGTGCAACGAGAGGTAAAAGGGGGCGAGATATATCTTCAAATGTATAAATATATCGCCCGACTATAAATATATGTACATTATCTTTCGGTGCGTTTTACTTCATTTGAAATCATGTTGAGCAATACATTGTAATATATGAGATATAATATATATTATAATATAGCTCTCCGTGCTTTAGTGTTTGTGTTAGAGTCATTGGCTCCTAAGGTAATTAATAATAAATTAAATTGGTAATGTAGGTAATTTTTATTTATTGAGTTATTGACATATGGTACATAATAGAAACACGTTAATGATTATTTAATAAATTGCATGGAGTCACTAGAACTGTCCATTACTATTGATATTTCTGGACCACCTACGCAATTCCCCTCATATCACTATGAAATATAAAAATTGTATTAATACTGTGGTGAATTTACATATTTGTCAATAAAGGTCGAGTCAATATTCAAGAAAGGTACCCTGCCATCTAGTTGGCAGTGAATAAACCGTTTGTAAGGTATTCTATAATTGACTTCTGTATTGATATAAATCAGATCAGTTTCTTTCAAATAGGATTTTTAATTAATATGAATATAGTTCCTTTCCGTCGATTGTCGGTTATTAGAGGTGACATTCTTAATCACCTCTTGTATCTGCATGAAGACGAATATCTGCTCTGGAACTATTCCTTGTGCAGTATTTTAGCGTATTATTGAAGTTTGGTAGTACCTAGCTAGATTGTTACATTAAGTATATTAAGTACCCCTCATCTATGTGATTTTAATAATAGCACTTTATTAGTTTTCTCTTCACGACTAGTGATTATTCCACCCTCTCTTTTGTCACATCTCACCATCATCTAACCATTTCCATAGAATATAGTGGACCACCCTTTAAGGAAGGTATATTCATTTTTTTGCAGATACTTAGGTAATTAATTTTGCTGCTTTATTTATAAGGGTGTTAATGGCGGGCTGTCATTTGACGTTTTTCTGCTGAGGAGTTCTGACTGCTGCAGATTCCATTCTGGAAAAATAATAGTCTGGGAAACTCTCTTTTTGAGGAATGTTTTTTTACCCTGTCCATCCCGACGCTCCTGTGTTACAACTTACCTTCGTGGACATTCAGAGGCAAGCATTCATTGGAAACAGGAGAATGCATAAGTTAAAATAAAGTGCAAATATTTATTTTATATTTGAAAAGTTATGTAAATATTTTCTTGACTTACCTAGTAATTAAAAAAACCAAATTGGGTTCACACAAGGGCATTATTGAGCTTAGCGCAAGTTCTATAGTTACACTTAATTCATCGTATAGTTTCTCATTAACGTTCGAATTAGCTTCAGTAATTTTTTTTTAAATACCAGTTATTTGTGTTGTTTTTTGTTTTATGTGAATGCGTTTAAGCTTAAGCATCACTAAAAGTGCAGTAATTTATTTTCCGACGATTATGATAAATGTTTTTTGTTGTTCTTTAATTTCTTCTGATAATATAAAAAAAACACTACTTTATTACTGTTATAGAAGCTAATACGATATACTCTATTTCAAGCTATTAGGTTAAATATATGATTGCAATATATATATATATATATATATATATATACGGGTTGTCCCCTAGGTAACTATTTTATTTTATTTTCACGTTGCATTCTTTTTGAGCCTGTTTATTTCACTTACAGACTTACTTTTATTAGTCCAGTCAACTTTTTAAATTTTATGTCCATTGAAAACAAGTACTTATTTTTTTGATTGTAACAGAACTTGGGTTAATATTAGGCTATGCTATTATTATAATTATTTTAACGTATGTTGAATTTTCTTGTGCACAATATTTTTCGAACTCTACATCTAGATAATTTTTTGGTGTTATTTTATTTGTATGTCTGCTGAATACTATTGGATCCTATTGAATGCTGTTGTAGTGATTTATCTGATATTTGGTAATAAACTTCCATTTAGCTTTTTTAAAATAAACTTGTAATTTCTTTCTGAGTGGAATCTCTGTTTAATAAATCGGGGTATTTGCAGGAGAGTTTATTTTACTTGGTGCCCACTTATTAAATCAATTTTTTTGTGTACCCTGCCCCCTGCCCCCTGTTTCCACTGATAGTTTGGCCGGCGAATATTTATCTGGCAACTGAGAGTTGCTTTACTGTTACCTAAGAGACTGTAGAGATAACACCTGATTAAAGATATTTCTCGTAAATGATATAAATATAAGCTTATACTAATTTTATTTAATTCCGATTGATTATATAGGGACTTGAACGAAAAGTGAGCCTCCCATATATTTTCACAATTAAGAATTTATTTAAAAGTCTCCTTACTTAAATTAGCAAAATGTTCCGGCAATCAACCTGGTTGACTCTTATATTCCCCTATTAAACTCAATACGAATTATGTGACTACAAACGTAAACTTAATTTCAGATAAAGGATCAGTTCTACTTACGAGAAGGACATTTTAATTTGCATATAAATTCCATTTGATAATTTTACCTTTAGCATTAGATACATTGTCAGAAAGTTGTGACTGATTTAAAACTAACTTGTAAATTTGACTTGATAAGATGGCGAGTGGGCAAAGTGGTCATGCAGCTCTCTCTACATGTAAAAGATGTAAAAAGAATACAACTAATGCCATAAAGTGCAAAAACTGTGAGAATCATTATCATATAAGCTGTGCAAAATTATGCACCAATGTCAAATTTATCAACAATAGTGAAATATTATGTTGTGAAAGTTTAACGGTTAGTGAAAGTGACAATGGCTTCTTTGATGCTCTAGAGGAACTAAATTCTGAAAATAAGGTAGATACACGTATTTTTAGCTACATCATTAAGCAAAAAGACCTAATAATACAGGAATTACGTGATAAGATTGAACTTTTGAATAAACAAATACATCTATTAGATACAGTAAATCATAATTCTAATATCGAAAAACAGAAGGCAGATAAAATAAAAACTACTAGCAGTATAAAAACACCTAAAAATACAAATCAAGAAATTAAAGGCAAAAACTCAGTCGTGATAAATAAAAACAATGTGACTAACTCTTTAAATGTAAATAAACAAGGGGATTCTCTGTTTACAAAAGATAAAGTTGCACTAGAAATTATGCATGTGGAAACTGAAAAGAAATTAAACAAATACATTAATTTAAATGACGATAATACTAATCTACCGACGACGTCCAAGACCAAATCAACTATAAAAAATGATGAATGGAATATAGTCACAAGAACTAGGAGAAAACGCCAAGTAATTGTGGGAAATAATAAAGAGTCCAGTTCAATCAAAGGAGTGCCAAAACTTGCTGCTCTACATGTCTACAGGGTGGATAAGAACACAACGGCCGATGAACTTACCACTCTTTTAAGGAACAATTTTCAAGAGTTAAAATGCGAAAAAATAATATCCAAACATCCGGAAATATATTCATCCTTTAAGGTTACGATATTGGAAGAAGATTTTGGAAAGGCAATGAATGCAGAGGTTTGGCCATACGGAGCTTGTATTAGCCGTTTTTTAGAAATGAGGAAGAAAGCGACGACTCCAGCAACATAATATTTAATCCTGCCATTCTGCTGTTAAATGTGCAGTGCTTAAATAGTGACAAATTAAATGAATTGTACCTTGATATATTAAACTATAAACCAAATTTTGTATGTTTAACAGAAACGTGGGCATCTCAAAATTCAGTCGAATCTTTCCATATACCTGATTGTATGTTGAGAGGTAGTTATTGTAGAACCACTTTTAAAGGCGGTGGGGTCGCAATATTTGCTAAACATAACTTAATAGTAAGAAACATCAATTTAGACAAATTTTGTATTGACAAGCAGCTAGAAATTTGCGCAGTGGCTTGGGAAATGAGCACCGGGGAAACGTCAATAATTCTGACGTGCTATAGGTCTCCTTCAGGAGATGTTAATATTTTTCTCGATGGAATTGTTAATGTCTTAAACTTTATATTTAAACCTAATATTAACATATTATTATGTGGTGATTTTAATATGGACTCGTATCAACCATCCAATGATTTTAAAAAATTATGTAACGTTTTATCTACTTTTAATCTAAATTATATGGTGGAGTGACCCACCAGAGTAACAATTTCCACACTTACAACGATTGATCAAATATTTAGTAATTCTAACTTAAATAACATATTATGTGTATTTGATAATAATATATCTGACCACAGAACAATTCTGCTTGACCTAGGTTTAAATAAAAACAATTTGCAACTGGTAATAAATGCTATATAAAAAGATCATTTAATGAAAATGCTATTTGCAATTTTAGAAATTCTGTTCAAAATGAAGACTGGTCTGAGCTTTATCGTATCAAGGACTTAAATGGTACATTTGATTTTTTCTCGATAATTTCTTATTCCATTTTAATGTGTATTTTCCGAAACTTAAGTATTATATAAATAATAAACAAGATAAAAGGTGGGTTAGTGATGAGGTTAAGGTATCAAGCCAAAAATTGAAAGATCTATTCGTTTTAACAAATACATACCCTGAATTGAAACCGGTCTATAAAAGAGAAAAAATTAAACATAATATTTTAATCAAAACTACTAAGAAATTATATTATCAAAATAAAATAAATAATTCTAACGATCCGGCAAGGTCAGCCTGGAGAATAATTTCCGAACTCTCTAATAAAACAAAACATCTAAAGAATATTTCAATAAAAAATAATGGTGACGTTATAGAACACCAAATGGAGGTTGTCAACAAACTTAACATGTATTTTAAAAATTCTCCCACAGATGTATTAAACCAAATTCCACAAAATAATACTGAGAATACAATTACACAAAATATTTTGCCACAACTAAACACAATAGTACTAAAACCGTATACTGAAATGGAAATGTGCGAGTTGTTGGTGAAAAAACTTAAAAATAAACACTCCTCAGGGTATGATGATGTACCTGTATTCTTAATAAAACGAATACTAAATGTTTTAGCGTTACCTTTAGTTTATTTGGTAAATCTATCATTTTCAACTGGAACGTTTCCTGAATGTTTAAAAGTTGGAAAAGTGATTCCTATTCATTAATAAAATGATACTCAAACACTGGAAAATTATAGACCAATAACCATCCCTACAGGTTTCTCAAAAATTATTGAATATTGTTTCTTGAACAGATTATTGTCTTTTCTAAATAGCTATGATATAGTTTCAAATAATCAACACGGATTTTTATTAGGGAAGTCTACCATAACTGCTGTTCACTCGTTTTATGGAGAAGTAATAAAATATATCGAGGCAGGCGAGTGCCCCGTTGGGATCTTTTGTGACCTTAGCAGGGCATTCGACTGCATCGATCACGAAATACTACTCACCAAGCTGTCTATGTATGGTGTAAGAGGCATATCATTGAAATGGATCGTAAACAATATGTGTCACTTATTGATAACGAAGCTAGCACTGTTGATTATGTTAATTCAGAGTATATCGATATTAGGACAGGAGTACCACAGGGCTCAATCTTGGGCCCGGTGTTATTCCTGCCTTATATGAACGATCTTGATGCCTTGACAACTTCCGCTAACTTCACCATTTACGCTGACGATACATCTATTATTATATCTGACAAAAATGAAGAATCGTTAAAAATCAAATGTAACACAATATTACATAAATTAAATGAATGGTTTAGCCACAACAGTCTTCATTTTAATACTAATAAAACTCAGGTACTGAGATTTCACAACAGACAAAAAACATGTGACAATCTGGAATTGCAAATAGACACTCAGATATTGTCACGTAAAGATGAGCATGTAAAATTTTTGGAATACACGTGGATGAATGTCTAAATTGGAAGATTCATTGTGAAGGTGTTATATCCAAATTAAATTCCATAGTCTTTCAGTTCAGAAGTATAAGAAATGTATTAAATATTCATCAGTTGCTAAAATTATATTGCGCTCAAGTCGATTCAAGACTTCGTTATGGAATATGCTTCTGGGGCGCCTCTACGTCATCACATAATGTTTTTATAGCTCAAAAGAGGGTTATAAGATGCATGACTGGTATATTAAATACTCACTCGTGTAAGAGTATATTTAAGGAATATAAAATTTTATCAGTGTCGTCTCTTTTTATATATGAGCTTTGTTTGTATATATTCAAAAATAAGGATAGATTTTTGTATAACAAAAATGTGCACGCTATTAATACTAGGCAAGAAAATTCTTTTCATATACCATTTCGAAGATTAAATGTAACATCTAATTCCCCTAATAGTCTTGGGCTTAAGGCTTACAATAATTTACCTCTTGACATCAAAGAAAGTAGTACCTTTTTTGAATTTAAGAAACGGTTAAAAACATATTTGGCTGATAAATGGTTTTATAGACTGGATGAATACTTTTGTATGTAATTTTAATTCGTTTAGTTGTATACATCATATACATTGTAATATCATATTATCATTTATTTATTTCGACCAACTGGTTTATACTGTGCTGTTTATATTTGTTATACATTACTTTGCTTGTTTGTGTAATTTACAATTTTTGACTTATTCTATCCAGTTTCTGTAATTGGCTTTGGAATTAATAAAGAATCTACCTATCTATCTATCTATCTATTATGTAATCATCTTGTATGTTTATTAATTGCTTTAATCGTTTGAAAACGGTACGCTAATGCCGAACCGGCGGTAAGTAGCATGGCAGTGACAATAAACAGGTGACAAAAAATACAATGTTAGTGTTTCTGTCATTTTGTAAATAATTCTCACACATCACCAGCTTATAAAATTCAATCACACTTCTATTATTTACAAAAAAAGATGATGTAAAAGATACATTACAAATTTATTTATAAATACCTTTCATAATTTTTATGTTGATCGAATTCATTTTATTACTTTGGATTTCTATTGCAAATGAGTAACTGTTTTTAGTCACCACGTGCCACCAAATAATTTGTTCAGTTAATAAAGGATATGTTGTATCAACAGTGTTGCCAGGTGTTGGAAATATAATGAGAGAAGTTTTAGTAAATAAAATGAAGATAGCGGTGGAAATGTTTATTTGTATGTAATACCACCCGAGCTTAGAATTTTATCGATAACATTTTTTCGAAGGCGTAGTTGCCTAGTAATATAGAGTATTAATGGGCAGTTTATTATGTGATTAAATTCAGAGGGCTTTAATTTTATTACTATTGGGCAACTTAACTTTAGGAAAAATTAATAGATAAAATTTAAAAACGCGAGTGGTATTTAGGGAGAATATTTTACGAATATATAAATTAAATACGTCTTTTCGATAATAAATTAATTGCGTTAGGTTCTTTCAATTTTTTGTAGATGAGTCGATTTGGAAATACATCTTTATCTAAAGTGATCGATGGAATTGAAAAAAATAGGTCAGTACTATTATTCTTTCAATTCCGTCAATTATGCAAGACAAAGATATATTTCCAAATCGACTCATTCAATAAAAATCAAAGTAGATATAAATATATAACAAATGCAACTATAGAAACTCGAAAGTTGGAATTTGTCATATTTTAAATGTGGTGCAGTGACTGAGGTGACAAGCCATAAAACAAAATAAAATGTTAAAATCATACATATGTACTAATACTAAACTGACTCGTAGTTGAAAGTTTACTGCAATGAGTTTTCAAACACGCTTCGGCCAATCTCATGACAAGTAAAGGCATAAGATGAATGTCCTGCTTATCTTTCGGATTATGTAATATCTAGTAAAAACTAGATAACACTTAATCCAGACAGTATTTACGGCAGTGAATGATTAAACGTTTATTAATAATATATTTACCTATTTAATCTTTACTTCTAATTTAAGAACTGCAAAAATTATGTTAAGATTACTAGTTAAAGAAAGTACTTGATAAAATACCGAATAAGTGCTACTTATTAAAAAATTGCTAATTAAGAAATTACATATGAGAATAATTCGCAATCTGATAACTTTTTTCCATCATCTACTCTATAGTGGTAGGGGAAAATAAATTCAACATTTTTTTCATTTAAATTTTTTTTTTGTTGAGATAGGTTTAGAATGTAATGAAATATGGACATTTTAAATTTGAAGAAAAAACATTTTTTTCCATCATCTATGCTGTTGTAGTGGTAAAAATTTTTTCAAATATTTAAAAAAAAATTTCGAAACAATTTTTTATTTTGAAATATGTTTAGTATGTCATGAAACGTGAGAATTTTAAATTTGAGCAAAAACGTTTTTTTCCATCATCCATTTTACTCATAAAATTTTCAAAATTCCCAAAATTTCAAAATATATTCCTTTTAGACGGTCCACCCTGTATATTTTCCAGTGAAAGTCTAACCATTTCTTTGTTGTCAGTGGCGTCAGCTACCGACCAAATTTGACCGTTTTACGTCAAGTACTTTTGTAGTTGATGCACCAACAGACCGACGGACGGACGGACGGTCAGACAGACAGACAGACATCCGAAAAAATCTCGGAGGGCAATTTTTTCTCGAATGCAATACTTCCCTTTGGTATGCGAGGGAAGTAAAAATTGTAATCAACAGTGCAAGTTTTGATTTTCAAATTACTAATATTGTTATTTCTTTAGATCATAAGCAGGTACATTCTTAGTTTACATTTTCTTAGAGTGGGCGTGTTTATGTAGCTTTATGTCATTTGTATCTACACATGTAATAATCGACTTGCTTGCTTGCTTGAAGGGCATGTTACAACTTTTATAGGCCGTCCTTGCCTGAAGGTTTTCTCTTTGATTACATTGCACTATATATTATTACAATTTGCACAATTTGTATTAACATTGGGCATAAGCTCAAGTAAAAATTTATTGGTAAAATTTAAAAGCACAAGTGACATTTTCAGAAAATATTTCAGGAAATAAGGCATGGTATGCTAGCGTCCACATATTATTATAACAGCGAGAAATGTATCTAGAGATTTATTACAGTGATAATACTTCTCTAGATATTAGATTTACTACTAATATTGGCACTTGAATGGTACATCATAAAAAAAATTGCATTTCATTGACTTTGACGTTAATGAGTGAAATAATCATATACACTCAAAATTTTATTCAAGTTAAATCTGTCATAATTTCTAAACTACTTGATTGATTGCCACGAACATTTTCTTTATTTTGAAGAATGATTCTTTAAGATCATCATACAAGCCCAAACATTTTTATTGATTAAACTTTTATAAGTGATACAGGGAAAAATAAAAGTAACTGTTTTATTCAGGAAATTTAAGACACTTTGTAAATTTATTCGGCACTTGGAATAAGCTCAAAATACCTTCGGCATTTTAAGCGCAATTCAAATAAAATTTTTG
Source organism: Stenurella melanura (assembly GCA_963583905.1). Classification (NCBI taxonomy): domain Eukaryota; kingdom Metazoa; phylum Arthropoda; class Insecta; order Coleoptera; family Cerambycidae; genus Stenurella; species Stenurella melanura. Next base: position 69,094,141 of record OY757310.1, read on the forward strand.
TTTTTGATTCACCTCTTTATTTTGCTTTGCTTAGAAAATACACGAGTGTAGGTGAAACGGGTATTAAAAATATTTTATTGGATAAACTTGCATTATTACATTATTTTATAAGATTACATTTTACAATTACCAACATGAAATCGAATAAAGGTGGAACTATCTCAAAGAAAAAATGAAATAAGTAACGTGCGTTACCTCCTCGTGTCCTGATAAAAACTCTATTCCTCTTGGCATGCTTCTGATTAAATTTGAAATATTGATCTGTGGAATATTATTCCTCTCCTACATAAGCGCTTCTCCTAAAGTATCCAGAGTGTCAGGAACCCTAATTTTTCGCCCCATTTCAGTCCAAACGTATTCTATGGGGTTCATATCGGGACTTTTGGCTGGTCATATCATACAGTCTATGCCACCTTCATCGAGATGTTCATTTACGATGTGAGAAGTATGAAGGAGCGCATTGTCACAAACCAGTATAAAATTGATCCCTATGGAGGGTGGAATTACATAGTTTTGTAAATTGTTCTCGATATACCTGTTGGCCGTAAGGGAATTCCCTGGGAGCATGTAAAGTTATGTGCGAGCTTCTAATGAAATTCCTCCCCAGACCATAACGGAACCTCCACCAAAGCTTTCTTTTGTGCTGAAAAGGCTCTGCTCATATCTTTCTCTAACTCTTCTCCATACCCTTTGACGGCCATCGGATGAAAACAAACCGATTCGAGATTCATCAGTGAACAGGACCCGGGGCCAGTTTTGTTTCAAAGTTCAGTCCTACTAAAAAAAGTTGTGAGTTCCCATTTCCTATGCGTTGAAATGTCCTTTACAAGATGGTATAGGTTTCATTTTGTTATACGTTGGTATCACCTACCCTTAGAAAACAGCGAGTTAAAGGAGCGATTTTACTCCACTATAAATGAATATTTGTTTGAATTGCTGTATGAAAGCGATTTCGTGGAGTTTGAAACCAAATGAACTGATCATCAATAACGGTTGTACATCTAGAATGACCTAATCCAGCTCTTCTATGACAATGACCAGTCTCGGGCAGCATATCTTTTATTTTTTTCCTTCTCCTACTAAAGCCATAATTCGGGCTACTTGCTCCGATTTTATTTGCTGAGGCATTACTTAAAAATCATGAACACGACTTTCGATCCGAAACGCGACGTGTAGAAAAACGTTTTCAATGTTTTCTACAAAAACGAATGAAGACATTTTGACACCTGTCATGTTTTAGAATAATGTGTAATCAGTTCATCTTAAACAAAACAAAATATCGATTTTGTTCATCCGCATTTGACATTACTTTGCTTAAACATGTGTATTTTCTAAACAAAGCAAGATAAAAAAGTAATTCAAAAACAAGAAATTAACTTGAATTACGCTTAAAACGCCGACAGTATTTTGAGCTTATTCCAAGTGCCAAATGAATCTACATAGTGTTCTAAAGTTCCTGAATAAAACAATAACTTCTATTTTTTCTGTATCACTTATTAAAGTTTAATTAATAACAATGTTTGGGCTTGTATGATGATCTTAAAGAATTAGTCTTTAAAATAAGAAAAGGTCCGTGGCAATCAATCAAGCAGTTTAGAAATTATGACAGATTAAACTTGAGTAAAATTTCGAGTGCGCCACTTTTTTTGTATGTCAGTTTATATATAAACAGGTAATGTTCGATAACATTTTTTTTACAAACATCTAAAAATGGAACGTAAATTTTGGTTCTGTCAGAAAATAATGAGAAGTGATAATACTGGAAAACTGATTTTTTCACAAATGTGGTTATTTAACAATTTGCAAAGGTTGCTATTTACTTAAAATTAGAAAACTTTCGACTAGCCTTTCACTATACAGGGTGTCTCACTGGGAACTGAATCGATCGATATAGAGGAAAGCAAGCATCAGCAATTTTTGAAAATTTAGATAGTTACTAATGTCGGTGTGGCCAATCTAACAAATATAATTAGTAGCATGGGGTACTTCCGGTTATACCGGAAGTCGATACCAAGTTGCTTATTTTTAATAGAACACCCTATCTAATTTTCGAGGTGACAATAAAGTTCAGGCATGTAGCATACCCTATGTCTAGACCCAGTAGTTTCGAAGATATTTGACATTTTATACAAAATTTGACAGGTGCAACGGTTTACCAGAACCGTTATAACTTTTTCTGTGTAGGACATCCTCATTTGCTCTTTGGCAAGGAGAAAGAACACAAGGAGAACTACGTTCAACAACTGAAATAAATTCATTAATATCACACCAAGTGTTCCGTTTTTCGCGTTACATTTTTTCAACTTCAAACCGCGAAAACTTGTTTAGGTCAAATGGAACACCCTATATTTTTTTGCGTCAAGTTGTGTAAAGTTGAATTCCCTTTTCTCTGATATTAGCATTGAGGGGTTAAAATTTTCAATTTGAAATATTTGCGATTTTATTAGAAATTCATGAATTGTTGTAATCATTTCATCAAAATACCCATGATTAGAAACAATCAGTCATTATATCTTATGTCAAAAAATGCCAGCACGTTTAAATTATACCCACGAAGACTTTTTAAATTTGTTTAGTATTTATGGAGAATGTGATAAGGTTATATCAAGGCCTTGCAGCACATTTACTACTCGATAGCCAGAAAAGCGGAAACCATCACCAAACACTGTAAAACGCATACTGAAAAATTTTAAAAATTATGGCTCTATCAAGGTAAAAATGCAAAGAAGAAAGCATATTGTTGATGACGAAAACATTGAAATAGTCATTCTGGGATATTTTCATGCCTTTCCAAGGATGTCATTAAGACAAGCTGCTCTGGAATCGGGACTATGCAAGGGTACAATTCACAGAATCTTATTAAAACAGAAGTTTCACCCGTTTATATTCCATATGGTTCAAGGTAAAAGAAACAGATTTCCTAAGAAGATAGCATGTTTGTGAGTTTATTCTAATAAGGTCTAAGGGTGACGATTCTTATTTGGGAAATATTATATGGACAGATGAAGCAAAATTTACTAAAAAAGGACTTTATAATAGACACAATTTGCATTATTGGAGTGACTCAAATCCTCATATGTTAAGAGACCGAAACTTTCAGGAAAGTTGGTAGTTTAATGTTTACTGTGCCATAAGAAATGATAGAGTGGTGACATTACAATTTTATCAGGAAAATTTAAACGGTAAATTAAATTTTCTCTTCTGCTAATATGTACAGGTAAATTTTTTTAGGTGAAAGATATCTGAATATCTTACAAAATTTGAATAATAACTATTTACCTCTGGCCGAACAAAGAAACATTTTTTATCATCACAACGGTGCTCCCCCACATAACGCATATTTAATTATTAATTATTTACAAGAAACTATTTATGATCAATGGATTACCAATAATGGACCTTTCTTATGGCCTCCTCGCTCGCCCGACTTATCAGTTCTGGATTATTTTATTTGGGGAACTATTAAAAATAAAGTTTATGAGAGCCCATTAACAACCATTGAAGATTGTATGCAGAGAATAAGAAATGCATTTCAAAACATATCACAAGATTCAATTAGAAGAGCTACCCATGAGGAATTAATCCGAAAGTGCGAAAAATGTGTCGAGGTTCGAGGGCGAAATTTTGAGCAATTATTAAATTAAAACAGAATCATGTTTTAAATTGATCTTATCTCTGCTATTTTAGTTCATGCTTTAATTCGATTAATATGCATGTTACAGTGTTAATGTTATTTTCCGTTTTTGTGGATATCGAGTAGCAAATTGCTGCAAGTTCTTGATATTACCTTATCACATTCTCCATAAGTAATAAACAAATTTAAAAATTTTTCGTGGGTATAATTTAAACGTGTTGGCATTTTTTGACATAAGATAATGACTGATTGTTTCTAATCATAGCTATTTTGATGAAATGAATAGAACAATTCATGAATTTCTAATAAAATCGCAAATATTTCAAAAAGTTTAAAACTTTAATTCCTCAATGCTGATGTCAGAAAAAAAGGGAATTCAATTCTATGCAACTTGACGTAAATAAATACAGGGTGTTCCATTTGACCTAAACAAGTTTTCGCGGCTTGAAGTTGACCAAATGTAACGCGAAAAACTGAACACTTGGTATGATATTGTTGAATTTATTTCAGTTGCTGAACGTAGTTCTTCTTATGGTCTTTCTCCATGCCAAAGAGCAAATGAGGATGTCCTACACAGAAAAAGTTAACGGTTCTTGTAAACCGTTTCAACTGTCAATTTTTTTTATAAAATGTCAAATATCTTCGAAACTACTGGGTCTAGATATAGGGTATGCTACATGTCTCATCTGAAAATTTTACAGTCATCTCGAAACGTCGAAAATATATAGGGTGTTCCATTTAAAATAAGCAAGTTGGTATTGACTTCCGGTATAACCGGAAGTACCTCATGCTTCTAATTATTTTAGTTGGATTAGCCACACCGACATTAGTAACTATTTAAATTTTCAAAAATTTCTGTTGCGTACTTTTCTCTATATCGACCGATTCAATTCCCGGTGAGACACCCTGTATAAAAGTCCTTCCATCATTTTGGTGTTCAATATGTATCTCTGTTTTATTTTCCAAATGTTTATTGCATAATTTCTTGCAACATTTGCACTTGAGTGTGGCAATAGAGGATCAAATTCACATTCTTATCCTCAGCGTCTTGACTCTCATTTTGTGCCTCATGTACTGTCGAAGTTAGTTGGTCTTGCATTACTCTATGATATGTCTGCTGACAGTATCACACCTTATATCATTGTTGTCTGTTACTCATCAAAATTTCTACCATTAGCGCCTTAGTATCTGTCAAACATATTGCAGGGAGTTTTTTTCCTCTTGACATCCCTGAATTATAATTATCAATGTTCTATATTATTTCGTTTTCGGTTGAGGCGGTCAAGAAATTATAAGATTCGAGAAATCTGCTTTTGCTTGAAACGGCAGAATTAGGTATGAAAATGGCAGGGAGGTAGATAAACTTGAAAATCGTAAATCTACCGCAATAACGATAGAGCTTGCAACAACTATACATTATAATTCGATATTATAAATATTAATTTTAGATTTCATGGCTAGATTCATAATACGATAATGTAATTAATCAAAATTCATTAAGTTTTCCGATCTAAATAAAACGTACAATTTTTCCATTAAAAATGGGTTTAGGTATATTTAATTTTAATAACGCTATATTATGTATGAGGTACCCAACACGTACAAAACATTAACCACACGCGCAATTTTTGTATCAATATAACTTTATTACTTTTACTGCGTAAACTTTCCTTTAAAGAACATTATTAGCCACACGCGCAATTACTTCCACATCCACATAGTAGTGGAAGTATAGTAGGTAACAGAAAAGAAATTTCAAATTTTCCTTTTTTTTTTTTTTGGTGAAATAGGTTTAGAATGTCTTGAAACATCGAGATTTTAAATTCGAGCGAAAAAAAATTCTGTCTGTCGATTTATCAGCCTGTAACTTTTTTGTGAGCACGATATCTCTGGAAGGGTTTAAGATATTGACTTGAAACTTTATACACGTATGTACTCTAACGAGATCTGGAACTGGATTGTTTTTTAAACTAACCCGGGAAGGTTGGGGTCAATAGGAGTATATAGGAGAAAATAAGTAAAGCAAGCTGGAAAGAGTACAAAATTTTGGGATTTAGTGTATAAACTAGAAGTTAAGGCCTCAGATTTTTTAATAATATTTCCATCCCCCGCACCACTCTCACTCTATTATAAAAGCGGTTGATAAACTAAAAATTGAGATATTCACTTGAAATCTACACGTATATATTATAACGATACCTAGAACTATATTATATTTTGAGATGATTCCGTTGAAGGATCCGGGGTTAAATAGGGGTAAATAGGGAAAAAAAAATAAAGCATGCTGGTAAGAGTACAGAAACTTGGATTTTGGTGTATATACTAGAAACTAAGGCCTCAGATTTTTTTGTAATATTTTTCAATTCTACGACCACCCCACCCCCACTCCATTATTAAAGGGTTTGATAAAATAAAATTGAGATATTCACTTGAAATTTAGTACAGGTATGTATTATAACGACACCTGAAACTAGGTTATATTTTGAGATGATTCCGTTAAAGGGTTGGGGGTTAAATAGGGGTGAATATGGCAAAATAAGTAAAACAAGCTGGGAAGAGTACAGAACTTTGGCATTTGGTGTATATACTAGAGCCAAGGCCTCCGACTTTTTAATAATATTTTCAATTCCTCCCACACCAACTCCATTATTAAAAGGGTTGATAAAATAAAATTGAGATTATCACTTAAAATTTGGTACATGTATGTGTAATTACGACATATATAATTATATTATATTACGAGGTGATTCCGTCGAAGGGTTGCGGGTTAAAGAGTGGTAAATAGAAGAAAATAAGTGAAACAAGCTGGTAAGAGCACAGAAACCTGGAATTCGGAACATATACTAGAGGCCTCCGATTTTTGTATAATATTTTTCACATCTCCCACCACCCCCAATCCGTTATTAAAGGGGTTGATAAAATAAAATTGAGATATTCACTTGAAATTTGATACTCATATATATTATAAAGATACCTGGAACTAAATTATATTTTGACATGATTCCGTTGAAGGTGGGGGATAAATAGGGGTAAATATGGGAAAATAAGTAAAACAAGTTGGTAAGAATACAGTAACTTGGGATTTGATATATACAGTAGAAGCCAGAAACTTCATTATTGGCGTATATGCTAGAAACCAAGATTTAAAATTTTCTTATGACATGTGCCTCAAATATTATTAAAATTCTATCACCAATTATTTTCATATAGTAGAGTGCAAATATAGTCCAGATATTTTTCTTTAAAGTGACTTGGATGGGAAATCTGGATGTGGAAGTAGTGATTCCTTAGGCAGCAGTTTTTTTTAATTTCAATATAACTTTAATACTTTTAGTGCGTAAACTTTCCTTTAAAGTTGACCATTTTCTACTTTTCTTTTTGGGACTTCCTGCCACATTTATTTTCAGTTTTAAACAACCTCCGAGGAATCCACAAAATTATTGTTTTATACTGATTAGTGATTTTAGATCATTTTAACAACTACTATTTTAACCCAAAAAAGCTAAGACGCACATCACAATATCGATATTAAGGTCGGTGTAAAAATGAACAAATAATGAAATAATTTGTAGTTTTAACAGGCCCCAATATGGATATTAGTAATAAGGCTGCGCTAATCGAACGACAGTGTTTCAATGATAATTTACAGTGACCATTTTTTTAAGGTGGTTCAATTTTTATGTATATACAGGCTGTCCCAGCTCTATTTACGCAGATATTGTCTGGCAAATAGTGAGACAGAGGAAGAAATGTTAAATGAAAAAGTTATTCTGTTCAACAAGATGCATTTAATCATTTTATTTTCAAATGTACAAGGCGCCTGAGAAAGGCGGCAGGTTATGTAACTTTAAATGGAAATCCCTGTATATTTTTACATTTTTGGACTCTCCTTCTGTATCCGACAAATTTTACTAACCATGTGTTATACCGATCATTAACGGTTTAATCTTGAATCCGCGATGTTCCAATTCCAATAAATGAGCGCCTCACTATGTGGTGGCAGCAAGATGGAGCACTACCGCATAATTCGAACATTGTAATACGCTTCCTGACTAAGAGATTAGGGGGGAACTGGATTGGTAATCGGGGACTTGTTAAGTGACTTGCACGCAGACCTGGGCACTACTTCAAGTAAAAGTAGTATAAATTGTACTCCAATTACTTTCTCAACTTGAAGTATTTTACTTCAAATACCCGAAGAAATGAGTACTTGGTGCTTGATACTTGCAGATATTTTAGAATACTACTTAGTACTTGTTAAGCGAAATTGCAGTACTTGAAGTACTTTACAATTTACTTCAAGTATTTAAAATACTTGATTATCACTTAAAACCTGCATGGAGTGATATTCGTTATTGCTAAAAAGAGCATTTGCCTTTAGTTTGTATTAGACAGTATAGTATAGTATAGTGTAGTATAGTATAGTATAGTATAGTATAGTATAGTATAGTATAGTATAGTATAGTATAGTATAGTATAGTATAGTATAGTATAGTATAGTATAGTATAGTATAGTATAGTATAGTATAGTATAGTATAGTATAGTATAGTATAGTATAGTATAGTATAGTATAGTATAGTATAGTATAGTATAGTATAGTATAGTATAGTATAGTATAGTAAAGTACAGTACAGTACAGTAAAGTATAGTATAGTACAGTACAGTACAGTACAGTACAGTACAGTACAGTACAGTACAGTACAGTACAGTACAGTACAGTACAGTACAGTACAGTACAGTACAGTACAGTACAGTACAGTACAGTACAGTACAGTACAGTACAGTACAGTACAGTACAGTACAGTACAGTACAGTACAGTACAGTACAGTACAGTACAGTACAGTACAGTATAGTATAGTATAGTATAGTATAGTATAGTATAGTATAGTGTAGTATAGTATATTATAGTATAGTACAGTACAGTATAACACTTTCTGACTAGGCGGAAAATTTTCGTTGTCAATGCTCATGGCTGGAAAACCATATGCCGCATTTTCTGCTTGTCCATTTTCCAGATTTTTGGGTAAAAAATTGGATTTTTGGACAAACCACCTGCAAAACCCTAAAACATTCAAATGCCGTCAAATATCGATTTATATGCCAAAAAGGATACAAAAATGACACAGTTAGCGAATAATAACCAAGAAATTATCCTCTTTAGTTGATTTGAATGTTTTTTTACATTATAAAAAATTGTTGGCACTCACAGAGACTACTATTCGTTGGTACAGAAACTACAAGTTTGAGAAGGTGTCAACATTATTTTTTGAAAAGCACCTGTTCTGGCCCGTTTTTAGCCAGAAGTCCAATTTTTGACCAAAAAGCTGGAAAACAGGCAAGCAGAAAATTTTGGCATGTGATTTTCCAGCAATGAGCATTGATAACGAAAATTTTCCGCCTGGTCAGAAAGTGTTATACTATTAAGTACTACGTTCTAATTTTGGTCATAATTGATGTCGCCAGTGCTGCCAGTTCAACTGAGAAATTTTTTTGACATATATCGAATGTTGATAGGCAAGATACCCTCTAGCACCAAGCCAAAGTGTTATACTCTGTTTCACAATTGAATGTTTTCTGAGGCGGCTAACGACAAAACGGGCAGGGGGGAGGTCTGACTCACATAAGATAAGATATTTGCTAAAACATAACAGCAATGATAGACATGTTATATCCCAGGCCTCTTATATCGTGCTATCTACTAGACATTTTCTTAGTTATTTTAGAATACGTTAATGAAATGAAATGTTGTGTTTTTAGGAGCAAAATATTCTCATTAAGTAAATAAATAAAATTTACCTATTAAAAAAACTGTATCATTATTTAAACATACCTACCCTAAATTTAAAAAATATGTCAATGTACAGAAATATTTAGATATAAAGACTGGTTTAGATAAAAATAAAAAATTGAAAGTACTTGAAGTAGTTAAATGTTTTTGTAAGTGTTTTACTTTTAAGCAGTACTTAATACTTGATACAAGAAAATGCTTGAAGTGTTTTCATGCATTTGTTAGAATAATGACTAATTGAAGTAGTAAAAGTAGTACTTACACCCGAAATTGCAAATACTACCTCGAAGTACTTGACACTTGAAGTATTCTGCTTTTTGAAAAGTAATTGATACTTGATGCAACAAGTACCCCAACTATCTATTTGGTACTTGATACTTGAAGTAGTTTAAATGAGTACTTTGCCCAGCTCTGCCTGCACGGTCACCTGATATGTCACCCCTCGATTTATTTTATGGGGTCATTTAAATCAAATTATATACGTTGAGAAATGAATTAATCTTAATGATTTAAAGAATAGGATAACTTATGCTTGTCTCCAAATAACTGCAGGAGTTATAAAGAATTCTTGTACAAGAGATCTTTTAAGGAGGTATGAGTTGTGTCAAAGAGAATCCTTATGATTACGTTAATAAATAAATGTAATCCCAAAAATGAAACTGCTGACATTTAAACAATGGTTATTGGTAGGTATAAGACATGGTTAGTATAATTTGTTCGAAAATAAAAGGAGAATCCAACAATACATAGATATACAGGATGTTCCATTTGAAAAAGTAAAGTTGTATAACTAGACGAGTAAAATTGGAAAGCAGAGTTGCTCAGTTTCCGAGAAAAAAAACTGGCGTAGAACCAAACTAGACTTGGTGCGATTCTTTAATTAGGTGATCGTGTACACGAAACTACTTTTAACGACATTTTCTGGTGGTCAGAAACTTTTTTATTTCGAAAAAACCGTAAAAAAATGATTTTTCCGTGAAACATGTTTTTTAATGTCCCCACCGTTATATCTTCAAAAGTAATTGTGCTACGGAACTGATTTTTTTTTTTAAATTGAAGTAGACACAATAACGCTTCTAACCATGTACAATGTGATTATAAAATATAAATTTTTTTATTGTTGAAATAATAGCAAACTTAAAGTTGTTATTTTCGTGAATGTATTTTTCAGCAATCGAGAAAAATTTGTATTTATGAAAATTTGTATATACATGCTGTGATCAAATTGAAGCCAATATATGAAAGTCGCTTTTAGAATCATAATTTTTGATGTGCAGGTTATAGTATGTAGTCAGTGATTTTTTTAAAACGGGCTAAAACATATTCTTGTGCGCCCGGCTCTCATTATACTGCTTACCGCCTGCGGATTACGGTTGTTGGGTTCATGTGTACTAATCGGACTTTTATTAACAGCTCCAAAATAGGTACGGACATAAGGTATTAACCTACCTTTTGTTGCTTTAAGGTAAAAAAATATTTAAAAGCAGGTAAATATAAATCATTGTTATAAAGTAAGTACCTACCTAATAAGTAGGTTATTACACATTTTTGATTGAATTATACCAAGAGGCAGGAATAAAACCACTTTAATTTTTTGCAACTATTTTTCTATTGACAAATGAGTATTTAGTTACGTAGGCCCTGCATCAAGAGCATTCTAGTTCGTCTGTACATTCTGTGCATTCTGTACATTCATCGAAACCTTTAAATAACAGTATTTCATGTACGACATTTACACTCGTTACATTTTAGGCCTTCTTCAACACAATCATATTTTCGATTTTCACAATTTTTATCTGAACAATAAATACTTGATGAAAATATTGTCCATACATCGTCACTTAAATTCCGTACTGAACCATGTGCATTTATAAGTGTATTGATACATAAACCTGCAATAGTTAACAAAATGGAAATTTATTATTTAAATATATATATGTTTACCCTAAGATATGCTGGCAAAAGGTGTCTTCAGTTGAAGAGGCTCCGCTTTTTGTTGCTAATTTGATCCTTAGGTCGTTTAATATCTGAATTTGTTTATTTTTGTTTTTGTACAGTAGTAGAATCAATTTTGTAAAGATTTTTAAAGCTTCATTTTTAGAGAGGAATGACAGTTCCGATAATTTTTGAAAAATAGCAACATTCTTTAAGAACATCTATCGCAGGTTTTTTAAACATTTTTAAAAAACCGTTAGTGGTGCAACCGGTAAAACAATTAAGACAAGAACAAACTGTAGTTCATAAACTTTGCACTATCGTCTATATTGACAAAAATTGTTTGCTAGTGCCGTGTCCAAGTTGCATAAATAAATTAGTTCCATTTAAGTCAGAGTCCGAAAAAAAAGAGAGTAAGTGAAATTAATACATCTATATCAACTGACTTCACCAATATTTGTTTGCTAAATTTAGTTTCGTACATTGCATGCAAAACCATCCTGGTATCTTCATGTTTGCTAAATAGATTTTTGGTCATTTCTGAATGAGTTTTATGTAGTGAAACTACTTTTTCTGTTAATTTAAATCCTCCATCTATTATTAATATTTCGTGTACGATTATTTCGATTAAGTACTGTGCAGCATCTGTTGCAAATCGGCGCGGCGGCACTGTAGGATTGCAAAAAACGTTCATGTTTTCAAAACTTGTCTATACGACAGTCTATATGATATTTTAATTAAATTTCGCCATTTAAAATATAATCTTTTTTGACACAATGTTTCCGCAATGTCTTGTCTTTTTTCAGCACTAGATATTAGTGCCAAGTGACAACAAACCTTGTATCCTAGGTCTTTGTACCACAGATTTGTCATCAATCCGCACAATTTTCTTAAAAAATAATGCACTCCATTATTTTAGAAAACTAAAATGTGAATATTCTACAGCATCTAATTTATTTAAAAGTACGCATACTCTAAAATCCCGCAAACTACTAGTTAGACGCATCTTATCCTATCTTCCATTCGTGGTGTACGTACCTACATTGTGAACCGTAAGAATACATGACTAGTTTAGCGCGCTTTAAAAAAAATCGCTGTTGCCAAACGATACACATTGGGAAAAAAATAATTATATCAAAAACTTTTCTAATGTCTGGGCTACATTTGCTTCACTGTATGTGTATTAAAATTTTCAAAAATAAAAAAGTGTATCGATTGGTGAACATTGTAATACATAAAATTCAAATATCTAGTTTTCCTAATTTTGAAGGAAATGAAAATGCGAACTGTGTAAAAACCATTAGTACAGTTAAAAGCGCTATTGTGTGTACTTTAATTGAAAAAAACAACTTCGATAGCAACATTAGTTTTGAAGATATGACGGTGGAAACAACAAAAAAAAAAACACATTTTATTTAAAATACAATATTTTACTTTTTTTATTTAAAAAGGTACAGACCACGAAAAAATGTCATGAAAAACGACTTCATATGCCCAGCGACATGCTTAACAAGACCTACCATGTTTGACCTGGTTCTACGCCAGAAAAAAAAAACGGCACGATAGAATCTCGAATTCGCTGCTCTAAACCTGCCGCGTACATTTGAAAATATGCATCTTTTTAAACAGAATAACTTTTCCAATTAACATTTCTTACTAGGTCACAGATTTCCAGATAATGCTTGTCTAAATAGAACTGGGACACCCTGTATATATTTTTAAAATATAATATTATCAATAATTAGACGTACTTTTTAGAGTTTGTTAACAATAGTTTTAAATGCATACAAACACTAATAAAACATTTTGCTTTACTTACCCAACGAAAATGGATCTGCAATTAATCGGCTTCAAATGAAAGACCATAAACTGTAACCGGAAATTGTGCATTGGCTTTTACTCGCACCAAATGAAATGTGCTATTCGTTTTTATGGACCACTTACCTTGGCTAATAAGAAGTTGTAATTTGAAATGGTCTGCCTGGAAGGTTCCAATGTCAAATCAATCAAGAATTATGGTGATTGTAACCATTGCAAATGTGGACGTATGTCGTCTGAGGGATAATGCGTTTGACTGGCTAATGGAAGACAAATATTTGTTTTAAGGCCACAAAGTACCCTACTTTCAATGAAGTTAACTATTAATAAAGACATGCAGGATATCCCAGGAGTGTAGTTGTGAGTTGAGGTCAAAATAATGCTAAGAGTATACTTTAAATTTTTTTTCCAGGGAGACACAGTGGGGAAAAATGCTACATTTGTGGACAAAAATCGCCTGCCAGCTCAAATTTTGACCAAATTTAATAATTAAAAAAAAATGCTCGTGGGGAATGTAGCTTCAACGCCTGACTTACAATTTTGAAACAAATAATGCATAACCCAAAAAATAAAAAATAATGATAGACAATTTTTATTAATTTTTTTTTTATCTTGATCAAATGAATCTATTATCGCAAAAAATGTTATGTAAGGGAATCTCAAGGAAAAAAATTGGGAAAATGCTTTTGCGAACAACAATACATTAGAATATGTGATATAACATAACCTAAAAAAATGTAATAAATCAATTTTATTGGCTAACATAGCCTGCAGCTTTATGTTTAACAAAATATCTTTATTTTTTCTCAATGTTGAGGATCAATGCATTTTCAATGGACATCTGCTACAAATTTGATATCAGTAAAACATAACCTAAAAAGTCCAAAATAACAGCAGAACATTAATTTTACCATTTTCCTAAATGTACTTAAACGAGCGAATTTTCTAGAAATCGGGACATTTTTCTGACTTTTTATTGTTGGTGTGGGCAAATTTGCCCAATATACATGTCCCCCCCCCCAAACATGTTCCATGTTAAAAAAAAATAATTGGAAGCCTACAATAAATTCACAGATTTTTACTTCCCTCGCATATCGAAGGGAAGTATTGTATTCGAGAAAAAATCACCCTCCGAGATTTTTACGGATTCTGACGTTTCAGAACACGTAGATTACGAAAATATAGGTTTTTCAATTCAGTCAGTCTGTCTGGTCTGTCTGTCTGTCTGTCTGTCTGTCTGTTGGTGCATTTACTAAAAAACTACTTGACGGAGAGCAGTGAAATTTGACAGGTAGTTGACACTACTGTCAGCGCAGAAATGGTAGAAATTTCACTGGAAAATATACAGGGTGGACCGTCTAAACGGAATAAATAGTGAAAAAAATTTTTTTTTGCTCAAGTTTAAAATTTCCACGTTTCATGACGCGCTAATCCTATTTCGGGAAAAAAAAAATTTTGAAAATTTTTTTCACCAACATTTTTGAAAAAAATTTTACCAAGATAAAAAAAAATTTTTTTGTTCAAATTTAAAATTTCCACGTTTCATGACACGCTAAACCTATTTCTGAAAAAAAAAATTTTGAAAACTTTTTTCACCACTATTTTTGAAAATTTTTTTACTATGAAAAAATTTTTTTTTGCTCAAATTTAAAATTTCTACGTTTCATGGCATTCTAAAACTATTAAAAAAAAATAATTCAAAAAAAAAAATATTTTTTTTTTACTATTTTTGAAAAATTTTTTTCTACTAAAATGATAATTTTTTTTTTCTTCAAATTTAAAATTTCCACGTTTCATGGCATTCTAAGCCTGATTCAAAAAAAAATTTTTGAAATTTTTTTTTTACCATTTTTGAAAATTTGTTTACCACTAAAACCGATGGAATTTTGTTTTTATTTCTTCAAATTTAAAATTTCCACGTTTCATGATATGCCAAACCTATTTTGGAAAAAAAAATTGCAAACATTTTGTTACCAGTTTGGAAAAAAATTTAACACTACAATGCTCAAATTTAAAAGTTTCACGTTTCATGACAGAAAAAAAAAAATTAAACATTTTTTTCACCAACATTTTTCAAAAAGTTTTTACCACTAAAATAGATTTTTTTTTTATTTGTTCAAATTTCAAATTTTCACGTTTCATAGCATTCTAAACCTATTTTAAAAAATACGTAATTTCTAATTTTTAAACTTTTTTAGCACTATAGAATATAAGGAAACTTTCCTTTTTGCTCAAATTTAAAATTTCTACGTTTGACATATTAAACCTATTTCAGAAGAAAAAATTTTGAAAATTATTTTACCATCTTTTGAAAATTAAAAAAAAATGAAATTTTTTAACCACCACTATACTTCCACACACATCCCAAGAAATAATTCAGTCATGGTGGACATTTGTAAAGGTATTTGCGCAAGCCTGCCATATGTGGCACCTGCTATTTAGTATTGAACTTTTGCTGTTGGATGAGCAATCTGTATATTTTTTTGACCAAAACTTATCAAGTTTTCTTTGTAATAATAGCAATAACTGTATTCCGATTATTATTCTCAATGTCAGTTCGTAATTATTAATTTTTTAGAGTGACTGCCATGCACAAATAACGAGGGAAGTTCTGTGTAAATACCTTTACCGATTTTTTAAAAAATTTTTAGCACTAATAAATTTTTTTTCCTTTGTTCAAATTTAAAATTTCCACGTTTCATGGCATTCTAAACATATTTAAAAGAAAAAAATGTTTGAAAACTTTTTACCAACATTTTTAAAAAAAAATTTACCACTAAAATAGATGGAATTTTTTTTCTTAAAATTTTAAATTTCCACGTTTCATAGCGCTCTAAATCTATTTAAAAAAAAAAAAATTAAATTTCGAAAAAAAATTTACCACTAAAATAAATAGAATTTTTTTTCTTTGTTCAGATTTAAAATTTCCACGTTTCCATGGCATTCTAAAATTATTCAAACAAATTTAAAAATGTTTTTGAAAATTTTTTTTAAAAATTTGAAAACATGTTTAGGTAATCTATTTATCACTACCTATTATAGAATAGACGAAATATTTTTTTTTCAAATTTAAAATTTCCACGTTTCATGACATTTAAACCTAGTTCGGAAAAAAAAAATTGCCACCTCCTTTCACCATTTTGGAAAAAAATTTAACAGTGGAATAGAGCGAAAAATTGTTTTTTGCTCAAATTTAAAATTTTCGCGTTTCGTGACAATCTAAACCTATTCAAAAAAAAAGTTTTGAAAATTTTTTATATTTTTTAGCCACCACTATCCTTCCACTCCATTACGTGAATGTGGAATTGAAAATGTGACAGATGGAAATAATATTTGGCATATGCACCTATTATATACTTTTATTGAATAATGGCATCCCAAGAAATAATTCAGTCATGGTGGACATTTGTAAAGGTATTTGCGCAAGCCTTCCATATCTGGCACCTGTTATTTAGTATTGAACTTTTGCTGTTGGATGAGCACTCTGTATATTTTTTTGACCAAAAGTTATCAGGTTTTTTTGTAATAATAGCAATAACTATATTCCGATCTGTATTCTCAATGTCATTTTGTAATTAATAATTTTTTAGAGTGACCGCCATGCACAAATAACGAGGGAAGTTCTGTGTAAATAACTTTACCGATTTTTTTGTTTGTTTTTAGGTCAGGTTTATTGTCGTGTAAGCCTTTAGTTTTTTCATGCATTGACCAATTAAGTTACCAATTATGTAGAGCTTGTCGTATATACCTTTTTGGTCATTGACTATTTGACCTATTATATTAAATTAGGTTTAGAGCTTGTCGTGTAAATCATTCTGCTCGTTTAGAGTTCAACCAATTATGCTTTGTTAGGTTTTGCGCTTCTCGTGTATACCTTTCTGCTTGTTCAATGATCATGGTGTGAACCATTAGCTTATATTAGATTTAGAAATTGTCGTGCATACCTTTCTGCCTGTTTATAGTTCGATCCATTAGATTTTGAGCTTGTCGAGTATACCTTTCTGCTCGTCCATAGTTCGATCTATTATGTTTTCTTATGTTTAGAGCTTATCGTGTATAACATTTTGCTCGTTTGCGATTTGATCCATTAAGTTAAGTTAGATTTAGGACTTGTGTATACCATTTTGCCTACCATAACCTAGGTTATGGTAGGTTTTTACAGCTTATCGGGTGTACCTTTCTGCTCGTTTATATTTCTATCTATTTTTTAGATAAGATGTAAGACAAATTTATATGTATTTTGTTACGAAAAGTATTTCTCTTCATTTGCAACCTTGTAATTCCATTACAGAACATTTTCTTCTACAATAGGCTCATTTGATATCGATAACATTTTTCTACAAAAATATTTTACTATGATTTTGGATTTTTCAGGTTATGTTTTACTGATATCAAATATATAACAGATGTCCATTGAAAATGCATTTATCCTGAACATTAAAAAAAAAATTAGGCTAAATATAAAGCTGACAGGCGATGTTACCCAATAAAATTCATTTACTAAAATTGTTTAGGTTATGTAACACATATTCGAATTTTTGTCCGCAAAAGTATTTTTTTACATTTTCTACCTTGAGATTCCCTTACACAACATTTTTTGCGATAATAGATTCGTTTGATCTATATAGAAATATTGTACAAATATTGTCTAGTACTATTTTTGATTTTTTGGGTTATGTTTTATATGAAGTAGTTTCTTCCGGGTTTTGCCGCGGTCGTCGAACTTGACTTGACGTTTCGCTGATCATGCTGTCAGCTTCTTCAGAAGGGTTCCAAAGACTGAAGTTGTTGAGTTCGGCTCCTCGTTATATACCTGGGCGCTGCTACGCTTGGTTGCACATTCGTCATGCTCCGTTGATCGTGACCGATTACATTACTGGTACTTGGCAAAGCTAGTCTCCATGTATTGCTTAGTCGATACCCATCTTCTCTGTTTGAAATTGTTCTTATTTTTCATAATTTCCAGTGATTCCCTAATAATTCTTGGGTAATAACGTGCACTTCTGTCCAATATTCTAACGTTCTCGTATTTGATCTTATGGTTCTCATTATGATGAACATGTTCTGCTACAGCCGACTTATCTGTGTATCCGAGTCTAGTATATCTCTGATGTTCCTTGATTCTGCACTGGATACTTCGCCCTGTTTGTCCGATGTAACTTTTTCCGCATATACAGTCCAACTGATAAACACCTTTCGTCAACAGTTTAGGGATGGGGTCCTTGTTTGAGGGAAGCAACTGTTGTATTTTCTTCACTGTTCGAAAACGTACACCTATTTTCTTTTTTGATAGAATTCTTCTTAGCCTATCCGTGACTCCGGCGACGAATGGTAAGCACGCATATGTTGTAGGTTGTTCCTTTTCTTGAAAACCTGCATTGCACTATGTTTTATATATTTCAAAATTGTAGCAGTCGGGCGTTGAAGCTACACTCCTCACGAGCATTTGAAAAAAGCATTAAATTTGATCAAAATTTGAGCTGGCAGGCGATTTTTGTCAACAAATGTAGCTTTTTGCCCCACTGTGGGGCGTCCCTTTTCGGAGTTATTCACCCTTAACAGTCAAATTTTGAAGAGATCTTTTGCTGGAAGCTTCCAAACTGCTTTATTAATTATAATAAATAACAAATAATGTTCTAAAAAATAGATGCTCTTGTTCGACATGAATAAGGCGACCTAATTTTGGAGGAAAATGGATTTCAGCAATAAGGGACAAAGACAGACATCTTTAGTATTTAAATAAAATCTTATCTTTTAGGAGATTGTTTCTACTAAAACTAATTAGCCTTTAATCGATTTGTCACGGCAAGTCGGTACATAACATGCGCCAGATAAAATATTTCTTACCAATAATCTACTATGACAAACCTAACTACTTACAGGCCTGTAGCCATGGGTACAGGGATGTTCCACCTCTGGCTTCCTAAACAAGATAAGAAAGTATAGCCATACTTCTAAATCGAAGATATCTACTTACATATATCTATACTGTAACAGGCGCCTTTACCTTGTTTACTTTAATCTGGGGGTTGTAATTTTTATTGATTATGTCCACGAAATTTATTTACCCCTTTCATAATGAGACACATTTACACTATGTACCACTATCCAGGATTAAGCATCAATTCATCAGCGGATCTTTCTCAATATCTAGGCCCACAGTCGCTCCGAATATTGTGCCACGTAATATCTAGATGACTTAATATCATTTATACGTGGACAATTCTCAGCGACACGGATACACTCTGATATATTCCAGTTCAAAAACTTACCCTTTTTTCCTTTCCAGACCTGCTGATTCACCACGGTGATCTAATTTTTAAGACTCGACTTTTCACTAATTAGCAAATAAAATACCAATATTTCAACCACACTTAACTATATTTACAAAAAGAATACGAAAATAACCGGCAAAAATGTGGAAAGAGAAAATAAACTTTACATAAAAACGAGACAAATAGACCGTAGTCTCGTACTTAAGCGAACAATATTACTTCGCTTAAAAGTGAATTATTATTTGTTTGCTTATCATTGTAATGGAATATATTTTTATAGGATCTGGAAAATCGTAGAAAAAATAACTATACCAAAAGAAAAACTATGTGTAAAAATATTAATGAAATCTTTGCATTCTTTCGATAACCTGAATTCTGGTTATAGTAGCAAATTAAATTCCTAAAATGAATTTGTCTAATTTCTTATTTGATAATTCTCATCCTAACACTAGCATCCACACGGTCCCCTATGGCCATGCAGATTAAACGAGTATCTACATAACTCCTTACGGTCATGAAGATTCAGTTAAAAATGAGAACAAAGGTCTAAAATGAATTTATTTGCCTACCTTATCTTAAAAAAATTTCGTTTTAATGGATTAAATTTGGCTGAAATCTATCATTCTGTTTCTTAGAAATGCTTAGCCCTTGAAACGTTTTTCGCCCTCATTCGGGAGCTCATCAGAAAGACACAAAGCTACCCATAAAGATGTTTCATGCATAACCTAGACAATTTCTATGAATAAGTATGAAATAATTATATTTGACATTGATAAATACAACTGATCTTCACCTATCCATTAGCTAACTAGTATTAGAGCCTATATACTGTATGCATGTTTAAAAGTGAATTATTATTTGTTTACTTATAATTTTAATGAAACATATTCCTTATAGGATTTTGCAAACAGCAGAACAGTCCCCTACGGCCATGCAGATTAAACTAGCATCTACATAACCCCCTACGGTCATGAGGATTCAGTTAAAAACGAGAACAAAAGCCTAAAATTAATTTATTTATCTACCTTGTCTTAAAAATGTTTCATTCTAATGGATTACATTTTTATGAAATCTATCATTCTGTATCTTGGAAACGTTTTTCGCTCTTATTCTGGAGCTCATCAGACAGACATAAAGCCACTCATAAAAATGTTTTATGTCAGTTGTCTTGGTTTTGCACGAAACATTTTTATGGCCGTAGGGGACTGTTTTGATGCTAGTGTTAGAATGAGAAGTGTCAAATAGGAAATTCAATTTAGGTTTTTAATTTGATAGCATGACCAGAATTTAGGTTATCGAAAAAATGCAAAAATTTAATTAATATTTTTACACATAGTTTTTCTTTTAGTTCTCATAGATAGTTATTTTTTCTGCTGTTTTCAAAGTTCTATAAAGAATATGTTTCATTACTTTGTTAGTAAAAAATTCGTTTACAATAAGACACACACTGATTACCTGAAGAACAGAAGATAAATAATATTATTAACGAACATGAAGTTAATTATTTCTGAAAACTATACTTTAGAAACTAGTGCAGAAAACGCCAGTTGCCAGTGACAATTCGAATGAGGTAAAGTTTAATTTGCAATATAATTCCATAAAGAATTTCAGAACAAAAGCCCAAAAACACAAATATACCCGGTGGCACTAAAATCACCACGTTGAAAATGACAAACTGAGGACCACCGGAGCTGAGCAAAAAGTCCTTATTTTCCTGACGAAATTATCCTACTTCATTTTCGAGTTGATGGGCGTTATCCACCTAAAGAAACCTAGACCAATGAATGCAAATCCGCTTCTCTTTAGGGCTCTTAAGTCACCCGGTCGTTGGCGGCATCTACAGGGCAAATTATAGACCAAAATAGTATTCGCCCGGTAACTGGCACCTCAATCGAACAATATGACCAAAATGGCTTACCTTAAATATGAAACATTCCTTTAACTAACACTGCTATATATCTACAACAAGGTAATTATTCCAGAGAGACGAAATACACCCTTTTGTGTTTAGATTCCTTCTTATCATATTTAGATAATAAAGGGAGAAAAAAATCTCTCCGCCCCTGTCTAATATACAGTGAGTTTGGGGGATCTTTTTAACCAATTACAGTATCTGGGACTCTAACTGTGTCATAACTAATTTATGTACTCTTTCGTTGGCGTGTAATTGATTCCGCGATTTGGCGTTTCTAATAATAGTCCAGTCAATGAACTGGTTGTAGAGGACATGGTCGGGAACAGAATTTTTGACTTCAGGGCTGTGTTTGGAATACCTAGGAGGTAAACATACTAAAAGTCCCCGAATCTACGAGGTGAGCGGAGTGCAGGGGGGGCCATTGAAGGTCACTTTTTTTGGATTTTCGCTGATATCTCGAAAACAGTGCATTATAGCTAAAATATTAATCTATTCAAAATTAAAGCTGACAAAATTTCCTACAAGTTTGTTATTTTTCATTATTCTTCTATTCCTAATAGCTTTCGAGATATCCGCTGGCGAAAATCACCAATTTTCGAAATACGCATTTTTGCCTCACGCTTCTTGACAAACTTTGCCTTCTAGCGCCTCAGCCTTTAGATTCACAGTTATATCTTCACAGTAGAGCATTAGTTGTAGAGCATTCAATTTTTTTTAAAGTGAGTTGTTATTAATACTCCTCCATTAGCTTGACCTCTAACATTCTAAGCAAATCTTACAACTCCCTTTTCACACACTTCCAGATGTAGGATTGACTTGAAATTTCGGACATGTATATGGTTCAGGTAACAGTACAATTTGGCAACTTTCATAAAAAATCCAAGATGGCGTTTCGAAGATGGAGGGTAGTTTATTGTCATTTAATATCCGATTCTACTGAAAATTGGTATCCGGGGTTTCTTGAGATCGCAGATTACAGACATCTGATCAATACACAAAAATTCAAAATGGCGGCGTCAATATGGCAGATAGGTTTTATCATTTATCGTCTGATTCGGCTGAAAATCGATATCTGAGCATTATTGAGGTTGCAGAGTACAATTATCTCATCTAAATTTAATAATTCAAAATGGTGGCGTCAAAATGGAGGATGAGTTTTGTAATTTACAGTTTGATTCGTCGGTATCTGCGAATTTTCAAGGTCGCAGATTATAAATATGTAGTCGAAATTTAAAAATTCAAAATGGCGGCTTTAGAATGACGAATAGGTTTTGTCATTTATAGAGACAGAATTATATAGAATAGATACACTATTCCAATCTAAACAGAACTAAAAAGAAGATAATAAACAAATAATTTAAAAAAAAATCAAAAACACGTTTTTAAACAGAAACTGTTAAAAAATGCACCAAAAAGAAGAAACTAATGCCAATAGTAATAATAATTATGTTGATAAACGTAAAGGCGTGGGGAGCTCAAAGCATCTGGATGAACAGAGAATTTTAGCCAACACGCGTCCTACGCATTTGCATTTATTAACATAGTTATTTTTATTATTAACATTATTTTCTTCCTTTTATAGCATTTTTTAACAGTTTCAGGGGTTTAAATATGTGTTTTTGAAATTATTAATTTATTTTTTTCCTTCTTCAATTAGGTGTTTTCACTATGTGCAAATTTGCTTTTTTGATATTATTAAAATGAAGTACTTGTTACACTAAAGCACTTATTGATATTTAAAAAGCATTCTACCGTCCATCAAATTAAAATTTCAACAAATAAATAACATAAAGTTTTAGTAATGGAACGTGTACGTAAAACACGCGGTGACGTCATCGGTTATATTAGTTTCTTAAATCGCGTTTAAAAATTGCTAAACACATTTTATTCACGTTATTTACGTTTTACGTGTGATTAAATAAGTAACGCCTACCTAATACGGGATTTGTAAAAGCTACTTTAGGAAACTCATCTGCAAAATTACATGTTTGTGACTGAAAATGACACTGACAGTATAACTGATGGCGTCATGAGTGCGTAGTGAATTGATGTAGTGTTTTTGGCGAAAAAATTTCAATACAAAATTAAAATGGCTTATTTTAACGTATTACTCGACTGTTTCTCAAAATTCAAGTGTTTTTAACTATAGTGAAGCATTATCTTCACAATGAAAGTGAATTTAAAATTTGTGGAAACACCTAATTCTTTGGGACTTCCTGCCACATGTATGTTTTCTTTTTAAGCGGTGCTCGGGAAATCTACAAAATATCACAATTAACCAGTATGTTACTGGTAAATAACCTCTACGTCTGTGACTTTTACGTCAAAGGATCAGTTAAAGGTTGCTTTTTTTAAATAAACAACACAAATAAGTATAAAAAGTTGAAATTAAATATTTCGCCGACGTTTCGGAAATCTATTCTGTTTCCTTTTTCAAGGCTTTTTTTGAAGAATCTTTTTTGCTGTGTATGATAAATACACAGCTCTAAGAATGTTTGTTATATTCAATATCCATAGATACTTACTATTTACCCAGAACTGTTGATATAGTTAACAGTTTTTTTAGTTTTTATACAATGTTAAGTTTGTGAAGTTCTTTTAACATTGGCAACCAAGTTGTACAGACATCCACGGAACAATTCGACAATTTAATGCTCTACAACTAATGCTCTACTGTGAGGACATTGATGTAAAACTAAAGGCTGAGGCGCTAGTAGGTAAAGTTGGTCGAGAACCGTGAGGCAAAAAACTTTAATTTTGAATAGAATAACCTGTTCACGACGATGCACTGTTTTCGAGATATAAATGACAGAACCTATTCGTTATCCTGAAGCCGCCATTTTGAATTTTTGAATTTCGACTAACTATTTATAATCTACGACCTTGAAAATCTGCAGATATCGATTTTCATGCGAATCAAACTATAAATTACAATACTTAACCGCCATATTGACTCCGCCATTTTGAATTATTAATTTCAGAATATATAATTGTCCTCTGCAACCTCGATAATGCTCAGATATCGATGTTTACTGGAATCAGATGATAAATGACAAAACCCATCCGCCATGTTGACGCCGCCATTTTGAATTTTTGAGTTTTGATCAGATGTCTGTAATCAGCGATCTCTAAAAACCCCGGATACCAATTTTCAGTAGAATCGAATATTAAATGACAATAGAGTACCCGCCATCTTCGAAACGCCATCTTGGATTTTTTATTAAAGTTGCCAAATTGTATTGTTACGTGAACCATATACACGTCCCAAATTTCAAGTCAATCCTACATCTGGAAATGTGTGAAAAGTGAGTTGTAATATTTGCTTGAAATGTTACAGGTCAAGCTAATAGAAGATTGTTAATACCAAGTCACTTTAAAAAAATTGAATGCTCTACAACTAATGCTCTACTGTGAAGATATTACCGTGAAACTAAAGGCTGAGGCGCTAGAAGGCAAAATTGGTAATTTTTGCCAGCGGATATCTCGAAAGCCATTGAGAATAGAAGAATAATGAATAATGACAATATTGTAGGAAATTTTGTCACCTTTAATTTTGAATAGATTAATATTTTAGCTACGATGCACTGTTTTCGAGATATCAGCGAAAAGCCAAAAAAAGTGACCTTCAATGCCCCCCCCTGCACCCCGCTCACCTCGTAGATTCGGGGACTTTTAGTATGTGTACCTCCTAACTACTCCAAACACAGCCCCGAAGTCAAAAATTCTGTTCCCGACCATGTCGTCTACACCCCGCTTTTGAGAGTTCATTGACTGGACTATAAAACGTTTTGACAATGACGTTGACCCGAGCCGGACTTTCATGTTTTGGAGTTTATAAGGGTCTAGTTTTGGGTTGTTAATCGGCCATAAAACACTTTTGCCTTAGAAAGCATACTACTGAATACTCTATAGTTATTTCCGAAAAGTTTTTGTATTTGTAACGATTAGTTGTTAAAATTAGAAACTAATACACTTACACAGCTTGTTTACTTGTTCTGAAATCCTGTAATATTACATTGCACCGACAACTTCATTATCTGTTTTTCTAATCCGTTAATTTTCTACAAGGTCGCACTGTTTTTTGAAAAGCAATTTTAAATTCTTTAACCCCTATCTTATTTGTTACAATACTGTCTGAATTGCATTACAATCGATAAAGCAGTTTGGAAGCTGCTAGCAAAAAACTTTCTTAAATATTCAACCTTTAATGGTGAATGGTGCCAAAAGGGGGCGCCTCAGCAAGAAAATGTATAACTACTTTTTGTATTATGTTGACACAAGCTATACGCTCTTGAAGTATTGTTCAATAATCTAAGGACACACTGTATAGTGTGTTCCAGATTTAAGAAGACATAGTGTAAAGGCAGGTAGAGCACTCCTATCTGAGTCGGAAGCATCACACGTACCCTTGAGTGATATATCACTTCAATACTCAATTGAGAAATTCTACCTAAGGCGTAGCTACCACGATAAATCATTAGAAAGCCTACCTGTGACAGAATAATATCGAGACTGTGCTTGAATATTACAAATGATACCTCTATACGAATATAGTTAACCATATATATTAGGCGCTTGCCTGAAACGGAGTAGTCGATTGTTTACCTGGCTCACCATTAGAAATCCGTTACCTGCTCTTGGGTTATTCTTAATATTGTCGGTAGCACATCCGTAGCTTGAATGACGTTTATTTACTTTTATTGAACCATTTATGGAGCTATTCATTAAACTAACATTGTTAATTATAAATATCTAATATATTATAACTAAATAGTTTACATCATGCCTATCAATTAATATAAAGTAGTAAACCAAAATTCAATTTATTACCATGATTAAAAAGTTATTATAATAATTGTCGGTCGATGCTCATGATATCGTTGGTATTATGAACTATTCCTTTGTCGGTTCGTTTATGATTTTAAAACTGACACTAGATACATTATAACACAGGCGCACATAAAAAAAGTCATATACTCTTGAGCAGAGCATGATACCCCCTTGTATTTTGACCCGCTAAATCCGATGCCGCCATTAGAAATCCTCCTACGTCAGAATTTTTCCCTAGCCTCAAAAAATTCGTAAAAATCAGTGAAAAGTATTTTTACGGCTTTCATAATTTTGAATTTGCCACTAGATTTCACCAATTGAAGTTGCATTACTATAGAAATCCCAAGAAAGCGTATATGAAATGTGTCATTCTCTTAATACAATCAAATGTTAGCTGTCTCAGTAATTACTGTACGTTTTAATGGATAAATAAGCTGGCAGTGCCATCTCTGTGCACTGAGGTGAAAAATTTTAATTACAGTTACTAAAGTCTTCAATCGTAATTCATACTTCAAACGTTCTTATTAAATTTCGGAACAATATCTTAAAGACTCTGAACTGAAATATCTTGCACAATATACTATAACTATTAAAGCAGTTTGTTGGCAGAAAGTATAGTCTGCATTAAAAAAGAAATTCCTACTGATGAAGTTTTTCACGTATTTCATTTCAAGCAATTTAATAATTTTTTGTTAGGATTGTAACGACGGAGCTTAAAGAAGGGTATTTTTAAATGTAAAGTTTATGGAAGAGTAACAATTATTTAAATCAATTTTTCGTAAAAAGTAAATATAAAAAAAAGATATAATTTTTAACCCCCCATCATGTTTTGGAGTAATCGATGAAGAAATACTCATGAAAATCAAAATCATTTATTTTATCAGATTATTTTTAAAATTTATGATATGACAGGTCAAGTAGATAGTTAAACAATGCATGGCATTAACAAATACAGGTAGGTAACTAAACGAATTAAAAGAGTACACACAATATAACAATTACTTTTTAGACAATATCCAGAAATAATACTTAAATAAAAAGGACAATAGATATACTATGACAGTTTCATATTAAAATCTCCTGTACTTTATTGAGGAGGTTCACATTGGTGTTCAAGCTTTATCTTGCAGCAGTTTCCTCTTCGCATAACTTTAAATCAGACTTTAACAGGTCTCTCTGTACCCTTATTTTACACTTATTTATTCTCATTCCACCATTTTTATAGATAGCGGGCGGGTTTGTTAACAGGAGCAAGTGGCCCTCCCGAAATCTCCGAAGAGAAATCAGATTAGAGCGGCACTTTTTCAATTCGATTCGTGCCATCCTTATCACACTATCTACCTTCCTCTACATAACTCTGTGTTTCCTGCTTCCCCGTTTTCTTTTGTCTAAGTACTGTCTCTATAGAATTTGACACTACATTCCAGAAGTGTTTTTGTTCACAGCATGTTGTCCGCAATGTTGTCAGGTGTCATTTGGACATCCATTTCTAGCTAATATCTCTCCTGAGTCAATCATGAAGAACCTTGCGATGCGCATCGTTCTCCTGTCTCATCTCACAGTAAACACAT
The DNA here is from genome assembly GCA_963583905.1 of Stenurella melanura. Taxonomy (NCBI): domain Eukaryota; kingdom Metazoa; phylum Arthropoda; class Insecta; order Coleoptera; family Cerambycidae; genus Stenurella; species Stenurella melanura. The sequence goes on from OY757310.1 coordinate 69,121,909, forward strand.
CTTGGAATTTCCACATTCTCACCTTATATAAATAGGATTGGAAACAGCCATGTCCAGTCAGAGACTGTGTTAAGTAATAGTTCGCCTTTGCATATCCATGATTTACTCAAGTAGTTATCCACCTATTCAATCTAGCTGTCTACATTCCCCTGGAATCGACATATCATCGTCGATGCCACTCACCCACAATACGAAATATTTCTTCTCTCTTCTCCCTATTTCTGTCTATTTCCACCCTTCTACAGAAGATCTTCTTGCATTCTTGTGCAAGTAAATCAGTTGGAGGTGTTCCTGGTAGGTGTTACGAATACCAAAGGTTCCGATACTGTACTGTAGGTCTCGCCACTTAGTGTCTACCTTCGCTGTACCGCATCTAGATGCTTTCAATACTTTTGACCTGCAATGCATCTGTTAAATGGATTGGGTTGTGGACATTAACAGCTTTCGCTTGCTCGCTTTAAGGCCAAGTACATTTACTATTAACCTACAGCTTGATGTTGTTGCAACCTTATCAGTCATATGTTGTATTTGTGACCAAGTCAGCTTCGTGTCAAGTGCAACCTCCAAATACTTTACAAAGCTTTGGGTTTGAAGCACCTCCATGCCAATCGTCATGTTTAATGTTGTGGGAATTCTCCTTTTCATCAATATCACCATCGCGGTCTTATTTACTGCTATCTGCAGTCCGTGATCCTCTTGTCAACAGCTCACGCATCGCTCATCTAATCTAATTTTCTCTGGGTCTGCTCGTAGTCTCGTGTCACATAATTGCCATAATGTCGTGGACGTACCCAACTAGATGAATCCCTTTCGGCAGTTTCTGTTTTACCTTCACTGTACATCTATTTTACTTTTATTTATCGGTGCTTTTCCTATTAAAGTATAGATCTCTTATAAGCTGAATACAAACTTGTTAAAAGTTGTTTCAAAGATGTACTCAGATGTAACTGCCATAAGAATGGCATTGAAAACCAGAATGAACTTCCATAGTACTTGCGATTTTGATCTAGTACAACTTCTAAATACAAAAAATAGAAAAACACACTAGAGAAATCTACAGATAAAAATAACTAGTCTGCAGCAGGATATTTGAACTGGTTGCGTGTACTTGCAGGTCTACAGGGTGTCTTTGAATAACATCTGTAAGTCCTTATGTAGTGCGATGACTAACACCACCTTTTAATGTTTAAAAATAATTTTTTTCAGATTCACCTTTATTTCTCTAATCTCTACATTTACAACGTAAATTATATATTACAGTGTTGTCAAGTCTGCTCAAAATGATCAAATTATAAATGAACACACATATTTTGTTCAGTTAAAGTAAGTGCTCGAATGCAGTCCGCCATTATAAATTCATGCTTGGGCTCTTTTTACCTGAAATCATGAATCATTTGCTTTTAAAAACACATTAGACTGAAAGCCTATGAATGGTTATTTTAGAATTATCGACACTGTCTAATATTTGTGGTTTCACATTCAATGTCCTCTACGAGCGTATACAATCGGTCAGGTCATCAAGAATACGCAAATTAGGAAAAGTGCATTTCCGCCTACCGCAATCTAATAAAGCATAATGCTTATCCAGTTATCCACTCAATGTTTGTAGAATACACCCGTGTGGAAGACGTAAAACACAGTAAGTTACCATTACCACCACGTACGTGTACCGACCAGTACGTACTATAACACCAGAGAACATTGACTATCCTATTAATTGATACTTAGTGTTACTGTTTACATGTCGAATTTCTTTTCTCGTTTGGCACAATGATGACACGTGTTAAAATCAGAAAGACCACTACATCACAGCTTAGTCGATAATTATTTGGAATATTCAAAATATGTTTACGTGATTTCTTTGGGCATTTTGATAAATATTTGCATATATCAAGAAGTTATGAGTATTCATAAATCTGAATGTATTGATGTATTCCAGAAAGACCCTGTATGCTAAATAAACTATCACTATTTTTTTGTATGCACTTTAGAGTGCTGGCTACGTCTTTTTGAGAGACCCTATATCATAATAATAATGATTCATTTTTCGTGCAAATCATATTATGGTGCATTCTTTTATTTACATTTAACATTTACATTTTACATCACCACCCTATTTTACGTATTTTAAAAATTCTTAATATTACTATACACTAACTATTATGGTGTATGCATATATACTTTAAGTCGAGAGAGTGCTACAAATAGCACGTTATTTCGCTGAGAATGTGGGCAGTGAAAAGGTTAAATCTACATTTAGTTTATTTTATAAACTTACGACATGTCCTAACAATATATTACAAGAACATTTTCTCCTCTTAAAGTAGGAAGAACGCCAAGGCACAAAATCGACCACCAATGAGCACACATTTTTAAATGTGTTGTATCGGGTTTTTATATTCTGTAAATGATATACAGAATATAAACCTTATCGATATGTTTAACATATGGAAATAGTAGATATTCGATTTTCTCGTTTTCACGAAAATAAAAACTCTAGCTTTGTAGGTTTCTCTGATGAGGTATCATTTACGCTAAATTATTTAATCGTCATAAATTCAAGACGCTGCGTATGCAGCGCCCTCAGAATTAAAATCTTTGGGATGGGATATGGTCATCAATTAATACGACCATACTTATTGAAGGAAAGCGCAGCCGCTGCAGTATATTTTCAACTGTTACAAAATCAAATTGTCCCTTGCGTATAACATTTATTTTGTTCAGACCTTCCCAACAGTTGGCTCTAGCGGGGAGCTCCTCCACAATTTGGTATTACTATTCGTGAATGTTTAAATAATACTTGGAATGATCCTATTTTTCGGATGTATGAAGTGGATAAAACTATTACTCATATTCTAAGTAGTTACTATGGTCTTATAAGGTAAGGAGACATAAGTGTTATTAAGTCACTAGAGACGGAGAATTTTCTAAGCTTATTTAACAATATGCCATGGTCAACTTTGTCAAATGCCTTAGCAAAGTCTGCATAGATTAACATCCATTTGATTATTATTAGACAATGCATCCGTCGTAAAAGTCACAAAATCCACTAGATTCCCATTTAATGATCTTTTCTTTTGGAACCCATATTGGCAATTAGATATTTCCTTTTTAACATGTGTATACAGGTAGTTATACAGAATGGTCTCAAATATTATTGATAAATTTGATAATACAGCAATAGGACAATAATTTATAATTTCTCTTGTAACGTGCGGAATGCGCAATAGCATCCTTCGTTACATTTTCTAACAATTATTAGAAAAATTTTAATAATCAAACATTTTATTCTCCTATGCTCTGGTACTATAACGAACATTTCTGGACAGATGAGAGGTTGGTAGTAGCTTATGCTTACGCATCAGTATATTAAACAGCGCACGCTCGATAATATTCAAATTAAATTAAATAAATAGATCAAACGGACTGAAAAATGAAGTTGAGTCGAGTATTTATAATAAAGTCGGATAGTCACATGAAACGTAGAACTATCAGTAACAATATAGATCCTTTAGCTAACTTAATATTTCATAATTTAAACAGAACTACTTTTTGGGGCGGAGACACGTTACTGTCGGTCCGAAACATGTCACAATACGCCGCGTTAGACTAAATTCCTTCTCTTTCACTCGAGCCGTCCTTTGAGGTGGACGTAATAGAAATTTTGTAAGACCCTAACGAGGATATTAGTAGAGAGGAACCTTATAGACGTATAAGGTAATAGCTAAATAATTATATATTGTTAAATACCATCTAACATTTAAACATATTGTTTTAGGTTCTTTCTTTCTTTTATTTTTTTATATAATTACAAATTTCATTTCAACGTCGAAGTGACCTTAATGTTACACCTTTGCTTTAAGCAAAATTATCTACATTCTATGTTGATACTACGTTTTTATATACGTTTTCTTGATAACTTTTTGGGATAAGAATACTACGTTTATTTTTATTATGAAATTTTCGACACAACACCTTCTTAAGATTTTCTATCAAGCATACGAAAACCTGGGCGAAGAAATTATTTATGTTATTCGAGCATAGCACGCCTCTACGATTTCATAACCTTCAAAGTGGAATGGTACGACATGTGACATCTCGCTAGAGCAAAATGGAGATCATGAACCATTTAACTACCCAACGGTTATAATCTATTATCATCGGAGGACAGGGGCATACTTAGGAATTTCTCTCATCAGAATATTATAATAAAAGATAAGTACCTTTGATTATTACCTGTAAAAGGGATTATTCTCGCATATCTAGTGCTACACATTAATTCGTAGTCACTCATATCTTAAATTCGTTGTTACAAATATTTCGTCGTAGTTATTTATATCTTAAATCCGTTGTAGCAAATATTTCTTCGTAGTATCGATTTCTTGTATTCAACGTTTAACGTAATCGTAGTTGCTTGATAACGTGATATTGTTTGAATTTTGCCAGTATCTGGCTACTTTTGTTTTAGATGTGTGTCAATGGTTAGACACGTCAGTTATTTGCACATAATACGCGTCGTGTGATCTGATATTTCCTAGATTTGACTCGTCAAGTCGCATCACTTATGTGGATTATTTATTTAAAGGAATTCGGATGTTCGAGGCGCGGTGAAATGTGTATTATCCTTTGTGGTCATATAACTTGGGGTGTCCCGTATTCTATTTGCTAGAGATGAGTTCTAGTATTATTTTTTTTATAGTTATATAATTTGGGGTGTCCCGTTTTTGAGTATTTGGCATTACGTAGCGGGGAGGCTATATACTGGTAAGCTCAAATAAATATCAAGTTCGAGTGAAATAGCATATCTTCTATTAGTTAAGTTTTATTATCTTATCTTTGTAAAATATTTTAGTATATCTAATGCTGTAATATATAGTTTGTTTGTCGGATCGTTTGCGAGATACCTTTGTATTATAGTTCGGTTTAAATCTCGTAAATGTTCATATCTTTTGTAATATATGATTTTTAGTATTGAGGTAAAGTTACGAGATGTATCTTTTGTAACACCTCAAGTTTATCTTGCTGTTGAGCAATATGTAATTAGTGTATCTTGTAATATAGTTTACCTTGTACATATTTTGGTGATATTTTGCTATACAGTATCGCTGATGCTGTGATAGCTCATTGTTTTTGTAATATAATATTTTGTAATATAGTTCTATTGTACATATGTAACTTTTGTCTTTGGTTTATCTTTATCTGTAATTTTCCTTGATTACACTCAGTAATCAATGGCGCCCAAGCCTTGAACTCCATGCCCTTTAGCTCTCCGTATCTTTACTGTGCTAGCCAGGTTACACCAGTGACGCTAACCACGTCTCTCGTAGGGTGGCCCACACTTGAACCACTTGGGCAACTAAAACCTTCCAAAACAACGCCACACTCTCCGACCTCCTCTTTTAAAAACAGGAGTAATTTATTCGTTGTATTTTCAGATTATCAGGAAATTTTGTATTACTAAGAGCTATACTCAATATTATTACTAGTGGCTTAACAACTGCTTCCTTGCAACTCTTTATTACATAACTAGGTATACTATCATCACCCACCATTTTCTTTGGTTTTAGTTTATCTATTGCCTTAATGACATCAGCGTCAGTAATTTCCGAAATATTTAATAATTCTAAATCCCTGTTATCAACTACATCATTGACATTCATTTGTTGAATTTATTTTTTAGGTATTTGAAATACAGACTTGAAATTATTGGCGAAGTTAGATTTGCTATTATTTTTTGTCTTAACAAAATTTCAAAATTGTTTAAAGTCCTGTTTAATATTATTCCCAACGTCTATAATATATTTATGTATGCTATTTTGATATCTTTTTATTCTGGATCTCAAATTATTAAAATCTATTTTACATTGTTCCAATTTTGTTTTGCTATATAGCTTCCTATTTCTTTCCTTGGCCTTGATATCTCCTTTAATTACAGGCGTATATCAAGGACGAAATTTATTATTATTACTATTTTTGTCTTTAAAATTGTCAAAGATATTGCATAGAAACACATAGAATGTATCCAATGCCTTCTATCTACATCAGACATTGAATTTAACACATTCCAATCTATCTGGTGTAATTGATAATAAAGGTTTAAAATATCTGCTTGTCTAAAATTATAATATAGTGTATCTAAGTTAGTTGAGCATGTATTTAAAGAGTTTCTTCACAACCCCCTTGATATTAGTATCAAATGAAAAGGTTTGACGAGTATAATAAGATAAACTATGTGATGTTTTTCTAAATCCAATATGGCGGACGACCCAAGATGGCGGATTATATTTTTCTTCATAACCTCTTTGATATGGGTATCAAATGATATGGTCTTTTATGTCTCTTTGTCTGTAAAATAAGACTAAAAAGTAAAATATAAAATCATATAAAAAAATATTAAAAAAAGCTTCTATTTAAAAGAAAGGCACTAAAAAGTAAAAAAACAATTTTCTGAAATTCTTAGATTTGGAAACCAGAAGCTTTGAGGACCGCCATATAACACAATTGTATAGTTATCTTGCTCAATTCGCCGCCCCCGAGGCTTTTGGTTTTCAGATAATTTTTAACTTTTTAGTAGGTACATTTTTATAAATAAAAGCTTATTTAAATATTTTTTTTATATAATTTTTTAATTTCCTGCCGATTGTCAAGTGGCCTCTTATGGTATAAATAAAGTGAATTTGGCTTTAAAAGTGATGTTCTTATAAATGTTTGAAGTAATCGCATTAATCTGTAAAACAAAATAAAAAAAAAATAGGTGGGACCGATTTTGGTCCTTATTGTTACTACTCTTTAATTGTACAATGCTATAAAAGAAGTATTTATTCAAATCAGTCATGATATATCAATTTTTCTATCAAACAGTGATGAAGTATTCTACTATTTAGACAAGCGAGCGTTAGTTAAATTTTATGTTTTAGGGCTTGAAGAAGTTGTTTATGAATGGTGGGTGCCAACTTTGTAAAGGACAGCTGTTTATCATCTTCGACTCCTATTGAATGTTGAAATTTCACCCAGTATGGAGAATGAAAATTAGCTCCTCCGCTTTCTATTATATAATGAGTATAGAGCGTTCGTCATTGCAAATAACTTTTCGAGTACCTAAAATTAAAAACAAATAATTAATTATTAGTTAAAAAATTAGATAACATAATATAAAGAATAGTACTATTACATATTACATTAAAAAATATTTTCTTATAAAACGGCAGAATTTTAGTTTATGTTTTTTAATTAATGGGCTCAGTGCAAAAATCGTTTATATTTTATTCAATTTAAGAATGAAGTTCTGTACACAGCTACATGCGGTTTAATTAGAATTTGTATCAGTCATTGTTCAAGTCGATCACAAAGTCGCAATAGGCGGACTAAAGTGTAAATGTTTTGAGCAATGAGAAGATGGCAAATAACTTCCCATCTCAAACCAACACTTCATTCTTAAATTAATTTTGTTATTTGTAACGAATGTATCAAGAATATGTAATTTCAATATTAATTTAATGGATGAAAACTCCTGTTACACTTAAATAAGCATAGAGGGTGTTTGCTACATCGATAGAAAGTTTTCACTTAGTGATAGTTGGAGTAATATGGAACCTATATGACCATATTTACCCTTATGCAAAGTATCGCCATTTTTGAGATATCAGCCTTTTTAGATATTTTTGCGAAATGGTTGAGTTATAACTAATACATATTATTTTTTTATGGTAATAAATACTCTCAGCTTTCCTAAATATTTTTTTAGATATTCTTAATATATACTTTGTGGAAACAGTACAAAGAAAAATGTCGAAATATTAGTATGAAAAATATGTAGGTTATCTATGGGTTAAAATATGTGGGTTCAAATTTATTTTTCTATTTTAAGCAAAATTCTATCAAAAACAGCACTACCTCAAGAGATTCAAATTGTTCCAAAAACTTCTCTATTGTATACTTTTTCCAATGGTATACCACGTTATGACAGAATTATAGTTCATTAAATTAAAAATGAAATATATCTGTATACATTACATTTTTAATAAGAGAAGAAAACGAAATAGGTACTAATTATTTTATTACTTTTGTTTCCAGTTCTAACTGAAATAACTGTAACTAAAACTAATAATTAATTCATTTTATTTTCAAAATGATTTACAACTTTGCATACAACACATCAAAAGGACTTTTAATACGAAGAAGTGTGATGAGGTGGGATTGTTAGCATAATTTTGTGACGTAAATTTATAGGGTGGACATCAATTCTGAAATTTATTTTGTCATACAAATATGATGGGGATTTGTTCGCAATAATTTTTGTAAATAGATCACTGCTGTGTAGAAACCTTGTTTTGTAGATGGGTAACAAGTTTAAATCTATCATTTTATGGAACACCGCCTGATACTGTCTTAGTCCGAAAACGAGACGAGTACATGAATTTAGTATTCGTTGCAAACGCTGACAATCATATTTAGTTAGACATGGGCTATATACTACGTCACAGTAGTTTAAATGTGAGAGTACTGCTTTCACATATTACTGTTTTTGCTTTCTAGTTAAGTATCCTACGGTTGATATAAATTAATTCGAATATGTAGTCTTTAACGGATCATTCACGTGACTACTGTAACGCAGATTAAACTCCATGTAAAGAACCAGATTTTTATAAATATCAGTTAGAACAAGAATGTCGTTACCTGCTTGAATATTTACCAATTCTAAGAATCTGGATCGAGCAGCTTTTGGTACTAAAAGCATTACTTTAGGTTTTATAATGGAAAAACAGTACTTCAAAATGTAATAAAACAAGTTATATAAATATTCAGTTACTATATCATTAGCTCTAATTGCCATCATTTGAAAGTCGATATATGCATTTTGAGAGCAACGAGGGTCCTAAGATTGACCCTCGAGGGACTCCACTTATACAATTCAATGGTTCCGAAAATGTTTGATTATATTTCACTATGAGATCTTTCACTAATGTAGATTTTTATTAAATTTACCGCGTTATTTTCAAACCCAATGTTGTGCAAGATTGCTAAGAGAAGCTCATGATTAATTCTGTCAAAAGCCTTAGAGTAATCTAATAAAACTAAAGTGGTTAGTAGTCCGTTATCGGTTGCCGAAGCAGAGCTGTGGTACAACTATGATTTGACCTAAAATCAGATTGGTTGTTGGGAAGAATATTATTGGTCTCCACATTTGATCGTACAAAATTCTTTCAGTCACTTTGGAAAGTGTAGATAGTATGCATATGGGGCTCACATCTTTATATTCACTAGGATTTTTTTATTTTGGGTAGTGGTATGACAGGCAGTTTTACAACAACTTGTGTATGTGTTATAAACCGTATCTTCATCGATCAAGGTAAATTCAAACTTGGATACACTACTCTGCATTACATTGTTTGATAGACTATTTATTGTATCCACGTCTGGTACACCATTTGCTTGAGAAGAGTTAATGAAATAATCATTAAGGGAATTGATAGTACAAAACGGTAAAAAGTCAAATTCACCATCTTCATGTCCCTGAACAGGCGTGTTTTCCTTCAATCTTAAGAGCTGTTTAAACTTTCCATATGGACAGATTCAGTTGATGAGCTACTTTTTGGATACTGCTGGAAGGATCTGCTTCAAAAGTCTTCAAAATTTGAGCTCATCTATTTCAGAACAATGTTGCAGAATATGCTTCCGTTCCCTGTGACGAAGGTGGCCTTTTTCATGTAAACATTGATATGTGTCACTAAACACCCGAACATTGGGAATTCTTAGTTTTCGAAAGCGTTCCCGATAAAATTTAATGTTTAATTTATTACGATTTTGTTTAATTTTCTTTCCTTGTAAAAGATGCAATGTCTACAAATATGTTTCCTTTTTAGTTAAATGAACTATAATTCTGTCATAACGTGGTACACCATTGAAAAAAGTATGCAATAGAGAATATTTTAAAATAATTTGAATATCTTAAGGTAGAGCCGTTTTAAAAAAAAAATTAAATGACATAGAAAAATAAATTTTAACACATAAATTGTCCTACATGTTTTATATACTAATACTTCGGCATTGTTTTGGTACTGCTTCTACAAAGCATATATTAAGAATGTCTAAAAAATTATTTAAGAAAGTTGAAAGTATCTATTACCATAAAAAATGACACATATTAGAAACAAAACTATTTCGCAAAAATATATAAAAAGGCCGATATCTCAAAAACGGTGAGACTTTACATAAGGGTAAATATGATCATACAAGTTCCAAATGACCCCAACTATCACTCAGTAAAAACTTTCTATCGATGTACCAAACATCCTGTATAATGTATTCGTAAGTCCTAGTACGTTTTGATCCAATTAAATTTATATGCTTGATTACTATTATATCATTCTATACTATGAATTTATTGGTCTTTCTCCTATTCACAATATCTTATCAGACTGTTATTGAATCATGTAGCTTTCACGTCATTCATTGCTGCCTGTTAAGCGCAAGGCCTCACCAAAGTTCTTTCCCATTAGCTCTTTGATGATCCAACCTAATCTTCTTGGAAGTCGTTCTCCTTGCCCTTTCCTATTTGATTTTCTTTGATCTATCAACTGTTTTATATTTCCCTCTTTTTGCTGTTGTTATGGATGGGATGGGCTTGCCAGAGGCTTTGCGGCAAGTACCACCAAATCCACATATCAAAGTCATACATACGCTGCCGTGCCGTTTTTCTGCTTCCCTAACAGCCTCTATCCTAGATACGTAAAAGAATGTGAAGAGTTAGCAAGCCTGATCATTATGTCCTTCGTGATATTCCTGTCATGTTAAATGCTGACTAGCAAGTTTCCGATTTTGTCATCTGGATACTTTGCCGAATCTCATAGTTTCCTGTATTATTCACAAGATAAATTGTTCTGTCTACTACTTTATAACACTTAGCTTAATGTGTCTGGGGTTGTTTCATTTACTAGGTCAATAAATACAATCATTGTTTTGTTTTAATATATACTTAATTCATAGTTGGAGTGTACATTTTGGAGGTTGTTCTGCAGATGCATGAGTTCTTTCTCGCGTACTGCAACTAAGGAAGTAACAAGAACCACATAATATTTTTATAGAATTTATAGTACGTAGTATTTATCTTGCGTTAAGTTTACCGATAACCTTTATCTGCGCTACATTAATTGTGGCTCTCCTCAGAATCGCCATTACTTCTTCGTTATGGATATTTGAAGTGAAACTAAGACTTCATTGTAGGTTTCTTATATGTTATTAGCCTGTTATTTTTCTGTAACATATAAAAAAATAAAAGAAAACAATATACTGACCCATATCGAAAAACTGTAGTTTATAATCACTTTATCGGTGATATTTATTCGCATAGGGGCTAAGGCACCACCGAGTAAAATCAAGTATAGTTTTTGATTTCGTATATCCCATGTATACCAAGGCACTGAACAAATTTCCACAAATATGTTTTCAAACTGAAAAAGAAATAAACTTTAAACTTTTAATGAATAAAAAGTATAACTTGCATAAAAATAATTTATGTGTAAATCTATGGCGGTTCTTAAAATTAACATTAATCCATGCTATTTTTCGTCCAGAAACTGCCACTATAAAAGTACTACAACACGCCATGGCACTGAACAAATTTCGATTCTGGACTCCCACTAGCGTGCTTTACTAATTTCCTTCTATTTACCCACAACCCTTCGACGGAATATAATCTGGTCCATATCTTAATTTTATTTTGTTAATTCTTTTAATGATGGAGCTGTGGCAGTGATGGGGTGGAATGTGTCATAGGAAAACTTGATACCTTAGTCCTAGTATCCACATCAGCTTTCAGGTTTCTGGACTCTTATTAGCTTGCCTTACTTACTTTCCCTTATTTACCCCTATTTATTCCCCAACCTTTCAACAGGATAAGGTATAATCTAGTTCCAGATGACATTATAATACATACGTATACCAAACTTCAAGTAAATATTGCAATGTAATTTTGGTGGTGGTGGTGTGGCAAATGTTATAAAAAACTGAAGCCGTGGCCTCTAATGAATATATCAAACTCTTACCAACGTATTATACTTATTTTCCCCTATTTTATCATATTTATTCACCGGAGTAAGTTTGAAATATGATTTGGTATCAAATCTTATTATAACACATACATGTACCAAATTTTACGTCTAAATCTTAAACCGTTCCAGAGAAAATGTGTGCACAAAAAAGTTACAGACAGACCGAAACACAGATACATTTTTTAGCTTAAATTTTAAATCTTGACAAGTCAGGACTTTCTAAACCTGTTCCAAAACAAACAATTTTGAAATCTTCTTTACGATTACTATCTTTCCACTCCACTACTAGGTCCGGCAAATAAAGGACGTATATAAATTAGTAGCCACAATATTTTTGCAGAATGGCTTTGGAGGAGGTCATGGGAGAGGCTTCTCATTTCGTGAGTTAAAAAATTTCATTTGCATCATCCTTTTTATTTCCAACAATTAGAGTCGAAAATGATCAGTTTTCTTAAAATACTGGAAAAACTATCGGGCGTGGAGGAAATGGGTGATTTATGAACAATTATTATCCCTACATTATGAGACAAATTATCAAAAAAGTTATTGTAAAAAGAACCTCCATTGTTTATAAATTAAATTTTATGAGATCTCAAGATTACATAGTACTGTCATACTGTCATGTTGTCAACTTCCTTAGTTGTTTTTAAAATGTGTGTATTTTAACCAAGTTTTCATTGGCTTGATTTGCAAGAACGCAATTTAAAAAGTGAAAACGTTATGCCTTTTGTTTCTTAGTGAAAATCAAGTCGCTGAAGGTTTGGGTATTTTTGGTCTTGCTGGTAGACTTAATACTTCGGAAGGTAATCTTGTTGACCTCTTTTGGGGCAATTTCATAAGTTCTGTGATTAACGGGTCGGACGGAATTAACAGGCAATGAAGAGGATCCTCGTTCGTTAGTTGTTGATCATTGTCTAGTGTGGCTTTGCCGGTATTGTTTAAGGTCTTTATTCCTTGACTCCCGAGCTTCTTCTGAGAGTTGACTCATAGGTAACATCGCAGACTCAACAATTTCAGCTCCATGTATGAAGATTTTGTGCGCAGAATGTAATACCATCCGTAATTGGTGACAAATAGATTCGCCGTCTCTTTTGCATAGCTGCAGAGTCAGATTTAAAAAATTCTTGACCACAATTCTGAAACTCATACAAACGATCTAATATCAGCTGGCAATTACAGGATAAATAATTTTAAAAATCCATCGATAAATAGGCTGGTGGGTTTCAGGGGGCGGAAATTGCAATAATTGTATGAAATTGTGAAATTTAGGATTTGAATAGAATATTACCTCCAAATTGAAGGAAAAACTGTAAAAAATTTCCACTGATAAATAGGGCTTGGTTTCAGGTTGTGCAAATTGAAACTCGTTAATAAAATGTGGAAACTTAGGATACTAATAGAATTTCACCTCAAAAATAAAACTTTTAATTATGTATTATTTTACAAAATCAAAGGATTACAATGTTAAAAATAAATTTAATAGTTGATCAATATTCACTTTCGTAGTCACTTTGTGGTTCACTCGAACTACTTTGGCTTTGAGATGTATGTGACTCTTCAGAATCAGCTAAGATTTCCATTTCTATATTTATAAAAGGATCCAAGGAAACCAAAAAACTATACGCAACAAATCCTCGTTGGTCACAATTCTTTATTGACATTTATCTTTGCAATCTTTAGATTTTCTCTCCAAATCTAGAATAAATAAGTCGCTTGGGTTTATAAGATAGGCGTTAGGATTGGAAGGAAACGCAAAAGAGGACGTATAATAATATTTGCTAATTTCATCTGCTTATCTAAAATAGGGGTTGAAAAGTATAGGATGGTATACATTGGAGATGTTCGGTATTGAGAGTAAATTTCACTTTGAAGTAGTGATTAGTGAACAAATTGAATGAAATCAGTGACTGCAATATCAGTAATAATTATTATTACATTTGAAATATAATATTTTTCGCCTTTATCAACGTATTCAAAATACCTTAACCCAAAACATGACAGCTAAGGGCAGTTGCAAAGTTGTAGTGGGCACTGCATTCAATATCGCAAAGAAACTACAATGCAGAAGTTTAGGGAAGTAATGCGTAACAGAAACGTAAAGTTTACAAAATTTACGGCAAAAACCGCTTACTCGATAAAAGGCTATAACTTTGGCACCAAATGGCAAACAAAATCAACTCACTGCTTACAATAAAGCTCTTACCGTGTTCTGCAATAATTGCCGATTCATTCAATTGAAGACAATGAACCAAAAAATTTACTGTTCGAGAATCACTAAATATTCACTGCACCAATTTAACACGTTTCGTTCTCGAGCCGTAGAACGCAAATGAATCAGATGTTGGGTTCGGAGTCTTCTGTTCCCCTAAGCATACAAATAACCTTTACCAAGAAGCCTTTTTAATACCAACTTCTCGGAAATCTGTTAAAATTGGTTAATTTGATGTTTGGCCAGAAATGCCTGAAATTAACCCACTGTGCCCTGGAGCGATTTTAATTTGGAAAGTCTCATAATATATTGATTTTAATTACTCACAAATTACTTATACCTTAATTTCCTTCACCACTGAAACTTTTCCAGCATTTTAAGAAGACTGATTTTCCGCTCTTAATTGTTGATAAAAAACGATGATGCAAATGAAATATTTTGGCTCACGATATGAGAAACCTCTTCCATTACCACTCCAAAAGCCATTCTGCAAAAACATTGCGGCTACTAATTTATCAAAAAATTCTGTCTGCTTTCTCATCATATGTCTGCCCTGTACGTGAATGTGGAAATAATAATTATTTATTTGATGTACAGAGTAGAAATATAGTGTTGGCAATTTACACGATAAAGAGCTAAACTCTATTTCTTCAAACGTTTTTTTATACTAGAAACTGATCATTTCTTCAAAAGTTATTAAAGTTTTTGTGTCAAAACGTGCGTAAAAAGGCTAATTTTGAGGTAGTTCTTCAAATTATTGTTTTCATGATGTTTTCTACAACTTACATTGAAAATAATCTTTTCAGACTTCAGACAATTGAAAGTTGCTTGAAATAAAAAGCATACCGGAGCACTCGAACATTACTTGAATATGAAATAACCTAATTCTAATCTTGAAGATAAATAACGACAATTAAAAAAATATATGTATATTTCTAAAAATAATAATATTGTCGTCTCTTTTTGACAATTTTGTTGCAATCGTGGGAAAATTATTGTATATATTTAGAACGGAAAATGTTGTCGGTTTTTCATGATTGGCAAGTGGCAATGGCACTTCTAATTATTAAGCATTAGAACTTTCACATATTAGTACTTAAAAATATCATTTAGAAGTTAAATTGACAAGCAAAAAGTTTTCTTTTCGAAATATAACAAATTTGTTTGTCACGTCCAAATATGTCAATATGTGAATGTTATGTGCTCCTCTCTAGTTACATGTAAACTCTAACCTCATTTTCAAAACGTTGGCAAGCATCTGCACCAAATAATCCCACAAATATTGCTAGAAGGATGAATACAATTAATGGTTGTGCTCCTAACTGACTTGATCCCTACAAAAGAAGCTGATATATCACAAAATGTAGATCTAATCCTGGTGCTAGAGCAATAGAAATAAGTTTGTTTCCAAATAAGTCCGAAATTTTTCATACTTTAGTACGCTTTACATTACAAGATATACGTCTAGAGCATAATTTGTAACAAAGAAGGATGTTAAAAAGTGCCTAATTTTCCCCCAAGCTGGCAGCAAATAATGAACACGGTTTTTCATAGCATTTTTCCCTCAGAATGTGGCAATATGTTGGGTTTTGTGAAAAGATGGTGAAAAAATGTGGAAAATGTAAGAAAATGCTTGAAAATTGTAACGAAAATTTTCTATCGTTCAAGCACCTGTGCTACATAAATTTGAACTACCCGCGGTAAACACCAACGCGAAGTCAACAAGTGTGCATACGCTAGTAGAAACATCGGTATGGCCATTTTTAATATCGATGCTACTTTCACTTTCGCTTCCGACGCTGGTGGGTTGAGATCGTTTACTTATTCTTTTAACCGATTTTCACGTTTATTTCTTTAATCCTTTGATATTTTGAATATATTTGATTATTAAATGAGGTCATATTATTGAACTAACGTTGCTGTATTGTTATTTTTGGGAATTATTAAAGGATATTTCATGTAATAATTATTACTTTTTATTAAGGCTCGTGTTTGTGCGATATCGGTGTCCACTGGATACATGTATCTTTGTTAACTCATTAATTATTGTGGCAATTTTGTATTTTGTGGTCCCTTGAGACACAATGCCGTGGTGTTTTATCAATCTTTTAGATTATTGTGGACGAGGATTAAACCCGGAAATTAATCAAGGGATAAATTAGAATCGTTGTTTCTTAATCGCGTGCAGACAATCTCATCTCATTAAAAGTCGAAACCTAAAGTCATTTTGTCGCATCTAATTAACCTCGTGTGAGTACAGGAGGTTAAGAGATAATTCTTTATTAGTTTATTTTTCGGGAGATTAAGCCCATGATTTTTTTTTTCAATATTTGTTAAAATATTAGTTTGGTTTTTTGCAGTGACCTTCGCACCATAGTTTTTTTGTAGCTTTTCTTGTATTTCTTTTATCTTAAGTAAAATATCTTCACAATTAATTTTTTTATTAGACAGGAATTAATATCTAAAGTTTTTTTTCTCACAATTTAAAATTGTTTGCTATTGTCAACTGGTTCTTTTTTTTAATGTAAAACCTTGAACCAACCGAAGCATCGTAGGAGAAGTTAGATAGGCGAGAACTTATTACTCATTGGCTGGACATTTTCTTCCAAACGCAGCGTCTCCCTGGAAAATCCTCGTAGACCAGGACACGATAATTATTTAGTCCTCATTCCCAGGTACCTGTGTCCATCTCCAGGATTCGACCTCGTTGGAACTCTACGCTATCCACAAAGTGGAGTAAGCCTAAATCTCCGTAAAAATTCTCCGTTGGTCAGGAAAAAAAATATTGTAAACCAGTTGATCATTTCTTAAATTTTGATTTTTTTAATAAATCTTCAAATTTACTTTGTTTAAATAATATTCCTGTTTTTGTCTGTTAGTTATCTAATTAAATCAAATATATCACCATTAATATTTTTAATAATTTGTAAAGTGTTGTAGAATTTTTGTTAATATATTATTTGTTTTACATTTGATTTTGATTGTTTTTTTCCCCTGATAAAGTTTGCAAGAGTGTTGTGTACTGAATACGCTGGCGTCCAAATTCGTTGTAGTTTATTAAAGTTTTGTTTGGTTAATTTGACAATCAAATAATTGTTCAAGAAAATATATATGTCTTCTCGCCACACAGTGACCCTTGAACAGCTCTGAGCTAATTGGTTGCTACTCTTTCATAGCTTTCTCAGCAGCCAGCTGAGAAAGTTGTGGTTGTAGAATTCACAAAATCCGGGATATTCACAAGTTAATCTGTTAATCTTCTAGATTCGTTTTATTTTACTTTAGATCATGGTGGTTTCTTTCAGTATTTATCTCGTAGAATATGATTCTCTACTTCGCTTTGCCAAAAAAATGTCAGGAAAATGCCGAAACATTAAGAGAATGCCCAAACGTTTACAAATTCGAGTCTGTATTATTAATAACCGAAGCTTTTTGTAGTATTTTTCCAGTAATTTTTACAATAAACCACCTTGAACTCAAGGATAATATTTTAGATCTTAACAGGGTTCATTTATGTAAATTGCAAGTTAGATATTGTGTTTTTATTCATTTTCTGGATTTAAACCGATTCTTCCGTAAAGCTGAGTGAATGTCCTCTTTTTAGTCCCTAATTACTACGAGATAAAACCACTATAATCTCAAGTTAATAATTTGGAAATGACGCATACTAGATTTTTTGAGTTATCAAATATCTTGTTATTTTTCTCACATTTTTCTAACATTTTAAAATAAAAGAAAGTAGACTATCGTATTCCACGGAAAAACACTATGAGAGTCACCTAAATTTCGCATAATAAGCTCTAAATCCTAAAAAGTTTAAATTTTGAACATTACAGACGCGAATCTGTGAATTTCTAAGCATTTTCTTCAATTTTCAGTTATTTTCCGACGGTTCCGGTAAAGTGAAGTAGACCATCATATGCTATGAGAGAAGTACTAAAAGAAACTACCATAATCTTGAATAAAATATTATATATCTTAAAAGTTTTACTTGTGAATATCTCAGACAAGATTTTGTAAATTCTCCAGCATTTTTTTACTTTTCCACATTTTCCTGGCATTTTTCTGTAAAACCGAAAACACCATCGCATTCTATGAAAAAAATGCTATAAAAAAACTTTGTTCATTTTCGGTTGCCCGGCTTAGGCCAAAATTAGCCACTTTTTAACATCCTCTTTTTATCCATCTTAACAGACCAAAGGCCAAAGTCAAAGACGACGGGAAAACAAAATGCGCCAAATTAAGGTAGAAGGTTGCTGTTCTTTTAATGGCTAGATTTCATGATTCTGAATAAGTGTCTGTATAGATTGGAGAATCAAAATCCCGTTTTTTTACTGCCAAGAGAATCTTGACTGAACATATTACTTCTCGATAACTTTCTCTTGAAGAGACAGAGAAAAGTAGTTCAGATAGAAGTTGTAGAAAATAAAGTTATCTATCGATTTGTTTAAGCCCGATGTCAATATAGTAAATTTTAAATTGTTAAATAAAAACAAAGAAATCAACTTACTCCTTTAAGCCCAAAAATATTTTCTAGAATAAGGTAATTCATGTCAAAATTTAATCACAGCTAAAAGTATTCTCAAGAAGGTGATGTGAATCGATTTTGAAAATATTGCCTCATCGACATAATTCGGCAAAACAGATATAATTTTTGGAATCTGACAGCAATGTAGACATTCTTAAGTTCAAATTGTTAGTTTTCATGTCTGCTTTGAGAATTTTTCAAATTTTTAAAAGCGCTCTGAAATTCATATTTTTTTCAAAATTTGGTTTCTCTTCCAATGATGATTAAATATCATTGAAATATATATTTTAAGATTTGAATTTTTAAAATCTGACTAGTAAAACCGATATTTTCGACAAATAACTTATGGCAAAAGTCATGATGCGGGGTTTAAAATATTCTTTAAACTTTTGCGTACTAGAAGAATATTTTTAATCTCACTTTCACCAATATATGTTTATTTTTTTTTAATAATTATTGGTAAAATCAAGTGCACATCCCGCAAGTTTTTTTATCCAATGTACCCTATGCTTGGTCAATTTTATTCACATGTAATTTTCTCGAGACTACTTCTAGAAAACAAAAGTTACAAGTAAAGAAGTCCTTTCTTTTTGATTTTTATTTTTTGAATTTCGAAAATTTTTAAAGAGGCAAAAGGCAGAGACAGAAATCTATGGTTTGTCCCTGGAAACATACATAAGTACTAGATTCCAAAAGTTGTAGTGATTTTTCCGATTTTAACTCTTCTCAGATTAAGTCACGCAAAAATTTATATTTTCAAACCCAATCCACATAACCTTTTTTGAGACAATTTTAGCTATATTCCGCTATATAATAATCTTTATCACGCATTTTTTCGAAAATATTTTCTAATTTTAGATTACATTATTTTGACATAGGATTGGAACAAGTCGACAGATAATTTCATTGTCTGCAACTATTCGTAAAACATTTTTTTTATCTTTCAAAGAAAAAGTTGTCTTTCCAAAATTTCTTTTGCTATAAAAAATTTTGCAGCAGAGGTTTTTATTCGCCAATCTAGGAATATGTCCAGAATCATAGAAACTAGCAATTAAAAAAGAAGGAACCTTCTGTCTCTTTTTGAAGCAAAAAAAAATCTGAAGCGCTTGGGCTATAAAGTTTATCACCAATGACCTCGTGGTAGAATGCATTGGAAAATGGATATTAAAAAAAATTTTTGGACGGCATCTTACCAAGAGACGAGTGGCAAAGGTACAAGGGTGTAAATTTATTATCTTGCTAAGGGTACTAAAATCTACAAATTCATTTGTTATAAAAAATTCCAGAGATATTCGAAAACGGAACTACGTCACCTGATCTAATATCATATCATAATTACCGTTGTAAATTGATATACAAAAACAGTTACCATTACAAACCCAGATGTTAAAAGAGTTAGCAATGGTCCTATAACCAGTTTTCTTGCTTTTTCGGAAATCCTGCAAATACATTTTAAATTATTATTATTATTCTTAGTCAAAAAGCATGAGGTAAGCAGGGCAAAAGTTTAAAAAAAATCTTATTGTAAAGATATATTAGTAGAATCCTGTGCATAATATTACTCCAATATTTTATCTGTTGAAAATGGTATAAAAAATTCTGATTTTAATGATATACTGTGGTATACGAATATTTCCTTTTTAATCGCCTTATTTTATATTAACGCCTTAACCTTAACTATTATACTAATCGACCAGGACACAGCACACATACGACACAACGATCACACCTTGCGACATTACCATCTCCCACTAAATATTAAAACCCTAGCCGGTATTCAAACCTGGAATCCCGTGGTCTAACATCGTAGGCAATGAACTATTCAGCTGGTCAAATTTATGAAAGGATTATTTATATAGTGATAATAATTTTTGTCTAGAGATATATTAATGTAAACCGTAAACCATATATACATTTTGTTACATATATACCACAAAAGCAAGAAGTGCGACTTGCAACCTGGAATATAAGAGGACATTTATAGCCGAAAAGCCTTTGTCTGCAGACTCAAATATCATAATAGTAGATATTTCCGAGATGAATACAATATGGAGTCTCTTATAATGATAGAGACTCGGGTTATTTTAGATTTACAATGGGAAGCATCATAGGCTTTTCTGGAGACTGTAACATCGGCCTGCTGCATCGATTTCACTAATATTCAATAGCGTTCCACCTTAGTTCTTCCGTGTGTCTAAAATTTCCAGTATCCACATTGAGTCGTATACAAAAACGTATCAACGTATGTGTGTGTGTATGTTAAATGTTATAAAAAAATTTGAGACCTTTGTTTCTAGTATATACACCAAATCTCAAGTTTCTGTACTCTTACCAGATTAAGTGGCCTATTTTTTACCAATTTACCCCTATTCACCCCCCAACCGTTCACCGGAGTATGCTCACAATATAATATAGCTCCAGACCTCGTTATAATACATGAGTGTACCGAAGAACAATGTTATAAAAGGACTATTCTGGTTCATCTGTGGTAAAATGTGGAAGCCATCTTTCTTTACTAATTGTGGGGTGACGAAAACGAATTCGTCTCCCGTTTTGGTGGAAAATCTCGGGAACCAATTTAGGAACGACCCTTATTTGGGGATGACATTTTAGTTGATATTAGAACTGGCTACTAGATTTAGAAGTACAAGAGGTTGGGTGATAAGAAATGTTCGTTGCAATTAAGACCAATAAAATCCATCAACTTAGTTGGTGGTGTTGGGTGTAAAAGTATTCAGAAGTAATCACATTATAACCTGATAATAGCCATCTAACGAGGAGTTTTGGTTTTTTAAAAACAAATAAATAACCATTAATAATTGGAAAGAAAACTGTATTAGTTATTGATTTTCACTTTATTTTTTGTCAACATGTTAATTATTTCGCCACATAGTGACTTTCTCGGATGTTGAGTACTGTTATACATTTGTTAAATGCTAAGCGGAAAAATAAATAATATAATTTTAATTACTAAATGGAAACGTACGTATATTTGCAGGTAATTTGTTGAATCTAATTTCAATACCCTAAGTAAATAAATTTAGTAAGGGAGACGAGTTAGTTTCAATTTAATCATTTAATTAAATATCAGATGACTTCAGTTTATTTATTTCTAGAGATTCTAGTAAATCGAGTTTTAACCCTTTTTACTTCCCTCGCATACCGAAGGGAAGTATTGTATTTGAGAAAAATCACCCTCCGAGATTTTTTCGCATTCTAACGTTTCAGATCACGTAGATTACGAAAATATAGCTTTTTCGATTCCGTCAGTCTGTCTTGTCTGTCTGTCTGTTGGTGCATTAACTAATTAACTACTTGACGGAGAGCAGTCAAATTCGGTTGGTAGTTGACCCTACTGTCAGCGAAGAAATGGTAAAACTTTCATTGGAAAATATACAGGGTGGACCGTCTAAACGGAATAAATAGTGAGGAAAATTTTTTCTTTCTCAAATTTAGAATTTCCACGTTTCATGACACGCTAAACTTATTTCAGAAAAAAACATTTTTGAAAAATTTTTTACCACTAAAATAGATGAAAAAATTTTTTTCTTTGTTCAAATTTGAAATTTCCACGTTTCATGGCATTCTAAACCTATTTAAAAAAAAATGTTTGAAACATTTTTTACCACTAAAATAGATGGATTTTTTTTTTCTTTCTTCAAATTTAATATGTCCACGTTTCATAGCGTTCTAAATCTATTAAAAAAAAAATAATTAAACTTTTTTTTACCATTTTTGAAAAAATGTTACCACTAAAATAGATGAAAATTTTTTTTACTTGCTCAAATTTAAAATTTTCTCGTTTCATGACATTCTAAACTTATTTAAAAAAAATATATGATTTTTAAATTTGCAAACTTTTTTTACCACTACTATAGAATAGAAGGAAACTTTCCTTTTTGCTCAAATTTAAAATTTCTACGTTTCATGACATTCTAAACCTATTTCAAAAAAAAAAAAATTGGAAAATTTCAAATAAAATGAAATTTTTTAACAAACACTATACTTCCACTCCATTGCGTGAATGTGGGATTGAAAATATGATAGATGGCAATAATATTTGGCATATGCACCTATTACACTTTCATTGAAAAATGTACAGGGTGGTCATCCCATGAAATAATAAAGTCATGGTGGACATTTGTAAAGGTATTTGCGCAAGTCTTCCATATTTGGCACTTGCTGTTGGATGAGGACTCTGTATATTTTTTTCAAAAGTTATCAGGTTTTCTTTGTAATAATAATAATTATTATTATTATTCTCAATGTCATTTCGTATTTAATAATTTTTTAGAGTGACCGCCATGCACAAATAACGAGGGAAGTTCTGTGTAAATACCTTTACCGATTTTTTCTCAGTGTGTAAAATTTTGAATTCTTCGTTGAACACGTGACCTTCTTCTATTAGGTGTTTAGCATAAGTTCAGTCTATTTTATTATTGATGTAACTTCATTTGTGTTCTGATAACCGTTTACCGAAATTTCTTTCTGTTTGTCCAATATATACCTTAGGACAAGTACCACAAGTCAACCTATAGACGCCTAATTTATTTTTTTATGAAATTTTGTATTTGGCACTTTTAAAATATTTTCCTATTTTGCTATTAGTTTTGAAAGTTACATTAATATCACGTTTTGATAGCAAAGAGGAAATTGTTCCTGTTAGGAAGCCAATGTAAGTGATAACTTTGAAACTGTTATTTTGGTCTTTTATTGTTGGATATACTGCTTTAATAGTTTCACTGAAAGATTTTTTCACAATAATATTGTCTTTTACTTCGGGGTTGTAACCGTTGTTGCAATTTGTTTTATTATTTGTACTTCCTTGATATACCTTTCTTGATGATGAGGGAACAGTCAAAACCTGTATATCATGCTGTTGTGGGCTGCTATTTTGTATTGGCGAGGATGTGCTGAGGTGTTATATATTGTTATGTAAGTAAGTGTGAGATGGTTTATGAAAATTTGAAAAATCGTGTTTCTTTTAATAGTGAAATCTAGGAAGTTAATAGTGTTCTTGGTTTCAGTTTCGAGAGTAAATTTAATTTTCGGGTGGAGCGAGTTTGTGAAATTTTGGAAATTGTTGAGTTGTTTCTGTGAAACAAGTTAAAATATCATCCACATATCTATACCAATAGAGAAATTTATTGCTTTCTTGGTTTTTATTTATGTATTTGGATTTTTTAGAAGCCCATAAATATTTCAGATAGAAGTGGGCTAAGAAGATTACTCATGATTAGACCCTCGTCACGTGTATAAATCTTATTATTAATTTGGAAATAATTTTGTTCTAGGCAAATGGTTAAAAGATTAATAATGTTATATACCAGTACTCAATATCCGAAGAAGCCAATGTGTGGCGAAATAATTGTCATGTTTACAAGAAATAAAGTAAAAATCAAAAACTAACATAGTTTTCTTCCCAATTATATCATGGATTTTCATCAAATAACGGCCCAATCTGGTCAATAAATAAATAACCGTATATTAGATATTGTACCTCACACCGTTCTTATAAGTGGTGAAGCGCGTGGGCAAAGAGGGGAGGGGGGAGGGGGAATTTAAAGTGTTTGCTTCTTTTTTTACTTACCTAACGAAAATGAATATTTTGGAAGACTTTTCTGTACTAAAGAATAACTTTTTGTCGCAAGTTAATATCAATTTCAATGCCGCTATAAATTCCAATCTGACCCCCATATAAGGGTTGTTTTTTCATATGTTCCTGAGATTTTTCGCCAAAACGGGTGACGCACTCGTTTTCAGCTCCTCAAAATTAGTAAAAACGATGTCATCTACACTTTACCATGGGATGGGTCAAGGCCAAAAGAAAACTTGTCTTTTCAAATCAATATCCTAAACCGTTCCAAAGAAAACGTGCGCACAAGAAAGTTACAGACGGACCGGTACACAGACGGACAGACGGACAGACAGATAGACAGACAGACAGATAGACCAACAGGCAAATAAACCGGCAGACAGAATATTTTCGCTCAAATTTCAAATCTCGACGTTTCATAGCATTCTAAACCTATTTCAACAAAAAGACGTGGACAATTCTCTTACTTTCACTCCACTATGTGGATGTGGAAGTAATTGTAGAGCATTAAAGTTCCATTGATAGATACTGGTATTAATAGAAAATATCTATTTTTCGACTAGTGTTTCGGAAAGTTCTAAATTTCAACATTGATTTGAGTTGGGTAAAATACTTCAGAGACGGAAGTAACATTTAAAAATATTTTAACTTAATAATTTTTCCAAACACCAATACAAAGTATCACGTGTGCAACACGTAGAACAAGTGTTTCTTCCACATACACGACATATTCTTGACCTCTTACTTTTCTTGACTTGTTGCACAATAGTACATTAAACAACAAGTTTAGAAAAGCCAAGTTTTACTAAACGAATATAGTTTTTAAGTTTAGTAAAACTGCTTTTCTTACGAGAATTGTTTATACTATTTTTCGCATCTTGTGTTAGTAGGTAATTATAAGCAAACAGTGATAGAGATAAAAGCGTTACAAAGTTTGAAACTTAAAAATTTTCGTAGTAGGTAGGTATTTGTGTAGGATTTCCGTAACCTAGTAACTGACACGGCTTTGTTTATTTATACAACTGTTAAGTATACTTTTTGTGGGTCAAATTGATTCTAAGTTATATTATTTAATTATAAAAATGAGTCTTGCTACTGAAAACAATTTAGAAAATTGTTCTAAAGACATTTTAAATGCCGCTCGAGAGGCATGTTTGAGCTTACTTCCTTAAAAATGCAAGGAAAAATACGAGAAGGCATATGAAACACTTTGTAAGTCAAACTGTTTATATTAATATTGACATTACTCTATATTAATAATAATAATAATAATAATAATAACTTTATTTCATATAATATGCCTTACACAAGGGTATGAAACGTCACAGCAGTTACAAAAATTCTTAACTATTTTGTATAGTAATACCTATAACTATTTAAAATTGTATATAAACGAAAAAAAACACATAATTGTATATTTGTATAAAAGGGATAATTACATATGAGGAGCATATGAGTATAAGTCTTAATATTCTTTTTTGTTGAACAAAAACCCTGTTTAAGTCTGTTGCTTGACCCCAATACAAAATAAGATATTTAATATGTGAGTATGCTAGTGAGTAATAAATGTTTAAGAGATATTCAACATCCATTATAGACTTAAGATTGCGAATTACATAATACGCAGAATTTAATTTAGCTATTACATGGTTAATGTGTATTCTCCAAGACAGGTTTTCATCTATGTGGAGCCCTAAAAATTTAGTATTAGTGACCTTTTCTATGGTAGAATTATTAAGCTGAAGAGTAATGTTTTGTAGTTCTACAGTTCTAATATGAAGTATTATATATTTAGTTTTTGAAGTATTGATAACTAATTTGTTTGAAGAGCACCAGTGATAAAAGCGAGCCAATAAATTGTTAGTGATGTTTTCAAGCATCTCAACGGATTCTGCGGTGATACAAATAGTGGTATCGTCAGCGAACATTGTTGAATATAGATTTGATTTATTTAAAATATAAGATTCCAGGTCATTGATAAATAATATAAAAAGCAAAGGAGAGAGTACACTTCCTTGAGGAACTCCAAGATTAAGGTTGCAGGTATTAGATATGGTGTCACCTAATTTTACAGAAATTTTTCGGTTCGACAAGAATGAGATAATCCACTTATTTAATGATCCTCTAATACCTAATGCATGTATTTTTTTTATATAAATTTGGCTAGAACACAGTCGAAGTCACGGGTTAGATCGAAGAATAAAGCAAGGACTAACTTTTTTTTGTCAACTGCATTATATATAAAGTTTGTAAACTAAAAAGTAGCTGTATTCGTAGAGTGTTCGGGTCTAAAACCATGTTGTCGTTCTGATAGTAGCCTATAACTGTTTACAAAATTCATAATTCTATTATGGACAATTTTCTCGAATAATTTGGAAAAGCAGCATAACAATATTATTGGCCTGTAATTTTCTAACAGTGCAGTATCACCTTTTTTATGAATTGGTACTATTAAAGCATATTTCAGTTTATCAGGGAATATTCCTAGTTTAATTGATAAATTAAAAATGAAGCATAGAGGGTATATAATGAATCTGGATATATATTAAAGTGGCATTTTCATGAGGTAAGTACCATCAAATGATTTTGAATTTATTAAAATAGCATATTATCAAAATGGGAAAAAACATGTTTAAAGTGTTATTTCAGTTCATTTACCTCTTAAGTTCACAATGCCTTCTTATGATGAAGATAAGATGATCCAATACTATTTTCTGATAATCGATATCTGGTACTTTGTTATTACTGTTCTCTTCACATACAATCCGAACTTTGACTATATAATATTTTAACATTAGCAATTGATATTGTAAATGTAAAACGAAGTAATATAACACGTAAATTGGAGCAAGTAGTGGAACGGGTATGTATAACACATGTGTTCCAAAAATACAGTAGTAAACTATATCGCCGTAATAAATATTGGCAATAATAAAATTGTAGACAAATTCACAAGGATAACACATTCCTTTTATATTGTAAGATGCGACTATCAAACAAAGTATGACCAAAGTAAATTGTATTTTACATGCTGTCACGTTCAGTTTCGCACTTCTTAATATATTTGCTCCTATTTTACTTCCAGCACTCTCAGTAGACCAGCACAAATCCTTCATCTCTAAGTGTAGATCTACCGCCGGGTCTTTTCTTGTTATAAGTATAGATGTGCACACTAGATCCTAAAATAATGTATCTGGTTAATACAGTTCATTATAGACTCTCATTATTTAATAATAATGGTTGGGGGATTTCCCACCATCTAAATATGCTGATTAAACTAGGTATATAAACACAGTGAATAAATCACAAATATTTTATTTAATATGAACCACCACATATAATACGAAAGGTAGCCGACTCTGTACTGCGCCACAGTGGTAGAAATTATAATTCTAGGTGCTCAAAACCCGTTTTCGTCATCTAAATGGGTGTCGATGTACCACAGGTAAATTCTAAGAAGACCATAGTATCCGGCGTATTAAGCATTTTTCCGGGAAACTCCTTCTAGGTACGTATTAAGGGGGTAAAGCAGGTAGTGATCCTAGCAAATCATCAAGATACATTCAGTCGACTTTTGGTACTTATACATAACGGTTCGTCTTGTGTTTAGTACAAATATTAAGTGATAGTGTTATAGAGAGAACAAGTAGAGGTTTGTTTCTTATATTACACTCAGTTTAGTTCTCTTTTATAACTGTTAATATAATATAATGTTTTTAAAGTAAGTAAAATGAAGAGTCTTAATTTGACGAAGTATAAATGTTTTGGAAACAATTTACACTAAATTTTTTAATGATTGTCCTTCAGAGCATTTATCTAGCTATTAGACCATATAAAATTTACTGCCATAATCTACCATAATTTCCGTTTATTTCTAGATGTTTCCGAGGGAAGCATATTACGACAAGAGGTGTTCTATGTATGGCATAATGAAGCTAACAAAGAAAACGAAATCCATGCTTTGTATTCATATATTATTGATAAACTTGAGCTAGAAAAGTACGAGGGTATAATTAGCGATGATTTAAGGCGAAAATGTGCAAATATTGATAAACAGATTCGTTATAAATAGCGGGAATGCCACTTTAGTATATAAAACTTCCTACATAAGTATACAAAGTGGATGGATGGACATTTTATATTTGATGACATTTTAGAAAAAATAAGAAATACATCAACAACTAGTGGAACTTCAGGTAAGCCAAGAAAATGTTTTTCTGAAAGTTCTAAACAAACAAAAAGGCGCAAAGTTCAGCCTCTTTTGAAAATTAGCACAAAGAAACTTGCATCTGCTACCCAAATGAGCCTGCGTTCACAGGGCCAATGCACTGCCGCAGATATAGTTAAAAGTGTGTCAGAGTCACCAAAAAAGGTCTATGATATTAAAAGAGTTATCACTGATAAAACCAAAAAACCAATAAAGCTCACTGCTGATGAGACCTTAGCCTCCTATGATTAGCAAAAAAACGTTGTTATTCAGAGGAAATGGAAATAACAGAAATATCAGCTGAAATAAAATTACAGTAGACATTAGATCACACTATTCGGCGGTTGATGTTAGTGCAAAAGGAAGTAGTGTGTCAAGTAAAAGAGGGCGAATGTTTTCCAGGAAGAGTGACTGATGTTTACAAGTTTGGATGTGACGGTGCTACCCATCATCAAAAGTACAGACAGCGCTTTGCAGAAAGCGAACATACAGGGCACGATGATTCGTCTTTTTTGTGCCTTTGCAACTTATTGGCGAAAACGAATCAATACTGTGGCACAATCAGCGGCCATCATCCACAGCATTTTGTAGGCCAATTAAAATCTCCTTCGTAAAAGAATCAGAACAATTAGTTAAAAATGAAGTTGCCAAAATAAAAGGAGATTGAACATCTAACAGCAACTGAAGCAAACCATTGACGATTTTGTTTTTTCTGTGGAACATAAGTTAAGCTTAACTATGGTTGATAGTAAAATATGTGGATATCTCACTGAAACACCATTCTCAAATTGCTATATTTGGAATGCCACTCCAAAAGAAATTAATGACTTGGAGAGTCATTCTAAACGATAAATAGATTCGTCAGCTCTTTCTTTTGGAATGTCAAGGTTGCATGCTTGGATCAAATGTTTTAAATGTGTGTTACATATTAGTTATAAATTAGATACCGAACGATGGAAATCACGGAAAGAAGACAGATATATTATTGAAACCCGCAAACAATTAATTCAGAACCATCTACGTAAAGAAATGGGACTTCTTGTAGATATTCCAAAACCCGGTTTCGGTACTACAAACGATGGGAATAGTGCTAGACGTTTTTTTGCTGATCCTGACCTGGCTTCACAGATCATAGGAATAGATAGAGAACTAATATACCACCTATGTGTTATTTTGCGAACAATAGCGTGTGGTCTATCAGTTGATATCAGAACATTTTAAGAGTACATCCTAGAAACAGCCAGCCTTTATGTACCTTTATACAATTGGTATTTTATGCCCCTAGTGTGCATAAAATACTGATTCATGGGTAAGTTATAATCAAATCTGTTATTGTCCCAATAGATCAATTATCAAGGGAGGCCCAAGAAGCTAGACACAAAGATTGTAAACGTTATCGACATGATAGCACTAGAAAGATGTCTAGAAAAGCAACGATGGAAGAAGATTTGATACATATGCTGCTAATTACATCAAACCCCCTTATTAGTAGTTTAACATCCAAACCATCCAAGAAAGTGGTCCATTATTATCAGATGTAATTAACATGCTTAATTGTTCATATGACCTTCCGGAAATGGAAACAGATATCGACAGTGACTCAGATATTACCGATTAACTATGTATTACTGTTTAGATGTGAAAATATAAATATTTGTTATTTTATTCCATTACTTTAATAGTTATAACATTATTTTTACATTTAAGGATAACATTTATTTGTAACGATAATTTTGTTAAGAATTCAGCTGTAAGTATGTTATCATTTTAATGTAATAAAAAATTTGCTGATTTTATTTTTTACAAATAAATAATTTGGTACTTGAAAATAGCAGTAATTTATTAATTAGCTCATTGAAATATATTTTGAGCGCCTAAAGTGACGATTTTTACCACTGTCTGCGGCAGCCTGTGCTTGTTTATACACAAGGTTAATTACATGTATCACACTATGTGAGAAGGG
The DNA here is from genome assembly GCA_963583905.1 of Stenurella melanura. Lineage (NCBI taxonomy): Eukaryota > Metazoa > Arthropoda > Insecta > Coleoptera > Cerambycidae > Stenurella > Stenurella melanura. The sequence goes on from OY757310.1 coordinate 69,152,459, forward strand.
AGATAGGGGAGACCTGCGCAATACTATTGAATGTGACGCAGTAGAAACATAACAAAGAATTCGTCGCGTACTTTAAGTTATAAAAGTAACGTACAATGTAATTATTATCCTTTAAACTATAATACGGCCATTTTGTAATATTTCACAGCGAAATTAAGGTGCTAACACACTTTCCATATTTCAAATAACATATGCGAATGATGTAACAGTTTCACTTTTTGACCACTCGATATTAAGAGCAATTTACCTAAAATAATGCTTTTATTTAATATTTTGTTCTAAAATTATCTTAAGCCTACCCTGCTAGTACTGCCACTTTATAAAGGACCAACCTTTATAAAAAACCGATCAAAAAACGATCCATCCCGTCAAAAGGACACTGAGAGTAGCGTCGCGTCGAAATACGTTATTATCCAGCAGACCCTTGCCTGGGTCAGTTGTGGAGAATTGTACCACACTTTAAAAAGTTTATAATATTGGTCATTCAGTCTACCTGCTTTGGTAAATTGATACATAGAATTAATGTTATCAATGTATCATAAATTGTAAAGTGAAGTCATGTAGTACCCTGTTACAAAAGAATCAAACTGTAAATACGTTTACAATAAAATGTCTACGTTTTTCTGCATTGCAAATGGGCGACGCCATTAACAACGTTCGCTAACGTGTTTAGTTAGTCATGATCCTGTAGTCCCTGGACGTTCGGTAATCAGAATTATAATTTCCGAACATTGCATCCTGTTATAAACATTTATTTTTCATCGATGGTTTCCCTGAAAACAGATTAATGAAAACGTCGTGAGTGTTCGAATTTAGACCTCGGCGTGTCTTCAAGTAAATCTCTCTCATGGTGTGCGAAGATATACGTTAGTTCGACAACTAACATATCGAATATTAATTTGTCGGTTTCCCTTTGTAACTAGTTTGTAGATTTTGATATTATTGTAAACATTGTTATCATCAACTTTTGTTGCTATAATAGTACAACAATTATTTGGAACTGGCCAAACGCGAATGTTTGAGTTTATATTTTGCATTTTCATCTAATAATTTTTTGTGTATGTATTCATTGTTTATGCTATATTGCTTTTGTATATTTAACGAAACGTGTTTTGTTATTAACTCACCCCTAAAGACTTATGCTCATTTAATAAATAGAGTTATTTGTAGTTTGTTTGTTTCATGTTTTAAATAAATTTTCAGGTACAATTAATCAACAATTTTCTTAAGATATTAATTAGACGCTTAAAATCATTTAAGTTTCAATGAGTCCACTTGCCCTTCGTTCAAAGCGAGAGGCGTACTTTTGGTTTTATTACAATTTTCTTAACTCCCTAGATAGATGAAAAGAAGTTTACTTACAGTTACTAAAGCACGGAGAGTACTGAAGCCATTGGATTATAACAACTGGTGTATTGTAACAAATGTCAGATAGAGTTAAAGGAATTAAAATTACTTGCAATAAAATAGCGCGACGTTTGTAGAAATTTGAGACGGCATTTCATAGACTATAGAATGTTAAGAACGAGGCGGCTTAATGTAATATTAGAGGATTGGAAAAAGAAGATTATAAAAAAATGTACAATTTTTAACAACCGTTTCATGTCAGATACAAAAGAACTTTTCGTCCATACCATAAAGCATATTGTAGTACATTTACTAAATTTGAAATATTTTATTACCGTAAAGGCCATCCACAGACTCATAAACCCCACATCCTGAGATAATCCATTAGATTCGACGTCATCGGCAAATTGCTTTCTATTAGAAATGTAACAAATGCACGGGAAATTAAACGAGGAGAATATTTAAATTAATCAGGGCGCGAACCAAACCATAAATGGGATAAATGTTTCCAAAAATTCCCCAAACTGTACACTAGGTAGGAACGACGAGACTTTTCCCTTTACTTTATGAATGTGATAAGAAGGAATCTAAACACAAAAGGTTTTAGTTTAAGTTATTGAAAGAATGTTTATATTTAAGGTAAAATTATTTTGGCAATATTTACTATAGAGGACGCCACCGGCCAGGCGGGTACTATTTCGGTACTTCTTTTTTGTAGACAGAGGACGCCATCATTACACCATCTGTGAGTGCTTGTTGTAAAGCTGAAGTTTCTTACTTAATCGACAGATAAGGCAGTAGCTGTTATTCTCTGTTGCACTTTAGTAACATTTAAAAAAAGTACGTTCCCGGATTACAGAGAGAGAGAGAGAGACATAGTCTAAGCACTTATGATTTAGTTAATATTCTATTTAATACCATAGATATTGAAGAATGCATGTACAAATACGTGCTCATCAAAGATATGCGGATCACAGTTTGACGCCGCCACCCACTAAATCTCATCGACTTGAGGACCTGACTGTCTCTGTGAAACGACGTATGTTATACCACGGAGTTGTATCCTCGATAACTATGAGCGTACATAGTCATTTGTTTCTATTTTATTAAATGATTTTAGCTAGATAGAAATACTTACATGTATAGTATAACTGAAGACCAATAAATAAGTATTTAGGAAGTCCATTTTGAATGCCTTCAAAAATATGTAAGCTTGCAGTAAAACGACGCCTAACGTAATGCAAAAATGAATAATAGTAATACTATTGAAAATTTTCTTCTTAAATATACCGAAGGTATATTTCCTTAGTGTATTCAATATGTCATCTGAAAAATATGGAAATAAAGTTAATACATTATAATATAATAATAATAATAATAATTGTTTATTAGCTACTAAGTATTTGTACAGAGAACAGAATAGTACACACCAAATTCAATTAACAAGCAAATAAACTAAGGTAACCCGCAAAGCCAGGGTTGTCCGCGGTTGATTAACGAAAAGGTTTTGCCAATATGTAATGTTTTATAGTATCACCCTGCATATACAGGATTTTCCAGTGAAGTGTAAGCACTTCTTCTTATATCTTCACAAATAATATACGATTCAAATGTATTGATCCCTTACTTTAACCGCGAATATCGCAGAAACCGAGGAGCGGAAGTTCTGCTGTTATATTGAAAAATGTCCTGCATTTTAAGAAAATTTTGATCATACCAGTTTTAAATTCATTATAACTAGGAAAATATGTTTACAATGTTAGTAATATTTTAGATACCGATAAAACACGGCATTTATGCGAGGAAATTATTTTTATTCTAAAATTATGCAGTTATTCTCAAAAACGTGAACCCAATTTTTAGTCGGTTATTTATCAATGTATTTCATTTTTTTTTATCAAATAGTTAATTGATAAATATCAAATATTAATTTAGTTATCAAGCGTAAGAGATAATATTATTGCAATCTTGCAATGGTATTATCTATTGCGCTTGATAACTAAATTAATATTTGATATATACCAGTTTTTTTTTCAGAAAATGCTTACATTTTATACAATTAACTATTTTATCAAAAAAATTTTAAATACATTAATAAATAATCGAATAAACATGAGGTCATGTGTTTGAGAATAACTGCAAAATTTTAGAATGAAAAGTTATGGAAACATTTCCTCGTACAAAAAAATGCTGTTTTATCCGCATCTAAAATATTGTTTACATAGTAAGCATATTCTCTAAGATATAATGGATTTAAAACTGGTATGGTCAAAATTTCCTTAACAAGTAGGATATTTTACTTCCACATCCACGTAGTGGATTGGAAGTACAGTAATCGTAAAAAAAGATTGATTTTTTTTTCTTGAAATAGGTTTAGAATGTCATGAAATTTGAGCGAAAAAAAATTCTGTCTATCTGTCGGTCTGTCTGTCGGTCGGTCTACCGGTCTTTTTTTGTCCGCACGTTTTCTTCAGAACGGTTTAAGATATTGACTTGAAATTTTGTACACGTATATATTATAACGTGATCTGGAGCTGAATTTTGAAGATATCCGTTGAAGCGTTGAGGGTAAATAGGGGTAAATAGGGCAAATATGTATAGCAAGCTGGTAAGAGTACAGAAACTTGAAATTTGATGTATGTACTACAAGCCACTCCTCAAAATTTTTTATAATATTTTTCATCCCCCCACCACCCCTATCCATTATTGAAGGGGTTGATGAATATATATTCACTTGAAATTTCATACACGTATGTATTATAACGACATCTGGAACTAGATCATATTTTGAAATGAGTAGAGAAACTTGAAATTCGGTGTACGTACTAGAAGTCAAAGCCTACGCTTTTTTCATAATATTTTTTAAACCCCCTACTCCATTATTAAAAAGGTTGACAAAATAAAATTGAGATATTCATTTGAAATTTGGTACACGTAGGTATTGTAATGACATCTGGAACTAGATTATATTTTGAGATGATTCCGTTGAAGGGTTGGCGGTTAAATGGGGGTAGATACGGGAAAATAAGTAGAGCAAGCTGGTAAGAGCACAGAAATTTGGGATTTGGTGTATATACTAGAAGCGAAGGCCTCAGGTTTCTTTACAATATTTTCTATTCCCCCACCACCCCCCACTCCCTTATTAAAAGAGTTGATAAAATTAAATTTAGATTTCACTTAAGACGTGGTACACTATTATAACGATATCTGAATCTAGATTATGTTTTAACATGATTGCGTTGATGGAATGGGGGGTAAGTAGAGGTAAATAGGGAAAAATAAATAAAGCGAGCTGGTAAGAGTACAGAAACTTGAAATTCGGTGTATATCCTAGAAGCCAAGGCCTCTGATTTTAAGAATATTTTTCAACCCCCCACCACCCTTACTCTATTATTAAAGGGGTTGATAAAATAAAATTGAGATATTCACTTGAAATTTGGTAGACGTGTGTATTATAACATCTGGAACTAGATTATATTTTGAGATGATTCCGTTGAAGGGCTGGGGGTTAAATAGGAGTAAATAGGGGAAAATAAGTAAATCAAGCTGGTAAGAGAAATTTGGGATTTGGTTATATACTAGAAACCAAGGCCTCAGATTTCTTTCTAATATTTTTCAAACCTCACCAACCCCGCTCCATTATTAATCGGAATAATAACATAAAATTGAGATATTCGCTTGAAAGTTAGTACACGTATGTATTGTAATGACATATGATTGAGATGATTCCATTGAAGGGGTGGTAGGTTGTGAATAGGGGAAAATAAGTAGGGTAAATTAGAAACTTCATTTTTAACGTACATGGTAGAAAACAATGCCTCAAACTTTTCTATGACATGTGCCACAAATATTATTAAAATTCTATGAGCAATAATTTCCACACACTAGAGTGCAAATTTAGTGAAGATGTTTCCTTTAAAGTGTCTTGGATGAAAAATCTGGATGTGGAAATAGTGATTCCTTAGGCAGCGGTTTTTCAATATAAGATAACAGAACTTCAAAACTGTCCAATTTACATTATTCAAATTTCAGGGAATGATTAAGAATAGACACATAATGAAAACATTACAGTATTTTAATTTTCTCCGCTCTTCCGTTTCTGAGATACTTGCGGTTAAACTGAGGGGTCAATACATTTGAATAGTATCATATTTATTTATTTAAAATAAGATTTGTCAGATATTACATACCTAAGCGTGTTATAGAAAATATAGTGAGTTTGTTAATTCAATGACTTTCTAGAGGAGCAGTTATTTCAATTGATTATAAAATACTACTCATAATTATTATGCTCTAAAAATGCCCGCATATCTACAACTGTTCCGATTTATTGTTCTCAGTTCTATGAAACTTTTTCCAACACATTACTAAATATATTTGGATACTTTTGAATTTCTCTAAGACATAAAATTATCAATTGGTGTATTATTACAAACGTCAAAAAAAGTTAAGATCCGGTTTAACGATTTATCTAGTAGAGTCGACAGATATCACACACTAGTTTTGTGCTCTGTGATTTTATTGAATTTTACCATAGATTTTAATTTTAAATTAACAGTGTTTGTTTTGTGAAAGTCTTGTGCATGAAGTGACATAATAATTTTGTACAGTTACGATTTTGAATGGGTCTATTTTACCATTTAACCATTTGAATGTTTCTTTTTGTGATATTATAAAGTCGGACCTCCCGAAACTTGTGGTGACCCATGTGGACGACTCACGGGTGGTGGAGTGGGGGAAATCAGTTTTTCGGACATAACTCGCTTAGTTTGATTCGGGTCGATGGTGTAAAAAATAAAGGGCTCGCAAATTCGAGTAAACTGAATTTTGATTCGTCGAAATCGGTCTAGCGGTTCTCGAGATATTGTAATTTGAAGGTTGTTAATTAAACTAACATTACTTACTATAAATAAATAATGCATTATAAGTAAATCATTTACATCATGCCTATTAATTAATACAAAGCAGTGAAATAATATTATTTTCAATAATTTATGAAGTGATTTTAATATTCAATAATTAAAAATTGTGGATCTACGCTCATGTCCATCGTTAGGAAGTATTCTTTTGTTGATAAATTTTTATGAGTTTCAGGCTGACTTTGGATGAAGTATACATATATAGATCGCATGGATTATCATTACAAATACTTAGAGTACAAATTAATCTTAGTTTGGGAGCTGAAAAATTATATAATGCATGTCGGAAGCAGCGAGGGGCAAGGGGCGTTTTAGGGCGGATCTATTAGATTTAGGCCACACATTGGTAAACACAATAAAATCACTTAAATAATAGTCGCATAAATAACAAAATAACATGAGGTATGATTTATCTAAACAGGTAAGTGTCTTAGGATTGAAAATACAAACAATACCACCAAAATACTGGAGCTAGCAGTCCACCACTGCCAGTCCCGCGGTTTCAACTATTCTCTCCCGAGTTTCTCTTAAGACTAGGTACTTATCTGCGGGATCATCAGGCATGTTGTTCCGCTCGCCGGGAAGAGGGCTGGTTCCCAGCGGCTCCAGACGTCCTCGTAGTTCACACGACCACATCTTCGAGATGTTTACTCTTTACATTCCTTAATCGGTACTTGTTGACAACGTTCTCTTGACTTCAATGAATTATGAGTTAACAGGCGTATACAAGACTGTCGAAAGTATCGGAAGGCGTCCGTAGGAGGAACGCGGAGGGGTCGTCTCCGACATGCACGTATTGCTATCTTGACTATACAGGTGTGTAACGGTTTTATTTTGCGGAATTCCAGATTCCGACTCGCCTGAATTCGATTCATAGTCAGTACTTTCATACTGATATTTTTAGATTATTACAATATTTTATAAATATACCACGCGCGCGTGCAGCCCCTAATGCAGTTAGAGTTTCGTGGTAAATGAGATCTGAAAGAGAATTGATCGTCCTTGAAAATGAGCACGACCCAAAGTCACCAACCCTTTCCCTTGCCCTTCTATGGGCTAAAAACTTTGCGCTCCCCTCCCTCCCCTTCTAAGCATCCGATCGCAATATGGCTGGGCTTGAATCAAAGAGAAAATAATCCCGCATCCGATGGCGACAAAATTTCTTGCACCACCCCTTTCCTTCCTGATGAAAAATGACTTTTTATAAATAAAAAGGAAAAAAAAAACATCGGCTTATTTATACCGAAAAATATAAGCAAATTAATGATAAAGAGTTGAGGTAGGAACATTAATACACAATGTCGCGTTTGCTGGGCGATATGTGGCCAAAGTTGCGGAAGTTGCAGCAGTTTTAATTTGATTTTCATTTTCCCCTCCCCCTCCCTTCCTAATCGACCTAGCGACTTGAAATTTGGACACAGTACTTTGAACTCGACTATCTATTGGGAAAAGAGGAAAGTGGCTAAGTCGCTTTCTTCCCCGTAAAAAGCGCGAACACGGCTCTCGGTGCGTTCCCGCAGCAGCGATAAATCCATATACAAAACCGTACCTTCAAATTGCAATTTCTCCAGAACCGCTGGACTGATTTTGACGAATCAAAATTCAGTTTACTCACATTTGCGAACCCTTTATTTTTCGATCCGAATCAAACTAAGCGAGTTATGCCCGAGAAACTGATTTCCCCGATTTTTACATGTAAATTTCACCTCCTCCACCACCCGTGATTCGCCCACACGGATCACCATAAGTTTCGAGAGGTCCGACTTTATAATATCACAAAAAGCAAAATTATCGAAAAAACTTCACAGAACATTTTTTGCTTCAAATTCATCCTCCTATATATTTCTGTAGTTATCTTGGCGGTACTAACTTCCAACTTCGAGAAGGGGTGGTATCCACCCCCAGGGTAAAAGCACACTTCGGCAATATATATCTTTTGTTCCAAATTTCACGTCAATTTGTGATATTCGAAAGAATTCTGGGGTAATAACCTACTTTTTCCATCAAACACTGAGGGAAGTGAAAAAATCACGCCAAGGCTTGTATGGACTTTTTCATTTAAGAGTATGTAGATTAGGAATATCAAAGTATTTCAATCCCGATAGTCTGTTTGTATGTCTGTCGGCACGTTGTGTGTCTGTCTGTCTGTTGATACTGTCTTTAAAAAGCTATATGACGGAGAACAATAAAATTTGGTAGATAGTTGAACCCCCACTCCACCACCCCCACTCCATCATTAAAGGTGCTGATAAAAGAAAATCGAGATATTCACTTGAAATTTGGTACATATATGTATTATAACGACATCTGGTATTAGATTATATTTTGAGATGATTCGGTTGAAGGGTTGGGGGTTAGGGTTGAATAAAGGAAAATAAGTAAAGCAAGCTGGTACAAGTACATCAACTTGCGATTTGGTGTATATACTAGAAGCCAAGGAATCAGATTTTTTTATTATATTTTTCATCCCCTCCACCACCCCCACTCCCTCATTAAAGGGGCTGATAAAATAAAATTGAGATATTCACTTGAAATTTGATTTATAACGTCATCTGGAATTTGGTTATATTTTGAGATGATTCCGTTGAAGGGTTAAATTGTGGTAGATAGGGGAGAATAAGTAAAACAAGTTGATAAAAGTACAGAAACTTGAAATTTGGCGTATATACTAGTAACCAAGGCCCTAGATTTTTTTTAAATATTTTTCAACTCCTCCACCACTCCACTCCATCATTAAATGGGCTAATAAAACAAAGTTGAGATATATTCACTTGAAATTTGGTAAACATAGGTACCATAACGACATCTGGTATTAGATTATATTTTGAGATGATTCCGTTGAAGGGTTGGGGGTTAAATAGGGGGTAAATAGGGGAAAATAAATAAAACAAGATAATAAGATTACACAAACTTGGAATTTGGTGTATATACTATCAGCGAAGGCCTCGGACTTTTTTATGAAATTTTTCAGCACATTCATCACCCCTACTCCATCATCAAAGGGGTTGATAAAATAAAATTGAAATACTGACTTGAAATTTGATACACATATGTGCAATAACGACATCTGGAATTAGATTATATTATAAGATGATTCCGTTGAAGTGATGGGGAGTAAGTAGGGGTATATAGGAGAAAATAAGTAAAGCAAACTGATTAGAATACACGTACTTGGGATTTGGTGTATATACTAGAAGCGAAGGATTTATTTTTAATATTTTTCAAGTCCCATCACCACCTCCACCCCATTATTAAAGGGGTTGATAAAATACAATTGAGATATTCACTTGAAATTTAGTACACGTTGTGACATCTGGTAAATAGGGGAAATAAATAAAGTAAGCCGATAAGAGTCCAGAAACTTCATTTTTGGCGTAAATTCTAGTAACCAACGTCTCAAATTTTTTATGGCATCTGCCTCAAATATGTTATTAAAATTTTATTACTAATTATTTCCACTTACTAGAGTGCAAATATAGTAAAGGTGTTTTCCCTCAAAGAGACTTGGATGGGAAATCTGGATGTGGAAATAGTGATTCCTTAGGCAGCGGTTTTTTTTAGAGTTGATCACACAAAAAATAATCAAGATATGTACAGTCACCAAAAGTACAGCAAATATAACAACGAGTCTAAATGTTTTGTAAAAGAGAACCCCAACATAATTAATTCACTCCAAAAGTTTGGTAATGGTGACAATTATATTTCAAATGGAACTTTGCCACACCAGTGACCGTGTAATATATTAATCAGACACCAAAATTGGAATTTGTTAACGAATACGAAACTTAGTTATTATTATCGATCAGTATTTGTCTTTTATGTCTAATTCTAATTATATAGGAAAAAAAATGTAAAAAGAAAAGAACAGGTCAGCATCTGTATAAATACCTTCCATAATCCTCACATTAAACGAATTCATAATTCTATTTGAACTTTTTTTCAAGAATATCTATTTTTGCCTTCTGCGTACCACAAACTGATCTACTTAGGTTATACTGGATATAGCCAGCATATTAATCGATACTATAAACATCAAATTAATTAACATAGCTAATTTCAAAGCTAATTAATATAGTAATTATTAAAAAATTGATAAGTATTAGGATCAAAGCAAAATAGTACGTTGGCGTTATTGATTGTCCAAGGTACAGTATTTATGAACTCAAATGGAACAGCACGGAACTAGAGGATCTTACGGGGTATCGTCAATATATCAGCACAGAATTTTACAGATTTATATTCACCACTCCTCGTCTACAGTCCACGTGGACTTGATCCGCCTGCCGCATAGAAATATAGGTGAGATTGGATGCTTAGCGAATTTGATTTGCCAACACCAACCTTGTTCAGAGATTTTGCATGCAATAATATATAAAACAAAAAATACTAATGAACTATTTGTATCGTTTGATCTGTACGAGGCAGTGCAGTACATCCAGGCAGCGTTATAAATTACTTAATTCCAGTGAATATTTGAACAAATTATGTGTTTGAGTGATTGTTTGCAATTAATTGTTTAAAATGGCATTTTGGAGACCTTCCGATAGTAGTGACAACGAAACGGACGATTTTAATACAGAGCCTATACAAGGGGAATTTGAAAGTAAAGACTTCACGTTCAAACTCATAGGGTTATTTTTAATATTTACTCGTGTTTAAAAGGAGAAAATATTGATTCTTCATATAATCAAATTGTGAAGAGGATTTGTGAATTAACCAAATTTAGCCGTACCTACTACAATTTATAGGGTTATTGGAGCCAGGGATGTAGTTGATCATTCTATTAAACGGAAAAAGTTGGACAAAAACTTTAAAAAACTTGATAATGCGTCCAAAGATGTCATTCGTCGATTTGTGTATGGCTTTTACAATGAACAGGAGGTGCCCACAGAAATGATTAGGGATAAGTTACAAGACTATCTAGATTATAACTATAAATCACTAGATACTTTGCGAAACGTTTTGCTCGATTGCGGTTTTAGGTACAAAAAATTGGACAAACGAATGGTAGTTTGAAATCAGTTTAGAAATCAGCACGTATCGTTGATCATCGACACGAGTACCTGAGTAAAACAAAATAATACCGAGGTGCTAATAGAGACATAATTTATCTTCACGAAACATTGTTTGACACCCATGAAGTAGTTCAATACGGTAGATAACACCAAAAAGTGTAATTTACGTGCTCCATGTTCTAGGGGAAAAAATTATAATTTTACATGCTGGAAGTAAAAACGGTTTTAATCCAAATGCATTGTGTTGTCTGCTAAAAATATCAAGCAATCCCTTGACGACTACCACGAGGATATGACAGCCAAATTATTTGAGAAATTGGCAAAGGAACAGCTGTTACCAAATATCCCACCAAATTCTGTAATTCTTATCGACAGTGCGTCTTACCATTCGTGGCAACAAACACAAATTCAGAACACCAGCACAAGAAAAGGCGATATCATAGAATTTATGAAAGGTAAAGGCTTGGAAATACCAGAAAAAGACACAAAAAGACTTTACTAGAACTGATTGGAAAGCAAAAATTTAAAAAAGGAACATGCCGTTGAAAAAATTCATACTGGTTTACGTCTGCTGCCATGTTATTGCGTTTTCGACCCCATTGATATGGCGTGGGCTGATGTAAAAACAAGGCTACGTCAATATAATCAATCAAGCGAGTGTGTCTTAAAGAATATAAAGATAATAGTAGACGAAATATGCAAAAGCGATATATGGAGGAAGTGTGTATCTCATGTGATAAAAAAGGAAATTGAATATTCTATCAATCCAATTATTAATAATGTAAGTACCGATTCAAGTTCTGACAACTCGGATAGTGACGAATGAAGTATTGTTTATTTAAAGTTCATAGATAAAGCTTTTTTGAAATTTGTTTATTTAACGTCGACCTATTTCGGCTACTGAGACTAATTACCGATGCCAGGAAATGAGTTCCTTCTTTAAAATTTTGGAACGAGTTTTTCCTTTATAGAATAGTAGAAATTTTCTACCTGCCTAACTATTATGATATTGCAAAGTTCATAGTATCATGGAATAACATTTAATACACAAGACAGTTGTTGCTTTACACCCCTTCGGAAGGATTATGTACCATCTATACAAGTCCCGCATAAGATTAAATAACTTTGCCGCTAGAAAATAGAACGAGAGGTAGATCACTAGACAAGACACGTATCCTTAATATATCATTTATGTGACTTATCAAATGTGATAAACATATTTTTCCATTACCCACTTCTATTGAATAAAGGTATTATAGAAATGCCTTTCTTTAGCAATTAAAAAATAATTATTTAGTATTTAAAGCATTTTTACATTTCTACCGCTGCCGCCTATGTCCCATAAAGGAGATGCCGACTTTACTCCGAGTTTTCGTTTTTATGCTGTCTCAATTGAGATCATATATACTATATACATTTAATACTAATGACGCTAAAGAATACATAACATACAGTTGGATCACTTCCCCTCATTTTTGTCAATGACCCCCTACTCCTGATATCGACGCGTGGCCTACAGTCAGTACCATGGGAGTTGATGTTTGTCATTGTGATGTTGTGCGGATCGGGTGTTTCTAACATAAACGCAAATTGAGGTTATTTATTCCAGTAATTTATTTTGCACTATTTGCATGAATATTTTTTATAATTGAAAGCAGTTGTAAAAACTAGTACTGGTGCAATTCATCACCATCATTGCATCCCTACATACTGTTTCAAAAAGAATACATTAACAAAATTGCTTGTTCCGTCTTGCTGAGTATGTATCACAAACAAACATAAAAATATGAAATATCATTTCTGATGAGCATGATTCTTTGTTCTGTTAATATGCATGTAGTTAATTTTTTTTTAATATTGAGTCTGTGATAAACAAAGGTGATTACAATTTTAGCCTTTTAAGTGAATTTATGTATTCAAAATTTGCAACATAAATATTATAAATAAAAGAGATGAACATCAATAATATTGAAACATATTCTCTATAGGATTTTGCAAACAGCAGAAAAAATAACTATCTATAACTAAAAGAAAAACTTTGTGTAAAAATATTAACGAAATCTTTGCATTCTTTCGATAACCTGAATTCTGATGGTTATGCTAGCAAATTAAAATCCTAAAATGAATTTGTCTAATTTCTTATTTGACAATTCTCATTCTGACACTAGCATCCACACAGTCCCCTACGGCCATGCAGATTAAACTAGTATCTACATAGCCCCCTACGATCATGAAGATTCAGTTAAAAATGAGAACAAAGGCCTAAAATGAATTTATTTATCTACCTTGTCTTAAAAATTTTCCATTCTAATGGATTACATTTTCATGAAATCTATCATTCTGCCTCTTGGAAATGCTTAGCCTTTGAAACGTTTTTCGCCCTTATTCTGGAGCTCATCAGAAATACATAAAGCCACTCTTTTTTTATCAGTCACTGTCAAATATATGTATTTCACACCTATTTATAGAAATTGTCTTGATTTTGCATGGAACATCTTTATGAGTGCGAGGGATCCCGGGTTCAACTGCTAGACCCACTGAACTTTTTATTTTTTTATTTTGTAACAATTAATGTATTTTTTCACAAATACAGGGTTGGTTTGACGGCAGAAAGAATGTTCTCCTTCTTTTTCCTATAATAATTTCATTCTTTCATGTGATTTCTTTAAGTTAGGTTAGGTTGATTTTCATTCATGCTATCTATCTAATCTGTTAATAAATTATCAGCGCCGCAGGCAGTATTAGCGTCGCAGACAAAGAAAGTGGGGTGCGATCACCAATCATACCTGCCCACATGTTTACTATGCCTTGTCGCTGTGTATGGGCTTCTTGAGTCCAATGACGATTTTCGCGTGACCAATACCTACAGTTATGCCGATGTACAGTTAGTTCCCTTTAAAGAAAATGTAGCTTCATCAGAAAACACAATGTTCTTTAAAAAATTTGAGTTTTCATCGCACAAGGTCATTAACTGTTCACACGACTAAAAGCGCCGATCTGAATCGTCCTCATTCAATTCGTGGATTAATTGCACTTTGTAAGGATGGTATTTTTCTTTTTTCAATAGACGTACAACAGAAGTTTAATTCACGTTATGATTTAAAGCCAGCTGCCTTGTCGAAAGATGGTGGTTTTCCTCACTTTCTGGAAGAATATTTAATTTGATTTCGTTGCTTGTGCTAGGACGACCAGATCGAGGGAGGTCAGCTACACTGCCAGATTCATCATATCTAGCCACCAATCTACTTACAGTGGAACTAGAAATTTGTTTTTCGGGATACTTGGTATTGAAAACATCACATGCTTCCTGATGAGGTCTCAGCCTATCACCATATTCAACCATCATCAAAGTTCTACTCGTTCTCTTTCACTTAAACGTGGCATTGCATTCACTAGTTTTACAATGTCTCAGAAGTATCACAAAACTGAGGTTCTACACGTGCCAGGAATAAAAAAGTTATCGATGCTTTACACAAAAAGGTCTGTATCTCTCAGTTGTTAAGGTGATTGTTTTTTTATGATTTTCTTTGTTTTGATTTTATATCAAATGTTTTCATGCTAGTTAAAACAAAAATGTAGGCAACAGGCTTTATCAGTCCATAAGAAAGTGAAACATTACTCGTGAATTTGCGAAAGGTAAGCCATTTTTACATAAAATGTCATTTTTCCAAAAGAATGGCTCAGGAAAAATCTTTTTTTTTTATATCACCAGAAAGCTAAAGGATTATACCACCAAAAACATTAAACAAAAATGTCTGTTTCCATTAAAAAAAAAATTATGATGGCATTACACTCAAAAACCAATGACCTCATAAATTTTGGTATAGTGACAAAACATATCATTTACAAAACTAAAATCGACCTGTTCGAGGATTTTTTTGTCAAATGGCACATATCAAAGATATGAATTTTGTTCGCTTCTTTAAGTTCACACTGTATAGATTTTATCTACTCTCATTATATTATATATTAATTACTTAACTGCTTTTACACATGTATATCCATAAACAAATAGTGTGAGTAATCATTACACCCTAGTGATTTATTTTTAAACCAGTTATCCCTAACTCCTTACCTAGCCTGTACAATCGATGTAACGCGCAAAGTAAGAATGGTCCATTGCTATTGAGGGGAGGAAGGTGAAGTAACATGTTTGAATAGTTTGAATGGTGTCAAACTATTATATTAATATTTATTATTATAACCATAGATAGTATAGTATTCAACGAACAGTAATGGTAATAACACACTTGATAATTTACAAACTTCATCTGAGTGAGTTATATATACTTTACTGGTCGTTTAATAATGTTAACACGCGAGCATGGAAGTTAACTAAGCGAACGATAGCGAGATTAGTTATGTATGTGAGCATGTTAAACCCTATAACAATAGAATACTGCACAGCTTTTTCTGTTATCCTGAAGCTCTATTCATCCACAGAGGGAATAAACTCATAAACTTAGTTGATTCTTCTGACGATTATTGGTATAGGCGAAAACATAATTGCATTTTTGGAGCAGCTATGTTCTCACAGCAACGGGTAACAAACGATATGAAGAAGAATACACCGCTTAACGAATGACGTGTAGAGAAAGGAGTACGGCTACGTTGCCAATTTAGGTAAAATTTTTAAAGCATCAAGTTTATGGACAAAGTTTTCAACGTTAAAGAAGGATTCCTAGTTTGGCCGTCGCCGAGAGCAGACATGAAATTAAAGGGCTCCTCTCCCTTCAAGTGTTATTGGTAAGTTAGATAATAAGTGTTCTTTTGTGCCAAATGGGTGACATATGTTTATAAAGCAACATATACATATTAGCTCTGTTGTGACTTAATAGTAATAAAAACCCAACTGAAGCTGTATAATCTACATACCAGAAATTTTAAACCCTCTTTAGATCAGTGAGTAAGAAATATACGTAAAGTTCTATTAAAATTTATTTTCCTATTACCTTATAATTTCCTTTCAACTGAGCGACTTCAAAGGCCATGACAGCGAATTTATATTCTAATACTTTACATACAATTTTGCAGCATTGCATTACATTTTCAAATTAAAGTGATGAAAAGAAATAATATGGTTCATTTAGCTTAGAAGCTTCATCTTTTAATCTAACTAATATTTCATTTACATAAAACTTAAATTCCCTCAAAATAGAAACTGACCTTGATACAGGAATGCTGGAGAACACAGCACAAAGACTGTCTTCAACAGTATATTTCTAATTCTAATAGTATAGGAGCTAGCGTGCAAGAAACTGTTCTCTCTATAATAACCGTTTCGTAAATCAAATATTTCATAATTTGGATTTTCTTCCAATATTTCAAAAACTAACAGAAGTATTGCCGATTTTCTACACCATGTTATTGAGTATGACATTGTGCAACTTTGTCACCATTAATCAACCCTCTATTTCTTATGGTTTCCGAGAAGGGCGAGTATTCAATTTGACTCTGCTTGTATATGTCATCCCATTTTCATGCAACAGTATGAACATTGAGGTTGCAGTTAATGAGTCAGATTGCTGTCTCCCATATCTTTGGCATGTTCTATGAAGGATTATCACTTCATCTACACCAACTTACGTGCCTCGGTTTATTCCAGCTTCTATGCCAGTATTTAACATGTACATGGCTGCCTCAACTTCTGACTTCAACATTGAAGATTCTCATTACCTATTCGGCTGTCAGCCATCTTCTACCTAAATATGTTTATCTTCTTAAAGTTTTTCGTAGTGTTGGCGCCAAACCTGTCAGTAACTGAGAAAGGCAGTGTTTATTGTTAATATCTATTTATATCGTCTTCGTATGTGATGAAGAAACGGGGGAATATTTAGGATAATTTGGTTCAAGCCATTTTTTCTTACATATACTACTTGGTGATATATTCCAAGGAATAATGAAGTGATGCAGTGGTTGGGATAGTCATGCAAGCATTACTTTAACAGCTCTGGTCTTCAAGTGAAGTTAAGAAGCTCAATTTTCTAATTATGGCCAATTTTGTTCTTCAAGTTATCGACACACATTTCGTTACATTTTATTGATTGATATATAAACTAATAGTAAGTAAATATATTATATTCTCTGTAATTATAGTAGACTTGTTCTATAATTAAATATTTCTTGAGAGTATAAGATCTAAGATAAGTTTTATCTTTGATTTAACGATTTTTTAAATTAGATAAATGGTAGTGACTCTTTTTATCATTTATAATTTAAACATTGATTACTTATATTTCTACAATATTTACTTCTGTCAGTTTTAGTGATTGACTAACTAGGAGAGGAAATGTTTATAAAACGGCTTACCATTTCTAACTAAATGCTGAAAATTGCAAAAAAAAACCCAATCAATTTAAATATATCCATGGTAAAAACAATATAAGCACATTTTATAATAAATCACTTTTAAGCCTGTTTAAATGCCCTTTATTAAATAAACATGGATAGGTAGCTTACAATAAACTAAGGATAATTTGCTGTTCAGGTCAATATAGTCATTCTCTTAAAAAGTCAGTAACAAAATCGACGTATTATAAAACAGTTTAAATTTTCTTGGCTGTTTGTCTAATCTATGCTATAGGACAAAGAATAAAAAAATACTAAATGCGTTACAAATTATATAACAAAAATAACATTGACCCCGACGTGATTTGAACACGCAACCTTCTGATCTGGAGTCAGACGCGCTACCGTTGCGCCACGGAGTCGATGCAATATTGTTGAGTATTTCTGTATCGCATGTTATGCTGGTATTTATTTGATTTTTCTTGTTTGTTTGAAGCCTGCTCTGATTAATAATGATGCATCATTTACCTGTTAACTGCAGATAGCCTGTTATCAATTTAATTATCTTTTAAATATTACTTAATGTACAATCACAGGTTAAAAATTTAGAATTTATGACGAGATCTACATAACATGCCCAGATATAAAGTGAAATGTAAATCGATATTTGTTTAAGAATCCCATTTATCCAACAAGTCTTGTGGGGTAAAAAATGGTTTGAAAATAATTCATCCACCTTTCACTAAAATTTTGACATTTTTCACAGTCGCGTCGCTCGTTTAATTGGACCTTTTTACTACTTATGAATGATATTGGAGTCGTTTAAAAAATGTCCAATATTGTTCTTTCTTCTAATGCAACATATTCTTTATAGGACTTTGCAAACAGCAGAAAAAAACTATCTGTAAGAACTAAAGTAAAAAATAGTTGTAAAATTATTGATTTACAATCTTTGCATTCTTTTGATAAACTGAATTCTGGTTATGCTAGCAATTAAAATCCTAAAATTAATTTGTCTTTTTTATTGGACAAATCTCATTCTAACATTAGTTTCTTCACAGTCCCCTACGGCTATGCAGAATAAACCAGTATCCACATAACCCCCTACGGCTATGAAAATTCAGTTAAAACGAGGACGAAGACCTAAAATTAATTAATTTACATACCTCGTCTTTTGGAAAATTTTTCATTCAAATGGATTACATTTTCATGAAATCTATCATTCGTTTTTTTTTGTAACTTCTAGCCTTTGAAACGTTTTGCGCCTTATTTCTGTGCTTATCAGCAAGGCACAAAGCCATTCACACGATGTTCTACGCAAAAACCAAGACAATGAGCAAAATGCATAATTTTTTTAAACATCACAGATGAATAGATCACTAAAAGACATTATTTTTCCAGTATTTTATTTTTGTTTTATGTTCTCATTAAAGGTTAAAAAAATTATTTACTGCAGCTGTCAATTTAACTGCGTTTAAATGGAGAAGTTTCCGCGCTACTTGTGTATGACGTCATCGGGCACATCGCACCGACGGAAAACGTATTGTGATTGCGAATGTGTACACATTATTTATGTTGTGTTATGGAAAATACAAAGAAAAGTAGCTATAAATATTGTATTGTGCCCAAATGTACAAATACTACAATAAAAACTCCAGAAAAGTTATTTTTTAATGTGCCTAGACGCGATAAAGTTAGGAAGAAATGGTGCAGAGCTATGAGACGAGACGACCGAAATGCAGAATTATCGTCATCCTCAAGATTATATTGCTGCCAGGATCATTTTGATGTAAATTTACCCATTAAAACTAATTATTTTATAATAATATGAAAATATGTACCTAACCCTAATATAATTGTGATAATTTGTTTACATACCATGGTGAATTTGGTCACTTTCCTATTTATAGGAATACAAAAGTTTACTAACTTCTGTTAATAGGAACCTTGAATTAAAATGTATAAATGTATAAGAACCGTGGGAATAATGTAACTTCTCGACGTTCTACATATTATCCAGTTATATATTTATATATACCTATGTACCTATGTCAACAGTTATTTTTACTATTAATGTACCTACCTACCTAAAAGTACGTACATACTTAGTAAGCGACGGGAGGTATTTATTATATAAAAAAGTAAAGCATTCTAAGATGAAAAATATTAATTAATATAACATAAAAACATTGCCTTGTTTACCTATTTTGGGGTTAGGTACATAAATAATTTGTTATATTTAACTACAGTAAAAGGATAAAAATGGGCACAATTGAATTAATGTTTAGAATAATGAATGACACATACCTTGTTGCTTTAGTACCTCCAATTTCTGCACTAATAAAATCAGTATTAGTAGCAAAAAAGTTTGTCATCATAAACACATCAACAACGGGCAAATTGTCACTCTGGCCCCGTAAAAACCCACTGTCCGTCATTTTTACCACTTAATAATTAAAATAAATAAATAAATGAATGATTTCTTTTATGAAAATATCAATACACATTTACAAAACACAAAACAATTTACGATTTAACCCTTGGCAGATAGACGACCATTATACATTATGCCGAATGACGTCAGACCAATAGCGTGGCGTTTTCAGTCACGTGGATATGTTCCCATAAAATTTTGAATTTCAAAGTCGTTTATTTAGGCTACACATTTTTTTATACCTTTTCTTCATTACTTTCTCAACTTATGTAACATATATAACGAAAAAATAATAAATTATTGCATTTCTGAAATTCATGCATGTTGCTCATTACCAATTTTTTGACATTGTTTGACATTGACTGAATGAAAAAACAGATTTTCGCCTCTGTGTTACTTAGCTAGTAATGGAGCCTATATACTCTATACATGTTTAAAAGTGAATTATTTTTTGTTTGCTTATACTTGTAATGAAACATATTCTTTACAGGAATTTGCAAACAGCAAAAAAAATATCTATGAGAAATAAAATAAAAAATATTTGTAAAATTATTGATTCATAATTTTTTGCATTCTCTCGATACCCTGAATTCTGGTTATGCAAGCAATTAAAATCCTAAAATCAATTGTCCTTCTTATGAGACAAATCTCATTCTAACACTAGTGTCTATACAGTCCACTACGGCTGTGCAGAATAAACCTGCAGATACAAAATTCAGTTAAAATGGGAACAAAGGCCTAAAATGAATTTGTTCTTTCTTCATTTTTACACCGACCTCAATACCGATATTAGGGTAAGAGGGTTGCGCGATTGAAATGTGTTCAACAAATAAATATTTTTTCCTACAACTAAGTAAACATTTCATGCGAAACCTAAAGGCGTTGTAATGTTTAAACCTTCGAATAAATTTATTCAGTTTAAGATCTCAGTACCCACCGAAAAGGTAGTTCTAAAATAAAACAAGATTGAAAATACCACAACTTTTTGTAGTCCGCTTCAAATTAATGAGAATGTTGTTAGCGAATAATGAAGATCTTAATGTCTGGGTGGTACCGGCTCTAAATCAACAATCCACCATCTCATTCAATCGCACTGGTACCCGTTAACTCCCTATTTGTTTAATGGCATTATATTGCCTGCACGGTCATCAATTTCACCTTCGGTTTTCGCGAAATGATTTTAATTATGATATCTCGAGGAAATGGTTAGGACTCCACTATAAACTGGAGGGCACCTCACACAACACCATCCCGGATTTTCAAGGAGTTACCTCGGTGGCTTGAGAAGCGGTTAGGAAAAGATTTAAGAAAACATCTAAGAGGTACACATGATAATTTTGGAGATAGAATTTAGGCTCAAGAAGAGATATGTAATTTGTTTCATGAAACGCATCCAAACCGGCCTGAAATTTTTTAGTCTGCTGTAGGTAAGTACACTAGAACGTAAATTGAGAGAGTAAAATTATCTAAAGGTCAACCACCAAAAGTACTTGAAAATTTTGAGTTAAATACTGTGTTAGAAGCTTCTGCTTCCGTTCACCATAGCCTAACTGTGGTTTAAACCCTAGCTCCTAGTTGTTTGTTTGGTTTGGTACCATTCTTCTTCTTCTTCTTCTAGCGGGGCGAGGAAACCGCTAACGAATTTATTGAAAGCCCCCACACAGGCCAGATTCTAGTCCAAAGGTCAGAATCCTGCTTATGGGGGAATTTCTTATTTCCTCCAGCATTGGAAAGCCAATGCCGAGGTGTGAGAAGTTTCTTCCTCGTCCTCGAAAAACCTGCAGTCGGAGTGGTCCACCACCCCCATGGTATGCAAGTGTTTCCTGAAAGAGCCGTGTCCGGTCAAAAGACCTATTACGACTCTGACTTGTCTCCTGCTTAGTCGCAGAATTTGTTTTGTTCTCTCCGGCAAGGGCCCTGATATGAGGAGCTTCGCTTGCCGGAGTCCTGGGTGGGATGTCCAGTAGTCAATGAACTGGGAGTGGGCCCAGTCCTCTATTAACCTCCTGGCGTTGGATCTAGGGTAACCTAGGGCCGGCTCCGGACCCAGTAGAAGCTTCCGAGAGCCTCCTCTGGCCAGAGCGTCTGCCCGCTCGTTACCTTCAATGTTGCTGTGTCCAGGCACCGAGAGGAGCCTGACCCAATTGGATGAGCCAAGTTCGCAGAGAGCCCGTTTACAGTTTTGAACCAATTTTGATTTGGTTCTTGTCGATGCAAGGGCCTTCCCTTCGGATATTCTCCTGTGCACAGACCAAGATAGCAAAGATCTCAGTCTGGAATACTGTGGCGAAATTGCCCAGGGCATAAGAGCCCTGGGCCTTTCTCCATATATCCCTGCTCCGGTACCTTCCTCTAGCCTCGATCCGTCTGTGAACCAGACGATATCGGCAGGCCCGAGTGTGCCCTCGAGTGGGTTCCAGTCTTCCCTTTTGGGGATGACCACCTCAAAGGGTTGTGCGAAGGAAAGAAGGAAAGAAGGAAAGCACGACGTCGTCACTCCTGGCCTCCAGGAGTGGGTGGGCCTCTATCGCATCAGATAGGGCCCTTGTGTGGCCTAATTGTTCTCCTCCGAATTTCCACTGACCACCACATTTCAGTCTGTAGGCCGCTTTCCGAGTCTCGGCCACAATCACCAAGTGAAGGGGCACGAGGTCCAGGAGGACCTCCAGAGCTGCCGTGGGGGTTGTGCGTAATGCTCCTGTGACTCCCAGACAGGCAAGTCTTTGGAGTTGTGTTAGTTTCTGCCGTATGTTACGCCCGATTACTGCAGGCCACCAGACGACAGAAGCGTACGTGATCATTGGTCTAACTATGACAGTATAGTACCACATTGTTACCCTGGGGTTTAACCCCCAAGTTTTACCAAAGGTTCTTCTACATACCCAGAGGGTTGTAGTGGCTCTTTGTATTTGTCTCTCTATGTGATCTTTCCAGGTCAGCTCAGAATCCAAGGTTAGGTACCATTAGTCTTAGTGTTAGATAGTATTGTATGTAGTAGGTTCTAAGATAGTAAATCTTGTTATGAAATTGTGCCTTTTACTCCTTGGTATGTGAAGTCTAGCTGTCCTGTGACCCGCTGGATATAACGATGTCTTCACTGCAGCTACTCAAGCCCTATTTAACCGGCTTTGAGGGTAACTGGTTGTTCCTCCGAGAAGGAACTCTCGCCCGAGCTTTCCGCTTTCCTTTATTACCGTTAACTGACCGCCAAGCTGAAGGTCTAATGTCAAAGTGACGCCTCACCATTATAGGCTAAGCATATTAGAATTCTCAGAGGAAAGTTTTGCTATAGTTTTTATTTCCTCACCGTCCATGTTTTTTGGCACTTTTTTCCTAAATTTGGGCACCTTTCTCAGTATTTAGACTATATCTCAGAGAGGAAGCTTTTTTAGACAAGCCCACTCCACACAAAATTAAAGTAGACAAAGTTTCCTGCATTTTCATATATCACTTTCTTTTGTAAGACTAACCGTTCCGCCGCTAGAGCGCGCCAAAAAATTCCCGGACCCAGTATACCACCTTACATGAATAATGAATATAGGGAGGGTAATTGAAAAAATGGAGACAAACGAATGAAATGCAGTTATTACTGAAGTAATTATGTACAGTGTATTACAGTGGGTAGTATAATATATACTCATATCATAATGATAAATGTTGCGATTGATGAATGTCGCTGCCGTCATAAATTGGACTGCCTTAATCATCTGGAACAAACTGATGTTATTTTATGGATTTAGTGATACACGAGGTGAGTAGTAATCTGCACATGTTTACTGTTGAAGATACTGTTGAACATACCTTCGTCTTTCAAGGAACTGTCACACCCTCTTCAGACTATTCATCTATTCTCCTTATTTCTTCAGGTGGTGTGGGATCTCCAATGAACAGAAGATATGTCAGCTTGTACCTTCATATTAACTACTTCAGACAGGTACATTTATGCTCCAAGTGTGTGATTGCTGTTTTTGGGGAAGGAAATGTTACATACCTTCGTCCTCCTTGTCCACACTTTCTTCGATGGTCTCAACAACCGGGGAGAAGGTGAAGCCCAGTTCGTCCTGTACTTCGACGTGGAATGGTCCGTCCTCAAGGGTATTTGTGAGATCTGTCTCGATTGCCACTTTGTTGCAAAACCCCTTACAGTTGATGCATAGATTGGTGCAATCGCGGCCTGCTTCTTTGCAGCTACATTTTTTGTGCAGGTCTTAATTTGCAAGACACCAGGCGCAGCAGTACGGGAGGAGAAGGGGCTTGCAGAGAGGCGATCGGTTCCAGGCAATTTGTTGCTCGTTTCCAACCCCAATCTTCGACATTTTTCTCAACCTCGAGCCATTGCTGTACCTGGTGATACAGCCTAAAACTGTGTTGTGTAGCTGTAGCAGCTGATGATGATAGTGCAGCTATTGTTGATGAGGTCCTGAAAGCTCACTTCTTATAATTAATGACGGTTCAGTCCTTCCTGTGTAGCCATATACGTTGACCAGGAATCTCTCTCCTGCTGCTGCAATGCTTTCTAGACTTGCCTCAGGGATTTTGAACACACTTAGAACATCGTCAAGGTGGGGATTTTTGGTGAGAGTCTTCACAAACTTCAATTTCCCTTGGTTGTAAGGTGCTGAAGTCGGATTACATCCACTCATTGCGTGAAAAAACATGATGGTAGTGCAGCTATTGTTGATGAGGTCCTGAAAGCTCACTTCTTATAATTAATGACGGTTCAGTCCTTCCTGTGTAGCCATACACGTTGACCAGGAATCTCTCTCCTGCTGCTGCAATGCTTTCTAGACTTGCCTCAGGGATTTTGAACACACTTAGAACATCGTCAAGGTGGGTATTTTTGGTGAGAGTCTTCACAAACTTCAATTTCCCTTGGTTGTAAGGTGCTGAAGTCGGATTACATCCACTCATTGCGTGAAAAAACATGATGTGTTCTTTAATGGTTTTGTTTTGCAGAGCGTGCCCAGAGGAGTAGGTGGTTGGAGGAACGTTTCCCTTTCCTGGTTTCAGGAAGAACACGTTTTCTCAGTGACAAAGACACGTGAGGGTGACCAGGTCGATGTCCTCTCCAACCACCACTGCAGTTTGAGTACGTTCAGCCAAAGACAGGGTTTCGTTCACAATGACCGTGTCGGCATCTTCTGTGGCCTGGCTTCATGTCATTCTTTGAGAGTGTAACTTGGCTTTGATCATGGAAATCAATATTCCTTTGTTGTTCGTATTGGCCAGGAATTTTTCTTTCTTTATGGTCGGTATCATGTTCTCATCGAAGAGAATGTCAGCAGAAATCATTTTCATAGACCTCTTCAACTGTTCGGCACTTTTTGTTCCACCTTTCGTACCTTCAGGATATCCATCGAAAATAACTACTGTCTGTGGCCCATGGATATTGATGACGTAGTCAACATACCAGTTGCATATTGCATACAAGGACTGATTCTCTGGCCAGACAACTTGTGTAATGAGAACCCACCGCCGATAACATATTGCACTTTTGCGCTGAACTTGTTTTGTGTGGGTAACATACATACATACATGGCAAGTTAAATAAAAGATTGCAAAAAACTATTCGACTGTTCTCTCCAACATTTTTACGACTTGATCCGCTGACCAGGAGTCTCACGCAAATTTTGTAAATTTAGAACATTATGTTCAGCAATCATGACAACCCATACAAAACACGAGTTCATTATAAATCATATACGATCAACAGTTAAGTATCATAGCAAGGGCGATTTCGGCGAAAACGGTGAATTTCGCTATATATGGGAATATGGCCCTTTTTGGCGCCCTCTGGCAACGGAACGGTTACTCTTCCAAAAAAACTTTATATATGAATGAATATATGAATGTTGGACATTTATCTACTTTAATTTTGTATAGAATGGACTCGTCGAAAAAACGTTTTCTTTCTGAGACATAGGCCGAAAACTGGAAAAAGTGCCAAAATTTTGGCAAGAAGTGCCAAACAAACAAAGTTCCGGACCAAATTTTTGCCTGCAAACTTCAAATTCATGTTCAGTGACCCAAAAAACATGGAGGGTGAGAAAATCAAAACTATAGCAAAACTTTCCTCTGAACCCCCATTTCTTTCCTAATATGCTTAGCCTATTACCGAGGGACGCCACATCATTGCCACTTCCTTAAGCAACCCTGCTTGCCCACTCTTTTTGTAATTACTATAATGATTTTTGAATAATTTTTAAAATATGATATTTAATTCCTGAATTGGCTTGGTTATAACATATTTGTCTATTTGATAACAGATATATAACAAGTGAAAAAAACTACATTTTGATATGTTTTTAATCCAATTTGTTGAGATGTTTCATAACATTTTCAGCAGAGGGTCGCAAGATGACTCAGTGCTTTGACATGTTTTATTTTTCTTTTTTTTTTCTTTTTGCATTGACTAAAGTAAAAGCTAACTACATTTTGAAACACGGAAAGGGCATCGCTTCTATTTTTATTTAGTAAGTGAAAATAAGGAAATGAATGATGATATTTTAAATATAACATTACATTATCTTTTTGCACCTCTATCGCGCGGAGAATTTATCAATTCAAAATATTTTTTAAATAATTCTATGGAATACATTTTCTTAAATAACTCGTTTATTTTAAATTTTTCGAATAAAGTCTATTTGAGATTTTTTGTCAAAAAGGGTCTGTACCTTTTATTGATTATAGAGATTGATCGACGGAATAGTTAATTTTCGATTTTTATTAGGAAACTGTTCGAAATTTGTATAATTCATCAATAAAATCAAGTTTTCTAGGATTTGTAGATTCGCTTTTGTTTTGTCAAATTTCTCACAAACGTCACCTAATAGACCTAACTGAGCCCTACAATTACCATTTTTGAAAATCAAAATTGGACCTTCGGTTCGGGAGTTATTAATTTCTTTGAAGAATCATACTCAGCCCTGGAAAACATACTTGCGGTCAACGGATTCGGGCCGCCAGCAATTGGCTTTATTTGTGGCCGCGTACCTTTGATTCCACCAAGTCTCATCGAAATCGATCAATATTCTGGACAGTTATCGTGCTTCCTAGGCCGATTTCGAGAAAACCATTTTTTTGAAAAAAAAATCAATTTTCATTTGTTTTTCGACATAGTCTCTGGTATACCTATTTGTAGAGCTTTAGCAGCGGCACCATTTCTTTTTTGGAATACCTCAATCCGACTACCCGTTATCGAGTTATTCAATTTCTCCCGAAAAACTCGAAACGTCTATATCGGGTACTTCCGGTTTCCGAACGGAGCCGAGCTTCCGGCGTTACGGTTTTCTAAAGACCTCCTATTAACCACCCAAGTTTCATCGCAATCCGAAAACGGATTAGGGGGGCTGGGCGTGACAGACAGACCGACAGACCGACAGACAGACAGACAGACAGACAGACCGACTGACCGACGGACGGAATTTTCTAAATTCGCTCTCGAATCGATAGATATGACTTTCACATCGATCCGATGTTCTTTTCGGGTTTCGATGGTCCACCGGAAAAATGCAAAACCTATACTACATTTTTTTTCAAAATTTAGTGACAAGCACTTTAGATTGTTCTAACATGAACACTCCATACATATTAGATCGTCAGATTTAAATTTTTCTAAGAAAATACTGACTAACAAACAGTGCATTATTGCATAATGCATAGTAGACTGGTTCGATTGTTGTTAAAAGGCGATCAAGAAGAGACAAAGTATCAGGCGATGCAAATGTTACTGGAGTTTTTCCTGCAATTTAGAAAATGCATGCAAACTGTCTGGCGAATTCTCAGGAGGCAACTAAATTGTAACCTGTAAGATAAAAATTCTCTGTGCGCTCAAAAAGCGAATAAAACGATCAGAAGAAATGAATGCTTTACTGGCATTGGCTGGAATTCAAATTAATTTACCGGAATAAATGTTTAAATCGATTAAGTTGTATTTGTCTAACATTCTCACATGAAATTGAGCACTGAGCAGCAAGAAGAAAATGAAATTTATATGTAGGATCGTTACAGAGAAGTTAGCTACATTATTTGTAAAATAAGTCAGATTCTTACATAAAATATTTGGTAATATATTAATTCTCAGCTATATATGTGTAAAACTTTATAAAAATAACACTCAATCTATACAGTCTTTTTAACAATTGAATATAACTATGTTTTCGAAAAATGGGAGAGAAAGGAAGTTACTGAAAAATGTTAATTTGGATATTCAGGCTGTAATTTATATTATAGGTACGTTAACATATTTGAGGATGCTATCCCTTAGCTAGCTATTATATTAAAAAACCGCTACCTAAGGAATCACTACTTCCACATCCAGATTTTTCATCCAAGTCTCTTTAAAGGAAAACATTTTGATTTGCACTCTAGAATGTGGAATTCACAGAATCATAGAATTTTAATAATACTTGAGGCAGATGTCTTAATAAAATATAATCTAGTTCCAGATATCGTTATAGTATATACGTGTACCAAATTTCAAGCGAATATCTCAATTTTACTTTAACAAGCACTTTAATAATGGAGGGGGGATAGGGATGGAAAATATAAAAAAAGAGGCCTTGGCTTTTAGCGTATACACCAAATCTCAAAATTTTTGTACTCTTACTAGCTTGCTTTACTTATTTTCCCCTATTTATCCCTACTTAACCTCCAACATTTCAACGGGATCATCTCAAAATATAATCTAGTTCCATATGTCGTTATAATACATACGTGTACCAAATTTTAAGTGAATACCTCAATTTTATTTTATTAACCCATTTAATAATGGAGCAGGGGTGTTGAGCGGGTTGAAAAATATTATAAAAAAATCTGAGGCCTTGGCTAGTACCTACATACACCGAATTCCAAGTTTCTGTGCTCTTACCAGCTTGCCTTACTCATTTTCCCCTGTTTACCAATATTTAACCCCCAACGCAATCATCTCAAAATATAATCTAGTTCCAGATGTCATTATAATATATATGTATACCAAATTTCAATTGAATATTATAATTTTAATTTATCAACCACTTTAGCAATGGAGTGTGGGGGGGTGAGGGGGTGGAAAATATTGTAAAATATTTTGAGGCCTCTTGGCTTCTAGTACATGCTCCAAATTTCAAGTTTCTGTACTCTTACCAGCTTGCTTTACTCATTTCCCCCTATTTACCCTTATTTACCCCCCAACCGTTCACTGGATATATTAAAAAAACAATGCAATTCCAGATCTCGTTATAATATATACGTGTACAAAATTTCAAGTCGATATCTTAAACCGTTCCGGAGAAAACGTGCGGACAAAAAAAGTTACAGACAGACCGAGAGATATAAATTTTATTTCGCTCAAATCTAAAATCTCCAGGTTTCATGACATTCTAAACCTATTTCAAGAAAAAAAAATAGAAATTTCTTTTCGATTATTATATTTCCAATACAGAACGTGGATGTGGAAGTTTTTTTTTTTGTTTAACGGCTTTCAGCTAATTGCCATTAGCCACGATGTGGAAGTAAAAGAGGTATACATAAAGTATATTTTACATATAAGATAGCAAAGTGGCCTTTATGTTGAAACAGCTATGTATGTACATAAATTTTGACACCAAGCTATCGTTAGGACTCTGTAGGTAATAAATTTTCTATTGAATCTTCATGATTTGTTGATGTGTTTTATCTTCTTTCCAATTCAAATACTGTCTTACCGACATATCGTTACGGACATATTTATGCGATATATGACTTGATACATTCATAAGTTACCAATCATCCCATATAATATGCACCTAATGGAATTTTCAATGATGTCTTGCATTATACTGAATCTCCTCTCGACGGGATAGGACATATTGTCATCTTGTTGCCTGTTTTATTTTACTTCAATATAAAGCTGGCATAATAGTTACATAAATAAAATCGACAGTTTTCTAGAAATAATGAAAATTTCTGTACATAATCGCATTATTCATTTCTTAGATCAAAATAATACTTTGAGAGATTATCACATGGGTTCATGGTCTGAAACAGTTACCACACACATTATTCAATACGAGTATTTAGAATTGGATTAAAATTGGAAAATAAATTTGTGACCGTCGTTATACTTGATTTTACGAGAGTATTTGATTTCATAGTAGATTGCTTTGCAAAGCTTTTTAATCTGGGACTGCGTAAACCATCAAATGAATGGGAAATATTTTTCTACCTAACTAACAAATACAAACAAAAATTGATTAAGTATATGTGAATGACTCGCCCAATTATGTCAAAGTCTTCACTCATGCGGACCATACAGTCATCATTGTATGAGACTTTAAACCTGACATTATTCTAGACAAGGAAAAAATTATATTTGATAAGTTCAATAACTGACATTACCAACTACGTTAAGACCAGTTGTGTGAAATTAAAAAATAAACGTAAAATTGGTAGTGACCAAAATTTATTATAATGGCAATAAAATAAGAACTAAACGTATGGCTTGTTTGGAAATAACACTGACCAACAATCTGCACGTGGAGAAAATTTCATCTACATCTAACAGTATTTGTTACTAGCTCAATAAAAATTACATTAGGAGGCTTTTCTAAAGAGATTTTTATGCTTCCACCATCCGCATATTCCACCATTGCATTCAACATGATTGTACGGGGGCAAGTGAATGAGGTCACTATAGTATCTACCGGGAAATAAGGATTTATCGACTTCATCATCTTTAATCTAAATTATTTTAATTTAATTTAATCACTTCGGATAGTCATATTTATTTTTTTAGTATACCCAGGGGCGATATTAGTAAATATCGTACATCAAAGAAATGTAAATAATTGGTGAATATAGGACCTTCTTCGATATTATCAATATAATAATATTAATAATATCGAATAAGTTAGTGTATTCACCAACTATTTACATTTCTTTCATATTCGTGCATCATTAAATAGCAAGTCAGTATGTAAATCTGCTACTTTTTGATCCTAAGTACATTTTTCCATAACATGGAAATTACATTATTTTTACAACGCATCTGTAAAACGTAAAATATAAATAAATTATCAAATTTGGCCTCTAATTATTAGAAATGATTGTTCGTCAAAATGTGACAAAACTTGAGACTATTCTCTTTTAATACATGATTCAGTTAAAAATTTGAAATTGAAAGTTTATCAATTAATTTTAAAACTAGTTAGATAGAAGATAACTGCGATACATGACGCCATGCAGCAAAGGGAGGCCAAGTAGAATAATGCATGGGTCACACAATGTTTGTCGATTAGTTATGAATAGAATTATAAATGATATATAATCCAGCTTTACGTTGGTATTAACTAATTTCATTATAAAATCACCCAATGAATTCTTATATTAAGCAAATCCTAATTAAACTCTTGAAATTTAATCCTTAAATTTGTATTAAGCATGCATATCTTAAATGATGAAAAAAATAAATCACATATACGAACAACAATTAAGATATACTGTTTTAAAAAATGTGTCTACAATTCTTCTTTATGACATACAATTTTCAATGCTCCTGCTTCATATTAATATAAATAGGCCAATTTCAAAGCTAATATAAGAAGTATTAAGCTGATACATTAACTGACATTTTATTAGTGTTGAAAGCTCTTTGGAGTTTCAAGTTTAGATAGGGTGCATAAAATTTCACTATATCATTTGACAAGGCATTTATAAAGATAATAAATGATGTAATGCATAAATTGTTTTATGTTTAGAAGGAACTTATTATAGTACATAACAATTAACAACGTCATGAATTCTTCAAAACGATAATTGTCAACTGCAGGATGATAATTTGGGATATTTGCACAATAAACTTGCTTAATTAATTATTTACAGCGTTAAAGTGTCTAAAAGCGAAACTATTTCAGGTAGGAAATACTTTAAATAGATGCATTTCTTCCCGTAATTGACATGCAATTAGTTCGTAAAACGAGTTGAAGTTGTAGCTGGGAGTGACTGACTACGAAAATCTAATTGATTACTATTTTGCTGGAATATGACACAATTCAGTTTTACACGGTGAAACCGAGATTAAGTACACAGTTAATGCTTACTTTTGTTCAAATTAGTATTTGAAATTTGCAACACTCGATTGCAGCTTTCGCCCGCCTCATAATAGTCTTATTAGCTTAATAATGTTTTAAAAATAATATTTTAAAATAAAATTTATATCTCACCTAAACTATTAATCCATATCTTGTAGATCTGCATATTTATGTGTGCTCAATTAAAGTCTTCATTTTGTTCTAAAGTTATAATAAAACAGAAAATACTGATCACGAGTGTTGTCCGTGACGTCATCAACTTTTAATTTCCGAATTCCGTACTATTCATCGCTAAAACGCATCGTTACGCTTGGAACTACTGTCGTAGCCCCATTAGACGTTACTCTGTGTTATTTACATTCTAATGTGGTACTATTTAAGCTGAGAGAAAAATCTCATGACTTTGAAAAAAATACAAATCGATGACGTGAATGACAACATTCATAACTAGTAGTTTACGTAAGGCATGTCAGTTTACACAATTCTGGCTTTTACTCTAGACATATGTTCGGTTCAATTATAATAGGAACTGTTCTACCCTTTTTTTTATTATTCACCTTTGTAACAATTTTACTTCCACATTCATATAGTAGAGTGGAAGTATAAATAGTAATCGTAAAAAAATATTCAAATTTTTCTTTGTTGAAATAGGAATAGGTCTGTCAATCTGTCGGTATGTTAGTCTGTCAGTCTGTAAGTTTTTGGTGCCCACGTTTTCTCAGGAACGGTTTAAGATATTGATCTGAAATTTGGTACACCTATGTATCATGACAGATCTGGAACTGGATTATATTTTGAGATGATTCCGTTGAAGGATTGTGGTTAAATAGGGGTGAATAAGAGAAAGTAAGTAAAGCCAGCTGGTAAAATTACAGAAACTTGTGATTTGGTGTATACTAGGAACAAACGCCTCAGATTTTTCAAAAATAATTTCCAACCCCTCCACCACCCTCGACTGCATTAGCGATAGAATTCTGAGCGCTGCGGCTTGTTTTCAGGCAGAGCGCTCTGGGCTGTGAAGGATCTTTTGCCTCACACTTTCTCAGTCGATCTGAAATTCTGAACCCATCCGACGATTGTGTCACGTTTTGAGATCGGACCATGGTGACGGATATTGAAATGTCGGCGGAAACGCTGTTGACAACAAACAATAACAGATTCGCCCGATTTCAAATACTCCTTGATTGCAAACGCACAATTATTTCTCGTCCAGACAACCATTGTGACTAACAAATGGCATGTCTTCCTGAGTCTAACGACATTATCCACAGCGCTCTACTTCTCTCCGTTCTCGTATACCACCCGTCCCAAAAACACCCATCCTTTCTGCCGCACCCCGTGTTACACCGACATCTGGAACTTGATTATATTCTGAGACGATTCAGTTGATGGGTTGGGGGTTAAATAGGGGTGAATAGGGGAAAATAAGTAAGATGGTAAAACTACAGAACTTGGAATTTTGGGTATATACTGGAAATCAAGGCTTCAGACTTTTTTGTCATATTTTTCAACCCCTCCACTACCCCCACTTCATCATTACAGGGGTTGATAAAATAAAATTGAGATATTCACTTGAAATTTGGTAGACGTGTATGCTATAACGAGATCTGGAATTAGATTATATTTTGAGATGATTCCGTTGAAGGGTTGGGAGTTAAATAGGGGTAAATAGGAGAAAATAAGTAAAGCAAGTTGGCAACAGTACAGAAACTTAGAATTTGGTGTATATATTAGCAGCCAAGGCCACATATTTCTTTATCATTTTATGGGGGTAACTCCCCTATATTGAAAAACGAAAAGATACTGTCAGCTACATTTGTGATAAGCTCTAATTTAAGACATTTGACGTTCAATTATGTTATTTCGGCTCAAAGTTGTGACGTACGCAAAAACGGGCTAAATTTTAAGAAATTTTGCAGTCACTCTTTGTCTGTTCCGAAATGAATTCAAATTGTCTATTAAGGAAGGAAACGCGCTCTGCGATATTTGTATTTTTAGTTCTCAAATGAAGCTGAACGATTTTGTGCTTCTTCGGCTGTTAAAGCACCCTCTTAGGATTTCAAGGTTTTGTTCAGGATATATCAATATCAAATTATCGAACGTGATATCTTTTGCGCTGCTTTACAAAAATTTGAAAACATTTATGTTATTTAAGCCATAAAGCTGTTCTCATTTGCGTATTTTCATCAATGTTTTTCTACTTTAAATCGTGAACCTGAGTTGGATCGAGATACAAATGTTAAGTGATCAACAATACGAGACGACAGACTCTCTGGAATCGTTAAAACGGGTATTGAACAATTCGTTTCTACTGGAATGAAAGAGTTTTTCAAATAATTTAGAGGAACGAACAATTTTCTGATGAGGAACTTAATGAAATAATTTGACACCAGGGCGGAGCGATCCCACGCAGTGTTTTGCAAGTTAGGGAGCACTTAAATGGTCAATTTGACCTTTGCATTAATAATGGTGGACCAATTCCATGGCCAACAAACAGCCCTGACTTGATACTTTTGGATGAATTTTTGTAGGGGTGTTTAAAGGACAAAGTGAATTAATTATGATTTTAATCAGAATATTGAAATAATTAAAACTAAAATTAGGGAAACAATTTACGAATTTAACAGGGACGGCCCTTACGTAATTGCGACTAAATTTACGACTTTGGTGTAAAAATAACTTCATTTGACAAGTCTACAGTCCCTGCCTCGTAGTTTCCACCACTAATGATTACTTTATAGTTATGCAACTTCTACGTAGCTTTCGTGGTACATGGGAACGTGGTAGTTACCAGTGGGACGACTTTTTGGGTTTTCAGAACTTGAAGGTGGTAAACTATAGTAGCAGCGACGAACTCGCATCACTAAAATGTGATTTCAAAGTTGCAATCACCTTCAAGTAGCTTTAATAGTTGCCGCAGCGTTCTGGGAACCTTCACTATTTCTTTAAAGTAGTGGAACTTGTAAGTAATATTCATAGGTGTTAATGACGTTACTGCTACCTACAGAACTGTGTACGGCTACTACAAAGTGCCCATAACCTCTGATATTTACCATGAAGTAAATTTCACCGTCTAGTTCCCAATGTTGAACATAGATAAAGTTAATGCAACAAACATAACCTATATAATTGCCTAACCTAGACTAGACTAGAATTATATGCTGCTATATTCATGCTATGCAACATTTTGTGTTCAAAATAAGGCAACAAAATTTAATATTTCAACACAGTTTTATTACACCTACCTTTTCTTCTATGTTATCTATCACTGTAATAGTATATTATACCAATAAGGTTTATGTTTATTAAGTCGTTGATATATGGCTGCATACAAGTAAATTGCGACAGCTGATAGGTTTTTCAATGTGAAGTTAGTAAATTGTAAACAGCAAAAGCTAGGAACGCGTTCAGTCTAGACCTCAACGTACGGCTAACACGTACGTTCCGAATTAATAGCGGGAGAAATGTAAGCATGAAGTAGCAGCGGCAACTTTGAAGAGGTAATTTGTGGTAGTCACAACTTTGCTACGACTTTAAAGTGATGCTACAGTGCCATTCGCAGATTTGTGGTAAATATAACTTTAAAGTTACGTATTTGCAGTTTTCGTCACTATCGCCAAGTAGCAATTACTTTCATGTAGCATTTCTTGGTCAAAACAACCTTAAAGTCATATTTTCTGAAATACGCCATGTTGATGGCCAAAATTATCGACGCCATTATTATAACACATTAACCATAATTTCACAATTGACTAATAAATTTAATTTATCGCAATTTCTTCACCAAATACAACAAATGAATACATAAAAAGTAGTGTTAAGTTCCAAAGAACAATAAGAAATAGGTTTCGGCATCTAGTGTGTCATATTCTCGTACGACATTACATATTTTAAAAACAATATTTTCATTAAAAAATGCACATTTTAAAGGCGCGTGGTTAGATTTGGACGTTTTATCATTATGTTTGTCAGTAAAATTTCATTCGTTTTAATTGTGACCCTTAGACCATTGAAAAATAGCACAAGTTTTGCTGTCTAATATTAACTTCTGATATTCTATTAAATTTCTGAGTTAGGGAAATGAACAAGAACAAGAATCATATGTAAGAATGAAACATAAATATAATAAAATCGGTTGCAAGACAAAGAAGGGGCAACATCGATTTGAAAGAGTAGGGAGTGGTAAAGTTTTCTGAAAGTTGCGGCGTCTACGCCGCCACGTCGCCGCTCCGGAGCAACAACGTCATTGGAACGTAGCCAGACAAGCTCCAGGGATGTGGCTGGAACGTTATCGTAACCAAAAAATATTCCCCATTTTGGTCATAAACACGTATTAGGAACGTTCCTATTACGTGCGTGTGACTAGTACCAAAACACTTTAAAGTGCCTACCATAGTCATTACTACGTTCCCACGACTAATTGTGCTAGTTGGGGGTAATAGCTCTGTTTAAATATTAAAGAAGGCATGGGATTTGTATTTTAAATAATGGTGGCCACTTTGAACAATTTTAACATCGAAAATGTTAATGTTCGCGAATAGCGTATGAGACAAAAGTTACGAGTTTTTTCCAAGGCCATCGACATGAAAGTATCAAGGTTAGATGATGTAATACTGAGCGAGAGCCTGTTACTAGGTGGGAAGCGATACGGTGTAGTCGGTCAGCGACAGTCGATGTTGCAGCGCCTGTTCAACATAAGGCGGTACGGAGAGAGCAAATCTTGTAGCATCGAGCCGGGACGCATTAGTGCTGCCACGGCGGACAAAGAAAGCAGCGTGATATCATTGTCTCACAATTTATTCCTTGCCCTAGTGTTCATCATCAACCGTACGGTTGGCGCTTAGGGAATGTTCTCACTTACAGTGAAGGGGTTCAAACTCCTATGCCTGCTGAATTTTTTTTCTTTAATTTTGTGACGATTAATATATTTTTTCACAAATTCTTTTCTATGATTTCTTTAGGTTATGTTAGTAAGTTTTTATTTTGATATCTAATTGTTAATAGTTATTAGCGCCGCAGGCAGTATTAGCGTCGTAGACAAAGAAAAGGCGGCTGCGGGGTGTCCCCGCGCTTTTTCCCACAGAATAACACAAGAATTAACTTGAAATCATTAAAATCACTATGTTCGTAGTGCGTCGTTAACTCTCGGTCCAACAATGCCGGCTCGGTGCTACAAAATTCGCTCTCTCCGTACCGTCTTGTATGTTTAACTATTTCTTTCGTGCTGTAGAGTTGTTTGTCAACTCCTGGGCACGTCGAATTTTTGTTTTTATTTTGTAACAATTAATGAATTTTTTCACATATTCAGGTTTGATTTGACGGCAGAAATATTGTTTTCCTTCTTCTTCCTATAATGATTTCAATCTTTCATGGGGTGGTTAGATGGTTAGGTTAGTTAGGTTAATTACTTCCACATCCACGTAGTGGATTGGAAGTATAGTAATCGCAAAAAAATTTTCAAAAATTTTTATTCGTGAAATAGGTTTAGAATGTCATGAAACGTCGAGATTTTAAATTTGAGCGAAAAAAAAATTTCTGTCTGTCTGTCAGTCTGTCGGTCTGTCGGTCTGTCGGTCTGTCTGTCTGTCTGTCTGTCTGTAACTTTTTTTGTCCGCACGTTTTCTCCGGAACGGTTTGAGATATTGACTTGAAATTTTGTACACGTATATATTATGACGAGATCTGGAACTGGATTGTTTTTTGAGGAAATCCGGTGAAGGGTTGGGGGTTAAATAGGGGAAAATAGGGAAAAATAAGTAAAGCAAGCTTGTAAGAGAACAGACACTTGAAATTTGGTGTATGTACTAGAAGTTAAGGCCTAAGATTTTTTTAAAACATCTTTCAACCCCCCACCACCCCTACCCCATAATGGGGTTGATAAAATAAAGTTGAGATTTTCATTTGAAATTTCGTACACGTATGTATTATAACGACGTCTGAAATTAGATTATATTTTGAGATGATTCCATTGAAGGGTTGGGGGTTAATTTGGGGTAAATAGGGGAATATAAGTAAAACAAGTTGGTAAGAGTACAGAAACTTGAAATTCGGTATACGTACTAGAAGCCAAGGAGTCAGATTTTTTTATAATATTTTTCAACCCCCACCACCCCTACTCCAATATGAAAAGGGTTGATTAAATAAAATTGAGATATTCATTTGAAATTTGGTACACGTATGTGTTATAACGACATCTGGAACTAGATTATAATTTGAGATGATTCCGTTGAAGAGTTGGGGGTTAAATAGGGGTAAATAGGGGAAAATAAGTAAAGCAAGCTGGTAAGACCACAGAAACTTGATATTCGGTTTATATACTAGAAGCCAAGGTCTCAGATTATTTATAATATTTTTCAACCCCCACCACCCCTACTTCATTATTACAAGGGTTGATAAAATAAAATTGAGATATTCATTTGAAATTTGATACACGTATGAACTATAACGACATCTGGAACTAGATTATTCTTTGAGATGATTCCTTTGAAGGGTTCGGGGTTATTTAGGGGTAAATAGGGGGAAATAAGTAAAGCGAGCAGGTATGACTACAGAAACTTGAAATTCGGTGTATGTACAAGAGGCAAAAGCCCCAGATTTTTTGATAATTTATTTCAGCCCCCACCACCCCTACTCCATTATTCAAGGGGTTGATAAAATAAAATTGAGATATTCACATGAAATTTAGTACGCATATGTATCATAACGACATCTGGAACTAGATTATATTTTGAGATGATTCCGTTGAAGGGTTGGAGGTTAAATAGGGGTAAATAGGGGAAAATAAGTAAAGCAAGCTGGTAAGACTACAGAAACTTGAAATTCGGTGTATGTACTAGAAGCGAAGGTCTCAGGTTTTTTTATTAGTATTTTCTATTTCTCCCCACCACCCCCACTCCCTTATTAAGAGTTGATAAAATTAAATTTAAATTTTCACTTGAAATTTGGTACATTTATATATTATAATTATATCTGAAACTAGATTATATTTTGACATGATTGCGTTGAAGGAGTGGGGGTAAGTAGAGGTAAATAGGGAAAAATAAGTAAAGCAAGCTGGCAAGAGTATTGCAACTTGAAATTCGGTGTATGTCCTAGAAGCCAAGACCTCAAATTTTTTAACAATATGTTTCAACCCTTCCACTACCCTTACTACATTATTAAAGGGGTTGATAAAATAAAATTGAGATATTCACTTGTAATTTGGTAGACGTATGTATTATAACGACATCTGGAACTAGATTATATTTTGGGATGATTCCGTAGAAGGGTTAGGGTTAATAGGAGTGACTAGGGGAAAATAAGTAAATCAAGGTGATAAGAGTACAGAAATTTGGGATTCGGTGTATATACTAGAAACCAAGACCTCCGCTTCATTATTAATGGGATTGATAACATCAAATTGAGATATTCACTTGAGATTAGTACACGTATGTATTGTAGCGACATCTGATTGAGATGCCTCCATTGAAGGGGTGGGAGGTGAATAGTAGAAAATAAGTAGGGTGAACTAAAAACTTCATTCTTAACGTATATGGTAGAAACCAACTCCTCAAACTTTTCTATGACATCTGCGCCAAATATTATCAAAATTCTATGACCAATAATTTCCACATACTAGAGTGCAAATATAGTCAAGATATTTCCTTTAAAACGACTTGGATGAAGAATCTGGATGTGGAAGTATTTTTATTTTGCTATCTAATTGTTAATAACTATCAACACCGCAGGCTGTATTAGCGTCGCAGACAAAGAAAGGGGGTGCGGAGATGTCCCTCCGCTTTTTAACATTGGAAATGTTAATGTTCGCATATGGTGCCAAAGTTATGAGTTTGGCCGCCGACATGAAAGAGTCGAGATCAGATGACGCAATACTGAGCAAGTGTGCACAGTATGAGTATGCGCGAAGAACATGAAGTTATAGTGCGGTTGCGTTCAGCGCCAATCGTAGTCGCCATGTATTCACAAAGTTAGACAAATAGCGAATAGTTATTTTTCTAACAAGTTCATGTTCATGTTTTTTTCGGGACGGATCGTAACTAACTTTTATGTACGGTGTTGTCATTTCCAATGTCCCTGTGCATTTTTTTAATTGATGAAGCTAATGCTGACGCTGTCGTAAAAGTTCCGTTGGTATTTACGTTATAAAATATTGTTCATTTCAGGATTCTATTTTTATTCTTATAGTATATTAAACTTTTCTTCTTCTGTGCAACCCATTTTGATCAAGTATTAATACGAAATGTCAGACAGTAACAATGTTGTCTCATAGCCCACTGGGAAAGAGTAATTACTGAGCTTTTTTCGATAACCATGGAATACCTATATGAATGTTTGCTGCATATTTAATCTGCGATATGTCAAAAAATGTTACAGCTAGACCTATCAACCCTGATATAATTGAAATAAAGGAAAAAAATCTAAGATGATATGTAAAAACGTACAGAGTTTTCCATTTAATGGTTTCATCGGTATCACGTGTCCAATGCAAGCAATTGTTTTTCTCAACATTTATACGAAACTTCATTTTATCTCCAATAATAGCAGAAATAAAGTGAGGTTGGGGGGTCAAAATATAATGAATAACCCTGTATACATAATTACTTATTTTTTTTTCCACTTCTCCGTTTTTAAAATATTCGAGTTCGAAATGAAGGCATTTGAATCATATGTTAGTACCAGTTCCAACTGTCAAAACCAAATGGGCTTAAATACCAGCAACTAATCAGTTACACATCAGAAAAATTCAAAATCGCTTACTACTTAAATATAATCCTTATAAAATATTTAAATCTCCTCAAATCTTAAAAGAATTTCAATTAAATTCTATGACGAAAACTTTGGATGAATTAATTCATCTAGAAAGACAGTATAAAGACATCGGCCCTAAACCTTAAGCAGCTTAAAAGTTGATCGAAATTGAATTTAATAAAGCGTTAATATTACTCAAGTTTAATGATATTTACTTGCAATGCTGTTTTATAGTTGACTGACTACAAACATAATTTTGTTAAGTGAATGCTGTTGTCTTCACTCGCAGATTTATTTATGTTGGAAGTTTTAATTACCGATCTGGGTAAGAGCTAGAGACAGGCTTAATAGGTTGAATTGCAAATTTCACTTGAAACTATGTACTTTTCTGTTAATAATATTTGCATTTGATGTGGAAAAGGTAAAATTTTTATAAAAAGATGTATCTAGGGCACTGGCTGTATGTTCCAATGCAATAGTAACTACATTTTATTAAAAACCATTTAATATTAATGAATACTTTACACAGAATTATGTGCTAATAGCCCTGTTTGTAAACTACTACTTTACTATACAATTCGATGTTTGTTTAAATTCTATGAGTTATGTTTTTTTTTAATTTTTGGGTCTCCAATACATACGTAGGTATTCTTTTCTACAAATAGCGTTATGAGATTAAAATAAATATTTAATAAACAAATCGACCTAAAATTCAAATATTTGAATGATTTCGAAAACATCATGTGACGTCATACATCTTATGTGTGAAGTTGGCAACGCTTTGCTGGAAATGCATTGCTAGCTTCACACACATTGATATAGAAGATGACGTCACGTGGCGTCAACGGGAGACAAAGGAAATAAGTTTTGAGCCATGTTAAGAGCAATATGTCAGATGTTATTAATGTCATTAATATGTCAGAAATATGAGTGGAGTAGCAAATAAATGGTGTTTTGTGCCAACATGCAGAAATACTTCTGTAAATTCCCCAAATAATAACTTTATAAGTGTTCCTAAAACCAATAATTCACGAAGAATGAAAAGATTTGAAGTAGATAATCGCAATGTTCCCAAATCGAAATGGACATTTTATTGTTGTGAAGATCATTTTAATGTAAGTACAATTTTATTTGTTATTATCATGGTAGAAAGTAATGCACAATAGCTAAATGACTCATTACCCTTAATATTGTAAATAGATCATACTAGGTATATACTTCCCTTAGAATTATGCTTGTAATGGTATGATGTGGATTTTGAATTGAAACTAATAATCTAATTACTTAGTTCTATTTTACCCTATGAACTCCCACCTATGTTATATATTAATACAAGATATAAATATACTTCCTTATTATTTTCAGCTTGAGGAAGACATGAAAAATTACATGCGATACAAACTTATGGGAGGATATATGATTTTGAAGGAGGATGTAGTTCCACGCATATTTGCCTACCAATCAGAAACAAAAAGAGATGCGTCTGCACCAGAACAACCTTTCCCTTTAAAACGGCAAAGAGAAGAGTTAGTTGAGTAGGCTTTAATGCAGGAATTCCATTATATTAGAAGATGTATCACCCGTTACAGATTGTTATCAATCCAAAAGCACTGAGCAGGTCAAATTAAACAAACATGTTTATCAACAAGATGATATTCAAATTGTGCTGGCGAAAAATATGGAAACGATATATAATGAACAGGAATGTTTATCACCAGTTCTAAATTTTGATCAACCCAGTGCGAGCACTGATCAGGTCAGACTGGATGCGGACGAACATGTGTTAGAACAGAACAATTTTATCAACGAGACATAGGTCAAATTATACAGACTAAAAGTGTGGGGGTGCAGGCCAAATCATTCTTTCGTAGTAAATATGTGACATGTAAAATTAAAAGTGATGTGAGACACAGAACTTCCTCAACAGGAAAATGTTTCCAATTATGTTGTTAACTTCACCAATAAAAAATATTAGTCCAAGTAAAAAGTTT
The DNA here is from genome assembly GCA_963583905.1 of Stenurella melanura. Taxonomy (NCBI): domain Eukaryota; kingdom Metazoa; phylum Arthropoda; class Insecta; order Coleoptera; family Cerambycidae; genus Stenurella; species Stenurella melanura. Next base: position 69,195,248 of record OY757310.1, read on the forward strand.
TTATTCAATCAAGTTCAATTCAGTTCAGTGACATCATCAAACTTATTTCCATTGCCAAGTTAAATTGAAAGGGCGAAGTTGGTAATGCGTTACTGGCAACGCGTTGCTAACTTCACTTAAGTCGTAGAACGTGTTTTTGACAGATTGTATATGATAAGTTGTATAGCTTGCCACTGTAGTAAACTCAATACTGCTACATCTATATGATGAGTGGTGTCACATGTGTATAGGATATAGGTTTGCTCTTTTTGGTGGCGAATATTTAATTCAAAACTAAATTTCTTTTAAAATTACTTACCTAAACACTTTTTCTTGCCGAAAAATTGTTTCAGCTATACTATATACCACGAGTACTTTATAATTTTCGATTAAAAAAAAATTGTGCACACACCCTATTGCAGCTATGGACCTTTATGGCCGACGATATCCTGATAGACAATGTCCAGCGAAAAATTATTTTAAACGTGTTGAAAACCAATTACAAAGAGAGCCCAACAATGATCGCGAAGGAACTTCAATATTGACGAAGGAACGGAAGTTAATGTTTTGGCTCGAACAGAAGTTTATAAGACTGTTTCTTTAAGGAAAGTTGGGTTTGAATTGAACATCAGTCACCAAACAGTAAGGCGGATTTTGCACAAATACCACTATAAATCCTTTAAATACTAATTGTACCAGCATTTGTACGAAAGTGATTACAAACGTAGGATGGAATATTGCAATTGGATTTTGTATAATAACGTGCAACCAAACAATGATTTTTTGGGACTGATTTTATTTTCGGACGAGTCAAGTTTTAAAAATTTGAGATTGATTATTAACCGACAAAATACAAAATATTGGTCACAAGAAAATCAAAATTTATTACGGGAGGGTAACTTTCAAGCGCGGTTCGGTTTCAATGTTTGGCTTGGAATAATCGGTAGTAGAATCATTGGTTCAATAATATTTGAAGGACCTCTGACTGGTGCCAGATACTTGAGATTCCTGAAAAATGAGATTGAGGATATTTTAGATAAGTTACCCTTAGGTTTAGGACAGGAAATGTATTTTCAACAAGACGGCGCTCCTCCCCATAATTCAAGGATAGTAATTGATTACCTTCAACGGAGATTCGGAGAAAACGTAATTTCGACGAATGGTCTTGTGAGGTGGCCTCTAAGGTAACCTGATTTAACGCCCCCTTGATTTCTTTGCTTGGGGTCATTTAAAAAATATTGTCTATGCAATCGCAGTTACAACCTGTGAAGACCTGGAGCTACGAGTAAGACGAGCAATTAATAGAATAACGGCCCAACAATTGGCGAACGTTCTTCGAGAAACAGCTATGCCAGTTGAGAAGTGCATTGACGTTAATGGACAGCATTTTGAACAACTGTTCTAATGTTTTTTGTTAATTTTTTGTATGCTAAAACCGCCTTATGTGTAACAAGGTAATTAGAATTAACTTTCTTATTTTCTTTTAGCTGTACAATTTTGGTGAATTTTATTTGCCCATAAATCACGTATTTTAGTGTTTATAACAGCATTTCGATTTTTTTTTACATTACACGGGTCATTTAGAATAAATCGGAACCGTCATGGCACACTCAAATGGAAAACTAAAAATTGTATTCCCAAAAAGTATGATGTTTGAAATGTCACTTATTTGGCGTCGTTGGATTCAGAAAACTATGCAGAATTCAAAAATGCAATAATATATAGGGTGTTCCATTTAAAAATCGAAAGTTAATGTCACTTTCTGCGAAACCGGAATGTATGTAGTATATCCTAAATTTCAACAAATTGTCTTCAAAACTAAAGGAGAAAAGGGGGGTATACCATGATCCTGTTACACCCGGTATAAAGCAGCAATTTTATTTTATGTTGTTTAGTTCTTTTATAACAGAAATTTTGCAAACAGTGAAATGTGTTTTATAGTGCATTAAATGAAGTTTTAATAAAACAGTCATATAGTGTTGGTACTGAATTTTCTTGAAATCTGTGGAAATGTAATTATCTTGTAATGGTTCCAAATTGATAGTGGGGCAGTACTTCAGATTAGAGTGTTTCTTTGGGCGTTGGTTATGTCTTATGTCAAAAAATGTGTTTCTATACAATCATTTTTTTTTCTTGAAAAATAAATAAAAAGTATCTGATTTCGTGGGCACTTCGTACAATAGTATGGTATTATAGTTGTGAACTCCACTATCTTCGTAATGCTGTTAACTTCACTAATTAAATTAACAACAAGGGCCCATAAATCAATTTCTGATTAAATTTATTTAGTAGGAAATTATATGCCGAATAAATTCAATCACATATGAAAGAACCGACCATAGGAGTAATAAATTTTAAATCACCATAACTACAAATATACTTGTTTCAGCACGAATATTTTAACGGAATTATTTATGTCAATTAGTAGATGCTGCGTTAGCTATCGCAATATTAGGCGCTATCAATTATTGTAAGAGCCTGGTTCAACTATCGTCGCTGTAGGATATATTGGGACAGTTAGATTTATTTAAGATAGATGTTATAAATCCATTTCCTACAATTTACTTAACCCTCTACCACAACATAACATTATTTACATTTATATGAAAATGGCTACCTTGGCAATGCTCAAAATATAACTATATTGCAATAAATTCAGTCCAAAGAAATTATCGAGTAGTATAAAGTACGTAAGAAATTTCATTAAAAGAGCCTTAACGTTCGTAAAAAAATGTTGCCTATGTTGTTAGTGTTGTTTAATTGTTGCCTGGTTAGACTAAATTTCAGGTTTCTGAAGTTATTATGTGGTGGCATTAAATTCACCCAACAGTTGGTGAAGCGTCACTTTAACACTCGAGCAGTTGATTGACGGTGAGGACAGAATGCGGTATGCTCGGGCGCCAGTTCCTTTTGTGGTGGAATAACCAATTACCATCAAAGCCGCTTCAGCAGGGATTGAGTAGCTATAGTGAAGAAACGGTAATGCCCAGCGAGTCTAGGGATAGTTAGACTAATATTTATTATCTAAAAGCATACTATTTACAATATTACTTAAAGGCGGTGACTGCCGGTTAAACGGTTATGGAGCGGACGATAGTGTGGCGGCGACTCGTCGTGGCGACGGTAGTATTATTGGGGTAATTTCAGCTTCGCACCTGTCGACAGATAAATAACTTGCCAACGCAAAAGATCCCAGCTCAGCACGCTGCAGAACCTAGCGGTCAATATATATTAAGTCCGGCATTGTAACGTTGCCATGAAGTACATAATGTCATCAACCCAGCCCATCACGCTGTAGGCCGATGTCAGAGGAGCACCGTCTTGTATTCAATGTCCTTGTGCTTTTATATCCGAAATCTCCACATGTGACCTACTTTGGTAGCGGGTGCAAACTCGGATCCGTGTTCAGATTTCGGGTGCGTGTGCGACTTATTACTGGGTACGTGTGCAGATTAGGGTCCGTGTGCAAATACAACGCGCACACCTTTATATTTTAAATATTTTCAGGGATTGCCTACTCAATAATAATATTAAAACATACGGTGATTTGGGGTGCAATTTCCATAGCGAGAAAATGCTTCGTTACAATTAATTATTCAATACCATGAGTGTTATCAATATTTTAATATGCCAGATTTATATTTTACTTCTCTCTACATCATTTTATATAATGAAAGTGTGTCATTATGCCAAAAAGATTTTAATATATCATGTAGGTTTAGAATGTCATCAAACGTGGAGATTTCAAATTTGAGAGAAAAATAATTTTTCTCGGTATGTCTGTCTGTAACTTTTCTGTGTGCACATCTTCTTGAAATGGTTTAAGATATTGACTTGAAATTTCATACACGTATGTATTACAGCACCGTGATCTGGAAATAGATTATATTGTGCTTATTCTGTGGAAGGGTTGGGGGTAAATAGGGGTAAATAACAAGCTAACCGTTATACTCTTCTCCGATTTACCGCGCTTTTTATATAATTATTGCACATTCTATAGAATACTCTTCGCAGTTTTTTGTAAATAATGTTAGATTTAGACATTTTTAGTTTAACTACAAAACATAAAAAAAATTACACAAACAGATATTTTTTTATTTAAAAAATGTCTAAATTTTTTATTTATCAACCGATTTTGCTCAAAAATAGGGCTCTTCCTCTAGCTAACACTAACTTACTGTCCACATTTCAATACAATCAGAATTTTCGTTCTTAAGTTATCGTGCTTACAAGAAACGTGATGGACGGACAGACAGACGGACATACAGACGGACAGACAGGCGGACAGACAGACAGACAGACAGACAGACGGATAGACGGATGGATAGACAGACGGATAGACGGACGGACGGACATTTTCAAAGTTGTTCAGAATTCGATCACCAACACAGTGATACGAAATTTTTTTCTCTACGAGCAATATTACCGGTTTTAGAAATCTGCCGATCGAATGCAGTATACTCTTCGTTTTGTATTTGCGAAAAGTATAATAAATAAATAAATAAATAAAATTCAGTTTATGAAATTCGGAGCCGTAAAAGTTGTAGAAGGCCTGATCCTATAAAGTTGTGCCCACTAACTTTTAATCTACCCATCATGAACTTTAATTTAGTGTAGAGTTTATTCAGAGACACGCTTAGACCATTTTGGCGGACCTCCTTGACAAATAATAAATAATGAAATGAAAATGTTTAAATTTATTAATTTAAGAAAATCACTGTAGAATTGAGTTGTAAGTAATTCGGTGTGTAATTGTGATTTATTGGTTGACATAACAAATTTCTCATCTGGTAGATATGCCAACATCCATTTTATGTATAAACTAGCTATAGGTGATTACCATTGTTTGGAACCCCAATACTTTCACTAGGAACAGTGTGCCAACAGTGTTCTTCCACAATGGACGATGTCAGTCTTTGTCCTTTATCGGTCAAATAAGTTTTTCTCGAAAACGGGTCACTTGATTCAAACTAGAATATCTTTTTTTTGAATATTGTTTAAGGAATTTAAAATTGTCACTATAAGTTTCAAAAATTTATTTTTGTCAAAATTTGGGGCTGAAAATCATTAAGAGTGGGGCCTCCCGAACAGGATACGAAAGGCTCCATATTTCCAAATCATACAGACAGACATAAAACTTATACTTACTGTACATTTTATTGATAAAGTAGATTCCAAGCTATAAACAAGAAATCATTTCAAAAATTTACCTTTAAAGTTGAATGGCTTTGACAGATGGTGCCCTATGAAAAAACATTATTTTAACTCAAGCCATATGCCAGCGAAGTGTTGCCCCTGGACTATAAGGCAATACACAGGGTGCCGTACACCCTGTATACTAGACAACAAGGCGTGATATTTTTTTATGGCATCTGCCATTGGAACTAAGTATCTTTATTAATTAGGAACTTTCCATAATTAAAACCAACACTACCGAAATTGGTTAAACTGAGAAAATATTTTCCGTTGTTTGACTTCATTATATAATGCGAATGTTATATGTTGAGAAAAAATTACATTAACTCTTTTTAGTATTAAAGAATAATATTTATCACCAAAAAGGAAATATCATATAATACGGAAAATCCATTTCTATACGTGATCATTCATTTCTTTTAAACTCGAAAGGCAGGGTACGGCGAAAATGGGCACGGCACTTAGACCTCTATGAGATGTTCTCATTTATTACGAAATCACAAATGTGAATACAGTCTGCTATACTTTCCACATATCTCTTAGTTTTTATTATATATAGCTCTCTCCTATTCCTTAAGCTTCGCTCTGCTGACGACCAACAGTTAATTTGAAGCATTGATGTCTGCAACTGCTTTGTTCCGTTTGCTGTATTACTCATTTCGCCTTTTGTTTTTTTTTTATTTTAGTATCACCCCACGACTGACAGCTTTATTATATTGTCGTTTCATTTAAAATTTGGTGGTGTGCGCCACTATATTGAGAAGTGATAGTAATAATAGTTAAGGATGGTGCCTTCAGCAAAATGCGGCTTTATAAATCTTATTTATTGGATAATACTTGAGTACTGTAGTGGGACGTTCTTTCTAGGACCCTGAGACTTCGGAAATTTACATATTGTACTGATTTTCAGACGAATCAGATCATAAATTATACGACATCCTCCATATTGACGCCGCTATTTTCAATTGTTATATTTCGACTAAGTATTTATAATATTCAACTTTGATGATCCTCAGATAATGAGATTGTGTGAAATCAGATGGTAAAGAATAAAGCTTATCCGCCATATTGACGCCGCCATTTTTAATATAATTTTTAATTTAAGTTTTGAACACGTAGTTATGAGCAACCTCAAAAATATCCAGATAATAATTTTTAATAAATTGAGACATTAAATGATAATAAACTTCCCGCCATCTTGGAAACGCCGTCTTGTATTTTCCTTGAAAAATATATCGTATGACCCATATACACGTAAAAAATTTAAGGTCAATACGATTTCTGGAAGTGGGTGAAAATTGAGTTGCAAAACTTTCGTACATACGAAGATACTAAGTTATATAGCTTGAAAATTACAGATCAACATATAAAAACGTTTTAATGTAGAGAGAAAGAGAAAGAAACGTAGTATCGTGCCTTTGAGAGACACGACAGAAATTTATAATGGCGCAAGTCGTGCCTTCGCAACGATAACTAACAATCTCCACTCTGAAGGTCAATTCAAGTAACTCTTAAGACTCTCCAAAGACGAAAATAAATAAAATTGTACTTACTGTAATTGCTACAGTCTGCTCTCTCCGTCGCAATCTGATGTCTGGCGGTGCACCTCTGATCAGATATCTTATAACTAACACTTGAGAAACACTTTCTAGACTATTAAGACCGTCGATGGACTCTGTGAGTAATCGGACTGCTGTACAACCGAAATGGGATCAAAGTCGACCCGTTGAAAGCAGTTATCCGATTCACGCCAGAGAATCGCACGTCAGTCGTTAATCTTAGATTTAGTGGATCAATAAAGAATCGAATTCAAAATATATTTTCATTTATTGAAATAATATTTATCAAGTACAAAAAAACATAAATATTCAATAGTTAACTAATGATATATAAGACAACTTGTCAGGGGCCAATGACGGCACCCGTTCTCCTAAATACCACACTAAATTTCGCATCAGAAGTAATATACCTTGGAGTAACTTTTGATGCCAAACTAACTTGGAATCTTCATTTAGATAGAAGACAAAAGAAGGCTTACATCTCTTTTGAGCAGTGCCGCAGAACCATAGGGAAAACCTGGGGAATGAAACCCAAAGTGGCTATGTGGATTTACACTGCTATAAGACCGATGATAGCCTATGGAACCATTGTCTGGTTGCCTAAGAGTCAGCAGACGCGAAACGTAAGCTGAGCCAGGTACAACGAGTAGCCTGCTTAAACACAATTGGAGCTATGAGAACGACACCAACAAGAGCAATAGAAGTGATGCTGTGCCTGCCACCACTAGACATATATCTAGAAGAGGTGGCCCTAACTACTCTGGCACGTCTCAAATCCGTTGGTATACAGCCAAACATAGGATGTGTAGTGACCAGATGCCGGCTGTGGAATGAGGCAATCAAACAAATTCCACTTTTGCAGGGACGTGCAGATGGTATTTCTCCACAGTTCATCTTTGATAGACCCTATGCAATACACATCAACACTAGCAATGAGTCTGTCAGTGAAGGAACAGTTAACATCTTCACAGACGGATCGAAAAAGAAAGAAGGAACAGGTATACTCCAGGAACCTGCAAATTCAAATTAAATAGGCTATGGACAAACAAGCCAGTATAATACAAACAGAACTGGCGGGAATAACCAAAGCCGCAAAAGAAATTTCCCGTAGACGAATAACGGGAAACACAATAAGAATCTACACTGATAGTAGACAATCACTACTGGCCCTACAGAGACACAAAATAACAACAGGCTCAGTATGGGAATGCCATCAGGCACTGGTGGGCGCCTCCAGCATGAACAGTGTCATTCTACGCTGGGTCAAAGGGCATGCACAGTGCAGAGGCAACAGAAAAGCTGACAGTCTAGCTAAGAAGGCAGCCAGTCTAAGTATACTTGGACCTGGCCCTCCCAACATACTGCCGACCTTAGTAATAATGCTAATGATTAAAGAAAACACCCACAGAAAACTTAAAAAACTTTGGGATGAAACTCATAGTTGTCAGTTGGACAGGGATCTGCTTAGATACCCCGACAAGGATACAACGATGATCTACCTGGGAATGTCCAGGAAGAACCTGCGCTTTGCGACAGGAATTCTTGCTGGTCATTGCCAGCTGAGGAAGCACCTTTATAACATGAAGTTAAATGGCACACCCCTATGCAGAGGTTGTAAACAAGAAGACGAGACTGTCCAACACGTACTCTGTGAGTGCCCGGCAGTCACATCTAGCAGAGAATCCATTTTGGGAGAACATTGGCCTACTTTGGCCGACTTGAGGGATATTCCCCTAGGCAGCATCACCACCTTCTTCACAAGATTAGGATGGTTGGAGGCCTAGGTGGAATCTTGTATCCCTCGGGAGGATGTATAAAGGGCCCAATGGGGCCTAGGTGCTGCGGTCACTTAAATGTGACTGCCCTCCCACAAACTCCAACTCCAACTCCAACTCCAACAATTTGTCAGAGAGCACCACCCTTGGCAAGGCATTACGTCCCGAAAGATTACATCTCATTCAGTGGCGAGAACTATAAAAATCCACTTTACGAAAAAAAAAAAAAGATTCTCCAACACTTTCAGATTAATTAAATGTGAATTTTGGTTTTGATTTGAAAAACAGCACCATCAATTTCTGCTTAAATTTTACTCACATCCTGACGGTGATTTCCGCTCTGTGCAAATTTCTTCGTTCTACTTTCGAGAAAATATTTCGTGGTAGTCCAACTTTTGGTACTTTCGAAAATAATTTTCGAACGACGGCGCCCAAAGGCGAGTTTCCGTTGTCCTAGAACTGGATCTTTTTTATTTTCAGACATTTTTAGTGAAATAATTTTTTATTGGAATTTCAACGAAAGACGTTTTTCGGTCTTTTGCAAAGTGACAATGTTTCAGAGTCAATTTTTTCATGGGAATTTGTCTGAATTTAATTTTTCTTCAATTTCTCATATGTTAAAATGGATAATTTTACAGGGTTCATTAACATTAACACCGAACCCTGCATATCGGAAATAAAGCATGTCTAAACACAAATCTATAAGAATCTTTCAAATTTACACCCTGTATATACACGGATACATAGATCGATATGCGTATATATTATATACATACTAACAAACAGGTAGACAAACAGATTAGCGAATTTTTACTTTGAGCCATGTGTTGCCTATTTATTAAATCAAGCTGCTATAAATAATTAGTTTCAGAACTGAAATTATATGGTTAGTCGTTTTCACTTAATACAAATGAAACATAATGAAAATCGTTCATTTTTGATTACTTTTCATTACTTTTTGTACCTCTTTGTTACCTCTCATGAGAGTTGAAAACAAATTAAAGTATTGATTTGTGTATAATAAATTGCATGAACAAGGTTTTAGGGAAAAGCTAATTGGTTGCGTTTGTTTGTGGTATAAACCACTTCGCTTGTAAATAATTTGTGTTCATTTACCATAAACAGTGGTCAGTTGAACATAATACTAATTTGACATATGCCACAAATTACAATTTGTCAGAGAAACAACTTTTAAGGACGAAATTAACCTTCAATTAATTATCATAGTACACTGCCATTAGGAAACCGAAGAAGAAAAAAATTAAGTGTTCTGAAAAACTGTTTAAAAACTACTTTACGCATAGTATACAAAGTGCACAGAAATAATAAGAATATTTGTGTGGTACATACCTCACTGAAAAAAAAAAATAACAAAAGTTCAAATGAATATGTATCTGAACATGTTTTTTGAGGGGGCTGTCATGACGCAGTTGGAAAAGGCCTTTAAAAGTTTTTATTCAATTTCATGTTTTTCAGCGTGTTTAGTCGAAATTTTGCAAGTTAATTTTGAACAAATTCAAGATGTCGCGTTGACTTAAATAATGCATGTATACCGGGTGTCAACGTTCTTAAGACATAAGTCTTAAATTTGGCAGGGGTAATATACTATACCAAAAACTGCAAACTTTACATAATTTGACACTTTTCCATCAATTTCGGTTTTCTCGGAAATTACCCCAACTTTGAAATTTTAAATAGAATATATTTTTATATTTTTAGATTCTGGAGACGATTTTAAGTACGACAGCGTAGTTTTCAAATTTTTAGAGACTGATTGGTTTTTTTAGGGCTATTTTTATTTTTGCATCTAGACTACAGTGGATGCACACAAATCAATCAAATGGACCAACAGTAAGAGAAAAATGTAAACGTGAGATTTATCGAATTGGTTTAGTACCTACGACAAATCAAAATTTCCGAAATAACTAATTTGTAATTATGTCAACTTTTTCAATTAGCAACATCCTTTAGATACCTAGTAGTTAAATACTAATTTTTACGACAAATCCATTGATATCTTTTAATCGAAAATCCAAATATACAAGTTCTTTGGTGAATAATGATTGAAATATCGAGAAAATGCGGTTATCGAGTAAGCATGCCGTGGAAATTGAGTAGAATTAGATTCAAAACATTCCGAAATGAATGTTGATACAAGTCAACGAAACAGCAAGATGTGCGCTGTGGAAACAAAAAGAAGTTTGACGTGTGTACTGCTAACTTAATAAGTTTGCTCTTTATCTTTAAAGTTGTTGTTTGTTAATTATTGTTATTAATTTTTAACATGTATACAAGGGATGAAAATGTGGACATGTTATTAATTTTTGAAGAATGCCACATTCTATAGTATACTCTTCGTAGTTCTTTTGTAAATATATACTTTGTAAAGTATATATATTAGTTTTAGACAGTTCTTGTTTAATTACAAAACAGAAAAAAAAACTACTTAAATAATTAATAACTTTTTCGTTTATCGATATAGGGTGTAGCCGGATAAGCACTTGGAAAATGCCCATAAAGGAAATAACTCGAAATGGGCACCAAAACATTTCATCGGATGCAAGAAAATTTTTGTTATTGTACTATTGTAAAAAGTGAAGAAGGGGCTGATTTTTTTAAAAATTTCTTACAGCTTACGTTATAGACCAAGGAATTTGTAAAAATTAGGGAACGTAGAGACCTTCAAAAGAAACTTAGAAAAAAATATTATGTCGCACTTGGCGTGAAATTCAAATTTTTAAAAAATAACTAATTTTAAAAAGTGCTATTTCCAACATTTCTTGAAATGGTGCTATAATAATTTTTTTACGTAGATGCATGTTCGCATCGTTATTATTCTCAATTTTTTTCAGGTTTTTTGTTTTCGTGGCACATGCCAAAAAATAATAAATTCAACAGAAATCTTTTAAAAAAATGTTCAATTCAACTGTTGTGAACTATAAATAGAGAAATAAGTAATCCTCGTCGCTGTGTTCATCTATCACTGGTTCTATGTTTGCATTGTCAAAAACATGGGATAGAATTTCAGCTGATTTGATAATTCGTGATAAATATCTACCATGTACACAATAGCTATGATGTGTGTGTCTATGCGCCACAAGACAACCCGGTGATTTTGAAAATCACTATGAAAGATGAAAACGGCTTACGCAGTATTTTTAGACCAGGAGATATTTTTAATTTGGACAGAGGGTTTGGAGTTGTATTATGAATGCTTTAAATATTTAGACCCTTTTTGTAATCACAGGCCTTCATTTACCTTTGGAGCTGGTATTTTAATACTCATTCGATGGAAATGCCACTTAATAGATACAAAAATTTGTTTTTCATTCGAGAATAACTTTACAACTATGAGGGACACGAAAAATTTGTACTGTTCTTGAAAATTCAATTCTCTGTAAAAAAGGTCTATTGACATTTTTTCGTATATTGCTTAGTTTTTGCGATATAGTGGAAATAAAAAAAAATCTAATATTTTTTACATTCAAACGCAAACATCTTTTGAACTATGCTAGATACGAGAATATGACTTTTTGTAGAAAAGCTTTCTAAATCATTTTTCGTATCTCACTTCATTTCGGAGATGAAGTAAAAATAAAGAATGTTCTTTTCGGATTTCGGAAAAATATAATCAGTATCGACTGAGAACCACAAATTATGATGTATATTATTATAAAATTAAAAAAAGAACTGTGAATATTAAAGTTCCATGTTCCAGGTAGATAAATAACATTGTGAATATATGTAGAATCATTTATATATTTTTGGATTATATCAAAAATATTCCTTTTATATAGAGAATTGAATAAAAAACCAATTTTTGTATCTTTTAAGTCGCATTTCCAATCGAATGAGTATTGAAATACCAGCTCCAAAGGTAAATAAAGGCCTGTGATTACAAAAAGGGTCTACATATTAAAAGCATTCATAATACAAATTAATTTGCGACCGAACTCACGAAGTCACGGCGCGCATAGGGCACATTTAAATCGTTCTGCCAGGTAGTTACGACCGCCATTTTGTTCTGCCACTTTGCATATATACTTGGAATAGTTGCTACAGCAACATACTAAAAAATGAATCTTAACTAAATAATAAAAAGTTCATTACTCCCACGACATGTTGGGGGTGTTCTGCCACCCTCTTAAGACTGGCCAATCGTTCTGCCAATATTAGATCGATGTTTGTGGGCTCTCAAAGGAGTACTGGAAAAAATGTCAGCCTTAACTAAATAATAAAAAGATGCAGTTTTTTTTTACACATTGGGGACGTTCTGCCACCCCCTTACGACTGGAATCCGGACTAATTCTCACGGATGACACAAAAAATAGGCCTTAATTAAATCATCACTGAAAAATGTCACTGGCTCTTAGTCCAGAAGGTGTATAAATCTTAAATCAAGATGCTACTGCAATTAAGCATGCAAAATATTTAATGAATATTCCAAATATTGAAATTGATTTAAAATTAATTTTCGAACGTTTTTAAATAATAACAAGAATTATAGAAAACCTTCAATGTCCAAATCTGTCCTTGGAAGGAATATTTAAAAAAGTATATACTGTTCAAAAAACAATTAATGAAATTCCGGGTGAGGGTATATAAAAAAAAGTGAGTTGCTGTTATACAAAGGAATCCAGACTTGGCGGTCGTATTTACAATTAGGAAAAAATAGTAATAGAACCAGATGTCTTCCTAGATCAGGTGTCTATGAATATCTTTAGATATGCTTCTCTCACCTCTGTGAAATGCGAAAGATCATTTTTTACTTTACAGTGGATATTTATTGTGAAAAGAAATAGTCTCTCACATGAAAATTTTGGAAAAATATTTACTATATACTTTGAAAATATGAAACTTTTCTTTCTTTATAGCGTTAGGCTAACCGGCATTAAGTTCTTTAGTTGAAGTATGTAAAAAGGTACTTTCGGAGAAATCCGTAAGATGAACCGATTATAAAAAATTAGCAAATAATATTATTGCGTTGAAAAAGTTTCCATTTCTATTTATCAAATAAATCAAAGTATCGGTCAATGGACAATTGAGTACATAATATGATATTCGTGTTTCTAACTAGACATTTTTTCTTAGATCTCGAATCATACATCGATAAAAGTGGTTAGGTGGAGAGCCGGCTGTACAAATTTCCTATGAATAAGACATGAAAAACTTTGTGTGAGTAAGACTGTGACGTGCTTTCTTCCAGTTGCCTAGCGCATAGGTAAGTGGAAGCGTCACTTTGGCGCTGAGCTATATTTCGGTTAAATTCGGTAATCTCGAGCGCCACCTTTTCAATTTTTACGTGGGGCAAAGGTCCCACATTAGCCTCCTAAACGCAGCCTGTTGCAGTAGGGCTGGGATAGCTACAGTGGAGACACGGTATGTCCAGGGGTCCGGACGGCAGATTAGACTTTCACTCACATTCAACAGTAAAAGGCAGATTTCGGTAAATAACAAAGTTTATTAACATACAATGAAATGTTTACAAAACAATAAAAAAAAACGATTAAGTACCAAAATACGGAGTTTCTCATATATAAAATAAAAAACTTAAGATATGTCATTTTAGTCTAATTTAAATTAGGTAGGGCGCCATTTTGTGACGTACGGGTAACCAGGCGGTGAGAAGCTAGTTAGCTACTCATTAATGCGGAAGCAAGCGGTGGTAAGCAAGCAAATGGTGAAAGCGGTGAAAAAAAACAGTAGTAAAACGGTATATATAAAAAACAGTAAACGGAAAAAACTACACAAGTAAGTAATTTAAAAAAACGGACAGCGTGCAAATACCAGGCAAAAGCAAGCGGTTATCTACAGCAATAATCATGCCTACATGAATGGTCAGAGTGTAAGTGTGAAGAACTTGGCAAAATGAAATAAAACTGATACCAAATAAATAAAACGGTTTTCGGATTCGGTGCGGTGTGTAACTTAAGTCACACTCGGATCGGAAAATAAAACGGTTATCGGTTTCGGAGCGATGTGCAACCTTGGTTACACTCGGTTTGGAAAATAAACCGGTTATCGGATTTGGTATCAGCTTACGGCGGAGATTATTCTGCCTAGACGGACAGACAGCAATAATCAGAACGGTGGTATTTCGGTTCGGTTCGGAAATGTTGAAATTACATCAACACTTGATGCGGTGTTTGCCAAGCGCCTCAAACCCCACAGCTGGGTGCCTTCATTAAATGCATTTCGGTTCGGCCACGTGGTATCTTGTCGGATTTGATGCGGAAAATGTCTATGTATCAGAATATAATGTTAGTTACTTTATTCACGGTAGCCTAGATTTTATTCTCAATTCCCGGACTATAATAAATTTCTATAAATTATTTCAAAGTAAGGAATTTTGTTCCATTTCGTATCAATACGAAATATTGGGAACAAAATGAACGGTAAATTAACAATAACACTACAATAAATTTCACAAAAATAATTTTTGCAAATACAGATTTTATTTTGCTACGAACTAGCTAAAATAAAATATACGGTAATTAAAACTTCTATCCATTTGGTAGAATAACATATTATTTTATCGCAGTACCATCACAAATGGTCTGGATCAAAATAATATAAACGGTATACAGTTTTCTCTCGAAATATCATCTATGTTCTTTTTCCCATTTGGAAATTCTTGCGAACGTAGCTATTTGGATAAAATCGGAGAAGTTGACAGGTCCTAACTTGGACTCTCTTACTATTGTAATAATTTAAATTCATTTAATTTCGGCAAAGTCGGAAAATAATAATTATATTCTGATACATTTAAACGGAATCGGTTTCAAATTATTTCTTTAAAACACACATTTCAGTGAATTATTCTTATCGGTGTTAATATAAAAAGGTCGATAAGAAACCAGCGGCAATGATAAAACGGTGTACTTACGTGTTGTGAATATACGGAATAGTACCCGACTGGGCTGTTTGACGGATCCGACAGAAGTGTTTTCAAATGTGCTCTAATGAAACTAATTTACGCAGCTGTCTTACCAACGCCCTCAGTATCAAATCTTGTAATTAATGTTAAAATTATGGACAGCCCTCTCACTGCCAGGTTTATCAAATTACCTGTTTAAAGTAGAAATCTGTTTCGCGGTTTCAGTTAAATTTAGGAGAAATCTATAATAATAATTTACAATGCATATGTTCGAATGTAAGCGGAGCAAATAACGAGGTATATTATTAATTTAAACTGAATTTTTGGCAACGGAAAATTTACCTCGTTACAAGACATACAGGGAGCCACTTTTCATATATGCAAATTTTGCCCGCGTCATGGAATTTTGACGTCACTCCCGGTCATGATTTTTTGTGTCATCGAATACATGTATAAAACTTACGTCAAAAAGTGGGTTTCGAGGTATACAATGAGACTACAGTGAGGTGCCGGGCCTAATTTGTCCGCAACCCTGAGACAGCCTCTTTTAAAGAATTTTTTTGTGTACAAGCCTTCTAGTTATTAAAAAAAATAGGGTGCCTCTTCTTATTTGCCCGCATCCTCTCATTTTGACGTCACTTCCGGTAAAATTCCATGACGAGGGCAAAATTTACTTATATCAAAAGTGGCTCCCTGTAGGTCTGTGGTAGTACTTACTCACTCACACAAAGTTTTTCATGTATCTTATTCATAGAAAATCTGTACAGCCGGCTCTCTACCTAGGTTGTATAATGTACCTATATTCAAATTTATAACATTCATTTCTCATCCATGCCCCGACGAACAGTGATAGGGTTGGAAAATTATGTCTCAAGTAAGGTCTAATTCTGATTGTACTAGGCTCAAATCGTAAACTTTCAGTATAGTGTCTTTACGTATATGTGCCTATCTGTGGAATTCTCTTTAGTTTATGCGTTTTGCAAAAATTCATCTATTTTGATTTGTTTTAATGTTCGCCTCAATGGGGTGCCCAAAGCAAAATAATTTTAATATCACCCGATTACCGGTTTTGGAAATATACACATGGGATTTTTGAACGATTCCTCATATCAACTTTTTATTATGGAAAAGCAAATGGAAACGCACTGTTAGTCAGTAGATTGTACATTTCCTAAACCTATATTTCACCTGCACCTGAACTATAGATAGGAAAACAAGACCGCAGGGAACAGAGGATGATTCGGACATCTAACGTTAAAGACGGAATCTCACAAAGAGTCGCCAACATTCCCAGAGTGAGGGTTTGAATATTAACTGACCAAGGCATTTCAAAATTCTATTGTGGAGCAGTTTTCCATGAACAGCTGCTAAAGTGTGCTAAAGGTACAAACTTAAAACTACAATTTATCTAATACTTAATATGAAAAACTGTGAATTGCCTAGTCTTTAAATATACTGTTGATTCACTTCTGATCAAGTTAATATAGCAATAAAATTAATCCATTGTGTCAATCTGAAACAGTAATAATATATTTTTTGGCGTCTTTAGCCCTACCTATATATAACCATGTTTATAGATATTGGCTTTGCTATATTACATTACGTATAACGTTTTATTTCATTTAGTTATGCTAGGCTAGACTGCCTGCACCGATTCAAAAATAATATACCTATTAAACTATATGGAGTATGAAACTAAATCACCCAGCCAGACCAAAGATGAACTAAGTTAAATCCGAGGGTCCCATCGTGCTCGTAGTAGGTATAATTGCATGTCTGGGGTAAGCACCATGTCGTTGCGATAGAAAGGGTTGCACCGAATAAGGTATCGTAGATAATCTATTGCTGTGACCTACATCCAGGCCTTCGTGGTACGAGGCACTAAGGATGTGATAATATTGGTTGAACCGCACAATCGAATTTCTCCATTGAATCTATTAATATAATGAGTATCGTGTGATTTAATTTAGTTGTTCTTCGTATAGGCCAAGACGTTATAATTTATGAATAATTTCTACTTTGTTAAAGTGTACGATGTGTTTAAATTCTTAGTAGATCGAGGAGAAGATAAATTTTTGCGTTGTTTGAGATTAATGCTATAAATCTATGAAGCTAGATACAAGTGCAGGTGGTTGAGAGTTGATATATGGTTTCGGCTCGAGTTGTAAAGTGAGAATAGAAACAAGACAAGCACTAGAGATATTTTTAATACATTCGGTGGTTATACAGGGGGACAAAATGACGTGATTTAGTTGATATATTAGGAAAGTAAGGTTTGTAGATGGAAACTATTTTCTGATTATTTTTCAATCATTGCGTTGCAACTAGTCTGATATAATATTTTAAATAGTTAGATCAAAATGTCAATAAATACCCAGAGATGGCCAATGTCTCTAAATGTGTCAAATTTTGGTCATAATATCGTATTCGTAATAAGCGACTTAAAAAAGCATATAATTTCATTGAATTTTGTAATAATTTGACAATAACATAAAAAAGTAACCACAATTGTCTCTACTGAAAGTTTTAATAGGAAATGTTTTAAGATTTTGCTGGTCAGATTTAGTTTTAGTCACTTTATACCTTAATCCATGTTGTAACGACAATCTTTCTATGTAATTTAAAAAAATTTTAGATCTCGGTTGTTTGGTGAATTTCATTTATTTATTTATTTATTTATTTATTTATTTATTTACACGACTCAACAGGACGAAAGTCCCAATTACAGAGTCGGAATACTAACAATAAATATTGTGCTATGATAGAAGTAGGTATTACAAATTATGTCCATATATACACTTTAAATCCTTAATTTTACAATAAAATTTAATTCCACAATAAAATCCTTAGTTCTGCAATAACAGAAGTATTACAAATTATGTTCATATATATTCTTTATATCCTTAATTCAACAATGAAAAAAATCAATATTATTCTGTATATGATTGTAATTCCTGCACATGACATTAATAGGTGAATACATTAATAGATTGGTGCCTGAAGCTTTGATATGAAATGTTTGGTGGAGTCGAGTTAATTTAGAAGGAACTCGTAGGTCAATGAGTTTTAATAGATCAAAACAGTCGAGTTTTCTGTTCAATATTTTAGACAGAGTTACAATTCCGTGTAATTCTCGGCGAGTTTGAAGTGAGTTAAGTGAGAATCTATTTAACAAAATATCGTTACTAATTCCAACAAGTGGATAGGTCTTGTCCTCGGTGTAGCTTAAGTATTTTAAAAATTTTCTTTGAATATTCTCCAGTTTATTAATATGCACGATGTAGTAGGGACTCCAGATTACGTCAGCATACTCCAATCTACTTCTGACAAACGACTTAAATAGGAGCTTCATAGTTTCAACATTCTTGAAATCTTTGGAGTTTCTAATTATGAATCCCAATGATTTAAAAGCTGAAGATGCGATGTTGTTTATGTGATAAATAAAAGTCATCTTGCTGTCAAAAGTAACTCCTAGATCCTTAAATCTATTTACTCTTTGTATGACACTATCGTTTATTTTATACTCATTGATGAAAACATTATGCCCACGTGAATAGGTGACAACATTACATTTTTCAACATTTAGAAATATTTTATTTTTATTGCACCAGTTATCAATATTTTCCAAATCTGACTTGAGCAATTCAATATCATCATTGCAGCTAACGCTGTAGTACATTCTTAAGTCATCGGCATAGAGTAGATATGGGCACTGTAAGTTTATAACTATGTCACTGATAAAGACATTGAATAAACGTGGACCACGGACTGACCCTTGAGGGACTCCTGATTCGGCATTAAATTCGACAGACTTGTGTCCATGGTAATAAACATATTGTAACCTATTACTTAAATATGAGGTAAAGAATGAAGCAAACTCATATGATAATCCAAAATTTGTTAATTTATTTAATAAGATACCGTGGTCAAGCCTGTCAAACGCTTTGGAGAAATCTGTGTAAATAGCGTCGACTTGACCACCTCCATCCAAGACTGAGTCAAACATAATAAATTTGAAGTCGTAGACCTACCTGGCATGAACCCACGTTGATGGCTTGATATTTTATTTTCTATGTTAGGAAAAATATAGTCGTAGAGAACGAATTCGAATAGTTTAGAGAAATTATTAATAATTATGGTGATTGACCTGTAATTTTTTATGTCTTCTTTGGAATTCTTCCTATGAACAGGGCATATTTTAGATATTTTTCAGAGGCTAGGAAAAATGCCATTGTTAAAGGATAAATTAAATATATATGATAAGGGACCGGCCAACATTGAGACGCAATCTTTGACGAAGAAAGCTGGTATTCCATCTGGACCTGCTGTAAATTTTGGCTTTAATTTTTTGCACCCTTTAATAACTTCTGCCTCTGAGATTGTAGGTATGAATATATTTTGTGTGTCCACAGGTTCACTTTCGCCACCCATACTGACATTATTAGTTGATGCAGAGTATGCTGATTTGAAATATTCTGAAAATTTATTTACTATATCTTGGGGGTCATTATATGAGGTATTTTCATATGTCATACTGTTAGATATTTTGCTTTTGTATAGAAGAAGTCCATAAATTTCCATTGTGAAGCACAACAAGTTGGTTTCGAGGCTAGCCATAGTATACCACTTTGTAGGGAGGTATAGGACATCTACTAGTTACATAACGAAAACCAATGCACTATATTTACTGCTGCTGGTAGGTATTGAGAAGGCCTACGACAGACAGCATTACAGTTTAATTTATAAACTCCATCACGTCCTAAAACAACCGCCTTACATGTTATCACTTATTAAAAACTACATTTTCGTTAGATACATTACAGTTTTTGTAAATGGTACGATTTCGTCATACAAAGGCATGTTAGCGAGCGTCCCTCAGGAGGCTCTCTCTCTCCTCTCAAACTCTACATATCCGATATTCCTTCCCAGCATACCGGTAACCTACTTTTATATGACGATGATACCATGCTTTACGGGTAGTCTTTCTATGCACAGACTGCTGCCTAAAGATATCATTTGGCAAAACACAGAGACAATTATATTCAACAGAAAATTCACTAACTTAGGACTATTACCAAACTCAAAATACATGCCCGTGTAATTAAGGAGCGAAACTCTGTCAAATGTCTAGGTTTTAAAGGAGTTTCGCCCCTCATATTATTAGCATAATTAACCAGACGTACGCGGCTCTCAACAAACTATACCTCCCAGTAAACATATAATAAATTAACCATAAGAAACAAAATTGCATTGAACAAGACTATCTTCAGACTCCTGCTGACGTTCAACGGGGCCTGTGTGGCGTGTAACGTTATTTCACAGATTCAGTGTAAGCATCTGCAGGTGACGCAAAATAAAATACTGTCGCGCGCTTCCGCCCCTAGGAAACACCCTGTATGAATGCGTGGGTTTCAAATAATTTCAGCAAGCGGTAACCACTAACACTTTATTCAATAATTTGCTGATTACACAATACTTCTTAATTAACCAAAATAAACTTTACACTTTGTTTACTTGATATTTAACCTCACTTTTTCACTTTTCAACTTCTTCAATAAATCTTCCTCTTCCGCCTTTGATATCGCCTTATATATCTTAAAATTACCTCTAGATCCATCTAGACATTTCCAATTCCAGAACAATATAACTCTAGAACCATCTACAGCCTTCCAGAAGAGATGATGGCGTGTATTACTGGTTACCTAACCATTGCTACTTAATTTCAGTCATAAGTATCATGGGCGTATCACTCGCCAGGCCTCAGGGTGTATAATGCGTAACACCGCCCCCTCTTCAACCTTTCCAGCATTCACTTTCCTCGAGTACTGCTGTCGACATTCTCGTTTGATATGTCCAACCTTGCCGCAGTTGTAACGTTTAATACCTCCGCTTGGCTTCCCTTGTCTTCCTGGGGTATCCAATTTAGCCAGTATTTGAGTAAACATTTTCTCCATCTTGGTCAACGTAATCTTTGGTTCTCCTTTTCTGGCTCAGATTCTTCGACAGTCGCAGCTCGTACCCTCGACTTTGGAGTATCCCTCTAGACAGCTTCTACTTCTAGTGCACGCACCAAGGCTTCGCTGCTACTGTGATATCGGGATAGCCTGAGGAGTCGTCTGATTTCTTCGTCCCTTATTCCATCTAGGAATGCCCCCACTGTCAATTGCTCTTTAAATTCTCCTGCCGCATTAAGATACGCTAAGTGTGCCAGTCTTTCCACTGCAACTTCAAATTCTTGCAGACTCTCTCCAGCCTGGTATACTTGAGCAAGGTGTTGATCACTATATCGTAGATCTAAGGCAGCTTCTAAAACTCCAAAGTTCCGTTGTTGGTCTACCGGAATTCTCTGGAGCAACTCCAATGGTTGGCCTCTTAAAGTTAAGACCAATGCCATAGCCTTCTCTTCGTGATTCCAGTTGTTTGCACTCGCTGCTGCCTCAAACTGTCTCTTGTACGTCATCCAGGAACTTTGGCCATCAAAGGAGGGAGGTTTTAATTGCTGGCCTGATGATACCACTTGCTGGTTTCCTCTATCTCCCAACTGTTATTTAAGGCGGTCTATTTTTCCTTTGACTTCTTCCTCAAAGGTATTTATTTTCTCCTTGACTTCACATACTTCCCCTTTGACTTCGCTTACTTCCTCTTCAAGTTTATTTACTTTTATCTCAGCCTTGTAAAAAAGTAGATAGGTTTGAAGGAAAAATGGCCTTCAACCTATATATTTTTTCTTTGACTTCATTAACTCCTTGCTCGACTTTTTAAGTTCTTCGGCAAATGAAAATATGGCACTCTGTTGCATCTCTATAGCTTTCCTTAAGTTAAGATTTTACTTTTGTAGCCACTTATCCTCTTTTTGTTTTTCCTCTTGACTTCGTTTCTCCTCTTCTTGTTTTTCCTCTTGACGTCTTCGTTCCTGTTGCTCAAATTTTTTTTTTAATTCTTCTTGGCGTATTTGTTCTTTTCTTTCCCGTTCCTATTTCTCTTCGAGGCGTTTTCTTTCCTGTTCTTCTTCATCTTCCTGGCGTTTCCTTTCTTGGCCTATCATCACTTTTTGCATTTGTACAAATAAGTTCTGTATTTGTTTCTCGGATGCCATGCTTCTGGTCGTTACCGGCATATAATTACGATATAATCAACAAAATTTAATAATCACGTCAATATCGGCAATGGAATTGTCCAGAGAAATCGAAAAACAGCACGAAAAAGTGTTTTATTTAAAGTCTTTGTCACTATTCAACTACTGTCCAAATAGAAAAGTTCTAGAAATTCCCCAAAAATGCACTTAACTACACGAGAAAGTCTTGTTTAGAGTTTTTATCACTTCTCAGTTCAAGGGATTTAATTACTACCACTAATGTCATAATAAAATGTTCCAAAAATGTCTCAGAAATGCACTTAACACTATTTTTCTGTTCGACAATAATCCTCGAACAATGATCCAGTAAATTAGTCCTCCCTGAGTTAGCACTAACCCCGAGAATATTGTCCCAGTCTTCTCAAACACTTTCGAAAAATCCTCTTAGAATTCCGCATCTGACACCAATTGTCGCGTGTTTTCACCCCTGAAGCCACCCTTCAGGATCCGTGGGTTTCAAATAATTTAACCACTTACACAATAACATTTACACTTTGTTTACTTGATATTTAACCTCACTCTTTCACTTTTCAACCTGTTCAATAAAACTAAAATTGCCTCTAGATCGATCTAGAGATTTCCAATTTCAGAACAATATAACACCTGAGCCATCTAGAGACTTCCAGAAGAGATGATGGCGGGTATTATTGGTTGCATAACCATTGGTACTTAGTTTCAGCTATTAGTATTGTGGGCGTATCACTCGTCAGGCCTCAGGGGGGTGTAGTGCGTAACAATACTAAGACTACTTACCATCGCAGATCGGTACACGCCGATAAGTGAGTTACGTAAAGCAATAGAAATGCCTATGTTTCGTGACTATATTGCTGATATTGTTCAAAAGTTTTTAACAACTAAAATTCAATTATCATCGCCGACTTGACAGTCGTACGAAGCAATGACCCACAGCGCACGCATAAATTACTTACAAAATACCGACAGACAACACAACATAACATGGAATAATCAACTCACTTATAAATACATTATTTTAATGATTGACTTATCTGCAGCAGAGTTTTGATTTGAATTTCCCTGTACGTACCAATATTCGAGCTTGAGCTCTTTGCACTAATCATTGCTGTAGACCTGGCTCGACCTCGTGTTTGGCCTACCCGCGCAAATGCGAACGGTGTAGGATAAGGGTACCGAGCTCGTTGTATGCTTGGTACTCTGTAAGTGAGCACAAAAAGTTAGAAACACACCGAAAGAAAATGTTCACGTTTTGTGACATTTTAAACGTATTTTAACATAGAAATGTTTTTCTTATGATTGTCACTCCACTTCGTGAGTGTAGAAATAAAATAAAAAAGAAATCCTAACGAAATATTTGAAAATCAAAAATTTATACTTCTGAATTTGTTACAATCTAATGGATACAACTTTTAGATCAATAGACGTAGGTTGCCTACATCTATCAAAGTTCTAGAATTATGGTAAATACAAAAGTTGTACCTTCAATGAAATTCCTTTATATGATTTTGCGATATTCGTATGAAGAGGTATATCCCGTGTTTAAAACTTTTACGTCAGTACACGATCTCGTTTCCGAAATGATACGTGAAACTGTCTAAAAGTCTCAGCTCTGCTCCAACTATTACTATTCAGAAGTTGCTTTAAAAGTTTTACTTCCCTTTTCGTTATACGCTCAGTGACCTAGAGTTTAATTTGTGATGGGATATTGATCAAAGGCGAATATTTTAAATTTTACGGCAATTCAAGTTCCTATGTTATTTCACTGCAGTGGATCTAAATCAATTGTTTGTAGCAACTCCATGAAAAATACATTTCTCTTAGCCACTTATACTTGCTCTGCATAATTTATAAAATAAAAAATAACTAGATATAAGTAGGCATAGTTCTCGCCGAATTATAAATTTTGTAATAATTGTTGAACATTCTGTAGGATGTTCCTTGCATTTCCTTCAAAAGTAATGATTTTTTAGCCATACTTGTATGTTTAAAATTTTAATTAATTGGTGGAAAGTTCTTCACTTTACCGATCGGTATTTTTTATTTTGTAACCAATCATATGACGCAGCACGCTTCCTCATGAGCATTGTTTTTTATTAAAATGCCTACTTTTATACAGTGTGTATCATTTCTCATTTGCAGAGCCTCGTATCTTCCTCAATTTTGTTCAGATTTTCTTCAAGTTATTGAGCAATGCAATCAAGAAAAGCAATTTTTCCTTTGTTTATGAAAATGTACTTCGGCGATCATGGCCTACTAAGACCGGTTAAAAAAACCGCTGCCAAAAGAATCTTCAAAGGAAAACATCTTGATTATTTTCCACTCTAGTATGTGGAAATTAAAAAAATCATTGAATTTGAAATATTTGAGGCGGACTTCATAAAAAATTTCAGGCGTTGGTTTCTACCATATACGCCAAAAATGAAGTTTGCTTCTTATTAGCTTGCTCTAATTAGTTTACAATTTACAATTTACAGCCCCACCCCTCCCCTTCAATCCAATCATCCTAAACCGATGTCATTACAATACATACGGGTACCTAATTTCAAGTGAATATCTAAATTTTCTTTTATCAACCCCTTTAATAATTAAATGAAACTGGTGGGATTTTGCCGAACCTCTTCTCTATCGAAGAGTAGGGATCTTTTACTTGCCTAACATTTAATAGACAAGGGACCGACTGCTTTACATCCCCTCCGAAGGATGGTATATCCACTATGTAACCCCCGCCTAAAGTTACATACCTTCTACGCATGCGCTGATATACAAGCCGTTAGAAGACGGAGCGAGAACGCTGTGTGTCCCTGGAGAGGCTCACCCATCCAAGTACTAACCGCGCCCGACGTTGCTGCATTTGCGTATCGAAATACGAGTATATGCAGACGTCTCTACGCTCGCTCCTAGGTGGGGGGTTGAAAATTATTATAAAAAAATTTGAGGCCTTGGCTTCTATACATATACACCACCAAATCTCAAGTTTTTGTACTCTTACCAGCTTCCTTTATTCATTTCAACCTATCTACTCCCCCATTTAACTGAATCATATCAAAATATAATGTAGTTTCAGATGTCGTTATAATACATACGTGTGTTAAATTTCAAGTGAATATCTCAATTTTATTTTATAGACCCCTTTAATAATGAAGTGTAGGTGGTGGAGGGGCTGAAAAATGTTATAAAAAAGTATGAAGCCTTGGCTTCTAGCATATACACCAAATCCCAAGTTTCTGTACTCTTACCAGAGTGCTTTACTTATTTTTCCATATTTAACTCCCAACCCATTAACGGAATTATCTCATTATATAATCTAGTTCCTGATGTCGTTATAATATACACGGGTGCTAAATTTCAAGTAAATATCTCAACTTTACTTTACCAACCCTCTCAATAATGTAATGGGGGGTGGTGAGAGGAATTGAAAAATACTGTAAAAAATCTAAAGCCTTCACTTTCAGAATATACATCAAATCCAAAGTTTTTGTACTCTTAAGAACTTGCTTTACTTATTTTCCCTTATTCACCCCTACAACCCTTAACCATTCAACGGAATCATGTCAAAATATAATTTAGTTCCAGGTGTCGTTATAATATATACGTGTACCAATTTCAAGTAAATATCTCAATTTTATTTTATCAACCCCTTTAATAATGGAGTGGGATGGTGCGAGGGGCATATACGTAATCTGCAGACGAATAAGATATAGTCAAAATTATTCGGTAATATTCGAACACAGTCGTCGCCGGCTTATATGTCTCGCCGCTTATTGGTGAAGTGGGGACGTAGAATGTGCACAGAAAAGCCTCAAGTGTCTGCAAATAACTGATAGTTTGTTGAAGTTTAAAATCACTATTTCAACAATAAATATTTTTTCACGATTACTATACGTCCAATCCACTACGTGGATGTGGAAGTAATATGTTAATATAGAAACGTAGGCTTTATTTAATTGAAAAATATCATTAAGAAGTTCTCTACGAATTGCAAAATAAATTGCTTGACAACAAACAAACAAACTGAAAGAAAACACACACACACTGCGCACTGATAGACTTGAGAATTTCCCTTTTTTTAACATTTCCTCGATTAAAAATGCGTATGTTTGAAAACTTTCGTACATAATTTCTAATTTAACAGTATCGTACTTTTAAACGCGTTTCACCCAATATAATACTTTTTTGGCAATTTAGTTGACTTTTGGGGTTTTCTCAAATAAACATTTTATAAAAATACTTTTTTTTTATCGATTCGTAATTTATATTCGTGTTTCAATGTTGTCAAGTACGTTAATTTTCCTTCTTGTATTGGTGTAATTTAAGTCGGAGACGATCGTCGACATGTAAATTAGTCTCATTAAACTTCAATGATTAATCAAATAATCGGTCGTATTGAAGTGCATGGCAACAAATTAACGTTTAGTTCTCAAGTTCTCTGAATACACGAAGCATCTAAAGGTAACAAGTTCACTCTGTTTAATAAATTAAACCTTAGATCTTTCATCTCTTACAAGCCTGTAACATGTTAATCTACAAAACGCCATACTATCTAATTTGCGAAGTTGTCCTTATTCACGACAAAATAATTTAAGAGGTAATATTTTGAGTTATAAAATACATGTAGGTCTGAAACAAATTAGTTTCCAAAATTAGAGGAATTAATGAGAAGAGCGTAGCCAGATAAGAATGAGTTAGCTGCCCCAGATTGAATTTGGTTCATATTTGGGAGGTAAGTTCCTACAAATATGTGAATAATTTACTCCAAATACCAACCAGACATTTTTTTTTATAAAAGTTATGAAATCATTTTGAAAATTGAAGAAATTTGATTTTCTCAAATGTGAATGAGTCGAATCCGGGAGTTAAAGTATGTGTGGTCCAGGGCGCTATGTCGATTATAAAAAAAAAATTGATACTCAATAAATTAAATGAAATGGGGGTAATTTTTTTTTTAATTTTGCAACAATTTTATCTTTATGAACTATTTGATGTAACACCAATATGTTTTTTTGAGATATGCTGATATCCTAAGTAACAACATATATTTTTTGGAATAAGATTGGAGGATTACTTCATAGTGTAACAAACTGTAATATTTCCACCTCACTATTGTGCCTATAGCAAAATAAAACTAATTTTGTTTGGCAGTTTCACAGGCTCAAATAAACAAATGTGATAACCTACCACCAAACAGAATTAGGCTCCGGCTAGCCAGTATTATAGTAGGCAAGGGCCTGGGTAAGCGTCAACGACAACTTAAATAATAAGGCCAAGAGCGATTAGATTGTAAAAAAATGTAAGTTAGAAAATATAATTTAAGTGTTTAAAATCTAAGTTTTGTATTCAAAAAAAATATATTCAAAAGTACCTTGGGCGCCAAAACCTAAAGTAGGTTTATAAAAAAGGAAGATACGTCACAGACAACACACAGAAAAACGACAGGTAAAATTGAAGTCGATTTAATATCGATTAACAAATATAAATCACGGATAATTAAACAATGAGGTCAAAATACATGACATCAAAAACAATTTGAACAACAGACACGCATGTAAAATTACTAACAGAAGAAATACGGGTTAGTCAAATTTAGAAGTAGGGTTAAAATTTTACGATCAGAAATATAAATTACAGGTAAATATACCTGTAACGGTTATCACCAAATTAGATAAGAGATAGTTCTAGTGATAAACAACAAGATAAACCTTAAGCGGTTTCGCATTGAGCTACCAAATTTATTCACTAAAATTTTAAACTACTCGCAATTACATAAGGTTAATTCAGGGCAAAGGTACGAGACTATGAATTTCTCATAACTGGCAACCTAGATTGACATACATGACAAACTATCAAAATAGGGAGCAGTTCTCTTTTTGCTAGAGATTGTTTGAATGTGTTGCTAAACCTGATGGCAATTTAATAATTATCATATGACATATCCCAACCGCCAGGAAAGAGAAGATACAATTTACCGGACTATATAAAATGATAGCAAGTGGGAATTATTAAATCAACACTAGAAATGACATCTAATTAAATTTGTACTTAAACACATTCGTTAAACTGCTCGACAACAATAATAAGAAAGGTAGCCACGTTTTGTTAGAGTGAGAGAAATTTATATAAGGTAAGTAAAAAAAGTGACACACATGGCTAAAATAATGGCGCTTAGCAACTAAACTATAAAACAATTTTGTTTATCACTAGAAACTTCAACTTATAGACAACTTCTAGACTCTAGAAACTTATTACTAACAATACCCGAAACTAACCTATTTACAAAATCTCATTACAATAATACATGCCTCTCGGCTACAGATAATATGACTCCATGGCCAAATTATCACGATACGATACGATACTAACTAACGGTAAAACTGGTATAAGCCAGAAAATAAGAAACATTTACGGGGTTAAAAAGCATAAGGTTATAGAACTGACCGGCGATTTTATGGCAGCATTGAAACACAAAATCGTCTCTCGGACTAAAATGAATGAAAACTTCATTAACAATGCTGTTTCTTACGGTTTAAAACCCATCCGACAATTCCGACACAACTACCATGAAGTTAAAAAAATAGCAAAACTACACAAATTCTTCGTATAGGCTCCTTACTGTTATATTTGTGGTTGATAAACATGAAATTTTATTTAATTCAACATCCCGTCTAGCGGCAGTTAATTACATGAAGGTTAAACGAAATTTTGTTGGAAAGAAGTAATAACAGTGTACTTAGCTCATGAAATGTTTCCTGTTGATACTCGGCATGTAGCTGGTGATATCGCAGTACTGTTGTCTCTCTCATACACGTGACATGAGTGAACGCTAACTTCCAGAATTCTCCAAATGCGGTGTGTTCATAAAAACACCAAAAAAGTTCGACAAAAAACTTCCTCGTGATGGTTGATCAGGCCATTCGAAGAATATTTACGTCGCTGGATAATGACCTTGGCGGAATAACATCATTGAACACAAACATATGCCGAAATATGATGATGTGTTGTTTAAAACTTCTAAAATATGTCCATCAAAGCAGGAAAACTTCAAAGGTATTAAAGGTGAATCCGTAGAATTGTAAAATATCAAATTACGTAATTCGGTAAATCGATAAACTGGGAAATTTGTAAATTAATCCCTTATTAAATCAGTAAATGGTGAAATCGAAAACTTTAAGATAACTTAAAAGGAATTTAAGTAGGTTTTAATTTTAAAAAATTTTCATTTTAATTTTGAAAAAAAGAATAATAAATAGGAATACTCAATCCATAATCTAAAAAAAAAAATGGGAACGTATTAATATTTATTTAGATTAAAATTTGAAACAAACTACTTACATTCAAATATCCTTTTTAAGCGACTGAATAATAAAATTTAAGCCGGAAGATTAAAAACACATGTTACTCGCTCGGAAATTAAAACAGTAAGAGAACGTTTTGTAGCATCGAGTTGACTCGATACAATATGTTAAATCGTTGTGATGTCGGTGCTGACATCTCATGTCTAGGCCTATCACTTATTTCAACACGGAAGCGATTTCTACAATCCATTTGAGATGGAACATTACGGAGTATGTTACAATACAAAGTAAATTTTGAAAAATGAAGAAATTTTCTTAAATGTGAATGAGCCGAATTCGGGAGCT
The DNA here is from genome assembly GCA_963583905.1 of Stenurella melanura. Taxonomy (NCBI): domain Eukaryota; kingdom Metazoa; phylum Arthropoda; class Insecta; order Coleoptera; family Cerambycidae; genus Stenurella; species Stenurella melanura. The sequence goes on from OY757310.1 coordinate 69,225,379, forward strand.
AAATATGTGGTTCAGGGCGTTATGTCGATTATAGAAAAAATTGATATTAAAAAAATTAACAATTTAATTTGATTTTACTCCCTATTCATATAGGAGGTAAAAAAATTATTTTAATTTTGCAGCATTTTTTTTATGAACTGTTTGATGGAATACCACTATTTTTTTCTGTGATATACTCATATCCTAAGTAACAACATGTATTTTTTGGAATAAGATTGGAAGATTACTTCATAGTGTAAGAAAATAAAGAACCGCTGCCTAAGGAATCACTACTTCCGCATCCAGATTTCTCGTTCAAGTCACTTTAAAGGAAATATCTTCACTATATTTGCACTCTAGTATGTGGAAATTATTGGTATTAGAATTTAAATAATATTTGGGGCAGATATCATAGAAAAATTTGAGGCACTGGTTTCTACCATATATGTTAAAAACGAAGTTTCTAGCTCGGCCTACTTATTTTGTGCTATTCACAACCCAAACACACCTTCTATGAAATCATCTCAATCAGATGTCATTACTATACATACGTGTACTAACTTTCAAGTGAATATCTCAATTTCATGTTATCAATCCCTTTAATAATGGTGTGGAGGTGGTGGGGGTGGGGTTGTTAAAAAATATTAGAAAGAAATCTGAGGTCTTGGTTTCTAGTATATACATCAAACTCCAAGTTTCTGTACTCTTACCAGCCTGCTTTACTTATTTTTCCCTATTTTCCTCTACTTTTTCCCCACTCCTTCAACGGAATCATGTCAAAATATGATCTAGTTTCAGATGTCGTAATAATACATATGTGTACCAAATTTCAAGTGAAAATCTCAATTTAATTTGATCAACCCTTTTAAGAAGGGAGTGGGGGTGGTGGGGGGAATGGAAAAAACCTGAGGCCGTCGCTTCTAATATAAACACCAAATCCCAAATTTCTGTACTCTTACCAGCTTGATTTACTTATTTTCCCCTATTTACCCCTGTTTAACCCCCAACCCTTCCAAGGAATCATTTCAAAATATAATCTAGTTCCAGATGTCACGTATCAAATTTCAAGTCAATATCTCAATTTCGTTTTATCAGCCCCTTTAATAATGGGGTAGGGGTATGTGCCAGACACTTAATCTTTATCGCTGTCTTCCTTCATATTACATTGTGTCAACAATTTACAGAGCGTTTCAGCAGGTCTTACAATTTTTGACAAGTATCGTGCATGTGAAAAGTAATAAATAATACCAGCTATATGGGAACAACAGTCAACTGCTCTTCGACCATTGGCGCATTCACAACAATATCTACTAATTTCTGCACTCTCATTGTTTGGTCTATAATAATGTGTAATAAAGGGAATTTTAATGAGAAATATTTTTTGTTTTTAAAATTCCTCTATCCCGCACCGAGCGGAATTTTTCGTCTGCCAGTGTAATTTGGGTATGTGAAGGACATATACTAAACACCTATGCGGCCAGATATCGATAATCACTCGTTTAAAGAACAATGCCCCTACCTCCATATTCTCCTACCATGCCAAATATTTTCAACGAGAAAAAAGTTTCGTAGATGTCGTGGATTTTGCACGGCATTTTCCCAGCTACTATTATTTTTACTTATCACATGTACTTGTCAAAAATTTTTAAGATCTGCTGAAATCTTCAGCAAATTGTTTACAGAATGCAATATGAATCCCGTGATTAAGGAAGACAGTGATAAAGCTTAAGTGTCTTTCACATTAGAGTAGGGTGTATTATTCAAATAACAGTCGTTATATTGAGTTACAAGCATGAATATTAATGTTGGCACCTGATTCCCACGGAATTACATGCATATTAGGGGGCCAAAATTTATTTTTTATTTCCTTACACTATGAAGTAAGCATATCACAGAAAAAATAATGGTGTTCCATCAAATGGTACATAAAGCAAAAATTGTTGCAAAATTATTTTGTTACCCCCTATTCATTTAATGTATTGTTCAAATGATACTCATTTTATTGAGTCACAAGCTAGAAATTTATGTTGGTGCCTGATTCCCATGGAATTACATAAATATTAATGGGCCAAAATTTATTTCGTATTTTTTTACACGATGAAGTAATCCTCCAATCTTATTCCAATAAAATTATATTGTTACTTACTATATGAGCATACCACATAAAAAACTAGTGGTGTTTCTAAAAAAAGTTAAAAAAAAATTCTTGTAAAAGAAAATTCTTTTTACCCACTATTCATTTAATTTAATGAGTATCAATTTTGTTCGTAATCGAATAACGCCCTGGACTCAGGGCCGTCGACAGAAAATCGGGGCCCGGGGGTAGTAATCTACGACTCCCATCAATCTTCAATATTAATTTCGAAAAGCGGGTGGTGGCATTCATAATAATAAACTATTTATATGTACAAAAATTTCGAAGAGCGGTGGGGAGGGTAGTATTCCCTAAAACTGAATATTTTCCTCGACGAAATTTTGAAGAGCGGGGGTGACATTCCTCTTAAAATTTAATGTTTACCACGATCAACATTTTGAAAAGCGGGGGGTGATATTCCTCAAAATTATTGAATATCTCTCTCAATAGAAATTTTGAAGATCGAGGAGGGGGTAATATTCCTTATCTTTCAATATTTATCCCGGTCGAAATTTCAAAGAGCGAGGAGTGATATCCCTTAGGATTACATATTTAGCTGGAATATTTCTTTACCTAACAATTTCTTATTTACCTCATTATATACAATACGAGTCATACGAAACTCATTATTATTACTAATCATTTAAAAGTATACCTCTCTCGTTTTACCTAACGCAACTTCAGGTGAAACCCGGACCCCCTCAAAGCCACCGGATCCGGGGGGAAACACCCCCGACCCCCCTATTGTCGGGCCAGCCTGGACCACATATATTTTAGCTCTCGGATTTGGCTTATCACATTTGAGAAAATCAAATTTTTGAATTTTAATTCCCTCGCATACCGAAGGGAAGTATTGTATTCGAGAAAAAATCACCCTTCGAGATTTTTTCGGATTCTGACGTTTCACATCACGGAGATTACGAAAATATAGGTTTTTCAATTCCGTCAGTCTGTCTGTCTGTCTGTCTGTTGGTGCATTTATTAAAAAAACTACTTGACGGAGAGCAGTCAAATTAGGTAGGTGGTGGACCCTACTGTCAGCGAAGAACTGGTAGAACTTTCACTGGAAAATATACAGGGTGGATCGTCTAAAGGGAATAAATAACGCTCAAAATTAAAATTTCCACGTTTCATGACACGCTCAACCTATATAAAAAAAAAAAGTAATTAGAACATTTTTTTCACATTTTTGAAAAATTTTTTACCACTAAAATAGATGGAAAAATTGTTTTATTTGTTCAAATTTAAAAGTTCTACGTTTCATAGCGTTCTAAACCTATTAAAAAAAATTTTTTTGAAATTTTTTTAACTATTTTTGAAAAAATTTTACCACTAATACAGACTGATTTTTATTTTCTTTGTTCAAATTTAAAATTTTCACGTTTGACATGACTGACATTCTAAACCTGTTTGAGAAAAAAAATTTTTGAAGGTTTGTTTCACCAACGTTTTTGAAAAAAATTTTACCACTGAAACAGAGGGAAAATTTTTTTTTCTTTGCTCAAAGTTAAAATTTTCACGTTTCATGGCATTCTAAACCAATTAAAAAAAATACCATTGTAGAATAGAAGGAAACTTTCCTTTTTGCTCAAATTTAAAATTTCCACGTGTTGTGGCATTCTAAACCTATTTCAGAAGAAAAAAATTTTGAAAATTTTTTTAAAAACATTTTTAAAAAATTGACAAAAAATGAAATTTTTTTAACCACCACGATACTTCCACTCCACTACGTGTATGTGGAATTGAAAATGTGACAGATGGCAATAAATATTATGCACCTACACTATTATTGAAAAATGTACAGGGTGGTCATCCCAATAAATAATTCAGTCATGGTGGACATTTGCACAAGCCTTCCATATTTGGTACCTGTTATTTAGTATTGAACTTTTGCTGTTGGTTGAGCACTCTGTATATTTTTTTGACCAAAACTTATCAGGTGTTCTTTGTAATAATAGTGATAACTATATTCCGATTATTATTTTCAATGTCACTTCGTAATTATTGATTTTTTAGAGTGACCGCCATGCACAAATAAAGAGGGAAGTTCTGTGTAAATACCTTTACCAATTTTTTTAAAATTCTTTCGTAACTTTTACAATTTTTTTTAAAACTGACATTAAGGTTAAATTATTCTCATATTAGTAGAAACTTACCTCCCAAATATGAACCAAATCCAAGCCGGGGCAGTTAACCCATGTGTATCCGGCTACGCTCTCTAAAATACATTATTACACTTTCTGTTTCCATAAGACTTGAGATATTTAATCAAACTTGAGGAAAAAATTCAAATATTTTACCTACTTTTTTATGCAGTGACATGGATCTTAATTTTACGTTTAGACAAATAGATACCCAAACGATCATTGTAGCGATGAATTTGAGCTTCCTTCAATTTTGTTACTCATAGTTGTTTAGATTGGCCTCTTCTTGCTGCGTGGCAAGTCCGACAGCATTATGTTATCTGTCGTTGTTCAGTGGTGATGACAAGTGCGCTAGGTATTTTACTTGATTACTCTATAATGATGCGCGATAGCAATAAAATGAATTCAGTTGTTACAACTATGACCACCGTACTCCGAACACTCTGTACCCATACAGCTAAAATATATAAAAATTTGGCAAATAAGATAATATCAACTTTAGGTCATTTTGAAATTAGATTAAAATCTTTAATTTATCTGAAAATTACCGAAAGAAAAAACTGAAATTTTACTCTAATTTAACATCTAAAATTATTGGATGTCTGTGGTTCTTTTCGAAGCGAATATCTCATTTTAGTTATACTTTACTATAAGAAGTATAGACAGAAAATTATGAAACATCTTTTATAAAAAATGAAAAATGGTGACCGATGAACACATCAAAAACAGTGTAAGTAAATCCAGGTAAGTTATATAAATCGCAGACATCTGCTATGTACAAGGGCAGCCCGGCCATAGTTGTTTCTTTTGCTTCTTTATCATCAATCATGAATGTCCAAGTGTCTATCCCGAGAAATTGTCTAAGGGCAAGACCATTTTCGCACCGCATTTCAACTCAGCCATTTCTATTCATCGGTGACAATCGTATTATTACATTGTCGACGGCTTGATAAATTGTTGATTCATCATTTCACTTGTGTTTACTTTTTTACTTGATCTGTTTATGCTTTGGTAAATGGTTTTCGAAAGAGAAGATAAATGTATTAAGGGAGAATAATGGAGACTTTTAATAATTTAGGTACTTAATGGAACAGACAAAAATTTGTGACACCAAGTAGTGTAATAATTTGTTTAATATTTGTTTTAATTAACTATGAAAGTAAAATACCAAACACAAAATACATATTTATATGATTTACAACTTCTTTCGATTCTTGTTTGTACTACTTATTATATAAATGAAGGGAAAAATTTCACATTTTTCGTTAGTGGTACAAAAGTGTATATTACGATATGTTAGTAAGCACCTCCCCCCAAGTGTAGAGCTGTGTTGATGAAAAAGTAATAATGTGTATCGTATATAGAGCAGTGTTAAGGGGGGTGGGCGCGAAGAAGGGGTTATCGCCGTTTCTCTCTCTTCTGTTTATTCGATACCACATTTTATTACAAAATGTTTGACTCAACTTTTTAAACAACTATAAAAATAATATAGCGAACAATGCACTTTAGGGAGCAAAATATTTATGGCACACGGCCGCCGATAAACGTTGGGAGGGCCATGTCAACAAAGGTTCCAAGGTCCAAGAGATTTTTAATGATACTGGTACGAGTCTGGTATCAACATCTTGGTTAAGAAACGTAAATCTATGAATTAAATCGCAATAAGCTGTATAGACTACTGGCAGAAAGGCGGAGCTTATCTGTACGTGACAGCTAGCGCTCGCAGTGGCCAAGTAGAAAGTTAATTCCTGTGTCGTTTACACGTACGTGAATAGGAGAATCCTCGTTTTTAATAAATATTTTATTATAAGCTTTTTAAAAACGCGCAAATCGCTGGGTTTACTTTAATGCCACCAAAGTGGGGAGTGTTGGGAACGCCGCAGCTACAATTGACATTGTCAAAATCAGCAGTTTATTGTTTGTTATTGTGTAACATAATCTTCGGCTAATATCATGGAAAAATCATGCGGAGATGTTTGTTGCGTGGTTAACTGTGGAAATAGATCGAATAATACTAAAAATATAAAGTTTTATTCATTTCCCACATAGGGGAGTCAAATTAGACAAAAAGGACCCAAACTTCGGCAAAATTCCCAGATCGATGATTTTTGTTGGAATGTGTTCACAAAGATGTGGAGAACAAAAAAGTAAAATGCCACCGCGAGAAATTGTGTGGAAAATTCTTTATTAAACAATTTAGGTGCAATATTATACTTCATGAATAACTTTTTGAATTAAATTTGCATGAAAGAACTAACAAAACCATTGTAAATAACACAAAATTTTATGAAAGAAACATATATAATATGTGCAGTAATTTGTTAATTAACGCTCCAACTCGCGCTACGTCGGCCGTCCGTTCACGCTGGAAATGCTGCATAATTTCCCGCGGTGGCATTTTGATATTTTGTTCTCCACGCCTTTCTATACACGTTTCAACTAAAATCATCGATCGGGCAATTTTTCCGAAATGAAAATCTCCTTTAACAAGTCTGTATAAATTGGAGCAGAGGGAAAAGTGGATCAAAGCATGAAATACAAGATGTGTGTAGTTAACAATGCAAAATATTCTGAGAAAACACTAATTTTGTAAATTAATTTTATAGCTCAGGGGATCCTTATGGCAACCAAATAAGTGCTCAAAGATTTGCATATTTTATAGATAATACAAAATCGGACCATCCATTAAGTCCTAGTTTCGCGAAATCAATTTTTCCATCTTGTTACTCAAAGAAGGGCCCGACAGAAAAGTCAATGTTAAACTCTAAACAGCGGTAAATTTTCATTGAGTATTAATAATTAATTGTTTAGTCACATATAAAATGTATTACAAAAAATGAAATGTCATCTCACCTACGCAAAAAAATGTTTTAGCATAACAAAAAAATAATATTCACTCGAACATTACATTTACTCACTACGGAATTATTTGTACTTACTGTACCTATATGACAGTCGCGGCAACAAACAATTATTAAATTTTTGTAAAATTAAGAAAAATCAAATCGACGCATACACATAAATATAAAAGCCACAGCAAGTAATTCGGAAATGCTCCACTGAAGCGCTAGTAGTCATTCTGCCGCTACTCTATATCGTGGGGAAATATGGCATGGTGTGGCATGTGACGTTTCCCTTACATCTCACCGTCACATCATTTGGCCCACTATGTATATATACGAGCGGCCATGTTGAGTTCGTTGGAAAAGCGTGGTAGTGGCTAATCTAGACTTACTGCCGAGTTCGCGGAGTAGCCACGGAACGAAACGCTAACATTTTCTAACCCCACACATGGCTTACAAACAAAACGACGTCAAGTTATTAGAGCATAGGGTACTGGACTTGTGTTTAAGATGGCAGCAATATGTTTAATGTAATTAATTACATGTCCAGAGCTCTTAAGCATCTCCATCAGTGGAGTAGAAAGAAGTATAGAGATAGGTGGCAGAACCCTAAAAGTTGAAATTCATACTAGACACTGGGGTGGAACAAAAAGTTCTTTCTTTTTAAATTGTTTTGCCATGGGTGTCAAATGTGCATTTGGATAAATAAAATCCATTGCTAATCGACCTATCTTAGCATTTTCAGGTTCCTCACGGGAACGAAAGTTTAGAAATTTTGGTGATTTTACAGATTTTTATTATCTTTATTGGTTTATTTAAAAAATATATTTCCTGGTAGACATAGTACTTAACATAATTATTAAAATATGATAAAAAGCCCCTTCAAGTCAATTTGCTTTATTCTTTCGGTTCCTCATTATCTTTGAAAATCGCATCACTTATGGGTATTACGAGACAAATAACGCGCTCGAATACAATCATATTCCAAGCGACAGGCGTCTATGACTGGGGTGTGGAGGTAACAGCCTACTTTCATTGGTTTGAGTACATCTACTAAGTATTGATTTTAGTTGTGTGTTTTTGTGGGTTTTTACGTATTTCGTGGTTGTATGTCGATAGTTTGTTAAGTGTTACAATATTTAAGTTATTATGGCAACTTTGTTGCAAGACTTTTGGTCAATCTAAAATATTAAGTTACCGTGTATTACCTAGTTTTAATGACGTTATTTTTCGTTATTCATTTGTTTAGAATGATCTAGTGATCTAAGATATTTCTGAAATACTCAACGTTATATAGTAAATGAACAGATTTAGCTAAGTGCATCAATTCCTACCATTTTTCGAAATCGCATCTGGGATAAACTTAAAAATATTCATGGACGTCATAAGTAAATTCAGAAGAACTTAAAATCTTAGGACAATATTGTGGCGATGGTAACCAAAACAATCAAAATGACAGAAGGAAAGCAATGCAAGCATCCAGGCATTCGTTCCACCCTTATTAAGGAAGAAATATGTCACCTGTCATTCAGATTTACTAGCAGTATGAAGTTAATGAAGACCAGAAAGATGGTATCTAACGTGTCCTTACGGCACGAACCGTTAAAACAATAGTAATACAAGAATTTAGTATACCTAAAATAAATTTTGAGGCCAAACGTTACTCGGAATTAATCTTTGGGAATGACATAAATGTTACTGAGCCGCCAGTGACGCTAATATGAAAATATGTGTTATCAAAGCATTAGACGAATTTTCACACTTCTTGAAATACCGAAGCTGATGAACGATTCCTGCGTCTTACAATAGAGGCATCACTAGCTGTCTCTGGCCAAGAAAATCAAGAAAAATGTTGCCACCATTTAAAACGAAATCAGAATACGTTAAAAATTATAATAACTAAAATATTTAACATATTCTGGTTTTGTTTGTTCTTCCTTGTCTTTTGGGTGTTTTCTTATTAATAAAATGTATGATATTATTTGATATTCATCCTTCTTGTTGAATATAGAGAAAAAAGTAATTAAAATGACCTGATCAAATACGTTTGGAAAAAATTGTAACGTGCGAAATGCTCAAAAGCACCGTTCGTTACATTTCTGATAATTATCAGAAAAATTGAAAATTATCAGAACTATTATTCTCTCAAACCCTTGTGCTATTAAAGTCCTTACACTATAACGACTAAATCATCTGTCAGCAGTTGACGCTCACGAGTAATAGATAGCCCACCATGCCTGATAACTCAACAAAATAACGCCGGGTGAAATTCTTTCTCGTTGAACCATCGAACTATTTAGACGTATTTAAAATTTTGTTTGAGCTCTAAGGAGGATATAATAATTTAAAAAACCTTGTGTACACATGAGGTAAGGATTTTAATAAGTATACCGGTGAATATGATCTAAAATTTAACATATTGTTTTAAGTTTTTCTTTAGAACAAAATCTTTTTAAACTACGTTCAATTTGTCTGTATAATAATACAAACAAATTTAACGTCGAGGTATCTCAACGTTACACTTTTGCTTTAAGCAAGATTGTCTACGTTTAGTTTTGATACCACGTTTTTCTCTTAAGAGCTAATTTTTAACGTCAAGTTATATTACCCGCTTTTTGGACAAGAATACTGCGTTTGTCTTTATCACGAAATTTTTCGACATAACACATATTTAAGATTTTTTACCATGTAAACGAAAACCTTCTGGGAGAAAAAATTTCCTTAATTTTGACTTGGCAACAAATTATTTATGCACGAGCACGTTTCTACGATTTCATAACCTTAAAATGGGATTAAGGCAACCACTTGTAAAACATTCAAAGTAAGCAAAATGGAGGTCCTCAGACATCGAACCATCTACACAACTTAAATATTCTTTATAAATCTATGATCATCGTGAAGCAGGTTCGTGTTTAGAAATTTCTTTCATCAGGATATTAAAACTAAAGATGAGTACTTTTAATTATGTCATCATATAAAAAAGATTATTTTCACATGTAGTTTTGGTTCATAATGGCCAAGTATCTAAATTTAAAATACTAGATTCAAGCGAAATCTATTATTTTTTTATTAGATTGCATCTTTAAATCCGTCGTTATAATTAATCCATTATTTTCATTAATTCGTAGTTACTTATATCTTAAATTCGCTGTTGCAAATATTAAGTCGTAGTATCAATTTCGTAGTTACTTTTATCCTAATTCCTTGTTGTCAATATTTTGTCGTATTCTAATGCACTTTTGCCGGCAATATAGTAAATCGTGGTGCATTTTTGTTGTAACGAGTGTGTCTAAAGTTTATGAATTTTGAGCTAATTTACGAGACATATTTTTGTAATATAGTTATGGTGTCTCTCGTAAAAGTCTCTAAATTTATACTGAAGTTAGGTAAAGCCACGGGGCATTTCGTTGTAAGTTTTATGAGTATTGAGATAACATTACGAGATGTATTTTTGTAATATAGTTATTCTGTCTCCCGTAAAGTTCTCAAGTTTACCTCGAAGCTAGGTAATGGTAAGGCCCCAAGCATTTTATTGTAATATATGATTTTTCAATATTGAGGCATTGCTACGACACGTATGTTTTGTAATGTTTATTTTTTCTCTCGTAAATTCCTCGGGTTTACCTTGCAGTTCAGCAAGTTGTAATACAGTCTATTTTGTACATATTTCTGTTTGACATTTTGCTATACATTATCGCTGATGCTGTGATAGCTCATTTTATTGGTAATATGGTACTATTGTATATGTGCAATATGTCTTTTATTTATCGCTAGCTTTTCCTTTTCATGATTGCACTAGTTAATCATGGCGCCCGAACCTTGAGCGCACTGCCCCATTTACTCTCCATATCTTTGCTGTGCTAGCTAGGTTAAACCAGTGAAGCTAACTACGTCGCTTGTAGGGTGGCCCACACTTGAATAACTTGAGCATATTCTTAAACACCGTAAACACCACTTCCTTGAGAACCTGAAGTGTGGATAGTATCATTTATAAATGTGGCACAGTAATTTGTGGTACATTAAAACACTTTTTGGTGGCTACTGCATTACCAATATCAAAGGATAGAAAAATAACTAAGAAAAAATAAATGGTATAAGAACAATTTTTTCTAAAATTTTGAGCCCATTGAGGAACCTGAAAATAACAAAGTACCGTTTTAAATTTTTGCATATTTATTAACAAATAACCAAATGCAACTTTTGATAACTATGTGGTAATAATTGTCAGAAAAAAATAATTTTTTCATTTTTCGTTCCACCCTACTGTACACTGTATATAGTGTATATTTTGAATTTCAATACTCCAATATCAGTGTCGCTTCCTCCTTCCTTAAGACATATGTGGTTTTGGAGATGTTCATAATTTACCAAAAATTACAATAAATGTTTGTAGTCTATTTTAAGGGAATAAATGTGCAAGTTTTTCGCACCAGATGAGAAGGAACTTTTAACTTGACTAACATGTAATAGACAAGGTACCGACTGCTTTATTTATCCTCTGGATAGTATATTCACTACGCAATTCTGGTCAAATATCACATAACTTCTACATATATGCCGATATATAAGCCGCTAGAATGTGGAGCGAGGTGACCGCTATATTTTCTTGTAGATCATCCTTTCAAATGCTAACCTCGACTAACATTGCTTACTTCTATATCGAGATATGAGTATAATCAAGAAGATTCAACGGTTTCCTCCTACTTATTGCTTGTTTATTGCAGAATTTAGTACGTTATAAATTTTAAATAAAAACAACTATTCTGCAGTCTAGTTTATTATATTTAATACACATTAATTTCTAATCTACGTTTCTGTGGCGAAGAAATTCAGACCAGGTGTATCGTTGAAAATCCAACCGGGCGAGATTTGGTTTATTGTACTAACATGTGTGGTGAGTATGTGTATCGATCGAAATCTTGTTATTACGGCGTTATAGACGCCATATAAAATAAATCGTAAAACACTATAAAAGTCATGCATTAGATGAAAGAACTCTATGTCAACTTTAGCTAACGTTAAATTATATCTGACAACTGGACAACCGTGGCTCCGCAGATAAATTTTGTATGTAGTTGAAATAATTGTACGTAAAAGTACGGGATGACAGAAAAGGGATGGTAAGATAGCTTGCTTATTGATTGAATTTGTGTCTCGTATGATAGTGGATATTCTGTATGTAGTATTAAGCACTATTAAACAAGCGTTGACAGACATAACAGCTACAACAAATAATCGTTAAATAATCGGGTTGGTAATCGACGATTACGATTAATCGGAAAATCGTGACAACCGCAGGCTACAGTTAATCATAATTGTAGTCGTTTCAACACTAAACTAAACTGAAATTCTTACATTATTTTATTCCTACTTTCACCACTATTATTGAGTGTTATATTTTTTATGTGCGAGTTTCGACAGAGTATAAAAATTATTTTATTTACAGTCATGAGAAATGATTATAGCTAAATAGTTCATTAAATTATTTTGAATGTCATAAGGATACCAAAGACTATATCTAGCAATATTGATTTTTGTTCACCCTGTATGTATATACGAGCTTTAGAAAAGCGATAGTATGCTTTGCATCTCTTGTAACGTGAATACGTGATATTCTGATGATTTCAATATTTGTTCATTTCGTGTTGAATTTCATCTATCTAAATAAGAAAAGTTCTAATATGTACTTTGTACATTCAGTGATTCATTTGAGTAAGAAGAGAAGTTTGAATTGAGTCAGGCAGAGGCACTTGGATACCAAAGCGTATAATAGAGTGATGGTTACGGGGTGTGTTGTTGGTTTGAGAGGCTGGCATTTTCCTGTAGTATGTAAGTATGCGAGCCAGATGAGCTAATATGTTGTTAATAAAACTTTATATCTTATATATAATGAATACAATTATTAACCAACATATTACGTTGGATATAAATACAGTGTGGATCAGCTTAGTAAATAATTTATTTTTTCAGTGAGGATAATTAGCTTATTCAAATCAAATCAAATTTTAAAATTACGATATAAATAAGTTTATCACAAAGTTACAAATCTGAATTTTACCTATTTCGTCTTCATTGTGATTGCCGCTTTTCGAAGGTATCATAACACTAGAGACATAAAATAGAGTGCAGAATGCGGCCATCATGTTACAGAGAGCCGAATAAAAGTGACATTATATTTATGCTTTCTATATAGAGGAAAAATATTTAATGGTTCTAGTAGGGTCACATTATTCCATCGTCGAATATTTTATAAAAATTGCACAAAATTGTCAATTCGTAAGTTTGATTCATAAGATTAATTCTTGAGTTGATTTTTAATTTTATTTTAGTTATTAAAACATTGACAAATTTTGGAACCAAATGAGTAATACGACTTTGAATGTGAGTTTTTGTAAGAAAATAATTTTTACTATTTAAGTTAATACTGACCTAGTCTCACAGTTGTGGAAAACTCGTGAAGATAAATATTTGGTTTTAAGTTATTAATTTAGACAAAAGTGAACATACAGCGATCTAATATTTAAAGTTTATCATTTGTTATAAAGTAATGGTGTAGAATATTTACGTTTTATTTTAAAAATAATTTCTAAACCATTATTTGGCATATGGAAAAACTGACTGGAGCATTATTATATGTCCCACCCTGCACAACTACAGTGTACTGCAAGAGAGGCTGTATCATATCAAAGCATTATGCAAAATTTTAAGTGGTGCTCTGCTTTTCTTGATAAGATTTATAAAATAATTTACGAAATTTTCTCGTTATAAAGTCATAGTAGTAAGCCCAGTTTAAATGGTAATCAACTATATCAACTAAATACATTGCTTACGTTATTCTTGTTATTAGCTTAATTAAACGCAAGTAACCAATGCTGATATCAGGTTGATTAACAACTGAGGTAGAGAATGTTATGTAATTAGTTTTTACATATTATGAGTCAAGATGCTGGAATATAGCTCTGTTTGTACTTTGCAACCTTCCTGCGTACATCTAACCAGTTTAGGCCTATGAATAATATAGGTGACAAATAATAACGATTCTTGAGTCGATGTATCTGTACATAAATCTTCAATTTCGTAATGTACACAAGGAAGATGACAGAATTCAGCACAGTATCCTCATGAGGTATCTTCATGAAGATTTCGTGGGGTTCACTCAACGATTCACCAATGTTCACTTCTTGCACTCTATTAGTGAAATAGTCTGTTCAAAGCTGTAATAAATCACCCATCACCCCAATATTTTCAAGTTTGGATAATAAGGTTTTATGATTTAACATATCAACTGCATTTGCCCAGTCTAAAAATACAAGTGACTGTTTTTATATAAGTTATTCACTATAAGAGTTTTAACTTCAAAAACTTCATTTTATGTGTTATCTGATTTGAATTCAAATTTCTTCACAGATAATGTAGTTACTATCTGAAAATGCCACTAATCTTTGTTTTAGGCATTTTTCATATATTTGATCAAACTTACAAATAAGGAGTAGAGGTCTATAATTAGTCAAATGTACGCGATCTCCTCAGTTAAGAACGGGGGTTACTCATGAGTTTTAAAGACATCAAACGCCTTTATTATGTCATGGTAATGGTTTTATTACGTACAGATACAAAGTTTAACTGAGATACCATCTGGATCAAGAGATGTGTAACTTCTTAGTGTTGAAACATTTAAGATCAAATCTTGCTCAGAATCTCGTATTAGAAATAATAATTCTCTTGGTACTTTCTTAATAAATTCTGTTTATTAGTTGGTGCAACTTCTTATACTATTTCCTGATGTGTAAAAACTCATTAAAATGGTTTGATTTCTCTATATTGGGATAATAAATAAGTGTGCGTAAATCTATTTATAAAACTATAATCCTACCAACGATTCTAAATTATCGTCGAATGTAATTAATCAACTAAAATAAATTATAAATATTTGTGCTACAAAGAATCAATTTTTAAAGTACAGTTATTATTATTATTATTTTATTCGTTTATTTAACGATGGCCTATTAACCTACTCCATTAGACGAGCTACCCCCAACCTATAACCTTTGCAGAACCTCTTCTCTATCGAAAAAAACGGAATTTTCACTTGATTAACATTTAATAGACCGACCGCTTTACATTCCCTATGAATGATGGTATATGCACTATGAAATACCCGCCCAAAATTGCATATCTTCTACGTATGTGCTGATATATAAGCCGTTAGAGTGAGATCGTTGTATTTCCCTGGCGAGTCACACATCCAAGCATTAACCGCGACCTGAGTTGCTTGACATTCCGTATCGAAATACAAGTATAGCTAGCCTCATCTACGCTCCTCAATTATTATTATACTCTTCGCAAACACAGAACGAAGGGTATATTGCATTTGATCGGCATATTTCTAAAACCGATAACATCGCTAGTAGAAAAAACATTTCATATCAGTGCGTTATTGATCGAATTCTGAACAACTTTTCTGTCTGTCCGTCTGTCTGTCCATTTGCCTGTCCGTGTGTCTGTCTGTCCGTTTGCCTGTCCTTCCGACCTTGGCGTTTTTTGTGAGCACGATAACTAAAGAATAAATAGTCCGATTGTGTTGAAATATAGACAGTAAGTTAGTGCTAGATAGGGGAATAACTCTATTTTATCACATAATTGATCCTAAAATAAATTTATTACTATTAGTATTTATTAAATATTTATCTAAATTTAGGAAAAAAATACTTTTTTAATGTTTTGTAATTAAATAACAAATGTCTAAAACTAATATTATTGATAAAAAAACTGCAGAGTATTCTATAGAATGTGCAAGAATTATATAAAAATTTCAGTGAATCGGAGAAGAGTATAATGGTTACTAGCTTGTTATAAACATTCTAGATAACTATATCATGTACTAAATCATTTTAACATGATCATTTACTTTGCTCCTAATTCAGAAATTAATAATCATCTGCAACCTCACCTCATGCTAAATATTGCATTATGGATGATGCTGCACTCGAATTATTCCCTCAGGCATCATCAGCTGTGTCAATAATTTTCTCAGTTTACTGCAGTAAAATTTAAATATTAATTCAGTGTTGATAGCTGTTTTAATTTATTACTAATGGGGTAATTTTAATTAGGTATGATATACCGACATATAAAACAGCACAACGTTGCTTTCTGCGGGTAACTCTTTATGTAATATTTCATTTGCAAATCCGGCTCTCTCATAGACATCGCTTTTGTGCATATCGTAATATACGGGATTTAGTAAAAATTGGACGTTGTTACATTATCTTGAAAAAATTGTCTGAAGTTAGTGAAAACATATTTTCGAAACGATCGGCTTATGTAACCCATTTTGCTTTTTTTTAAAGCCCTGTAATAAATAAATTTAAGTTCTACATATGTGCCAAATATGTATATTTTAATAATCGCCCTATTTATATTACTGTCTTGGCGGAGTTGAGCCATAGCTATTCCACCACTCAACGGGGACTTGCACACATATACAACTACACAATAACCATTCTTTGCGACATTGCCATTTGCCATAGATCAGATTCGAACTTATGAGAGATAACAAAATCTTGAATACAAAATCGCTGTCTATCTATATCTATGGATGTGTGTGTTTCTTGTGAACACGATAACTTCTTTTAGACATTTGTAAGCAGCTGCAGCATGGTAGAATACGTCTCACAAAAAATTAAGGTTCATGAATCATTATTTCTGAGTAATAAAAGAAAATAGCACGGTACCATTAAAAATGTTCCATAGGACCCCTGCTACGGAAATGAAAATGAAATTCCGTCCTTTGGGAGAATCTAAAAGTAGCCGTACCTATCAAAGATTCAAATAATTATTTACTACTACCACCTTTATGAAGCAGTTGTTGCTAAGTAATTATAGAACTTTTAAGTGGTTAGCCTCATTAATATCTGTAATTCTTGGCATAATTACAGGTTGAGCATCCTGGAATGGCCGATGAGATTAGGATGCGCAGTGGTCGAACCCGCCCACCTTTACGGAGCTCACTTGTTTATGTTCCTAGCTCGTCTAAACATCGGTGGTACAGTCTCGAGAAAAGTGCTTGTAGTGTATGACTTATATTTAGTGCGCAGGTACCTATTAGAAGTATCTACTTATCTACATTGTTATGTGTACTATCACTAGCAGTATTTATAGGAAAATAGCATGGTATTTGAAAGCAAAGTAAAACATAAATCTTTGTCAAGAAATTATAAGTTTTGTTTTAAAGTTTATGGAGCAGGTATCTACAGCTGGAGCTCCAATTATACCATTTTGAAACGTATGTGCACGAATCTATTATCAGTTGTGCTATGTATAGCAAAATAGAGTATAAAAAGGGAGATTTTTTGTAACCACGGCTAGCCGCCGGGTATCACGTGTTGAAGTGTCATCATCAGAATCATTATCACTATATTATTACCGACTACTAATAATATAATTTAATATTGTGTACTGGATTACTTCGCAAGTTGCATAGAGCAGAGGTAAATGAAAAACATATTGTAAGATGTATCTCAAACTTTATAATTGTAGTCTCATTACATTCTTTAATCTAACGTGTATTTATTTTGTATGCTTTACCATATAATATTGTTTATTTGAAATTAAAACAATTTAATATCACAGTTTACAAATATTTCAAATATAAAAACAAAGAACTGTTATTCCTTCGAAAATACCAATTGACCTGTGACATATCGGGATTCTCGGTGAATAGAGAGAACCTTTTACTAAAACTTCTTCCTCGACTGTACTGCGTTCATAGTTAAAAAACTTGTCCCTATCCAATAGCGACGATATTTCTTCTCTCTCTGCGCGGCTATCGGCCATCATTCAACGGTTTACTTATAACTATGGATCCAATATCGCCTGGTATAAACTGTGTATACTACGTTATTTTACTTTAATTGTTTAGGTTATATAGACAAGCCTAAAATCATCAATTAACTACAATATATTTTTTAATCATAGGATATAGTTTATTTTCACATTGTGAATTTGATGTATTATTATAGGCGAATTATTGTAGTTTAGAAATTAAAATCAAACTAGTACTCATGTGTACTTGTTAAAATTTTCTGGCGAATATAACTGAGAAATGCATACTTTGATATTCATATTAACAAGTGCAGAAAGTATACACTTGAAACTGCAAAGAGTGTCGTTGAAATGTATCTTACTGTACATAAGTTAATTATTCACAGGCCAGACGTGACTGTGTCTTCATTACATCCGATTGGCGAACTATCAGAAGAGGTCCAGGAGGCTCGGAACAAGCCTTTTAAACAGCGATTTTAATACTAATTACTTCTAACCCAGTGATCACTAGTTACAGGAAACTTCTCAAAAAAACATTAAAACGCTTTCCTATAGATGTTATTGGGTTACTAATTGCTCCAGATATTTAAATATTCAAAATTTCAAACGCGAAAAAAGATGATGTTTTCTCATTAGCAACATCAAATGATTCATCAAATGAGGAATCAAATTAACAGCAGTTATTAATGAATAGGTACTATTGCCAAAAGTGTTGAAAGTTTTCTTTTTTCTACATATATGAATAAAAGTATATACAGTGTTTTTAATTCCATATGTCAAATTTGAAGAGGTGACAAAACAACAAAATAAGTTCCTACAAATATAACCATGCGTGGGTAAGAAAATACTTGTATTCCGAAATTCAGGGTGTTTAAATTGAATCGCTGAAAATGTATTTCATGAATATTTTTTTAACGTGTAAAAATGAACGAATGAAATTTTGCATTCGCCGATTTACTGCATTTTTTATAAATGTGTTGCACATTTTATAGGATACTCTTCGCAGTTTTTTTTTTAGTAAATAATATTAGTTTTAGACATTTTTTGTTTAATTACAAAACATAAAAATGTTTTTTCTTTAACAAATTTATAACTTTTCTATTTATTTGATCTACTTTGTTCAAAAGCAATAGGGTTCTTCCTCTAGCTAACACTAACTTACTGTCCGATATAATCGGACTTTTCGTTCTTAAATTATCATGCTTACAAGAAACGTAACGGACGGACAGACAGACGGACGGACATTTTGAAAGTTGTTCAGAATTCGATCACCAACACAGTGATGTGAAATTTCTCTACGAGCAATATTACCGGTTTTAGAAATGTGGCGATCGAATGCAATATACTCCTCGTCTTGTATTTGCTAAGAGTATAATAATAACTAAAACCGAAGCTGTCCAGTTCACCTGGCCTATGCAATTCAGGATACCCTGTATACTATGTTAAAAAAACTAAGATTAGGAGCATCATTTTGCACTTATGGAGACAAGAAAATGTGAAATTACCTAGAAATAGCAAATACAGTATTTTTTTATTTTCAGTAATACCAGAAACCTGCGTGTATTAAATTAGATTTAATTAATCCCGAAGTAAACGTTTCCAGCCGCCATATTGAACCGCCATTTTCAATTTCTACATTTCAACGTCAGATTTAAGAAATTAGATTTAATACCAGGTTTTCGAATTTCTATCCCACCGTGCGTCGTTCATCTGACGCGGCCATTTTGAAAAACATTTAAAATTGATCTCACTTATATTTTGGAATTTTTTAAATCGGTGAAAACTGCTGAAGTTAGAATTTTACGTTTAATAAGAAACCATCAAGAAGCATAGTCATTCTATTTAAGCAAAAAAAGTTGAATTTACTTCTGGTTGACTGGAAGTGTTATTTTCGTTCGTTAGTCTAAAAGTAGCCCACTTTTATCTAATTTATGTGCACCGAAAATGACATTTTTAAATTAAAAAGCAACTAAAAAGTTGGCGGTGTACATTGACTTATGGCCACCCGTTGTACATATAATAATATCTTTATATAAGAGAAGGATATGGAAGAAAACACAAAAGACTAATACGTGTAAGCACCTTATGAATTATGCACAACTTCATTCAACAATGATTATTTGGGCTACGTGACCCCATTTGTTGCATCAGGTATGTGGTAAATTCAGGAAGTTAGGCTGGATATGCTCCAAGTAACGGACATTTGATAAATTACATCGGACCATTGATTACCGGGAAAAAGCTACCTCGCTGCCAGAAATGAGTTTGGATGTCGTGAACTACAGCTGGTAGTTGTAAAACAATCAGTAGAGAGTAAAAGTAGTGATAAGGAGAACAGAGAAGCAGGGTTTTATTACATATTTTAAGAATGAATAGAAAACTTTGTTTTCTTACTGCACTTTTTATTTGTAGAAGATCATTAGGAAAATTAGCATTCCTGATTAAAAAGTTTACCGAATGAATGGATTTTTACGAAACTTTGTGGACTCGTTTTGATGCCTAGATGGAACTTAAAAAAAAATTGCCGCTATTGCCCGGAAATTGTTATTAACAATGACTTTGCAGTACATTTGTTAACTAGCAAAATTGAGGCAAATTAAAAAAAAATGTTTTTAGATAATTTGACGAAAAATAACAACTTGTTACTCTTAAAAAATGAGTTTTTCCAAAAAGGGGGAGGGGAAATAAAAAGTGACGAAAAAGAGTCCAGAGAAATTCTGGTGAATGTAGTACTAAAACACAAGACTACTTTTCCTTTATGACTTTTTGCTAAAGTGCGTTCTGTCCAAGTTTCACCGGAAATGCCCGAAAAGGGGACCCTTATCGAAAAATGGAAAATTTCGTAAACTATGAAATTTTAAAATCCTAAAAAAATCAGACGCATGGATTAATATATTCTTTAATATTTTGATCTCTTATAATTTTTTTGTATCGCGCATATTTTCCAAGTTCTCAACAGTTTTTCACTGTCAAAAATGTACCAAATTTTTTTCCACCTTATATGCCTCTAAATGTCAAAAATCCTTTGCGTGTTAACCTATGTTTCACGAAATCGGCAGTTATCATGAAACTTAAAATTTAAAAATATATGTAATTGTTTTCTTATCCGCTTCTCAAGTCACCGTGGTAACTCCTTGAAAATCCAGAATGATTTTGTGCTAGGTAAAGACAAACGAGGCCCTACAGTTTATTAGTGGAGTTCGAACCACTTCTTGTGGATAATTCTATAATTAAAATAATTTCGCAGTAACCAGAGATTGAGCCTGCTTCGCTAGGTATGTCAGTATGCAAGCTAAACGTGCAAAACCACTGAGCTACCGTCCCCTCTAATGTAAACATACAGTTTGACCCATTTGGAAAGGAAACACCCTGTAAAAAATGTGTCCATTATCTGATTTTAACGGGGCTTTTTTTAAAAGATAGACCATCGAAAGCTCTACGTTATGACAAAAATTTAGAGATATATTTCAATTTTCAAGACCTACTATGATTTCTTTTCAGTGTCAAAAATGGACAAATTTGATTATAAAATCTAACTATACTACTGGATTCAGAAATATCTGAAATGGGCAGTCAAAGAGGAGATAATGACAGAACTTTGGGAGAGGTTTGTGAGATAATAGGCACCCGAATAGACCCAACATCACTAAAAGTACCGTTTCTAAAATAAACAACATTTTTAATGAGTGTGGCGCTGTGACAAGGCGTATTATAAGAACGGATAATGTACAGAGAAGACCCAGGTACGAGCAGACCGTTTTAAATTATTTTAACAACAATCCAAACGCCAGTGTAAGAGTAGCTAGCTTAGATTTGAATTTACTTAGAAAAAATATCTGCCGATGCCTTAAAAAGGATAAGGTAAAACCATTCAAACCCAAGTTTTTACATACGTTGGAACCTGGTGATGATGAAACACGGATGGAATTTTGCTTGTGAGCTCAAGGAGAGTATCTTAATAACAGACATTTTGTGAAAACTACTTTATTCAGCGATGAGGCAAATTTTACCACAAATGGGGTAGTACCGTCAGAAAATTGTAGGTTTTGGGCTACAGAAAACCCAGAGTGGGTCATTAATTGCAAAAGACAATATTCCCAAAAAGTCAATGTTTTGTGTGGGCTATTTAATGAAACAATCATTGGTCCTTTCTTTTTTGAAGGTAATATGAATAGCATGTAGTTTTACAGTTCCTAAGAAACGAATTTTGGAAAATGCTACATGAACTTTCAATACAAGAAAGAGTAAATCTACATTTTCAAATAGATGGCAGCACTGCCCATAATGCCAGAGTGGTTACCAGATGGCTTAATTCTAACTTTCCAAATCGATGGATAGGTCAAGGTAGCCTCTTACTTGGATGGCCACCCCGATCCCCGGACTTAACACCGATGGACTTCTTTTTATGGGGTTTAATAAAATCTAAAGTTTACAGGTCACGCCCGAGTAATAGGGAAGATTTGTGTGCAAGAATAAGACAAGCTTGTGCAGAAGTTACCCGGCAACAATTACAGAATGTCGTAAAGAATATTAAAAAACGACTCGACAAGTGCATCGATATAAACGGCGGCCTTGTAGAGGATACAAAAATTTAAGATGAATTGTTTGTTTAGTTTTAGTTTTAATGTGTTGTTATTTTGTTTATTAAATACCTAACTAATATTACGTTCAATTGCTCATACATGTCTTTAAGTCAAATATGATTAAGTTTGTTTAAGAGACAATATTTATTAACACTATCCATTTAATTTATCTTTCTATTGCTTATTTTCATAGGTTAGTTCCATTTTTAGAAAAAATCATGTAAAAGTTTTTATAAAATATTATCTAAATTAGTTTTGTCATAAATCTGTCATTATTTAATATTTTTTCACGAAATTTTGGATTTACGCATTTGAGATGATTTTGAATCCAGTGGTATAGTTAGATTTTATAAAAATAATCGCTAATCAAATTTGTCCGTTTTTGACATTGAAGAAAAATCATAGTAGATCTTGAAAATTGAAATATGTCTCTAAATTTTTGTCAGAGCTTTCGAGGGCCTATCTTTTAAAAAAGACCCTTTAAAATTAGATAATAGACACATTTTTTACAGAGGTGTTTCCATTGAAAATGGGTCACACTGTATATAAATTAATTATAATTTCAGAGATTATATGCATTTTGTGATATGTCAATAAAAATGCTACCACAGCCTATAATCTGTGTAGTCTATGGAAATTGCTAAATATTTTCCACTTAGTAGGGAACCAAGACATCAAAATTTCGCACCTTGTATACCACTCGAGGATCTAAAGAACCTGAATATTGGAACTTATATAAAAGAACCTGCAATATCCGAATTTTTTGGTGGCAAATTAATTTGGAATTTCAGAAAAATTTCGCTTAAATTTAAAATCTCGCCGTTTCATGACATTCTGAACCCATTTCAAGAAAAGAACATTTGAAATTTTTTTTACGATTACTATACTTCCAATCCACTACGTGGATACATGTACATTCAACAATACGTTAATTATCCTAAAAAGTCATCTTAAAGAATGACTTTTTTTCTTGAAAAATCCTGTCTGGCATGCGCAGTGTAGATCTTATACAAGAATCTACTACAAAAAAGATCGGAACCTGAAGACGGTCAAATGCCAAAAATAAGAAGGTGAGAAACCACGCTAATATTCACAAATAATTGTTTTATCTGGTTCAGGGAACGTGATCAGAAAGGCAACAGAAAACTTGCATGCGTGGTTTCCTTTAATAGACAGGATGAAATTTGGAAAAAAGCCTAAGAAATTAATAATAGTGAAATATTACACAGAATTAAAGTTTTTGGAGATAGTGGTGCGGACAAGATAGCTGAAATTAGAACACTCCTTCATACTGAAGCAAATCTACATGGTGCTATGTTAAGTGTTAAATATACCACTAGTGACGATATCGTACATAAAGTGAAAACAGTTTCACGATAAAGTGCTTATTATTTCGCGAGGTACGAAATTATCAAACTACGTGTGTTCCGCAGATTTCAATGTAATATAAACAAGCTAACCATTACACTCTTCGCCAATTTACTTCACTTTTTATATAATTGTTGCACATTTCAAAGAATGCTCTTCGAAGTTTTGTAAATAAAATTAACTTTAGACAGTTCTTTTTTAATTACAAGACATATATTACATATTTTTATTTAAATAATTAACAACTTTTTGTTTATTGATCAATTTTGTTAAAAAACAAAAGGGTTTTCTTACTGTCTAAATTTCATTACAACCGGACATTTCTGTCTTGAGTTATCGTGCTTATGAGAAATGTGCAGTGCTAAGCGTTTGGTACGGCAAGAAAAGCAGAGAGTACGCAAAAGACGTTTGGGTTTAATTCATTATACATTTTTTTTCCACTGAAGTTAGAGACACAATGTTTTCACTAAAAACAATTATGGAACTTTTGGCGAAATTCTGTCACTGATTTCTTTTTAAATTTTAACAAATAACAATAATTCCTCGATTACTCAAAATATCACGATACAAAACCAACGACGTCTTATAAACTTGTAATTAACTTCAAGATGGAAAACAATGGAAGTATTAAAAAATGTGTATTTTCTATTTTTCGATTTTTGGGTAAAATTGACTTTTAGGGGGTGTTTGCAATTTCGAATATTAACGCGACCTCCAAATTCGAATGCGGCAGGTGATTTTCTATAGGAAACCATTTTCAGTTTTTGTAGGTCCTCGGGTAATATAGGCCTGTTTGAACAGGCGTTCTTCAGATGGCTTGGTTCCCTACTAACTTGTAAGATAAATTTATTGGTAACAGGTAATCAAGATTTTATCGAATGCCACTAGGATCATATGCCATTGGTATTAGTGCATTTTATTCATTTAACAGATGAGGGCAATTCGTAAGAGTATCATCATCGTGAAATTTGTTAATTATCAGCATCTTCACAAAAATCGTTAAAAGTGTCAAAATTGCAATTACCATTAAGACATATAGTATAGGGGCCAGCGTGCAATTACCTAACACATTATTATTTAAAAACTTACTAGTCATAACTTAAAAGTAGGTACCTTGTAAGCTCAAAATGTTTGGTCCTGGACCGCCACTAACCATCCATACTTCCCACGCTGATCGTATTTCTGTAATTACTAAATGGTAATTAATTGATAAGAAAGAAATCAGCTTGATACTTGTTTATTTGTCCAGTGGCATAACTTGCAAGTTTAGAATATCTGCCTTCAGACCTGGGCTGTATGTCAATCGTATTTTTGTACTCACTTAGTGGTAAGTACTTGGTAAAAATTCTATTAGCTAGATACAAATACTTGAGCCGATTGTAAGAAACATTTCGAATTATTTAGTAAAGTTTGCTCCATTAGAAAAATAAGGAACAGGATTAATAATGCCTCTAACCGATACAGATGTGTCAGGTAATTGTACGCTGGCTTCTGTACTATTAGCTCTTAGTAGATATAAATATATTCAATATTGGGGGGCGAAAAAGTTATAAAAAGCATACAAGGAAATTAAAGTTACTTTTCCTTAGGAAGAAAATAATAAATTATTTAAAGCTATAGCTAAAATTCGTTTATAAACTGGCAGGACTTAGTTTTACATATTCGACATATGAAAATGTGCATAGCATGCATGCCTCCATTTTATTTGTTGGAATATGTTTCTCTAAATAAAGAGAAAACGTAATAAATTTTAGATTAGGAGATCTCTGGGATTACTGCTATGGTATAACTCTGACTATAATTTGCATGAAATAATAAATACAGTGGAGCAGAATTTTGTTGTGGAATAGAAAACTTATCCTACTGTGTACATACAGGGCGTCAACAATAACTAAGTGATTTTAATCGGTTGCTGTTCTTGTATTTGTGTCGTACTTCTACAGTCGAGTAGAAATTTAGAAGTTCAGCTCTACAACATAATTAGAGATCGTCGATAATTTTTTATAAACTGTTACCAGAAGATAATAAATTATATAATATACTATAATTTGTGTATTTGCATTTTAAATCAGGACGATGGTGTGTGGAGTCATCGGCTTATTTAGCGTCTCTAGTTTACACTCTGGACCTATTTAGCTCCAGATAAAATACCCCTTACCATTCCTGGCATTCCTATCTTTCGAGAGCCTCTAGCGACATTCTATTCTACCAAAACTTCTCTCTATCATACACTCTCTTCCTTTACACCTTTGTGTGCCTATCTATTCTTTCTTCTTTCTGCTTGATTGATACATGTTTGTCTTTTGTCCCTTTTTGTTCTAAATTCATTTTAGCTAGAAAAACCTTTTAAAAATTTTATCTTGCTTATTTACTAATTAACAAAATTATAAAAAAAAAGTGGAAAGATTAAGATTCTTTCTACCCATTACGAATTGTTACTATGCTTTAACACAGCCGTTGTTAAAGTATGGTATTTTGTCCTGGGGTGGAGCCTCTTCAGCTAAACTAGATATAGTATATTATGTAACAAGTTTTATAAACGTCATTTTAGTCACGAGTTTTATTAATCGCGAGCGACGCGTAGCGGAGCGAGTGTTTAATAAAATGAGTGACTAGCAAGTTTATAAAACGTGTTGCATACTATACTTTTTCTACGACAGCAAATATCTAAATAAAAAATTTTGAAGTTATTTTAATATTTCATTTATTAACGTATCAATAACATGGTAACAGTAAAAAATATAAAATTACTTGTCTCTTGTCACAACGCGTCGATTTATTTTGACAGATTGATGACAAGAATTACGGAAAACTAACTTGATTTTTGCCATTAAAATATCTAGAATTAACCTCAGCCGTGACTAATATCTCGTTGCTAAGTTCAGCCTGTGACTAAAATGCACGAAGTCACGGTTTGTCGAAAGCGTGTTTAAAGGATTATTTAGCGTCATGGAAACGTATACGATAAACGCCATTTTAAAGATGGAAGTAGAAAAAAGTATTTGTATGTCACAAATTACTTATTAAAACCATTCTGAGAAAAGCTACTAGAATTTGTTGTTCTCTCTATATGAGAATTATACAGGGTGTCCTAGGACCGTGGGAACTCGGGACCGTATAGTTTGAATAACTTCGCTGTGAAATATTACAAAATGTCTACATTATTTAAAAAAAAATGATTACATTGTATGTTACCTTTACAGCCTAAAATTCGCGACTAATTCCATGTTATATTTCTACAGCAAAAGTGATATATGGCCTTGTGTACAAACAGGCATATGCTAGCGCAGTGCAGAATCGGCATCACTTCATACAGGAGGTTATTGGCTAAATGGTGCAATTAAAAGATTTATAGCACCGTGTAGCGTATAGGACAAAAGTTACAAAATTTTTTCCAAGGCCGTCGACATGAAAGTATCAAGGTTAGATGATGTAATACTGAGCGAGAGCCTGTTACTATGTGGGAAGCGAATGCGGTGTAGTCGGTCAGCGCCGATCGAATTGTACCGCCTGTTCAACAAGAAACAGTACAGAGAGAGCAAATCTTGTAGCATCGAGCCGGGACGCATTAGTGCTGCTGCGGCGGACGAATAAAGGAGCGTGATATCATTTGTCTCACTATTCATTCCTTATCCTAGTGTTCATCATCAGCCGTACTGTTGGCGCATAGGTAATGTCCTCCCCTACGGTGCGAAAGGTCCCGAGTTCAAACTCCTATGCCTGCTGAATTTTTCTCTTTAATTTTCTGACGATTAATACATTTTTTCACTAATTCTTTCCTATGATTTCTTTAGGAGAGGTTAGGTTAGTAGGTTTTTATTATGCTTAATATAAGTTCATTCTTTCGTGGGATTTCTTTAGGTTAAGTTAGTAGGTTTTTATTCTGATATCTAATTGTTAATAATTATTAGCGCCGCAGGCAGTATTAACGTCGCAGACAAAGAAAGTTCGTTATTTTTGTAACAAGTACCTAAAATCATGTTTTTTGGGATGGATCGTAGCTGAATAAGTTCATGTTTTATGTATGGTGTCATCATTTCCAATGTCTCGATGGTTGTAAGGATTGCGAAATCTGTGAATTTTTAAATCGATTTCATATGATTACAATTAAAACTAAAGGTCTACAGTATTAAACCAATAATTATTTATTTTCCCTATTTCATATAAATAAATAATTATTGAAGTATCAAGTATGGTTCAAAGTTAATTGTCAATGTTTAGGAAAACTAAAGTCAGCCCTGTCCCTCCCTCGACACTTCCCTAAGTAGCCGGAACGCCGGTATTTTTAATGTTTTTCCTCACGTTTTTTCTAACCGTTATATAGATCAGAAGAACTATATACAGGTTGATCGCCAGAGGCGTGTATCATGTTTTATATAAAACTAAATATAAAAGGTGTCTCTTTAATTCGAATGAACTTTGCGTACATAAGGTCAAAACATACTAGTTTTAGTTTAAAGCGGTGTTAGAAGCTAAAGAAGAACCCAAGTAGCACCTTAGGTCTGAATTACGTAATGTAGACCTAGTTTTGGTGTCATTTTCCCGTCTAACTTGACCTAATTGAATTAAAATATACGTAAAATATAAGTAAATGGGGAATGAGACGACGTAGGTAATACGTCTTAAATAAGGCCAGTCAGTTATAATGACCTATTAATTTAATGACATAACATATTTCCATATATAACAGTTAATTTAAACGTAAACATTTTGTTTAATTGTGGCCGTTAATACGTAATGTCTACCAAACCACTTATCCTTTTTCAACTGCAGTCTTTCTTTCTCAGACTAATGAGGTTTTATCTACAGCAATGATGATTTACTTATAAGACATCAGCAGCATAAGACATAATAGAAACCAGACATCTGTTATAATGATGGAGTAGGAGTATATCATATAATGTCAGACACAGTTGTGAGGTAATGTGTCCACCTTCCTCATCTCTGTGATTTCTTGCTGCCAATCAATTTTCATCGTAAATATATCAATTCTACCTCGGGATATTAAAAGCGCCTCAAGTATTTTACGTTTTTAAAGAAAAAAATTTGTTCCAGCTTCAGTGTGTTTTAAAAATATGTGTAAAAACCTATACAATTGCCCTGCAGGACTTTTCTGGAGCATAAAATATGCTAATATTGTACTTGATATCTGTTGAATAACCCTATATTAATGATTTTTTTCAATTAATCACTCATCCAAATTTCATTATAAAATGGTCTCTTACAGCTGGTTGAAAAATATGGCGAATATAGTACCGCACGACTTTAAAGTATTCTTTCCCAATACTTTAGACCTCACTGACATTTTTCCTACAGTCGAAGTCGTTAAGACTTATTGACTTTAAAATTAAATGGGACCAATATAGGTTAAAATAATTTTGTAGTCTTCAAAATTGTAAAGTCTTTAAAATTCATTTAGAACAAAATTGGTCATATTTTCCAGTCCAGGTTTGCCATCAGGTTCAAGGAAAATAGAACAACAATCATTGTTTATTCGTCAAAAAAAGCAAACAGAGTATTAAAACACGCCTCAGATAAATACGTCTTTTATTTATCTGAGATCAAAACAAATACATGCGTTGGTCACGTGAGCTTAGTTCACAGTGCCATTCATGATCTAATAAAATTATAAAAATATACTTAACACCAATTAGTGGAAAAAGCTGGTTTTGGTCGGATTTTCTCCCTTCCAAGTTATCCAACAAAAAATAATGACACGCTTTTATTTCCAGAAAAAATGAATAACTAGGTTCGAGATTTTAATATGAGGAAAGGTCAGGAAGCAAAATTTCTCTAATCTGACTGTAGGTGGCGTGCCGATCTCTTCCGACGCGCGATATTTCGAAACAAGTTTTAAATATTAAAACTTGTTTATGTGGTCAACAACTGTCAACATAACCTCTGAAAATTTTTTATACGGAAAATGTGACACTACCCCCATGACTCCAAGCCTTAAAGTAAAAGCAAAGAAGTAACTTTTGACAGTTGACACTACTGGGAGGGGCATTAACATGATACAGTCATTTTAGTCCTTTGAAGTAATTTAGACAATGAAAACGTAATTTTGCCGTCCAGGGAGGAGACCTAATTCTATTTTTAAGTAAAAATAACTTCTAGGACATTATATGAAGTAATATTTACCTTTAGGTTAAACACATATGGTAGGTAAGTGGGGAAGTAAAATTAACGTAAATTTTAGCTAAAATTGGAACTATTTGTGACCATGAGGTTAAAGTCTTAACTAAAATCTGACTACAAGGACAAGACAAAACATAGGTTACATTTATGTTAAAAATTGGTAAAATTTCCCTGACAAAAGTCAGCGACTCCAAAGTTAATAACTTGGTCTAAAATTACATAATATTTTCTTATACCTTATACCTCACTATGCACTTTAACTTAATATAGTTAAATTTTAAGGAACAATTACGTTAATAGGTCTTGAAAATTACAGTAAAGTCAATGTGACTTTATCGGGCATTTCTTAAGAGAATGTTACCTAAATATTGCTTAATTAATTACTATTAAGTCCATATGCCTTTAAAGTTGAAAGTAATGGTTGCAATTACGTTATATCAACTATCTTAGGTCATTGTGGCTTTAAACTGGTAACATAAACTAATTGTGCTGCTTGGGAAGGCTGTCTTCTTAAACGGATGTGCAAAATCTGAATCAAATAATTATTCACGGTCGGATATGCTTGATTGCAACTTCTACTTGGTGAATAGTCTAACACGGAGAACTAGTAAATTGACACATTGCATTATTTTATAGTAAGACAGCTCTTTGTATGGTTTTATTTACAAGTATTACTTTAGTAGTAAGTAGTATTTTATAATATTGTACAAAATCGTTTGCACCTATTTCCTACTGTCTTTATTAGTACAATGGAATTATGGTAGATGTATAATGTTTATGTCTATAAGTTTCTGTGAATAACTTGTCTTTTCGTGCAAGCATAAACATAATTCTTCTGTTGATAATAATAATAGTAATAATAATAATAATGATAATAGCAATAATAATAATAATAATAATAATACGTTTATTGCTTACCCAAAAATAAATTTTACGTGTGTTTTTAACCATAATAAAGGGCAAACAAAAGGCCAAATGTTAGGTATAATACCAATTCTGCTACATAGGCATGAGAAAAAATATCTACATAAAAAAAACACCAAAACCTAAATATGCATTAATCTTACGTGTAGATATGATCTTATCAATAATAGAAAATTATTCATAAATATACAAATATAATATATTGTTAACGAATTACTAATACTGTTTAATTTTATAATATATCGGATAGACCCCGAGCAACAAACACCACAACACATATGGAGAGTCAAGTAGGTAACGTACTTTGCACATTAACTTCTTTGAGACATGATTCGGTAAAACTGACAATATTAATTACAGTTGTTGTTCAATCAGATATTGTTTATATCTACTTTTAAACGTAACAAATGATTTCGATAAACTAAGAGCATCAATGACATCACTCGCAATCGCAAATCGCAATATTATAAGAAAAGGACCTCTTGAAGATTTCTTTTTTGTGACGCGGTATGGTAAGTGCATTTGGATGACGCAAGTTCAAGTTGTGTACATCTGTTTTATATGACACTTTTTTGTGAAGATAGGCAGGTGTTTTATATTTTAAAGTTTTGAAAAAGGAACATGTCATATGCAGTTTCCTCCAATTGTGCATGTTGAGCCAGTGAGCGTCTTTTAAATTATGAGATATGCATTCTGTGCATCTGATACTGTAGATAAGTCTTAAGCAGCTGTTCTGAACCTTTTGTGTCCTACGCGTATCTACGTAATCAAGGCAAGGGCCGTATACACTATTACAATGATTAAAATGTGAGAAAGTCAATGAATCACACAATAACTTTATGGTATCTCTATTTAAATAGTGTCTTTGATTGTATATAAGTTTTAATGAGGTATAGGCTTTTCTTAACATGTGAGTCACGTGTTCTTTAAAGCGGAGTTTAAAGTCAATGATTAGCCCTA
Source organism: Stenurella melanura (assembly GCA_963583905.1). NCBI lineage: Eukaryota > Metazoa > Arthropoda > Insecta > Coleoptera > Cerambycidae > Stenurella > Stenurella melanura. The sequence goes on from OY757310.1 coordinate 69,257,276, forward strand.
ATCTTTTACAGGATTCACTAAAAGGTATCACGTCCGTTCCCAATTGAAGCTTCAAATTATTTAGAGCGTTCCTTTTTAAAATGTCACTGCCAAATAAAACAGCACAGGATTTCTTAGCATTAATTTTTAGCAGGTGGTTGGTAGAGACATTTAAAATTGTATTCAGATCACGATTGATTTTTGCATTAGCCTCTGCAACATTCGATGTTTTAAATGAGTAATACAACTGAGTGTCGTCCGCATAAAGATGGTAGCTACAGTATTCTAAAAAGCTGTGAAAGTTGCATGTATAAATTGTGTACATCGGAGGCCCCAAAATACTCCCCTGGGGTACACCTTGGGTAACCATCTCTATATTGGATAAATGATTATTCAATGAAACTTGTTGGTATCTTTCTGAAAGATAGGAAGCCATAAAAGAACAAACTTTGTCGTCGAACCCTATAAAGTCAAGAATTGCCAGAAGTATTTCATGGTTCAATAAATCAAACGCTTTAGAACAGCCTAAAAGGATAAGTGCGCATAAATCATGGTTATCGATAGAACGAATAATATCATCTGTTATAGAAGCTAGAGCTGTAGTACAAGAATAACCTGATCTAAACCCTGAGTGATTTCTAGGTAATGTTTTGAACCTGTTAGTATGAGATCTTATTTGTGTTTCTAAAATTTTTTCTATGATTTTTGATAATATTGGAAGAATGCTTACAGATCTAAAGTGTTCTAATTCGGTAGGTTGGCTTATTTTTGGAATAGGAATTATGTAAGCAGGCTTCCAAACCTTCGGAAAGTAAGAACTGGTTATGCATACATTAATGATATGTGTAATATGCTTGAATGGACAGCATAATAATATCAGTGTAATATTTAATTTATCGCACCCAAATTCTCTGGTCTTTATGCCCTGTATCACTTTCAGAATCTCATCCTCGGTTGTGGTCTCGAAAGAGAAAGCCTCGTTTACACCATTTCTAGTATTACCTAGATAATTTCTTTTTACTTCATCTGAAGGTTTAAGATCGTATTTACAAGAATTAATAAAAAATTATTCAGCTTATTAACATCATTTAAGTGATCAGAAATATCTCTGCTTTTAGATGTAATAATATTTAATTTTCTAAATTCTTTCTATTTGTCTTTTACAGTGCAGTTTCTAAGTTTCTGTGACAAATATGCACTTTTTTCTCTACCGATGGTTGCAGAGGTAATATTACGTAATTGCTTGTAATATTCCCAATGCCCAGGCAATTTATTTCTTTTATATCGCCATAATGCTTTGTCCCGTAATTTCTTCATGAATTTTATATTGTCAGGGCAATATTTTTTATTAGATATGCACAACTTTTTAATAGGAGCATGTACGTTAAAAATGTTACTGTTAAAAAAAGATATTTTGTCGTCTATGTCATTGATGGTATAAAGAATGTTCCAGGATAAATTTTCTAAATCTCTTTCAAAATTGTTTAAGTTAATATTTTTAAATCTCTGTATAGTAAATTTTTTACAGGGCTTTTTTTGTAATTTAGTGCAAGCTTACAAAAAACTTAAAAATTATCGGCGATGTCAGCATTTAGTGAGCCAGAGTCATACACTTCGAGATTTGTTAAAATTAAATCGAGTAGAGTCATACTATGATCCGTTATACGGGTTGGCTCTTTAATTTGTTGCTCAAGATTAAAACTATTCAAAATTGACAGAAAATCATTAGCATTGGAGCAACCATTATTGAGAAGATTTATGTTCATGTCGCCAACGCATATATATTATCAAATTCGGAATATACACCTATTAAAGTATCCTCAAATTTGTTTAAAAAATCAGTACAGTCATTATTAGGAGGCCGATATATGCTACCAAAAATATATGTTTTGTTTAATAGATTAAATTTTATGCAGATGTGTTCTAAAAAATCAAACTATTCCATTCTATAAGCCACCAAAATACTTCTGTTTTGATACGATAAATAATATTTAACAGTAGTATATCTTATTTCTGCATACACTTCAGTGAGCAAATCATTCTATGCGTATCTTACAGACAACAATCACATACTTCATTTAATATTTAATATTACGATAAATAATATTCACGCACTCACCCGTATATTTTTTGTTGACATAATAACGTCTAAAATCACGATAATGCTTTCAACAAAATAGTCCAATTTCCTCGACTTGAATGTTGTTATCGTTATGCTGATTTCCAATAAAAAAGTAAAAATACATGACAAGGTAAAGAATAGGGTGAGCAATATTTGACGTCGAGTATGTCTACGGATAATAAAGTTTTCCAAGGGGGGACGTACGTGGCGTCCCTAGCCACCCATATGTTGGCGTTTCGAGACAAGGGCCTTGTTATATTTACATTGTGTATGCATCTTAAATAAACCATTTCAGGCGGAAGTATAGCTTTAACAGATTTTAAAGATTACCGTAATGCGGACTTGGGTAATAAAATTTAGTAAGATAATTTGTTGCAAAATAGATGGTGCGAGGAACCTGATGTTATCAGGGGTTGAATAAAATCAGAAATATTATAAGATGTGATTAAGTATACAGGGTGTCTCAGCGGGAACTGAATCGATCGATATAGAGAAAAGTACGAATCAGAAATTTTTGAAAATTTAGTAATTTACAAATGTTGGTGTGGCCAACCCAACTAAAATAATTAGAAGCATGTGGTACTTCCGGTTATACCGGAAGTCGATATCAACATGCTTATTTTAAATGGAATACCCTATATATTTTCGACTTTTCGAGATGACAATAAAATTATGAGTTCAGGCATGTAGCAGAACCTATATCTAAACTCAGTAGTTTCGAAGATATTTGACATTTTATTAAAAATTTGACAGATGCAACGGTTTGCAAGAGCCGTTATAACTTTTTCTGTGTAGGACATCCTCATTTGATCTTTGACACGGAGAAAGAACACAAGGAGAACTACCTTCTACAACTGAAATAAATTCAATAATATCATACCAAGTGTTACGTTTCTCGCGTTACATTTTGTCAACTTCAAGCCGCGAAAACACCCTGTATTTTTTTACGTCAAGTTGTGTAAAATAGAATTCCCTTTTTTCTGATATTAGCATTGAGAGGTTGAAGTTTTCAACTTTTTGAAATATTTGCGATTTTATTAGAAATTCATGAATTGTTGTAATCATTTCTTCAAAATACCCCTAATTAGAAACAATCAGTCATTAACTTATGTCAAAAAATGCCAGCACGTTTAAATTACACCCACGAAGACTTTTTGAACTTGTTTATTATTTATGGAGAATGTGATAAGGTAATATCAGGAACTTGCAGCACATTTGCTACTCGATATCCAGAAAAACGGAAACCGTCACCAAACACTGTAAAACGCATCCTGGAAAATTTTGAAAATTATGGCTCTATCAAGGCAAAAATGCAAAGAAGAAGGCCTATTGTTGATGACGAAAACATTGAAATAGTCATTCTGGGATATTTTCATGCCTTTCCAAGGATGTCATTAAGACAAGCTGCTCTGGAATCGGGGCTGTGCAAGGATTCAATGCACAGAATCTTATTAAAACATAAGTTTTACCCGTTTTCATTCCATATGGCTCAAGGATTAAAAGAAACAGATTTCCTAAGAAGACAGAATTTTTCTGAGTTTATTCTAATAAGGTCTGAGTGTGACGATTCTTATTTGGGAAATATTATATGGACAGATGAAGCAAAATTTAATAAAAACGGACTTTTTAATAGACACCATTCGCATTATTGGAATGACTCAAATCCTCATATGTTCAGAGAGAGAAACTTTCAGGAAAGTTGGCAGTTTACTGTGTCATAAGAAACGATATAGTGGTGGCATTACAATTTTATCAGGGAAATTTAAACGGTAAATTAAATTTTCTTTTCTGCTAATATGCCTAGGTAAATTTTTGTTTTTTTTAGGTGAAAGATATCTGAATATCTTACAAATTTGAATAAAAACTATTTAGAAACTTTACTTCTCGCCGAACATAGAAAATTTTTTTATCAGCACGACGGTGCCTCCCCACATAACGCATATTGACAAGCAACTTTTTATGATCAATGGATTTCCAATAATGGACCTTTCTTATGGCCTCCACGCTCGCCAGACTTATCAGTTCTGGATTATTTTATTTGGGGAACTATTAAAGATAAAAGTGAATTATTTATTATTTGTTTGCTTATAGTAATGAAACATTTTCTTTATAGAATTTTGCAAACAGTGGAAAGAAAAGCTATCTATGAGAACTAAAGGAAAAACTATATATATAAAAATATTAATGAAATCTTTGCATTCTTTCGATAACCTGACTTCTGGTTATATACAAAATCAGAATTTTACTTGCTAGCATAACCAGAAGTCAGGTTATCGAAAAAATGCAAAGATTTCATTAATATTTTTATATATATAGTTTTTCCTTTAGTTCTCATAGATAGCTTTTCTTTCCACTGTTTGCAAAATCCTATAAAGAAAATGTTTCATTAAAGATAAAGTTTATGAGAGCCCATTAACAACCAGTGAAGATCGCATGCAGAGAGTAAGAAATGCATTTCAGAACATATCACAGGATTCAATTAGAAGAGCTACCCATGAGGAACTAATCCGAAGCTGCAAAAAATGTGTCGAGGTTCGAGGGCGGAATTTTGAGCAATTATTAAATTAAAATAGAATCATGTTTTAAATTGATCTTATCTCTGCTTTTTAAGTTCATGCCATATCTTCAATTCGATTGATACGCATGTTACAGTGTTAGTGTTATTTTCCATTTTTGTGGATATCGAGTAGCAAATGTGCTGCTCACATTATCCATAAATAATATACAAATTTAAAAAGTCTTCGTGAGTGTAATTTAAACGTGCTGACATTTTTTGACATAAGATAATGTCTTATTGTTTCTAATCATGGCTATTATGATGAAATGATTACAACAATTCATGAATTTCTAATAAAATCGCAAATATTTGAAAAAGTTGAAAACTTTAACCCCCAATGCTAATATCGGAAAAAAGGGAATTCAATTTTACACAACTTGGCGTAAAAAAATACAGGGTGTTCCATTTGACTTAAACAAGTTTTCGCGGCTTGAAGTTGACAGAATGTAACGCGAAAAACGAAACACTTGGTATGATATTATTGAATTTATTTCAGTAGTAGAACGTAGCTCTCCTTGTGTTTTTTCTCCGTACCAAAGAGCAAATGAGGATGTCATACACAAAAAGTTATAATGGTTCTTGCAAACCGTTGCACCTGTCAAATTTTTTATAAAATGTCAAATATCTTCGAAACTACTGGGTTTAGATACCAGATGTGCTACATGGCTGAATTCAGAATTTTATTGTTATCTCGAAAAGTCGAAAATATATGGGGTGTTCTATTTAAAATAAGCAGGTTGGTATCGACTTCCGATATAACCGGAAGTACCTCATGCTTCTAATTATTTTAGTTGGATTGACCATACCAACATTAGTAACTATCTAAATTTTCAAAAATTTCTGATGCATACTTTTCTCTATATCGATCAATTCAGTTCCCGGTGAGACACCCTGTATAGTACAGTACTCTGTGGTATTTTTTTTTACTTTTGTGAGGCATCGATGTCACAAGATGAAACATATACTAATTTCCAACAGTACCAAAAATCGGTTTTCAAAATAGAATCATTTTTTTAGAAAAATACTATTAAAATATTCTTAATCATCGCTCTTAGAAACCCCTTTGTACACGATTACATCGTAGTGGGTTCAAAGGTGTTTGGGACACTGGCCGTCAAAGAAACAATTTTTTCAACCAAAAATAATTTTTATTTGTAGAATGGATTATTAAATGAAAAAATGTATTCTGTCATTTTTTGTTAGAATAATATATTGTACTATACTCGTCAACGAAGCCCAAAAAAGGCCGAGTATTGAAATAATTCGTGTAGAGGTCAATTTTTTGTACAGTTGTCGGGGGGGTGTCCTGAGCAACATACCAAAAGTCCTGACCAATGGAAGGTGAGGGGGCTGGGGGTAGTTTAAAGGTCCCTTTTTCACGATTTTCATAAATAACTTGAAAACCACGCCCTCTAGCGAAAAATGGTCTACATTCAATAATAAGCGACATGAAATTTCCTATAAATAAATTCCTATTAATTTTTTTCTTAGGATCAATACTTTTTTCAAAATATCTTCCCATCGTCTATTCTAGTAGTCTTTTAACAGGTCTAGAATACCAAGAAACGTGGAAATCTGTGAGGAAAAAAATCATTACTCATTCCCTGTATATTTGTGAAAGTAACAACCATTTCCGCGGAAGCAGTAGCGTCAGCTACCTACCAAAATTTGACCGTTCTCCGTCAAGTAGTTTTTCAGTTAATGCATCAACAGACAGGGAGCCAGACAGACTGACGAAATTGAATTCCAATATTTTCGTAATCTACATGATCTCAAACTTGAAAATTCGAAAATGTCTCAGTTGGTGATTTTTTCTCGAATGCAATACTTTCCTTCGGTATGCGATTCTTCCACCCTCTCTGTATCTCGTAAAGTATTAATCCTAGGAAAAAATGAATATGACTTATTTATTTTGAACTGAAAATGCAGAATACATTTTTTTCATTCGTGGATCCGTTTTACAGATAGAGATTTTGGATCCAAAAAATTGTTTCTTTGACGGCTCCTATCTCAAACACCTTTGAACTCATTACGACGTGATCTTGTACAAAGGGGTTTCTAAAGATGTAGATTAAGAGTATTTTACTAGTTTTATTCTAAAAAATCTCTAATACTTTTTTTTGCAAGTTGACCATTTTTTCCATCCTAGAATCGAACGCCTCTGGCCAAAACCAAATATGGTTATGTCTAAAGATTCACTATATAGGTATATATTACCACAAAAATTTCATCAGATAAGTGAGATTGAGGGTGTCTTCATCTTAAGTGAGTCAGAGTGTACATAAAAAAAAAACTATCGTAAAGTGTGTTACCGGCACCTTCGCCATATCATGAAATTTAGTCGGCCGATTATGTCACATAGGGTTATTTACGGAAAGCGGTTAGACGTTTCTTGGAATCTATTCAGTTTAAAAATTTGAAACTTGGGCTAAGCAGGTTTTTGAATATGACGGATCTAACGAAAATAGTTTCATTCATGTGTTACTTCCGCTTACACCGGATATAGTACCTAACTTTGTTATTTTATATGGAATACCCTATATATTATTTCATTTTTTTATTCCTCATAAAATATTAACTTGGGTTTATATACTCTTAAACCTACCAGTTTTCGAGAAATTAATATTTTTGGAGATTTTTAACGGTTCCTACCCTATCGAAAGAAAGTAGATATCTTCTATCATGTGGCCGATTTGACGACTTTCTTATCAAACTCATTCAGTCGAACATTGTTTTAGTTGAAACGTCAAAAATCATTTTTTTTCAATAAAACCCCCTCCTGTATACAATCACAGATATTAATAGTGTTGGTTTCTGCATCAATTAATATTAGCATTCCGTATGCCTATCTCTCTCGCTTTCTTGCTATGGACGAAAATTGTAAAATGTAGATATACAATCAGCATATGTACATACAGCTACATACATAGTAAGTAATGAAAAATTTCAGAATGTTTTGTGATCAATAAAAATACCGAGTTAGTGTTGCCGAGTGGTAGCGATGGTACAGGAACGTAGTATTTGTTCATTTAGAACAAATTTCAGTAAGCATGTGATCATACGTCTTCAAGAGAATCATAATATTCTTAAACAGATTTATTTGAACTAACGAAGCTAAATTTTCCAAATGTGCACCTCTGGGCACAACAAAATTCTCATGCGTGTTTTTGCGTAGTAGATAGCGGGCCAATGGAAAGAGCAAAATAAATCCTTTAGGGCTCAAACTAAATGTTGAGATGGGCATATTTTTTGCTGTTTTGAAAAAATGCGAAAAACACTCCTATTTAAGTGTAGGACACATTTAAAAAAGGCAGTATACAATGAATATTTATAAAAATAAAACATCTGTTATTGTCACATAGAAAAAGGGCGAGGGCCTGGGACCATGATCTTACGCCCTATGTGACTTTGGGTTCTTTGGCGAGTGTGTGTTAATAAGGGGCAACTTTGAGAATTTACATGGTTTAATTAAAACACTGGTTTAAGGAATAACGAACAAACAACAGATACAAATAATCAATTACAATAATACACATAATAAAAATGGAATACATAACAACTTAAACGATCTTACCAATATACACAGTGGGGAGGACAAGGTGTCCTTTTACACTATACAACTTAATTTGTGATCTCCAGGGTGGTGATCACTAAAACTGCCTGAAGGATCTGGGCCCAACATCCTAAGATGAGGGCCCCAAACTGAGACTGACTGTCGATACTAAGACGTCGGAAATCAATGAAATGAAAAGAACCAAGAGCCTCGTTTGTTTTGATTATTCGTTTTATATACTTGTTTATTTAGCAGACCTTTATACCGGTCAATGTTATGTTTATATATATTAATGTTTTATTATTAAACAGTTCTACTCTAGGCATTGACATTATTTAATTGTTTTTTAATTCCTAACTAGACTAGGGTCGAATATGTTTAATTTATACAAACATTTGCTACTTTCCCGGATTTGGCTATTTCCTGCGTGACATTATTACTAAGATTTTATATTGTATGATTTTTGTACGGATTATGTATTATTCTACAGAGCATTTGGAAGAGTTTAGGAAATTGTCCTACAACCCTCAACACCTTGTAATAATTAATATATCAACCCCAGAAAATGAAAAGATTCATAAGTCCTACCACATGATACAATAGCCATAGGATTTTCACTAGAATGATTGTTATGACTAGTCGAACTCACATCTACCACCCTCCTACCCTCGTAATAATAAGAAAACCATCCCCAAGAAGAGAAACAATTCATACAATATAAAATCTGAGTAATAACAGTTGTTTTATTTTTTTAATATTCATTATATACTTCTTTTTTAAAATATTTTACCCTTAAATAAGGGTGATTTTTACATTTTTTCAAAAAAGTAAAAAATATGCTCACCTTAAAATTTTTCACGGTTTAATTTGAGCCATACAGGATTTATTTTGCTCTTTCTCTTGGCCCGCTATCTTCTATGCAAAAACAGGCGAAATTTAAACCATTTTTGCGGTCACTCTTTTCAGGACAAATTTACTCTTAAAGTTTTCTGCTTATTAGTAATAACGAGTATAAAGTATAATAGGTAACTACTAGAAGAATTTAAAGAGCAACAAATTCGTGGAAATTTCTTGTTACTTTTATTGATAAATTGCATCTAAATATTTTACTAGCTTTATTCTAAGGAAATACTTTTTTTTGAAAGTCGACCCCCTTTTTCCATCCCAGACTCGGACGCCTCTGGCCAAAACCAAGTATGGTTACGTTCAAAGACTTACCTTGTAGGTATATATTCACCACCAAAATTTCAAAATATTCTGATATCAGATAAGCGAGATATATCAGAGTGTCTTCATGTCAGGTAAGTCAGAGTTACATTCGTAAAGGGAATTACCGGCACCTTCGCCATATCATTAAATGTAGTCGACAGATGATGTCATATGGGTATTTCATTATTAAACGGGTTTGGAAGAATGACGAATGCAGTGACCTATGTATATGTTAGATGCATTGTAATATTATAATGCTAAAATGGTTACCATTTCCATTTATGAATGTCAAATTCAAAGTCTTAATGTATATTAATCTTGGATAAAATCAGTAATACAAAATATATAATTTTATTTACTACCGACACTTGGCTAAAACCTTCATGTTAAGAGTACGATTAGTCGCATAGTTATCTTAAGGTGTACTATTAAACATACTGAAAGTTCCCATCTCTACTTGTTGCACTCGAGCCGCCATCTTATAATCTCACTAACCATTCGTGATATCAAAATTGTGCATGAGTCATATAATACAGCTTATAAAATTCTGTACAAAAAATGTCATATACAATTTTTCCATCTAATGTTATACTCTTTGAAAATACAAAAACAAAAATTTAATCGACACATTTCTAAAATCGTAAATATTATATTAGTCATGCAAGTCTGAATAACCTTTAAAATGTTCATCATCTGTCTGTTCCTCTGTGGATTCTTTCGCCATATTTCTTGTAAGCACAATAACTTAAGAACAAAAAGTCCGACTTTATTAAAACTGGAATGGTAAATTAATTTCAGGTAGAGGAGGTACTCCTTAATTTCTGAAAAAAAAAATGATCGGAAAATAATAATAATAATTTATAAAAAAGTGCACGTAAAGAGTATTGTCATTCTTTAGAAACCCCCATCAAAAAGAGTACAAGGGCGTGTGGTTACGCGACCTCGGAGACCAATGAATAAAAGAGCTATTCCCTCCAATCTACCTCCGGTGAAAGTTGTCGTTTAGCCAATTCCGCACTACTATTGCATTGTGGATTGGGGCTCCATCAAGTTGAAATATCACATTGTTGTATGCAACAAGGGGTAAGTCTTCAATTTCGATTGAAAATTCAGTTTGCAAAAAAATATTCCGCATTCAAATTTCCCCAAAAGAAATACGGCCCAATTATTTGTTCATTCAAAATACCGCACCACACATTCATCATTTCTGAATACTGGCGTCGACAGTTACAACCCATTGAGGGTTTTTAATGGACCAATATCTGGTATTTTGAGAGTTAACTGTGCCATTAGCTGCAAACGTCGCTCGATTTGAATATGAAATGATTTTCAAAAAATTAGGGGTGTTCAAAAACTCTCCCTGACACCAAAAGCAATATTCCAGCCGCCGTTCTTCTAATATGTGTAAGAAAACAGGCTTGATGGGACGTAGTTTATTACGACGGAAGCATCGCCAAATTGTATCCTTAGGTACATTTATAATTGTGGACATTCTCCTTAGACTACACCTTGGACTTTCTTTCACAAACTGAAGAATTTCTGCATCTTTAACATGATCCCTCACACGTTGTTCTTGTTTGCTGCATACTTTGCCAGTTCTATTAAATAAATTATTAATTCGATAAACTTTGACATGGTCTATTGGAGGTCGATCTAGATGCCGATTATTAAATTCTGTAGCAGCTTCCATCATTGTACGAGAATTATCACCAACTTATCTAACAATTTCCACTTTTTCAGTAGTTGTAAGCATTTTAATTGAAATAAAATATGCTTCAATGCAAAAAATCAGACAAAATGTCGACAGATTCAACTGACCATTTATCTGACCTTTACAAAATTGTCTCAGCAGTAACAAAGGAGTCAGAGCATGCTTATCGAAGTGAGAAATTTGAGGACTAAAATTTTTTCATCAAGACCTTATTTTGTAACTAACTTTGGATTCAGGGTTTTTGAATTATTTCGAACAAGTTTTGTTAACATTTTACTTCCACATCCCACGTAGTGGATTGGAAGTACAGTATCGTAAAAAAAAAATTCAAAATGTTTTTTACCTGAAATAGGTTTAGAATGTCATGAAACGTCAAGATTTTATATTTGAGCGAAAAACATTATTCTCTCTATCGGTCTGTCTGTCTGTCTGTCTGTCTGTCTGTCTGTCTGTCTGTCTGTCTATCGGTCTGTAACTTTTTTGTCCTCACGTTTTCTCCGGAACGGTTTAAGATATTAACTTGAAATTTTGTACACGCATGTATTGTACCGAGATCTGGAACTGGATTATTTTTTGAACATATCCGGTGAAGGGATATGTACTAGAAGTCAAGGCCTTAATTTTTTTATGATATTTTCCATCCCCCCACCACCCCCCCCCCACTACATTATTAAAGGGGTTGATAACATAAAATTGATATATTCCCTTGAAATTTGGTACACGCATATATTATAATGACATCAGGAACTAGATCATATTTTGGGATTATTCCGTCGAAGGGTTGGGGGTTAAATGGGGGTAAATAGGGGAAAATAAGTAAAGCAAGCTGGTAAGAGTATATAAACTTGAAATTCGATGTATGTACTAGAAACCAAGGCCTCAGTTCTTTTTATAATATTTTTCAAGCCACACCACCCCTACTCCAATATTGAAGGGGTTGGTAAAATAAAATTGAGATATTCACTTGAAATTTGGCACAAGTATGTATTATAACAACATCTGGAACTAGATCATATTTTGAGATGGTTCCGATGAAGGGTTGGGGGTTAAATAGGGGTAAATAGGCGAAAATAAGTAAAGCAAGTTGGTAAGAGTACAGTAACTTGAAATTCGGTTTTATGTACTAGAAGCCAAAGCCTCAAATTTTTTTATAATATTTTTTAACCCCCCACCAGCCCTACTACATTGTTAAAGGGGTTGATAAAATAAAATTGAAATATTTCCTTGAAATTTGGTACACGTGTGTATCATAACGACATCTGGAACTAGATTATATTTTGGGATGATTCCGTTGAAGGATTGGGGATTATTTAGGGGTGAATAGGGTAATATAAGTAGAGCAAGTCGGTAAGGGTACAGGAATTTGAAATTTTTTATATTATTTTTAAATCCCCCACCACCCCTACTCCATTGTTAAAGGGGTTGATAAAATAAAATTGAGATATTCATCTGAAGTTTGGTACACGTATGTATTATAAAGGCATCTGTTACTGGATTATATTTTCCGTTGAAGGATTGGGGGTTAAATAGAGGTAAATAGGGCAAAATAAGTAAAGCAAGCTGATAATAGTACAGAAACTTGAAATTCGGTGTTGTACTAGAAGCCAAGGTCTCAGATTATTTATAACATTTCTCAACCCCCCAGCACCCCTACTCCATTATTAAAAGAGTTGATAAAATTAAATTTTGATTTTCACTTGAAATTTGTTACACGTATGTAATATAACATATCTGAAACTAGATTATATTTTGACATGATTTCGTTCAAGGAGTGGGGGGTAAGTAGAGGTGAATAGGGAAGAATAAGTAAAGCAAGCTGGTAAGAGTACAGAAACTTGAAATTCAGTGTATGTCCTAGAAGCCAAGGCCTCAGATTTTTTAATAATATTTTTCAACCACCCACCACCCTTACTCCATTATTAAATTAAATAAAATTGAGATATTCACTTGAAATTTGGTAGATGTGTGTATTATACGACATCTGGAACTAGATTATATTTTGAGATGATTACTTTGAAGGGTTGGGTGTTAAATAGGAGTAAATAGGGGAAAATAAGTAAATCAAGCTGGTAAGAGTACATAAATTTGGGATTTGGTGTATATGCTAGAAATCAAGGCCTCAGATTTCTTTCTAATATTTCTCAATTGCCACCACCTCCTCTCCATTATTAATGGGATTAATAAAATAAAATTAAGATATTCACTTGAAAGTTAGTACACGTATGTATTGCAATGACATCTGATTGAGACGATTCCATTGAAGGGGTGGGAAGTGGTAGGTTGTGAATAGGGGAAATAAGTACCGTAAACTAGAAACTTAATTTTTAACGTGTATTGTAGAAACCAACGCCTCACACTTTTTTATGACATTTGTCCCAAATATTATTAAAATTCTAAGATCAATAATTTCCACATACTAGAGTGCACATCTAATCAAGATGTTTCCTTTAAAGTGACTTGGATGATAAATCTGGATGTGGAAGTAGTGATTCCTTAGGCATCGGTTTTTTTATTTAAAAATGCCTACTATGATTTTTTTATATTTTTCATACACTTTAGTATCATAGATGGCCTTGGATTTAAAGATGGAAAGTGATTTTGTGGTCTTAAATAAACCGTGGTGACCTCTATCTTTTAAGATCAGTTTGATTCAAATCGGACAAAAACAAAAGAATTATTACGCTGTTACACTCTTAAGTGAGACACACTGTATGTGTATATACTTCATATTTTTTTGTGTTTATAGAATCTCATCAACGATCATGAAACCATTCACGTGTATTTCCTTTTATTAAAATGGTTCATAACTTTCATATTGATCGATTGATTTTGAACACCATTTTCTTAAAATGGAGGCTCGACCACGATAGATAGAGATGTGGACTTTTAGTATATCTAATAGTACACCTTAATAAACATTTTTACCAAGTTTCAAAAATGTCACTATTATTTCCGCCAGACGTCGAAATTTGCTCCTATTTGACTGTAGTAATAGTTTTAGACAAAAAATGTTTTGTATTTTAGACACACTGTATAACTGAATGAAGATAACTCAAGGAACCATAAAACGACCTCTTGATTTTCTTACTTGGAAAGAACATTTATTTTTATTAAAAATAAGAGAATATCACAGTTACATATATTGTATATATCCTCTTTGTTAAAGTCAGGTTATATCGATTTTAATCTGCGATCAGCACAAAAACAAATTAATTGCTTGGCAAATGTTCACTCATCTATGCGGAATGGTTTGTAAATTTGACCGTGATAGGAGAATAAACACGCAAGCTAGACTATCTGCTAGTCCCATCAACAAGCCCATTTTCGTTTCCATGTTTCTGAATTGGATAATCTAGACAACTCCTTAATTGGTCTGGCTCGATTACGTCTTGTAAACACTCCAGCTAAAGTACTGGATCTAGAAAGTATTGTCAATACACTCTACGAAAGTATCCGGCTAAGTTCCTCTATGTCCCACATTATTTTACTTCAGATAGCCGTCTGCGTTACTTTTATTATTCCAAAAAAGAAGAGAATGTTGGATGAAAATAGTAATGGAGCTAGTCGTTTATTCTCTTATGAACAAGAAATTCCAACGACAACAAAGTTGAAGACATTTGAACTGTATGAGTGGCATCTGGTAACAGCATATTCACATTAGAAGAATGCGAGTCGCAACTAATATATAGAATACAAATAAAAAATTCAATTAGCGTATTGGATCGGTTGCAGTTACTTATATTGAAAATTAAGAAAAAATTAATATACAGAGTGTCGGCTTTATCCGGGCCGTCAACAATATCTAGCTTAATATATCAGTCGTGCGAAGAAATTTGCTTGTAAAAAAATTGTACCTATTTTTCCGAACTGCCAAATGGTTCTGAGATATAATCCATGGCCTATTTTAAGTATTACCTACGACGACACATCTTGAAAATGCGGAATATGGCTAAGCCAGATATCCTCGTTATTTGAAGGGTTACGAAAAAATTTCTATGACGATTTTTTTTTTGCAAAATAATCACTATGAGGTATTATCTAATTTTATCTATTGTCTAGGGTGTTGAAGAATGTATACGAAACAGCCTCGTAGTAGCGGTACGAAATAGTGTATTTTCTCCCGTTTTCAAAGATAAGTCACATGCTATATTTATTCATTAGAATTTACATTTACAATTTACATACATTAAAAAAATGTTAAAGTAAGATTTTTTTTAAATTACTTGTAAAAGCTTTTAGTGACTTTGAGCTTTTAACTTCAGCTGGAAGACTGTTATATTCATTTAATCCTTTAGAGAACAGACAAGTCATTGATTTTAGTATGGGTTCTAGTGATATACATATTATCCCTACTTCTCGTGAGGTTGTCATGAATTTCATTATTGAAAATAATGCTTACATACAGGTATGATGGTAGGAGTTTATTTAAATTTTATAACAAAGACCATAGTTAAATATTTAGCTCTTAACCCTACTGAGAACCACTCAAGACATTTTAGCATCATGTTAATAGGAGTATATCGGTTTTAATGAAGTATTATTCTCAATCTCTTATTTTGCAGCTTTTGAAGAGAAGCTTTGCTATTTTTGTTTAATAAGTGCAATAAAGAAGCACAATAGTTAAAATGTGGTTGAATTATAGTTCGGTAGACTGTGATTCTGATATTCATTGACAAATTAGTAGCCACCCTTGGGAAAAAGAACAGTTTCTTTGATTCTTTTTTTTGAGTATAATTAAAATAGATTTTAAATGTTAACATGTTATCGATAATAAATCGAAGGTATTTTATACATATTTATGTTAATATCATCTACATTAATGTGCGCATATTTCTGTCTAGTTGATAAAATCATGAATTTAGTTTTTGTAACATTAAGTTTGAGTTTTCCGATACTAAGGTACTTTTAAATACTTTTTAAGTCACTGTTCATTTTCTCAATAGCAGCAGTTAAAGTTGTGTGGCTAGTAGAAATAAGACAATCATCAGCAAATAAATTTAGAAACTCAGATGTGATAATTCATATCATTATTGTAAATGATAAAAAGAAGGGAGCCTAGAACACTCCCTTGAGAAACTCCAAAATTATTATTAATTAGGTGTTTTCACAAATTTTATATTCACTTTCACTGTGAAGATAATGCTTTATTATAGTTAAAAACACTTGAATTTTGAAAAACAGTTCAATAATACCTTAAAATAAGCCATTTTAATTTTGTATTGACATTGCTTCGCCAAGAACACTACATCAAGTCACTACGCACTCATGACGTCATCAGTTATATTGGCAGTGTCATTTTGTGTTATAAACACGTTATTTTGCAGATAAATTTCCTAAAGTAGCTTTTACAAATCCCGTATCAGGTAGGCGTTACTTATTTAATCACATGTAAAACGTAAATAAAGCGAATAAAGTGTTGTTTTTAACAACTTTTAAACGCAATTTAAGAAACTAATATAACCGATGACGTCACCGCGTATTTTGCGTACTCGTTCAATTACTAAAACTTTATGTTATTTATTTATTGAAATTTTAATTTGATGGACGATAGAATGCTGTTTAAATATCAATAAATGCTTTAGTATAACAAGTACTTCATTTTAATAATCATCAAAAAAGCAAATTTTCACATAGCGAAAACACTTAATTTCTGATGATTCCATAGAGTTTATTTTTACTCGTTGTTTTACGTTAGTTAAATAGTCAGCTATCCAATTTAAAACTGTGCTTGAAATTCCACAATATTTAAGTTTATCTAGTAGTATTGCACGATCAATAGTTTCGAATACTCGTCGGAAGTCTAGAAAAACTGCTATTACATAATGACCTTCAGCGATGAGTTGTTCCATGTTGATATAGTAAGTTGAAGTGCAGACTTACATGAGTGATTTTTTCTATATCCAGACGGATTAAGAAATAGAATATTGTTAACACTAAAATATTCATAGAGTTGACTGTACACTGCTATTTCAAGATTTTTTTCTAATGCTGGTAGTGTATTAATCGGACGATGATATCGTGCCTCATAATTATTCTTAACTTTAGTTCCAGGAATAATACTACTAGTATTAAGTCCAGAACTGTCACCAAAATTAAATTATGTTATCTTTCAATAGGCAACTGTTTTGAAATAATTGAAATAATACTGCAACCAGCTTAGTAGATAACAATTTTACAAACTTCATTAAAAAATGAATTACTGAAAAATCACGCAGCAAAGTTTTTAGGGGCATTTCTCAGTTTGATTTTTATATTCCCTACTAATTAAGAAAAATATATTAAGTAATACATTGTATTGTTTAATATAGTTTAGAAAAATAAGGCATGAGCCGGTCTCCCCTTATCTCGGTTGGCAGCTTTAAGTTTTTTATTTACCGTGTAAATATGGTGCGAACTATTACGTATACGTATGAAGATATCATCTGAATCTATAGCAATAGAATCTATAAAGGTGATTAATTTTCAGTCCTCATCAATTATTATATATTTAATTTGAACTTTGGCTTATGAATATAAGTTGCAGTATTAGTATATATTGCAATGACAAACCTTTTTACAGAGTTGTACACAGTGTACAAGTAGATAAGATTGTGTATGAATGACTTAAACATCAAATTTTAAACTTTAAAAAGTTAGATGTGAGCATGGGTACATAGTAACTAAACATGGACGATGAAAATTTTAGCACTCAAATAACACGATTCCAAATAAAACACAATTTTAATTTAACATTGATCAGTACATTGACAATGTAATTGTAATTAATTTTGATAAAAATATAATTTAAGAAAACCTCCATGTGCATGAATTTATAAAATGGCTAGGTCCAAAATAAGAAGATGTAATGCATATCGTGGTGCATAATTACTCAATACAGACAGAGAAAAGGTGTTTTAGATTTAGTTTTTTGTTATATTGAAGGAGTACAATCCTGTTGTTGTTGTATTTTATTATTTATTATAAGCAATTTGCATTTGTTGAATTTATTGACTTTGTTGCGGATCCTTGTCAGTGAACCAACAAAGAAAAACAAAAAAAAATTGTTTTGTGTTGAAAAATGGTTTTTTTACATATTGAAAGAAGAGTAGAGAAGTCTCTACTTAATCTGGTATGTGATTTACTTGTGTTAATATTGTATTAAGATAAGAATTTGTAAAAACTTATGGTAATTGGAAAATATTTTAAAGTCAAAGAAGCCCTATGTATGGGATAAAAAAATATCGAGAATAAATTTTTGAAAGATGATGACAGGAGCAGTTTTCGATAATTGAGGAAGGAGAAAAGTCAAAATTTTGTAAGGAAGAATTTGAATTTTAAGAAGCGTGAGATATAATTGAAATATTTTCTCAAATTAGACAAAATCAGCATCTGATGTGCTTAGTACTGATCCTCCTTTGGTTAGTTTCTGTGAAGATATTATTAGTGGATCCGATGATACCAGTAGATGATTGAAAATCTCTTGCGTCGTTTGTTGACGAGAAGAATTTTTTGAATGACCTTTCCCATATTTTCGAAACCAACAAGACCTCCGCTCCGAATTTAACTACGTACAGAAAATCCTAGGTAAACCTATTTAAATTAAATTAAAAGGCCATATATTTTCCAATTTAAAAATTGATTTAGTTTTTAAGTTTTGTTGTATGTTTATGTTTAAAATTTTTATTTAAAAAGAAAAGAATCCATACCAGATTTACCTTATAAAATAAAATTTAAATATTCTTTTAAAAGGGTTTTTGTTTGGAATCTGTGCTGGAAAGATAAGGTAGCAAATGTTCAACAAAAAGACTATAGAACCGACTTTTTGACCCTGTGGAGTCTTCCTGTTTTTTACAGGCTCATGCTCAAGCAAACTAAATTTTGTACTGTAATTTTCCTCACATTCAAATTCGGTAATTTCTTATCATATGGCGCCCAACAAAATTAATTAATCATACAGAACCATAGAGAGGAATAACAATACAATATAGACAAGTAATTAAATATCTATCGATATTATACACAGAAAATGAAGAACTATTTTTACAATACTTCCTTATATTCAGTACTTTAAATTGAATAGAAGTAGGTCTCGTTTTTCCTCAAAAACTGCAATATCAGTTGTTGACGATGTAGCATCGAATTGAAGTTGCAATACAATATGTATGATCAAGTAATTGTTTGTCTTTGTGCAATATCTGGATATAACAATGCTAGCAAGGAAGCTGTAACATTGTGTCAACTACTTATTTCTTCCGGAACAATTTAACAATTTTCAAAGTTATGAGGAAATTTGAAATAAATGAATTTCTTGTTTCAGATACGATTATTTGATGAAAATAGTTAAACTAAAACTTTAGAATTTTTCTTCAAGAATTTACCACCGTTGCAATAATGAACAGTAGTATACCTATTTGATTTAATATATAAGTTATATTATAACTTAACAACCATTCTTCCGTCCACATCCACGTGGTGGATTGGAAGTAGGCATAGTAATCGTAAAAAAAATTTCAAATTTTTTTTGTTGAAATAGGTATAGAATGTCATGAAACGTCGAGATTTTAAATTTGAGTGGAAAAATGTCTGTCTGTCGGTCTGTCTGTTTGTAACTTCTTTGTGCGCATGTTTTCTCTGGAACAGTTTGAGATATTGACTTGATATATTATACACGTAGGTATTGTAACGAGATCTGGAATTGGATTGTTTTTTTGAAGTTATCCGGTAAGGATAATAGGGGTAAATAGGGGAAAATAATGAAAGCAAGCAAGAAATTGGAATTTTGTGTATATACTAGAAGTAAAAGCCTCAGATTTTTAAAAAATATTTTCCAGCCCTCTGCCACCCCCACTCTACTATTAAACTAAAGTAAAACTGAGATATTCACATAAATTTGGTATACGTATATATTATAACGACATCTGGAACTAGATTATATTTTGAGATGATTCCGTTGAAGGGTTGGGGGTTAAATAGGGGTAAAAATGAGAAAATAGGTAAAACAAACTGGTAAGGGTACAGAAATACAGAAACTTAGGATTTGGTGCATGTACTTGAGGCCAAGACCTCAGATTTTTTTACAATGTGTTTTCCATCCCCCATCACCCCCCCTATATTATTAAAAGGGTTGCTAGAATTGAGATATTCACTCAAAATGTGGCACACGTATATATTATGACGACATCTGGAACTAGATTTTATTTTGAGATAATTCCGTTGAAGGGTTGTGGTTAAAATGGGATAGATAAGGGAAAATAAGTAAAGCAAGCTAGTAAGAATATAGAAACTTGGGATTTGGTGTACACATTAGAAGCCAAGTCCTCAGATTTTTTTAAACATTTTTCAATCCCTCCATCGCCACCTCTCCATTATTAAAAGGGTTGATATAATGAAGTTGAGATTTTCTCTTACAGTTTTGTACATATATGTATTATAACAACATCAGTAATTAGATTATATCTGGAGATGATTCCGTTGAAGAGTCGGGGGTTAATTAGGGGAAAGTAAATAAAGCAAGCTGATAAGAATACAGAAACTTGGGATTTGGTGTATATACTAGAAGCCAAGTACTCAGATTTTTTATTACAGATTTCAACTCCTCCACCAACCCTACTCCATTATTAAATTGGTTGATAAAATAAAATTGAGGTTTTCACTTAAAATTTGGTACATGTATGTATTATAACGACGTCAGAAATTAGAATATATTTTGATATGATTCGGTTGAAGGGTTGGGGGTTAAATAGGGAAAAAAAGTAAAGCAAGCCGGTAAGAGTGCAAAAGCTTGGAATTTGATGCATATACTAGAAGCAGAGGCTTCAAATTTTTTATAACATATTTCAACCCCTCCACCAACCTCACTTCATTATTAAAGGGGGCTGATAAAATTAAATTGAGATATTCTGTTAAAATTTAGTACACGTATGTATTATAATGGCAACTGGAACTAGATTATATGTTGAGATGATTCCGTTGGAGGGCTGGGGGTAAGTAGAGGTAGACAGGAGAAAATGAGTAAAGCAAGCTGGTAAGAGTACAGAAACTTAATTTTTGGTGTACATGCTAGACACCGATGCCTCAATTTTTTTATGACAACTCTCCAAATATTAATGAAATTCTGTGACCAATTATTTCCACATACTAGAGTGCAAATACAGTCAAGATGTTTTCCTTTGAAGACACTTGGATGGAGATATGGATGTGGAAGTAGTGACTCCTTAGGCAGCGGTTTTTATAACCGTGTAGGAAAAAAATTCTTGTGCAGAAATCCGTTTCATAACACGATGTCGATTATAGGATTTTGCAAACAGCAGAAAAATTAACTATCTATAAAAGAAAAACTTTGTGTAGAAATATTAATGAAATCATTGCTTTCTTTCGATAACCTGAATTCTGGTTATGCTAGCAAGTTAAAATCCTAAAATGAATTTGTCTAATTTCTTATTTGACAATTCTCATTCTAACACTAGCATCCACACAGTCCCCTACGGCCATGCAGATTAAACTAATATCCACATAACCCCCTACGATTATGAAGATTCAGTTAAAAATGAGAACAAAGACCTAAAATGAATTTATTTATCTACCTTGTCTTAAAAAATTTTTCATTCCAATGGATTACATTTTCATGAAATCTATCATTCTGTTTCCTGGAAATGCTTAGCCTTTGAAACGTTTTTCGCCCTTATTCTGGAGCTCATCAGAAAGACATAAAGCCATTCATAAAGATGTTTCATGCAAAACCAAGACAATTTCTATGAATAAGTGTGAAATGATTATATTTGACATTGACTGATAAAAACAACCTCACCTATCTATTAGCTAACTAGTATTGGAGCCTCTACAGGGTGATTCACGTAGGCCATTCATTAGAAGTTTTTCAACTTGCAGTTGGATTAGAAACTTGAAATTTGGTATACAGCCATAATCGATCATGCCCGTTCCATCTAAAATATTTTCAGTCCTCCAACTATACAGGGTGTGCCAGAAATTGGTACCAACTTTCTTATTTTAAATGGAAACCTATATTTTTCTTTACATGGTTCGATTGGTCTTCTAATTCTGAGTTTAGAGAACCTAAGTTATGTTAACTTATCTATTACCATTTTTGACATATGTCCAATTTTTTGAAAAAAATTGCCGCTGTAGTAGTTTACGAACAAATTTGTATCTCGCAAACCTTTCAAAATTATGAAACCAAATTTGTGAAGCAGTTAGCTGGAAGTCCAGGCTAACTTTTAATGTCACATCGGTGGTCCCATTTTGTACCATATGGGCGCAGTCGATTTTCAAATGTCGCAATCAAAAATTGTCAAAAAGTCAATTTTTTCAAGTGGCACCTACTATTTTTTTTACACCATTCGAAAGAAAATTGAATTTTAGGGTGAGTTACTTAAGCATTCCCTATACCTAACTTCACCCTATATCGAGTTATTCAATAAAAATCAAGAAATACCTTATCTTGCCGAGAGATTCCTTACTTCATCAAGTATGCCATGGAAACAAAAGACAGTTGTAATAATTTTTAAAGAAAAATATGGATTCTTATTTAATTACATACAACACCAACAAATTATTATTAACGAACAAGAACAATGTTGACGAAATTCTGTCAGTGAAAACGGTGCACACATTGAGCATTTGTATTGAAATAATTATTTTGTTAATCTGTTTATTTGTTGTTATTTTGTTGTTATTATTTATTATTGCAATACGATTTTCGAATAAAAATTAAAATGAAATGATTGTTTCCAAAGCCCTTGAGAAAAAAAAATGCCAATAACTCAAAAACGATTATAGATAGACATACACAATGTTAATAAAAGTGGCCCTAAAATTCAATTTTGCATTGATTTCTGGCGTCAAAAATGGTAGGCGCAAAGATGTGCTACGCAATCTGTTGAAAGTAGAATAATAGAATATTTGAACAAAAATATGGTGGTCACATTGAACATTTACGTCAGAATTTCGTCAACATTGTACTTGTTCGTTAATAATAATTTGTTGGTGTTGTGTGTAATTAAATAAGAATCCATATTTTTCTTTAAATATTATTACAACTGTCTTTTATTTCCATGGCATACGTGATGAAGTAAGGAATCTCTCGGCAAGATAAGGTATTTCTTGATTTTTATTGAATAACTCGATATGGGGTGAAGTTAGGTATAGGGAATGCTTAAGTAACTCACCCTAAAATTCAATTTTCTTTCGAATGGTGTGAAAAAAAATAGTAGGTGCCATTTGAAAAAATTGACTTTTTGACAATTTCTGATTGCGACATTTGAAAATCGACTGCGCCCATATGGTACAAAATGGGACCACCGGTGGGACATCAAAAGTTAGCCTGGACTTCCAGCTAACTGCTTCACAAATTTGGTTTCATAATTTTGAAATGTTTGCGAGATACAAATTTGTTCGTAAACTACTACAGCGGCAATTTTTTTCAAAAAATTGGACATATGTCAGAAATTGTAAGAGATAAGTTAACATAACTTAGGTTCTCTAAACTCAGAATTAGAAGACCAATCGGACCATGTAAAGAAAAATATAGGTTTCCATTTAAAATAAGAAAGTTGGTACCAATTTTTGGCACACCCTGTATAGTTGAAGGACTGAAAATATTTTAGACAGAACGGGCATGATTGATTATGGCTGCATACCAAATTTCAAGTTTCTAATCCAACTGCAAGTTGAAAAACTTCTAATGAATGGCCTACGTGAATCACCCTGTATACTCTATGCATGTTTAAAAATGAATTATTATTTGTTTGCTTATAATTGTATTGAAACATTCTTTATAGGATTTTGCAAACAGCAGAAAAATTAACTATCTATAAAAGAAAAACTTTGTGTAGAAATATTAATGAAATCATTGCTTTCTTTCGATAACCTGAATTCTAGTTATGCTAGCAAGTTAAAATCCTAAAATGAATTTGTCTAATTTCTTATTTGACAATTCTCATTCTAACACTAGCATCCACACAGTCCCCTACGGCCATGCAGATTAAACTAGTATCCACATAACCCCCTACGATTATGAAGATTCAGTTAAAAATGAGAACAAAGACCTAAAATGAATTTATTTATCTACCTTGTCTTAAAAAATTTTTCATTCCAATGGATTACATTTTCATGAAATCTATCATTCTGTTTCCTGGAAATGCTTAGCCTTTGAAACGTTTTTCGCCCTTATTCTGGAGCTCATCAGAAAGACATAAAGCCATTCATAAAGATGTTTCATGCAAAACCAAGACAATTTCTATGAATAAGTGTGAAATGATTATATTTGACATTGACTGATAAAAAAAACATCTTTATGAATGGCTTTATGTCTTTCTGATGAGCTCCAGAATAAGGGCGAAAAACGTTTCAAAGGCTAAGCATTTCCAGGAAACAGAATGATAGATTTCATGAAAATGTAATCCATTGGAATGAAAAATTTTTTAAGACAAGGTAGATAAATAAATTCATTTTAGGTCTTTGTTCTCATTTTTAACTGAATCTTCATAATCGTAGGGGGTTATGTGGATACTAGTTTAATCTGCATGGCCGTAGGGGACTGTGTGGATGCTAGTGTTAGAATGAGAATTGTCAAATAAGAAATTAGACAAATTCATTTTAGGATTTTAACTTGCTAGCATAACCAGAATTCAGGTTATCGAAATAAAGCAATGATTTCATTAATATTTCTACACAAAGTTTTTCTTTTATAGATAGTTAATTTTTCTGCTGTTTGCAAAATCCTATAAAGAATGTTTCAATACAATTATAAGCAAACAAATAATAATTCATTTTTGAACGATGTCGATGATTCCACACAATTTTATTAGTTGATAATAGACAGAAACGTAAGTTTTATAAAAGAAAGAACATTTTCACAACATTATCTTATTTACAATAATTAACATTGATCATAATTTGTGCTATTTTACACCAATTACTAGCAAAAGCACATTTTGAGAAGCATAAAATTTTTAACGTCCACAGCAAACGTCTTTATAACTACTTTTCGATAACCAGGTGATTTTGACAATTGAACATTAAGCTTTGTATGCAACTCCTGTGTAATTACGTTTTATTTGACTCGCCTTCCTCAATAACCTCACACGCAAGCCGGCTAGGTCATAAACAATGCTAAGTCTAAGATTATGTACTAGTTGCATAATTATAGTTCAAATCACGAATGTTGTCGATCACGTCATCGTCTTTTAATTTTTGAATGGAGTCGATCCAAGGTCACAAATAATATCACGCATGGACGTACCATTTGGAAGGAGTTTTATGTAAAATAACAATTATTACCTCATGCAATTTTAGTATTATAATATATTCTCAAGAAACGACAACATTACCTCAGCGGTCAGAAAGACTAATTATAAAATCGACCACGGCACAGACTTACTTTGGGAGTACATATTATAAATTGTATCCTCCACACCCATCTTCCTTGCATCCACCAAGTGATTAGTTATATTTCTCGTTCTGGGTTCATATTTTGGCGCCCTGTTCCTTACAGGTTTTCTTACAAATCCGTTGCACCGTTCGCATACAAATACCCAATGCCTTAGAGGTAAGATAAAAGAAAATTTACTTTATAAACAACTGCTACTAGTTAGGGAAATGGCGTGCAAAATCGACAACGAAAGGCTAGCATCTGCCACTCAGTGATCGAAGAGAACATATAACTACTAAATTATTTTCTCTCTGAAAAGGAGGGGGGAACATTTTTTTTAAACGAATGGTTATCGATATCTGTCCTCATAGGTCGTTAGTATATGTACTTGACATACCCCAGTTACACTGGCACACGAAAATTCCGCTCAATGCGCGGCAGAGGGAATGTTAAAAAGAGTTTTTTTAAATTTCCCTCTACCGTGCAATGAGCGGAATGTTCGTCTGCTAGTGTAACTGGGGTATGTCAAGTACATGTACTAACGACCTATGAGGATAGATATCGATAACCATTCGTTCCACATTCTCCCACCATATCAAAAATTTTCAGAGAGAAAAAAATTTCGTAGTTATATGTTCTCTTCGATCACTGAGTGGCAGACGGTCTTTCGTCGTCGATGCACGCCATTTCCTAGACTATACATTTAATTTTGTAATTCACCTCATGGACTGCTTGCAAAAGTAAAAGGGGACTTCCGTTGCATTTTTCCTGACTGACATACTCAACTAATTTTACCATCATGTCTCTGGCTACTGCACTCAATTCTTTGTCGGACATTTTGAGATTAGCTTCTTTAAAACAGTAAAACTAACTCATTCACAAACTATCTACACACCAATTTACATAATTACAGGAAACTTAAATCACCGCAGTAAAAGAACACTACAAACTTACATAACTAACGAAAGGAAATAGAAAATCATCAAATTTGACAAATACGCTACTGAACTCACAGAATGCTGAACGTTAGTTGTGGCTACAACAAGCGGTTTTATTATTATTCTCTAAAACGCATCGTTACCCTAGGAACTTCTGAATTTCTAGCCCCATCAGGCATACCTTTCTGTTATTTAAGCTCATAGCAGAATCTCATATCTTTGATAAGTACTTAAATTGATGACGTGAACGACAGGATTCGTGATTTGGACTATAGATATTTTCATGCCTATTTGATTTAGGACCAGTTTGTTAATGGTCGGTTAACTAAATTAACTGTCAATTAGCTACGTATTTGCCAGTAATAATTTTCTATTCAATTCTAGACAACAACCAACATGGTATTTAAGAAGAGGGTCTTATTAGTGAAACGCGTATATTATTAATATCAGGAAAAAATGTTAATAATGATCATAGAAAAAAAATTATACAGAAATCCATTTCATAAGACGCTGAACTCAAATGTATGTGTTAGTGTGTAAACACTTACAATAATTACTTCCACATCCACGTAATGGAGTGGACGAATAGAAATCGTAAAAAAATGTTCTAAAGTTTTTTTTGTTGAAATAGGCTTACAATGTCATAGATAGGCGAAATTTTAAATTTAAGCGGAAAAAACAATTTCTGTTTGTTTGTCGGTCTGCAACTTTTTTTGTGCGCCCGTTTCTCAAACGGTTTAAGATGTTGACTTAAAATTTCGTACACATGTGTATCATGGTTTATACGGGGTGTAACAGAATCATGATATATCCCACTTTTCTCCTTTAGTTTTGAAGATAATTGAAATTTAGGGTATACTACATACATAATAAGCGGCACTTTTTGATAAGGTAATACCGAGTAACATTGACACAACTTTATAAAAGATTTTTTTTTCACTTATGATTATTACTAGAAAATTGTAAACCTGGTTTTCGCTAAAGCAATATGTTGTCCATATTTACCGGGTACCAGTTTAAAGATTAAATTTCAATTTTTAGTTTTACAATTTTTTTTTAAACACTGCACAGTGTCAATGTTAGCCTCACGTCGGATAACATTGACACCCTCTGTAAACTAAATTATAAATCAATCTTTGTAAAGCTTAGTGTATCATTAACATAAAATAAGACGTTTACAGACATTTTTTGACAAGAATTCCTTAATTTGAATAATATTTTAGCAAATAATATCAAATAATATTAACAACGCAAAAAAGCAAAACAATCCATCATTAAAAAATAGTGAGGACTTTTCCAGAATCCAACCAGGTGAAATTAGTGTGGATAATATGCATGCCTCGACGAATAGTTGGTTCTGGCAAAACCTTTACCACATCTTTCATCGAAACTGTTGGCTCATCTATCACGTTCGGATAAACAAATTGCTTTTTCTTCCTTCTTAAAAATGTCACTGTTATTTCACGGCCTTCTACAATCTATGAATATTGATGTAAAACAACATACCTTGCATAAAATAAATATAAACTATACAAAATGTCACGTATACACAAAGTTTATTCCCGCGCGAAAATCGGTTTCTCAAAAATGCACAACTAAAAGGTTTGCAGAAACCTATGCAATTATCATAACCCAACTTTCACTAGATGGCGAGACCGTAAGTGAATTTTTAGGAGCGTTAAAGTTGCATTCTTCTTGAATACACAAGCACTGGGCGGGATAATTGAAAATTTGCCAATGTTAACCCCCTGTCAATGTTACCCGGTTTTACCTTATACAATTGATTTTTTTCTCTTCCGGTTTCGCCGGAAGTGACACTAACTTTCGATTTTTAAATGGAACACTCTATATATTATTGCATTTTTGAATTCTGCATAATTTTCTGAATCCAACGATGCCAAATAAGTGACATTTCAAACATCATTTTTTTTATAATATAATTTTCAGCTTTCCATTTAAGTGTGCCATGACGGTTCCGATTTATTCTAAATGTGTAATGCTACGAAAATCTAAATCCCGTTAAAAACACAAAATTACGTGATTGAGAAAATAAAATTCAACAAAAAATGGTTTTTGGCGCAAAACTCAATTTTTTCAAATAGAACCGTATCATTACCGTGGCACCATTTATTAGTACTATTAATAAGGAATTTATTCATATGTCGTATTAAAATGTGCGATAAGTACAAACAAAATTACAGCTAAAAGAAAATAAGAAAAGACAATTTCATTCTAATTACTTTGTTACACATAATGTGGTTTTGGAATACAAAATATTAACACAAAACATTACCACAGTTGTTCAAAATGCTGTCCATTAACGTCGTCACGTAATAAATTTTAATTTTCTTGTGACCGATATTTTGTATTTTGTCAGTTAAATAATCCCAAATTTGTAAACCTTGACTCGCCCGAAAATAAAATCAGTCCCAAAAAAACATTGTTTGGCTGCACGTTATTATACAAAATCTAATTGCAATATTCTGTAATACGTTCGTAATCATGTTCGTACAAATGCTGGTGCAATTGGTATTTAAAAGATTTATAGTAGTATTAGTGCAAAATTCGGCTTACTGTTTGGTGACTGATGTTCAATTCAAACCTAACTTGCCTTAAAGAAACTTCTATTCGACCCAAAACTAATTTCCGTTCCTCCGTCAATAATGAAGTCTTTGGGATCATTGTTGGGCATTTTAAACACAATTAACAACAATTTTAAACAATTTTTAAAGACAGAATAAAAACATCGTTAAACCAACAAATTTTTGACAAGCTGAATATTTCATTGTTTTCAAAGCCACCCTAGTTACTTGTTAACATTTAATTAGAACAAAATTGTATCTCCTTATTTTCTTTTAGCTGTAATTTTGTTTGTATTTATCGCACATTTTAATACGACATATGAATAAATTCGTTATTAATAGTACTGATAAATGATACCACAGTACCGATATGATTCTATTTGAAAAAAAATGAGTTTTGCTCCAAAAACAACTTTGGTGAATTTTATTTGCTAATAAATCACATAATTTAGTGTTTTTAACGGATTTTCGATTTTTGTAGCATTATACGGGTCATTTAGAATAAATCGGAACTGCCATGGCACACTTAAATGGAAAACTAAAAATTATATTATAAAAAAATTGATGATTGACTATCCCATCAGGACTGGCTCCAAAAAAAACGCAATCGTGTAACCACAAGCCCGAAGGTAAAACATCAAAAGCAGTTTTTTGCTTAAAATCTTCTGTTGCAGTAACTTCATTATACTTTCCTCACTGCACTGCCTTTACAGAATTTAAACTATAACCTGTAACGAGGTTTTTGTATAATGATGGGGGAAATTTATTTATAACGAAATTGAGTAAAACACTACTATGTTCTTTACGTCATTAATATTTCTGATACAGTGTTCAACGATCGAGAAACTGAATTGCTATCAAAATGTCCAAAATTTCCCCCCCACCTAAACAACAAAAATATTATAGATACTTTATTTATTGAAAGTGAATAACCAAATAGACAAACAAACTATAAAAACTATCACAGCCAAAATCAACGAAAACAATCTAGTAGTAACAAAAGCAGATAAATCAAATGCCACGGTAATTCTCGCCAAAACAGACTACACAAATAAAGTAAATAATTTCATACAGTCAGAAGATATTACTCGTGTTAATAAAGACCCCACCAAAAAATATCAAACCAAATTAGAACAATCGGTAGCAAACAGAAATAATCCTTTCGGAATACGAAAAACGAAAAATAATTAACATGAATCCCTCAGCTCCAAAATTATACGGATTAATTAAAACGCATAAACCGGATAACCCCATTAGGCCTGTAGTATCATATATCAATAGTCCAACTAGAGAACTAGGTAAAAAATTAAATTTAGTTTTTAAACAACATACAGATTTTAAACCTAAACATGGAATAAAGAACTCCTTAGAATTAGCAGAGAAGTTAAAAAATACACATTCCCCACATAATTCATTTCTGGTATCATTCGACGCTAAAAACCTGTTTTCAAATACCCCCCCAGATGAATGTTTAAAACTTATTCAAAATTTACTAGACAAAAGTAAATTAAATAGCATTATATCAACAGAAATTTTACTAGCTTTCGACACATGCACCAGTCAAAATTACCTTCAATTCAATAATCAATTTTATATTCAAAACAGAGGTCTACCTATGGGATCACCTTTAAGTCCTTTATTAGCGGATATTTTTATGTCTAATTTAGAGGAAAGTAAACTAAATTCCCAACCAGGCAAGAATCACATTCATTTTTGGTGTAGATATGTCGACGACGTTTTGGCATGATTTCAGGGTACTACTAGACAATTACACACTTTTCTAGATTCTATTAATAACATACACCCCAAAATTAAATTTACATTAGAACGAGAAACAAAGCATACAATAAATATTCTGGACCTAACTATCACACACAAAAATAACCAATTCAAATTTGATATTTTTCTAAAACCTACATATGATGATATAACTATCCCCTTTGATTCTTGCCATCCATACGCACACACTAGCAGCTTATAATTCAATGCTACATAGAGTTTTTTCGTTGCATTTATCAGAAACGCAAATAAAAACATAGCTCTCAATGATTCAAAAAATAACCAAGAACAATGGTTTCCACACAGAAGCTATCGCCAAATTAATAAACAAGAAACAAAACCAGTATACTTTTAAAGCAATTTATCCCATAGCTAGAGAAGAAAAACAAACACCTTATACTACCCTCACATACTGTGATACACTAACAGAAAAAATATCAAATATTTTCAAAGCACATAATATCAAGATAGCATTTAAACCCCGACAAGAATGATCAAATTTAATTTACAACGCCAAGGATAAAACAAATAAATACGAAAAATCTGGAGTCTATAGGTTAAATTGCTCAGAGTGCTATAGCATATATATATATATATATATATATATTGCTGTGTATCCACACTGTGGAACACTACCCAAGTATCGTGTTTGAAATCATAAATAAAATTCACAAATTTGTATGTATTTTAGAAAATAATCATAACAGTTTTACTTTAACGGATCATACAGAAGCAGGAATATCTGTGGTTTATTTAATTGATTCAAGTTCACTTATTCTCAGCGAGTAGGATGCAGAGAATGAAACTTGATATTGAATTAGAACAAAATATTTAAATAAACATAAAATGAAGTTAATTTAGTTTAAAAAGGTTATTCTAAATAGTATATAATAAAACATGAACTTATAGAGAATCACAATCTCATTTAAAATGAGTTAGAATGAAATTGGAAAACAAAAAGTAAATTTATAAAATCTGACATTTATGTCAAAACTTAGGGCTGAAAATCATAAATTGTGTAGAAACACTGTAAATCTACACAAAATGAATATTGGATGAAAGACTATTAACAGTAGTTGCATTGCAGCGTGATTATTTTCGAAATAGTAAGTCCATAGATTACAAAACACTGAATGACATTTTAAGTTTTCAGATATTTTCAAATATCATTGCAGAAAGGTGTTTTGTAAATGATATTTCACATCATGCAGAAAGAAAGGACTAATAGTATGATGTTAAATGTTTGTTGGCGTATCAATTTCTTGTTTTAGTTTATCATATCAGTATTATGTCAGTATAAAAAAACTGCAGTACGTTTTTAACTACTAGCATTTTGTGTTTATCATTGCTATTCATCTAAATGTATGAATTAGTATTTATTTGAGATTGGAATTGTTAATTGTAGTTATAAGTAGATTTTAAGAAAGTATATGTAATATGTCAATATATTTCGATTAATTACAATTATTCACTTAATCCTGAAAAGTAGAATAAGAAACTTATCAGGAAAATTAAAGAATTAAAAACAGTATTCAATTGAGGTAAAGAACAAACAAAACTGAATAGTTTAAGTTTTAAATTAAAATTAAATTTTGAAATATTAGATCAAATTAGAAAAAAACAATTGAAATATTGGAAATTAACCCATTGAAACGACTAAAAATAACAAATCAGTTGATCACACACCGCTGAACAGCGAGCTGCGAAATATATTCATCCAAGAATAAATAATAAATTGAAAATAAAAGTGGTGAATAAGTTGAAGGTTAGGATATTACAATCCAGATATATTGATATCAAGAATAAATTGTAAAAGTTGATTAAATATAAGAAGTGAGTATACTTTGAAAGTATTACGAAGTAGATTATACGGAAAGCAGATTTAGAAGAGGGAAGTATTTGTTAATCCAGTTAGCAAATTTATATGGTGAAGAAATTTCAAACGTCAAGCAAGTGATAGAAATACTTCAAGAAAATTTTGAAAATAAATTGGAGGTTAGAAACAAACGTCAATCCAGTAAAGAAGAAGAAGAAGAAGAGGCCTTGAGAGGTTTAAAAAGTCAGTCAAGTGACATTATATTTCAAGGATCATAATAACCAGTTAGAGGTTATAATTTAACATTACTCGACTCGAAAGAAAGACAAGGTAAAGCTTTACAATATCAGAAATCCATGGTACATATTTATTTTAAATAAAGGCCATATTTATCATTTTAGTTAAGTTAGATTTTGTTATTTAAATTTGTTAATTACATTCCAAGTTCAAATTTGTTAATAAATTAATACTTTGTTCGTTCAATACTGAGTTTGATTTATTTAGATTGTTATCTTGATCGATGAGCATTTATTGAACCGACTTCGTTGGACCCTGAGTAAGAGTCATTCTATAGATTGTAGATGGTCATGCTAATGGTGTTCTATAGTCTATAATATTAACAGCTTTTAAGAAACTGTTTGGCGCTCAATAAAATCATTTCAATTTACTTTCAAAAAGTAATTTCGAACGTATAAAAAATAAAATAGATATCAGAATATAGAACATTTATGGCTTGTTAACGTGGAGCGATCAGGAAAGCGATTAAATAAATACAGCTTGAGAATAGTTTATCATTTCAAGCATACATTTGAAAGATAATAGATCAAATAACATTTTGATAGTTTTGACAACAAGGCATTGTCAAATTAAATACAAATATAATTTATATGAGGTTAAAGTCAGGTAAGACAACAATGAATCAAGAAGAAACTACACCAGGTACATCCACAGTTCCACAAACACAAGTTGGTGACACAAACACACAACCAGACACAAACATGTTCCAGAAACTCATGGAAATGATGGGTGGAATGAAGGAACAAATGGTACAAAATAACCAAACTTTGAAGGTACAGATGAATCAAAATAACCAAACTTTAAAAGAAGACATTAGTCAAAATAACCAACGACTAGAAGAAAACATGAGTCAAAATAACCAGCGACTAGAAGAAAACATGAATCAAAATAACCAGCGACTAGAAGCAAACATGAATCAAAATAACCAGCGACTAGAAGAAAATATTAACAAAAATATGCAAAAGCTGGAAGAAAGCAATATAGAAGTAAGAAATAAAATTGAAAATTTAGAGAGTAAATGGGAGAGAATGGGAGAGACAGTCAACGAAGAAATTGGTATTAAGGTAAACGAGGCAGCAAAAGAAATAAGAGAGGAAGTTGTAACTATGTTTGAAGATGGAATGACTGCAATAGATAGTAGAATGAAGAAACAGGAGGATAAATACGACAGCAAAATAAAAGAACAGGATAGCAAGATAGAACAGAACACGAAGTTGTTGAAGGATACCACACGTACACAATTAACACAATTACCCACACATACTTACACATGCAACAAAACACCTTTTTATTTTTACGGAGATAACCGTATACACCCTAAAATTTTCATTTCACGTTTGAAACAACACATGGAAACACAACACGTAAATGCAAACCTAAAAGCAAACATACAAGACATGTTAAAGGGAGAAGCGGAAATCTGGTACTCAGTTATAATGGACAGGTTTGAGACTATAGAGGAATTTGAAGCTCTAGTCTTAAAACAATATTGGAGTGATTACACTCAGTTGAAAATAAGACAAGACCTATTTAATGGTAACTATGTAGAAAATAAAGGTATTTCTAGGGAAAATTATGTACTTAGAAAAGTATACAATATTAGACATCTAGAACCAAAATTCACAGAAAGTGAAATGGTCAGATATTTAGCTAGGCATTTTTCAGGGGATATCCAGAATGTTATTATTACGCAAAGAATTGCAAAGTTAGATGATTTGATTGATTATTTAAGAGAATTAGATGATTATCATCAGAGTTTTGATAAGAAGTCTAGTCAGAATAGGGAAAATAATAGTAGATATTATAATAAGTGGGGTTATGATCAGAATAGGAAT
Organism: Stenurella melanura; assembly: GCA_963583905.1. NCBI lineage: Eukaryota > Metazoa > Arthropoda > Insecta > Coleoptera > Cerambycidae > Stenurella > Stenurella melanura. The sequence goes on from OY757310.1 coordinate 69,292,022, forward strand.
GAGAATGATAGAAGAGAAAGGCAAGGTTATGGTCAGTATGATAGGAAGAAAAAGCAGGGTTATGATCGTCAATATGACAATGATAGAAAGGAACGAGGGGGTTATGAGAAAAGTCAATATGACAATGATAGGTATGAAAAGTAGAGTTATGAGAAACGTAAATATGACAATTATAGGAATGAAAAGCAGGGTTTTGAGAAACGTCATTATGATAATGATTGCAGAGAGAGAGGGGGTTATGTTAAAAATAATGAGTCATATGCACAAGTGGCAAATATCAATATTCAAAGGGGAAATAGCGTAGATGGAAACACGCACTCTAATATAAATAAAATAGAAACAGCACAAGTAAATGATAGAAATAGAAATCAGGATTTTTAGATAAAGTTGTTTTAAATATAGGTAATAATTGTAAAAAAATAGGCGACTGTATAGAAAATGATGTTATATTGGGAGACGACATCTTATCAGAAAAAAAGGCAAATATTGTATTAGGAGAAAGAATCCTAAAAATAGAAGGTGAAAGAATACCTTTCTGTAGTGTTAATGAATTGAATGGCAAAGGTGCCGAAATAGTTAATGAATTAAATGGCAAATGTGCCGAAATAGTTAATGAATTGAATGGCAATGATGCCGAAATAATTAATGTATCAAATGGCATAGAGTCCAATAATGATAATGAATTTTGCGGTGAGCATATAGTGGGAGCCACATGTGTTCAAATAAATAATGATAAGAAGCCTGAAACCTTTCTGATAAGTCGTTACTCCAAATATGATAGAATTTTTAAAAATTTGTCTCAAAAGTACAAAAATTCAATTGATTATGAACCTACAATAGCAAAGGGCTATGCGCAACAACTTGAAGTAGGTAATATTTTAAATGAAAACGAAAATGTTTTAAACTATAATAAGGTAGAATCATTACCGGGAAGTTGTCACATGGGGATAAATTATCCATATGATCCAGGATAGATCACTCTTAAGTTATCCAAATGATCCTGAGTAGATCACTTTTAAATTGTAAATAAACTTTGACAGTGTGAATGTCACATCATGTTGTTAAAACTAACAAAATTTTCACATGTCAAAATTCTATTAGTTTAGGGGGTTTTATGCTGTGTATCCACACTGTGGAACACTACCCAAGTATCGTGTTTGAAATCATAAATAAAATTCACAAATTTGTATGTATTTTAGAAAATAATCATAACAGTTTTACTTTAACGGATCATACAGAAGCAGGAATATCTGTGGTTTATTTAATTGATTCAAGTTCACTTATTCTCAGCGAGTAGGATACAGAGAATGAAACTTGATATTGAATTAGAACAAAATATTTAAATAAACATAAAATGAAGTTAATTTAGTTTAAAAAGGTTATTCTAAATATATAATAAAACATGAACTTATAGAGAATCACAATCTCATTTAAAATGAGTTAGAATGAAATTGGAAAACAAAAAGTAAATTTATAAAATCTGACATTTATGTCAAAACTTAGGGCTGAAAATCATAAATTGTGTAGAAACACTGTAAATCTACACAAAATGAATATTGGATGAAAGACTATTAACAGTAGTTGCATTGCAGCGTGATTATTTTCGAAATAGTAAGTCCATAGATTACAAAACACTGAATGACATTTTAAGTTTTCAGATATTTTCAAATATCATTGCAGAAAGGTGTTTTGTAAATGATATTTCACATCATGCAGAAAGAAAGGACTAATAGTATGATGTTAAATGTTTGTTGGCGTATCAATTTCTTGTTTTAGTTTATCATATCAGTATTATGTCAGTATAAAAAAACTGCAGTACGTTTTTAACTACTAGCATTTTGTGTTTATCATTGCTATTCATCTAAATGTATGAATTAGTATTTATTTGAGATTGGAATTGTTAATTGTAGTTATAAGTAGATTTTAAGAAAGTATATGTAATATGTCAATATATTTCGATTAATTACAATTATTCACTTAATCCTGAAAAGTAGAATAAGAAACTTATCAGGAAAATTAAAGAATTAAAAACAGTATTCAATTGAGGTAAAGAACAAACAAAACTGAATAGTTTAAGTTTTAAATTAAAATTAAATTTTGAAATATTAGATCAAATTAGAAAAAAACAATTGAAATATTGGAAATTAACCCATTGAAACGACTAAAAATAACAAATCAGTTGATCACACACCGCTGAACAGCGAGCTGCGAAATATATTCATCCAAGAATAAATAATAAATTGAAAATAAAAGTGGTGAATAAGTTGAAGGTTAGGATATTACAATCCAGATATATTGATATCAAGAATAAATTGTAAAAGTTGATTAAATATAAGAAGTGAGTATACTTTGAAAGTATTACGAAGTAGATTATACGGAAAGCAGATTTAGAAGAGGGAAGTATTTGTTAATCCAGTTAGCAAATTTATATGGTGAAGAAATTTCAAACGTCAAGCAAGTGATAGAAATACTTCAAGAAAATTTTGAAAATAAATTGGAGGTTAGAAACAAACGTCAATCCAGTAAAGAAGAAGAAGAAGAAGAAGCCTTGAGAGGTTTAAAAAGTCAGTCAAGTGACATTATATTTCAAGGATCATAATAACCAGTTAGAGGTTATAATTTAACATTACTCGACTCGAAAGAAAGACAAGGTAAAGCTTTACAATATCAGAAATCCATGGTACATATTTATTTTAAATAAAGGCCATATTTATCATTTTAGTTAAGTTAGATTTTGTTATTTAAATTTGTTAATTACATTCCAAGTTCAAATTTGTTAATAAATTAATACTTTGTTCGTTCAATACTGAGTTTGATTTATTTAGATTGTTATCTTGATCGATGAGCATTTATTGAACCGACTTCGTTGGACCCTGAGTAAGAGTCATTCTATAGATTGTAGATGGTCATGCTAATGGTGTTCTATAGTCTATAATATTAACAGCTTTTAAGAAACTGTTTGGCGCTCAATAAAATCATTTCAATTTACTTTCAAAAAGTAATTTCGAACGTATAAAAAATAAAATAGATATCAGAATATAGAACAATATATATATATATATATATATATATATATATATATATATATATATATATATATATATATATATATATATATATATATAGCACAGGCCGGACGTAATTTTAGAACCAGATACCTCGATCATGATAGATCTTTCAGACTACAAAAAACAGGTTTAAAAATGAATTACTATTTGTTTGCTTATAATTGTATTGAAACATTCTTTATAGGATTTTGCAAACAGCAGAAAAAATATAACTATCTATAACTAAAAGAAAAACTTTGTGTAGAAATATTAATGAAACATTTGCATTCTTTCGATAACCTGAATTCTGGTTATGCTAGCAAATTAAAATCCTAAAATGAATTTGTCTAATTTCTTATTTGACAATTCTCATTCTAACACTAGCATCCACACAGTCCCCTACGGCCATGCAGATTAAACTAGTATCCACATAACCCCCTACGATTATGAAGATTCAGTTAAAAATGAGAACAAAGACCTAAAATGAATTTATTTATCTACCTTGTCTTAAAAAAATGTTTCATTCTAATGGATTACATTTTCATGAAATCTATCATTCTGTTTCCTGGAAACATACATACTCCTAAGCATTTCCAGGAAACAGAATGATAGATTTCATGAAAATGTAATCCATTAGAATGAAAAATTTTTTTAAGACAAGGTAGATAAATAAATTCATTTTAGGTCTTTGTTCTCATTTTTAACTGAATCTTCATAATCGTAGGGGGTTATGTGGATACTAGTTTAATCTGCATGGCCGTAGGGGACTGTGTGGATGCTAGTGTTAGAATGAGAATTGTCAAATAAGAAATTAGACAAATTCATTTTAGGATTTTAATTTGCTAGCATAACCAGAATTCAGGTTATCGAAAGAATGCAAATGTTTCATTAATATTTCTACACAAAGTTTTTCTTTTAGTTATAGATAGTTGTATTTTTTCTGCTGTTTGCAAAATCCTATAAAGAATGTTTCAATACAAAAAACAGATTCTGCTTTTTCTAATCACATATTAGAGAGTGGACATAACTTCCTACACTATGCCAGCAAAGGTTTGAAACATAATTTGTTAGAAGCATTGAAAATATACAAATACAATAATAAGGATGATTTAATTTTGTTAAATGATCAATTAAACATTATGTACTCACCTCTTTTTACTGCTACCAAGATGTAATTAATATTTCTGAGAAACCCACACCCTTAGATAGTTAGGATATCATAAACTACCTGTATACTTTCGTAATTCTCTAATCTGTTTAATTCTAGAAACATATTTAAATAGGGACCATATGTTTTGTATTTCATTCTTAGTTGAATCATTGTTTGAAAATGACCTAAAAAGGGTTGAAACTGCAGTCACGATTTGTGCAAATATAGTGGTAAAGAACATAGTAGTGTTGTACTCAATTTCGTTATAATTATGGATTACCACAGAGAAACGGTTTCCTCAATCAATGGAAATTTATTTCTTCTGCAAACACCTAATACACTACCAAATTTACTGGCCGTTAAACGATATTTGTGGACTACCAACCAGTTTTCATTTGAGGCTTGTCCTTCTGTATACTGTTTAATTACATTTATCTTTTCCATATTTACTGCATCTTTTTGAAGAAAACATGTTTCCTTATTTTCAGCATTAACGTACACCGAAGAAAATAAAATGTTCTCTATATGAGGTACAATACTTAATGTCTCTAATGAAGGAGGTGCTTGTAAATGCCATGTAAATCCTACTTTGTTCGTACCCAGCTCTTTCTTAAACCTCTCTATTTCTTCCTCTGATGCATTTCTCTTTACACCGCAAGCAGCTTGTAAAGGTTATATGTCAAATATTTTTTCTTGCAGTTCGCTGTGCTTTCGTACATTCCATGAGCAGGAAGTGTCGGTAACACTGATATTATAATGACCATATAATATTAAAGCTGCCATATGATGACAAATACCTTGCCCTCTTGGACATAAGCATTTGGCATCTATAATTTTGTCCTAATTTAGAGTTACCTACAACATAAATATTAGATTGAGTACGTGATATCACAACTGTTTATATATAAAAAACCTCAACAGGATATAAGTTTTCTATTCCATGCTAGCCAATACATTTCCATTTAAAATGGGAGGCTGAACGCTACTCCATAAACCATTTTGGTGACATGACCACTTTTGAACGCATTTTCACCTCTTCTTAGTTCAGTACTATTATTCTCAAAATACTCATGTATTGTTGAAAAGCTAATAACATATTTCTCTGCCACTGTATCTGGGAAAAGTAAGAAGTTTAGTTTTGTTTCACTGGTTTGTTGGAGATTTTCTTAAATCGTTTAGGTGAGGTTAAAAGCGTCTTAATAATTTGCATATTTCTTTCATAATGCAGTAATAATTTGTGAAATTTGTATGTAAACAACATTTAGAAATCATATTTATTTAATACTAACCTTAGCTATTTCTTAAAATCACCAAATAATAATAAATATTTGTATAACAATAAATTACATATATGACAAACCACTTCTAAACAGTTGTTTGGGTTCAGTCTCTTGACATAATCCGTCAAGTGACATCATCACTAATTACACGTATTGAGGATCACATTATATTCAACTGCGAGGCACTGACCAGTAGAGGATGTAGTATCTACAAGTAGACTGGAAATTCATTAACATACATCCAGTCTCAGACCTGTGTCTCCTAATCGACGACACAGGGATACCGAAAAAGGAAAGGGACAGGGCAGACAGACGAGCCTTCAACATAAAAAAGTAGGACAAATCGTCATAATTTGTTCTGATCCATAAGTAGTTATAGGGAGCAACTCCGTATCCAGTTTCTATGTATCCTGTACACTAAATGAGAAACATCGATCTGCATATTAATGAAAAATTTAATTATCGATTTTACAACATTGGGATTTATTCACATTTGTTCTGAGCATTCAATTTCCAACATAGAGAATTATCACAAAACTCCAGGAAGTACATAATTTCCATTTATATTGCTGTACAAATACATGTACATAGAACACGTTGCAATAAAAAAACGAGTTCTGTTTGATTGAATTTTTTTAAAAAGGTATTTTCCCACGTTTTCAATCAAATATAGATTACTTCATTTTTTTTAATATGCTTCTGATTGATTGAGTTTATTATGGTGGAAAATACTTTTGATAGTCTAGTACTATCATCAAAATATTTTAACTCAGTATGTAGCAAAGCAAATTAATAGCTGCATTTAACCAAAAGCGTTCTATCAATAAAGTTTGCTATTTTATTTTAAATGACGATTAAAAATTCGTGAAAGTTTAATGGTACATCATAGGTTCCTACGTTTTCTATCATTTCGTAAATAGAACATTGTTATTATATCAGCGTTAAATTCGACAAAATTTAATTACTATAGCGTTAGTATCATATCAGAGCAGATAACTGTTTTTCATTTATTTGTAATTCATTATTAGAAAAATATTATTCCGGGATGTATTATTCTACGCAGCTGAAATTGAAATATTCTTTTAAATTTAGTCTACTCTATATTATAATTAAATACACCGCACCGAATCTATTAATATATTATATTTGTATTCAATGAAACCTATAATGTAAATAGGTATAGTGGCCTTAGTTATAAATTTGATAAAAAGAAAAAACATATTAAAATCAATTTAACAATCCAGTTTTCAAGTTTTCTTGGTATAGTATTTCTATTCTCAATTGAAAAATTCAATCTAAAGCGTTGCTATCAGGATAAATCATTACAAAGCCTGCTTGTGATAGAATAACATCGACACCATGCTTGAATATTACAATCGATATGTCATGCGTTTACCTTAAACGAAAGTAACCTATTGTTTACGTGGCTCATCATTACAATTCCATTATAATATTTCTACTCTCAATTGAGAAATTCAGTCTAAAGCATTGCTACCAAGATAAATCATTACAAAGCCTGCTTGTGATAAAATAACACCGAGACCGTGCTTGAATACTGCAAACGGTACCCGTATACAAGTATAGCTAACCAGATAAGTTATGCGCTTACCTTAAACGAAAGCAGTCATGTTTACCTGGCTTACCATTACAAGTCCCTTACCTGCTTAAGGTTCATTTGTAACGGGGCATTCATGAATTCATGTCACATAACACGCGGACCCAAAGTTGCTACCGCTCCCAATGGGTCACATGTGCAGGATTTCGGATATAAAAGCACGACCAAATTCAAGAAAAATTAGTGCTCTTCTGGCATTGGCATTCAGCGTGCCGCGCTGGGTTGACTACAATTAGTACTCTATTACGACGTACCACGGCGAAGCGAATATAAGTTGACCATTACACTCCTTCAGCATGCTGAACCGACACCTACTGTGTTACTTGTTATTTATTCGATGTCAATGTGCTTCAAAAGGTACCCAACGCATACTATCGACGCCACGACGAATCACCGCAACGTTGCCAACATTACGCACTCGTCCGCTTCGAAAATATTTAAAACGATTGATGCCCGTAAAAGATAAGGAGACATATATGTTATGTAACACTGCCATGATCTACCTGTTATTGAGAAAACCGTTTATTTTTTATTTGGACTATTTATTTACTAACCGAACTCTGGAATAACATATCCAAACTAACTACCCAAGCAAACCACTATACATCTTATTATTTCCGGTAGCATAGCCGTAGGTTAAATGATACTTATTTACTTTTATTGAATCGTTTATGGAGTTGTTCATTAAACTAACGTTATTGCCGATTGATGCTCGTTACATCGCTGGTGTTATGAACTATTGCTTTGCCAGCCTATTGTTGTGATTTTCAAATTGACACTAAATAAACTGTACCTATCCTATATTTCATTTGCACTTCCAGTGTTACTGCAATAAAAGGACATTGTCGTTTTATCTAAATCTGAAATTGAACGCAAATTTATAACCGAGCGCACTGGGTTGGCAACAGTCTACTTCTTAAATTCTGCCGGTTCAACAAATTCCGTAAATTGCCCGACCGAACACATAAACACAGATTTAAAAAGAATTTGGTTCGATAGTTATTATGGGAAGTGAAGTACATTCATTGTTGGCCGCCAAACAGGGGCCAAAGATATGGTAAACAATAGACGTGCAACGGAGAGTTAATAAACTTGACTGTGAATCGATGTAATTCTTGTTTCACATGTGTTTTCGTCCTATGTATTTCTAATATTTAAACCTACCATCGCCAGGTGTTTAGGTAAGGCATGTGAAACTGGAGCTAGTGCTTATTTGAAATAAGAAAATGACTTCATTATTCATTTATGACGAGTATAAATAATTAAGTTCTGCCCTAGTTCACTGAAATATGTCTAGCACTTTACAATAATTATAGATAAACGATATTGCATGTAAATATTTTGTTAGAAGACCCTATCTTGTTTTCCTGCTGAGAATATTTTCATATGTAATATCACTAATGCTTAAAATTATATTGTGTGTAATTACTGGTGCTCAGAATTTTATCGGTAAAATTTTTTTGGGAGCGTAGTTGTCTAGTAACATAGGCAGTGTAAGTTACCAGTTTACTATCTGATTTACTCTTTGATAATAAACTGCCAATTGACGAATTATGTTACTATGGCATCTAATAAATAGATCATGTATAGAAACAATTTAAAAGCACCAGTGATATTTAGGAAAAAGCTTTTACGAACAAATTAGTTAAATACATAAAACATATCTTCCATATTAAGTGTTTGCTTCCAGATGCTTTCTTGATATACTTTTTTATTAACTAACCCATTGTAACGATTCAAAATATTTATCAAACAAAATTAATTAACAATTATTAAAACAAATACAGGGTGTAATTAGTTTCATGTCATTAAAAAATCTGGTGGTAGGGAACGACAAGACAAACAAAAAACCTTATATAAGATGGGGTCTAAAGCTCATAGTTTTGGAGAGAAAAAATAAACAAAAATTTCCAAAATACTTAACCTAGTTTGAGAACTGCTGGCATATTGGGGTAGGTTTTATTGCCTCGCGTCTTGTCGCACGAGATACTCTGACATTCCTGCAAATAAGTATGCCGACAAAGCTGTTAAAAGCGACAGAAAGAGGACATCGTCATGTTTTTTGCTTCGTCGCGGAAAATTATCCTATTAGGCGTGCTATACTCTCCCTTGTAATATTCTCAATAATTTCAGTTTTGTCCTTACTTAGTACAGAACGTACGCATGACGCGACGTACCCGTTCCTTGGTTTGGTCTGTTGCTTTTCTTTTTGAATTTTGTGCCACTTCTGTTAAGATTTATTTTATTGACTTATCGTTCGAGTCGTTAGTACTTGGTTACGTAAGACACTACTTCTCGTTCGTGCTATTTGTGTTACTTTTTGGATTTTGGACCAAGTTTTTCTTTTTGTTTTCTTTATTGATAACGTTAATTCACAGTTTAGTGTGGTGTTTTAAAGATTTTGGACATTATGGGAGATTACACTTATCCCGAGCTGCGGATATGGACTTGGTACATGGAGAAAGTGGTGGAAATTCAGCTGGTGCGGAAGAGCTTTAGAACAATTGCAATTTTAATGTGCATAGAAACCATAAAAAATGATCCTAATTTACCAAATGTGTTGAACGGAGTAAGTATGTTATTAGTTCGACGTAACGAAATGTGTATACGTGGAGATGGAGGTCATTTGGAACAATTTTTATAAAAAATTCAAAACAATTGTTCAGTTATTGGGTGTTACCTATTGGGCATTAAAGGTATTATTATTATTATTATTAGTATTGTCTTGTTTTTATATGTTTATTATTATTTACATTGATTTTCATAGAGACCAAAGAATTGATTTTTAGTTTTCGATACCTGATTGGGAAAAATTATGCGCTCAATTCGTTAAAAAAATCAGATTCTTTCCTAACTTAAAATACACAACTATTTTCTGTTATCGTATCTTGGACGTCTAACTGTTCGTTTTCCAATTTCACAAAACAATTACTAATTTTTTAAGCTTTTAACACAATGTTACAAATGTTAATAAACCACTTTTAACTTTTATATATTTTTATAAACGACAATAAAAGCTACAATAGCTTTGTTCCAAATTAAAAAACACATGTAAACAAATCCTAATTAAACCCCTGTGGCCATGCTATGCTTGCGTTGTGCCGAAAGAGAAGGAATTATTTACATTTTCATAATTAGTGGTATAAAAAGTTCGATACAAATAATCCCATCAAAGTGCCGCACTTCTACCGACGGGAACACAAGTCGGGTATTACAGTTTTTTATTATTTCTAATATTCGGAACTATAACATCCATTGACCCTGAGAAACAGTGACTCTCAAATCTTTCCTACCTTAACATTAAAAATGTAAACCCAGGTCAGTTTTTTTCAAAGTGCCCCTAGAGAAAAATGTCATATAGGTTTTCTGTTTGTCTAGTCGGTCCCTATTACCAGTTTTTTTTAATGACATGAAACTAATTACACCCTGTATATGGTTTGCACGAAAGACTGATGTTGGCTAGTCGTGCAGATTCTTGAGGCATGGACACTCTGAAAATAAGAACAGAACTTAATCTAAGTAATGAGGATTTCTGATACACTTTCAATATTTTTTTGATAAATCAGTAACGTCTCCAGTCATTGAGTCTCATCTTAGGTGGACTATCATATTACCGTGCACTCTTGCCTATTGCCAAATGAACGTTCCAGCCTAATTATATTTTGAAGCAGGTTAGAGGCTTGCATCCATGTTTCCTTTTAATAAGCAGCTATTTAGGTGACATTTGAGTAGAGTTAATTACCTGGAAAATTTTGAGCATGTTAATTTAAATTGGAAAATTTTTGTTAGGCTATGTTTTGATTTTTAATTTGACAAGTGTCATAATCTTATTCAGGGATTTTTATTGATTAACCTGAGAAACAGATTCGCGAAAAATCCATTTTTTTTTGTTTAAAATTGCAAGAAATGGACAGAAATTCTAAATCCTGGACGAACAGAGAAAAATTCTCCAGTTCTTGTAATTCTGAGAGAGAGTTAAGACCTAAGAACGCCTAAGGTTAGTACTTAAATACAAAAATTACAATACTTAAAAACGTTTCCATCAATTTACCTGGGCAACTTCAATAAGTCCACTTTCTCAGGTTTTTTTTATACCGTTGAAATTGGTCTTTATTTTTTTGATTTATTTTATCAAACCACTCAAAAAAAGATCTGCTTAAATTTGGAGTCACCTTTTGCCTATTGAGAATTTCCATTTAATCGCCCTCATCGTTACGAACTGCATTTAAATTTGACTTGGTCTGCATCTGTGATTAGTCCAGATTGTTATAAGCTGGCTCTCAGCTTTTTGTGATTTAGATATGCGTAGTGTTTTGTAAGAACTATTATTGCCCTTCTATAGTATATTCAAATTAATTGCCTGTTTTTTTCTAACTAGCTCTCAGTTTATAATTGTTATTTCACGTTTTCTTTTAGCGATTTAAGTATAAACCAGTTTCTTGTTAGTTTTCTATTCTCTAATTTAATATATTGCAACTTTTGTTTTAATCCTTAAAGTTTAATGGGAGACTTGCCCTCCAAACTATGTGCTTTGTAAAGGTACACTCAGAGTGTATTAGCATTAAGCCATTAGATGTAAGCATAAGACGTATGACTTAATCTTAGAGAAGTGCATTCATAGTATGGTACACGTAAGATCGGTGCATGCGCAGTAGACTACAAATCTACATGACATAAGTAGTTACATTTTGTTGATTTATTCTATTTTAGTATATTATTTTCATCCAATAAAAGCCTAATCGATTATCACCAATAATTTTTCTAGATTCAAAATTAATATATTCTACTTTGAAATGTCAGATTTGTAGCGAAACTCTTTTGTGAATGTACCCGAAAGCGTACGCTTTTACCCGATTGTGTAAGACTTAAGCATGAAACATAAAGAAATAAAAATAAATCATATTTTACGCCATACGTCTTATGTTATGTATACCATGAATGCTCATACTGATTTGGGTATGTTTATTTCTGTTATGGCATACGTATACACCATACGCCTTATGCTTAATGCACTCTGAAACCACCTTAAGGCCATGAACAGCTGCTCGCGGTTAACCCCGAAAGCAAAAAAAGTTTTTGGTCTTTATAAAATTCAGATATATTAAGTACATTTATCAATCTTTTTAGGGAAACAATTCCTATGTATTAGTACTTACCTTAAGGTGGCCATTTCCTAGAAAGAGACATCCGATAGGGAAATATTTACTATTTTTGGCCATAACTTTTTATTTTAGTACGTATGTTTAAAAAAAAACTATGAGAATACCTAAGTAGAACCATAACAAGACTATTGCTATGAAATTTCCCTCAATAATTTCAGTAGTTTGCAAAATAGCTAGATTTAAATTTGAAAATTATGTTAATCTTCCTATTTCGTAGTTTTAAATGTAGCTCTTTTGCAAACCACTGAAATTATTGGGTGAAAATTCATAGTAATAGTCTTGTTAGGGTTCTAGTTAGGTACTCTTATAGTTTTTTTTAATATACTTACTAAGAAAAAAAGTTACGGCAAAAATGATAAATATTTCCCTATAGGATGTCTCTCTCTAGGGAATGGTCAGCTTAATAGATACTTGGCTTCCTCAAAGTATTTGTTACAGTTTGTGTGTGTAACACCTTAATATTCGCTATTTTACTTCATTATATTTATTACCATTTTTACACGTTTATACATTAAATTATATATTTTCGTACGTGGATTTTTCTTCGATTTTTGTTTGTGTTGTTTCTCCTCCCCAAACTCTGTCATTTAATTATTGTGACTGGCGCCCAGAGGCTTATAATTATTGTCACCATTTATTTTTTTTAAAGGTTATTTTGCAACAACTACGAATGACATAACCTAATTCACGGCCCGCCTCCGACAGGCAGATTTATTTAAGTGACCGCTGCCGACCGTTAGGCCCAGTCACGAATCATTGACGTCTTCGATTTTATATTTTATGTTACATAAAGATATATTTTCAAAGCAACTCATCTAATAAAAAACGAAGGTGTTTAAATATGAATTATTATTTGTTTGCTTATAATTGTATTGAAACATTCATTATAGGATTTTGCAAACAGCAGAAAAAATAACTATCTATAACTAAAAGAAAAACTTTGTGTAGAAATATTAATGAAATCTTTGCATTCTTTCGATAACCTGAATTCTGGTTATGCTAGCAAATTAAAATCCTAAAATGAATTTGTCTAATTTTTTATTTGACAATTCTCATTCTAACACTAGCATCCACACAGTCCCCTACGGCCATGCAGATTAAACTATTATCCATTGTTCTCATTTTTAACTGAATCTTCATAATCGTAGGGGGTTATGTGGATACTAGTTTAATCTGCATGGCCGTAGGGGACTGTGTGGATGCTAGTGTTAGAATGAGAATTGTCAAATAAAAAATTAGACAAATTCATTTTAGGATTTTAATTTGCTAGCATAACCAGAATTCAGGTTATCGAAAGAATGCAAAGATTTCATTAATATTTCTACACAAAGCTATAGTTATTTTTTCTGCTGTTTGCAAAATCCTATAAAGAATGTTTCAATAAAAAACGAAGGTATAATTGCAGCTGCAGCAACTTATAAGTCCGCGGAATTCGCCATATTTTAAATGCAATGTAATGACTTACAATTCAGAATATAAAATAAGCCACTAGAGCAACAGGTATGTACTACATTGAACTGACCTGTCACTGCATAGTCTATTGCAAAGAGTTCTCGGAAATATGGACATAATTAGTAAACATCTGAATTTTTGCACCCACGTTCATTGAGGTGTCCCAAACCCAAATCCACAAAAATCACAAAAATCCCAACATAGTTACCCAAGATATTGGCCAAAATACTTACTTACTTAAATATCTCGCCTGTTGTGGATCGGATGCCTGTGAGGTCAATGAGAAAGTTGTAGAGAGTTAAATTATCTACAAGTTGTCTGTTTTATAATTTAATTATCTATACGCTTAGTATTTTGCATTTGTTTCCAAAACTTCGCCCTTTTCGAGATATTCAAGGTCGAAGTTTAATAAACGATTTTTTGCAAATATCTCGCTTTCTATGCATCAACCGTAAATAAGGTCAATGTGAAAGTTGTAGAGAATTAAATTGTTCGACCTTGAATATCTCGAGAAGGGCGAGGTTTAGGGAAAAAATGAAAAATACCAATTCCGCAGATAATTGAATTATCTACAACTCTCATGGTAACTTTATTGCTTTTCCATTTTCTTTGGCGCGGGATATTCGCGACAAAACATATTTTTGAAACTTTGGCCTGACGTATCTCGAAAAGGGGGGGGTTGAGAAGGAAACTAAAAAGGAAACTTGTATATAATTTAATTCTTTACAACTTTCACGATACCTCATGGGCATCCGATGCAAAGGACGCGAGATATTGAAAGAAACATTTGACCTTCAATATATTGGGTAGCTGTTGTGATTTTTGTAATATTTGTGGATTTGGGTTTGGGACACCTCAAAGAACGCCTGTGAAAAAATTCAGATTTTTGCTAATTTTGTCCAGGTGAAATGTTAATTTTTCTGGACTAGTAGTAAAACAGAGGGGCAAGAACAGCAGCGGTGGTCTTTGTTGGTTGGTTTTCTCGACTTTAACGCTGTCTGCTCTCTAATGTCTTTTTCCACTACTATACCCATGGTATTATGCACCCATTCTAGTGACGCCATCTGCTGCTGCTACTAGATACCACATACAGTAATTATTACAGTTAATTATGGTGATTAAAAGTTCATTAATAATAAATAAGTAAATTCTTTAATGTTCAATTGTACTTTGAGTTGTTATTACTTTTTGAAGAATTATGGTATAAGCAGGTATATTGCAGAATCCGCTGGATTGTGTTCTATTACTGCTTGATTCTCCAAGAGTAGGCTCTTTGCCAACAAAAGTAATTTTTAATTGGTTAATTCTAGAAAAGAAATCGATTTCAATTATAGCGTTTTGAATACAGAAGATTTTATTCTAAAGAATGGTAATTTTTATATTGATTTGAGTTTTTATGAAGATCTAAAATTGCTATCGAAAATTAAAAAGGGGCTCCTGCGGTGAGGTTTGGAAGGTCGATTCTTGCGATTCTTACGGATACATTTGAATTTTATTCAGAATCGAATTCTATTAAATTCCATAATGATCTGTCAAGTTGTTTAATTACTATAAATAATTATTTAACACCCTACTAAACGATCATTTCTCCGCTCCGTCGTGTGTTCTAATAATATAATAATAATTGAATGTAAAATAAGAAAATTACTTTTCAATTTCACTCGCTAACTTAAAACCCGAGCAATCAGTTAATTTAAAATCTTCACCCTGTTCTCACAATATATTAAACAAGAAAATGTCTTAATATGAAGATCAAATTATAATAAATTCAGAAAATATAATTTTTTTTCTTGTCGCATGTCAGAAAAATATTTCAATTTGCAAGGGTAAATATAGCAAGCTTGAAACTATTTTATCTTTCAAGATAGATACCAGGTATGAAGTAAACGTAAAAAACAGGCGCAACTATTTTATTTGAAACTTTTTTTTCAAAAATTGGCAGTATTCGAGAAAATCGCGTGTGAAAATAGTATATTATTCAACGAGCATATAATGATGGCTATTATTCACGATGGTGAATAATAGCCATTATATGCGAGTAGAATACTATACTTTGTCCACGACTATTAAATATTTAATATTTATTTCATTCATCTTCACTTCATTTCTCCTATTTAAGAAAGATTCATATGTCATAATATATAATCTTCTCGATATTTCGGGCAACAAGTTTAATGAGGCGATTTCTGCAGCTTCTTTTATCTCTGGCAGTGTCAAAGAAATCTCGTTTTCGCTGTCAGTATCCATTTATTTAATTATATTACTCTTTTTGAGTACCTAACATGTAAAATTATTGTGAATAACGTTGGCGTTGAAATGGCATAAATTTTGACTTTTCAAATCAATTACAGAATTACGCTTTACGCACATTGTCATGGCTTACTAATAAAATAACACGGTTTGTAGGTACGTAGCTAAATGGTTTCAAAAACAATATTGGGGATTGCCGCGTGTTGCTAATAGATGATGCTTTGAAAAAAAATTACTGATGTAGTTTTTGAGTGTTCATTAAAGTAACTCTTCGGCGTGTACCATTCGAGTGCTTCCCAGAAACCTTAGAGAGACAACAGTTGTCTTTTGGTTGCTGCAATTTTGACATTTTAAATTTATAGTAAAAAGTCACTAATGCAATTTCTTATAAACAACTGACTGTCGTCATTATTCACTGCAATCAGTGAATAATGAAATCATTATTCACTCTAGGGAATAATAGCTAGCATTATCATTGAGGAAACATGTACATAATGAGTACATTATTTAACAGTCGTGGACAAAATTATTTTATCCACAATTTTCTGAATATAGGAACTAAGTATTACTTTATCAACATATAAGTATTAAAAAGTAAGGGAAATATTTTCTCCATATCCAAATAATGGAAAAGGGAAAAATAACTTGTTCAATTGTATATGCATACTAAACTTATTAAACCTAGTTTATCCGCTGTATTTCATAATTAGTACATTTCACGTTAGTACGTAGGTATATAATTACCTCAAAATGACATAACCCAGTAATAATAATTGAATGCTACATTTGCAATAAAATTACAGTACCATTATTTGTAACTAATGAGAGCTGGAATAATTAATTTTCCAATTGCTTTATAGTCCAATGAAGGCTTACATAACGCTAAGCTTAAAATATGAATACTTTGGATACGATTGACATGAATACATCATTTAATTTAACGTAAACAGTAATGTGGACCAACCTGTAATTACCTAGCTTTAACTACTTGCTCCAACATTAATGTTAGTTTCGGTTTAACAATGTTTAATAATTATACACATTTTTGAAAAACTCGCTTAGAAACTTATTTTTACTGATTTCCAGGTTTTTATGATAATATTGGTTATGTATCCCGCAATTTTTAATCCGAGCAGGTTCCTGAGGAGTTAATAAGAATCAAACGAATTTACTGTATTCCGGCTTGCGAATGGTCCTGACCTATTGCCTGGAAGGGCACTTTGAAATTGGATAACGGGCTCAGGAAGTTGGCTCCCTAGACTTATTGGGCGAAATAAGTGACTAACCTGGACATAATGGGAAAAATCTGACGAGCAACCTAGAATGTAAAATGACTCTTATATCCAGGAAAACTTTGTGAGCTAGAAGATGAGCAGAACAGATGAAAGTATCAAAATAGTAACACTTCCAGAAATGGTCTAAGGACCTTGGGCATATAGATTCACGACGAGATATATGATACGAAAATGTGAAAATAATACCGTCAATCATTGGCAGTACAATTATGGATATTTAAAAAAGAAACGATTTCAGTTTTCTCATATAAAACTGTCATGATTGAATAATCTCCTTAAAGATCAAACCCAAATGAACAATAGTAAATTTGGTACAAGTTATGTTCCTACAAATAATGAGAAAGAAGGGTAGGAAGCATTCTACAAAGTTTGAGAAGTTTTTATCCATACTATAATAATAATAAAGCCCAATAGAATCAGCCAGTTATAGGACAATTTTAAAAAATAGAAATAAATTACATAAGTAGCAAGCAAAGTATATAATATAAAAGTTTAAAATCATTATTTAATCTACTTTAGCTTAATATTATAGTTATGTACTTAAATCTAGGTTTTAATCTATTTGGAATACAAAGTTGTATGGTCTTGGAATAATCATTTAAAGAAGAACTAAACATATTTCAATGGAAACCAATAAAGTTAAAAATTTCTATCATGGAATAAATGGATCATTTAACAAGGATGTTTGTAATTGAAATAATATGTCCTGTGATTTCCATGCTGGAGTTGAACAATATACCCAAATATTTAATACTTTCGCAATGAATTACGTTGATAAATTGTATTAATAATAATCAATAGGATTTAGCTTTCGTTAATACGCCGTAACTTTACATTTTGATACATTAATTGATAATGTATTCACTAAGCACAAAATCTCAATTGCATTTATTTTTTCTTATACAGGGTGTTTCACTTAAAAGTCCCCAGGCCATTATCTCTAAAACTAATAAAGATATTTTATTTTTGTAAATGGCAGATGATTGATACCAAAGAAAGGTTTAAATAACGGTGATTAGAATTTTTCCTCAACAGCACACAGAGATGGCGCTGCGATGCAAAACTATTTTTTGATGGCTGGAACCTTGAAACATAAGTCATGTGATTAAACAATAATTTGTGAATAATTTTGATGGTGTAGAGAATTTACAAAAAACAAGCCGTTTTGGAGTTACATGAGTTTCTTTCATTAATGCCAGTACACGTGAATTTTCATAAATCCCTATAATTTATTTATTATTTATTATAGAATATTGGTTACCAAACACTTTTTTTCAAGATAAGGAAAGCGATATAATACACTATCATAAAATTATGTTTACCACTTCCGGCCAAACCGGAACTAACATGATGAACCAATATCCATATGTTCCTACATATTACATTTTTTTTTTCTAATAACGCTTCTAATAAAACGGCTCCCAAAACTTAAAGTAAGTAAGACAACAAAGAAAATACACACTAATTTAGAATGGGCTAAATTTATATTAACAATTCAGTAAAGAACGTAAACAAAAGTTTTATAAACAAACATTTAAAAACTATCGAAATATTATTAAAAATGAAATTAAACTAATTTCTTTCTTATTAGTAGGTACTTATTATATTAAATGTTCAAAATTTCTCCCTTCTTCATGAATACACATATTGTACCGTTTCAGTAACTCTTCATTGCAAACTTTTTGTAACGTATGTCTATTTATAGCAGCAACACTTGCATATATTTTATTATACAAATCGGCCATATCCTCAATGGGTTCAATGTACACTACACTTTTTAAATACCCCCAAAGGTAAAAATCTAATGGAGTCAAGTCAGGTGATCGTGCTGGCCATCTGACTACTCCATTAGTACCAATCCATCTCTGAGGGTACATTTCATTAAGACAATCTTTGACTAGTACTGAGTTATGGGGTGGTGCACCATCTTGGTGAAACCAAATATTCTCCTGGTTATGAGGGATGGTCTCTAATAATCCTGGCAATACATTTCTCAAAATTATCTCATATTTTCTTCCATTTAAAGTCCCATGGAATAGATATGGTCCAATAATATATGAATTTAATATTCCACACCACACGTTAACTCCAAAAGTTACCTGATTTCGGGTCATTCTCATCCATCTAGGATTATTTTGTGACCAGTATCGGCAGTTATGATTACTCACAACTCCGTTGTTGTGAAAACGGCTTTCATCGCTCCAGAGCACTTTTTTTTAAAAATTTGGGCATTCTTCAGAAAGAACAGAAAATTAAGCTAGAAAATGTAATCTTCGTTCATAATCACCAGGCCTTAAATGATGGATCAATTTTAATTTGTATGGATGGTATTTATTTGATTTTAATATTCTATGGCACGAAGATATCGACAGATTAGTTTCCGATGCCAATTTCCGGAGAGAACATTGAGGATTGTTGACAACACTATTTAACACCAATGCTGTATTTTCATCGTTTCAACTGGCCTATTTCTGTTACGAATAGTTTTCTTAAAACTACCCCAGTTTCTTAAATTTTTAAACAGCGTGATAAATGTTTTTTTATTGGGTGTAGGTCTATTTGGAAATCGTAAACAAAACAATCGTTTTGCTTGTCGGGAATTTCTTTTGCATTCACCGTATATTAAAATCATATTTAACTTATCTTCATTGGTGTATCTAACCATTTTTTAAATTTATTTTTTTTTATTGCCTTATTTGGATTAACTTGCTTTGAATTGTTTCTAAGTACACTATTTCTGTTTGAAACTATGATTGAAATGCACCAACTACAAACTTTGTTTAATAACTGTCAAACTTAAAATTAAATCAAAGCCTACTAATATCTCTTAAGTAGATTTTTCATTACCATTCTAAATTAGTGTGTATTTTCTTTGTTGTCTTACTTACTTTAAGTTTTGAGAGCCGTTTTATTAGAAGCGTTATTAGAAAAAAAAATGTAATATGTAGAAACATATGGATATTGGTTCATCATGTTAGTTCCGGTTTGGCCGGAAGTGGTAAACATAATTTTATGATAGTGTATTATATCACTTTCCTTATCTTGAAAAAAAGTGTTTGGTAACCAATATTCTATAATAAATAATAAATAAATTATAGGGATTTATCAAAATTCATGTGTACCTACTGGCATTAATGAAAGAAACTCATGTAACTCCAAAACGGCTTGTTTTTTGTAAATTCTCTATACCATCAAAATTATTCACAAATTATTGTTTAATCAGACGACTTATGTTTCAAGGTTCCAGCCATCAAAAAATAGTTTTGCATCGCAGCGCCATCTCTGTGTGCTTTTGAGAAAAAATTCTAATCACCCTTATTTAAACCTTTCTTTGGTATCAATCATCTGCCATTTACAAAAATAAAATATCTTTATTAATTTTAGAGATAATGGCCTGGGGACTTTTAACTGAAACACCCTGTATATCGCACAATCCTCTATATTATTAATAAATTCTTGAAATTAGAGTCGACCCAAGTCTGAACTTCGAGGTGTGTCAGAAGTTGCGACACGTATTTCATTTAAAATCATACTGAACATACTGTAAACGGCCTTGTAAGTAGAACACAAAAAATTTAATACTACCGTTAATAAGTGGTTTAAATAAAAATTACAACAATACTAAAACTATTACTAAAACTGAAAGAAAAAAACTGAAAATCATCAAAGCAAGCTAGGCTTAGGAAGTGAACAAATAGTCTACCTTCGAACCCTTGTTGATACAGACTCCAACTGTGAGCATGAACATCGATGGGAGTTCACCGCGTACAGTTCTTCTAAATTTTTAATAAATGTCAAATTTTCGGAGAGGAGATCCATATAATATGCATATAATATACAGTAAAGACTGTTATATGATGTAGATATCCTAGATACGAATAATCTTGTAGTATGGTTTTGTTTCAAGGTTAAAATTTTTTCAATAAGTCGCTGGAAATATTTCTAAAATTCTGCAACGCTACTTTGTCAGCTATAACTATCGACTTGTAATTTAAAATTTTTGAGTAATATCCGGCTACTAAAATAAAAGAATTCGTTTATTATTATAATCTTAATGGGCTAGAATGAGTAGAAGGTAAAATATTTATCCAAAGCTCCGAAGTTTTTTAATTCTGTTTTTTCCTGCATTTCCTGAAATATAAGGCACAATACCAGCAAAAAAACTGTAATCTTAATTATCATAGTTTCCTTTGAAAAACAACACATTTTATAGGACACTCTTCGCAGTTTTTTTGTAAATAATATTAATTTTAGACATTTTTAGTTTAATTACAAAATATAACAAGAATTATGTAAACAATTATTTTTTTTTATTTAAAAAAATGTATAACTTTTTTATTTATCGATCGATTTTACTCAAAAATAATAAGGTTCTTCCTCTTGCTAACACTAAATTACTGTCCAAATTTCAATACAATCGGACTTTTCGTTCTGAAGTTATCGTGTTTACAATAAACGTGACGGACACAGACGAACAGACAGACGAACAGACAGACGGACAGACGGCGGACGGAGATTTTGAAAGTTGTTCAGAATTCGATCACCAACACAGTGATATGAAATTTTTTTTCTCTACGAGCAATATTATCGGTTTTAGAAAGGTGCCGATCGAATGCAATATACTCTTCGTTTTGTATTTGCGAAGAGTATAATAAATGTGGTATGCAGCTAACCTAACAGAAGCTTTCCATTTAGGTCTCCAGTTCTCCACTAGGCCTTCTCCATTTTTAATGTGTGTATTATATTATAAAATGTAGATGTATGTTAATTAATTATTGTAAACTGGAATACCTAATTTTATGAAATGCAATGTCCCAATAGTTAAATAAAGTAAAAATATTTTGATGGTAATGATAATGTACTCAAATTTTAATACGAAATGTTAGGCAACACGAATTACACATTAGTACTTGGATGGCTGATCATCTAGGAAATAATAATAATAATAATAATAATAATAATAATAATAATAATAATAATAATAATAATAATAATAATAGCTTGTTTTACCTTCTAACGGGTTGTGTATCAGTGCATATGTAGAAGCTAAGCAATTTCGAGCGGAGATTGAGCAGTCGAAATATTATCCTTCGGAGGAGATGTAAAGCCGCCGGTCTTTTGTCTATAAAATGGTAACAGTCGAGTGCAATTAGACACAAAAAGTACGAAATGACGGAATCCAGTTATAATAAATGGATTTTAATGATTCTTTTGATTTGAGTTTCTAATACCGAGTACAAAGAAGTTTACCCTTTAAAAATTGCCCCTTTTTACTTGGGGGTGGCTCCTACCCCCTCTAGAGGGGTGGGCAAAAAAGTAAAATAATAACCACCGAATCTGATATAGAATCATATTGTAAGAGGAAGAGGTGATTTACAATTTTTCATGAACATTTTACGTTACAAAAATCAACTGCAATATGGAATCCCATAAGGCACTGTGCTAGAACCAACATTATTCTCAATTTATATTAATGAACTACTTTCCCTTGAATGCAAAATCATATCTTACGTTGACGACACTCTCCTATTAGTGGAAGGAGATGACTGGGAGCAGGTAAAAGAATCGTTAGAAACAAATGAAAATATATTACCAGAAAATACTAGTAATTATTCAAACTTTTACAAAATACTTATCACAGATAAGTTTAAAACATATATCCTTCTTATAACAATTATAAGAAAGAAAATATGCCCATTATGAACAGTACAACTGTTATCATAATGTAATTTTTAATTTAGATCATCCTGCTCAATGTGTCTGTAGATGTTCTACAGTTTTGTGTTACTGCTATATCGGTAAGTGCTTTTGTTTTGATTATTTTTTGGGTTTCATTGAGCAGGATGATTTAAATTAAAAATAACATTATGATAACAGTTGTACTGTTCATAAAGGGCCTATTTTCTTTCTTATAATTGTTATAAAAAGGATGTATGTTTTAAACTTATCTGTGATAAGTATTTTGTAAAAGTTTGAATAATTGCTAGTATTTTCTGGTAATATATTTGCATTTGTTTCTATTGTTATAAAGCTTTTACAGTTCCAGGAAGTTGCATTTACATATAATTAAAAAGAATCGTTAATCATAGACTTTTACAAAATCCATCAGCGGTTGACTGAAAATTTACTTTACTTACATTAAATCTAGATTAAACCAAATTCATGTATTTTAGTATCTACAAAAATGTTTTACCAAATATTCAAACAATAAATTTACACACATTCCTTTATATTTCAAATCATTATTTAAATTGTCACTGTACTCAATATGAAATACCTAGGTGTTACTATAGATCAGAATTTGAAATGGACTGAACATATAAAAATCTAAATATAAAAATTCGTAAAATTATATGGAAATCCCATGAGCTGCGAAATATTTTACTTGCACCCATATTAAAAACAGTGTACTATGCCTTCGTCGAATCGGTACTGCGATATGTAATTTCAATCTGGGATGGAGCACATCCTTCAAATTTAGAAATACTTAAAATTACTCAGAAATATTTAATGAAAGTTATTCTATTTAAAAATATGCGATACCCCTCAAATCAATTATTTAAAGAATTTAAAGTTTTTAGTCTAGATCTCATGTATGTAAAATCCGTACTTGTATTTTCCTATAAACATAATGTGTTTCAGAATAACCTCATCGAGCATAATTACAACACACGATGAAAACAGAATCATAATATTAAAATTCCATCTTTAGAACGACCAGTCAAAGATTTATTTCATATGACAGTCCTAAGTTTTATAATATTCTATCGATTTATATAAAAATGAGTAATAATTTTAAATTATTTAAAAAACGTATTTTATTTTTTTTTATTTTAATGCCTTATTTATATTAACGTCCTGGCGGAGTTCAGCTATTCCTGGTCTACCACTCAACCAGGACACGTACACATAGACATCAACACAACAACCATTCCCTGCGATATTGCCATCTACCGCAGCTGAGACTCAAAGTCAGGAGAGATAACAGCGACTAGACATGATGTGCTACTCAACAGCTGTCTAGCTCACTGCTACCGTCTCGGTAACACATGCCATTAAACATCCATACCCTGGCCAGGATTCGAACCCGGGACTCCGTGGTCGCAAGCCAAACACCTTTAGCATTGCGCCACCGAATAGTTAATTGATAACTAATGATTTACCTTTTCTAAATATACTCTGTAGAGAATAAACATACAATTTTTGCTGTTGTTGACTTTTGTATACTCATAGCAATAAATGTGACGCAGAAAAGAAATGAGTTAATTTCACAATAAATCAATAATTTAATAAACCTATCTTCAAATATCTTCATCAATATACACATAAAAAATCGTTTATAATATGAAAATAATATGTATGCACACAGACAGGCTTTCTGTAGCTAGGTGTGCATTTTAAACTAAATATTTTGTAAATTATACATTTTAAAACTAACAAATAAAGTTGTAAATTTATATTTTCCAAATTATAACGATTTTAGTTTTAAGAAACCTTGAGACTATTTATCGTAAATAACTCAAAAGCCTTACATTTATGGAAGAAGTGGTATGGTACATAAAATAAGATTATAAAACTACAAGTGTTTTGTTTTAGTATTGAAAATACTACTGGGCGCATGATATAGGACCCATCTTACGAAAAACGTATCGAGAGCGACAGATCTGTCTAGACCGCTGCGCCGGCCTTGTAACCGTACCGTTCACTCAACGCCATACCATTAGGGATATCACGTTTCAATAACAATCCAAGCAGTATCTCAAGACTAAAATATAAACATAAACACTCCTAAACTTAATGGTCTCTTATGATACATGCCGACACTGCCATATCGTATATCACTTAGTTTGCAAACTTGCGTTATTTCTTACAGAACATCGTCACTTTCAAATTAACATTAAAAAACAAAATAACTCAATAAAACATGGACTAGCTTAATTCGATCGTATGGACAAATATATCTAAAATTATGTAAATAAAATTATCAAACACATCTAAGTATGATATAAAAAAGTACAGTAGAAAAGCACTATACAGGGTATTCTACAAGCTTTATGACAAAATTTGACAGATGATAGCTGAGTAGAGGACTTTAGCCGAAGCTGGGTCTCCCCCCACCACTTTTTGTGACCTTGACCTTGACCGTGAACGTGTATGCCGCTATGGCGTGACCTTGAGCCGTAGCCGGTGCGTACCCTTGAAGCCGGGTTGCATTTGACCTTGAAAAGTCGTCATGACCTTGGCCGTGAACGTGGAGGCCGCTCCGTGGCCTTGAGCTGTAGCCGGTGCGTGTCCTTGAAGTCGAGTTGCATTTTACCTTGAAAAGTACTGTTGTAAAGCTTAACCTTGAAAGGTCGTTGGCAGTTGTTGAGTTCGACTTGCACCACTCCATTTGACCTCGAAAAGTATGTTTATAATTGAAGAGGGGGAAGGCTTTGTGGCGTAGCAGAACGCTATAAAAGAGCAAGAGGAGTCTCTGTATTATCATTCTTAAAGTTAGATTCCTTCAGTAAAGTATCCAAGATGTATACGTGTACTTGCGGTGCTAGTTTTACGCGAGGTGATAATATGCGACGTCATCAGAGACAGTCATGTAAAAATATAAATGATAATGGGCCTGGGGCAAAACAACCAAAATTAGATTCAACTCCTTCGACATCTACAAATCTGCAAACGTGTTACAGCTGTAATGTGACTCTAACAGCTAGACAGATGAAATCTCATAAGAGGACATTGCAGCATAGAACAAATTCGTGTGTACCTTTGATGAATGGCGTAGAAATTGTCCGAAGTGCTTTCCAATATAGAATAATAAGTTACCGAGTGCATAGTGAAAATGAAAAATTGGACTATATAATGTTTTTCAACGAAATTAGAAATAAAGTATTGGATTTATTGCATGAACTCCTGATGCTTCACAAAATAGTGAAGATAAACATGGAGACATTTGCCAGATACATATTGCAAACTCAAGAAGTGTCTGAAATGAAATCATTTAACACCTGCAATAAAATTTTGGATCAAGGTATGGATTTAGGCAGCTTTCTCGATACTTTTGTGGATATGATGGTTGCCCAAACTACAGAGTTCCAAGAACGCGATTCCGGTACGTAAATATTTATCGAAGTGTAGAATAATGATTAATAACTGCATATTATTTTTAGGATGGGCCCTTGAGGAAATAAAATTTGTGGAAATAAATGTGAATAAGTACAGTCCACTACGTGGTTCATCATATATTAAACTACCAAAGTACATAGAAAACAAAAAGGCCGTAGTGAATATAGAAAACCATGATCAATGCTGCTTTGCTTGGGCTGTAACTTCAGCACTGTATCCTGCAAATGGTCAAACATCTGACATGTCATCTTATCCGCATTATTCAAGAGTTTTAAACTTGACAGGTATGGATTTTCCAGTTAAATTGCGCGATATTTCTAAATTTGAAGAATTGAATAATATATCGATTAACGTATATGGTTTAGAAAAGAAATTTGAGAATAATAGAATAAAGTATGATGTTGTCGGACCTTTGCGTTACTCTGAGAAAAAATTACGTATGCATGTTAATTTGTTATTAATTTCCTCGGAATGTGATGAAGATCACCATTGTTCAATAGACTGTGCCAAAACTCACTATTGTTGGATAAAGAATTTATCTGGGTTAGTTTCACATCAAATTTCTGCTCACGGACATAAAAAATATTTCTGTGACGGATGTTTGCTGTATTTTAGCAATGAGCGCCAGTTAATGCTTCATCAGAAAAATGATTGTAATCATATTTATACAACAACACCATCGACACAATTTCGGCTTGATAAATATGGAAAACAGGTACCGGAAAATATATTAAAATTTGAAAATTTTGAAAAGCAAATGCAAGTACCATTCGTAGTATATGCTGATTTTGAATCAATTCTTAAACCAATAAACACGTGTGAGCCTAATCCTCAGTGCTCTTACACTAACAAGACCTTCATTCATGAGCCGTATTCTTTCGCATATTTCATAAAAGGTTCTTTTGATAATTCCCTTTCCAAGTTTGAGCTATATAGAGGATCTGATGCTGCTAAGGTTTTTGTATCACGTATAGAATGTGATGTAAGAGAAATTTATAATACATATTTGAAAGATGTAACACCGCTGGCTCCTCTAACACCATCGGAGATAGAAAATTTTAACAATGCAACCGTTTGCGGTATATGTGAGAAACCCTTTAAAGAAGGTGACGTAAAAGTGAAAGATCATTGCCACATAACTGGTAAAATAAGATTCGGTGCTGCTCATTCTATCTGTAATTTAAATTATAAAATTCCAAATTTTATCCCTGTTATATTTCACAATATGAGTGGATATGACATACATCTATTTGTCAAAGAGTTGTGTGCACATAAAGATAAAATTGAAGTAATACCACAAAACAAGGAGAAATATATATCTTTCACAAAACACCTTTATATGCATGATTATGTTAACAGCAAGGGAGAAAATAAAAATAAATTTTTAAAATTACGATTCATTGATAGTTTCAAATTTATGTCAGCATCACTACAGCATTTAGGAGAAAATTTATCAGACGATCAAATGGCTATGACTAGAAACTTTTGTGGTGATGACGTAAAATTTAATTTAATGCGTCGGAAAGGCGTATTTCCATATAGCTTTGTAGATAGTTTAGAGAAGCTAAATAATCAAAATTTGCCTTCGAAAGAAGAATTTTATGATAACCTAAATGAAACACACATATCAGACGAAGATTACGAAAGAGCTCAAAATGTGTGGAGGTTGTTTGAGTGTAACAGTTTGGGATCTTATTCAGATATTTATTTAACCACAGACGTGCTACTTTTATGTGACGTATTTGAAAATTTTCGTGAAATTTGCCTGAACAAGTATAAATTGGACGCGGCACATTACTTCACTAGTCCTGGTTTATCATGGGATGCTATGTTAAAATTAACACAAGTAGAACTTGAGCTATTAACAGACATTGACATGATTCACTTTTTTAAAAGGGGTATACGTGGCGGGATAAGTCAGTGCTCAGAAAGGAAGCACATTGCAAACAATAAATTCCTACCTAATTATGATTGTACAGAACCTTCCTCATTTATTACATATCTCGACAGCACGAATTTATATGGCCATAGTATGTGTCAGATGCTGCCATCTAGCGGATTTGAGTGGATGTCTGAAAGAGAAATTCTCGATTTAGATATTACCAACATTTCAGATCAAAGCGCCATCGGGTATGTTTTTGAAGTAGACATACATTACCCGGAAGAATTACATGATTTGCACTCAGATCTCCCTTTTTTGGTAGAAAGCATTATACCACCGGAGTCAAAATCAAAATCCTCGAAATTAATTCCAAATTTGAATGACAAAAAGAGATATGTTGTACATTACAGAAACCTGAAACAAGCCATTAAACATGGTTTAATGGTGTTAAAAACACATAGAGTGCTTAAATTCAATCAGTCGGCGTGGTTAAAAAAATACATCGATTTGAATACAGAAATGCGAAACAATGCAACCAATAAGTTTGAAAGAGACCAGTATAAGTTGATGAACAACTCAATTTTTGGAAAAACAATGGAAAATGTAGATAATAGAAAAGATATAAAGTTAGTGACTCACTGGGAAAGTATCAAAAAAACTGTAGGTGCAAATGCACTAATAGCTCGGCCAAATTTTAAGTCATGCACAATTTTCTCAGAGGATTTTGTGGCCATTGAAATGGGTAAATTGAGGGTCTTATATAACAAGGCGATTTTTGTTGGCTTTTGCGTGCTTGAATTGTCAAAGACTGTATTGTATGAGTTCTTTTACGAAGTTATTAAAAGTAAATTTGGCAATGATGCTTCCTTGCTGTACACTGACACTGATTCATTAATAATCAAAATTTTTACTGACAATTTTTACGACTTTATCATACAAAATCCCGAAAAATTTGATACGTCCAATTACACTGTAGGAAACAAATTTAATATTCCAAAAAATCCATCGGTGCTCGGAAATATGAAAGATGAGTTTCCTGGGGATCCTATAATTAGCTTTTATGGTACGGGAGCCAAAGCCTATTACGTGCAATCCGTCAATAACGAATTAAAAAAAGCAAAAGGTGTCAAGAAGTCGGTTATTAAAAAAGAATTGACATTAGACGACTACAGGAAAGTTGTGGAACAAGGGGGTTTAATATTTAGAAAAATGAACACGTTTAGAAGTCATTTACATGATATATATACGGAGATGCGTAATAAAGTAGCACTTTCTCATCACGACGATAAGCGTTTTGTTATTCCAAATACCACAAAAACTTTGCCTTGGGGACACTCTGATATAAGATTCTTTCAAAGTGAACCAAAGCAAAACGTCGAGATGCTAATATCAGCCGTAAATAGTCTCGAACGAGGTGTTGAAAAAAATAATGATAATTTAGATGCTTTACTTGCCGCAATAGCCGAGTTAAACAATGAATATGTGTAACATATAATGCTTTTAATACTAACGCAAAGATCGGCGAACGTCCTACTAAACTGGAAAATTCATCCCTAATATTTCACTTAATCAATTTAAAACAGTATTTAGTCAGTTGTAGCAAATGTATGACATGTGTTCTCTTATTGGTTGTTAATAAAATTTATACATGAATTGTTGTGTTTCTTTTCTCTCAAAATAAATTGTAATCAAATAATGTAAAGTGTATACTATTAACGCTTTCAGCTATTACGCCACTTTCTTACTGAGAGTGTGCATAGTCGAAGTTTGGTATAGTTCTCTTCATATACTTAAGGCACATAAAAAGTGTAGGCGCCTTTGACTTTAGGGTAAAGATCAAATACCCTGACATTTTGTTATTTGCTTTAAATATATGAAGAGAACTATATCGATGTGGGGACTTGAAATGTGCAGATACATTAACGATGGGGGTGAATTTAAACCAATCAGAAAAATGGGTGGGGAGGAGTAGTGGGGGTGAACTCCTCTACATAAGCGCCAGCAATGCTAACAAGATTCATTTCGTCTTCAGCTATCCTTAAGTGCTGACGGGTCGTTAAAAGACTTAAACGCTTTTTGCTTTGTGTTAGTTGTTGTTAGTGACTTAAAAAAAAAAATGGAAGGAAGTAGCTATTCGCAGATGGCTGGTGGTAGCAGGAAGAGAGCTGCTTCGCCAATATTGGATGTTTTGACGGCGATGGCCTTTGTGTCGAATTTTAGGCCATCACAGGAGGACGCCGTGCGTACAAACAGTGGTGGTGGTGGCGGTAGCAATAACTTCAACGACATCGATGTGGGTGCTACTGATTTTAACGACATCGACGTGGATTACCACCTGTCCCAGGATGTGATTGAAGAATACAATCCGGAGTTATATCGTATCCTGGATGAGGTGGAGCGTAATGTGGTAGAAGAAGCTGCTGTGCCACTTCAGGACGCGGGTCCCAATGTCGGTGGCGTCAAAGACCAAGGCAAGTTCAAAGAGCCGATTGATTTGCCCCTTCCTGCATTCGCCAGAAAGAATAATGCTGACGTTGTCGAAGATTCCGGGGATGAATTTCAACCACCCAAGAAGTCTAAGAATTCACCAGGTCCTTCTAGGATTTCTAGACCGGCTCCTAGGAATAATCGTTCTTCAAAAAAGGGTAAGGCGGCCAAATCCAAGAAGGGTGATCATCGTAGCATCCTTAGAAACATTTTGGAAGAACCAGCTCCTCTTACTTCTAGTGTGCAGAAAAAATTCAAAAAAGGTAAGGAGCCTGTCGTGAAATCGAGACCACAGCACAGCATTCATCGTTTATCGCCTGTTAATTTAAGCGACTCTTCCGATGAAGAACAAGAGATTTTTTCTCAGATCGGTGATAGGGACATCTTCAGCAACTTCGGCAAATTACTGGAAAAAGTGAAGCGTGAAAGAGCAGAGAAAACGTCCGCCCGCGCTGGTGATGACAAATTACGAGATACCGCCAGGCGAGCCATTCTCTTAGCAAAACAAAACATCGAAGCCTCACAAAAGAAAATACAGGAAGAAAATGAAAAAATCAAAGCCGAAGAACAAACTATTTCGCATTACACCGATCTATTAACAGGTGCAGACGAACGAGAGGTCGCTGAAGCAAAGTCTGAAAAAAAGTTGAAGGTCGTGAAAAAACAATGTAAGGTCATTGAAAAAATATTGGTAATGTGAAAGTTGTGTTAAAAAAATGTTAGAAATAGTTATAATTCATTCTCTGTAGGTTAGGTTGTAACGTAAATAAATGGTATGTTAAAAAGAGTATTCCCTTTCATTTTCACAAAACACACCAATACTGTTTTTTTTCTACAGAGTGTATGAAATTAATATTATACTGTTTTTTTTCTATACTCCCTTGAGAAAAAAATGATACATACCTCTATATATTTTTTACAAAAAATGGTTTCTAACTTTATTTAGGTGTGCATTTAAAAAAATATATATACATACCATCATATTATTCTTTTCTAAACAGAGTGTATGAAATTAATATTACACTACCTATTTTACCATTTCATTTACATGCGCGCGTTCTAACAATTATTATTAATTATACATACCTTTATATCATTATTTATTTTTATGAATGTATTGTATTGGTTTGTAAACGTTATTTTATTTTCATACGCCTTACTTACTTTAGATGTGAGACATCTAGCGGTCGCTAGAATAATAACTGTATTCCTGTATAGAGTTGCCTATGGTACGTCTACAAAAATAACTTACTTCGTTGGGTGACATTTAGAGGTCGGTAGAATAATTGTATTTCTGTATCGAGCTGCCAATCGATCAGTGGCGCACTGTATGCTACATATTTTTATATTTAATTACTGTATTTATTTTTGATTACATTATTCTCAACTCAAAATTATAATGGTATAATTTGGTAATTTAAGCAAATATTTGTTAATAAAAAATACTTTTTCTGTGCTGATATTTTATTATATAACCCATAAAAAAAAAAATAGAAAGATTACAAATTTATTTATTTTTATTACATAACATAAAAAGTTATACATCTATTTCTTCTTCTTCTTCTTCGTCTTCTGACCCACTGTTCAGTGACCATTCACTCGGTGAACTAGATCTGCTAGGCGGCTCTACCTCTATAGATGAGCTAGGACTACTGGGTGGCTCAACTCCCAATGGTCTCCACCATTCTGAACCATCAGGACCATCCTGGTTTAGATCATCCAAGTAGCGTACTAACGGCACAGACCAAGTACTATTGTCTGGCATGTTACCATTATCTCTGTACTCCATGGCCATTCTGTATTCGTATTCCCAGAATGGCATTGTCGACTCTGCGCAGTCGCTGGAACTTATTGTATTGTCTTGAGCAGCCATTTCTTGCAACTTTGCAGTTTAACTGAGAAACATGATGAGGGGAGTTTCTTATATAAATGGACCCCCACTCTATATTATAACCAACATTTGCAAGAATTGTGGGTACTAGGTTCATCATATACGGATTTTTCTCATGGTAACATTGCCGTCGCCACCACTATCGTAAACGTGGGAGAGAAAGTGGGGGTAAACTGACATACTTAAAACTGAGAGAATCCTCTATTCTTTATCAGTTCTGTATTAGAGAGCTCTCACTATGAATACTGAGATTCAAGATCATACCGTGTCATCCAGCAGTGATCCGATACTTGGACCAGATTATTGGGCAAAGTACTTTCTAGGATACGAACCACCACCGCTACCATCATTGGAAAATATTGAGGACACCCCACAGGTGCCTGATAGTACGACCGAGGACTGTGGAGACAGTAGAGTGGAGCCCATGGGGTCGATGGATCGGTCACCGTCACTCTGGAGTCTGGAGACCATTCCAAATGAGGATGACTATGATAGTGACGAGGTATCCGATGAAGAATATATGGATGATGAGGATATTTAATTTTTGTAATTAATAATTTATACAAATGTTTTTTTTATGTAAATAAATATATCGATTCTAAGAAATTATTTGTTTATTATTCTCTATTTTAAGTGCAAAATAAAGTGGGGTAAATTGACTTACATAATAAGAAATTAGTTCATTTGTCTTCACTTGAGTAGCATAATATCGCTTTACTATAGCAGTCTAGCCTATACCAACCCCATATTCATTTTATACTAGTGCCATTCAACCACCACAACGTACATTAAGAGTGAGGTGGTAGACTGTTTCTTATACACAGATTATTTTTTTCATAGCAGCATTTCCACCACATAGACAGATATTTTAAATTATATCTTATTTTTTTAGACTTTACAAGATGTAAAAAAAAAAACAGATTTTCATATTACAGAAATTATTTACAAAAAAAAAAAAAGAATTATATTTACAAAAAAAGAAGTATATTTAGAAAAAAAAAGAAGTATAAAAGGAAGTAAAAATATATATATATTTACAATAAAATACAACATAACTAAACTAACATAACTAAACTTACTTAACTAAACTAACTTAACTATTTACATATTTACAATTAGGTTTTTTTATTGTTGTTACATATATTGCAAATTTCCACAGGCCTTATTTGATGTAGTGGATTTCTACACGATTTACAGTCATCTCTCACACCATCGACCAATCGTGTGGTACTATGTATGTCGATGTGCCGATGGAGTGACTGATCGACACGTCTCTGGTAGTCCATGTAACACATGTAGCATAATTCGTAATCTGTACCACCTCTTACATCTATAGCTACATATGCCATGGTTGTACAAAACAATGCCTCATTATCGTGCCCTCTTTGTAGATACCTGTGGGCCTGTTCTACTTCGTTCTCCTCGTCCGATACATCAGCCACGATACCATCGTCGTCCGTATCAATATCATGTCGGACGACTTCCTGTTCTTCAACCACAGCTTCTTCATCTACGCCTGCGTCTTCGAGGATATCCCCCTCGTCATCGGAGCGCAGATCTTCTTCTTCTACCTCGCCCATAACGACCTCAGGAATATCGACTTCGGCATCAGGAATTTCGACTTCGGCATCCAATTCATCACCCCATTGGTTATTAATTAAATCAACTTCCGCCAACCAGTCAAGGAATTCAAAATTGGTGTATCCCGTGGGTGCACCAACCATAAACTTTCGTAAACCAGCCATTGAAGATTTAAGAAATTAACGTCAGTGTAGAGAGACACAGATAGTGTAGTGTTGAAAATCAACTGACTTGTATCGAGTCACCTCCTCGTTTATATACAGTTGATGACGTCATGTCACCTCTGACGTCAGCGCCCTCAGCATCTACTTAAATGAGAATGAACACAATGAGGAGTACAGTTATTATTCTGCTTTCATACTGTACATATTGTAAAGTATTAAGAAGTATTAAAAATGCCTTTTCCAAAAGAGTGGCAGTCAAAACCAACCATTGCAGCATATCCTTTTAGAATGAATGACCAAATCGTGTGTCATAACTGCTACGTTTCCTGGCCGAAGGAATATTTCAATCCATGTACGGGCTTGTGTGGAATTTGTGTAAGGGAGAATCCTGTGTCAATTCAGAGGTTCCAAGGAAGAAAAGCTGGGGAACGTCAATGTCGTAAATGTCTTCAAATGTTGGCTCGCAGCAACTTCGGAATAATGAGAGATGTTTGTGGTGTTTGCATGGTGGACCATCCATTAAGGCAGCGGTGTATGGCATGTGATAAATTCGGGAGCAATTGCTGGAATAATATATGCAGCCAGTGTAGACATAATAAACTATTGTGCGAAAATGTCGGTCACTATTATGTGGATATGTTGCATCACAATAGAAAATGCTGGTGTCCTGGAATCGAGAAATTCGAATGTTAAGGCGTGGGATTTCATGAAGAATTTTTTTTTTTTACAATAATTTGTATTTTTTACATATTTTGCTTAAAATAAAATATATTTATATTAATTTGTTTTTTCTTCTCTTTAACTTAACGAAATATAAAATCTAAATACTGTTACAGTGAAATAAAGCAATTCAATAATGAATTTTATACGTTTAAATAAAACACATTAATATCATATACATATTTTATTTCCATATTACTGATACATAAGTAAATATATAAATTGATTATGCATATTTTACATTTACACGACATCCATTTTGTCAATCCAAGAGTTGTTCATTGGAAAGTCCAAGCCATTTGACAAATATTTTGTTCCCTTTCTTTCTTAAAACCTTCTCCACTAGATATATGTCGGGATACTTAGTTTTTTGTAACTCCATTTCATAAAAACATCCTTTGATTGGTTGTCCATGCATGTCCTCGAGCTGGTAAGTTGTTGGGTTCGTTATGTTTATTTTCACAATTTTAAAAAGTTCAGTTGAAAAATTAATTGTATAACCTTTTTCAAATACACCTTTGTATGCACTTATTCGAACTATGTCACCAACCTTAAACTTGGGTTTTAAAGCAATCCTAATGTGATTATACACATTTAAACATGTGGTTGGTTTAACGTCAGCAGGTTTCATGCCAATAGTTCGATGTACTTTATTGTTGTACTTTTTTGTGACGTTGGATAGAATATCGAACCATTTGTATTTACCTCTGGCTGAGAATTCTTTATATAACCAATTTTTTAATGTTCGTATCACTCTCTCCACAATTGCTGCTTTTTTCGTACTATATGTAGAGTAATGATTAATGCCATACTTTTTCATTAAAGTGGAAAAGTTTTTGTTGTAGAATTCCGTACCCTGATCGCTTTGAAGATTCTTAGGTGAGTAGTTTGATTTTTGCAAAATGCTCCTCATACCCTTCGTAATTTCTATACCCGTTTTATTTCTTAGGGGTCTTGTCCACACATATTTTGAATAGCAGTCGATCACTACGAGGATATATCTATAGCCCTTATTAAGGTTCGCATATGGCTGCATTTCAGCCAAATCCATTTGCCATAAATCCGCATACCCTTTGATGATTGTTCTTCTTCTACGAAAATTTTTTCGGGGTAACCTGTGCAGTTCCTGCACAATGGCCTTCTTTGTAGCACTGATTTCCATGTTAACTTATTGGATCGAATGGGTGTGCAGAGAATACACTAAGCTGTTACATGTTTGCCGATAGACTAATTTCTAATAAGTTAATTCTTCTAATTTATTAATTTTGTCAATTATTTTCTGAAGCTCTCTAGCTTGCTGAGAAATTGAATTTTCCACTGTTTTATGTTCCTTATCAATATTCGCTCGTATTTGTTCATTAATATACTTTTTCATCTCTGCAACAACCCGTACATTTCCTTTATCAATTTTTTTCGGAATTTCCTCATTTACATAAGTTTTTGCAGTAGCAACAGCTAACAAAACTTGACCATTAACATACTTTTCCATTTGACCATTAACATACTTTTCCATTGCTGTGATAATTAAGTTAGTGGCCTCATCCATAGCCTTGCGGATGTCTGCAAAGAAGGTAGTAAGTCGCTCTTCAACATAGTTGCGTGTTACCCCATCCTGACTATCTACCGGTTCTCCAATGTTCTTTAAACGTTTATTCTGAATGTCGAAGTGATTATCTGTAGTTAGCTTAAAGCCAAGACCTGGTGGACCACGCACGACTAATGATTTATTAGCGCCGCCTCTTCTGCGTCCAAATTTATCAATTGTGTTGTGACCAGGTAGCATTTCTAATTACATCTGATCTGATTTAAGCATTTCACAGTATATTATACTTCCCCATTATAATTATGTTAATAGATTATTTTTTCTTCTCTCATTTCCTCCAACAAACTAATTATTTCATTATTAACGCCACTGTTACCTGCCATTTTTGAGCTATACAGCAGACGTAGACGATCTACCAACTCTTTTGGCTTATTCCAATAAACATAGTCGACACCTTTACTATTGTATATTTTCTGAAGTGGCATTTGCGGAAAGCCCAAACCAGTTCTGGATCTCGTCATTACTGTAGAAGATGTTAGTGGTTCTATAATGTCACTGAATTTTTTCCATTTAGTTTTATTCAAACCCTTTTTGATATCATAGTGTTTATATGCTGCTCTCGTCTTTTTTAATATTTCGCCATATATTTGATACTCCTCGTCAAAAAGAGATACTTCATCGCTGCGTAGAACTAATGGGTACTTCAAAAATATTACATCGTACAACTTAGGACTGCCAGAATACGTTCCTAGAGACTTATTACCATTCCACAACGTAATATCCCCACTAGAAAACCGCACCTCGACATTACCCATATGTAGTTTGCCTGTATGGGGGTCTAGACGAACACCATATACAGTGTCATATTTATAGTTGCCGGACTTTACATTTTCTAGATGTTGTTTGATTACAGCACATTTCTCTTCTACACTGCCAATGGATCTTTCTGAGCCTGGGGTACTCATTAACGACGATCTTGGTGGTGTTTCCATATAATATGCTGCATTATTCTCGCCATCGTCGCTACTGGTTTCAGGTGTCGCTTTAAACATACTGGTCGTAGCTTTATTACTATCTCGAGATTGTGTCGGTGTTGGTGGTGTCTGGTTATGTGATTTTATCTGTGAGGCAGATGACATAACTTTTAAAGGTTTTGTTATGGGCTCATAGATCTTCTCAAGTGCTAACTGACTCTCAACATTTCTACTCTTCAGTGAATTAAATTTTTTACGTACAGAATCAGTAGCTTCAACTAGTTGCCGTTTGAGGTTTACTTCCCTTGCCATGTCTCCATCGATATTGCTATGGTCTTTCATTTTCTTTTCCAATGTCTAGCCTCAACGAAGTAGTCCCGACGCCGTCCACAGGTCGATTGAAACTTTAATTGTTATACTTTATGGATATATGAAACTATCAAGTCCTTTCCTATATCTCCCCTCATTCACATCTCTATCTTTGTCAATTACAAGAAAACCATACTTGTCTTTCCAACACTGGGCACACATTTCTTGAAATTGCTTAAAAGATACATCTGGTGAGACATGATCAGAGAAAACGTGATGCAAATTCATTTCGTCCTGTTTGAATACAGCTAAAAAGTTACTATTGTCTCTTACGATTTGTTTATTTACACGAGAATATGTCTGTGCGAGATAAAAACAGTCTACATTTCTATGACGGCCCATTGAGAAAAATGCACGAATTACGTCTTGCTTTTCACATATAACGTCATCGAATATAAAAATAGAATTGAGCTTGGCATCAGACGGTTGTACTATTTCCGCATTATTACTGAATGTATAAAACCCTAATCCCTTAATCGGTGATAGTATGGTGCGTAAGAACTCATACTTGGGTTGATATAAGGACTTTGAATATAGGTATACATTTTCAAAACGTAATCCAAGGGGGTGAGTAAGCAAAGATATCATCAAGTTCGTCTTGCCACAGTTACTCGGGCCGATAAGTAGTCCACGAACAGTTGATGGAAGTAATGGCCCATGACGCGATTCAATTTGCAATCCACATCCAACTTTTTCATCTAAATTTTCTATAGAAAAATTCTGGCTCTGCTTCACAATGCGCATCGTAGCACGGTTGAAGACTATATAAATAGATGTATGCATTACAATTGTTATTTAAATGTTGTTAGTCAAGCAGCGCACAAGTAAGAACAGCCGATTTTTAAAGGTCGGTAAGGGGGTAGTTAATTCTCTAATAAATAAGTTTCCATTTGAACTACATTTACCCGGCGGTTACCAGTACTGTGGTCCAGGTACTAAATTAAAAAAAAGATTAGCACGAGGCGATCCAGGTATAAATAAACTCGACGCTGCATGCAAGCAGCACGATATTGCATACGATCAAAACTCGAACGATTTATCAGCCCGACATAGAGCAGACTATCAACTTGAACAAGCTGCGTGGAATCGAGTTAAATCCAAAGAGGCAAGTTTAAAAGAAAAGGCTGCCGCGTGGTTGGTTACGACTATAATGAAGGGAAAACAACGTCTTGGTATGGGATGTAAATCAACCACATCTCGTGCTACAAAAAGAAATAAAAAGAAGAATAAAAGCAGGAAGAATAATGTTAGAAAGGTAGCATTCGGGGCTGGAATAGTACGCAAGGTACGTGATGATCTGCGTAAAGCCGGTGGTAAGCGATCTGTAGCTAAGGATACTAGAAAAGTTATGCAAGTAGCGCTTCAAGCTGCACGACGACACATGAGATCAGCTGGAGGAAAACGCAATATCCGTACACCTCGCATAATACCGATTCCGAAAGTTGGTGGAATTCTACCCTTAATACCTATTTTTGCTGGTTTATCGGCGTTAGGTAGTTTAGCAGGCTCTGCAGTAGGCTTAGCCAAGGCTATAAATGACGTGAAAAAAGGCAGAGAGGAATTGGCAGAAACAAACCGCCATAATAGACATATGGAGGCAATTGCTGTTGGGAAAAGTGGCAAGGGACTATATTTGAAACCATATCGTAAGGGATTGGGCCTCTATCTAAAATCACAAAGTTCAAAAAACTACTAGACACACTGCCTCGAAAACCTCTCACCAACATCGATCTTAAATATTATGCTGAGAAGATGAAGGTGCCATATTTTCGGGGTATATTTATGCGCGATACTTTACCAAATTCCGGGCCAAATCGTAATGAATCCGCCATCATAAATTTGGATACTATAGATGGCCCGGGAACACATTGGGTGGCATATAAAAAACGTGGTAGTTTGGTCACATATTTCGATAGTTTTGGCGATTTACCCCCACCAAGAGAATTAATTCTGTACTTGCGCAATGGTTCAACGTTTACGGATAAAATCTACTACAATTATGAGCGTCAACAAAATTTCAACACAGTGTGGTGTGGCCATTTGTGCTTAAAGTTTCTTTCTTTGAAAGTTAAATAAAACTATCCAAATGGCATCTGTGACCCCATCGATGGATCGAGAGGCAATTAAACGGATGGGCCACTCATTGATTGCTTTCTCTAGACTACGCAGCTTGTTGAAGATGAGTAAACAGCAACTTTCAGATATGCCTAAAGAAGTAATGATTGCATGCGCCCCTTATGAAATTGCATTAGTGTGGGATAAACTACCCAAATATCTTCAGGATGACATTGATATTTTAAAATACCAGTACTGTCAAGAACATTATTCTCCTGAAGGCGAAAATAATGTTGATGTTAACGATGGTCCGTCCCCTCGAAAAATATTTTGCTGCTACTGTAAAGTGGACGGGGTGAACGTGGCGTCAAATAATGATATGAATCTATCTCCATCACCGCCCAAAAAAAGAAGATTAATACACAACTACTGCTGCAAATCGCAATAAAGGCACACACAATCTCCAAAAACATCAGTCATGTCACGCACTTTCACTTTATCAAGCCGCTCAAGCGTGCTCAGTGCAGAGTTTTATCCCCCGATTGAACTAGATATGAGCTGTCGATATGGTCTGGGATTAACCGGATTTTATTCATACAATTCTATATTTAATATAGATGAGACAAACAATGGTTTTTGCTATAGGACTTCACCGAAAGTAGCTCCCACATTTATCCACATACCGTACGGAGTCTATGAAATTGATGAAATATATAATGCAATACTGAAAGTTATGCCAACTAACAAAAATGAAGAAAAAGAAAAATTATTTCAACTGCGAGCAAACAACAATACAATGAAATGTGAGATTCGGTCAAAATACGGAATTGACTTTACACAAGCAAACTCTATTGGTAGTCTGTTGGGATTTGAACCGACATATTTAGCACCAAACAAGACTCACGAATCGACACTCCCCATTGATATAATGAAAGTAAGAATGATACGTGTAGATTGCAACATCATTTCCGGAGCGTATCTGAATGCTCTTAAATCCCACACACTCTTCGAGTTTGATATTGATGTTGAACCTGGATTCAAACTTACCAGGGAGCCAGCTAACATCATATATTTGCCTGTTAAACCTGAAGGACGCCAGTTTATCGACAACATTACTGTACGCATATTGGATGACAACGGAGATTTAATTAATTTTCGAGGTGAAAAGATTTTTGTGAAGCTAGAATTAAAACAATTTTAATATTTCGAGCAAAAGAAATGGGTTTTCGATATAATCAGGAAAGATTAGCACATTACCGACATAAAGTGTTTAACGATAAAAGGAAGGGTGATTGTAGAAACCGATTCATTCAGCGTATACCTCTTAAACAGTTAAGACATAGATTGTCGGCAAAGGACCGTGCATTTCTTCAATCTATTGGATTAAAACTGAGAGAAAATTAACTAATAATGACAGTTACTACATCTAGTGAAAAACTCGAAGTGTTCGACGAACCTGTGTTTGATCAGTCACTTCTCAGTTTACACGAGCATACATACAAGCCGTACGGGTCACCATATTATAGAAACTCCGATGAAATACGTATCCCTATCAATTTTCAAGACCTTATACTCGATATTGCAGAAAGTTACATCTATATAGAAGGGAAATTTACACCTAACGATGTTACCAAGCGGTGTTATTTATCCAATAATGCTTTATCTTTCCTCTTTGAAGAGATTAGATATGAAATGGGCGGTGAGCAAGTGGCCGTCGTTAGGAAGCCTGGCATCACTACCACAATGAAGACTATGGTATCATATGGGCAAACACATCTGCGATCACTATTAACTACTGGTTGGGGCCTCAGCGAACAGAAACAAGATATTTTAGATAGTACTAGCCATGTGTTTAGTGGTAGACTACCCCTTAAATACCTTATGGGTTTTGCAGAAGACTACACCAAAGGTATTTTAAATGTGAAGCAGGAATTAATTTTAATAATAGCTCGTTCCTTCAAAGATTCCTACATTGGGGAAGTTGATGCAGATTTAGAAATTAACAAAATTGAATGGAAGATTAGGCATATTGTGCCTGAGGATAGACAAAAGCTTAAACTATTAAACAGAATTAATAAAAGTAGTAATAATGCTAGAGTTAAGATGGCTTACCGTATGTGGGATCTCTATGAGCTACCTACTCTGCGCGATACTGCTTCAGATGTCTGGGCCGTTAAAACCACTAACAGTCTTGAGAGACCTCGATACATAATTATTGGATTTCAAAACAATAGTCATTCCGATGATAGAAGTAAAGATGTGACAAAATTTATACATGCGGATATTAATAATATTCGACTATATCTAAATGCGGAAGTATTTCCTTATGAGCGTTGGAACTTAAATTTCGATAAGAAACTTGACTCTGCAGCTTACTACGCATATGAAAACTTCCAGCGTAGTTACTATGATAAAGATATGGGTGAACCTATGATGGATCTTGCAGAATTCAGAAAATCTCCACTGTTTGTCATAGATTGTTCTCACCAACCAGATGCAACGAAATCGTCTACTGTCGATATAAAGATAGAATTTGAAACCCGAAAGACGAAGTTCCCCTAACAAACTCGTGTATATGCACTTATACTTCACGATACATATTTAAGCTATAGTGCATTGGATGGTTCAGTTCAGTCTGGAATTGCCGGCGCTAAATAAAAATCTACTATTATAATGGCGTCATCAAGTAACGAATTCCCTACTTTGATTGTTGACTTACAAGGGTTTCAATATAAAGAAAATATGTTTACAGTGAAAGAGTTGGCTGTGCTGTGCTGTAACACTAATCAGCAAGCACATTACCTTTTCAAGCCTCCATATCCTTTTTCATCGCTAACCCGAGGGGAACAGAATCAGTATCGATGGCTACAGAACAACTATCACGGTGGCGTAAAATGGAGTGATGGATATATTCAACTGTCAGAATTCCCGACGATACTTCTACGGCTTTGTCAAAATATAGCCAATAATTATGAACGTCATATATCACCACAGGATGTTATAATTTTATGCAAAGGCAGACTAAAGAAAAACATTCTATTGGAACATCTAAGATGGAATCGAATCATAGACCTAGATGACAGCTCCCCCTGCATACCTAGTCTAAAATCATTGACTGTACCAAGATGTATGGAACATATTCAACCCAATTATAGTCATTGTGCTCTTGCAAACGTTCATTATCTTAATAAATGTATTGTAGATTTAGATATAAAATTTCAATAAATATCTTTTAGTATTAATAACCTTTTTTTTTTATACATGTATCAGAGGAATAGGAAAATAAAAGTATGATCAAGTAATGTGTTTCA
Organism: Stenurella melanura; assembly: GCA_963583905.1. Classification (NCBI taxonomy): domain Eukaryota; kingdom Metazoa; phylum Arthropoda; class Insecta; order Coleoptera; family Cerambycidae; genus Stenurella; species Stenurella melanura. The sequence goes on from OY757310.1 coordinate 69,335,370, forward strand.
TTTATTTCATTTTATCCTTACAATAAAATAGATATAGTTCATTAATACATTTTAATATACATATTTATTATTATAAATATTTCGATACAAAATGAAAAAACAATAAGTGGTTAACTACTAATTGAGTTGTCTACAGTTTCTTCATCAAATTGCTCGAGTTGGCATTTTAAAATTACTTTTTTAGGTAGATATTTTTCTATATCATATAAAAAACATTTTAAATCTATTTGTACCATTTGTTCGCAAAATTCTTCTAAATTTAAGAGACCACATGAAAATTTGCCACACAAGTTAACACCGGCATTATACCTTTCAGAATCTTCCTTAAGACGTTCAACTAGTTCAGGATCGAAGTTGACACTTAGATCATAGTTCATAGAATGTAGAGAATGCAAACTTAGGTCACTCAGTTTACAAGACAGTCTATCAATGGCCGAATTAATATCTTCCTCCTTTGTCCACCTTTGTGCCGAATATTGCATCCACATATTTGTTGGTTGTAGTAAAGCTGGAAATTACATAAATAAATTTATAAATATATATATTTTTTAATTATAAAATTACTTACATGGATGCTATTGATGGAAAGTAAATAAATTGAATCGAAGTACTTGTGGTACAAGTCTTTGATGACAAGACCCTACTAGAACTAAGCCTGATTTGATGTGAGATAATGAGTAATCTAAAAAAAATTATATTTTGTAATATTTCTACCACAGCCATTCTTTTACTATATTCTATTTACTAACTAGATAATGTTTTGAAACTTCGATAACATATTTAAAAAATAAGTTCGAATTTTAGTAGTGTTCTCGATTTGGCACCGATATATATGGGAGAACTCTGACCTAAATAAATCAACGCGTATTTACCATCAGCTGAATTTATTTCATCTATAATAGGTACACTTAAAAGTTCTACAATACGTTTAGGTAAAAATGATTTGAAGGTATTATTTGAACCTTCATCAAACAAATGTACTAAAATCGATTTACCAAACCGTGTATTAACCACCATCATTTTCTTTATGACGTAAATCTTATTTAAAGTTAATGATGAAATGGGTTTTTGTTCTAAAACCTCTACGTCTTCAATTATACGTTCATTAAGGGCTGATAAATTGATATTGGTATTCATATTTGAACGGTTATGTATAGTGAAAGAATGACAAATAATTATATTACAGAATTTAACTCACTTGGAATACTCAAGATCACAGCACTACTCACTTATTAACTGTAGCCGAATCAGACTAAGTATGATACTTGCCCTGATAGCATATTCTCTTTTATAGAGAAGAGTTGTTACGTCACAAAACGGAAAGAGTCACCCCACTTTACCGTTTATTTAAAGAACGAATGTACTTTTCAAGGTCAAATGCAACTCGACTTCAAGGACACGCACCGGCTACAGCTCAAGGCCACGGAGCGGCCTCCACGTCCACGGCCAAGGTCATGACGACTTTTCAAGGTCAAATGCAACCCGGCTTCAAGGGTACGCACCGGCTACGGCTCAAGGTCACGCCATAGCGGCATACACGTTCACGGTCAAGGTCAAGGTCACAAAAAGTGGTGGGGGGAGACCCAGCTTCGGCTAAAGTCCTCTACTTAGCTGGGTTAATCTAAAAAAAAATTATCAATGAACATGGGTTCAATTACAATGAAACCAAATGGTATTATTAAATCTGATAAAAGTTTTTATTTTTTTTTTATTTTGTCACTAATCGCTAATAATACCTAATGCAAATCCTAAAAATAGCTATCATCCTAGCCATCCATCCTTGGACTCCAAGAGCAGTATAGTTGCATCTGGTATTTTCAATGCGCTTAATATACTTGCGAAAGATGCAAGATCTGTAAATTTTTGTTTATTTCTGTGCGACGAATAGTTCTGAAAATATGATAATTTAGAAATTGCGCTGGAACGTTTATCAGTCGAGATGTTTAAATCTCAAATATGTCAGAAACAATCAGTGTGTTGTTAAAAATACATATAATAGAAATTGAAGGGCTTGAAGTACTCTTTGATATGATGTTTTTCCCATCCGTATAATTTGAAAAATAACGATGTTATGTGCAAAACTATGACAGTTTTGTATTTTTTTTTTAAATAAAAAAATTAGGATTTTCCTACTGTCATTGGCAAAGAATAGAAATTCAAAAAATCGGTACCAGTTTTTATTAATATCAAGTATTACCAATATGCTCTAATTTCGAGAACTTGAATTTATTAAGAGTTTTGAAAATATATGAGATTTAAATATATTTCTTTGCCACTAAAAGTTCAAGCCGCACATTTGCACTGACATATTTCCGAAACTATTCATTCTACAAATATTTTAAAGACCAAATTAATGTATCGCTTCTTAAGCTTTGCTATTCTATATTGTCATATTTTTCTTTAATGTAATTGTTATTTACAAAAAAAGAGATTTTTCAGCAAAATCGTCAAATTTATCTTAATTTAAAGTAGGTATATTTAAAAACACTATTTCTCTAAAAATGCCAAAAAATTAGAGCATGTTAGTGATGATATATATTAATAAAAACTGGTACAGCTTTTTTTAATTTTCATTATAAGGCGAAAGGCAGCAGAAAAATCCTACATCTTTTCTTAAAAAAAAATTACAAAGTACTCATTGTTTTCACATAACATAATGTTATTAAGCTGTACGGATAGAAAAAAAATCAACAAGAAGTACTTCTAGTTCTTTAAATTCTGTTATATGAATTTTTAACATCATACTGATTGTTTTTGACATTTGAGATATAAACATGGTATCTCGACTGATAAACCTTGGAGCGCTATTTTTAAACTATTATACTTTTAGAACTATTCGTCGTACAGAAATAAACTAAAAATAAAATGATTGTAATTTCATAATCTTATTTTTTTTCCATACCATTTTTTCCATAAATGTAAAACTGTTGAGTTATTTACGAAAAATAGTCTCAAGCCACCAATTTCTTAAAGCTAGGATCGTAATCTTGAAATCGGTTTAAATTGGAAAATATAAATTTTCATGAAACATTGTAAACCGTGAAACATTTTCTTTATAGGATTTTGCAAACAGTGGAAAGAAAAGCTATCTATGAGAACTAAAGGAAAAACTATATATATAAAAATATTAATGAAATCTTTGCATTCTTTCGATAACCTGACTTCTGGTTATGCTAGCAAGTAAAATTCTGATTTGCCATTCTCATTTTAACACTAGCATCCAACCTAGTCCCCTACGGCTAAGCAGGCTAAACTAGTATCTACATGATCCCCTATGATATTGTAAACCATATTTTACTCTTACAATATGATTCTATATCAGATTCGGTGGTTACTATTTTATGTTTTTTCCCACCGATCTAGATGGGTAGGAACCACCCCCAGGTGAAAAGCGGCAATTATTAAAGAGTAAACTTTTTTGTACTCAGTATTAGAAACTCAATGCAAAACAAATCAGAAAAATTCATTCATTACAGCTGGGTTTTGAGGTGAAAACCTAATTGCACTCTATGATAAGCAAAAAATTCCTATTCTTTTGACGAGAAGAGGTTCTGCAAAATATTCAGTTTTGTGTTGGTGATTCACCTTAGTAATAGTAATGGGCCGATTTTCAATAGGTGAAAAAAAATAGTGAATAATTTTTGTACATGACATTTGCCCAATGCAAAGAATGCGTTACAATCATTTTGTTGGAAACATGTTTAACAAATTTCATTTATTTTTACTCAACAAGTAATAATAACATAAACTAAATTAACTGTTAATCGTGACTTAAAACTTTATATTTTGTTATACTTAAGTATATTTGTAATTAGTTTTGGGCAACTGTTTGCAGTATTTGTACAAATGTAATACAAAAATTACGATTATAATACAATTTCAAATGAATACCTTAGGACTAGTCTGGTAGGGCACATGGAGGTACATCAGCGACTATCGTGTACTCCATGTTGATGAGAAGAGGAGCTCGAAACCAGTCCTTGAATGACTGACCATACTTGCCAATGAAAAGCCCAATTTATTATAAATTCAACTAGTCCGTTCCAACTTTCATTTCAGATACTTTGCAAGTTTTAGTGATTATTTGATATACTCCAAATCATCAACTCTTCCAAATAGCAGTTAATATAGCAATTAACGAATTGACGAATAAGATCTTTTTGAATTAAGTATAAATATTGTCCAAATTATTTTACAAAATTGGCAAAGAAAATGTAGAGTTTGCAGATTTTATATCCTGAATTTATTTCAAAATATCATACATATTACAGATATTAGCTTAATCTGTTCAGACCTTTATTCCACAAGAGAAGCAATAATTCCATATTTTTATCCAATCGTAATCCAAGTTATCAATGAATGGGCTTGTTCAGCATTTTTTTTTTTATTTCATAAATCGAAAGTACAAGTATAAATTAATGGATCTGCAAAAAATCAGAATCTAATTCGCACGTTTAGTATCTTAAAAACTATTACAAATTTCCATCTCGCGAAAATGGGGCCTGGCCAGGCGCTACGTCACTATACGCATAAACTCGGCGATCTCAATAGACTTGATGATCCCTATTGGTTATAATTATAAGTGGTTTCGAAGTATTGTTTGTTTTGGTTACTACTTGACAGTAGGGGAGAACAATTTGGTGAAATGTCAAAAAATTACAATTTTCTCTCGCTCCTGCCAGAACGAATTTTCGATTTCGACCCTGCAATTTACGATTATAATTCATCGCCGACCTTCTCCTTTCCGTAGACATATAGAACGAACTTTCACTCGACGTATTTATTTAGTTACCAGCGTTTAAAAATTTAATGTTTTTCGACTTTTCAGGTTAAATTTGAAAGGTCTCAGAAAGCCATTTTTCTTACGTCACTTGCGTATAGTGACGTCACAAATGAGCGCTCGGTTTTTGCAACTATTACTAATTTCAACTCCTTATATCTCGAGAACGGAAAAAGTTAATAATACGAAATTTTAAGTGCATAATGAGAATATCGAGTACTATATGAAAAAGTATAAAAACCATATAAAAAGAATATCATGGAACAAGCCCATTCAATTTGAATATAAATATGAATATGAATTCTGAGATTGCAAACAAATTTCAACTAATGTCAGTGCGTAAACTGTACAAGTTCATTACCCCAAAACTATATTATTCATTTGCACAAATTGTTTTACTTACTTATTTAAAATTCATTTTAAGCGCAATTCTTTACAACAGTAATCAAATGTTGCGCACATTTTTTCTCTACATCTTTATTTCAAATGTGTTAAAGAAACTGAGGTAAAAAATTTCTTTCCCGGTTTTGTTAAATTACACATATTTTTTAATTATATCTGACTATGATATCTATAAGCTTATGTGACTCCTCTCCCCCTTTTATCAAATCAAATCAAAATAATATACTTTATCGTTCAGAAGAAAGAGTTTCTCATTAACAAAGTAAATAAGCGTACCATAGCATATATAGTTTACACAGTGTACTTACATTATATGAACACAAAACATAGCTTACATATAAATTTTAGTACAATAATTATAATAGTTAAGGTGGCCATTCCCTAGAAAGAGACATCCGATAGGGAAATATTTAGGGAAATATTTACTATTTTAGCTATAACTTTTTTTCCTTAGTACGTATATTTAAAAAAATTATAAGAGTACCTAAGTAGAACCATAATAATACTATTGCTATGAATTTTCACTATTTTAGCGGTTTGCAAAATAGCTCGATTTAAATTTAAAAATTGTGTTAATCTTCCTATTTCGTAGTTTTAAATCGAGCTATTTTGCAAACCACTGAAGTTATTGAGTGAAAATTCACAGTAATAGTCTTGTTATACTTCTAATTAGGTACTCTTATATTTTTTTTAAATATACGTATTAAGAAAAAAAAGTTTTGGGCAAAAATAATAAATATTTCCCTATCGGATGTCTCTTTCTAGGGAATGGCCACCTTAATATAAAAAGTCAGAAAATACGATAAGGTAAGGTAGTAAATGCCTAATTAGAATGTGTCATTATAGTACTTGTCTAAATTATAACAGGATTTAACAATTAACAGGCTTTTAACTGGCTTTCTAAATTTGTATTTGAGCTGATTTCTTTAATATTATTTGGTAAGTGATTGAACATCGTGTAGCCACTGGAAATAATTGAGTCTTTGACTAGAGTGGATCTGGGAATTGGCAGAGTAACGTTATTGACTTGCCGAGTTACATATTGTATGGAGGAATTATTTATAATATTACTTTTGTGCTTATGAACTAAACAAACTGTTTCTAGAATGTAAATGGATATCACAGTGAGAAATCCATATGTCAAGAACAGTGGCTTACACGATTCACGAATTCTAGTTTTGTGCAGGTAGCGAATAGCACGTTTTTGAAGTACCAATATTGTTTGTAAAAGATATTTACAGTTCATTTGTGATCATTCTGATAGCGTAGGATCCGGATGCTAGTTTGTTACTAAGTATTTTAATGTGTTCGTTGAATTTTAACTTGCAGTCAATATTTAGTCCAAGAAATTTTGAGCAGGGTTTATTTTCAAGAAAATGGTTACCTAGGGAGATGTCCGCTAAATTGCAGTGAAATGTAGTTATGTTTGTTTTGTTAATGTTGAATGAAAGCCAATTGGAGTCACACCACTCTTTGACCTTATTTATATCGGCCGACACCGCTTGCTGAAGGACAGTATCATCTTTATTGTGCCACAGTATGGTGGTGTCGTCAGCAAATAAAGTGAATTTTCTTTCAATATTAGTTTTTGTTAGGTCGTTGATATATAATAAAAAAAGAATTGGGCCATGAACGGAACCTTGGGGTACCCCAAACTTTATATTTAGTTTATTAGAATAATTTGGATTTCTAACTATTTGGCTACCGTTTGGTATGATTGAAACCACTTTAGGGTAGTGCCTCGAAAACCATAATGCTCAAGCTTTCGTAACAATATTTCATGCTGGACACAATCAAAGGCTTTCGATAAGTTGCAGAAAATTGCCGCCGCTGCTTCCCCGTTATTGATTTCGGTATAAATCTGACTTAAAAATGAGAACATTGCATCATTTGTACTATTTTCCTTTTGAAATCCGAATTGTTGATCACTTAGTAGGTTGCAGGAGGACAAAAATTCTACAACCCTTTTTTAACAAATTTTTCGAGAATTTTTGCTAGTGTGGGGATTAGTGAGATAGGTTGGAAGTTAGATGGAATATTTTCCTCTCCGCCCTTATAGAGTGGAATAACTACCGAAGTTTTTAAAAAAAGATGGGAATGTTCCGGATTCAAACGATTCGTTTATTAGAGATGCTAATATATAAAGAGCGGAGTTTGGTAGATTTTCGAACATATTTACAGAGATTTCGTCGAGGCCAGACGACTTCTTATTTTTAATGTCGCTTGTAATTTCTTTAAGTTCGTCGATGTTTGTGCTATATAGGTAAAAGGTCTTATGATTGCATATTTCTCCAAGGTAGCTCAAGGGGTCATTTGTTGGAATTATGTTTTCCATTAGATTGCCTGCGATTGAACAGTAGTAGTTATTTATAATATTGGGGTTTAAAGACGATGTTACACGCGGTTGGTTCTTACCCCTAAGTTCGTTTATAATAGCCCACCTCTCTTTTGCTCCATTACTGGCTCGTTGTATTCTGGACTTGTAGTGATTTTCTTTAGCTTGTTTGATGACTTTTCTGTAGATATTACGGTATTTATTTTAGTATTCAAAGAAAAATTCTTCGTTGGTGTACTCTCTTATACAGTGAAGAGATCTCAGATTTTTGGCAGATGTTTTTATACCCTTAGATATCCATGATTTTTTACTTTTTAGTTTAATTTTTTGAACTGGAAAGGCTTCATTGAACGCATGTTTAAGATACCTGTAGAAGGCATCAAATGGCTCTGCTCTATTCAGCAGATCCTAGCTGTCTCATAAGTATGTTGTTTGTGTGTATTCATAGCTTTCGCACCATGTATATAGTAGACCTTGCAGCTGTTATGAAAAATTCTGATTATCTGAAAAATTCAATTGAATAATATCCTCATTAAATTAAATATTTATAAAGTAATAACAACAATTATAACATAACAATTACAACATAACGATTGATGCATAAAAGTTCTTTACAAATTATACAATGCAGACATTATTCAAAAAATGATAAGTGGCAAACTCACGCAGCGCTATAACACACCATGAATACAAGCTTTATCACTGTCAAGTTCTCTGTATATCTAAATATGTGGAAAACGTTTGTTACAGTCGTGACAGCGAATTTAGAAAATTCTTATCTATGCGGAAACGTGTTGGGAAAATTTACAAATGCCTTTAATTGAGTTCGTTTTTCTCTGAATTCAATGACAATGGTTTAAGAGGGTACCTTTATCTTGTCAGACAGCGACTGAAATGTTATTTTTTCTAAGGAAATAAATGACATTCCAATTTGGAAAACTTGTGCATAAAGTTGAGAACAATGGCATCCTAATAGTAGCATACTGAATAAACCTGTTCCCTAAGAATCTTATTTAAAATGGGCGGTATTTAAAACATAATTATGAAATATGATCATTTCTACTTAATTACGTTTTTTTTTTTGGACTTACATACAGTGTGGAAACTTTTTACGTTATAAAGCAGGTGCATTAAAAATTATTACTTTTATAAATACTCAGTGAAATGGGAATCAATTTCAATGTTTGATGTAATTTTGGTGAGGATTTGTAACTTAATAAAAATCTGAAGGAAAATGTAATTTCTGAAAATATTTATTTATATTATTTAAACAATAATAACAATATTTACAGAAACAAATGAGTTGTTTTTATTAAAAATTTAAGTTCAAGAATGTTTCTCACCGTCGGGGTTGATAATTATTTATATTGTTTGAACACAAATAAAAACTCTTAAAGGAAAAATATTTTTTTTGCGTTTTATCGCGATATTCATGAAAAAGTGAATTGTTTTTATTGAAAATTTAGTTTAAATATTTTGAAATATTTTGAAGCTAACGATTATTAATATTGTTTAAACAATAATAATGACATGAAACTAAAACGGGTGAAAAACGTTTCAAACGCTAAGCATTTCCAAGAAACTGAATGAGAGATTTTATGAAAATGTATTCCATTAGAATGAAAAATTTTTTAAGACAAGGTAGGTAATAAATAAATACATTTAGGCCTTTGTTCTCATTTTTAACTGAATCTTCATACTGTAGGGGATCATGTAGATGTTAGTTTAATCTGCTTAGCCGTAGGGGACTATGTTGGATGCTAGTGTTATAATGAGAATGTCAAATAAGAAATTGGACAAATTTATTTTAGGATTTTGATTTGCTAGCATAACCAGAAGTCAGGTTATCGAAAAAATGCAAAGATTTCATTAATATTTTTTACATGTAGGTTTTCTTTTAGTTCTGATAGTTTTTTTTTCCCGCTGTTTGGAAAATCCTATAAAGAATATATTTCATTAATATAAGAAAAGAAATAATAAATAATTCGCTTTAAAAAAATAATGATATATACTGGAAAATATTTTTTGGACTGCCCTCTTGCTCTTTACAGTAGCTTTGACAAAATATTCGTAATGGTTTTTTAACGATAACTTTCTTAATTCTTAAGACATCTTATCTCTCCAAAAACCATCTTGTAGGGAATTTCAAGAGCCACAAGATCTATAAAATTGAACTTCCTTGAACCCTTCGTTTTGAGACTTTTGAGTTTAAAGGTCTCGGGGAAGGTGGTCCTCGCACTCAAATGCGAACTTAAAGTGGTGATATCTCAATTAATTTCCATCCTAGAGAAATTTTAAAAACACATGTTTTTGCAAAAGATCTATATTTTTGTACTTTAACATTTTTATGTATCTTCTTTGAGTTGAGAAAAATTGTACAAAAATTTCAAAAATCCTTCAAAATTGAATGAAACTCTTCCAAATGTAGGCATTCTAAACCATCCGGGATCCTACCGTTGTAACTCTAACAAGGCCTTTAAGAGCCGCTTGTTGCATATGTTCGAGCCTCCGTACGCACAGCTCAATGGCATGGATTTTTGCGTGAAATATAATTGCGTTGTCACCAAGGCTCGAAATTATCCTTACCTTTGGTTTGCGACTATATATACCAGCTCCAGTTCCCTCAGGAATATTGGAGCCGCCTGTAAAGCAACAACTGTCTGCCCTTTGTTGGTCGGTTTTATTCCCATTCCCTTCGTCTCTTCCAGGAAACAGGACATTAAAGGGCAGTTGATGACTGATCAAGGTAGGCATCACATCTGAAGGCATTCCCAGGATATTGTGATAGTTTAAGTATTCCAACAGTCTGTTGTGCCCCATGATACTAGCCTGCCGCATATTAGTTACCGCTTGATGGATTCTGTATGATGCCCACCTGGCCTCTCCCTCCAAATAAATTTGGAGAGGATGTAGTTCTAGGAGGACTTCCAGAGCAGCTGACGGTGTGGTGCTTATTGCACCAGTTATTGCCAAGCATGCTTTCTTTGCAATCCAGAGAGTTTGGCTTTGGTCGTTTGTTGCAGCTCTTTCGACCCCCAAACTATTGAGGCATACGCTATCATTGGTCTGATGACCGTAACGTATATCCAATACATTTATTGGGGACCAGTGCCCCAAGATTTTCCGCATATTCTTCGACGTGTCCACAGGGACAGTCTTGCTTTGTGGACTACCTTTTCCAAGTGGGAATTCCACTTGAGTGACTTATCTAGAGTGGCGCCTAGGTGTTTCACTTCTACCGCGAGTGGAATAATTTCACCTGTCATGGAATGTGGTTCCAGGTTGTCCAGCTTCCTTTTTCTGGTAAAGGTTGGCGGGAAAGCGATTGAGAGCGATATGTCAATCATGTTGAAAAACAAGTGTAAATGTTTAAAATATTAAAAGCTTTTTCAATTTATTAATAATATTCTAATCACATATAAACCGATGATCTCCTGCCACTTCTCCCGTAGATCAGTTTACTCCGGCCACAGTCATATTTACTTAAAAAAATCATTTTATACAAATATTAAAAGCTGATTTTTTTTGTTATTTCTTCAGTTATAAAGACTATTAAAAAACGTATCCTGACATCCATTTGAGGGATCTGGCTTCGGCAAGAGTAACATTGTTGTGCGCGAGCATCAGGGGTCCGGCATTCCTTACTGAGGAGTGATGTTCAGTTCGCTTGGTGCTGTGATGTCTAACAGACGCAAAACCTTCGAATACGACGTATTTACGAATTTCTATGATGACTACACTCAAGCCGGTTTGTGTTTTTTGTAATTCAAAAAAAGAAAAAAATTATTTTCTTTACATAAGAACGTTTGAATAAGTACGGAAATTTTAGAAATCCGTCAAAAAATAATTTGCAAGGGAAGAAAGTGAAATTGCCATCGGCTTTATGTGACACTGAAAGTTATCATTCAAAGTGTTTAAGTAATTTCACGGCATTGGAGGCAAAATATAAAAAATCTGCAATGAGTCAGTTTGCACGAGCAGTGAACAATCCTTATCAGAGCCTTCAACATCTGGTGTTACACTGGAAGTATAAACAATTGGTCAATGGATTATACATATACGTATTACATTATTTTTTCGCAATTTTACAAAACTCTTCACAATTTATTGGTACATTCTCCATAATGCATGAATATCCAACTATTTAAGCAAATGAAATTTTTCATACTAAGGAGAAATCAATTTGTGAAATGGCTATGAAAAAATAAATAACGTGAATAATGCACGATTAGCTGAAACTCCCAACACCCAACCTTATTATCTCCTTCAGATTTCGGACGGAAAGAAGTTGACAATAATCTGGAATTTCTATAGTTTGAGGGCGACCAATTATCAACTGCTATCAGTGACGTAATTATTGATAAAATTGCTGAAATCGACGTCGCAGGTAGTAATAACACTTTTTCTACTGAGTAATTAATTAAAAAAAAACAATGTCACTAATTTTTAAATTGTTCATAATGTATTTACAGAATATGATATGGTAACCGATGAACAGAATGATAATAACACTATGGAGCATCTTCAACGTGACAGTGATTTCAGCGATTGTGAAGATTCCGACGTTAAAGTTATCCACTTTTGTGGAAACAGTTTAAAAATATATCGACAAAGATACGTGTTTGTAAATTTTTTAACGCTACATATTTCTTTATCCGCAATTAAATACAAAATAATCTTGTGTGTTGAAACAAAGCATATTCTGCTTTATGTGATACTGTTATTGAACCCAGTAAAATGAACCATTTAAAAATATCAAATTATTAAGAATATTAAATTTAAATCAAAATTCCCACGAAAAAAATCGACTTTGAAACATTATCACTTTACAAAAGACCGATAACCACGTTTGGCATCGTCTTTCATCGAAATCTGCATAAAAAAATATTTCGCTAAAAATGATCAAAAAAAATGTTTTTTCATCTCGAGGACGACGGTCAATCCTTTTGGCTCCGTGGCGTCGTTCGAAAAACAAATATTTTTCGAAAGTACCAAGAAATTAACTTAGAAACATTTTTTAAGATGCACGGGGCGGAAAACTGACGAATTTTTCGAAAGTACCACGAATTTGGTGTTTCCAAAGTACCACGAAGAGGATTGCATAGGGCGAAATTCTCAGTCAGGGTGTAGTGAGTAGCTATTTTGAATGTCAAAATTTAAGAAAAAATCAATGGGGCGGTTTTTCCAATAAAAACCAAAATCCACGTCTAATTATTCTGAAAGTGGTGGAGAATACTCCATGTCCGAACCACAAGAACGTTCACCAAAAGTAGTAAAAAATTCAAAGTCGGAGAGTCGATTCCGACGGACCCAAAATATCCCTAATGCAGGCCCAGGCGGGAATCGCCATAGTAGTCGCTCGAATGCGAGTCGACGGAAAAAAAGGAATATTTGGGTTCAATGCCGTTAGTACGTTTATGCAAGCAGGAAAATCATTGAAGTCATATAAATAGCTTCTTTAAGCATCCTGACCAAAATTACAAGCAATTCGAAAATTTCAGTGCAAAATTAAAAGTGAATAATTTTCAAAAAGTTCGACATACATCTTACAATCATAATTAACTGGGAGTTTCAATATTTTTGGTACAGTCGATTGTTATAGTTCTCGCTACGCTGGATGAGTTACGATCCTACGGGACTTAACGGCTTGCCAAGTGGTAGCGCTCTCTGATATTTGCCTTATATACATTAGTTAGATATTGAGTATTTATATTCTTTATGTTTTATGAATTATTTCAATAAATGAAAATATATTTTAAATTCGATTTCTTATTGATCCACTAATTATAAGATTGACGACCGATATGTGATTCTGTGGCTTGAGCCAGATAACTACTTACTGCGGGTCACCTTTGATTCCGTCAGTAACTATCCGAGTACTCATAGAATCCGTCGACGGTTTTAATTGTTAAGAAGTGTTTCTGAGAAAGTGCTAATTATAAAATATATTCAGTAGAAGTGCACCGCTCGACATCAAATTACGACGGAGAGAGCAGACTGTAGCAATCACTGTAAGTATAGTTTTGTCTATTTTTGTCTTGGTTAGTCTGAAGGGTAACTTGAATCCTCCTTGTCAGTAGAGTTGATAGATATGGTAGCGACGAGACGGCTCCGGCCTAATTAATATAAACTCGTTGTCGTGTCCATCAGACGCTCGATACTAGGTTCATCTAAAATACTACCTTACTACATCCTAGCACCTGCCGAAGCCAGGTCTTATCAAATGGCTGACAGGATACGTTTTTAAAGGACTTAATTAATTATTGAAGAAATGACAAAAAAAATCGGTTTTAATATTTGTGTTAATTGATTTTTTTGTTTCACAAAAATGTAACTATGGCAGGAGTAAACCAGTCTATGGGAGAACTGGCAGGAGGTCATTTTGTATCCAACATTCACCTTTTTCTTTAACATAATTGGCAGGCCGCTGTCAATCGCTGTCCTGCTGGTACCCCTGCAGGAGTCGATTTGAGGTGTTTGTAGCTCCGATATGACACAAATAAAATAAAACTCTTGAACACATATTACACCGATTTTTTTATAAACAGATAATAATTTATTCTTTTTATGAATATATTATAAATTTCGTATTTAGAGATGAGAAAGGCAAATTCAACATTTCTAACCTCTGCAAAAATATGTTTGTTGTAATTCTTTCACCTACATAAAATAATGCATAACATATACGATTTGATGGATAATTCTGCCTAACATTATGACTTCTGCTAAGATTCGTTTCACTCTAAAATATTTACGAACAGCCGCTGCTAATTGGACACATGACATTAAATACTAAAAGGAAGTGACAGTTCAATTTGCACCACATTCGACAAAAAATAAATACGAACTCATGAAGTAAACAAGTGCTTGAAAAAGAGTTTCGCCGAGGGGTTAGCGACTAAGCAGTCGCTTCTATAAATAAGTTGCCCGTACGAGCGTATCTTTTACAGGGGCCCAGGGAGGCAATTAATACCAAACCGTTCCAAACAACTGCAAATACGTGATGCGAGATACTGATCTGGTAAATTCGGAGTGAAACTGATTCTCTGACATAAACACAATGACGTAAATCTACTTGATATCCCAGCGTCATTTTGATAAGGGCAGTTTCAGCATATTTATAAGTGAATCAAAGATATGTAAAGGTAAAGTAATATGAGTAATTTAGTATTTAGATGTATATTTCCGAATATTCAACGTTTCTTGTAGCTAATGTACATAATAACCAATTAAATAATTATGCAAAAGAATAAAAGCACTAGTTATACTATGTAGGTAAATATACTCAGAACCACTGAAATTCAAACCGGAATGGCAGTTGAAATGAAATATTTAAGTTTTATTTAAAAATGCATTCAATTGAAACTAAAAAAACGCTGCCTAAGAAATCACTACTTCCACATCCAAATTTTTCATCCAAGTCACTTTAAAGGAAACATCTTGACTATATTTGCACTCTAGCATATATTACTGATCATAGAATTTTAATAATATTTGGGGCAGAAGTCATAGAAAACTTTAAGGCGTTGGTTTTTACCATATACGTTAAAGACGAAGTTTCTTGCTTGCTCTACTTATTTTCCCCTATTCACAACTTACCACCTCCCACCCCTTCAACGTACTATATGTACTAACTTTCAAGTGAATATCTCAATTTTATGTTATCAATCCCTTTAATAATGGAGTGGAGGTGGTGGGGGTGGGGGGTTAAAACATATTAGTAAGAAATCTGAGGCCTTGGTTTCTAGTATGTACACCAAATTCCAAGTTTCTGTATTTATACCAGCTTGCTTGTCTTATTTTTCCCTATTTACCTCTATTTACCCCCCCCCCCTCCACTCCTACAACGGAATCATGTCAAAACATAATCTGGTTTCAGATGTCGTTATAATACATACGTGTACAGAATTTCAAGTGAAAATCTCATTTTAATTTTATCGACCCTTTTAGTGGTGGGTGATGCAAAATATTATTAAACAAACTGAGGCCTTCGCTTCTAGTATATACACCAAATCCCAAATTTCTGTACTCTTGCCAGCTTACTTTATTTATTTTCACCTGTTTACCCCTATTTAACCTCCAACACTTCAACGGAATCATCTCAAAATATCATCTAGTTTCAGATGCCGTTATAATATATGCGTGTACCAAATTTCATTTATAATATATTATAAAAAATTTCGAGGCCTTGGCTTCTACCATATACACCAAACTTCAAGTTTCTGTACTCTTACCAGCTGGAATTATTTATTTCCACCTATTTACCCCTATTTATTCCCCAATCCTTCACCGGATATGTTCAAAAAGCAACACAGTTCCAGATCGCGTTACAATATATACGTGTACAAAATTTCAAGTCATTATATTAAACCGTTCCAGAGAAAGCGTGCGGACACGAAAAAATTTAAAGACAGGCCGACAGACAGACCGAGGGAGAATTTTTTTTTCGCTCAAATTTATAATCTCGCCGTTTTGTGACATTCTAAACCTATTTCAAGAAAAAAAAGATTGAAATTTTTTTACGATTACTATACTTCCAATCCACTACGTGGATATGGAAATAATGAATAAACTAAATTAAGAAATTTTCTAAACATTTGGTGGGTATGTCCCAGCCGTGTCGAGTAGCTGTCATTATAAAGTTAACTTAGAAATTAATAAGGGTACGGTGGACATCCCGAAGTTGCCTCGATGAGTACGGTGAAGTTCAAGGTCACGCTCCCTACATCGATGTCACTACTTTGCAAGCAAATCTCTATATAGCAAAGATGCATTCACCAATTCACCCTCGCCACTTACCACGCGGTTTGTCTCGATGTACCAGCAAAACAAAATAGTTTGTATTTCCATCGCAATAGAACCGTAGACATCGAGGTAAATGCAAGCTTTATTGATCCACGTTAATCATGTATTACCACTCAAGGCGAAGCAAATCGACGGCGAACGGCAAAGAACTGATAATAAACCTCTCCGATATATTACGGTTTCGTAAAAACATTGTGATTTGCTTTGCAAAGCGATGATATCGATGAAACGATTGCGACATCGACCCCCAGCCGCTCATCGAGGCATCTTCGACATGTCCTTACCCTAAGTCTCGTTCTATGAAAGTAGCAGATTACAGTACTACAGCATACCTATAGTCAGCTGCCAATAACTGCTGTTAGCTTTCTTGAGATTTGCGTGTGCATACAGAGAACGACCCATCGTAATGCTAACTTGGGAAGATGCAAGGAAATTATACCAATTATTGCTCGCCTGCTGAAAGCAGCAGTGCCATGCGCGGATGGTAGGTCGGGAGGGAGTGTAGACAGACCAGGCAAACCCAGGACGGTAGTCCGTTAGTACCTTACTATTATGGGTAGTGGTTTATACTAATATTTTATCTGAAAATATTTTACTTCAACATCCAAATATTGAAATGGAAGCATATTAATTGTAAGAAATAATCAATTTTTACTTCCCCCACTTCGAGATATGTTTTAAGTAGGTATTTAATTTATTTATTATTCATGATATTATTATTTATAGTAAAGGGGAAATAACATTGAGAATAGGACAAGCCAAGCAAGTCATTAATAATATAAACCTTGTGTGGTGGTCAAAAAGTATCGAGAAGAAACCTAAAAGAGAATATCCGATACAATAGTTCAAAGTATACTGTTGTACGATTCAGAAACCAGGGAAATTAGAAACAGACGACGACTGAAAGCAGTTCAAATAGATGCGATACGTAGACGCTGTAAAGTCTCCAGACTGGAACATATACGTAACGAAGGGATCAAGAAAAGAATTAAAGTAGATAAGACCGTGGTAGAAGAAATAGAAACTTGTTGTCTAATATGGCTGGGTCATGTAAAACGAATGCCATCAGACAGATGACCAAAAAGAGAATTAGAGTGGCATCCAACGAGGAAGCGAAAGAAAGGATGATCGAAAGAAGAATGGATGCAGTAGGTAGCAAAAGGCATGCAGTAAAGAGGTCTGACGGAAGATCAATGTTAGGGCAGGAAAACGTGGCGTTATTCATAATAAATAGGCATACATGGGATTCCACGAAAACATTTTTTTATCTTCCATTCAGATCTGTGGAAATAAATATAGTATTTAAAATAGCAAAGTTTTTTGCAGAACACAAATAGATAATATTATTGTCAATCTAACGCTGATTCCAATACCAAATAGGACTGTAATTTTAATATAAAATATTCAACCACCAGTTTTATTAAAATCAGATGGGGAATCAAAGGTAGTTTGGCAGGAAAATGAAGGAATACCTGATATAATTTCACCAAATTAACTTAACATTAAACTATTTAAATTTATATCCCTATCTAACACTTAGTGATATTTAAAGCATTATAGGGCTTCGATTATAAAATCTCAATCAAAAGCAAAGTGAGAATAACACTGGCTTTTTCTGTCATATTTTTACTATTGAAGTAGTTAATTGTAGAAATTAGGAGCTGATTTAGGTAATGCATAAAGAAATTGATTTTGAGTTGATGCGCCTCGGGAATGCCTTTTCACCATACTTTTGATTTTAGTAGTAGTATAATATCAAAGACCATACCATATCCTGGCATATATTTTATTGTTTAAAACTATTTTCGTAGAAAAGCAGCCCTGGTGATTATTATCAAAGGACATTTTGGGTACAATTTCCCATCCTAAACAATCTTTTACTAAGTAAGGTAATGGTTATACGATCACTATATCAAGATTCAACATATAGAACTAGTATATTTCTTCGAGTATTGAATGACAAAAGTATTATTTACACGCAGCGGCCATACTACGTTGGAAATACTGGTTCCCGTTACACCACCATATCTTTTATTCTGTATCTATCTCTTTCCTTCTTCTTGTTTGTCATATGTTTGTATTTTTGTAATTTTTGTTATTCTGTACCTTTTTGTTAAAAATTCAATTTAGACCGATAAACCTTTGTAAAAATTCAAACTATTTTAAACTCAATCTTTCTTTCCTATAACCAAAAATTCCCAGCGGCGAGCAGACAGTTGGGGTAACTTGTTTAAATGGAGCTTTTCCAATTGAGTTCGTCTCCATCTAAGCAACAAAATTTTAAAAAGTGTTTTTTCCCATAAAATAGATTTAGGTTTTTTATATTCATTGTTTATAGTTAAGTTTTAACATGTTCAAGCTAATTGATAATTTTATTGAGCTAAACCGGTCAAGACCCGTCCAACCGCACTAACACCACGACGCTGCGCGACGTGGTTGTACGGTTGGCTCCGGGTCATGATCCGGGGAAGCATAAATTGTATCCAAAAAATTAATAAATGTGTTGATGATGATGATGATGGTTCCCGTTTGATCACCGCAGTAAAGCAACGTCAGGCGTGGTTAGTACTCGGATGGGTGACCGCCCAGGAATGCCGCGTGCTGTTGTGTTGATTTTTTTTCTGTCCTATAGTATTATACAATAGAACATAAAACTGAAATTTGACATAAAATAAATGCTTTTTTGCAAAATCAATTTTTCTTTAAATACTTACGTATTACAAATACTTAAAAATATTTTATTGTGTAAGTAATTTGCAGAGTAATTTAGGTTTGTTTCCACCTTTCGTAAATACTTCACAACACTGCGTAAACAAATATTTTATTGAATTTGCTAAATATGATACGGATGTAATCTTTCCTTATTTAGAGTCCTCCAAACCCGCACATGAGGAACTCTTAATTGGGCACTTATTCGTCGGGTACATACTTCAGGATGTTCTTGAACTATGTTAATGACATTTTCTTGTTCCTCAGATTTTTGAACAATATTTGGTTCCACTTTTGATGATGGAAAATTGCCGTGCTCCATTACATAGCGATACACAGTTGAAAATGTCTGATCATTTGGTGTTTTTCTGTTAGGAACACGAATATTGTATTCCTCTGCGGCTTGTCTACCATTACCATCACAAAATCTATAAGAAAAATAATATCGTCATATTCCTCATTTGTTAATTTATGAGGCATGATTATTTGCAGACTAAGTTAACCAAGTACACTAATTCTACTGTTTACACAAGAATAAGAAATGTCAAACTACCTAGGTCCACTGATAATCGTGTAATAATAAAGAGAAAACTGTTTAATGATTCCTATTATAAAATGTACCTAGCAACACTTTCTTTGAAATTGAAAAAAACTTTTGTTTAAATTTTGTTGTCAATATTTTTACATCACTACTTGGCCCTAGAAAAATTAACGATGGTATCACCGGTTAAGGTGATAACCAAAGGCAATTCAACCAACACACAAGTAGTGATGGCGAACGGCTAGCTGATCTGGTGCGTGGCTGGAATTTCGTGGGTTCAATTAATATATATTTTTTTTAAATCAGCCAGAGGTCGAACCAATATTTTTGTTATATTTTACTAAGCCAGTTTGTTCCAACACTCAGAGGTAGCTTAAAATGATGTAAATATTACGGGCGCCATCCACAGAAACATTTGAGAGTTACTGCTACCCCTGTGATGTTGAAACCAACCGCCGTGGAAAGATTTGATCCTATGACGGACAGACAAACAGAAAAATTGAATATTACGATAAAATGTACTTATTTATTAATAACTTTAGAAAAATCATCAGCATATGAAAAAGTCAACGAATTCAATCAATTTAAAAATATAAGATAATGTTATCACTTAGCAAATAAAAATATTAAGTGATATTACCACAATTTCCAAAAGAAAATATTTATAGCTTAATTAACTTATAATTAATAGAAGAGAAATACTTCATGCAATAAAAGTTATACAATAAATGTTACACAAAAAAAAATCAACGAAATTCTCAGAATCTCACCAATCCTCCTGACGATGGATAGATAGTGGATGGGGGCTCCTGGTGAGCTTTTCCTAACAGCCTCTCCGAACACAGACGGCCCTTCGACGTGGTTTGACGTCTTGCTAACCTGTATAACGCTAGGGTTTTGCTGTTGGTTTGGATTGACTGGACTAAACTGGACTTGACTAAACGGAATTTCACTAGACTATGCTGAACTTGACTATGTGTTTGACTGGACTATCTGTCTTATGAAATCCAGCAGGCATTTAACCATCAAACGAAAGAAGTGATTTTCTTTATGTAAATTATGTAGGTAAGTTATAGAAAACTTATTTAAATTATCTAACTTTATGTAGATAAGTTATTTCTAGAAAACTTATTTAAATTATCTAACTTTATGTAGATAAGTTATTTCTGTAAATTATTTGTGTAAATTATTCGAGTACATCATGTGTATAAACTATTTGTGTAAACTATTTGTATTAATTATTTGGCAGCAAAACTACGTTTGGGAAGAAAAAAAATATCAGCATGTGTTTCAGAATTATGGTTATGTTTAGTTAGCAGAAATGAAAAATATGGCTGAAGGCCGTTAAATACTAATGACAGGAATCGATTAAATAAATGTAATTACCTTTTATTAGATAGATCATTAAGAGAAAGTTTCATAATAGCAGAAGAGAGACAACTCGTCACTGAATGATTATCAAAAACTTTAAGTCTAAGTATACGCTGCTACAGAATTGGCTACAGAAATGGCCAATTCTGCTATCAGCCAGCTAATAAAAGTGATATCAAGTCTCAATTAACATATTACCATACTTCATAAACTAAAAATTACTAAGAATTTGGGTCCGCGTTGTTCTATGCAACCCACAATACTTCCTGCAGTATATTTGGTTTAACCAATAATTAAGAAATAGGTGCTGTGAAATACAGATATATCTACTATTCGATCGAAGCCTCTGTGTTCTACGAGAGCTGTTAGCAAAAACTGGAATACGAAAAGAGTTAAATGGTTGAAACATGAAAATATAATAAATGTGTACATTCCTAAATTTAAACAGATTACCTACGATAATTTAATGTCTGGCGTTTTAGTTACTAGAGTATGGTAAATACCTGCACATATTTCTCAGAAATTCATTTTGTTTACTAGAATTTAATAAAATTACTTAAAGTTGTCAGATGTACGCAACAATATTGAACATTATTTACAGAGTTTAAATTGACCATTTTTAATTCGTTTT
Source organism: Stenurella melanura (assembly GCA_963583905.1). Classification (NCBI taxonomy): domain Eukaryota; kingdom Metazoa; phylum Arthropoda; class Insecta; order Coleoptera; family Cerambycidae; genus Stenurella; species Stenurella melanura. Next base: position 69,356,944 of record OY757310.1, read on the forward strand.
ACAATAATTAATGTAAGCAAATAAAGCTGTTTTTCTTCAAATTCTCCTTTTTTCCAAATTCAATCGCTTGTGAAACAATCAAGAAAAGTGCGACAAAAAATCTAATTACGCGTTTATGTTTACTGATGTATAGGCTTCTATAATTGGTACCTAACTATTAAAAAAAATATTACAGAGTGATCATTCTTACAGGAATCGGAGAAATCGAATTAAAAAAGTCCGGCACTGGAATTTAAAAAAGAAATTGTCATATCAATCTATCAACTACGATAAGTGTATAAATTGTCTAAAATTTAAACAATATCCGATCCATAGTAAGGACTTTCTGGTCAAAATAAATTTAGACCAAAAGCAGTTTATCACCCTGTATCTCAGAAATTAAGAGCGACAGAAAATTTCAATGGCCGTTTCTGCATACACAAGTGGTCCTCTATTGCTCCTGGAAGTATGTACAGTACCTCATGAAATAAGCTGTATACAGACTACTGCCATTATTAAATGAATTGTGAACATTTTGGTGTGTTATAATTCCATAAATTACTATCCACATAAATAATGAGTTATGGTTCTATTTACATGCACACATTTTGAATTAATTTTTGTGCGGCTATTAACCAAATGAAAGCTTACCGTATTTTCCTAATACTTTATCAAAATATGCGAATATTTAATATTGTGCAAACTATAACAGAGCGTATGCATAATGTAACCATTAAAATTGTGGATGGCAGTAGAGTGTATTGGTCTGATTTATACATATCATAGTGCTGGTAATACTAATTACACAATGTAATTACGAAAAATTATCAGTGGCAGCGTTATTTCTACCTGCGATTTATTGACGAAAAAAATTGAACAACAAAACACTATTTTACGTTATGAAATTCAGCCTTAAAAGTGAGCAAGGCCTAAGATCAGTAGGGAATGGGAGATAATGCGCCAAGTGAAGAGAGATCTCCTTAATAAGCAAATTTTAACGAAAAATATTTTTCAACAATCCTGTAGTATTTATTTATGTACAACTTACACTTATTTTCAGTTAAATGACATCACGCAATTTGCCAAAAAGAGCCTATTGTTAATCATAATTTTAGTACAATGCTGTTTTAGTACATGGAACCACGTCGATATAATTTAAAATTTAAGATGAGGTGTTCAAATTCTTCGCACTATCTTTATCCGCAATATAAAATGATATTTTACACTTGTTGAATATACTTATATAAGCTTAGATAATCATAGTAGTCACTAGCGCCATCTAGGCGTAGAATTTAGGATTTAACTTGTCACTATGCTCACTCTTAAGGAAGAAATCATTACATTTGATGGTAAGTATCCTTTCGAAGGCCCAAGTTAACTTCCAATTTTTTTATTTCATTCTCAGGCAAAAATATGATAACAAAGCGCTAAACAAGTGGAAGTTAGTCATGGTCGATAACAAATATATATTTGATTTACATCTTATTCGAAAACTTCACAACTAACTTTTGGGGAATAATATGGAGATTAAGAACTTACATAATCTAATTTTTATTTTTATATGCAATTATTTAGCGTCGGCCTATTTCCACTGCTAAGGCCAATCACCGACGCCAGGAGATCAGTAACTCTCAACCCGTAAATTTTACCTAACCTCTAATAATTTGAGTAACTGTAGGCAAAACTGAACATGCCTAATAAAGAGCACTATCTATTGGTATGAATAATGTAAAGAAACGTATTAATATACTGGATGTATTTACCCAGCTAGCACAACTGACGTCAATTTGTCGTCATTTATTTGTCATAATATACGTCATAATTCCCAATATAACGGCGTTCGATGTACGTCTAAATGGCGGTCTAATGTCACATCCTAATGATGTCATATCCTGACATCACAACCACGTTCAACATGACCTTAATTTGACAAATATGGCCTCAAATAAGAACCCTTTCCATACGTCATTTTGACGTACGATCAATGTTCAATGCTAACGTCAATGTAACGTTTAATATGACCTTGATTTGACGAATACGGGCCCAAATAAAAATCTTTTTTCACTTGAGAATGTTATTTAATCTTTCAGTTTTTATTAATTTTACGTTTTTATTAATTGGGGATGTTTCGAATATACATATATTATTATAAATAACACCGTAACAGAATTTTAAACACTTACCTTAAAATCAGCCGGCTGTGGGATTTGAACCGTCGGCCTCTCGCTTGGTAGTCCAGTATGCTTCCTCTGAGCTATTGTCCTTCATGTAAATTTTACTTTAGAGTGTATTTATTACTTGCAGTTGAGTACCCGGTTTAAACATAATATTCCCTCTCAGCCTTAACCGTGTACAATTTGTGCATTAATAAAATCAAGTACAATGGCAAATTTATATAAAATATTTACTTACGTTGTGCGAATAGTGAATGTTGTTCAATTAAGCAATGAGTATTATGTTCACATGGGTGTTAAAAGTTATTTAAAAATATTCTTTATTCATGAAAGAGAGTTGAATGTTTTAAAATTAAGAAAAAAAAGTGAGTTTTCATTTAATGTAGATGGCAGCACTCCTATTTTGCATTATGGTTAAAGATAAGAGTTCTAATGTTTGGTATAGTGGTGGTAGAGTGCTATTATAATAAGCGCTCTACGCTTCGAAATACATATATAAATATATAATAGGTATATTAAGGTTGAGGGAAATATGGGTCAGCGATCAACTACCGGTTGTTAGACCTATTTCCAATAAGATGGCGATAAAGATGTATACTGCAGTTGTGATAGAGACGCAGTATATTTTGAATTCCAATATCATAAATACCTAATAAAAGTAGAATAAAAATTACATGGCATATACGAGGTAAAGGTTTCACATGTAGCTGTGGCGGATTCCTGTAACTAAATCGCCTTATACGCGATGGGAAGACCCATTCCCTCGAAGAGATTTATCTCTTTTCCCTCCATATGAAAGAGAAATTGATTCCTTTATTGGCAGCGATTTGAATGCCTGTACAAAAACACCTGTCATTTGAAAATTGAAATTTAACATTTGCAGTTAAGTGAGGGAGGGACATGACTGCTTCCCAGCTAAGATACTGTAACGACCCTTGCCGATTCCTTGGTTGTGAGCCAACGCGCATAATGTGCTTTTTAACAGAAAATTTATAAAAAGGAGGTGGTTCTCAATTCGATTCGTATCTACATTTTTTTCTCACGTGAGAAAAACAGTTCTCGCCTCATTGATTAAGGTATGGGTTTACTACAACAATTTGGTAAGCCGGTACTTAAAACTCAAATAGAAAATGACATCATGGTAAACACTATTACTCTCTACATGGAAGCCAATGAAATGGCATTTCTGTAGTCATTATATCAACCAAATGTTATAATTTGTAGCAAATCAGACGAGATAGGCTTTTGACAGCTCCCGCTTGTAATTTTATCAATAGAGTACGGCTGTTTGTTAAGCCTGTACTTAAAACTCAAATAGACACTGACTATTTAACTCTTTAACATGGAAGCCAATGAAGTGGCATTTCTTGTGATCATTGGGTCAGCCAAATATCATAATTTGTAGTAAATCAAACGAGATAGGCTTTTGACAGCTCCCGCATGTAATTTTATCACTGTAAGAGCCTCTAGATAGATTTGTCGCTGTAATTTTTATTATGGGCACTGACATACTTCATGTTCCAATTCGTGAAATATTTTCCGCTAATATGAGGTTTTAAACTTTACAATCTTTTTCTCGATACTAAGCCCAAAGTTAATATAACTCGTATAAATTGTAATAATATTAGTTCATTGAAATGCTATAAAATTTTGGCCGAACCTTGCATTTTTTTTTATATAACTTTAACTTTTATTTTGGGTAGGACAAGATTTTTTCTTTCGATGTTTACGGGAGGTCGGTGTGAGTATAAAGCTCGATTTTCGAGGTTAAAAGCTCTCCCATTTGGCCGCCATCTTGAAAAAGTAGGCGTAAACGGTTCTTTCGCGATATCTTGAGAACCGTAAGTTCCACAAAACATTTTCTTCGGACTTTTTTTGTAGAGAATTGAATTCTCTACAATCTTGATCCAGATACTTATTAAAGTAAAAATAAAAATGAAAAAGTTATAGTACAAAATAGCCTAAAATTTAAAATCATTTAAGGGTTATAAATGTATTAATCATTTTATTGCGAACAACTTATTTCGAAATTTCTCTTCTTTGGAGAGGTGTTAGGATCCCGCAAATGAATCAAGTGCATCAAAAAGGGCATTGGACAATTCTGAAAAAAATTGAGAATATTCCTGGGACCTATTCCAAACCCTCTTTGTCTCTTGCGATTTTTGTCCAAACCTCTTCCTTTTCAAGTAAAAGAATCGCAAAGTTCTAAAGTTTTGATCTTTCCTCGCCAGATAACTTTAAAAAATGACAATTTCAGAAAAAATGTCTCGAACAAAACTGGTCCATTTTTAGTCAGACAATCCAAATTTGCAATAAAATATAGAGGTTGCCGATTAAACAACCGAATTTGGCCTTGAATGACCTTAACCCATCCACCAACAGTCAAAGTGACATATTATACCGCCGTACGAACTGCCCCAATCCAATTCTACAACTTTTGTTTGAAACATTTTTTCGTACAGTACTTATTACTTGAGATATTTAAAAGTTTAATCATCCGAGTGATTTTTGTAACCTGCAACTTTTACATATCTCGAGTAATACGCACGAAAAAATGTTTTAAACTAAAGTTGTAGAACTGGTTGGGGGCAGTTCGGCGGTATATGTCACATTGATTTTGGGTGAAAAGGTTACGGTGATTCAAGGTCAAATTCGGTTTCTTAATTATAATATTATATATTATTGCAATTTTGGATTCTCTGACTAAGAATAGACTCCTTTTGATCCAAACATTTTTTCTGAAATTGTTATTTTTTTTAAGTTATCTGGCGAGGAAAACTAAAAATTTTAGAATTTGGCTATTTTTTTAATCGAAAAAAAAGAGACTTTGACAAAAATTGCAGGACACAAAAAGAGCTTGGAATCATCCCAGGAATGTTCTCATTTTTTTCAGAATTAGCCAATGCCCTCTTTGATGCACTTGATCAATTTGCAGCGTCCTAACTCCATTCCAAAGCAGAGAAATTTAAGAAATGGGTAGAGAAAATTGTTCGCAACAAAATTATGTATAAGAAACATCTGATGTGTATTTTCAATAAAATCAATAGAAAAAATGTTACAACCCTTAAATGATATTTTTCTTTAAAATTTTAGTCTATTTCTAATTATAACCTTTTCATTTTCAATTTTACGGTAAGTATCTAGACCAAGATTATAGAAAATTCAATTCTCTACAAAAATAGTCTTAGACTGTTTTCTGTGAGACGGTTCTCAAGATATCACGGAATAACTGTTTACGCCCCCCTTTTCAAGATGGCGGCCAAACGGGGGGCTTTCAACCCCAAAAATTGAGTTTTATACTCACACCGACTACCCCTAAGCATAAAAAGAAAACAACTACAATGCCTACCATGACATCAGATGTTGTTCACAATGTTTATAACGAATAAAACTTTTCTGTTTATCATTGTAATGAGGTAAATAAATTCATATTGATTTGTTTCTCACATTTGTTTTTTTTTTAAATGCGTTTTAGGTCTGTTTATAATATCAATATCTTAGTATTAAGTCTTTAATATTAATGTTTCAAAAAGTTAAATTTAAAAATATTGAATTTTGAAAATCTGTGTTTTCTTGCACCTCAACGAGAATCGTATTTGTATAATAAGCAACCAAATTGATGAAGAACAACTTTTTTTCAAAAAGCTGAAAACACAATTTATTACAAGCATAGTATCCGTGAAAACACTGTATAATACAGGTGTATATTGTGACATATAATTTTGTCAGTAAATACAGTGTAATATGCAATGCTTTATATTGCTGTTCTAATTACATCTTTGATAAGAACTCCCATATCAATATGTGAATTTTATATTGTTGGTTACTGAAATATCCTCGAACACTGCAAGCCCTCAGGACGTGGATGAGCGACGATTGACGTAATCAACATGGCGCCAAACAAGAAGTGTTTATAGCTCAGCCAAGTTATCAAAACGCAATAAATATGCTTTTATGCAATTCCGGCGATTTCATTCTACTAAGAATTGTATTGTTTTGAAGAATTTTCTTATACAGGCTGACTCAGTTAAATTGCTAAACGTTCAATATCGATATTTCACGTTAAATAAAGTATTTTCCAAAACTAGGCTCCTCCTAGTTAGAGCGAAAAGGAAATCAAAGAATAATACCTCTCGTTTCTTAGCATTTATTACAAAATGGTGAAGTTTTGAAAATTCACAAAAACTGCTCGAAATGACAATTTTCAATGCAGGGCTCATACCTACGGACGATAGATTGAGCAGCTGCACGGCACTCTGCTGGTGTGATCTCTCGGGCTGCTTGAACAACGCTTTCCTGGAGGACAGCTTCGTCGTTGACGGGCTCCACATAAACAAATACATAGGAGTCATGTCCGGAGAGCATGCAGGCGAATGGTGGAGGCAGTCGCGACAGTGACAAATCCATCTTCCCGGAAAATAGTCGTGCAACCATCGGTGAACTGGTAGAGTGTAATGGACATCCATCTAATCGGAATTATCTGTTTACTCCATAATTTAAAGGCATGTCGTCTAAGATTGGTTGAAAATCGTTTTACAAAAAACGAAGAAAAGCTGGACCATTTAGCCGTGCAGATAGAGAAATTGGACTGCTGAGTGAGTTGTTGCACAATTCCATTCGGACGTTGCATAAAAATTGATTTTGAAAATTGGCTATGTTGTACGACTTCCGTGCTTCCAAATGTGAGCGTTATACTGACTAAAGATACTAGCCCGGGTGAAAGTTGCTTCGTCGATCCAATTCAAATTGAAACTATTTATTATTAACACCGATAAAGATAAATTTTGTTTTATAAAAATTGTTGGAATGGTCACCTTCACTTAATAGGCATGCTTCCAGGAAAACTAGATTTATGTGTTCAAAAATTATTATTATTAGTCAATATTGCTAAATGAAGCAATTTGAATTTAATTGTTTTAATCAAGAACTCTGCGTCTGACGAGAAAACGCAAGCGACCGATTTCATGTAGAAGTGACCAGACTAATCTAGAAAAATGTCCACATGAAAAAAATGTCAGCTTCTTACCACTTTTTTGATAAAGAATATCAAAGGACATTGTTGCGTACATCTGGGAACTTTAAGTAATTTCATTAAATTCTAATAAACTAAACTTAATTTTTGAGACATATGTACAGGTATTAACCATACTCTAGTAACTAAAACCACAGACATTAAATTATCATAGGCAATCTGTTTAAATTTAGAAATGTACATATTTATTATATTTTCATATTTAAATCATATTTACTTTTTCTGTATTCCATTCTTTGCTAACAGCTCTCGTAAAACACAGAGGTTTCCTTCGAATAGTAAATATATCCATATTTTACAGTACTTATTTCTTAATTATTGGTTATACCAACGAATATACAGCCGAAAGTATTGTGGGTTGCATAGAACGCGGATTCAGAAACTTAGCAATTTTTAGTTTATGAAATATGGTAGCAATATATTAACTGAGAGTGGATATTATTTTTATTAGCTGGCCTAGAGCAGAATCGACCATTTCCAATTCTGCAGCAGCCTAACTTAGACTCAAAGTTTTTGATAATTATTTTAACACACGAGGTGTGTCTCTTTTGGTGTTATCAAATTTCCTCTTAGTGATCTATCTAATTGAAGGTAATTCAATTTATTTAATTAATTTCTCTCAGAAGTATTTAATGGCCTTCAGCCATATTTTTCGATTCTCCTAATTTAATCTAACTTAAAATATCCATAATTCTGAAACGTGTACTGATAACATTCTTTCTTCTTCCCAAACGTAGAGCTTTGCTGCCAAACTTAACATACAAGATATACAACAAATACTATTGCTGCTAATTACAAGAAATACAACTGCCAATTAATCTTGCTGATTAATACAATTGCAGTAAATATTGGTAATTTTGCTAGTATTATTACATATTAGTATTATCTAATACATATCCACTTATTTCTGTATGATGGTTAAATGCCTAGTAGATTCCATAAGAAAGATAGTCCAGTCAAATACAATTAAGTCAAGTTCAGTTTAGTCAAGTCAATCTAAATCAACAGCAAAACCCTAGCATTATACAGGTTAACCAGACATCAAACCACGTCGGGGGGCCGTCTGTGTTCGGAGAGGCTGTCAGAAAAAACTACCAGAGCTCACCAGAAGCCCTCATCCAATAACCATCGCCAGGAGAATTGGTGAGATTCTGATATTTTCAATGATTTTTCGTATCACATTTATCGCATTGCATTTATTGTGTAACTTTTATTGCATAAAGTGTTTCTTTTCTTTTAGTAATAAATAAATTAAACTATAAGTATTTTTGGAAATATTTTTATTTGATAAATAATAACATTATTTTACATTTTATATTGATGAAATTTGTCGACTTGTTATCTAATGATGATTTTTTAAAGTTATTAATAAATATCTGTCTTTTTTCTTAGAATTCAAATTTTAATTTTTTTTCGTCTATCCGCCATAAGGTCAAATCTTTCCACGGCGCGACGGCTAGTTTCACCATCACAGGGGTAGCAGTAACTCTTAAATTTTCCTGTGGATGGCGCCCGTAATATTTACATAATTTTAAGCGACCTCTGAGCGGTGGAACAAACTGGCTTAGCAAGGTATCACAAAGATATTGGTTCACCCTCTGGCTGATTTAAAAAATTAATTGAATCCACGATATCCCAGCCACGCACCAGGTCAGCTAGCCGTACGCCGTCACTACTTGCGTGTTGGTTGAATTGCCTTAGGTTATCACCTTAACCGGTGATACCATTGTAAATTTTTTTAGGGCCAAGTAGTGATGTAACGTCACTGGTGAAGCGACAAAATAAATATTCTAACTGAAATATGTGAATTTGTATCCTATTAACAAATACCTCAATTGAAAATAATATCTAGAGTACTTTCTGAGATATTAAAAAATAACGATTAATAGAAAAATTCAACACCTTGTAGCAAAAAAAATAAGCCATTGCGAACATATATTCATATGAACTTTTCTTCTTAAAATGACCTAAGGGATCATACCCTGAAATATAGCACATCATTAAGTAACACCCTGCATAGTGATGAACTAGCAAACTCACAACAAAGTGACTCTAAAATAGCTCCGATAAAAATATACTGCGATCTGGTAAATGATTTAGCCAGCCGTATTCTATATTTAACAAAATACAGTTTTATATAAATGTGCTATTTACAAATAGTATTTTGATGGTCATTGCAACTAACATTTTTGTGATAATTGTAAGACATATTGAAAATTGCTTAGGGAATTTATTTTCCATCACACGAAATGTTGTGTTACTTTTTCTAAACATGGTAAAAGAAGAAAGAAAATCAATACACACTGTATAACATGGTTTTAATATCTTGTACATTTTGGTATTTTTGTGCAGTTAATTAAAAATCTTATAGTCTATGTATGTAGCGTAAAATAATCACTTCCGGCTACCAATATCACATTTTTAACCTCATATATGTACTGCGCTTCGAAAATTGGCCCAATCAAATCATGTTTATTTTAAAATTTTTGAGAAACGGCAATGACTTTTCGTGCCTTACCCCCGTAACAAACCAGTCATCCACATTGCCGGAGCGCTGTGAAAATAGAAGGGCTGGACGAGGGTCCGGCCGAAAGAGAATTGAAACAATTTATATAATTTATAACCTACTCCTACCTACTTACTCCATAGTAGATTTATTAGGTAGACGTGATTATAACAATGTCCTTAAACTAAATAACTATAAGCAACGAAACAAAATTGTAATGTAACTTATTACATTAACTGCAGGTTTGGAAACCTGAGGCGGGAAAAAAGTCACAAAAAACACCAGCTTCAAACAATGCATCTAAAGGAAGACCAGTTACGTCGCGCTGTTAAAATTTGTATAATTTTTAAAGGACCCCGCACTTTTCTTATGAAAAAGTGGTTACAGTTAAATTGGCTGAAATTTTTATATGTTGCAGCTCTTAATCTGCCGATCAAGTCTCCATCGGTGCAATATCCAAAAGTTCATAGTTTCCGAGTTACGTCGACTTTAGAGCAATAACTCATCTGTATTCGAAGGGATAAAAGGGATATTTTTTGTCGTTTGCATTTGCATTACCCAAGGTGTACCAAGTGGAGGTTGCAAAATCGGCCCAACCCAACACCTCTTTGGGGTGGCTCTTTTACTGTGAGTTCCCCTTGCCTCTCACCATCGAGGAGTCTTTCATATCCCTACGCTGTAGGGACAACTATATAGATAATATTATTATAGATTATATTATTAGTGAAAATGACTCAAAAACTACTTGTACGTATGAAAATGGTTTAGTTTAGCCCTGAATCTTGATTTGGTCATTGCCTGCATTAATATGACAGATTATGCATAATTAACAAAATATTTAATTTTTTATTGCAATTTATAGATCTGCAATCAAAAGAACTACTAGCAGGGTGGGTTTGAACCTTAAATGACATTCATGTTAGCACAAAATAATTCTGTATGGTCATCTTACTCCATGATAATCGCAAAAACAACAAACCATTGTAGTTATATTAACATGGCCAATATGACATCGCACTGTAAAACTGTAGTGGTTTATAATATTAGGGGTATAAGTGATAATAATCATTAGGTATACCTAAATACATGCATTCATCGATGAATTACTATTCTTAAGTCATACTGTTGTAATACACTGAACTGAACTTGTGGTAGGTTCCTTGTGAAACATCTTGAAAATAATTGTTAATAAATTAAACACTGCTTTTAGATAAATCAATCAATATATTATAAATACTCTACATATGTTTCGGCTTATTAGGCCTTTATCAAGAGTATTACATAGTGAATACTAAAGTTTCTGACGTGCTTATTCAATTTATACCTAAAAGTATTTATGTTTTAATCTATTTATGACTTAAGCTACTTAATATTTAATTTAACATCTTCAATTATTTGAATGTTTGGAGTGGACCTAAGCTGATTATATAAATCAAAGGATATTTCTTAACAATTGGTTTATTATAGGGGTGTTTAGGAAATTCTGCTGGTCATTTGTGGTGCAAGGGTTGTACTTGAAAGATTTTTTGATTTCTAGTTGTTCTAGCAGATCTAAACGTTTACCTTTTCTTTCTGAATGAAGTAAATTTATGTTATCAGTATCTATGAAATGGTTGTTTTCAATACAGTGTGTTGACATTCCTGTATTTTTATTGTTATTTAAGATTGATTTTTTGTGTTCTTTTACCCGGTTGACAACGCTTCTACCACTCTGACCGATATAGACAGCATCGCAATCCTTACAATTAATTTTATATACACCTGATTTATCAATTTTATTTAGTTTTTCTTTGTTATTAACCAAAATGTTTCCTATATTTGTTTTGTTCACACTTATTGTAGAGATACCCAAATTATTCAATTTTTTAGAAATCTTGTTACTAAATTTCGGAACATAATTAATAAAACTATATTTTGTGGGTTTGTTAGGCACAGTGAAAAATTCTTTTTGAAGCATTTTGCGTTGTTTGTTTTTGACCATGTTATCTATTAGTGACTCGTTGTATCCGTTATTTCTTGCAATTTGTTTAATTATATTTAATTCTCTATCAAAATCACTTTGATCTAAAGGAAAATTCGTCAGTCTATGTATTAGACTATGAAAGGGTGAAATCTTAATTTGCCATGATTGCTGCGAATTATAATGTATTACTGTATCTGTAGTGGTAGGTTTGCGGTAGATGCTAAATTTCAACTGATTGTTATGTTTTTTGATATTCATATCTAGAAAGTTTAATTGACTATTTTGCTCCGATTCCATTGTAAACTGAATTTTACTATTAAAAGAATTTAAGAAATTAAGGTAATTACTTAGGTTTCTTTCTGTACCGGTCCATATACAAAAAATATCGTCTACATATCGAGTCCAATAAAACACATGTGTATTTAAACTGTTATTGCTATTAAAAATTAACTAGAAATCAAAAAATCTTTCAAGTACAACCCTTGCACCACAAATGACCAGCAGAATTTCCTAAACACCCCTATAATAAACCAATTGTTAAGAAATATCCTTTGATTTATATAATCAGCTTAGGTCCACTCCAAACATTCAAATAATTGAAGATGTTAAATTAAATATTAAGTAGCTTAAGTCATAAATAGATTAAAACATAAATACTTTTAGGTATAAATTGAATAAGCACGTCAGAAACTTTAGTATTCACTATGTAATACTCTTGATAAAGGCCTAATAAGCCGAAACATATGTAGAGTATTTATAATATATTGATTGATTCATCTAAAAGCAGTGTTTAATTTATTAACAATTATACTGTTGTAACATTTTAAATTACAATATATGAAAGTACAGTAGTTTATATGCTTTAATAAAGATTTATTTTTATTGACAGCATATAAGTATTTTTTTGTTATTACATTTTTTGTACGTAAATACATACTAATAATGACTTGCAGAAATATTTATTGTTTTTCTTGTAATACTGCAACCGCCGATCGTGTATTAAGACGAATTCCGCAAGAAAATGAAAAAAAAATCCGAACCTATCTCTCCAGCACAGGGAAAATCTGAACATCTCCCTGCTCAGTTTGATAATGAATCTCGTATATGTGTGAACTGTGATATGTTAGTTAGTTGATAGAGAATTAGAGAAATCTCATTACAAGAGGAAATATGTGCTTGCCACCTCAGTCCCTTGAATACTTACCCTCATAAGTACATAGTAAGGTATGCGCCAGCTTTAACACATCAGCATCTTTTACATTTTTGGATTTCTATGCTATAAATTCTTGAAGTTTTCCCATCCCATCGTCGTGTCAGAGTTTGTGGACCAAAAATTTTCATAAATTTCTCCATTTCTTTCATAATGAAGACTATTCCTCCAAACGAGACAATGCAGCATTGTCTTCATAAGATGGTGGAAGGGGTCATGATATGTGTGTGGTATATTCTCCATCATCGCGCCTTATTGCAGAGCTTGAAACATTACACAATAACAGCACAAAACGATGAAGAATTAAAAATATTTTGTATTGTATTGTGTTGTGTTGTGTTGTGTTGTGTTGTGTTGTGTTGTGTTGTGTTGTGTTGTGTTGTGTTGTGTTGTGTTGTGTTGTGTTGTGTTGTGTTGTGTTGTGTTGTGTTGTGTTGTGTTGTGTTGTGTTGTGTTGTGTTGTGTTGTGCTGTGCTGTACTGTACTCTACTGTACTGTATTGCATTGCATTGCATTGAACTGGACTCTGGACTGGACTGGACTGGACTGAACTGGACTGGACCGGACTGGACCGGACTGGACCGGATCGGACTGGACTGGACTGGATTGGACTGGACAACTGAACTGAAATGAATTGAATTGAATTGAATTGTGCTGTACTGTATCGTCTTTGATATGCGTTCCAACGTATTGAGACAGCAATGCTGCAGTGTTTTGTTTAGAGGAATTGCCTTCAACGTAAAGTAGATCATCAAATTGTTGCAACTTGGAGGTGGAAGAAAACAAAGAAGTTTGTTTCTTTCATCTAGAGGCAAAAGGATTGATAATTTAAAAAAAACAGCATGTTAAAGCAAAAATAAATGCAGCAGATTCCGAGATGTCAAGGTTGAAATAAAGTGTATCATATACTATAAGAGCCAACGTGCAATTACCTGACACATCTGTGTGAACTAAAGACTTGATCAATTATTTGCCTTGGAGCATGGTGGACAAGAAAACTGAAGAAAATTTCTCATAACTCTACTCTTGTCTGCCATGCTCTAAGGCAAAGGATTGACCATGTCTCTAGCTTACACAAATGTGTCAGGTAATTGCATGCTGGCCCCTGTACTACTACGTTATACTCGAGGTTCAGTGTAACGAAGATTTTAAGTATTTGTTTCTTCTTGTGTGACAATTTTTCAAGACAACGATATACATTTTAAATTTATACAAAAATATCACTACAATACGCCTAAGATAAAATGTACTGGTATGTAAAACGGTGACATATCTTTCTCAGCAAAAAAAGAGATAATTATTTTGTAATGTATTATATTGCTTTCTTTATATCTAATAATGTCACTAAGAAATTTAAAATAGTTGAAATTTAAAGGGGTCAAGGCATCACATGGTGGTGGCAATTTTGATGACGTCATGAAGAGCGCCCAGAATGTCCGAAAGAAATTTTGTCGATGAACTTCTGAAACTTAGTACATGTATAGGGTTCATGTAAAATTTGGCGCAGGTAGTCAGAATTGAAATATTTTAACACGATAAACACTGAGTACATATGATTACTATTAGTAACATTTTGATCTGAAATAATTTTAAAACAATATGAATCATTACAGTTTACACATCTCTAGCGGTCACTTTATGTGACCGATTCGGTGCACCTTCAATAAGAAGTATTCTGCCGTGCTATTTTACATGTTCCAAATTTGAAAGAAACGTTTTTAGTCTAATATAAGTTATATTGTTTGAAAGGGACGGTTTACATACATACATGTACATAGATAACTAAAGGCACATAGACATATATTGAAAAATATTGTCCGGTTATTACATACTTGTTTAATAAAATAAATATGCGAAGAATTATTTTTCTTAACGGCTTTATTTATATTAACGCACTGGCGGAGTTCAGCTATTGCTGTTCTACCACTCAACCAGGACACGTACACATAGACATCAACACACCAACCATTCCCTGCGATATTGCCATCTACCGCAGCTGAGACTCGAACTCAGGAAAGATAACAGCGATTAGGCATGTTGTTCCACTCAACATCGGTCTAGCTCACTACTACCATCTCAAAAATACACATGAAAAGCGCCACTAAACATCTATACCCTGACCAGAATTCGAACCCGAGGCTCCGTGGTCGCAAGCCAAATACCTTACCACTGAGCTTTATATAACATATCTCGAGGACTTCATAGTTTTTTTATTTTATTTTTTTATTTAATTGCCTTATTTATTCCAACGTCTTGGTGAAGTTTAGCTAATGCTACTCTACCACTTAACCAGGACGGTCACCGATACCAATAATGGACTCGATATGACTTAACTTCGCAGATCGAGATCTCGTCACCTTTACCTTTAAATGTTTCTTATTTTATTTAACTATTGACATTTCATGTTTATGTTAAGGTAACTTAAGATATTTTATTACATAATATACAATATTTGAATCGATACATAAAGTACATGCGGGATGTAAATATATGCACCGACCGCCTGGGTATGGCGAGAGACCTTCAACAAGTTACAAGGAACATCCGCTGGAATGAAGCACTTATAGAAATCTATGCTTATTTTATTTAAGACACTTTCCTAGGGAATTAAAACAATTCATGCAATGCAATGTACTGGGTTATGTAAGCGGGGCGAGTAATGCTTCGGAGCTTACAGGAAAATATGCCTAAAAACCTGCTTTACGAAATAGTCATACATATTAAAACTTAAAAGTAAAAATTAAGATTTAACATTAAAATAATATTTATTATGTGTATCTGCGGGGTAGGGGGCATGGAGGGGTCGGGAGAGGAGGGGTTTGTGGGTGATATCTCGCCACTAAAACCGGTACCGTACCTTACCTTTCACATCCTCTTGATGCAATCACAGCTAGTTAAAGTTACTGTAGTGACACTTCACATCCCGTAAACAGTAAATCAAACGGCAATAGTAATTAACTAGCTTAACCAACTTTAAAAATAAATCAAATAAAATATAACTAGAAACTTCGTTGTTGTCAGGGGGTTAATATAACAACTTTAATTGAGTTTGTGGCGTTGAAAAGAAAATCTGATTAAAGACAAGTACCTACAGTGTTTAAAAAATTCTCAGTAATGACGCCCGCTATACTCAGAGCAACGATAGTCGAGGGAATAAGCTTTGACCTCCAGGAATATCTAACAACCTAAAACTATAACTACAATAATCCAGCGCTTACACCGAAAATATATCATGCACGAAAATACGCCGCCGAGTAAAATCTACTCATGTATAAAAATGAAGAAAAATTAATTTCCATAAATAACAATTTCAGATTATACATTAAGTAGTTTAGTTTTTAGTTTTATAACAAATGTTCTAAATGAATCATCAGAAATATACCAAAATGTTTTGGAGACGTGTAATTTATTACCGTAAAGCGAATGGAGGATCTAATTTCATAGTTTCTAGAAGTTTAGGAAGTAACATATAGTTTAGTGAACGACGATTAATAGCGCAGGAGCAGGCGTGCAAATACTTGACGTATTCATATCACCTAACATTAATATTCTATTCCTTGGAGCATCGCAAACAACGAAAGCGATGGTATGTGAATTTTTCTTCAGTGGAAACGTCACTAAATAATACGAAACGTCTTTCATATGTAGTTACAGCAAGAATTTGTACAAACCAATATTTTCTTATCGATTACTTACCACTTAGTTAATAAAAAATATGATTGGCATACATTCCAGTTGATGGAGATCCAGAGGGAGAAAAGCTATCACTTGTTATGGCCAAGGGTCGGTTTTCAGCGTTAACAGAGTCGGACTTCACTTGATATTTAATTTTTCAAGAAATATAACAATATTGTAATTTGACAATTATGCATTTGTAATTGCAATTTATCTCTTTATAGTATCCCTATTTATAACATTAGAATATTACCTTTCGTATTCCTGAAAGTTATTTTACAGTCAGTTGGAATAGTATATTCTATAACAAGTTATGCAATGGCCCATATTCCTATTATGGTTCGCGAGTGTGGAATATGCCATTGCAATGTATTGTAGACTATACTCTCTCTAACATGATTTTAGAAATTACACAAAAAAACTTCAAAACTGTTCAAAACGTCAAATACAAAGCTAGAAATAAATATCTTTTGTTCGTCGCAACCATAGCAACTGAACCACTAAATATGGCTTAACGGCGATTCGTCGAAAGCCGTACGGTATTATTCCATAACAGTGTGTTGGAATGATACTTAGTTATGGAATTTGTACTTTCTGAAATAGTGTTACAGAGAAGTACTTACTACGGATGTTTGCCTCTTTGTGGTCAGATTTAGATGACACAAAAAGATAACAACAGCTAGCTTCAGATAGAGCAGCGTAATGGACATGGAATGAAAAATACAATAAAAACGTCTCATTCGTTTATTTTATTTGCATATGTTTATTTGCATGTTATTAAAATCATTATTCCCTTCAAGTTATCTATAACTGTTTTTGACGCCTACTATTAACTATCCATTTTAATGCTGAAAAGGAGCGGAAGAAGCAAGTGGCACATACCTCATGGCCAAATATTTTTAATATTCGGTATTACCCAAGATACCCTTAAAAAGTTTGCTAATTGTTGCTATTGCTTCAAATCTGGTGTTTGATTCAATTTGTGGTATATATTGAGACCTTTTATTCCGTCTGCTTTCTTCAGTTCTGTCGAACACCAAACTAATTTTTTGCAGAGATTGATGAAACAGCTCAGGGCATTGTAGATATCCTATGACATTTACTATGACACTAAAATTTATATATTCAAGTTCAGTCTTTATCATTGCTTTTTCAAAAATCCATTGCGCTTTACATATTGTAATAGATTCACGGGAATTGAACGTGTTGATTAAACTTCTAATATTTTCGAAATTTTTAGGATAGTAAAATGTCGCCTGCAGCCAAGTGCCCCACCTCGTAACAATAGATTTCGGTGGCAGTGGTATCCCCGGACAATGTTTACAGTACTGTGCGACTCTGCTCGGTGCCTTCAAGATTTTTTTTTACTTCCGAAATTAAGTAATTCACATCGGGAAATAAATCTGCTACTCGATGCAATGCTGCGCTGCACATGTAAAATGAACCAAATCTTGGTATTTCTCTTGCAAGGCCTTCCCTGTCTTAAGCATATATCTCATGTCGTCAGTAACTAATAAAATAAACATGTTTTTATTACATTGCTCTGATCCCCGGGAGTTTTCTATTCTTTCATGAGCTAATACGTCGTTTCGTCTTTTAACTTTTGGCATCTTGCGTAATCTAAATATAGTAAGCACTACGCAGAAACCGAGGAAAATTACAGGACAAATAGTTTCGCTAACGAATTACGCATAATACTAAATTCATTGAAACTATCACTTTGCTACATGTTTTTTAGTCATTTGCTTTCTTTATTTACCGCGTTTTTGCCATTTAATAATTAGTAGTTCATTTTTAAAATATAAATATGGGTTGTAATAGTATTTCTTTTAGTTAAATTCATTTTATTAGCTAGTATGTATGTAATTATGAGACGCAACAGCTAATAAAAATTACTTTATGTTCTATGCGATATTATTTTTCAATGTATTTTTAATATAATTCATTGTACTTTATTTAATGCTTCTAAATGTGACCCTGTTCTAGCTGAAAAATTCCGACACTTGGTTATGACAAATAATTTTTAGCGTTAGACGTTTTTATTGTTATCAATTAATTACCACTTAGAAATTATAAAACTAGGATCGCCATACATCTCAATTAGTGAAGGTCCAGACGTAAATATTTTGAAGCCGCAATGTGTCTACTCTTAAGCCATGACTAATAATCATCAAGCTGATTTTCTTAAATAATTCATTTAATTTTGTAAACTCTCATATCACTGTGTTGTCTGCCATGATCAAAGACAAAGGGCTAGTCATATCTCTAACAGATACAAATGTGTCAGGTTGTCAGGTAATTGCAAGCTAGCTCCTATGCAATTAATAAAAATCGGTAAAGGTATTTACACAGAACTTCCTTATTCACACAGGACGGTCACTCTAAAAAATTAATAATTAAGAAATTACTTAATATGATAATTATATTATTAAAATATTTTTTTGAAACATGTTTAGAATGTCATGAATCGTGGAAAATTTAAATTTGAGCAAAACTATTTTTTTCCATCATCCATATTACAAAAAATTTTCATTTTTTTTTATTTTCAAAAATTTTAAAAAAACATTGGTTAGAATGTCATGAAATACTAGATACTCGCTCTCAAAGACTAATACGTCCCCCCCCTAATTTTTAAGCTATCGATGCAACAAAATTTAAAAATCTTCCGAATACGGCATTTAGTAAGTACTTTCAATGAAAATTATAACGGAGAGTGCAGCAAGGGTAAGTTCTGAAACATTTTAAAATCACTGTCTGTTAGATAGTAAATAAAAATGTCGAGGTGAAAAAGAGTACAAAATGAATTTATACAAATATTGGGCGATCGCATACAATACGAAATTATCTCTCATATAAAAAAGGCTCTTTATTTTTCCATAATTTTGGATTGCACAAAAGATGTGTCTCACACAGAACAAATGTCTATTGTTATAAGATATCTTACCATTGAAGCATTTACGGAAATAAATATAGGAGAGACGTTTTTAAAGTTCTTATCTGTTGACGCTACTGGGCAAGGTTTATTTAATGTAATTACCGAAGAACTTAAAATATCGGATTTAGATATAAATAATCTGAGAGCCAGGGATACGATAATGAGTCAAATATGAAAGGCAAAAACGTGGGCATCCAAAAAAAGATTTTAGATGTCCGTCTTCGAGCATTTTGCGTTCTATGCAATTTCTACCCCCTAAATTTGGTGTTGAATGATGCTGCACTTTATTTATTTGACGTAATATCCTTTTTTTTGGCCTTATCCAAGAGGTTAATAATTTTTGTTCTGAATCCATTTATCGATGGAGTATTCTTAAAGACAACACATCTACATTAACTGGTTAATCTTTATGTACAATCAGATGGGAAAGCAGGATTAACGCTGTGATGCCTTTTCGTTGCAACATTTGGGAGATATATGATGCTCGTTTTCAAGCAAGTGTTGACAGCGAATTGGATGGCTTTGCTAAAAACCAGGAAAAAACTTGGCAGCTAAAATAAAGGATTTTAAATTTATATCCAGTGTAGCAGTTTGGCATGAAGTTTTATATAGGATAAATTTGGTTAGTAAGCTTTTACAATCCAAAAGTTCTGATATACCGTTGGCAGTAGACCTGATCCAGAATATTCAAAAACAGCTGGAAGATTTTTGAAGTTAACAAGGGTTTCACTCTGTAATTACTGACGCTAAAGAACTTGCAGAGCAATTGGAAATCAATCCAACATTTGCTAAGGAGTCTTTTGTATGACCCAGGAAAAAAAGCGCACATTTCAGTATGAGTGCAAAGACGAACCCATCGTGGATCCCGAGAAATCATTTAAAACACATTTTTTTTATCTTAGACACAGCAATTAATTCACTATCTGAACGGTCTTTACAGTTAAAGGGGCACAGTGATGTTTTTAATTTCCTCTACAATATCTCGCAACCTTTCCAACGTGAAGATTTATTGAAATACTGCAATAATTTATCAACTGTACTATCCGCTGGGGAAAACTCTGATATTGAGCCTATGGAGTTATGTCAAGAAGTCACAGTTCTCTCTGACATAATAAAAAAACAGAACATAGAAGGAACACCAAGAAATGTTATGAATTTCATGTCAACAAAACATATGATTTGTTCTTTTCCAAATTTGAAAATGTCTTGGCAGATTCTTTTGATGTTGCCAGTTAATCTTGCGTCAGGAGAACGGTCATTCTCCAAACTTAAATTAATTAAAACATACCTTCGATCATCCTTGTTTTAGTTTTTATAGTAATCAGTTTTAAGAAGTTGTTTTGTTATTAACTTCAAATATATATTTTAAAAAGAAAGTGTTTGCCTTGTTTTACTTTAAGCTTTACACTAATGCCTGTTGAATTAATGTGAACGATAATTTAAAATTATAAATTATAGCATTGATAGGTAACTATTGTTCATCGCTTTGCTTTGGACCTTTTTTGCAGAAAGATTTGAAAAGAGAAGGGGGGGGGGGGCGCCAGAACTAAACTTTGCCTAGGCTGAAAATAGTCATTGGACCGACACTGCTCGTGACTGATGAGTTAAATTTCTAATGTACCAAAACATTTTTTCTTTCATTCTAGGAGACCTATTCGCGACACCCCGCTAGATGGAGTAAGTATAATTTTTTAATTAGTGTTAACTTTTCATTGTATGAGGAGGGCGGGGGGTGGGGAGGTTCTAAAACATTTTTTCAAGAATCTCATCATTTATGTTTTGTGTCATCGAGTTACGTCGATTTACCAAATTTCATCTCAATAAGTATGAAAATGAGAGGATAGAAGGGTTCCGACATACAGATTGACGGACGGACGGACGGATTGAAACTAAAATATTATTATTCAAAACTGTTTTGTAGTAAAACTAAATTTGAATTGGAATTCCAAGTCTATGTTTGAATATACTTTAGTCACGTTATATTCCGTAGGTTGATTTATAACATTTACATGCTGAGTGGTCAGAGTGTGTTACGGCGGTGTTGTACAGCATTATTTTGGTAGTAATCTCAAACTCAGACTATTTTTAAAATGGAATATGTATACAGTAATATGGATTTAGTGGATATTGCTTTAATTTATGGAAAAATAATGCAAAATGTATGAGCAGTTTCCCACTTATATATGGAACAGCTTATCGATAAACAAGGTCCTAGCCTCACAACTTCTACGGCAGTGATTCAGCGCGGACTGAATTTTAGATATATAAATTTAAATTGTGGACTTAAGAATAACTTCGAGTATGAGCGATAACGCGACTATTTTTTAGGAAGAAAGATGTTATTGAACTATGTGTGTGGAGGCTAGAAGAGGCGCACCCCGGCCACAGATTAATGAAAATTTTTCCATACAGTTAAGTATTTCTTAAAATTTTGATTGTCACCGCTGCGATCTTAAAACGCTTTGAACCTGCCAGAACACTCTAGTTAGACTAAGTAGAAACAACAAATTGACTATGATTACCTGGCTACTCGCGCATGAAAGACAATGAAATTGCCGACTCTATTAGTGCAAAAGCTGCGACATCTCTCATTATAGGATCTGATTCAGCACTTGGTACATCCGCAAATTCTGCCAAGGCAACTAACCCAGTTTGGACTGACAGAAAAAGATTCAAGTACAGATAGGGACTGCCAGGATTAATTCACTTAAAGGAGTTCATTACATATCTCTTGAAGTCAAGAAGTATAAAAAATATTAGAGATATGTTACACTTAAGAACTCTAATTGACTTATCCACTATGCACCATAGATCATCACCAACCTAGATTCAGACTAGCAGAAAATACCTTATACCATCTGTATCTATATGATGATGAAGAGGCAGAGTATGTTTATGTTTCTGTTCTGCCACAGAAACAGAACACGTTTTCACTAATTGGCAAAGGTCTGTTTCTTACCCAACAAATTTATGGACTTTATCAAAAATTGAACATGCTGGGTAACATATAATTAGGGGCCAGCAACAACAGACTTGATAATTCCAGTGGGTGGTCTGACTATAAGTTCACTCACATGACCTAACCCAGTTTTGGCGTTTGGTGCGAAAATGTTACCTTCGGGCCCTTTTATGCAGGTGTTCTGTGCCGTCGGTAACATGACGGCAATTACGGCCGCGTTTTGTAAATCACAGAGAACCAATGGGTCATTTTATGCACTGCCACCTGTTTAACTTGCCGTCACGTTCTGAAAAACATGCCGTCGCGTTTTATAAAACGCCAACGACAAAAAGCCGCTCAACGTTTCTTAAGTACACGGCGCCTTATGGGTTCGTTTATGCAACCCCGGCGATTTGTGCCGACCGCATCAGTGAGTGTAGAGAAAATACGTCTGTGCTGCGAGGCACAAATGTTGTACCACAAAGATTTTTGCAAGAAAAAGTACAAAAATATTTCGCAACATTTTGTAAATTATATTTTTATCATCTTACTAGTAAAATGAATTCGAAATACAATAAAGCGAAATTTGGCACAGAAAGTAAGGTTTTGGTTCTATCATTACTTAACGTGTTAAATCTGTGCTATCGAAGTTCCGAGGACACACAGGTAAAAATAATGTTTAGATTGAAGATTACATTGTTTCATATATACGTAAATAAATAAATTCTTCATATAAAACAAATACTTTTGTTTCAAAACTAATTGAAGAAATAAATATCTTATAGTAAATAAATTATTTCAAAGTAATTCCCAACTATTTCTGTGGTAGCACTGATATGATATTTTTGCCGTCGCCTTACCGACGGCACAAAACGTCTGCATAAAAGGACCCTTAATATACCTATTAAAACGCGACCGCAATTTGATGTCGCGTTTACCGATGGCACCAAACGCCTGAATAAAAGGGCCTTTAGCCATATATTACAAGTATAGATAGATAGTTTTGTTGTTAGCCGCTATAAGTTTATTTATGTGAACTTTCTATTTTACGCTGAAGCAACTTTATATATATTATTTTTGAGAGTCAATTTACCCTGTATATGTACTTCAACATGAAATATTATTTATTAAAGTTTAACAGTCGTGAAAGCAGTGAAGCAAGGGTACTCTTCAAATATCAACTATTGTATATTCATCTTATATTAACTTTACTTTGTCCTCAAATCCTTAGCTTGTACGCTAAAATACAGTGCAGCAGTTTACATATTTAGCTGCATTATGCGGTAAATGCAAATTGTTTGAAGTTCTAAGAGGAGTAAAGTTAAATCCAAAGTTCGACTTGCTCTTGCTTTAAACGTTTAATTAAAAAAACTTTAAGCTGTGTGAAAGCTTACCGCGAAGGCGAAGGCATGTCCTTTAAGAAGACTAATTTTTTAATCTTGTTGGTACGATATTAATTGGTGGTGGGTACTATTAAACAGTGATAAATTTTTTAAATTAATATATTTGAATGGTACTTTTCTAATGCATAGAAAAGTTATTACCTTTTTAAGTGTCTAAACATTTTAAAAAGCAGAAAATTTTCTATTCGACTAGTATGTAATTAGAAAACTAGAAAAAAATAGAAATGAAAGGAACGGTTCTGAGTCTACTTAGTTCTTAGCTAGGTAATCGTAAGTAGTATATTCAAATCCGTGAAGCAGAAAGTAACATAGTAGATATAAGCTATATTATCCCACAGGGCTCAATTCTGGGACCCTTATTATTCAGTATCAACAATAATGACATAACTGATTAATATTTTGATGGGGACATATGGCTACACGCTCATGACACCTGTATTTTTTATTTCTTCAAAGATATAGATAATGTAATTCATAGTATGCAAAGAGACTTAAGTAAATTAGAACTATTGTAAAAGAATAACAAAGTTTCTTTAAATATAAACAAAAAAATATATATTATAATGACATCTAGACAAAGGAACATCTACCATACGTTATTTCAACGCCTAACAATATAAAATATTTACGATCATTTACAGACTAATTTAAATTGGAATGATCATAATAATATGCAGTATGTTATTAAAAAGGTTAACCTCTCTGGTGGAAATATTCAAACAAATGTCACATATTTTAATAGATGGTAAATACACATTCATGGTTAATTTACATGTTGCCCGTTCGGGGCACGAGAACTAAAAGAAATCTAGGTTTTCTACAAATTACACATAATGGAGCAATGGTTACACTTACAGGATTGTGAAACAATTGCTGGCCAATTACAATGCTCTTCATAAAGAAAAATATGTTAATTCTCACGGATACTATTCATTCATAATGGTAGTGAAATTATCAAATAGTAATATAAGAATAACAATGATAATAATATTAATAATATTTATTCCAGTTAAAAATTTCCATTTTGACTCATTGTTACAATATCTATAGGTAGGTACCCAATTAGGTTTGATAATATAATAAACCCTACAAATACAAATTTGTTCACAGGGTATGAAAAAAAAAGAATATAATATTCCGAATTAATTATAAAGTGCATATTATGTATAAAATCTATATAAAACACAAGAATACTAAGAATATACGATTGCAATAAAATCCATGGAACAAAATGCCTAGAGTTTGATAGAATCTTTTATTAATAAGGTAAGCGTTCTTTATATAGATTAACTGATGCAAATGCAATCTATTGGGACATAATATCAACTTTATTGCTTTACTTTTAAAAATATTTATGAATTTTGAGTTTTTGATTTCAAGTTTATCATTCATCCGTGTTCCTAAAAATATCAAACAACGTAGTCCAATCGTCTTCTTAGCATGAGGTATATCTATTCTGAATCCTGGAGGTTGACTATTATCAAGAAAAATCTGCAGCCAACTTAAACTCTCATGCCACGTGTTTCTTATTTATTATTCAGTACTACTTTTTTGCAATTATACTAAGGGCTGAAATGCGAGCTGTAATTGCAGACAGATAGGTATTGCTCTGCGGTATGCGGGTACTGCTGCCGTGTAACCAATCTTGTCTAGACGTAAAACCTGAAGTGGCTGAAGTAGATGTTTACGGTGATATGGATCCAATAGATTTTTAGTACAAGAAATAAAAGAATCTGAAATAGAAAGCGAAGACATTAAGCAAACCACTGAGGACATTTATGAAACTCTAGACGAAGTAGAGGAGCCTTTCAGAAGTGGAGAAAGAACCAATGTAAATTTTTCTAATATCAATTATAAATAGTATCAGTATTAACAACAATTGCATGAACTTAGTCTTTAGTGTTGATTAGACCTAGTGGGGACACTACGCCTAGAACTCTACCAAGGCAGTGGTGTGGAAAGGAGTGCATTATTTTCAGAACCATAGGCATTGCAACTTTGAGACACATTTTACTAGACAACGATTAGTTATACGAAAGAGGTCAGGATATATTTTTTGTAAAAAACTTTACGAGCTACAATGTTGATAACGTTTCTTCTCGAAAAATTTATAGTTTCTGAGACATAAACCAAATTTTACCACTCTTCACCCCCTATACAAATTTTTGCGGGGGTAATAACGATAATAACTATAAAGGTCCACCCAGTAATCTAATGTTAATAATTAACTTTCTAATTTTCTCCTCGCTATGGTCTAATTTTACTGGGCTAAATATATATTTTTTAATTCGCTGTGAATGATTTCATGCAAGCTGTTTTAGAATAGTATTAAACTTTCCACAAGTTAAGTGAGGCCTTTGTTTTCAATTTAGAATAAAACTTTTTCAACCAATTATGAAATGGTTTCTCCATTTATCAATACAACTGAAACGCGGTTGCCGTGTATATAAGAAATTAAGCCTATATTCTGTTAATTGGAAAGTTTTATTGAGTGATTCGTCTTGAGATCTGCCAAAACTTTTTGACAAGTGCTAAGTGTTAATATTTCTATATTATTATAATATTCGTAATACGAATGCGAAGAGTAAATTGCATTTGATCAGCATGTTTCTAAATCCGTAAACATCGCTCGAAAAGAAGCAATTTTCAAATCATAGTATCGGCTTGGAATTCTGAAGAACTTTCAAGATGTCCATCTGTTTATCTGTCTGTCCCTTCTATCTTCGTCCATTCATCGAAGTTTCATGTAAACACGATAAGCAAAGAAATAACAATCCGATTGTATTGAAAAAACAATGTTTAGAAAAGAGCTTTTTTGGGACATCTGTGGTTAATTGTGGAAGCCATCTTTCTTTACTAATTTTGGGTTGCTGATAACGAATCTCTCACCCGCTTTGGCGAAAGATCTCGGGAACACATTAAAATACAACCCTTATTTGGGGGTGACATTGGAATTGATATTAGAACTTACCAGTAGAACTAGAAATGCAAGATGTTATTCTTTTGCAATTAAAACCAATAAAAACTCTAAACTGACAAAGTCCGCCTTAATTGGTGGAGATGGGTGTCAGAGTATTCAGAAGTAATCACATTATAACCTGATAATAGCCATTTAAAGAGGAGTTTTGGTTTTTTAAAAATAAATAAATAATCGTATATTAGAGATTGTAACTTACACCGTGCATATGGGTGGTGAAGGGTGGGGGAAACGAGATGGAGGAGGGGTGAATTTAGAATATTTCTTTTTCTACTTAACTAACGAAACGGAGTATTTTGAAAGAATTTCTGGCACTAAAGATTAACTTTCTGTTGCATGTTCTAATATCAATTTCAATGCCACTCCCAAATAAGGGTTGTTTTGTACTGTATTCCAGATATCTTTAGCCAATTTGGATGACAGATTCGTATTCAGCACCCAACAATTAGTAAAATAAAAGGGTTTTCACACTTTACCACAGATGGGCCCAGAAAACACTTTTTTATAATAGTTAAAAAAAGAACAAAGTGTGGAAATCATATTTTCTTTACTAATCTGGGACACTGAATACGAATCTGTCATTCAAATTTGCTAAAGATATCGGGAAGAGAGTAGCAAACAACCCTTATTTGGGGGCGGCATTAAAATTGCAAAAAAATATTATTCTTTAGTACAGAAGTGTCTTTCAAAATACCCAGTTTCATTAGGTAAGTAGAAAAAGAAGCAAAAATTCTAAATTCCCCCTCTCCCTCGTTATATATTTATTAAAAAAAAAAAACAATACTTCTCGATTATGGCTATTATCAGGTCATAATGTGATTATTTCTGAATACTCTTACCACCAATTAAGGTGGTGAATTTTATCTTTTTACACAGATTTAATTGGTTTTAATTGCAAAATAATAACCTCACGTAGTTCTAATATTAGTTCCAATGTCACCTCCAAATAAGGGTTGTATTTTAATCTGTTCCCGAGAGTTTATTAAAAAAAAGATGGCTTCCACACTTTACCACGGATGGCCCAAAAAACCCCTTTTTCTAACATTGTCCTTTGGACAGTAAGTTAATGTTAGCTACAATGAGGTTGTTGTTTTTAAACAAAATGGATTGGTAAATAAAAAGGTGTTTATTTCAATTAAAAAACTGTTTTCTTGATTTTTATATTTCCTTTAAGTAGAAATTTTGTAGAATGTTATTTTCTATTACTATACAGGGTGATTCACGTAGGCCATTCATTAGAAGTTTTTCAACTTGCAGTTGGATTAGAAACTTGAAATTTGGTGTACAGCAATAATCGATCATGCCCGTTCTATCTAAAATATTTTCAGTCCTCCAACTATACAGGGTGTGCCAAAAATTGGTACCAACTTTCTTATTTTAAATGGAAAGCTATATTTTTCTTTACATGGTTCGATTGGTCTTCTAATTCTGAGTTTAGAGAACCTAAGTTATGTTAACTTATCTCTTACAATTTTTGACATATGTCCAATTTTTTGAAAAAAATTGCCGCTGTAGTACTTTACGAACAAATTTGTATCTCGCAAACCTTTCAAAATTATGAAACCAAATTTGTGAAGCAGTTAGCTGGAAGTCCAGGCTAACTTTTGATGTCACATCAGTGGTGCCATTTTGTACCGTATGGGCGCAGTCGATTTTCAAATGTCGCAATCAAAAATTGTCAAAAAGTCAATTTTTTCAAATGGCACCTACTATTTTTTTTCGCACCATTCAAAAGAAAATTGAATTTTAGGGTGAGTTACTTAAGCATTCCCTATACCTAACTTCACCCCATATCGAGTTATTCAATAAAAATCAAGAAATACCTTATCTTGCCGAGAGATTCCTTACTTCATCAAGTACGCCATGGAAACAAAAGACATTTGTAATAATTTTTAAAGAAAAATATGGATTCTTATTTAATTACACACAACACCAACAAATTATTATTAACGAACAAGAACAATGTTGACGAAATTCTGTCAGTGAAAACGGTGCACACATTGAGCATTTGTATTGAAATAACCATTTTGTTAATCTGTTTATTTGTTGTTATTTTGTTGTTATTATTTATTATTGCAATACGATTCTTGAATAAAAATTAAAATGAAATGATTGTTTCCAAAGCCTACTACCCTTGAGAAAAAAAAACAATATTTTTTTTAAAAAATGCCAATTACTCAAAAACGACTATAGATAGACATACACAATGTTAATAAAAGTGGCCCTAAAATTCAATTTTGCATTGATTTCTGGCGTCAAAAATGGTAGGCGCAAAGATGTGCTACGCAATCTGTTGAAAGTAGAATAATAGAATATTTGAACAAAAATATGGTGGTCACATTGAACATTTACGTCAGAATTTCGTCAACATTGTACTTGTTCGTTAATAATAATTTGTTGGTGTTGTGTATAATTAAATAAGAATCCATATTTTTCTTTAAAAATTATTACAACTGTCTTTTATTTCCATGGCATACTTGATGAAATAAGGAATCTCTCGGCAAGATAAGGTATTTCTTGATTTTTATTGAATAACTCGATATGGGGTGAAGTTAGGTATAGGAAATGCTTAAGTAACTCACCCTAAAATTCAATTTTCTTTCGAATCGTGTGAAAAAAACTAGTAGGTGCCATTTGAAAAAATTGACTTTTTGACAATTTTTGATTGCGACATTTGAAAATCGACTGCGCCCATATGGTACAAAATGGGACCACCGGTGGGACATCAAAAGTTAGCCTGGACTTCCAGCTAACTGCTTCACAAATTTTGTTTCATAATTTTGAAAGGTTTGCGAGATACAAATTTGTTTGTAAACTACTACAGCGGCAATTTTTTTCAAAAAATTGGACATATGTCAAGAATTGTAATAGATAAGTTAACATAACTTAGGTTCTCTAAACTCAGAATTAGAAGACCAATCGAACCATGTAAAGAAAAATATAGGTTTCCATTTAAAATAAGAAAGTTGGTACCAATTTTTGGCACACCCTGTATAGTTGGAGGACTGAAAATATTTTAGATAGAACGGGCATGATTGATTATGACTGCATACCAAATTTCAAGTTTCTAATCCAACTGCAAGTTGAAAAACTTCTAATGAATGGCCTACGTGAATCACCCTGTATACTTACATATTTTATTAATATAAATTTTATAACACTATAATATCCATCAATTTTGATGGATTTTAGCCTCGACAGATATTTGATATGAATTTTAAAGCAGAGCATGATGGTCTAGCGGTTAAAATATCGACTTGAAATCCAAGATTCGACGATTCGAAATACCAATAGCCTGATTTACAACTTCCTTTTTTACATTATTTTATACTGATTAGTGTTTAACCAATTAAGCTGAAATCCTAAAACTAAAAATAACCAACGCTGATATTATTTACTAATACTGCTAATAGATTGTGCTACAATTAGATGAAAAGTTCATTAAATCGGCGTGGAGTATAATGTTTACTCTAATTAAAACAGCAACACCCAAACCCCTTCAAACTACAACAGCCATTCCCTCTCACTACAGACGAAATACGCTCCCGGTAGCCGACATGCCAGCGAAAAAAGCAGACGAAGACAAAAGAGCGCCGAAGAAATGACGCAGCTGGCAGGATCCAAGAGCCAGAACCAGCGGAGGTCTGCTAACATCGCCTGCACCGTCTGTATTTGCGGGTGGCGGATGGGGTAGGCAAAAAAGCAGGCCCACCGCTTATGAAGCCGGTTCATGTTTACAGCGATGATTGGGGTAGAGCTCAAGCTCAACCCCTAATCATCCGAGACCGTCATCTTTAGCCAAGAATATTGGCACGACTCTAAAACATACATTTTTTGGATGCAAAATTAACATTTTCAATCGCGAATAACTCGCAAAATATTCATTTTTCGAAAAAACAGAACATTTTTTGCTTAGAATTCATTCCTCTACCGATTTTTGTAGTCATTTTGAGTTTAGTAGTTTCAACCCCCGAGAAGTGCTGGCATCCACCCCCAGGGTAAAAACACACATCGGCACTATGTAAACTTTCTTCCTTGAGCCGTTCCCTACTTACTGTTGAAATTTCACGTCAATCGGTTTTTCACAAAAGAATTCTGAGCGAAAAGCTGTCAAACACTACTGGACTATTATTCGTGGATCTTTTAAACAGTTTCAGTTGATTTCTAAAGCGTGTTTATATATTTTTAAAATTTTTTTACCTAATATATATACCGGGTGAGTCACGAATTGCGCTCGCCCTGATATTTCCTAAAATATTTGGAATAGAAAATTGAAATTTGAAGGCCTTATTACACGACTAAAATGCCATCTTTTCAATAAAAACTCAAGTTTGGTGCACATCCGGTTTGACCGAAAATGCCCACAACTTTCGATTTTTAAATGGAACACCCTATATATTTTTAAATTTTTGGAATCTAGAGGAAATTTTGAATACAATACATCCATT
Source organism: Stenurella melanura (assembly GCA_963583905.1). NCBI lineage: Eukaryota > Metazoa > Arthropoda > Insecta > Coleoptera > Cerambycidae > Stenurella > Stenurella melanura. The sequence goes on from OY757310.1 coordinate 69,388,184, forward strand.
TTGGTCACTTTTTGATAAACATTACAAATTTTATTAAAAAATCTATTTCTGAATCCAGAGTGCTGTGGTGCCCAAAATATATTTCAGTTTGTGTGCTACGTTGCTATAAAAATAAAAAGAGCAATATGATTGCATTACTTAATTCTCTAGAGGCGTTTAAAATTTTTAAATGTGATTTTTACCCACTAACTCGGTTTTTTTAAATGAGAATTTAATCGTTCACCAACATTTTTAAATACCTCATTTTCATACGAATCTAATGATACCAAAATTTCGAAAATCCGCTCAGAAATATTTGAGATTTCAGCCAAAATACAATGCAACCAAGCTTTTAGAAACATGCGGCTAATAGATAATAGATTAGTGGGCTTTGGAAACTAAAATGGCACATTTCTGTGTAAATCTGGTAACCTAATAACATTGGAAAAATCATAGTAGCCATTGAATGTAATAAAACAATATCAGCTGTCAGACAGACTCGTGTAGTTATAGGCAATCTTGAGCTATCAAACATTTAATAATTGTGAGCGCAAAGAACGTTACAATTAAGTTTAGCATAGGTATGTGGAGGTAAACACAATTACATCCACAAGGACATTTGCAATAGAATGCGACATCAGTTCGGTTTTCACAGTTTTATTTAAATGAACATAAATATCGGGCCTATAAATAAATAAAAATCAATTCCGTTTGAACAATTAAACTTAAACTAGGTAACAGTAGGTATCTTTAAAATAATTAATATAATTAAACCATAAATTGACATTTATAGATATTGTTCAAAATGTCCACCATTTTTTTCTATACACAATTCGGCTCTGCGTATAGTTGCTTGAATGGCTCTGCGCAATTCAGCCGGCGTTATTTAATTAAGAGCCCGTACAACTTTATTTTGCAGCTCTTCACGGGTATTTGAAGAAGTTTTATAAACTTTATTTTTGAGAGTGCCCCATACATAATAGTCGAGGGGTGTTAAGTCAGGTGACCTAGGAGGCCACCTGATATGACCTTGATTTGCGATAAGGCGTTCACCATGCCTTGCAATGCCTTGTTTAAATATTCCATCACTCTTCTGGAATTATGTGGGGGAGCACCATCTTGTTGGAAAAACAGATTTTGTAAATAGGCAAGAGGAAGTAAGTCAAGAAATTCTGCTGTCTGGTTTTGTAAAAAGAATAAATATCGTTCGCCAGTAAGTGTTCCATCAAAAAATATGGGTCCAATTATTCGATCTCCAAGTACTCCAAGCCAACAGTTAAACCCAAATTTTTCCTGAATATTCCCCCGCCCTACCAACCTCGAATTTTCTTGAGCCCAGTAACTAGTATTATTTCTGTTAAACATACCTTGGTTCGTAAATCTACTTTCATCTGAATATAAAATATGAAAAGGAAAACCTGGGTTTTGTTGTACTGCATTTAAGAACCATTTGCAATATACTAGCCTTGTGTCGTTATCATCTCCATAAAGATGTTGGTGTATTTGGTATTTATAAGACCGAAACTTATGTTTCTTTAAAATTGTGCAAACCGAAGACTGACTAATGTGGCATTCCATTGACAATTCCCTTGTTGATGTTGTTGGGTGTACTATCACAAATCCTAATAAATCAATTTCTTTGTCCTCACTTACAATAAATGTTTGATGGTCATCTTCTTGATTGGGTTCGTTTCTTAATTCTTGTTCCACTATGGCAAACAAGTGTCTGCTTGGATGACATTGCTGATGCAGTTCTGGAGCAGCAGTTGAATTTTTGAGACGCTCTCCATATATCAGTAACATATCGACCTTTTCATTTCTACTAAAATTATTCATATTCTTTAATTTTTACTCAAAGAGATTTCCGCAACGCTTTATTTTGTATCTGTCTGACAGCTGATATTATTTTATTACATTCAATGGCTACTATGATTTTTCTAATGTTATTAGGTTACCAGATTTACACAGACATATGCCATTTTAGTTTCCAAAGCCCACTAATCTATTATCTATTAGCCGCATGTTTCTAAAAGCTTGGTTGCATTGTGTTTTGGCTAAAATCTCAAATATTTCTGAGCGGATTTTCAAAATTTTGGTATCATTAGATTCGTATGAAAATGAGGTATTTAAAAATGTTGGTGAACGATTAAATTCCCATTAAAAAAAACCGAGTTAGTGGGTAAAAATCACATTTAAAAATTTTAAACGCCTCTAGAGAATTAAGTAATGCAATCATATTGCTCTTTTTATTTTTATAGTAACGTAGCACACAAACTAAAATATATTTTGGGCACCACAGCACTCTGGATTCAGAAATAGATTTTTTTAGTAAATTTTTTAATGTTTATCAAAAAGTGACCAAAATGGATGTATTTGTTGTATTTAAAATTTTCTCTAGATTCCAAAAATGTAAAAATATATAGGGTGTTCCATTTAAAAATCGAAAGTTGTGGGAATTTCTGGTCAAACCGGATGTGCACCAAACTTGATTTTTTATTGAAAAGATGGCATTTTAGTCGTGTAATAAGGCCTCCAAATTTCAATTTTCTATTCCAAATATTTTAGGAAATATCGGGGCGAGCGCAATTCGTGACTCACCCGGTATATACCTCATATGACAAGTCATTTTAAATAGAATGTTTTTAGAATTTACAAAACTTAAGAACATATTACAAGGTTAAACCTCTGTGATTTATAAAGAGTTTTTACTGAATCATGATATAGTCTTCTCCCTCAAATATAGATGCAATTACTTTGTTTACTTTCATGATAAAAGAAATCTTTAGACGCCGTTGATCACGGATATGTACGTGCTTGAAATAAACTGCACATTTCGAGGTGTAAATCAAAATCATTTCTATTGTTCGTTGGATAAAAGTATTTAACAAACATCTTTACATTTTTCACTCCTACTGACATTAGTAATTAACATTTGTTCTTATTAGAATTTTCTTTCCCTAGTCTCGTATTTAAAATGCAAAGTAATTTTTTCTGAAGTTAAATGAAAAACCTTAGTGTGTTGTTCGCTTTTCTACTGGCCGCTGGAAATTAAAATTCAAATAAGGCAATTTACAATGCACATTGCAGAATGCTTAATTTTGTTTCAAAGTACTAATTCAAGAAGAATTTGTTAATATCAGGCGTGCTTGCAGCACAACAAATTTAATTTTATTAAATTCCTGAAATAGTTTCCTAATAAAAGATACGTAAATATGGTAATAAAACTATATTATTATTCGGAAATAAACAGAAAGCAATAAACTATGATTTTATTTGAGGTGCAGATATATTTCTACAGAATATTTGTCTTATCAGTTATTTCTTTAATATAATGAAAACAAAGTTTACTTCCACATCCATGTAGTGGAGTAACCTCTGTTATGTTAATAAAACAAGAGTTAGAGTTAGACTGTCTTTATTTCAGTATAAAATCATATCAGTGATTGATAAGGTTTCTTATAATATACAACATCTTCCCCTTTTTATAACTATAAACCATTCTGGTTATAATTAATTATAATAAAATATAAATCAAACATTAAAACATAAACTGAATAATAGATTCGATGAAAATAATTTTTTTTTTAACAACTACATACATAAAACTACTACCTAAAAACTAATTATATTCTAATCTTTCCACCTTTTTAACTACTCTACCAGATCTAGTACATTCCGGAATATTATAAATATTGTCACCTGTACTTAAATCTAAAGTTGAATTTGAGTCAGTCAGTATTTTTACTTCCACATCCACGTAGTGGATTGAAAGTATAGTAATCGAAAAAAAATTTTCAAAAATTTTTATTCGTGAAATAGGTTTAGAATGTCATGAAACGTCGAGATTTTAAATTTGAGCGAAAAAAATAAAATTTCTGTCTGTCTGTCTGTCTGTCGGTCTGTCTGTCTGTATGTATGTCTGTCAGTCTGTCTATCTGTCTGTCTGTAATTTTTTTTGTCCGCACGTTTTCTCCGGAACGGTTTAAGATATTGACGTGAAATTTTGTACACGTATACATTATAACGAAATCTGGAACTGGATTGTTTTTTGAGGATATCCAGAGAAGGGTTGGGGGTTAAATAGGGGTAAATAGGGGAAAATAAGTAAAGCAAGCTTGTAAGAGTACAGAAACTTGAAATTCGGGGTATGTACTAGAAGCCAAAGCGTCAGATTTTTTTATAATATTTTTCAACCCCCACCACACCCCTACTTCATTATTAAAAGGTTTGATAAAATAAAATTGAGATATTCATTTGAAATTTGGTACACGTATGAATTATAACGACACCTGGAACTAAATTATTCTTTGAGATGATTCCTTTGAAGGGTTGGAGGTTATTTAGGGGTAAATAGGGGGAAATAAGTAAGCAAGCTGGTATGAGTACAGAAAGAAGGCCTCAGATTTTTCAACAATTTGTTTCAGCCCCCCACCACCCCTACTCCATTATTCAAGGGGTTGATAAAATAAAATTGAGATATTCACATGAAATTTAGTACGCATATGTATTATAACGACATCTGGAACTAGATTATATTTTAAGATGATTCCGTTGAAGGGTTGGGGGTTAAATAGGGATAAATAGGGGAAAATAAGTAAAGCAAGCTGGTAAGACTACAGAAACTTGAAATTCGGTGTATGTGCTAGAAGCCAAGGTCTCAGATTATTTATAATATTTTTCAACCCCCACCACCCCTACTTCATTATTAAAAGGGTTGATAAAATAGAATTGAGATATTCATTTGAAATTTGTTACACCTATGAATTATAACGACATCTGGAACTGGATTATTCTTTGAGATGATTCCTTTGAAGGGTTGGGAGTTATTTAGGGGTAAATAGGGGGAAATAAGTAAAGCAAGCTGGTATGAGTACAGAAACTTGAAATTCGGTGTATGTACTAGAGGCAAAGGCCTCAGATTTTTTGATAATTTGTTTCAGCCCCCCACCACCCCTACTCTATTATTCAAGGGGTTGATAAAATAAGATTGAGATATTCACATGAAATTTAGTACGCATATGTATAATAACGACATCTGGAACTAGATTATATTTTGAGATGATTTTGTTGAAGGGTTGGGGGTTAAATAGGGGTATATAGGGGAAAATAAGTAAAGCAAGCTGGTAAAAGTACAAAAATTTGGGATTTGGTGTATATACTAGAAGCGAAGGTCTCAGGTTTTTTTATTAGTATTTTCCATCTCCCCACCACCCCCACTCCCGTATTAAGAGTTGATAAAATTAAATTTAAATTTTCACTTGAAATTTGGGACATTTATGTATTATAACTATATCTGAAACTAGATTATATTTTGACATGATTGCGTTGAAGGAGTGGGGGTAAGTAGAGGTAAATAGGGAAAAATAAGTAAAGCAAGCTGGCAAGAGTATTGCAACTTGAAATTCGGTGTATATCCTAGAAGCTAAGGCCACAAATTTTTTAATAATATTTTTCAACCCTTCCACTACCCTTACTACATTATTAAAGGGGTGGATAAAATAATGGGATGATTCCGTAGAAGGGTTGTGGTTAATAGGAGTGACTAGGGGAAAATAATTAAATCAAGCTGATAAGAGTACAGAAATTTGGGATTCGGTGTATATACTAGAAACCAAGGCCTCAGATTTCTTTCCAATATTTTTAAAACTCCACCACCTCCGCTTCATTATTAATGGGATTTATAACATCAAATTGAGATATTCACTTGAAAATTAGTACACGTATGTATTGTAGTGACATCTGATTGAGATGACTCCATTGAAGGGGTGGGAGGTGGTAAGTTGTGAATAGTAGAAAATAAGTAGGGTGAACTAGAAACTTCATTTTTAACGTATATGGTAGAAACCGACTCCTCGAACTTTTCTATGACATCTGCCCCAAATATTATTAAAATTCTATGACCGATAATTTCCACATACTAGAGTGCAAATATAGTCAAGATGTTTCCTTTAAAGTGACTTGGATAAAGAATCTGGATGTGGAAGTAGTGATTCCTTAGGCAGCGGTTTTTATATCCACGTCAGATTGTTTGATACTATTTTCTTTTAATGGTGAATTGCTTTCCAGATTATTAGTATAATTTGGTACAATTTCAATAAATCGCCTATTTCTAGTTATAATTGAACCATCTTTTTTTTCAATTTCATAAGAGCGATCTCGCTTTTTATTTACAATTTTACCAAAAGACCATTTTGAACTCAAAGTATTCTGAAACCGAACTTGTTGATTAATTTTTAATGGTTTTAATTTCTTGCAATTTTTATTATAATAAATTTGTTGTTTTCGTTGCTTCAACTGAATATTTATACTTTTAGGCCAACCCTGTTTTATATATTTATGTAACAATTACAATACTTTATATTCTGATGTAGCTTTAATTAATTCATTGCATTTTTTATGGCATATCTATTATACAAACTTCCATATTTGTATCAATTTTTTTTTCTGTTTTTTGATTTCTTAAAAAAGCTCTTGACGAAGCATCTGTAGTAAATAGATCTTTACCTGGCTTGTATATTACTTTTAAATCATATTTCTGCAACTGTAACAACATTCTTTGTAAACGTGCGGGACATGTAATTAAAGGTATTTTAAAAATTGATATCAGGGGCTTATGGTCTGTTTCCACAACAAATTCACGGCCATACACAAACTCATAAAAAATTTCACATCCAAAAACAATTGCATTTAATTCTTTTTCAATCTGTGCGTACCGCTGTTGTACTTCAGTAAGAGCACGTAACACGTATACACAGGGTAAATTATTTTGCAATAAAACTGCTCCAACTCCATTTTTCGACTATTCTACTGACATTACAACTGGTTTATTTACATCATAGTACTGTAATACAGGTTTCTTGGTTAACATATTTTTTAAATTATTGAATGATTCCATATGTCTATCGGTCCACTCGAAAACATCATTTCTTGTTAACTTTCTAAGGGGTGAGTTTAAATTTGACAAATTTGGTATGAAGCGACCAACATATGTTATCATTCCTAAAAACCTTTGTACCTCTTTTTCATTTTTCGGTATGGACATATGCTTTATTGCTGAAATTTTATTTTCATCAGGAAAGAACCCATTTTGTATAATTTTATGTCCCATAAAAGTTATTTCAGTCATGCCAAATTTGTATTTTTCTTTATTAAAAGTAACATTATTTAATTTAGCAATATGAAATACTTCTTTTAACCTTTGATCATGCTCAGCCTGCGATCTACCCCAATTAATAATATAGTCAATATATATTTCAACTCCCTCTAAATCAAAAATTTGTTTAAATATTTTATGAAATACCTCAGGGGCTGATTTAATTCCATATGGCAAACGTAAAAAACAGTAACGACCATAAATGTACATAATTTTGCACTTTCATCATCTAAATAAATTTGCCAAAAACCACTACTGGCATATAATTTATTAAAAAATTTTGCACCCGATAATTTACTTGTAATTTGATCAATAGTCAACTGAAAGTGTTCTCTTTTTATCACTGAATTTAAATCTGTAGGATCTACGCAAATACGCAGTGATCCATTATTTTTTCGAACTATTACTACAGAATTCACCCAATCTGTAGGTTCGTCAACTTTTTTAATTATTTTATTTCTTTCTATTTCTACGAGGGTAATTTTAAATTGTTTAGGCAAAGGTACCAGTATTATGGCGCAGTCGGAAATTATTTTAAAAGAAAAGTGCGCCATGTTATGTTAATAAAACAAGAGTTGAAGTTAGACTGTCTTTATTTCAGTATAAAATCATATCAGTGATTGATAAGGTTTTTGCAACACTTCTTATAATATACAACAACCTCCACTCCGCTACAGTAATGGCAAAAAAATTAAATTCTCTTTATGTTGAAATAGGCTTAGAATGCCATGAAACGTCGAGATTTTAAATTTTAACAAAAAAAAAAAAATTCTGTCTATGTATGTAACTTTTTTGTGCGCTCTTTTTCTCAGGATTGGTTTAAGACATTGATTTGAAATTTGGTATTTGGTACATATATGTATCATCGCGAGATCTAGAACAAGATATATTTTGCGCTAATTCCAGGGTTGGGGGTTAAATATGGATTAATAGGGGAAAATAAGTAGAACAAGCTGGTAAATGTACAGAAACTTTGAACATGGTGTATATATTAGAATCCAAGGTCTCACATTGTGTTAATATATTTCTCAACCCCCCGTACCAACCCTCAATCCATTAGTAAATGGTTTGATATAATAAAATTGAAATATTGATTTGATATTTGGTACATGTAGGTATTATAATGACATCTGGAATTAGACTGTAATTTGAGATGATTCCGTTGAAGGGTTGGGGGTTAAATAGGGGAAAGTAACTAAAGCAAGTTGGTAAGAGTACAGAATCTTGGAATTTGGTGCATATGCTAGTAACCAAGGTCTCAATTTTTTTTACATTTTTCAACCTCCACCACCACCGTTCTATCACTAAAGGGGTTGATAGAATAAAATTGAGATATTTACTTGAAATTTGGTACACGTATGTAGTGTAATGATATCTGGTTGAGATGATTCCGTTAAAGGGATGGGAGTTGGGTAAATAGGGAAAATAAGTAAAGCAAGCTAAAAAAAGTCCAGAGAAAAGTTTTGTTTATAACATTTGCCTCAAGTATTATATTATTAAAATTCTATGCCCAATTATTTAAGTGCAAATATAGTCAAGATCTATTTAATTAAAGAGACTTGGATGGAAAATCTGAATATAGTAGTAGTGATTTTTATAAAAAAATAACGATATTCAAAAAAGAGGAATCATGATAGTTAGTTAACACCCCTATTTCAATTAAAAAAAATTGAGACGTTAAGATCAGCTACTTTGCGTCCTAGGGACGTTTTGAAAATTAAGCAGAAAAATCATAAACGCTTTTTCAAAATAGGAAAATCACCAATGTTTCTTTCGTGGTTTCAAATGATAAAGCATACTAGATTGACAGCCTAACAATACAACAAAATATTTAGATTTAAAATCATAGTTTAACTAATAGTGTACCTAGGTAAATTAGACCAAAATCGACCTAAACTTGAAAAAGTTTATCGAATGAATGGGATTTTTACTCAACTTTGTGGATCTGTTCGTTTTGATGTCTAGATCAAACCCCTAAAAAGGAAAAAAAATTGCCGCTATTGTCCCGCAATTGTTATAAACAATGATTTTGTTGCTAATTTTTTAACTACCAAAATTGAGATAAATTAAAACAAGGAATATATTTTTACATCAATTGACGAAAAACTTGTAAATTTTTTACTGTTGTGAATTTTTCGGATGTTGAGTACTGGTATACCGAAGAAGCCACTGTGCGGCGAAACAATTGTCATGTTGACAAGAAATAAAGTGAAAATCCAAAACTAATATAGTTTTCTTCCCAATTATTAGGTAAATAAAAGGCGAGTAGTTCAGTTTACTGACAAGCCAGTAAACTGTTCTTCCACTATTGCCTATAAATAATGTCAGAGGTAGATAAATTAAATAAATATAGGTACTCATATCGAAACAATCATAAAAAAAATTTAAAAAAAAATACTTCAAAGTAGAATGAAAAAGAGGCAAACTAGAGCTGGAGGAGGGAGGAGAGTAGGAAATGAGAGGAAGAGAAAGAAAAGAAATTAGAAAAAAAATGAAACAAAGAAAATTAAAGAAGGAACAAAGTTTAAAAACAGAGAAATTACGGGAAAAGGTAAGATTTTATTATTACTGATTTCGCATTAAATATTTTTTAAATGTTTTTTTTTTAAACTTACACACGAAAGGGTGAGTCCATTAAAGGGTAGCGTATTTATAGAAGTAGCAATGTTATAAGAGAATGACCTTTTGAATATTTCCTTACGGTGTTGTGGTATGGTGAGAATATTTCTTCGTCTAATATTAATGTTATGAATATCATTTCTAAAAGAGAGCTTGTTGAGGAGATAAGGTGGCGATCTAAACTTTAAAATTTTATGAAAAAAACAAGCCATGTGAAGTTTGCGGCGATTGTACATATTCAGCCATCCTGCAGTTTTCAATTTACAAGATATTCTTTGACGGCGTTGAATTCCAAAAATTAAGCGAAAGCAAGCATTTTGTACTTTTTGTATGCGCCGGGTCTCGATGCTGTCAATACAGGGGCCATAAACCACATCGCAATGATTAAAATGGGACAAAACTAGAGAATCACATAACATTTTTTTTACTTCCATGCTTAAAAATCGTCTCTGGGAATATATCATTTTTAGTGCAGCGTATGCTGATCTTAATTTACTCGTTATATGCTGTTTAAATCTCAATTTATAATCAATAATAAAACCAAGACTTTTAGAGCTGTTATTGAAGGCAATTGTATCATTTCCAATCTGTATATTAATTTCTCTTAACACAAATTCACGAGCATTGTCATTGCAAAATATTATAGTAGATGATTTACTAGGGTTAATTTTAAGTAGATGATCAGTAGAAACTGACACCAAATTCTTTATATCGCTGTTAATTAAATTCCTATATTCCTGTAGATCTTCAACATGAAATGAACAATAAAGCTGTGTATCATCAGCATATAAATGGTAATTGCAGTGTTGCAAGGATGTGTGAAAATTCTATGTAAAAATTGTAAATAATAACGGTTCAAGTATACTTCCTTGGGGTACACCAGAAACTACCGTTAGTGGTTGTGAAATATTATTATTAAGTACTGTTTGTTGAATTCTATCCGACAAGAATGACAAAATTAGACTGGAGGAATTTCGTTCAAAGCCACAAAAGTGTAGAATTGAAAAAAGTAATTGGTGATTTATCATATCAAAAGCTTTTATATAATCTAATAATATTAATACACTTATTTCGTTATTGTCAGTAGCTCCAATGATGTCATCAGTTACGTCTGCAAGAGCCGTAGCACAAGAGAATCCAGATCTAAATCCCGACTGCTTTAATGGTAGAACATTGTTGAGATTCACAAATTCTCTAATTTGCAATTCTAAGATTTTTTCAAAAATCTTTGATAAGACAGGTAAAACACTAATGGACCTTAGGTGACTCAATTGGCTAGGTTGACTGATTTTAGGTAAAGGAAATATTAAAGCTATTTTCCAAGCTTTAGGAAAGTAGTGTGTATTTATACATACATTATATATGTAAGTTAAGAATGGAACTATATAAGGACAGCATAAATGTATTAAAGTTATATTTAATTTATCATATCCATAAGCTTTAGATTTTATGTTTTGAATGATTTTAATTACATCTATATCAGAAATAAGTTTAAAACCATCTATGCCTTCTTTAACATTGGTATTATAAAAATTTATTAACTCGTCTTTAGGTCTATCATTATTATTAGAGGAATTGATAAAGAAATCATTAATAGTGTCCGCATTACTTAACTGTTCAGGTATATTAGCCTTTTGATTTTTAGCAATATTTAATTTTTTTTAATTCACCCCATTTCTCTTTAATATTACAATTATTAAATTTATATCAAATAAGCCTTCTTTTCAGCCTTACTAGCTGCATTAGTTACATTTCTAAGTTGTTTATAGTACACCCAGTGGCCATTTTGCCCTGTTTGTTTGAATTTTGCCAAGGCTTTATCACGTAGTTTCTGTATAAATTTAATGTTATCTGTTAACCACGGAGCATATTTTCTTTTGGAGCATTTTCTATATTTGATAGGTGCATGCGTATTGAATAACTGCAAATAACTTCTGACCAGAAAATCTGATGAGGGCGTCATTTTCACATATAAAAGATACGCTTTTTTAGAACTTGATAACTCCAACCGTTTTCGAGGAAATTGAAGTTAAATATTTGAATAATTTTCAAATTTAATGAAACAAAGCGTATTTATTTAAAAGTGTGCTTTGGTTACGTTTTAGTTGCTTTAGTTGTTTAATGCTAATTTTCCTACATAGTGGAAGCGCAACGTCTAGATTAGGGGTTTCGTGGGGGAAATAAATGATTAAATTTGGGGACAGTTATTTTGTTAAATGGTATCTTTCTATGTATGAAAATCCATGTTTCCACCTTCAGTTTCGCGGGCCTCACCTTCTGCACCTTCTGAAGATTATAGTATTTTGAATAAGATATCTCAAGAACAATCGTAGAAAATTTTCCGAATTAAAGGTCTCATCATGGCGAACAAATAAAGCTATTATGGATTTAGTGGTATCTCTATGCATTTTTAGGTTATTCGGACAAAACAACATTTAAAAAAAGTTTTCTGTCGCATCATCGGTGGAAAAGAAGCGGAACACTTTCTCAAGAGTATTTCTAAATAAGAAAATTGCATCAGTTCTTTAGCTTTAAAACGATGTATATAACAACATATTTCATTTAAATGCCAACGTGTGAAATTCACATATCGCGCCACCGACCGACCAACCGCAAATACAGAATCACCGTTAAAATATGAGTCAGCGCACAGACTAGTTTTCGATTTTTTTCGCTGCATTTCTAATAAAATCGGCCATTTGGAACATTTAGCAAGTATGCAAGAGGAAACGGACACAAAACTTATATTGCATACTCTAGCAGCGGCCAGGGAACATTTAACGTCAAGAGAATCACAACATTACCATATGCTATCCAGATTCTGATGTATTTTTTTTCTATTGAAGTATTATGACGACTTCTCCTACCATATCACATTTCAAACAGGAAGTGGATCCAAGAGAAGAGATACAACAGTTTCATCCGTAGCGTCTGTACTGAGCAAAGTACAAAGGGAGGCCCTGCCAGCAATGCATACACTATCGGGATACGGCACAACCGGAGGATTCTCAAAAAAATTAATCATGCTTCTGCAAAATTATGCTTACCAAAATTCATAACGAGAATTTTATTTCTGGAAAGTTGCCTTTCTGGAAAACATTTAAACATTCATCGGAAAAGGTCCTTCAATCTTTTGCAGTACTTGGACATGCAAAAACAGACTTAAATCTCATAATGGATTATTTGGAAAACTTCATTTGCATTGTTTATAGTCCTACTAATATAAATATTAAAAAACTCTTGAATCTGCGGTGGTGATGTTTTACCAAATAACAACTACGGTGGCGAGCAGTTACCACCTACAAGAAGTAGTTTCTATCCAGTAAATAGAGCTAGGCTGCAATTCCTTATATGGACCAGTTGACACATTGCAAAAACCCCTAATGTGAACCCATTGAATTTTGGATCGCGACAGGAAAATAATATATATCAGCCAGTTTTAACAATCGCAGAGCATATTGCGCCAATTGATATTTTAAACTTGATTTCATGCTCCTGCAAAATAAGTTTCTGTGACCGCAGAAGATGTAAGTGTTTTATTAATTACTTACGATGTACAGAGAATCTCTGCGAAGGAGATGAATAAGTCTGTAAAAATAATACGGACCATGAGGAAACGCCCATAACTGGCCTCAGCGACGACGGTAGTGACGAAGACCAAGAAGGAACGCCAATAACTGACCTCAGCGATGGCAGCAATGAGGAAGATTTGTAGAATGTCTTGAACTTGCCGCTCTTTTATTTATGTATTAGTTAATTATGTTTATTTCATTAGGTTCTAGTTCTCAAACTTCTGTACAGGATTAAAAATATAAAATTTCAGTAAACCAACTTTTATTATAATATTCAGATCAAATAGTTTCAACGCAACAATAATCACTGGTATATATCATATAAAAAGGTGCTCTTGAAACTACCTACGTATATAATGATAATTTGGGCAAACGGTTATAAATGCAATTTATCTATTCAGGACGAGAAATTTTGAAATAATGCATCATTTTAGTTCAAAACTCAATTTGTATAGTTTCTATAAAGGCAACGTAGATACCTCACATCTCCTTATTCTGCTGACTGTTCTATTGCTTAAATAAACTGAATTAATGACAAATATCTATATCATTTTGAAGCTTACAGCATCACCTACAATTGTTTTGGAAGTACGTTTCAATTCAAGTGCGACAGAAAACAAATTTCCAAATACCTCCTTAACTATTCGAAATATGACAAAAGTTTATAAGACCTTCTTCCTGTACAAAAATTAAATCATTTAAAAAAAAATCAAATCGCTATTTCATGCCGTTCACGAGACATGAAAGATTGAAGAAAACACCCCTTGTCGAAACATGAGTTATCTTAAATAAAACAATGTAAATCAATAGAAAAATTAGGTTTCTAACTTTAATCATCTATTTCCCACGCCATGACACATGAGCTTCCACTAACATTATAAAGCAAAGTCATCAAATTTACTTATGTGCTGCTTAACAGAAATATAAATAAATAAAAGCTCAATTTCGAATAGAAAATCAGAAAACTGTCGAATTTTGCTGAGAGGTTATAAGTGAATACAACTTCCAATAGAGTTATAAAGTTTACCACGTTAATAAACATGACTTTCAAATTTTGCCATACTTACTAAACCGAAGAAAAAATTTCGCAATAATAGAATTTAAAATAAAATCTAATATAGGGGAGTAGAATTTACTGAGAATAGTAAGAAAACAATAACAGTAATGTTAAGCCAAGACTTTAAATTTCTTCATGACATCTGCCACGCCTACCACCAACCCCACTACATTGGTAAATGAGTTAATAAAATTAAGATACTCACCTGAAATTTGGTACATATAACGAATCTGGAACTAGACAATATTTTAAGCTTATTCCGTTGAAAGATTGGAGGCCCATATATGCGCAAATAAAGAAAGCAAGCTAGTAAGATTTGGTGTATACTATACTGGAAGCCAAGATACCATGTTTCTATGGTATCTGTCACTTTTTCTTACATTTTTAACATTTTTCCGAAAGCACAATACCTCAATTTTTTTCGCTTTATAATTAATTAACCAAGCAGATGTAACAAAAGTCAAATTAAGGGAGCCAAGTCCGGCCCTGTCTCATAGAACCACCGTATTTTCTTACTTCTGATTTCTGTAATATTTTAAGGGTCGAGATTTTAGTACCATAAAATACTGGTCATAGAAACATCTGTTTTATCTTGCAAACTTTAGAGCCCAGGAAACGTGCTTTGTTAACTTTACTCTTCATTAGGTAGTCGACGTTAGCCACTTGTAAACAATAAATAACCATCCAAATTATTTTATGTCCAATTCGCCTTTCTTACTTGCAGTTATGGACACTTGTTAAATACGAGCTCACCGGGGGTTCTAGTTAGATTTTCAAGACTAAAGCATTTGATAGAGGCTTCCAGGAACATATGTAATAGACCATGAGATAGATAGACCACTTAAGGCAGATTTTTCCCCCATACAAAAGCAAAGTCAGGAACAAAAGGGGTTTTTTTCATCTGTTTTAGTGGGAATAAAAATGTTCAGATAGGCCATGTGATAAATACCATGGTCCGTTAGGTAATTTCAAATAGGGGGTACCGTTTAAACTACAGAAGGTTTTAATTGGTCGAGGGTTTAAAGTTTACTGCCCACTTTTGAACGTCTTTTTTCTATTGAGATAACATCGTCACTTTTGGCTTAACTTCTGTTCGGTCATCATCTACCTACGGGGTATAGTAAATTCTCGTTTTGCGAACCTTTTTCAATTTTAAAGTTTAAGTACATTTGTTTAGTATTTTGCCGGTTTTAATAAGAAGAAAATTAATGTTGTAATTGACCTAGGAATATTCGGTCGCGATTCAGCTAAAGATTTGAACTTGTCGCGGACCATTTCATTTCTTAATATTGTGTAATTACTGTTTGTTAATAATATTTAATCGTGTTTAAGTGTTTGTGATTGTCAATTTAATTTGTTTTCATTTTTTTATGTAAATATAGTGGTTTAAGTGTTTTGAGAAATCACGTGTTTTATTTGCTTGTCACGAAATTAAGTTCATTTTATATTCAATAAAGTTTGTTTGTGAAGTAACCTGGTTGATGGACACCAAAAAGGATAAAATCACCTAGAAAGCAAAGGGTAAGCACAGTTTTGTTTTCGATGGATATACTATAATATCGACGGAGTCTGCAAAGTGATTGGGACACTCCGTACTATAAGAATGGTAATGTCTGATTAAATTATATAATTAGGGGAATAAAACCCCAGTTATTACACAGAACTCGCCTCTAGAACGGCAATCATTTTTATTAAAATCCGAAAATTCGATTCGATTAATATTGAAATTAAATTGTTGTGGGTTTGTTGTGCAAGTCGGAGTTATAAATCTCTTCATCTAGTAAATAAAATGATTTATAAATACTGAAATTTCAACGCGCTGAATAATTGACATGACTACGTAAATTTAAACGGTGCAATGTGGTAGAGGAAATTAAAGTAATTTCCGTTAATTAATTACTTAAAAGATGCTATCAACGTTAGTTCCCTGTATCTGAAAAAAATGGCACCTCGTTACATATTCATAGAGAAAACAAATCTTATGCAAATCGAATACTTGCGAGGCAATATACTTCTAACAGCATATATTCTTTTATCTCAGATACACACATTTTACATTATCGACCGACACTTCCATCTCACATGTAAATTGTATATTCCTTCATACCAGGTGTGTTTATATTCGTAAATAACTATTAAGCGATACGTACCACAGTTTTCTATTGACAATAAGGCAACCTTATAGCATGTTTATTTGATCCAGTTTAAACAAATATGTTCATAGAGCACTATTCAACCAATTTTTATTAAAATGAAACGTCGAGCTTTTAAAATTGAGACAATGAAATCTATCGATCGGACTGTAACTTTGTCTTTGTTCCAAAATATTGACTTTTTGGTGCGCGTATGTACTATAACAACAACTGCAAATGTATTTTGAATATATTTCGTTCAAGGGTTGAGGGCAAATAGTGAAAAATAAGCAAAGCCAGCTACTAAGACTTCGGAAATTGGGATATGATGTACATACTAGAATAGAAGCCAATGATTCAAATTTTCTTTTGACATTTGCCACCCCCAGCACCACCTCTATTCCGTTAGTAAAGGGTTTAACAAAATGAAATTGAGATGTTCATTTGAAATTTGGTACACGTACGTATTATAACGAGATCTGAAATTAGATTAAATTTTTTAACTTATTCCGTTGAAAAATCAAGGCCCTATTTTTTTAAATAATATCTATACTGCATCACCACCCCACTCCCTTAGTAAATGGGTTAAGAAGATATGTTTTCTTACGATGTTGGATGCACTCCTTTAGCCAAGAGACTCTAACAAATTATCCGAGTACGTATATCTGTAAATTCAATCCCAAAGAGACAGCGAAACGTTTCGTAACCTTTTAAATTCATCCCAAAGAACGATTAGGGACACAAGAGGTTCAGAAAATAAGATTGAGATATTAACTTGAAAGTTACACGTATAAATTATTACATGTGAAACTGGATTATATTTTGAGATAATTCCGTTGAAGGATTGGGGGGTAAATAGGGACAATAGAGTCCAGTAAATTTGGATTTAGTGTTAGAAGAAAAGACCCAAATTTTTTTGATGATATCTGCCACACCAACCACTACCCCCCCTCCGCCGCCACTACATTAGTAAATAAATTTAAGATATATTGACTTAAAATTTGGTACACGTATGAATTATAGCGTGATCTGCAACTATATTTTAAGCTTATTCCGTTGAAAGGTTGGGGGTAAGTATACGTAAATAAGCAAAGAGACCAGATACATTTGGTGTAAATGCTAGAAACCAATTATATGTATTATTATCTGTCACCCCTTCCACCAACTTCAACATCCCCACGCCTTTACTAAAAGAGTTTATTCACTAAAATTGTGTTTTATTGTATGTATGAGAAAGAGTTCTCAAAAAATGTTTTTTCATCAGCCACCCATATCGCCACCTTGGGGCATTACCACAATCATACCTATTTGAGCAGGATTAGTCGAGGTTTTTCATTTTTGTCTTTCTTGGAGAGTGGATTCTGTTAGCACATCCTCTGCAGGAGTCGAATTTAGCAGGGATCCATATAAAAATTATGACGGACCCTTAGGTCACAGGTCAAAGGACACAGAGGGCTGGAATTAACTAACTCTATAGAGGTGAGATTTGATGCTTTTTATTTTTGTCTCTTAAATTCCGCCAAAGGAGGATTCAATGTCCAATTGGTTTTATTATTAATAAGTTCTCGAGACAGGGCATCTTTATATTGTTGAGACTGAGTTAATTGATAAATTTCGGCAAGTCGGGCTTTTCCTCCTACAAAATTATTTTCTTGCTCATAAAACAAAGTGGTACGATTTCCGTGATGAGAAATAAATCTTTTGAAAGCTGTAAGAAATGTGTACAAACTACTTGCAAGTTCTAAGGTGGCAAGACAAATAAAAGGACAAACATATGCCTTTTGGTTTTAACACCACAACCACCGGCCTAAAGTTACATAAAAAGCTCCTGTAAAGTCTACTCCTGTTGATAAAAATGCATTTGCTTGATTTACTCGTTCGGAAGGCAAATCCAACATTATGGGGTAATTTGGTTTAGGATGTAATCTAGAGCAGTAATTGCATTCCTGCTACGCTGTCGAATAACACCACGAGCTGTTAAAATTCAATAATGTAAAATTCTAATGGTAATTATTTGCATAAGAGTACAAATATTATAACAACATGTTTTCGTTTGAAGAGATTTAGACGGGATATCTGAATGTTGACGTAGTCATTCCTTCGGCAGCGGTTTTTTTCATATACAACCAACTGCAAATTTTTTAGTAACATTCCATTCGATTTCCCAAGGCTTGAGCGAATCCTGGATGTACAAAAATACGTGACTAAGATAATACCTACTTACAATTCGAAGATATAGTTTTGGAAAAATAAGTACATTATCTGGAATAACCAAGCGCATCTAAGCATAGAGGGCACCATTCTATACGAAACTGGAATAAATCGTAAAAATATAATTCTAATTTTTTTATTATTGAAAATCTATTATTAATACATGTTTACACCGCATCAACGAGCTCTTCGCAATAATAAAACGAAGAGTATGTTGTATTTGTGCAATGCAGGTTTTCTCGGCCGTTGTCCAATGAAGTAGTTTCTTCCGGGTTTTGCCGCGGTGGTCGAACTTGACTTGACGTTTCGCTGATCATGCTGTCAGCTTCTTTGGAAGGGTTCCAAAGACTGAAGTTGTTGAGTTCGGCTCCTCGTTATATACCTGGGCGCTGCTACGCTTGGTTGCACATTCGTCGTGCTCCGTGGATCGTGACCGATTACATTACTGGTGCTGGGCAAAGCCAGTCTCCATGTATTGCTTAGTCGATACCCATCTTCTCTGTTGAAATTGTTCTTATTTTTCATAATTTCCAATGATTCCCTAATAATTCTTGGGTAATAACGCGCCTTCTGTCCAATATCCTAACGTTCTCGTATTTGATCTTATGGTTCTCATTGTGATAAACATGTTCTGCTACAGCCGACTTATCTGTGTATCCGAGTCTAGTATATCTCTGATGTTCCTTGATTCTGCACTGGATACTTCGCCCTGTTTTCCGATGTAACTTTTTCCGCATATATAGTCCAACTGGTAAACACCTAAACTGTTGACGAAGAACGTTAGGACATTGGACAGAAGTGTGCGTTATTACCCAAGAATTATTAGGGAATCATTGGAAATTATGAAAAATAAGAACAATTTCAACAGAGATGATGGGTATCGACTAAGCAGTACATGGAGGCTGGCTTTGCCAAGTACCAGTAATGTAATCGGTTACGATCAACGGAGCACGACGAATGTACAACCAAGCGTAGCAGCGCCCAGGTATATAACGAGGAGCCAAACTCAACAACATCAGTCTTTGGAAGCTGCCAGCATGATCAGCGAAACGTCAAGTCAAGTTCAACCACCGCGGAAAAACCCGGAAGAAACTACTTTATGTTGCATTTGATCGGCACATTTCTAAAACCGGTAATATTGCTTGTAGAGAAAAAAAAATCATAACACTGTGTTAGTGATCGAATTCTGAACAACTTTCAAAACGTCCGCCCGTCCGTCTGTCTACCCATCTGTTTATCCGTCCGTCCGTCTGTCTGTCTATCTGTCTGTCTATCTGTCTGTCTGTCCGTCTGTCCGTCCGCCATGTTTCTTGGAAGCACGATAACTTAAGAACGAAAAGTCCCACTGTATTAAAATATGGACAGTAATTTAGTGTTAGGTAGAGGAAGAACCCTATTACTTTTGAACTATATATCAATAAATAAAAAAATATTCATTTTTTAAATAAGAAATAATTTTTTCTAATGTTTTGCAATTGGACAAGAAATGTCTAAAACTAATGTTATTTACAGAAAAACTGCGAAGAGTATCCTATAGAATGTGCAACAATTATATAAAAAGTGTAGCAAATCGGCGAAGAGTATAATGGTTAGCTCGTTTTATATTATTTTTGAAGTATTTTAAAGACAGTGGAAATCTAATTCTCTAGATTCAAATGTTACCAAATTGTCATCTAAATTAGTTAATAAATACTACAGAAATTATATTCAGGATCGAGGTAATTTTAAAGCCGTTTCAGACAGACGCATATTTCTAGGATGTGAAACCTGCAGAAACGATTGGAGAATTTCTAGTGAAAACATTATCTGCGTTACTTAACTGTTATATGATTATGTTTGTACAGCACTTAATAAAGTGGAAATCAATGGTTTCCCGCTACCGTTTTAAGTTATAGGGGCACGTTTCGCACGCATTGTACGATATAACGTAATTTTTATACGGAAAATAAGAATATAGATGTTATATACTTATATTATGTATTCTCAAACTAATTTACTTCGCATCATATACATTCTAATCCAGCACTGATACAACTATAGTTCCCGGTACATTTTTTATCCCTACACTTAAAAAATAAATCTTGTAGTTGCTAACTTAGGAATAAAAACATTATTCCTCAATTCCCAACCAAAATCAATTGGGTTGGGACTTGAATTTATCGCAATTCTTTTCCAATAAATTGTTAAATACATACCTCTCAAAATTTATTAATAAAACTCCTCAGCAGATAAATTCCTTATATCAGACTTACAGACATGAAACAAACGTGCACGTAATTTATTGAAATCCTCTGTAAATGATGGCCGACCATACAAAATTCTGTTAAAGAAGTATCGAACCAAATTTTGGAAATGAACTAAATCATTAATGCCATTACTCGGTTACCCTCAACCTAGAAGTGCTTGTAGCTCTTTACCTGCTGTATGAGTCAAACATATTTTTGCAATGTTGAGTAGAAAATTAACTTATCACAGTCAGTCAAGTTTAAAAGTGAATTATTTATTATTTGTTTGCTTATAATAATGAAACGTATTCTTTATAGGATTTTGCAAACAGCGGAAAGAAAAACTATCTATGAGAACTAAAAGAAAAACTATATGTAAAAATATTAATGAAATCTTTGTATTCTTTCGATAACCTGACTTCTAGTTATGCTAACAAGTAGAAATTCTTATTTGCCATGTAGATACTAGTTTAACCTACCCCGAAGGGGACTATGTTGGATGCTAAGGTTATAACGAGAATGGCAAATAAGAATGTTTACTTGTTAGCATAACCAGAAGTCAGGTTATCGAAAGAATGCTGTAACGAGGTGAATTTTTCCGTTGTCAAAATTGCAGTTTAAATTAATAATATACTTCGTTATTTGCTCCGCTTACATTCGAACATATGTATTGAAAATTATTATTATAGATTTCTCCTAAATTTAGCTAGCTGAAACCGCGAAACATATTTCTACTTTAAAAAGGCAATTTGATAAACCTGGCAGTGAGAGGGCTGTCCATAATATTAACATTAATTACAAGATTTGATACTGAGGGCGTTGGTAAGTGAGCTGCGTAAATTAGTTTAATTAGAGCACATTTGAAATCACTTCTATCCGATCCGTCAAACAGCCCAGTCGGGTATTATTCCGTATATTTACCAGATGTAAGTACACCGTTTTATCATCACCGCTGGTTTCTTGTCAGCTTTTTTATATTAACACCTATAAGAGTAATTCACTAAAATGTGTGTTTTAAAGCAATAATTTAAAACCGATTCTGTTTAAATGTATCAGAATATAATTATTATTTTCCGACTTAGCCGAAATTAAATAAATTTAAAGTTAAATTATTACAATAGTAAGTGAGTCCGAGTTAGGACCTGTTAACTTCTCCCATTTTATCCAAATAGCTATGTTCTCAAGAATTTCAAATGGGAAAAAGAACATAGATGATATTTCGAGAGAAAACTGTTTACCGTTTACCGTTTACATTATTTTAATCCAGACCATTTGTGATGGTACTGCGATAAAATAATATCTGTTGTTCTACCAAAGGTGTAGAAGTTATAATTACCGTATATTTTATTTTAGCTAGTTCGTAGCAAAATAAAATCTGTCTCTGCAAAAATTATTTTTGTGAAATTTATTGTCGTGTTGTTAATTTACCGTTCATTTTGTTTCCAATATTTTGTACTGATACGAAATGGAACAAAATTCCTTACTTTGAAATAATTTGTAGAAATTTATTATAGTCCGGGAATTGAGAATAAAATCTAGGCTACCATAAATAAATTAACTAACATTATTATTCTGATACATAGAAATTTTCCGCATCAAATCCGACAAGATACCACGTGGCCGAACCGAAATGTAGTTAATTAAGGCACCCAGCTGTGGGATTTGAGACGCTTGGCAAGTGTTGACGTAATTTCAACATTTTGGAACCGAACCGAAATACCACCGTTCTGATTATTGCTGTCTGTCCGTCTAGGCAGAATAATCTCCGCCGTAAGCTGATACCAAATCCGATAACCGAGTGTAACCAAGGCTACACACCTGTATATAAGAAACTCCGTATTTTGGTGCCTAACCGTTTTTTATTGTTTTGTAAAAATTTCGTTGTATTTTAATAAACTTTGTTATTGACCGACATCTGCCTTTTACTGTTGAATGTGAGTGAGAGTCTAATCTGCCGTCCAGACCCCTGGCAATATCGTGTCTCCACTGTAGCTATCCCAGCCCTACTGCAACAGGCTGCGTTTACGAGGCTAATGTGGGACCTTTGCCCCACGTAATAATTGCAAAGGTGGCGCTCGAGATTACCGAATTTAACCGAAATATAGCTCAGCGCTAAAGTGACGCTTCCACTTGACTATGTGCTAGGCAATGGAAGAAAGCACGTCACAATGCAAAGATTTCATTAATATTTTTACATATAGTTTTTCTTTTAGTTCTCATAGACAGTTTTTCTTTCCGCTGTTTGCAAAATCCTATAAAGAATACGTTTCACAGTCAGTCAAAGCATAAGCAGGCAAAAATAAATTACCCAAATTTATTTGAATTTCCATGGTTTTGCTCTGTAGTTAAGTCTTGCATTACACGGTGAATATGTATTAATATATTAAATCTGTGAAATCATAATTTGTGGATAGCTGTTAATCTAGATTCAAAATATATAATGGTATTTACAGATAATGTTAAATACATCAAATGGAACAACTGTGTTAATTTTCAGCATTATTAAGATTTTTTCAGGTTTCAATTATAAAGCTCCTAGGCTACAGCATTATATCAGTATGCCAACAATAATATTTTTCACTATGACGCGTAAAGAAATGAGCTCATTTTCACAAATATATGTGTTTGAAATACTACTAATACTCACAAAATGAGCTTAGGTATGCGCTACTTGTTTCCGTTATGAAGCATGAAGCGGAATTCTGTACTGTAAATGTTTATGTTTATGTCACAAAATCAATCAATGTTAAAAGTTTCACCGTGCACGTTTTTTAGATAAATCGAGAGATGTCTTCTCACATATAATCCACATTTCCTTCCTCTGAGCAAATCAGCTTGATACAAAGAATAACAAACAACGCGCATAATAGAAAGTCGAGACATTTCCATCTCACACGAGGGTAACTTATAATGGTGGTAGAAGTGTTGTAGTCATTTGTTATATGTTGAATATGCGTCAGCTATTCAGTACATTAAATAGATGATACAAATACTTGATGGAACTAAACGTAAACTTTTGTTATATCTATTCAATAATCAAATGTATGATTAAATAGTTACTTTGTGATAATCAGTAATTATGATCGGTTTTAAATAGTTTACTTCACTAACGTATTGCAGCCAAATCGTTACTACAGTTTCGATGCTCAGTGTGTCATTTTCTATATGAACATATGCTCATTGAAAATGATACGCTGTGTCGAAAATGCAGTGACACTCTAGTTACAATAAAATAGTGACGAAAAAACACAGCAAAAAGTGTACAATATATCACAAACATATATGGTCTTAGTAATCCAATGCCGACCCTGAGTATAGAAAATCATAGTTAGGATTTATATGAACAAGTGAAATATACGAAAAATGTTCTTATATTGCGATTTTGTACTTCTTGTAAAATTCCATTTTTCGTCAGTTATGTATCCTGCTAGAAAAATATGGGAGAGGGTTAGAAATTTTAAAGCAAAAGGAACGTCACAAAAGCTACATAATACATGAAATACTATATGGAAAACTAGCTAGAAGTACGTAAAGTATACAACAAAATAGCAAATAACAGTTGGGATATTTTCCTATTATAGAAAGAAGAATATAAAAAGACATATCGGGAGGAAATGGAAAACAACGAAGAGGGGAAGAACTTAACTGGTCAACAATGAGCTCAAAAATAAAAAATAGGGACGGGTTAAACGCTGACGAGTAAGAAATCATCCATGCGCACACAATAAATACGAACAAAGAAGACGAAGGTCGCAGAAAAACAACAGCACATAATACCAAGTACATGAGGATAAGGACATCATTGAAAAACCTTAGCCGACACTTGGTCAAACAAAAATGGAATCTCGTTAATGAATACAACAAAAAAGCAAATAGTGACACTTGAAACATTTCATAACTACAGAACAAAGAACTCACAAGAGGGAATACAATAAAGCAATATCAAGAATATCCACATTGCTAGATTCAGAAAAAGAAGATAGAAAACACTCAGATAAAGATAAACAAGATGATGATAAATGGAATCTTAGGCATCTCACAAACACCTACATTTCCCATCCTATATTCCTACACAATACGTCAGGTAGTTCTCGCTGCTAGCAACGAGCATGTTCCATATACAGTCAGGCGTAGGTAGCCGGCTCGGCGGTATATAAAAATGTCCAGATTGGACAACCAGAAGTGGCAGCAATGCCTACCATACGCTGGCTAATCAATCAATCCATCATTGCCTACTAAATTGAATATTCAACGTTTCTAATACTCTCTGTGGGAGCTGCATCAAATGCTGCTAGGATGCTGACTACATACGAATCCAGATTCACTCTGCTTGGATGAAATTGCTAACGGTGCAATCTTTCAGCAAGGTAAGCATTTCCATTTCCCTTACCATAGTAAGAAGTATGTTAGCGTATTGTTAGTTAGGATATATAATGTAGCCATTGCACATAGTCGCGAGCTGACATTTCTTTCAAATTATGAAAAAGCCGACATATTTAAGTTTAAATTATTATTATCTCGTGATTTTTTTAAATATTTTTTAAATAAGTGGCAAAGTTGATATTATGTCACGTCACGTCAATCTGAAGCCAGTAGTATAGTGAGATTTTCAATTAAAATAATAGGTAATCAAATTTATCCAGTTATGATATTGATAATGAATCATAGCAAGACATAAAAATTGAAATTAGTGTCCACATTTTGGTTTGGTTGAGGCTTTTATGGTCTGTATATTTTTAAATCCCTTAAAGTCGAGCAATAAACACATTTTTTTCAGGGATGTTTCTATTAAGTACTGCCTACATTAATTGAGTTATACAGGGTGGGACAATAGCGCGTCGGACCTCGATATCTCGAGATTTACGATAGCTAGAGATTTAAAAAAAAATTGCAAGTAAACTTGATAAAAAGTCTATAACTGGAAATTATCTTCGAACATATAGGGCGAGCCAAGACGAAATTACAGGACCAAGTGCCTTTTTTTAAAATGGAATGCTATGTATATCAGTACATCTTTTGAAGCCTCTTTCAAGGCTTTATTCATTCCTATATTAGCATTGAATATCCCCGAACCACTTGGATGTAATGAATATTTTTGTTGAAATAATGCAATCTGCAGATGGATATTAAAAAAATCACCACAGTCACAATTATGGGTTTTAAAAAAACTTATATAAACACCAGTTACGAGACATCTAATTAATGTTTTGGAGTCATTTTCATTTCCTAAAACTGTACAGGGTGCCCAAAAATTAAGAACTTTTTAAATTGAATTTTCTCAATTTTTTCAAATGGAACACCCTGTATATTTTTCAACGATGTTATGTAGAAATGAAAAACGAACATTTTTTTGTAAGTACTTCCCTATGGCTAATTGCAACCAATTTCGTTTCATTGAGCAATAATTACAAAATTCAAAAATAAACTTAAAAAAAGAAATTTCTTCAAATAACTCAGCAGAAAAAATTATAATAAATGTTCCACATGTTGCCCATTTTGATTAACACACATCTCTATGCGCTTTTGAAACGAGGTTCCCACTGTTCCTAAAACTGCCGGTGTGGTAGATCTAAATACAGTTATTATTCCTTCCTTCATATTTTGTACTGTTGTTGGTGTGTTTCTATAAACAATTTTCTTCACGTATCCCCATAAAAAGAAATCCATTTTCGTCTGATCTGTGGATCTAGCAGGCCATTTAGTGGGTCCATTTCTTCCGATCCATTGATGAGGGTAGGTATTATTTGTGGTTTCAAACTACATTTAAATAATGTGGTGGAGCACCATCTTACTGAAACCACATCCTATTTCGAATTCTTTCAGGGAGATTTACTGTTGCAGGGCTCCCAGATAAAGGGGAATATATAAAAAAAATTTACTTTAGAGGCTGATATATCAGCAATACAGCAGGGTAGGGTGGTCACCCTGTGCCCTGAACAAAATTTTTATGTTTTACGTGCAGTCCCCTCTCTGCATTTAATTGGTGGCGAAAGAGGCTCACACGGCCGACTAGACAAGTACCTGGGGTGTGAGTTCGAACAAATTGGAGCTTTCAGATGTACGCTGGTGAAAACAAATACGCTTCTTACTATAACAGATTTAATAATATTTAGGTAATCTTACAGCCAAATACCACAGAGATGACATTACACACAATCGATATTACTTATGTGTGGCCCACACTTAACCTAACACAAATCATGATAACTTAAAACTAATAAAATCTTAACTACTAATAGGCAAAATATGACCCCCCCAAAATATGTTAGCTTAGACGATTACATTAAAATATTGAATAATAGCATAAAATGAACAAAATAATGTGAATTGAATAAGTGACGATAGGTTCAAGCGTGGTGTTCAAAACTATAAAATTTAATTGGTTATATGCAAAGTATGTACTGATAATTTATATTTAACGTGTACGTAAGGAAGCTGACGGGCTCTCTATGCCTCACGTAGAAGGTGGTATGTGATATAAGGTCCCTCGTTAGGTTATACAAAGACGCTTACCTCCAGCAGGTTTCAAAATGTAACCACTAGGCCTACCAGGGGAGCGTAGCTTCCAAGGGAACCAGGCAGGAGAGTCTCACCGGTACACTCAGGATTCCAAATTTACAAAATATCTTGCCAACCAAGTTTCAGTAAACCAAATTCACATACAGATGTACAAATCCAACAGGTAAGATGTGGGGTCAAACATACATGATGCAGTACCAGTAAAAGTCCAAGTAAAATGAAACCAAAGGAACAAAAGGTACAAAAGAACAAAAAAAACCAAGAAGAACAAAAAAGCCAAAAAGCCCTGAAATAAAGAAATAACGAATGTTACAAATCTATTTTCTAAAGAGATTTCAGAGGTATACCTTAGATGTTGAGTGGGCTTTCAGAATTCCTTTGCCACGTGCTTCCAGCAAGTCGATTTATCCGGAAAATTCCGTAGCAGTATTTCCCAACAGAAAATCATAAAAATATCAAAATAAAACACTGCTAATTTGTCACTATAGCACTAAATCCCATTAAAGGAGCAAATTAACAAAATGCTATCCACGTGCTCAGTGACACAACTTCCCTTCGAGCCGGCAAACGGAAAAAAGTCCCAAAAATGGCCCAGACGGAAACCTCTGTCAAAATCTGAGAATGACTAGAACTTTGTCCATGGGTACGTTCCGAATGAACATTATACCACATAACCCACAAATCTGATAAATCCCCCTTAAAGACGTCTATATTCCACACATAATACAGTATTTCGTGATTCCATTCACAAAACATTAGGTTTAATTGATAATAACGGTCTTGAAAAGGTTATAATCGAGACGTTCGAAACTCGCTTCCTAATTAGGTACAGTTACAGTGCGTTGCTAGCAATGCGTTGCCAGCAACTCGCTGCTAACATCACTGTGCGTAGCTCACATGGAGCACGAACGGTAGGCAACCAGTTATACTATATTAACATATTCCGATATACAAATTGTAAATGTGCAGATACGAAAATAGACTGTAACATTACCAGTAATTGTGGCAGATAGTTTTCCCAAAAATGAAGACAAATAGCTTCAGTCAATGTACCATCAAAGATATGTAGCCCTATTACGTGTTCTCCAGTAATTCCTCGCAAAACTTTTATAGACCATCTATGTTGGTTATCAACTTATATAAAAAAGTGAGGATTTTCCGAAGCATAATGATGGAAATTGTGGCTTTTAACAAATCCATTTTTATGAAAAGTTGCCTCATCAGTGAATAAAACATTATTGAAGAATTGACATCATCTTGCATTTTACCTCTGGCCCAATTACAAAATTGTAGGCGCTTTTGAAAATCGTCATCAGATAATTCCTGGTGCATTTGAATATGATATGCATGCCACTCATTTGTTTTTAAGATTCGACCCACATACTGTCTACTTATTCCTGCCAATGAGCTTACTTATCTTTGACAAACATGTGGATTCTCAACCGTTGCCAGCACCATGGAAAACTCATTTTCTTCGTACACAACACGTTTTGTTCTTTCACTTTTTTTATATACGACATATCCAGTTTCCAGAAATCTATCGAGAAAGAAGCTGCTAACATCAGGAATCCTTCTTTCAGGATAACGTTGGTGATAAATTCTATTGGCAAGTAAACAATTTGTGTCTGACTCGCCCAAAACAAAAGTCGTGTCTACAAGTTCCGCTTTATTAAAATTCATATTGTAAAAGTCCAAATATTTTAAATGCAATACAAATTGGAACTACCGACAGATAATTGTGATAAATGCTCCTGTGTATACGACAATTTATTGCTTGTCGAATAACAAAATAACATTACAGTAACGGACCTGTTAAAACCAGCTCGGTGGCGCAATGCTGAAGGTGTTTGGCTTGCGACCACGGAGTCCCGGGTTCGAATCCTGTCCAGGGTATGGATGTTGGTGGCGTTTTTTAATGTGTTACCGAGACGGTAGCAGTGACCTAGACCGCTGTTGGGTGGCACAACATGTCTAGTCGCTGTTATCTCTCCCGAGTTCGAGTCTCAGCTGCGGTAGATGGCAATATCGCAGGGAATGGTTGTTGTGTTGATGTCTATGTGTACGTGTCCTTGTTGAGTGGTAGAGCAGCAATTAGCTGAACTCCGCCAGGACGTTAATATAAATAAGGCATTAAAAAAAAATACTATTTACTCATTTCAATGAATTGGAAGAAATGATCCCACTAAATGGCCTCATTTCAAAATTACATAAAGACATGTGGCAATCAGAATGGGCAACACGTCGAACACCTATTATAAATTTTTCTAATGAATTATTTGAGGGAACCTCTTTTTATTCTTGAATTTGACATTTATTTATTTATAAAACGAAAATGGTTGCAATTAGCCATAGGGTAGTACTTACAAAAAATGTTCGTTTTTAATTTCTACATCACATTGTTGAAAAATATACAGGGTGTTCCTTTTGAAAACATTGAGGAAATTCAATTTAAAAAGTTCTTAATTGAAAAAAAATTTTTGGCCACCCTGTACAGTTTTAGGAAATGAAAATGATTCAAAAACATTAATTAGATGTCTCGTAACTGGCATTACATAAGTTTTTCTTAAAACCCATAATTGTGACTGTGGTGATTTTTCTAATATCCATCTGCAAACTGCATTATTTCAACAAAAAATATCAATACATCCAACTGTTTGGGAGGTATTCAATGCTAATATAGGAATGAATAGAGGTTAGAAAGAGGCTTCAAAAAATGTACTGATATACATAGTATTCCATTTAAAAAAAAAGGCACTTGGTCCTGTAATTTCGTCTTGGCTCGCCGTACATGTTCGAAAATAATTTCAAGTTATAGACTTTCTTATCTACCTTACTTACAATTTTTTTTTAATTTCTAGCTATCGTAGAACTCGAGAAATCGAGGTCCGACTCACTATTGCCCCACCTTGTATATGTATAATTTGATAAATTATTATATTATACCAGAAAACAATGCTTTGATCCAATAAACCGAACAAGCAAATATATCAAGTTCTTCTACGTACATATAGTAGTTCCGAAACATATGTGCTGTAGGTAAATATAAGTAAGCAAAATCTATCGATTTCACATTAGGTACACGACGTAAAATCATGATTCAATTGATTCCGAGCTCATTGAATTCTATATGATGTTGTGAAAGAGTATAATTGAATGCATGATAAATCTTTGGTACAAACTATTTCATCCGACTCTTGCCTACACTGCACCTTGATATGCACCACGGAGAGGATACATTCCATCAGTGACGATGTGTAAGGTTTTTCAGATATCTACGCTGCACTTTCTGTAATTGAGTTGTGTTGTCCATTTCATATAATGAATAATTCTTTTATTTATTTATTAATATTGTTCATAGGGTTCTTCCTATAGCTAACACTAACTTTCTGTCCAAATTTCAATACAATCAGACTTTCTGTTCTTAAATTTTCGTGCTTACAAGAAAAGTGACGGACGGACGTACAGACGTACAGACAGCCGGACAGATGGACAGACAGACGGACAGACGCACGAACATTTTGAAAGTTGTTCATAATTCGATCACCGACACAGTGATATGAAAATTTTCGCTTTACGATCGATGCTACTGGTTTTAGAAATATGCCGATCAAATGCAATATACTCTTCGTTTTGTATTTGTGAAGAGTATAAGATTTACTAAAATATTAGTCTCAATAAAATCAAGTAGTGTTATGAAATAGAGCATATTCTTCAATAACAGAAATAGTGAAGAAGTAAACCAAAAACTATAATATTAAGAAAAGGTAAGATTGAAATGTTGCTTAATATTCGGTGTACCAATAAGGAATTTTCATCAATTTTCAAATTCCTTCATATAAAAACTATCTAAATCCACCAGTGCCTCGCAGTATTTTTTTTCAGTACATTTAGGGTTAAAAAAATTTTTGGTTCGCGAAGAGACGATAAGATTCGCAGATGACGAAGCCTAAGCCACGTCAAACAGCCGTTCACAGTAAAGCGAGCATTACTCTTATTCCACTTAATCCATTTAACCGCTGATTCTGGTGTATTTCTTTAGGATATTTTGTTTAGGGGATTGTTTTGAATAGCGGATTTGACCAGAAGAAATCGAATAATCTACCTAAAATGGATTCGTTGTCCGTGTTTTCATTTCTTGGAAACAATTCGGATTTTGTTGGTGCAGAGATGCGTAATGTTAAAGTATCCAGCAGGGAGGTACCTATTATTACTATTTTGAAATTGAAATGTTGTTTTACATAAACATAAACTAATTAAGTAATTTATTTGTATTTCTGACTTGTTTTTCGAATTTTTACTGGTTTATTGTTGTGTCTGTTCACTGAAACTACATTTCTGACATTTTTTTAATTTATTGGAGAAGTATGCAAATTCCTGATTAAAACTTTGAACTGTGTACCTAGTACTTAAACTGTTCAGTCAAGTTACATCTGAGTTGTCGTTATGGGTTCCGCCTATTTTTTTTTCCATCAATCGAATTTAATTAGTATAAAAAAAATTATTTAACTAAATGCTTAACTTTCTGTACAGTAAATAAACCAAAGTAATTAATTAGCGTCCTTTTATAGCAGAACTCTGCATTTGTTTGGCCTCTTTCATTATTGAGTCCATTTCAATACATAAATATATTTGATGATGCCGCAACTCTACTGTTCAATTCAACGGAGCCTAACAAATAATTGAAGCCACGTGTATGTGTGAACAGTTATTAATTCATGCTCATGTTGGTGGCAATATTTATAATTTACCCTGAAACCGCTTTCGATTTAGTTCTTTGATCATTCTGGCTCCGGGTGCTTTAACGTGTTTCAGTGTTCATTTATAAACAAAAGAGGCAAATTAAAATTGCAGGACCTACATGTACAATGTACATGTATTTATAAAATAACCTTCTAAATATGCTTATGCGGGTTATTTACATAGGCGTCCCTAGCACATTTTCAAATAAAAAAATTGTATTTACGTAATATGTAGGTACATAAATTAAACATCAAGGTTCAAATACTGCTGGAGCATCCGGTAAAGAAATCGAAATACCGCATCGCGAATATTAACGTTAGAAAATAGTTATGACGTCCAAGATATGTTATAGCGACAAAATACTCTCTAAAGTTAATGCATTTTAAACGTGGTGCGCACTTAACTATGTAAATTAGGTAGTACAGACTTTCTTTTTTGTTCAACTTCTGAATTGCAGTCAATAAATCGTTGGTAAAACGAAAAATACACACCGCAACTTGTTTTTCCCAATAAGTGGTATGCTTATGACATTGCAGACAGGCACAAGGAGCCACCGCGCCAATATCCTTGACTTTTGTTGACGGTCTCGGATGATTAGGGGTCGAGTTTGAGCCCTTTGCGTGGCTTGTGCAACATGAAATCATCTATATTATTAATCTTTTTTTTTTCTAGGAGTTTCTAATTATTTAGCAACTTTTGGCACTTCAATCCCGCACAACAATGAAGAAAAAACCCAAACACATAATATACATTCTTGTGAATAGAAACTTAATATACTATTCAAATTTATCGACTTGAGGGGTCGATTTAGTTGCGAATATCTCAGAAACGGAGGAGCGGAAAAGGTTGAAAAAATTATGTGTTCATTTTGTGTCTATTTTAAATCATTCACTGAAATTTGAATAATGTACATTGGACAGTTTTGAAGTACAGCTAAATTATATTGAAAAATATCCTACTTTTTAAAGAAATTTTGACCATACCAGTTCAAAATCCATTATTTATTTAATCATACATCATCCAACAGTACAAACCCATTTATAGGATGGAAATCTAAACTAACTTAACCTAACCTAACTAAAAAGTACAAATAGAAGTTATGAAGGCGATTAGACTGCACAACAGTAGATAAAATTTCTGACTGCTAGGCAAATATGTCCAATTCACTGCAATGAGTATCATAACTAGTACAAATATTAAAAAGAGGAGAAAACTTTAATACGTTAGATCTAGGAGTGGATAAATAAAAAGTTTGAGAATGACGAGAATTAATCCCTGGGACATGTTCAGTTGGCTTAATATTTCACTACCATCTATTTTATTATGCATAATTTTATCTAGAAAACGCAAAGCAAAGGACTCACGCCTCTCGGAAAGACTAGTAATATCAAATTTTTCAAGTAATTGATTTTGAGAAGCTCCAATTGGTGGATATGTACCATCAGTTTTCCAGTTTAAAAATTTCGGGAAGCGGCGCTGAATGTTTTCCAATTTATCATTATGAGTAATATACCCAGATTGCCAGACAAGTGAAGCATACTCCAGTTTAGACCGACAGAAAGCAAAATAAAGCATCTTTAAGGTTTTCGCATCATTAAAATCATGGCTGTTACGCAAAATGAAGCCTAACATTCTGTATGCATGCGAAATTACAGCATCAATATGGTTAGTGAAGGTTAATTTTTTATCAAAAGTTACACCTAGATCCTTGAACGTAGATGGTCTGTTCAGCATGTCGCCATTAACATTATAATTATATATAATTGGGGATTCCTTGGTTGTATAACTCATAACATTGCACTTGCCAACATTTCGTTTCGAAGGTTGAAAGAATTAGTAGATTTCATTGGAAATTTGATATTCGGATTTACAAACTGAGTTTCGAGGTCAACAATAAGAGCAGGATGATGTATATCTTCTGAAACCAATAATTCAACTGATTTTTCCACAACGCAATGTGACTTACATATAACCAAGTCTAAAAGTCTATTGTTATTATTAAAAACAGAGTTGTATTGACGCAAGTTTTGAAGGTTTAGAAAATTGATAAGTGTTCATACTTTAGGACATTTAACACTATTCGAGATATGGAGAGAGTACAGACGCAAATTAAAGTCACCTAATATAAGCGTATTACTGTCTTGGATATAATCCAATGAAGAAATTGTTTCAAATAGAGTTTCATAAACATTAATACTTGACTCAGGAGGAATATACAGTACAAAAATATAAAATGATTGTCGATTAATTGTGAGTTTGTCAGCTACTATATCAATGTTCTGAATAGAAAGGAAATCACCAAAACGTAAATTTAACTTTTCTGCATGTAAGTTGGAATCAATCGCGAGTAAAACTCCTCCGCCTCTGGACTTATTGACAGCAGTAAAATTTCTATCCTCCCGAAAAATATTGTAAGTGTGGTCGAATAACTCATTGTCAAGCACTGAGGAATCAAGCCATGTTTCGGTTAATGCAATGATAGGGAATGTACAGGCGGCTACCGAGTTGAAAAATTCAAATTTTATGTTTTTGATGCTTCTAACGTTTTGATAATAAATGTCCATGTTATAACGAGAACGACACTGAGTAGAATTAGTGATAAGATTATGAGTAGCAGTTAAGGTAGTGATGGCTGGAATGTTTGGAGATGTAGATGATTGCTATTTAACACCTATTAAGTCAGATCTCAACTTATCCCTAGCTTGAATATACGAGGTACAATTGTTGATGTCCCAAGCCGCATGGCTTGTAGATATATCTAGTTTTTCCGCGTTGTTAAGAGAGACACAAATTGTACATTTTAATACTTTGGATTTACACTGTTTGACCGAATGACTTTCTCCACAGCGAGGACAGGAGGCCTTATTTTTACAGAATTTGGACGAGTGATGAAACTCATTGCAGTTAAAACATCTGTATATATCAACCGCATCAAATACTCTACAATTGTCATAGCCGATAAATAAATTACCAGCTTTCATTACCTTTTCGTAAGAAATTTTATCCACCTGGAGCACAGCCTGAAACACATTTACATTTTTCTTAGTTGGGAATAACTTGATGAGTTTACAATTAGGATTGATAAGGTCACTGTTCATTTTAATAATGTAGTTGGTCAGTTCTTCCTCACTGAATTTTTCGGTAATGCCAACAATGCGAATTCTAGGGTTGACGCCATGTAACTCCTTTACCTCATAGTCATCTGCAAGGGTTTCTTCCACAATTTTTTTAAATTTCGCATTTTCTTCTTTATTTTTACATCCGATCAATAATCCTCCATTTTTTATCTCCTTAATTTTTGAGATCTGTAAGTTTTTATGCACAGGATTAACATTTTGTAGAATATCGACTTTAGTCTGAGAGGTTCCCTGTTCAAGATTCTTTGGCTTGATAATAATAGCTGGCGTAGTTTTATTTTTTAAGAGATCTGAATACTTAACAGGTTCGGTGATTTTTGTCGATGAGGTGCTGATGGAGTTAACAGAGCAAGTTTCAGTTGCAATTTTTAAGAACTCATCTTTAAATGAATTGAATTCTGAAGTTATACTGGATACAGCTAACGCAATTTTATTGTCCACAATATCATTTAGCTTAAATTCGTTAATTGTTAAACAGTCGGCGGTGCATTCTGGGCATTTCCAGGACAGGCCAGGAACATTTTTTAACAGGCTGCAAAGATCAGCAGGTCCAGCATAAACACATGCCGCATGAAATTCTTCCTTGCACGTACCAGCACAAGAAATACTGGGTTGTTTCCTAGATATCGACACTTCACAAACACCGCAAATAATAGTCATTGTCCAGTTTCTTAAGCACTAACATAAGCGTAATAAATTTTATAGCACAGACTATCGATAATCATTAGACCCTCTAAGAAACCCTTAGAGTAATAAAAGTAATAAAAGCCAGACGTTGAGACCACTTTAACACCTTGGGTTAACTAATATCGACATTGCACCAACGCTTTGAAGTTCGCACGTGTTGAACACTCGTTTTGGAATTAGACCGGAGAGCTCCCGAAACACGTCCACTCTCTACGACAGACAGTAAGTAAGTATATCTTGGAAAATATGCCTACTATGTAAATAATATTTTAGACACTGACAAAGCACTGCATTTTTTACACGCATACTTTTGTGATATAAAATCTGCAGAAAATACTGGTGCAATTTTTACTGAAGGATATATCTGCATTGCTTTATTGTGTAGAAAATATGATTATTTTTGTAGAGCGCTTGGCTGTTCTCCGTTACCGTCCTGAGCGCACATTTCGAAAATTCTGGTCGATCATTGACTTAAACCACAATATCTGTGTTTGTAAAACATTTAAGTGCTTATTATTCATACGTAAATATTATAATATTGTTAACATGGAGAAAAACAAATAAATTTTGAAACTTTTTTGTATGAGCAAAAATTATTATATCACTAAAAATTCGGATGAAATACAGAAAACAACGTGCAACTAAATGAACTAAATAAAGCTTCTCGTTCATAGAAAATAACAATCATTGATTAAACCAAAAAAATGCACGTACGCAAGTTGTTCTGTCCAATAAATGCTATGCATATAACATTAGTTTATTGGTAAAATTTCTTCACATGCCATTCTTTCTCCTATTTTCTCGAAAACGGCAAGTCCTAAAAAAAAATTTGAAATAAAAAAGTTGTCTCAATCCATTACCGTTGTATCTTATGAGTATACTTCGTAACAGTTTCGAAAAATAAAAAACGACCAGCTTATGTTTTATTTATAGGTTATCCAGAGTCAGTTTGAAGATCATAAAGAAGCCCGACAAAGAAACAGTTGACATAACGAGCGACGTTATGAACGTCGACCGACAATTTTTAGAATCTCGTCTTAATTATTATATTGTTTTACTACTTTATATTAATTGACAGGCATAATGTAAATTATTTAATTATAACACATTGTTTATTTATATTAAATAATGTTAGCTTAATGAGCCACTCCATAAATGATTTAATAAAAGTAAAGAAATATCATTTAACCTACGGCCATGCTACCGAAAATATTAAGAACGAACGAAGAGCAGGTAGCGGACTTGTAATGTAATGGTGAGCCAGGTAAATAACTACTTTCGTTTGAGGTAAGCATATAACGTATCTCGTCAACTATATTCGTATACGTGTATCGTTTGTAATATTCAAACACCACGGTCTCGGTGTTATTCTATCACAAACAGGCTTTGCAATGATTTATCCTCGTAGCTACACTTTAGACTGAATTTCTAATTTAAGATTAGAAATACTATACCCCTGCAAATCTCACATGTTATCGGCAAAGCTTTAAAAAAGGAGTTGTTGTAAGGGAAATTGTAATAGATATTAATTTAGTTTGAGTATGCATAATGTGTGTATAATATTATTTGTACGTTGCAGAATGCGCTGGATGTGTGCTCTAGTCACGTTCAGCACACCGGCGATCAATTAGGCAAAGATAAGTCATTTTTAATTGGTTAATTATGCAAAGAATTGCTTGTACTCACAGTTTTTCAAAAGTGAAGATCCTACTCTAAAAAAATGGTGCCATTTTCAGATTGATTTTTGAATTTTTACTAAGATCTAAAATTACTATTCAAAACTTACATACGTCTCCGTGATTTGATCTGTATGTACGAAAACACTGTACATGTCGCAATCCTTAACAGATTCGCTTGATTTTTTAATTCTTCATCTACTGTCAGCATAGAAATTTAATAATAAATTATGGAGTAGTTAACTAGCTATTATAAATAATTATTTAACACTGCTTACAGGCACCATTTCTCTGGTGTTCGATGTCTATTGGATATATAAGAGCCCAGACAGCACACACTATTCTGGAGGATATCCTGTTATAGTCCCGTTGTCCCAGACTTATCCTAGAGACGTATTCCTAGTTCATCCTAGGGTTCACCTGACTGGATATTAATGCCCTGTAAATATCCAATTGTGGATATCCGCATATTTTGGGATATTCACAGGATATTGCTATATCCTAGCTTTTAGGCTATAGTATAACCTTGTGCTGTCTAGGAGTAATGTATAAACTAAAATAGAAGCTAAACCTACTCTAAATATTTAATTTTGTCTTATTTATGAATGAAATTATGCAATCAATAATATATTTTTTTATTGAGTGTCAGAAGATGGACTAAGTTAAATGGGGCTGTCATGTATATATGTACACATGTTAAGGTTGGTAACAGTGGATGTACAGAAATGATTTTAAAACTCCCAGTGTTGTATTATTCACACACATATATAACATATCGCAGTCACGAAATAAGAACTATAAAGATTCTAATTGTAAATATTAAGTTAAATAAAAGAGAGAGTGATAAGTAATAAAAATAAAAAGTTAAAATGGATGAATATAGAGGTTTAAATCCCATGCCTATGACTGGTCACTTGTCAGAGAATTGGAAGTTATGGCGGCAACGACTTGAAAATTATTTAGTAGCCACTGAAATTCGCAAGAAAGACGATGAAACAAAACTAATTCAAGTATTATATTACATTGGAGATGAAGGTTTTATAATTTATAATAAATTCACATTTACTGCTGAATAGGAGAAAAAGTTAGGTGCTGTTCTTAAAAAGTTCGACGACCATTTTTTGCCTAAAAACACTTAGACTATGAAAGATTTAAATTAATCGCCCGTAAACAAATTCCTGATGAATCTATTGAACAGTTTTCTACAGACTTAAAATATATCGCTAATGGATGTGAACTTGGTGATTTAAAAGACAGTATAACAAAATGTGTACTAATTTGCGGCCTACGAGACGAATCCTTAAGATTGAAATTGTTAGAGGAATCTTCGTCAGATTTAAACGGTTCCAATTTAGGTAAAGTAGTGGAAACGGTGAAAAAGAGGTTATCAGTCAAGGTATCAGTATCCTGCAGCGCATATGGTGCAAGGATCTAGTAGAGGTAGCGCAACGTCGCGTCGCAGCAAAGACAATGTAGGAATTTTTGTAGAGCTCATTTCAAAACCAGCTATCAAGATATGGGGAAGATATGTTTACAGTGTGGATTGGCAAATCATGTTTCTAATATGTGCTTCAATATAAAAAATGTTCATAGTGTTGATCAACTAGAAAACTATGAAAATATTAATTCAGATAAATTTGTTTTTATCCACTCCATACAACTACACAATGGAAACAATGATAAACCAGAATCATCGAATGTAAACTTAGTAGTTAATAAGAATTACTCTTTAACTTTTAAGTTGGATACAGGAGCGTGGTATAATTTCTGTTGATAATCTCAAGAAATTAAATATGCACCGGAATAATTTAAATGCTACATATCTTAAATTAACTTTGTATACAAATAATAAATTGCCAGTAATAGATAAATGTAATTTAAATTGTCAATATGAGGAAAGGTAATGTTTACTTGAATTTTTTGTGGTAAATTCTAATTCCCAATCTCTTCTTGGGCTAGACATTATATGTTTAATATCCCATTCTTCTACAAAATTTTCGAAATCCGCTGATTTAAATTGTGGACCCCCATCGCTAATTAAGATGGAATACCTAACCTTGAAAATATTGATTTCAAGTTTTTTATTACAGTTTCGGAATATGCATCTTTATGAAGTAAAATTAATTCAACCCACTTAGTACAATAATCAATTACCAATGCTTCTCCCGATATAGAGTATATCACATCCAATTTTATACCAGGGTTTCTTAGGTATGTCATGACTTATTAAAGGTACTTTTCTATTATTATTTTGATAAGTTAAACAAATTTTACAATTAGATATGGTGTCTTCAATTAGAGTAATCATACCTGGCCAATAAAATGATTCAGTTGCTCTATTTTTACACTTAACCATTCCTAAATGACAAAAGTGAATTTTGTTTATTATTTCTAATTTTTTACAATTTGGAATAATAAGTTTATCACCATTATATAATAATCCTTTATATTCTACAATTGCATCTCGAAATTTGAAGTAATTTCTAGTTTCCAACGGAACTTTTTTAATACTTTTTGGCCAACCGGTTTTTACAAAATTACTCAATTTTTTAAGACTTTAGTCATTAGAAGTTGCTTCTTGATATTCATTTAATTTTTTCTAACTGAAATTTATTGATAGATGTACTACACACACTTGATTATCTGTGTCAAAATTTATATCAGAATCGGAATTAATTTTGTTTGTTGAACAAGACAAAGCATCTGCTATATATGTTTTTCCAGGTTTATAAACCAATTTAAAATTACATTTTTGTAACTGTAACAGCATTTTTTGTAATCTCGTTGGATAAGATACTAAAGGTTTTTTATAAATGAAAATGAGTGGTTTTTAATCTGTTTCTTGACCATAGACGTAGTGGAAAAATTTTTCGCAACCAAGAAGTATAGCCATCATTTCTTTTTCTATTTGGGCAAAACTTCTCTGTGATTCTGTAAGATATTTTGATGCATAAGCACACGGTAGATTATTTCGCATAAGAACCGCCCCAAGACCGTCTCTGGATGTGTTCACAGAAATTACTGTCTTCTTACCTATATCAAAATATTGCAATATAGGTTCGTCAGTGAGTATATTTTTTAATTCTGTAAATGATTTTGAGTGATTTTTATTCCATTGAAAAACTGCATCTTTTTTAATTAAATCTCTCAAAGGAGAATTTATTTTAGATAAATTGGGAATAAATCTACTTACATAATTTACCATACCCAAGAATCTCTGAACTCCCTGTTTATCTTCTGGTACAATCATGTTTTTAATAGCTTTATTTTATTTTCATCCTGAAGTAACCTTTCACACGTGAGCCTGTGTCCCAAATATTTTATTTCTTTAACACCAAATTTACATTGGTTTCTATTAAACGTAATGTTCCATTTTTTTAGATTGTTTTAAAACTTCTAATAGTATAACATCATGCTCCTTCTTTGTCCTACTCCATATTATCATAGCATCAATATACAGTTCAACCCCTTCAATATCAAAAAAGGATTTAGATTTAGTATTGCTAACTTATCGATACACCTCCGTAGATAATAATAAATATTCTCCTTCTCAATTATTAATGTCACGAAAACTTAGAGATCTGTTGCCTGTCACTAATAAATTATTCAAACCGCACTATATAAATTACAAACAATTTAATAAAAGCTGTAAAATAAATCAAAAGAAACAAAACATGTATTACGACAGAGGAGTCAAAAAGTTATGTAATTTGAAACTTAATCAGAATGTAGATTTAAAAACAACTTAAATTCAAATTGGAGTTTCCGTAAAGTCAAGGAAAAACTGTCAGATCGAGAGAAGACGATAAAGGAGATAGTTATTTAAGAAACAGAAAATTTATATCAATATTGCCTAACAACACAGAAAATTTAAATTCAGAACAATTAGTAGATGATTCTGTTAAAACTAAAATGTCAGTAAGCAGTAACAACGAGGAAATTGTAATTAGTTCAGATGAGGGTAGTAATGATAATAATTCTATATTATGTTAAACAAATATTAATTTTCCTGTCCCTCTTCCATATACAAGTAGGGGTAGACCTACAGTTAACCGGACAGATTTAATTACAGTTAAGTAGTTAATTATAGTGTAAATAGTTTTTTTCGTAATTTGGTAGCTTTATAAACGTGAAATAGAAGTATTTGATGGTAATATCTTATGCAGGTGACATGGATAACAGCCATGACCAAATTTAAGTATACAAGCATATACGTTATGGTTTTTCTGAAATAATTAACGCTATTATACTAACGTTCCTTTGGAATTTCTTGCTGGATAAGTGTATTCCTTGTCGAATTAGTAAAGCAATATTCATTCCATTGTTGAGACCGCTGTTTTTTAAAAGACTTTTTCATTTTTCAATGACGTGGTGGGTTGTATAAAGGTATTCCTGAAGATATACTTTCTTTGGCCAACTGGTCTATTTTTCATTCTTCTCAAAGCGATATGCGCTTTGACTCAAAGAAATTTAAAGATGTAACGGATTTGATTAAAGGTTAAGTTCATTTAGTCCATTAAGTTCCACGTTGTTCTCTGTATCTCATCAACATTTTCAGTTACATTGTAATAATTTCTATTCATAAGTAAATATTTTTTTTAATTTCTTTGTTTTTATTTCTATGATAACAAATTAATATATTTACACACATGTATTACGTACATAAATGCTTTGCAATCACAGTAGTCCGGTGTAAGTTGATCAAGAATACGCGCGAAACATACACTTATAAACTCATAATGGTAGTACAGAACAACAAAGCGTTGAACAAAAACAATAATGTTTTCTATAGCAATGAAGCAATGCATATAATTATTTCACTAAAAGCTGCTGACTCTCTTCTACGTATTTCATATCGTAAAAGTATGCATCTAACTTCAATAGTTTTAAAAATGTCTCGATGCTGAAAACACTTCACATTTCGACCACGCTTTGTCTAAATTATTTGTGTAGCGTTTGTTAATAATTCCGTGAATAACTTGACAGCATCTGAATCTATAAAGAATATAGAGATACTAAAAATCGCTGCCTATGGAATCACTACTTCCACATCCAGATTTCCCATTCAAGTTTCTTTAAAAGAAAGCATCTTGATATTATATTTGCAATCTAGTATGCGGAACAGTTGCTCATAGAATTTTAATAATATGATATTTTAAATCGTCTGATACGACAACCGATCGAACGACGTGCCACTTTAATGTTTAAGGGGGGTTAGGGTGGCTAATGTCAAAAAAATGTTTGACTCTTTCTCTCGTAACCCCTTTAGTAATGAAGTGTGGGTGGTGGTGGGGGTGACAGATGTCATGTTTCTATTATATACACCAAATCTCAAGTTTCAGGGCCCTTATTAGCTTGTTTTACTCCAATTTCACCAACAATCCTTCAATAGAATCATCTCAAAACATAATCTTGTTCCATATATCGATATATAATACAAAAAGTGCACCAAGTGTCGACTGAATATTCCAAATGTATTCTGTTAACCCTTTAAATAATAGAGTGGGGGTGCAAAACAAAATTTGAGACCTCCGCATTTACCATATAAACCAAATCTCAAGTTTCTGGAGTTTCTGAATTGACGGGAATTTTGAAAGCGTTATTGGGGCAATTATGAGCATATAATCCAGGTTTACACTGTAAATGTCGTCAAACAAGGAATTCAAGCTAAAAACTATCGCCCAAATTTTTGCATACTCCAAACATTCTATAAAACATCATGTTATCATCGGTGAGTATTTTTATTGAAATAAACCTCCCCAAAACTACCCCATTGGAGGTGAATCGTGGTATATTGCTGTCTATTGCAATTTCGAGCCTGTAGATTAGTTTATGATTGTAAGTTTCTGAAGACATGATGATGCAACGGTTATTCATCCATTTCTCCTACACAGGGGGTGGAAGTGAGGGGTAAATCCATCCTTTAAATTTTAATAAAACTTAATTTTAGATAATATCGAAAAAATTTTAGGGGGAGTAAGTATTATCCAAAAAATTTTATACATCCCGTTTTTTTTTTATAAAATCGCTGATATCTCATAAAATATGCATTTTGAAGTAAAACATGCGTAAGAAAAAATCGGAAAAATTCCTATGGAAATTTTCTAGTCGTATACTCATATTTTCCAACGGTACGCTCATCAATACGTATTAACCAATTTTCCAAGTATAAGTATTGATGTTAAAAAATTGTAACGACACGGTTTGTATATAAATATTCG
This sequence comes from Stenurella melanura, assembly GCA_963583905.1. NCBI lineage: Eukaryota > Metazoa > Arthropoda > Insecta > Coleoptera > Cerambycidae > Stenurella > Stenurella melanura. The sequence continues at coordinate 69,432,112 of OY757310.1, forward strand.
AACTACCAGTTTTCTTATGTACTCGAAGTCGGCCTTCTTATATATAAGAAGTTTGAAAATTATTTGAATGCATAATAAATTAAAATTTATAATAAATCAAACTCAAATATATCAAACGTTACGTACGTTTGTATAAAATTCATGACAATTTCAGACATTTGTATGCGTTCAGGTTTTCCATTTTCCAGAAAAAATAAGTCAAAACCCAGAACACAAAAACCTAACATAAACGATGTAATGATAAATTGAAGATAATGTATGATATAACATTGAATTTAGTTTTTTTTAGAACGGATATATTTGGGAAAATCCTTTTTATTTGGGTTAATTCATTTTTTATTGTAGTCCGCTCGTCATAGAGAACTCATAAGAAATAATCTATTATGTTTCTAATTCAAAAACCATATTCTCTAAAAAATGTACTTATCAAAATTAATCCTTTGTTGTAATTCCCCATGATAATAATATTCACATTTTATAAATTTTCCGGGAAAATTGAACTTACAATTTTTTAACATAAATTCTGATACGTGGGAAAATTGGTTAATACATTTTCCTGAGCGTACCGTTGGAGAATATGAGTATAGGACTAGAAAACATCGATAGGAATTTTCTCGATTTTTATTTTTAGCTATTTGATGTTTTACTTCAAAACGCATAATTTATGAGATATTGGCAATTTCTTGGATAGTACCCCCCTTCTTTTTACGAGTACTATATTTCCAATCCACTACGTGGATGTTGAAATAAAATGAGTCATCAAATGCGATGTACACACTAACTTAATAAATTTTCAGTAATACGAAGGTTTCAATAAAAAATTGTTAACACTTTTCGTAATTGCAGGAAGAATGGCGCCCTATACATTTGCATGGGTAATAATATTCAAATGTTTCCAAAATTATATCTTCGAGTCGTTCGTTCGACATTTTAGGAACGCCTTTTTGGAGCTGGAATCCCCACTATTAGTTAATTGTTAAACTTTTCCCATAAGTAATTCTCTCGAAAAATATGTTATTCTTACAATATAGTTTCCAAATAAGACAGTTGCTTTCATCCTTTATCTTTATTTCTTCTCAGCTTACTTGAATCTATTTTGAAAGATGGATAAGATCCCTGCTTGCTCTACTTACTCCTGCAAATTCTCACATTTTATCAACTTTTAAACTTAGATATAAGCCCTTGTTCTTGCAATTTAAGAGAAACTTATATTGTGCATTTTCTTTAAAAACATAAAAACATAATCCACTTTTTAAAAGTTATTTTATCTTTGCTGATATTGGTCTGTACCCTTTGCACGTTTGAATTATTAACATTTACGAGATAAAGCGAGAGATAAAGCATGTTGTAAATATCTTGTATTTTAAAGTATTGGGCGCTGCCTATAAATACCCGAGATATGGTGTGTCATCGGGTCAAGCACTCCTGAGCAATAATTTTTCAATGAATATTAATAACCTATTTCGGTAACTATTTCTATAAAGCTTACCGTAATAAAATATGTACCTATACAATTACTGGTAATAGCTAACGGAATAATATGTAACATTTGGTTTTTAAATAGTTTATATTTAGTGTGAAAGAGATACATGAACATTTGTATAGACACCATGACCAATTCGAGGACGCCAATGATTATCTATGTAAATGTGTACTAATTAATTTCCACAATTGCTAGGAAATAAATATAAAATATTGTTACGCTTATAGTGTTATTTTATTTGACATTGAAAATGATGCACTTCCGCTCAGACAGTTTTTGCTTATTATAACCAAGTGCGAGGGTACTAGTCAGTATGTTGTTTTACTGTTTCTTGGTGGAAATAATTATAGTATTACATGTAAGTAATTTTTGAATATATTTTGTACCTGACGCGTATCTAATATTATCTTTAAAGAATCTAATTAAAAAATACGTGGGAACAGTCAACAATGTTATGTCAAACAATAATGCCTGGTAAAAAAAACTGTGATTTATTCATGTGTAATTCTCAGTTTTACAACGTAATTTTCTAATCATTATTGTTGTATTAAATAAAATAAATTAAACTTTGATGATTATCAGGTGCGAAATAATTCTTCTCATGCATAACCTCTTGGCAAACGTTTTGTGATCCATACATTACTTTAGTTGGGCTTAATTTGCTGCATGGTGCGTCTGATACCATTATGCCACCTCTCGTGGTTGTCTGTTAAGTGCACGATCTCAATGAAATTGTTTCTCATTACCACCTTAGTAACATTAGTCCAACATGTTCTATGTCATCCTTTCTGTCTTTTCTTTTTACTAAACTCAATAATTTTATATGGTCCTCTGTCTACCTGATTTGGCCCAAAAACTAGAGAATTAGGAAGAATATGCTGCCTTGGCGCCACTATATACATTTCGTTATTTCTGCATGTGCAAATAATACATGCCGGGATAGAAAATTAATATTCAAATATATTCAAAAATTCTGAATGTTTCATTTAAAAAAACAGATTATTAGTTTACCACTACTATGGGAAACCCCTGAAGATTTAAGAACAAGTTTAAAATATGTCACTCTTGATCTCGTACAGTTTTTATCTGAGTAAATTGTACCACCAACTTCTGCCCCCAGCAGGTTAGGAAGTTGCGGTTGCCCGGTTCTCGTTTTGTTTGTGGAGACTGGGTCGTGGTTCGGAAATTATTCAGAAAAATTTTTTATTTTAGGTTAGGCGCCAGTAGTCATATAAAAAAGCATCAACAACGTACTTGTCTAACTAAACGACTGTGACTACTCAGAGATAATTAATATGTCATAGATACTCATAAAATTCTCAACACTATGTTAAATATATCTGATTTATTGACTATTACAAATTTTGAAATGATTTAATTTTGATTTTACACCTTATGGATCGGATGTAGCTACTTCCTTACAGAAAGTTTATATATTTAATAAATAAGTATGATAAAAAAAATTACAAAATATGACAATTTATCGTTAAGCTGTGATTAAATAATTAAATGGAAAAAAATTAATAAATAGCTGAAGGCAATATATAACATAAAACAATGGGAAAAATTTAGAACTGTTTGAAAGTTTATCGAAAGTTGAATAATGTAGTTGAATGTTGAAAGTTGAATGTTGAAAAGAAATTCAGTTGATACTATATTACCACCGGTTGCGTTCTGCAGTAACCAACCCTGGTCCTCGTCTCACTGAATCTTCTCTGCGTATCACCACCACTCGATTATTGACTTCTAGCAGAGATCCTAAGACTTTTCAGAATTTAGACGTCTGTGAACGGTTACCAGACCCAACAACTTGGTGCTCTCATCCAGCGGGGACTATTCTCTACCAAGACAATCCAAACTTGGATTACAAAGGCAAATAATCTGGTTCTCCTGGATTAATAGCAGCAACCCATTTTTTTCTGGCACACGGTTAAGCCAAATTTATGGTAAAATTCCCAATTTTAAGGGTTAACTTAACACCTCATTCCTACAAGAGTTATCATCTGTTACTACACTTGAAATTACTTGCTTACTAGTGGGCACTCTTAGTGCGTTTGATAAAATCCCCACGTTAATGCATTACTGGTGTCTCTCTAAATAAATTACATTAACATGCCCTTCTCGCCCCTACTAATATCGAGTTAAATTCCTTTGAGTTTTGATTATTCGATAAGGTTACGAAAACGTAATTTACTAAATTCGAACTGTCTTTAAACCCTTATTAAACCTCAATTATTCATTAATAACATTTACTTCTAAATATATTTTAATACCATATATAGCCACGAGCCGCGAATGAAATAATTTGTGATTAACAAACATCGCGTCTTATTATGATTAATTCAGCAATTAATGGCTCTGTTTTCGGTCCCGTGTAATATCTGATATGGTATAGTTACCCTTAAATGCGCGAGATGTCGCTGGTACTGGTAACGTAAATAATTCTTTAAATACAATACAAATCTACACAATTACTCTACTGTATCATTTATATGAATTCATGAGTTCTAATTTAATCAGAATTATCGATTTATAATTTTGTTTATTGATTTGGGATTTATTCACATAATATAGATTTCTTCTTTTAAATATTTGTTGTACCAGATGACTTGTAGGTGTATTGCAAGAGAAGTAACAGATGGCGCTAGTATGCTAATTTCTAATTTAAAGTTGGGTTGATGAACACAAATTCTTCCAGATTCAGTAAGACAAGGACGGCTTTAGGATTGAACTGCAAAATTATTTAATAAGTTTAGTGAATTGTAGTTTCAGACTACAAAACTCATTGCTATTAAAATAAAAATTAACAAGTGGCATTCAGGTAATTTTGAATGTCACAAAATTTTTTTAATTTCAGACGGTTAAGGAAATTGTTGATAATCCACACTCTACTAACTCAAATATATTTGCATTCTATTTCGCCCGTCTGAAACTTTCGTTCGTTTCTAAATAGTTTTAATGGAAACACGTCGATAATATTTTTAATAATAATAATAATAATAATAATAATGGTAAATAGTTTTCTAGGCCAACATGTTAGAAAAAATCCAATTACAAGAAAAAATTAATTCTCAAGATTTATTTTATATTCACATAACTCGTGATGAAACATATTCTTTATAGGATTTTGCAAACAGCGGAAAAAAAACTTCTATGAGAACTAAATGAAGAAGTATGTAAAAAATATTAATAGAATCTTTGCATTCATTAAATTACCAGACTTCTGGTTATGCTAGTAAATTGAAATTCTAAAATAAATTTGTCCAGTTTCTTATTTGACATTCTCATTATAAGACTAGCATCCACCATAGTCCCCTACGGCTAAGTGGATTAAACTAGTATCTACGTGAATGAATATTCAGTTAAAAATGAGAACAAAGTCCTAAAATTGATTTATTTACCTACCTTGTCTTAAAATTGTTTTCATTCTAATGGATTACATTTTCATAACATCTCCCATTCAGTTTCTTGGAAATGCTTAGCCTTTGAAATGTTTTTCGCCCTTATTCTGAGCTCATCAGAAAGGCACAAGGCTACTCATAACGATGTTTCATGCAAAACCAAGGCAATATCTATGAATAAGTATAAAATATTTATATTTGACATTTACTGATAAAAAACAACGGACCTTCACCTATCTATTAGCTAACTAGTATTGGAGCCTATATACTCTATGCATACCTATTTAAAAGTGAATTATTTATTATTTGTTTGCTTACAGTAATGAAACATATTCTTTATAGGATTTTGCAAACAGCGAAAAAAAAAAAACAATGAGAACTAAAAGAAAAACTATGTAAAAAATATTAATGGAATCTTTGCATTCTTTAAATATAACGCCCACCTGGGTGTTTGTTAGTTTACAGGTGATAACGTTAATGCTTTTTTTAAGGTTTAAGTTCGGCAAGTAATGTTCTTGCTCGTGATAAGGGTCGTGGATCGAGGATCTTAGTGAACCAATAAAAATAGTGAATACTAATGGGCGCCAAGTGATTTACATAATAATATTACCCTAACTAAAATTTATGATAGCTCAGTCAAAAATCAGTAAATGAATCTGGATTGCAAATTCATAATGATGTCAAAATTAAAGAACACGTACCTTAATTGTGTATAAATAAATATATTAACAACAAATACCTAAATTACAAAAACAGTGGTGTACAAATATTTTTCTATAACGTGCACGTTACCCTTGCAAGAGTCGGAGTTTTTGTACACCGCGAGATCAAAACAGCTAGTTGTCCACACAACCTTACTATAAACTTTAAAAATGTAAGACTCTGATGAAGGTATCAATATCACAAATAATAAACATTTGGATCTTTACATTACCTTATAAAATTCCTGATAACTATATTTACACTTCCTTTAAAGGTGAAACGAGGTGTTGGTTTCAGGCTTCCCCGAGAAAATTCCGTACTAAAGATTTTCAATAGTTTCCTAATTTCCTGACTGTCTTGATTCCCTAGGATTCGCAACTATTTCAAAAGTTATTCTTAGTAATACTTAATTTTTCCCAAAATATTACTTTTACTGCTTAAATGTAAGTGGAGCCAAACAAAAACGTCTAAAACGATAATAATGACCGGACTTAATATTTTATCAACCATAACTAACAAATATACACATTGTTAATAGTTTTTATGATTATTTAATGTAAAACGCTTACCTCCTCGTGCCGATTTTCCCTAACATCAACAGGAGACGTTTATACAATTATGCAAGTTTATCTAATATCCAAAAACACTTATAAATAAAATGCTAAAGAGGGTATCTTTGACCAAACAACCAATCCTTAATTAGACTCCCGCTTAGTGGCACTATGGGTATATTTTATTCTCAAATTACGAAATACTTAATCAAAATTGCCGGCCGTTACCTTGCCTTTCGTACTTCTTTCTAGAACGCTCGTTCTTTTTTAAAAACTTGACCGTTTTTTACTTATTTTCTTATCGCCTACGAAGAGCAACAAAACACAAGGCTCTGCACGCTCGCTTATAGATGTCTCGGAGAGTATCAAAAAGTAATATAATAATTGTCTATAGTCCAAGAACCTGAATTCTGGTTATGCTAGCAAATTGAAATTATAAAATAAATTTGTCCAATTTCTTATTTGACATTATCATTTTCAAAATCCTATACAGAATATGTTTCATTTCCATAAGCAAACAAATAATAAATAATAATTCACTTTTAAACATGCATATAGTATATAATGTGGTATAATGAGAATGTCAAATAAGAAATTGGACAAACTTATTTTAGAATTTCAATTTACTAGCTTCAGTTGTTCTTCTATTAATAAACAATCTACAACATTTTATACTAGCCCGGGAGGCAGCGACAGTTTTCGTGAAATCATTTCTATAAAGCTAGATTTTTTCCAAAGAGAGTGTAGATAGTATCTATAATCAAGGTGCAATTCTACCAAACTCTTAGTGGTGCATAAATGTGTAAAAAATTAAACAACATGAAGAAACATATGGAAGAAAATGTCGTTTTTCGAATTGTCACGAATTGTCAAAAAATGACGATTCGCCTTCGCTCCTGCCGGAATTCATTTTCGATTTTCACCTCGCGATTCACGTTGTACGGTCATTGCCGACCTTGTCCTCACCATCGAGACATAGAACGGGTCTCCGATCGCCATATATATTCAGTTCTTACGTTAGAAAAATTGACTTGCGGTCGTGCTAATTGGCTGGTGGTTTCCTGAGTTCGAATCCCGCCCGGCGATAGTTTTTTTTTTGCTTTTCGTTTCGATTAAATATCAGAAATTTTCTCACCGAAACATATAATATAATGGAGTAAATAAAAGCTTATCAACAGATCTATAAAAATACTGTCTGTTCATTAATACTAATGAGGAATATAATTGTCGTGATTTGACTACGTATTGGCGGAGGTAGAATGTGATTTTTAATCGAAATAGTGCAGATTAATATTCCGTGGTGGAAATGCAAAACTTCTCCGAGAAATTCAATAGAACGGAGCGAATTGCAATTATAGAATAAAAAACATCTGCCAAAAAAATTAAAACGAAAAAAAAAGTATCCCCAGGTGGCATTCGAACTTGGGAAACCACTTAAAAATAGTCGCCGATTAGCACGGCCGCAAGTCAATTTTTCAAACGTAAGAAGTGAACAAATACGGTAATCGGAGACCCGTTCTATGTCTCTGTGGCGAGGAGAAGGTCGGCAATGACCGTACAACATAAATCGCGAGGTGCCAATCGAAAATTGGGGCCGGCAGGAGCGAAAGCGAATCGTCATTTTCTGACAATTCGTGACAATTCGAAAAACGACATTTTCGTCCATTTATTTTTTTGCAACATGTTGTTTAATTTTTTACTCAGTTATGCACCACTAAGGGTTTGGTAGAATTGCATCTTCATTATAGATGCTATCTAAACTCTCTTTGGAAAAAAATCTAGCTTTATAGATAGTAACGCGAAAAATCTGTCGCTGCCTCCCGGGCTATACGGCATGCGAAATGAGATCATCAGCAAACATTATTTTTTCATGGTCAACAACCTGTACTAAATCATTAATAAAGAGTAAGAATAGCAGCGGAAGGTCTGATCCCTAGAGTACACTAAAAGTGGCAGTGAACTGTTTAGAACCAAAACCATTATAAGATACATACAGAATTCTGTCAATTATGTTATAATGCCTAATAAAGTGTTATAAGAGATTCCCCAAATCCAAAGTTATTCAGCTTAGATAAAATTACTCGGTACAAAATTACGGTAGCTACATATTGAGAGAATATTGCCAAATTAGTTATGGTGGAGCGGCTCTGCATAAAACCATGTTGGTGTGGTTATATCAAGTGTCTTACTACTAAGTACCGGACATACTCTCGTAATTTTCCATGTATCAGGAAAAACAAATGTTTTTAGAATTAGATCGAAAATAAATAACAGAGGAATTATAAAACCATCCCTACGGCCTTTCCTCAAAAAACTTGAGATTTTGCCATGACCTGACGTCCTTTTATTTTTCAACTTATGGGGAGAATTCGGCAGGTCTCTCTCAGTAAATTCCGTAATGTTAAGTACATCCAAGTGCTTGAAGTAGTTAAATTCGATATCGGTGTCTAAATTAGTTAATGTTGAATAAACACTACTAAAATAATCACTAAATCCATCAACAATGGATTGTGGGGAATTAAGTACTACACCATTGTTATTGACTTTACCTGGGATTCTAGGTTATTGTTTTTTGGAGTGAATACAGCTCCAAAAGCATTTGAAATCACTTTTTATGTTACTTTTAACTCTTTCGAGATATATTTTATATGCCATTTTGATATCAGAATTAATTAACGACCGTAATCTCTCAAATTGCTACAAATAATAATAGTATATTATTCAACAAGCATATAATGATGGCTATTATTCACGATGGTGAAGTTTACGACACGAGCTGCAGGCGAGTGTCGTAAATCACCAGAGTGAATAATAGCCATTATATGCGAGTAGAATATTATACTTTGTCCACGACTATTAAATATTTAATATTTATTTCATTCATCTTCACTTCATTTCTCCTATTTAAGAAAGATTAATATGTCATAATATATAATCTTCTCGATATTTCGGGCAACAAGTTTATTGAGGCGATTTCTGCAGCTTCCTTTATCTTTGGCGGTGTCAAAGAAATCTCGTTTTCACTGTCAGTATCCGTTTATTTAATTATATTACTCTTTTTGAGTACCTAACATGTAAAATTATTGTGAATAACGTTGGTGTTGAAATGGCATAAATTTTGACATTTCAAATTAATTACAGAATTACGCTTTGACACATTGTCATGGCTTACTAATAAAATAATACAGTTTGTAGGCAAGTAGCTAAACGGTTTCAAAAACAATGTTGGGGATTGTCGCGTGTTGCTAATAGATGATGATTTGAAAAAAAATTACTGATGTAGTGTTCATTAAAGTACCTCTTCGGCATGTACCATTTGAGTGCTTCCCAGAAATCTTAGAGAGACAACACTTGCCTTTTGGTTGCTGCAATTTTGATATTTTAAATTTTTAGTAAAAAGTCACTAATGACATTACTTATAAACAACTGACTGTCCTCATTATTCACTGCAATCAGTGAATAATGAAATCATTATTCACTGCAGGGAATAATGGGTAGCATTATCCTTCAGGAAACACATACATAATGAGTATATTATTTAATAATCGTGGACAAACTAGTTTTGTGTGTTGGTTTATCTACGATAATAGCTTTTTAGTTTAATATTTTTGATTATAGCAGATGTATACCAGGATGGATATTTACGTGTATAGTTAATAAAAGGAGGCACATGTTTATCGAATATATTTGTTAATTTGCCATAGAACATATCACATGCCCTATTAACATCGATACATGAGTAAAGGAAATATCAATTCGTTGAAAGTTCTGCACGTACACTAGGATAATTTGCTCTATGAAAATTAAATCCTTATTATTGTTATTATTGGAGAAATTACTATATTAATTATCAGGAATTAATGCGTAGTGATGGGTGATGTAGATCTTCATTAACAAGAGGGGTTATTTCTCGATCTATCTCCAACATATGTTACTGATGACTAGGTCTGCTATTGCATACATTATTTACCTGTTTTAAATTTCTTAAGTTAAGAAAGTTCTTCATTTCTTGAAATTTGGCGTCCTGCACTAATAGATTATTAGTGCAGGACGCCAAGTAAGGTTTTAAAGTCAAAGTAGTATATTTCCTAATCTTTGTAACATTCTTTCGAATCTTTGGATATGTTGTACATTTATGTACTCTTATGCACTTTATTAAGAATATTTTGCACTAAAATTATAACGCAACAAAGTCTATATAAAACTTGACAGTTTTCACTCCTCTGGCGATCGCCGTTTATAACGGATATGGCCTAATTTCTGTACCAAATTCTTTTTTGCACAATGATTATTATAAAGTATGGTGCGGTTGTTATAATATACCTATCTGATTAAATCAAATAAGTATAACAATAATTTCAGTAAAATTTCTCCGAGAGTGCATTACTTACATAAATTAAGCAAAAATAATTAACCTGCTTTAAGATATATCCTTTGAAAATATTGTAAGTATTACAACTTCACATATTTCCTTATTTTGGCATGCTTTACAGCAAACTTAGGTAACAGTTTACATTAATGTTTACGTATTAAAGTTCACTTCTCTTTGGTAGACTTGCTGATTAAATAAATAATTACTTTACTTGCCTAACAGGTACAACCCAATTTCAGGACAAAGTTACATCGAAGTAGTAGGAATAATTTCCATCACAAAATAAGGGGTATGATTAAATTAACGAATTATATGATTAAATTATGACGAAGAAATCTAAGTATAATGGATGGTTCTAACTATCCTACATAATGGTGGCTTCACATCAAATAGACAAAACAAGAAGTTGACAAGCTGAGATTTTCTGTAAACTATAAGTTACATCCGCATTACTCAAACAAAGAGAAAAACAATACATTTCTGTTTTAGTTTCGAATCTTGTTTTATGAGGTACATAACAAATGTTTCACTTTAGTATTATTAATATAACTGAAGTTTATTATGTGGCGTGTTAATATCCAGTATCAAAAGAGCGGTGATAAGTTTTAATTGTATAGTGATCTGTCTATACAGTGTCAAATAACACTAAAGGCACCTGTATTTTTTCTAGGGTGCTCCCATTTGGATCTACTCACCGTCAAAGGTTAAACATTGAATAAAGTTTTCTGATGATAACTTCTAAACTGCCTTATCGAGTGTAATAAAATTTGAACAGTACAGATAGTTAGTCCATTTCTTTTTTATTTAGACGCTTTTGATAGTTTGTCTACGAAATAACCTTCAATGCTCTTTACCCCTAAAATTTTGACAATTATTTTGAAAACAATTTTCTAAAGTTGAGCTGACATTATAAATTGTTTTAAAGAATTTTATAAAAGAAATATGCTCATCTCATTGTTGGCCTGAATATGGCACTCGGAAAAATGACAATGGAAAGGGGCAAAGACTGACATCTTCCTACTATATAATCTATAAGGAAAGTGTTCCTGATAAAGTCATCTTCTAAGCCATTACCGGCGGCTAGTCCGTACATAAGAGCCATGTCGGCATATTCGCCAGATGCGGTCAATAAACTACTATCAGAAATCGAACTATTTACAACTCAATTATATCGTGTATTCCCTGGAATTAATTGTTAAATATTTCGTTATTTATTTACTTATTCTTTACTTTTGCTATTTACAAGTAACTGTTAAATTATTCGTCTCATATTTCTGAAAGCATATAATAATTAAGCGGAAAATATTATGTTAAATGTCAAAATTACTTTGACACTTACAATACAGAATATCAATGCTGGGAAAATTTGTTAAAATTATCATGAATGCAATTTTTTTCCCAATCTTGTTTCTCACTTATAGGTTAATAAAACACCACTTCCAGTTAACTGCTGATAAGCTTTAATCCTTAGTATTAGATAAAGTTTTCTACACTGTTGTAAACATTATTTTGATCAAGGAACAGTTCAGTGCCTGGTAACTCTCTTGAAGCCATGTTTTAGCCAGAGCAATTAGATGAAGATCAGCTTGAGAAATAAAAAGATAAATGTGTTACATATTACCATAGAGAATCTTCACATTCTAACTATATATTGCGCGTATTATGAATTCTATTAAGCGTATTCACTTAAATGTGTTTAAGATTCAAGTTATCCAATGGAAAGCTGTAAATTGTTCTACAAATTATTTTGTAGGTTATAACCGAAAATATAAACAAATTATTAACTGTGTATTAAATGCAGATTTAGAAGGTAAAATTGCAACTAACATATATATCTTAACATGTTCAAAATGTAACGTTCTTCGAATAACATTAAATAAAACTCTTGAACATCGTATTCTTGGTTTATGAAAAAGTTTATACATATATGACTAGTTTTAATTTTAATGTTGTCCATTACATCTACCTTTAATTTGCTGTAAGCTGTTTCGTATCGTTTTCACTTATTAATTACACAAAAATCAGTAAAGTAATATATAATTCCACGTTGGATGCCTGATCAAAATTCATTAAGACCTTAATAAATTAGAAATATTGCCGGAATATGTATGATTCTAGCATTACCATCATTATAATACGGGAGCTGAGTGGCTTTTTCGGCACGTCATCATTTTATGCCCTATCAGATATTCTTATCGTTATTGACGAATAACAGAATAACAGAAGTTTTGGTGGAGCAACTCCCGTCAAGTACGTCACAGATTGTCAAAATTCGTTACAAGCTTTTTTTATTGAGAATATTTATTTAAATATTTTAAATACTGTTATGAATTACACCCCCTTGGAACTGGAGATGATACGCCTATGCCTACTAATAGTGGCTGGAAAGACTCTAGAAAGAGCCATGGACTTTTCTAGATTGTGGTTGGAGAAGATTCTGGTTTAATCTAGAGGTAATTTGGGAGTATATAAGGCGCGATTACCAGCGCAGAAGGGGAAGTTTATTTTAGAAGTGACACGTTCGGTAAAAAGTGAGGTTAAATCAAGTAATCAAAGTGAATTTGAAGTATTGTATAGTCAGTAAATTATTAAATAAAGTGTTAGTGGTGTTTATCTCTTTTTGAAATTATTTAGAACCCACGGATTCATACAGGGTGTTTCCAAAAAGGTGGAAAATACGTAACAATACAAAAAGAAACGCCTGTCAAGTAGCCAGAAAAAAATGTTTCCAAATTTAGAAAAAAATCATATTTTAATTGTATATTTTGTCTTATAACTCTAAGCTTTAGAACTAAGTGTTTTCTGTATTTCAAGGCGTAAATGCAAGAACAAAATAATCTTTTCGGATAGTTATGGTTGTACACAAAACTACTACATGCCCTTAACTATAGAGGAATTTAACATTTTTCGTTGAGATGTTACCGCATCTCAGATATATTTTTATTATTAAAAAAGGAAAAAACATGAACATCAAGATGAAATTCTCACCAGAATAATTTGTATCCAAATTTAGAAAAAAATCATATTTCAATTGTATATTTTGTCTCATAACTCTAAACTCTAAAACTAAGTGTTTTCTGTATGTCAAGGCGTAATGGTAAGAACAAAATAATCTTTTTGGAAAGTTATTATTGCACTCAAAACTGCTACATGCCCTTAACATTAGAGGAATTTAACATTTTTCGTTAAGATGTTACCGCATCTCAGATATATTGTCATTATTAAAAAATGGAAAAAACATGAACTTCAAGATGAAATTCTTACCAGAATAATTTGTATTCAAATTTAGAAAAAAATAATATTTTAGTTGTATATTTTGACTCATAACTCTAAGCTCTAGAACTAAGTGTTTTCTGTATTTCAAGGCGTAAATGCAAGAACAAAGTAATCTTTCCGGAAAGTTATTGTTGTACACAAATCTACTACATGCCCTTAACTATAGAGAAATTTACCATTTTTCGTTAAAATTTTACCGCATCTCAGATATACTGTCATTACCAAAAAAAGGAAAAAACACTTCAAACTTCAAGATGAAATTCTCACCAGAATAATTTGTATCCGCATTTTAAATTGCAAAAATTTACAATTTTACACGATAAAGACGTTCATCTTGAACTATGGTCAAACTGACGGAATGGCAGCTTCAAGAAGTTAATTTTATCCTGATTTACGTTCGACAGAATATGAACCAGTGCAGAAAACGCCAGTTGCCCGCGACAATTTGCATGAGGTAACGTTTAATTTGAAATCTGGTGACATGAAGTTAAATTTTAGAACAAAATCTCAAAACACAAATGCCTATACCAGGTACCACTAAAATTATCACGATAAAAGTAAGACGTTGTCACACCACCGGTAGCTGACCGAAAAGTAATTTCTTTTCCCAGCGAGATTATCCTAGTCCAGTTTGAGCCAGTGGGCATTATCACCCCAAGGAGACGTAGACCAATGAATGCAAATCCGCCCCTCTTCAGGGCGCTTAAGTCACCCGACCGTTGGCGCCCTCTATAGGGTAGATTATGGGCCAAAATAACTTCTATAAACATCAAACACTAACACGATCTGGAAATTGGCGCCATCTACAGTAAATATGACGAAAATGGTTTCCACTTAATATAAAACATATCTAAAAACTTAAACTACGCTATATCTAAGCTAGCTAATTTTCCCCAGCCGATGAAAAAACCCTTTTCCATCTAGACTCGTTCTGATTTTTTGTCAATTAAGGGAAACACTAACTGGCGTTTCCTATCTAGTGTACAGCAAGTCTTGGGGGAAATTCGGATCAATCATCGCATTTATGGTTCTACCGTTACCCTAACTAATTCGATCATTCGTTTGTTTTATCCTGTTTTCGGTTAATTGTGTAATTAATCTCACGTCTAGGGCGTTTCTTAGTAAAGCAATTTGCCGTTGGCAGTACCAACTTTCTCGGGCTAGCGTCATAGGGAATTATAGGTTTATAAGGGGCCTTTACTGGTAATAAAATATTTCCAATTTAGAGAATGTACCTACTACCGAATACTTTATAGTTATGGTCGAAAGGGTTTTGTAGTTGCCACGAAACGGTTGTTAAAATTAGAAATGTATACAATCTTGTTTTTAAAATCCTCTAATATTACACTGACACAACTTTTTTATGACAGTTTAGGATCTGTGAAATAATGTCTCAATTTTCTACCCATATCGAGCTATTGTATGAAAAATAATTCTAATTTCTTTACCTTACATTTGTTACATCATTGCCCCACGCCACGCTAAACCAAATCTCATAAGAAATGTATACCGGAATATACACGTGGCGATCTGGTCTGGGCTACTGTGTATACTCAAAGATACACATGGCAGTCAAAGTGTTAACTGATTATTTTTATTCTCGAAAATACTATTGTAAAGTAAGTACTTCTGAAGAAAATTTTTTGCTAAAATTAGTTTATTTGAAGATCTCTCTTCTTCTGGCGTACTGTTCTCAGCTCTTCATTATCAGATTGCTTCGCTTACTCGTAACAATAATACTTTTTCTGAGGAAATCAGATATTCTGTGTACGTCCTCTGTTGGATAAATATAAAATTTCGTTCTATACAATGTCTCTTTTGAGATACACGTGCTTATGTTGTATCTGGTCTTTCGTTAATAATTCTGTTAATACTTAAACAGGTACTCAAAACTTTATTTATTTATTTTAGCTTCGGTAATATTTATCTTCTAATCGGCATCTACTTAGTAAAATTTTCGTTGAATTTATAATTAAGTTGAATTCTATAACGGATTATTAATTAAAATCTATCGTGAACAGGGTTGTTTAAGTAATGGAAATGTTGTATGTTCAACAAAGTTCAGGTTATCGTTATTATTATAAAGCGATTAATAGGCGATACAACAGGAAATTTAATCGCTTTGCACTTATATTTGGAAGTCGACAAGGGAATCCAAATTATCATGTGAAAATTATACAACGCTATTTAAAACACCATTTAAGGCCCCATTTAAAGCATCGGATATTCCTAGGTAAAGCGAGTTATTTTTTATCTTTCATTTGATGTGACCAATTTCTTTATTTAACTATTATATATAACTTTAATTAGTAAAAATAAAGCATTTCAGTTCACAAAACTTTCTAACAGATCGAAATCGAGTGAAACATTTTTTATTATATTTTTTAGGGTAAAAATAGAAAGGTCTGCTTTTTGTTTTTACGATTGCGCTTAAGAAATGTGTGTTTTAATGAAAAAAAAAAGTGTAATTTGATTATATTTGTTATGTTTTTCGATGAAATTAATATTATAATATAAAATTTTCGATAAAAATGTACTTCTACAACTTTATGAACCACCTCAGAATATTTTCTTACCACTTAACTATAAACTATATGACCTTTAAATACATATTTTGAATGCCGCTAGGTAGAAACATGTCAAGCAATCAAGTATTATCCTTAATTTAAATATATGGGAAATTATGCTTTTTAATGTTTCAAAAATTTTATTAAAACTCAACACGTATTTCGGCTTATTGGACCTTTATCAAGAGTACAAGATATTACTAAATTTAAAATGTGTTCCTTACTTATTTATACCTAATGGAAAGGTATAAATTATGCAAAGCTTTTAATCTATTTATTATATGAAAAATAGTTATATGATTCCTATCCTATATAAATATACTACAAATATGTTCTTAATGTCAAATGATTTTTTCTGGAATATTATGACCCATAAATAATGTTTGATCATTAGTTACATTTTCATGCCTTTTTGTAGCTTTCAATTGTTTTAGTAAATCTAAGTTCTATCCTTTATTTTCTGTATGGAGTAATTGGACTTCAATAAAACTATTAAAATGATTATTTTCTATACAGTGTGTTGACATACCGGTGCTATGTATACCGTTTGTTGTTGATTTTTTATGTTCAGCGAGACGGTTTTTTTAATTTACGACCAGTTTGACCGATATATATAGCATCGCAGTCATTACATTTTAATTGATATGCACCTGTTTTTTATAAAAAACCTCTTTTATCTTTATTATTAACTAACGTTTTCCCTAGTTTATTTTTATTAAAAGAGATAGTTTTAGATCCTAGTTTTTTAAGTTTATGACTAATTTTTTCACTAATCTTAGGCCAATAATTAATACATTTATATATGTCAGTTCTTTGTGGAGTATCAGCATAAAATTCTTCAAGTAACTTTTTATTTTGTTTATTTTTTATTAATTTATCTATGAGGTTTTCACTATAACCGTTGTTTCTAGCGATTTCTTCAATGGTGTTTACTTCTTTCATAAAGTTTTTCTTATTTAAAGGAAAGGTTAGCAGACGGTGGATATATGAATGAAAAGATGCCATTTTTATTTGTGATGATTGCTTAGAGTTCTTGTGAATGACTGTGTCTGTGCAAGTTGGTTTACGGTAAATGTCAAACTCTAAGTTGTTGTTTCCTTTTTTTATGTTAACGTCCAAGAAATTTAAACCTTCCTCGTTTTCTATTTCTAGAGAAAATGAAGTTACTGGACTCTTACTGGACGCTTGCTATAATGATTTTCTCCAATTTACACCTCCCTTCAACGGAATCATCTCAATCAGATATCATTACAACACATACGTGTACCAAATTTCAAGCAAATATTTTAATATTATTTTATCAATATCATTAATATTGGAGTGGTGGTGGTGGGACTGTGAAAAATATTATAAATAATCTGAGACCTTGGCTTCTATTATATACACCAAATACCAAGTTCCTGTACTCTTACCAGCTTGCTTTACTTATTTTCCCTTATTTACTTTTAGTTACCCCTCGCCCTTTCAACGGAAGCACCTCAACATATAATCTAGTCAAATGTCGTTAATACATTCGTGTATAACTCTAAGCTTTAGAACTAAGTGTTTTCTGTATTTCAAGGCGTAAATGCAAGAACAAAATCTTCTCGGAAAGTTATGGTTGTACACAAAACTACTTACTACATGCCCTTAACTATAGAGGAATTTAACATTTTTCGTTGAGATATTACCGCATCTCAGATATATTGTCATTATTAAAAAAAGGAAAAAACACGAACTTCAAGATGAAATTCTTACCACAATAATTTGTATCCAAATTTAGAAAAAAATAATATTTTAGTTGTATATTTTGTTTTATAACTCTAAGCTCTTGAACTAAATGTTTTCTGTATTTCAAGGCGTAAATGCAAGAACAAAATAATCTTTTCGGAAAGTTATGGTTGTACACAAAACTGCTACATGCCCTTAACTATAGAGAAATTTAACATTTTTCGTTAAAATTTTACCGCATCTCAGATATACTGTCATTATCAAAAAAAGGAAAAAACACTTCAAACTTCAAGATGAAATTCTCACCAGAATAATTTGTATCCGCATTTGAAATTGCAAAAATTTACAATTTTACACGATAAAGATGTTCATCTTGAATTATGGTCATTCTGACGAAATGGCAACTGCAAGAAGTTAATTTTATCCTGATTTACGTTCGACAGAATATAAACCAGTGCAGAAAACGCCAGTTGCCCGCGACAATTTGGATGAGGTAACGTTTAATTTGAAATCAATTCAATTCAATTTCAAGGAAATATCTCAATATTATTTTATCAATATCATTAATATTGGAGTGGTGGTGGTGGGGCTCTGAAAAATATTATAAATAATCTGAGACCTTGGCTTCTATTATATACACCAAATACCAAGTTCCTGTACTCTTACCAGCTTGCTTTACTTATTTTCCCTTATTTACTTTTAGTTACCCCTCGCCCTTTCAACGGAAGCACCTCAACATATAATCTAGTCAAACGTCGTTAATACATTCGTGTATCAAATTTCAAGTGAATATCTCAATTTGTCAACTCCTTTAATAATGGAGTGAGGGTTGGGGGCAGTGAGGTGAAGAATATAAAACATTGGGGATTTGGTGTTTATACACCCAATCCCAAATTATGGCCGCGCTTTATTTATGTTCCAATATTCATCCCTATTTACCTCCAACCCTTCACCGGATATATCCAAGAAACAATTCACTTCCAGATCTCGTTATAATCCATATGTGTACACAATTTCAAGTCATTAATTTAAACCGTTCCAGAGAAAACAAACGCACAAAAAAAGTTAGACAGAAAGAAGGAAATCTTTTGTTGGCTTATAATTGTCGTGAAACATATTTTTTATAGGATTTTGTAAACAGCAGAAAAAACTATCTCGGAGAACTAAAAATAAGAAGCATCTGTAAAATAATCGATTGACAATTTTTGCATCATTTGGATAACCTGAATTCTAGTTATGCTAGCAAATAAAATCCGAAAATGAATTTGTCCATTCCTTATTTGACAATTCTCATTGTAACAGTAGTGTCCACATAGTCTCCTACGGCTATGCAGAGTAAACTAGTATCCACATAACCCCTTACGATCATGAAGATCCAGTTGTAAATGAGAACAAAGGACTAAACTGAATATATTTACATATCATTAGAATGAAAAATTTCCAAAGACAAGGTATGCACATAAATTCAGTTTAGGCCTTGGTTCTCATTTTTAACTGATTCTTCATGATAGTAAGGGGTTATGTAGATACTGTATTACTCTATATACCCGTAGGAGACTATGTAATCACTAGTGTTACAATGATAATTGTCAAGTAAGAAATTGACAAATTGATTTTAGGATTTTAATTGTTAGCATAATCAGAATTCAGGTTATCGAAAGAACGCAAAAATCGGAAAACAATAATTTAACAGATAGTTTTTATTTTTAGTTCTCCGAGATAGTTTTTTCTGCTGTTTGCAAAATTCTGCAAAGAATATGTTTCATTACAATTCTTAGCCTATTTCAAAGAGAAAAATTTTTTGATTTTTTTTTACGATTACTATAATAATAATAATAATAATAATAATAATAATAATAATAATAATAATAATAATAATAATAATAAATTGTCTTTATTAAGGGCGAAGTTAACCTTACATTTTTGGTTCTCTAACACTTAACCCTAAACATCAACATTTACTTAAGTATAACATTATTATTATTACATACAGAAAAAAAAAATCAGTTATTACATTGCAAATAGAAACAATAATAGAAATCAAAAAAGTAGAAAATTAAGAAAACATTAGTATAAATCAACAATGACATACATATATAAACACACACACACACCCACACACACACACACACATATATACATGTATACACAGACACATATACCTACATACATAGTAAAAAAAAATGATTACATATTTTTTATTTATTTTTATCATTATTAATGTTTAAGCGTTTTGTGATAGATAATGGTGCATAGCTTTTTTAAATTTTGACTTAGGCATTATTTTCAAATTTTCAGGTATATTATTATAAAGGCGCTGCATAAGTAAAGGATTTTTTAAAATATGTTGTTTTAAAATTGGGGATATTTAATATTTTGTCAGACCTTATGTTTAAAACGTGAAAGTTAGATCGGGGAAGTAATTTTTCTTTCAAATACTTGGGCTTTGCTGTTGTCATTATTTTATGAACAAATGTCGCCATGTGAAGATTACGTCGTTGCTCCATAGGTAACCAAGATAACTCATTTAATTTATGCGACACCGGATCATATTTTCTAATTTTGTAAACAAAGCGGAGACAGGCTCTTTGTACTTTCTCTATTTTATTGATTCAATGTTTGTCCAGTGCTGGCCCATACACGACATCGGCATAATCGAATCTAGAGAGTATCAGCGTATCGCATAATAATGCTTTTAGTTTTACTGGAAAAGTGTCCCTAAAGTTATACAAAAATTTTAACCTGGCAAATGAGATACGTGTTAAGTTATTTATATGCTCGCCAAATTTTAATTTATCGTCCATTGCCAAGCCCAAATTTCTTGCAAAACTTTTTACTGCAAGAGGAATATTTTTAATTTTAATAGTTTTTGTGAAATTTACAATTTTGTTTTTATTATTCTTGCTCCCATAAAACAATACACAAGATTTATTTGCATTAATTGTAAGGTTGCGACTTTCAGAGATCTTGACAATTTTACTCAGATCATCATTTATCTAATCAACTGCTGCTACAACTTGTACAGGTAAAAAGGAGTTGCGTAATTGTGTATCATCAGCATACATGTTTATATCACAGTGCTCAATTATATTTTTAAAATCAAAAGTATATATGTTATATAGAAGAGGCCCAAGGATGGATCCTTGGGGGACACCTTTATTAATAGATAATACACTAGACACACAATTATTTAACATTACTTTTTGAATTCTTCCTACTAGGTAATTTTTTACTAGGTCCACGGCATTATTATCAAGTCCAATGTGATACAGTTTTGTACAAAGAAGTTCATGATTAATGTTATCAAAGGCCTTGCTAAAATCCAGTAAAATTAAAGCAGAAACTTTATTATTGTCGATTTCAGTTAGAATGTCATCATAAACTTTTGACAATGCTGATGTTGTCGACTTAGTTTTAACAAAACCGGATTGAGCTTCCGGCAGTATATTTTTTTGATTTATATAGTCTGTAAGCTGGTCATTTAAAATTCTTTCCAAGACCTTTGAAAGTACAGGTAATACGCTGATGGGCCGGAGATCAGAAAAATTGTCTGGCTTATTAGTTTTAGGGAGGGGACGAATAAGTGCTTCCTTCCATTTATCTGGGAAGTAATGGCATTCAATACAAAAATTAACCAAGTGAACAATTTGTAATAATATGTTTGGCAGACAGAGCCGGATCATTTTTATATTGAGTCCATCAGTTCCAGCCGCATTGGTTTTTATAGAATTCAATGCTTTTATAACATCTTCAGTTGGAACTGTACTAAAATTAAATAAATCGTTTGTAAACATTCGATTTTGTGCATTACCATAATACAGAATTTGATTTTGGCAGTCGGATATGTTATTGGCGCACTGATTTATAAAGTAATTATTTATTGAATTGACATTAGACAGGTGAGGGGGAATTTCATTTGTATTCTTTATATGTATTCCAAACTTCCTTATAGTGTCCCAAGTATTTTTTGTGTTATTAGAATTTTTCAAACAATGCTGTGCATAGGCATGTTTCTCTCGTGTGATGGCATGATTGGTATAATTTCTTAAAGTTTTATAATACTCCCAATCTGTATCAGTCCGTGTTCTCTTAAAAGCAGATAAGGCCTCAGCTCTTCGCTTCATTAATAATTTCAAAGCAGCTGTTAACCAAGGAGCTGGTTTTTTGGTAAGCCTGACAGTTACGAGAGGAGCATGTCTATTGAATAGGTTTGTTATTGCCGTGTTAAAAAAATCAATTTTAAAATTTATTGACCTTGAGTTATAAAATGTAAACCAATTTATACTATTTAAATCTTCCATAAAAACATCGTTATTGAAATGTTTGAAACTGCGGTATGTGGTAAATTTGTGTAATTTGTTCTTCTTCACAGGCAGATTGCAAAATATAAGATTGTGATCAGATAGTCCATGTACTGGAACAGATCCTGAATTAGTTACTTGCAATTATCTATCAGTAACAATAATATCAATTAAAGTCTGTGAGTTTTCAGTTAGTCTTGTGGGTTCTGAGATATGTTGCACTAAATCATATGAATTCAATATATTTTTAAGTTGTAAAACATTATTAGCAGTGGAGTTAAGCAAGTTTATATTAAAGTCACCCATAAATACTACATGATCATATTGCGGTATAATTATAGATAACATGTCGTTTACTTGTTCTAGTGAAATTAATAAGTTATTTTTAGGGGGTCTATATAGTACACCAACAGCATACCTCTCTGATTTAATACTAAAATTAATCCACAGATGTTAAATTTCACCAAAAGTATTTGTAAAAGTGATCTCTTTAATATTAATATGGTTCTTAACATACAAAGCAACGCCGCCACCTCTAAAACCCACCATTTCGAATAAAATTGTATCCATTTATTTTTAGTAAGTTACTATCAATATGCGCCTTAAGCCAGGTTTCTGATATTCCGAGCACATCATAGTCATTAATCTCCACAAAATCCCTAAAATTACTAAAGTTTGAGAGTAAGGAACGAATATTTATATGCGCAAAACTAAAATTATTCATTACAAAATTTTATTTATAATTTAAAAGATATTTAAGTAGAAGGTCTAAAATTAATAATTACAAAATAATAAAGTGAATTACGCCAAGTTTCAAATATTAAATTTATAAATATAAACAAAAATACAAACAACAACAAAAAACTTACTAACTACAGTCAGATAATTACAAGCAAAGGGAGATTTGAATTATTTTTTTGCTTGCTGTTTGTTTCTGGTCACTACTTTATTGTCACTGTTTAATTTTGTTTTTTTTATATCTATTGGTTTTCTCTTGGTGCTGTTAGTATCGACAATATATCGCTCATTTGGTTCATCTTTTTCGGTTACACTTTCACAGTCACTGGATGGATCGCAGTCACTTCCCTCTTCCACAATATTCTCAGCATTAGCAGGCTTGATAGATTTTTGATCAAGTTCTTTTAGCTGATTCACTGTATATACTTCATCGTTATTAATAATTAACTTATTGCCTACTATTTTAGCACCCTCCAATTTTTAGTCCTTGGCAGCTTTAAAATGACGTCTTAGAATTTTATAATCTTCCCTATCTTCTTTACTCATATCATTTGCTATGGAGATATTGTTTCCTGCTAGTTTAAAGGTATTTTGGAATATGGTCTTCTTCTTAAGAAACGAAACAAATTCAACCAATATAGGTCGATTTTCCCCACTTCCTAAATGACGTATGTTGTTTATATCATTTTCAACAATATTAGTCTCCAGTAATTCATTCAATTTTTGAAGAGTGGTTGACAACAAATTTTCATCTATGTTTAAACCAAATATGACAATATTATTCCTCCGATTCCTTCTGTCTAGATAGGTACAAGTGTTTTCCAACTTATCAATTTTTTTATCAGACTCAAAAATTTGTTTATGGACTTTGTCTATATTTATGTGAATTTCTTCTTTTAATTCTTTTGTTTGCTTGTCGTTGGCAGCTACTAATAGGTTATACAATTGCGTAGTAGACAATTCTTTTTCGTCATTCATAGACATTTTAATTTAATCCCAAAAGACAGAAAGCCTTCCGGTGTGAAATACTGGTGTTATAATGATAGCAAATTAATCAGAGTTAAATAGAAATATAAGTACCGCTGGCGTTTAAAGACTACAACCAGGCAAATAAAAAGTGTCCTTTTTGGTTGCAGATGTTTGTGAATTAGATTTATATTAATGGATCTGAACTATATTTGTTTATAACGTTAATTTGTATAAATATTCTTTGCGATTAAAACTTGCAATCACATCAGTGTGTTAATATGACGTATCTAGTTCTAAGAGACTGCAGAATAATACAAGTCATATTTTTGTATCACAATTAGCACTATATTTGTAGGAGCTCGACACACACACACCCACTCACTTTACCAATCTTTACATTTTTCATCTTCTACTTCTACTCCACTACGTGGGTGGATGCGGAAGTCTCGTATCTAAGGAGAAATTATTAATAAAGGTGGACACAATAATTATTTTAAATAACTTTTGAATAAAATAACATCAACGTCATAGGCAAAAACATCAAACAATTTCCAACTATCCAAATAAGATGTAGACAATAACAAATATTATAGACCAAGATCCCAGCTCAGCCAGACCTACGTCATTTTAGCAAAGCTAATATTTTGACAATAGTGTGACATGTGGTTAAAAACGTGTGCATAATTGCTAGCTTGAAAGCGGGGCCCTTTTACAGGTAACCAGGTGCTAAATGTATATAGAAACACTACGAGCTTTTTATATATGAGAGAATACTGTTAGAAACCAACATTTATTATTGCTAGGCACTTCCCGTGGGCCTTAACTTTCGCCAGACGCTTTAAAGTTCGAAAAAGACCAAGCAAGCTAGCTAAGTAACTCTGTGTGGATACTCTAAAGCTCTAAAAAGCCTAACCTAACCTAGTAACACATAATCAATCTTTTGCTTTGGTTCGTTTTTTACATAGTTAGTAGTAGATGTGATTCCACAATTAGTTAGTTAGCTAGCTTGCTTGGTCTCTTTCGAACTTTTTAAAGCGTCTGGCGGAAGTTACGGCCTACGGGAAGTGTCTGGCAATAATAAATGTTGATTTTTAGCAGTATTCTCTTAAACATATATAAAAACTAGCCGTCCCACTATTTATTGCTAAAGTATTAACTTTGCTAAAATGACTGACAGCTCTGAGATCTTATTCTAATAGTGTTTTCAAATAGCGAGTTAATAATAATTTAAATCAAATCAAGAAGACCTCTTGCTTTTTATCGGATAGGTGCTGAATGAAATTTCATACGCTACAGGCGAATAGAGACATTTATGTACATCTACTTGAGAAAATGAATACACGAGGTGTTGCTGAGTGTATTCCGTATGTGGATAAAATATGTATTTATTCAATCAATCGATCAATAAAAACATTTGTTAAAATTATAAGATACACCACCTTACTACTAATGCGCATTATTAGACACATATCCACAGTGCTTTAGGGCTGTGTCAGTTGAAGGACTGAACAGAACGGTATCAGACTTAAAATTTTCACTTTAGTCTTTATCCTTTCCATACATATAAACCCAAGGAACCTTTTGTGAATTACCCCAAAACTAGTCGTTACCCAGGATTGTGATTTTCCTGGGTAACGACTTTTTTCTTAGGGATTAATTTTATCCCTTACAGTTATTTCAGCCTAATATAGTATGATACACTTCATCTCAGAAAGGAGCTTCCTTATCCATCTTCAATTCTTACAGCTCGTTTCAGACCATCAAATATGTGTTCCATCGGAACTTGTCATTTGTTTTTCAATGGTTGACTATAACAGACAAACGAATTTATTTCCCGTGTTCATCAGGACACGTCACAACACAGGTCAACGAACTATTGGAGGCAGTTACGCATTAGGCCGCTCAGAACAATTAACAGGTTATCATTATAATTTATTAGACAGTTCTATATTAAAACGTGGCTTGCTAATGAAATTCAGAGCTGGTGATGTGAATGGAATACAGCAGACACCTAATTAGACAAGTAATCTTAATCTGGTGGAAAATAGGCCATACAGACCACATATTTTATCGTGGGATTATAACCGAGTTACTAAATTGCGAGGCATGGGCCTCATAACCCCAAAACTATTAATAGTCCGATTTGTGTTCGATTTTCATCAATATAAGGAGAGTCAACTGGGAAAGGTAATAGGCTATAATATCTTAGCCACCACTAGAGCGATAGGCAGAGGAAATAGGAATTAAAGTTTTAAACGGAGATCCATCGCCAACTGTCTTTGAGTCTGTGTTTTTGTTGTTTAATGTAAAAATAAAAATGTAGCGTACCCATTTCGGTTTTTAACCGACTTCCATGTTAGCTAACGAGGTCTAAGTCAGCAGACAAAATTTTCTTTTAACGATTTGGGGTATGTAGGAAATCATGTTAATTTAGTTTTTATTATCAATAACGCGAATCCAAACCACAATATCGGAGTTTTGGGCAGAAGACAACAAACAATAAATAAAAATATATCTACGCATTCTTAATTGGAGCAATTAATTCCAAGTACAAAGGAACTGGTCAGATTTTCCTCATATCTTTGTTATCGTGTTAACGTTTTACATCATTGGGATTCTAGAAAACTTCAAAATGCAAAGTATGGTCATTAGAAACGATGGTAGTCTAAAGTCCACAATTTTGGAGAAAGAAAATAAAAATAAATTTTAATAAAATTAGTTAGAGCCTTTGACCAGATTATTGACTATCGATGACGTGTGTCGAAGTGAACCAAGTTCATGATTTTTTTGCGACCTAAACATCTTTTTTCTGATGGTCTTATACCGATAATAGGAAATAAACAACGCACATGAAAAACACCACATACGCATTTCTTGATCCACTTGAATGATGCTTTATTTATTTATAGGAGTTTATTACTTAGTTATAAAAAAGCATGAAGATCACCACCTTTTATTGTTGCCTCGAAAAATGCGACACTGAAACCTGCTTGTTTTATCTCAACTTACTGGGCCAATAAAGGATGTGTAGACTAGTATATTATTATTTTTCTTCATAGCTAAGTCCATTGACATAGAGATGGCAGATTTTCAAACTTTTTAAGGTAACTATTCATATTGTTGCCCTAGGTCTGCTTTCTTCGATTTCTCTTAAAGGAAATACTTATATAGATTTTTTGTTTGTCTTGTCGTTCGCTATTAGGGGAGAGGGGGGATACTTGACCAGGAGGGATACTTGATCATATGTTTCAGAATCGACAATTTTAGGATAAAGTTTACACAATCTAGCAACATATAACCACGTCCTAGTTTGAGTTCATTTTAGTTTAATACCTGACAGTGTATATCTATATTACTGTAAAAAATGAAATATTACTAAAATTCCTCTGTGCATAATATTGACTTTAACATTTCATATTTGTCCAAATTAATCAATATAGTATAATTTTTGACACTATCGGAAATAAAGCGCCAGACGAAGAGAAATGCATATCGCACCTTTTCTCACGCCTATTCGAGCAGAGAACGATTGCAGCCCGGCCCCTAAGTTTGTAGGTACACGTGGTTTCATTTCTTGTCTTGTTCTGGCTCGAGAATTAAAGAAGGATAACTTCTGAAAGAAGATCAGTTTTATTTGTTTATTGGTTTATTAATCCTTGTCACGGGACAGTTTATTACAGAACAGAAAAAATATTACGGTAAAAATGAAAAGGTATTAAATATAGGTAATGAAATAGAAAATACCCGGAATTGGAAAGCTGTAGTTGAAATTACTGTAGAAACAAACTAATATACAGGGTGTGCAAAATATTCCCTCGGACCTCTTTCTCATCACCAACCCGCCATAAAAAGCTTTTTATCGCGAGATAGAGCACTTCCACTGTAAATGGATGTTTACCTGTGGAATGGTTAATAGAAAAAAAGCTCCCTGCGGCAATCGAATGCATGTATGTCTCAGCAGACAAACGAAGTGAACGCAAGCGGGCAGAATGAGGTACACACTGCTAGATTCAGAAATAGAAGACTTAGAGGAAGAACAAATAAGGAGATGATGGTAGATGAAAACCTAAAAGAAGCATGGAAACTAAATAGAAACATTTTGCAAACGCCTACACTTTCCATACGATGATGACAGATGGAAACTAAAAAAGAAGCATGGAAACCTAAAAGAAGCATCTCACAAACACCTACACTTCCCATCCTATATTCCTACCCCATGAGTCATGTGGCTCTTGCTGCTGACAACAAGCATGTCCCATGTCCAACCCAGCGAATGCAGCAGGTCCGGCGGTATATAAAACATCCGAGATTTGGTTCCGATACGCGGTTTGTCCGTCCGTTGAGCGTGTTCGTCGGGCGACCAAGTTGGGTATTGGAACAAACCTCCATGGATGTCCGGAATCGGCAGCAATGCTCACCTTACGCTGTCAAATCAATCAATAAATCAAATAACAACGTATCACAAGTTGGAGTTAAATCTGTATTTACATTCTTTTATCTAACGGTTCAGGGGGATACTTGATCAGCACATAGAGAGGGATACTTGAGCACGTGATCAAGTATCCCACGCTTTAGGTTTTAGGTGGGTATTTTTCCATATAACTTTCCAATTTTTAATGAAGATGATTTCTTGCCCTCATTTGTCACTGATCGAGAGAAACCAAAAGAGTTGTCCGTGCACAGAATAATCCCATAGCAAGTTGAACATATCTCATTAGAAGTTGCAGGTCCTAGTAAAACAATTCAAACAGAAGCGTTTTTTCTATTTAGTGCTGATTCAGTCTTGTCATGTCCTAAAGGTGCAAAGGAAAACACAAAAAAGAAGAGAAAAAATGAAGCCTGCAGATCTAACTGATACGCCATTGAAGATAATAATTGAAAATGAAATAAATCTAAGAAAAGATAAAAAGCGAAAGAACGCAGAAAATGCGAATAAAAGATTTCTTACCAAACTTACTAAGAAAGAAACTGTGAAAAGAATGTTCTTGCATCATCTTCTGAAAGTGAAGAAAGTGTGTATTTGATGAAACAGGCGATTCGTTGGAAGATGAAGAAGAGTTTGAGGAGTTGTTACTCCTAAATACAATCACCTCAAAATTTGTAATTGTGACTTCTAGAGGCAGAAAACGAAACACCATGGCATTTAGATGCCTTAATGATGTGGACCATGAGGAAGGAAAATGCAGAGCAATGTCTCTCAAATATGTAGATAATACACGATAAGTTATTTTCATTGAACGAGAATGATATTAACATTAACTTTAATGAAAGAATTGGCATAGCACCCGACCCGAATATTCTCATCAAAGGAGAATAATTATATTACAATTTTATGAAATCTCTAAATATATTTGAGAAACGTTAGTAGACATCTCTTATGGTACCTATTTATTGAAAGGATATTTACCTGTATTTTTTGTCTTTTAAATGTATTAAAAATCAAGTTTGTTATATTATTCGATATAATCATAATTCTTTTATCATTTCATAGTGTTTGTTTCATTTTTTAATATCTATACAAACTCATTGATTAAGTATCCTTCTAGTGATCAAGTATACCACCTAGTGGGGACACTTGAGCAAATTACATTAAAGGCAAAAATCTACAATATAATTTGTTTAAAGCCTTTAAAGGTCGTTCTATATATAAATAATGAAATATACAACTACCAAGTTTCCAATGTATCTGATTCAGTTCCAATCATACAAACCGCTTTTCCAACTTTTAGAATTAAACAAAACTGTGACCAATTATCCCCCCTTTCCCCTATTGTTCTCTTTTAATGATACGAAACTATTTATATGTATCATCCTTTTTATCGATTTTACGATGTCGAAAGTATTATGTACTTAAATTTGTGTCTCAATAATATGTATTCCAAGCTGAGACAGCCAATCCACTGCGTACGGCAAAGCGTATCCTTACACATAAACGAAAAAATAAATTGGATTTTATGTATCGTAAATTCACACTAGCCTATTCACATTTACTTTTATTCAACACACGCCAATAACTTACTCACGCGTGAACGAATCCGACTACTCGTGAAAAACGCATTACTATCAAAATAAGATTAAAATTTAATCGCACTTGCCATCTTTTATTTTAGACTAAGATGAGAATATCACTTTTACATTTTGTGACAGTTCTAATAATTCATGATTCTGAGACATAAACGCAACGTAAAATTTAGCTGCCTGTGTTTATTAAATATTGAGTACCTTGAGTCACTTAAAAATGTTTTCATGTACATTTGTAATTTATTTTAAGGAATTGAAAAAAATTCTATCATGCACAACCATTGTTTCTTTATTATTTTTGGATTGCTGATTACGAACAGATTATTCAACTTGTCTAAAAGTCATGCGAGTTTTCAACTAATAATAAGTAATAAAATAATAATAAACAATTGCAATAGCACAGGCTACTTGAATACATTAAAAAAAGAGAGATACATCGAATATATTTTTTAATTGACTTAAAATTCAAATATAGGTACATAATATAATAAATATTAAAATAATTCATTACACTATCTATGTTATATAATGTAGAGTTTTAAAGTTTTTCCATGTTATTACTAATATATTATTAAATTAATAAATACTGCACGGTACCAAATAAGGAGTTTCAGTTTATATCTTGCACTTCAGGAATTCCTGTCACTGGTCTGTTATTTTACTTATTTCATGATGGAAATAAACATAATGTTTATTTACAATACATGGGTGAAACTTGAAAAAATATATTACTGTATATACAAGATAATAGCTTGAATAATTTAAAAATATAAGTTGATTAAAAATAATTTGGCAAACACGTAACTTTATATTTTTATTTCTCAGTGCTTCACAAGTTAACATAAAAAAACAAGTAAAAATAATGCACAAACATTTCCAACATTTCAATATACATCTCAATTAAATAATAAAAATAAACATATTATCTAAAAAATATATTCTTGTTTATTATAACTACATAAAATAAAACAGTATTTTGCCGTACAAACAATTCTATACAGAACATAACCTAAATTTTCTATGAGACATACCAAGCAATGTTGCATGAAAATTATTTTATATTTCAATTGCCCCTATAGTTTTCAATTTCCTTTTTATTTTTCTAGTTATTTCCTATAAAGCGTGTGCACTAAATAAACAATAAAGTAAATGAAAATAAATTTGGACGCATATACTCAATATTTTTAAACCAATGTCAAAGCACTTTTATTCCTGTTACCTTAGATCTCAGTATATTTATAACTTTTTATACGATTTTATTATAAAGTACACAAAACGTCGATTAACACTAAATTTTTACAGCTCAAATAATGAGCTCAAATAATCAGCCGATACAACGTACTGCCAAAAATTTCCCAAATCACGTTAAATTACTTGTTTTGTGCTTATATTATATAATATTCGAAATGAATTAAAAAATTAATGTATCCCATAAATCCCAAATTTTCAGCTTTTTACTTTCAAGAAACTGTTTTACATAAACATTACTTATGAAGTCTTTTAGACCAACGAGTATTAACATAGGAATATGTCATATGGTTAATCGGGAATACATAGATGAAACAACTTTAGATACAAACGTATGCAACGGAAAAGAATACAACATGTAATATAAGCTTACATCCTTAATCAAGATATAAATTCATTACTAATTTTGTAAATAACCCAACACTACGAACATCTTTTATTTCGTTCGGCAAAGCGCTGAAAAGTCTCTGACCGTCGCCAATGAGAATTTTCTGCAATTTATTATATTACGAATATTACGAATTCGATATTATAATTATCTTTTAACATTATACCGGTGTTTTTCAGATCGTGTCACTAGAAAATTTTGCAGGTACTTTGGAGATTTTTTATGTCTGATATTGTAAATTAAAATGACATTTGCCTTGTCAATGTTTTGCCTCACGGTTAGCCATTTCAGTGATTTCAACATGGCTAAAATAGGGGTATATTTATCACAATTCAGTATTATTCTCATTATTTTACTTTGGAGTATCTGTAATCTATTTATGTTTTCATTTGGGCAGGAAATTAACAAAGAAATACAATCATGAAAATGAAGTGACAAGACTGTGTTGTATATTAAAAATTTACTCCATTCTGACAGGTTCCTAGAAATACGATAGAAAAAAAATATTTCTTTCCCTATTTTCTTACAAATGTAATCAAAATTATGAGAAAAGGTAAGTTTCTGATCCAAAATCACTCCCAGATAGTTTATGTCAGACACTACTTCAATTTTATTATTTTTCATGCATACATTAATATCATCTCCGGAATACATTTGGCTATTATTTTTAGATCCAATTAACATACATTTTATTTTGGCCGAATTCAGCTTTAATTTATTAACACATATCCAGTTATACAAAATATCAAGTTCTACCTTTAAAGTTTGCACTATATCCTTCAGGTCGTACCAAGACACAGAAATTAGTGTATCGTCTGCATATAAACTGACAAACGAATTTTTTTAAATTTTACTAATATCGTTTATCTATAGCACAAAGACACTTCTTTCGCTTATCCTTTGTCACAAAAATAATTTAAATGGACAAAACGAAGGGTTTCAAGTTGTTATCTAAGTAAGAAACAACATTCTTCAATAGAGGGATTAAACAAATTGAATTTAACTCTTTACATTAAAATAACTTTAGAGTTCAAAAGGCACTTTTTGTCTTGTGGTTGCAATAATAATATTTTGTATTTCGTCGCTATGTTTCCTTTGAAATATATTGGATCTAATGTAGATTTGCTTTCTGATTAACCATGCTGTAACTGACACTAATACATTTTTTGAGTCACTTTCATTAATTAATTCTTTAATGGCGGCGTAGAATATGTTGTTTTAATGCATTGAGTGCATAATCGTGCAGACGCCCATTTTCTTGGCAAAAATATCTACTGACATGTTTTGTCTTTGATCGACACCGTTGTTCCAACAGTAAAAAAAATACTTGCCGATTGTGAAAATTGTGATAATTGGCTAGTATTAAAGTAATAAAATAAGTTGCATAGTTTAAAACGGGAGCAAGATGTAAATGGTTTGATGTGTATATCAACATGTTTATCGATTTTTATACGGGTATGAGGATCTATTAAAATCTTACTGCTGCTTGAAAGAACACATATTTTATTTAAAGGAAGTTTATATACGATTTCCTAAAACTTTGCTTACATCAAATAGCCCTCCTGTAGCCTTTAGGTGCGGGCGGACTCTTGAACTAAAGTCCCTGAAAGCATTATATATCGAATTGTAACTTTTAATACATACGGGGTTAGACTTATTCAAAATTAGAAACTACATTATATTCATTGTGAACCCTGTTTTGCGCTATGAATTTGTAATATATTATGATCCCCTTAACACTTGATTTGAAGTGTCCACTTGCCTGAAAGTCCTGCTATATTTATGCGAAGCTATAGGACAATTTAAGAAATATCAAAATCATATAAAATGTACATAATTAGTTGTTTCCACTATATCCAAATTAGCTTTTTCGATATTATTAAAATGAAGTACTTTGTATTAAAGCATTTCCCTGTATTTAAAAAGCAATCCGTCGTCTATTAAATTAATATTTCAACAAATAAATAACACAAAATTCGAATATTTGAACAGCTACTCGAAACACGCCATTATTGGTGGTGACACTGGTGACGTCATCGATTATATCAAACAGTAATATCGCATGTACGTAGTATATAAACATAGCATTTTAAAGAGTTTTTGTACGTTTTTAACCTGTGATTTAATTCGAAATGGCTAATACAGGATTCATAAGAGCTATTTCAGGAAATTTACCAGCAGTGGATGTGTTCATGCAGAAGAGAGGGGACTCTAAAGCTGCAACATAAGTACTACACTTTTTTATTCTCTTTGTATTTATCTATTATTATTTTAACATAGGCTGTTGACTCCTATATTATTATGATTATTGTATATAGTTATACACACATCGTATATAATATACATACAAGGTTGATATGATATAAACATAACCTATAAATGTTGCTCATAAACTTGTAATGTAAACAGGGTTAGGTAGCTAGGTATTCATTATTTTAGACTAATACTCAAGCATGATAATGAAGTTTAAAACTTACGTTACTTACTCAACTTTAAAATTTTCCGCACAGCAGAAAAATACTGATACTGTTCTAGGTGGATCACGTCTAGCGATTTTAAGTCACTCCATTTTACATTGTTTTTGTTTTGGTCACGAAAACCCTTTCAGATGCGTTATTGGATGTATTTTTGCATCCTGGCACAAAATACCACTTATTTTTCCATTATAAAATGTTACAGTTTTGCAAAATAACGTGTATTTATAATACACAACCCATATTTTTTTACCAACAATGTAACCTCTGACGTCATCACTGCGGGATACGGCGACGTATGGTTTTTCGTGGTAAAATTTAAATCCAAATTTAAATGGGGTGATTTTAAGGAATAAATCGATTGCTCCGGAAATTTCAATTTTTTTAAACCATAATTGAGTATTATCTGCACAGTCAGAGAGATTTTAAAATTTGTGAAAACACCGAATTACAATTAGGTACTCTTTTTTTACATAAACCCATTTTACTTAACGCGAAGTAGATTTTACTTCCACATTCATATAATGAAGTATAGCAATCGTAAAAAAAAATAATTTTGTTATTGTTAAAATAGTGTAGGTAAAATTGAACCCTACACCATTAGCATTAGAAAAATCATTTCGGTGGAATTGTCTTCAAACTTTGGGAGTAGGTAGTTCAAGGATTTCCGAACAAACAATGCCATGTGAAAAAATTGATTTAATGCCTTCCCTGCAGAAGTACAGTGACTGGAAGTTAAACATTTTTTAAACATTTTTTCGATGGAATTTTTTTCAAACTTTGGAATTAAGTAGTTCAAAGGCTTCCGAACAAAAAATGTTAAATGAAAACATTGATTTTATGACATTTTTTGTTCGGAATCCCTTGACCTACATATTCGCAAAGTTTGAAGAAAATTCCACCGAAATGATTTTTCAAATGCTAATGCTGGCCCTGAGCTACTGAGCGAGAAAAATTCTTGTCTGTTGGTTGGGGTCTCTCGGTCTGTAACTTTCTTTGTGCTCACGTCTGCTCTGGAACGAGTGTATAGTTCTTCGCTTTATCTCGTTTTTGTTCTCAAAATTTTGGCGTAAAAACATGAGCAGTGCTGTTATTAATATGTCTATTTGATTTAATCGAAAAGGTATTCTATACCTGGACAAAAGAGTTTTAGTCACTTTTTGCAGAAATCTGCTTCGCTCTACTGAACTCGAATATCAAGTAAGAAAGTCCATGTGTCTGTATGTGTGTAAGTGCATGTGTGCTTATATATGCATGTTTTTTATAATCATGATAACTTTCTTTAGAGTTAAAATTTTGGGTTCAAATCTGGAGCATGTAAAATAGCGTGGTAGAATTATTTTATTGATATTGAGCTATATGTGTCATATCATCACAGGCACATAAATTATAATGCTTTATGTAAATGTTATGTTTTATTATAATTCTTGAGCGAAATGTAACTAAGATTATTGATTAAGCACTCAATTTTAAAAAAATATAAAATCTAAGAGAAAGTGAAGAAAATGTAAAGCCAAATCTGCATTTCCTGTATCATTTTCTTTTATAACAACGATCAAAGCTATAATAATAATAAAAAAATTGTATTTAAAATAATATAGGAAACAACATGTTGATAACATAATATAGATAATATGTAAAATTTCTTCACATGTCCTAAAATACATGTGCATCAAGTTTAGCTTGATCAGTCGTTAGTTTTTCAAAATGCTTAAAACAAACATTTGGAACAAGAATTTGGAAGCCGGTAATTTGGTTTAATCGTGTCCATCTGGTTAGTATACTTAAACTGGATCTTTTTACTTTCCATATTATACTGAAGTAGTGTAATGGAATACTTTTTCGTAGAATATACCATTGTTCATATTGTTTATAGTTACTAACTATTTGGAGAAGTTTCATTGAAATAGTTAAAACTACTACTAACTTAATTATAACCAGCTCTATTTAAATACACCACATTATAGCCAGATTTGTAAATTTTAGTCATGTTTAGACACGTAAAGCGCGCTAGCCTACTACGCTACTATGCACTTTTACTTTACTTTTTTTACTTACTGAGTAGAAGTAAAAAGATACATGATAACCGCGACTTTCAAAAACGACTTTAGAAATATTTTTCCTACTTTCACTTTCACATTCACGTAGTGGATTGGTGTATATACTAGAAGCGAAGGCCTCCGATTTTTTTAAATAATATTTTCCATCCCCCCACCACTACTCCGTTCAACACTAAACAATAAACTATCAACCAACGTTGTCAATAAAGAACAATAAGAGAAAAACTTGGTCCAAAATCCAAAACGGAATACAAGAAGAACGAACAAGTAAGTTGTGTCTGTGCGTAATCAAGAATTTAACGACTTGAACGGTAAAGTCAATAAAATAAATCTTAACTATAAATACGCAGTGACCCGAAATTCAAAAATAACAGAAACAACGAACGGTGGGTTGGACATGTGTACATAACGAAACACCCACAGTAACTAAAATATTGCAGAAGGGAGAGTCAGAGTATAGTTTTCATATAGGCAAAGACACGCGCGACGATCTAAACCTACCTCAATATTCCAGCAGTTCTCAAAAGATGTTATTGAAAATTTGCGAAATTTTTGTTTATTTTTTTTTCCAAAACTATGAGCTTTAGAACCCATGTTATATAAGGTTTTTCTGTTTGCCTTGTCATTCCCTACCTCCAGTTTTTTTAATGACATAAAACTAATTACACTCTGTATTTTCAAATGATTCCGTTGAAGGAGTGGAGATAAGTAAAAGTAAATAGGGGAAAATAAGTAAAGCAAGCTGGTAAGAGTACAGAAACTTGAGATTTGGTGTATATACTAGAAACCAAGGCATCACATTTCTTTCTAATATTTTTCAACCCGCCACCACCTCCACTCCATTATTAGAGCAAGCTATAAACTTAATTTCTTTACTTCCACGTGGATTGGAAGTACAGTAATTGTGAAAAAATATTTTTTTTTTCTTGAAATAGGTTTAGAATGCCCTGAAACGTCGAGATTTTAAATTCAAGCGAAAAGAAATTTTCTGTCTGTCTGTCTGTAACTTTTTTTTTTCCGCACGTTCTCTCCGGAACGGTTTATGGTATTGATTTGAAATAATTTACACGTATGTATTATAACGAGATCTGGAACTGGATCGTCTTTTAAACATATCCGGTGAAGGGTTGGGTGATAAATAGGGGGAAATAAGTAAAGCAAACTGGTAAGAATACATGAACTTGAAATTTTGTGTATGTACCAGAAGCCGAGGCCTCATTTTTTAATAATATTGTCTATCCTCCACCACCCCCACTACATTATAAAATTGATATATTCACTTGAAATTTGGTATAAATATATATTAGAATGATATCTGGAACCCAATTGTATTTTGGGATTGTTCCGTTGAAGGTTTGAGGGTTAAATAGGGGTAAATAGGAAAAAATAAGTGAAGCAAGCTGGTAAGAGTACAGAAACTTGAAATTCTGTGTATATACTAGAAGTCAAAACCTCAGATTCTTTTATAATATTTTTGAACCCCCCACCACCCCTACTCTATTCTTAAAGGGGTTGATGAAATGAAATTGGGATATTGAGTTGAAAGTTGATACACGTATATGTTAGAACGACATCTGGAACTAGATAATATTTTAACATGGTTCCGTTGAAGTGTTGGGGGTTAAATAGTGGTAAATAGGGGAAAATAAGTAAAGCAAACTGGTAAAAGTATAGAAATTTGAAATTTGGCGTATATAGTAGAAGCGAGGGCCTCAAGTTTTTTTTATAACATTTTCCATCCCCCCACCACCCCCACTCTCTTATTAAAAAAGTGGATAAAATTAAATTGAGAATTTCACTTAAAATTTGGTACACATGTACTATAACAACATGTGAAACTACATTATATATCATTGAGTTAGAAGGTAGGGGAGACGACATCCTATACAAATTTCCTATACAGAAACAGCATCAGTAGGCGTGGCTAAATGTAGTAACAATATGGTGGTTTGCCAGACCCGGACTAATTAAAATAATAAGAACTTTGTACCCCGACGAGACGGTCTATCTGGATAACGTAAATAAATGTTCAATTCAATAAATGCAATAGTTTTCACAGCTTTTATTTACCTTGATATTTAAGATGTGCAATGTTATCCTAAAAAAAACATTTGTTTCTATTCTACGAAATATATAATCTGAGTATATTAAAAAGACATTTTATTAGCTGTTTCTTTAATACGGCTCTGTTTGTTGTTTACACTACCTATGAAATGTTATTCCCGTTAATTTTTTCTTGTCAACACCATTCTAGAAGAGCAACTTCTTCTAGCACACGACACCAGAGTCCTTTTAATGTTCATTGTCTAAAATTTAACAAACTATCGGTAAAAATAACAATAAATCGCACGGAAAACAAACTGTCACTATTTGACGGAAAAGTAGTAACAAAATGGCGAAATGATGCCGTTTTTGATCACGTGACAGCTTCTCCCTACCTTCTAATGCAATGTTATATATGGATATGATTCCGTTGAAGGAGTGGGGGGAAAGTGAAGGTAAATAGGGAAAAATAAGTAAAGCAAGATGGTAAGAGTACAGAAACTTGGGATTTGGTGTATATACTAGAAACCAAGGCCTCAGATTTCTTTCTAATACATTTGAACCCCCTACCCCCACCACCTCAACTCCATTACTAAAGGGATTGATAACATAAAATTGAGATATTCACTTGAAAGTTAGTACACGTATGCATAGAAATGACATCAGATTGACAAGATTCCGTTGAAGGGGTGGGAGGTGGTAGGTTGTGAATAGCGCAAAAATAGACCAAGTTAGAAACTTCATTTTTAACGAACCAACGCCTCAGATTTTTCTGATATCTGCCACAAATATTATTAAAATTCTGTGATCAATAATTTCCACATACTAGAGTACAAAGCATACTAGAGTACAAATGTAGTCAAGATGTTTCCTTTAAAGTGATTTGACGAGAAATCTGGATGTGGAAGTAGTGATTCCTTAGACAGCGGTTTTTCTCTTCATGTGACAGAAAACTGTCCACTTAGTAAAGAACTAAGTTTCTAAAATATAACTCTAATTTATCTTTTAGGTGCCATATACCCTCCCAGATTCTAGTACTGAAGTCGTTGATCTTACTACTGAGGCTATCACCACGTCTTCCGATCAATTTGGTGGAGAAGTAAATGACTCGGGGTACAGGACATCTACAGATATTATTCCGGTTAGCATAGAAATACTTCGTATTATTGTACCACCCGGAATTGGAAATGCAGTGAAATTGGTCTGGGGAAGAAAATTAGATGACTTGGATTTGAATTTTACATATGCTGTGCATTATGGTACAGATGAGGAGGGTTTATCGGGTATGTAATTAAAAGTATGAATCTTCTTTTTACATTTTAATGTAAATTATTTTTTCTTTGCATTTAATTGTTACAAAACCTATTATTTATAGGATTTGGCAAACAGCAGAAAAAATGTTCTATGAAAAGTAAAAAAGAAAATATATTGCTGTGTATCCACACTGTGGAACACTACCAAAGCATTATGTTTGAAGTCATAAATAAAATTCACAAATTTGTATGTATTTTAGAAGATAACCATAACAGTTTTACTTTAACAGAGCATACAGAAGCACGAATGTCTGTAGTTTATTTAATTGATTCAAGTTCACTTGTTCTCAACGAGTAAGATGCAGAGAATGAAACTTGGTATTGAATTCGAACAAAATATTTAAATAAACATAAAATGAAGTTAATTTAGTTTTAACAAGGTTATCCTAAATAGTATATTATAAAACATGAACTTACAGAGACTTTCAGTCTCATTTAAAATGGTTTAGAATGAACTTGAAAAACAATAAAGCAAAATTTCTAAAATCTGACATTCATGTCAAAACTTAGGGCTGAAAATCTTAAAGAAAGTGTAGAAACATTTTAAATCTACACAAAATGAATATTAAATTAAAGACAATTACCAGTAGTTGCATTGCAGCGTGATTACTTCAGAAATAGTAAGTCCATAGATTACAAAACACTGTATGACATTTTAAGTTTTCAGATATTTTCAAATATCATTGTATAAAGGTGTTTTGTGAATGATATTTCACATCACGCAGAAAGAAAGGACTAAATAGTATGATGTTAAATGTTTGTTGGCGTATCGATTTCTTGTTTTTAGTTTATGATATACATGAACCTGTCAATGTGGAGCAATGCAGTATGTTTTTAGCTACTAGCATTTTGTGTTTATGATTGCTATTCATCTAAATGTATGAATTAGTATTTATTTTAGTTTGGAATTGTTAATTGCAGTTATAAGGAGTACATGTAATATGTCAATATATTTCGAGTAATTACAATTATTCACTTAGTAATGGAAAAGTAGAATAAGAAATTATCAGGAAAATTAAAGAATTAGAAACAGTATTCAATTAATGTGAAGAGCAAACAAAACTGAATAGTTTAAAAATTAAATCAAAATTAAATTTTAAAATATTAGACCAAAATACAAAAAAACAATTGAAACATTGGAATTTAACCCAATTAAACGGCTTTATGTTACAAATCAGTTGATTACCGACCGCTGAACAGCGAACAGCGAAAAATATTCATCCAAGAATAATAAATAAATATATAATAAAAGAAAAGCGGTGAATAATTGAAGGTTAGAATATTACAATCCAGATATATTGATATCAAGAAATAATTGTACAAGTATATTAAATATAAGAAGTGAGTAAACTTTGAAAGTATTACGAAGAATATTATCTTGAAAGCAGATTTAGAAGAGGGAATTATTTGTTAATCCAGTTAGCCATTATTGATGGTGAAGAAATTCAAACGTCAATCCAGTAAATAAGAAGAAGAAGAAGAAACCTTGAGAGGTTATAAAGTCCGTCAAGTGACATAATATTTCAAGGATTACAATAACCAGTTAGAGGTTATAATTTAACGTTACTTGAGTCGAAAGAAAGCTAGACAATGTAAAGCTTTTTAATATCACAAATCCATGGTACATATTTTATTTTAAATAAATTATTTAAATACAAGGCCATATTTATCAGTTTTAATTAAGTTAGATTTTGTTATTTAAATTTGTTAATTACATTCCAAGTTCAAATTTATTAATAAATTTATACTTTGTTCGTTCAATACTGAGTTTGATTTATTTTGATTGTTATCTTGATCGATGAGCATTTATTGAACCGAGTTCGTTGAACTTTGAGTAAGAGTCATTCTATAGATTATAGATAGTCATGCTAATGGTGTTCTACAATCTATAATTTAACAGTTTTTAAGAAATTGTTTGGCGTCCAGTAAAATCATTTCAATTTACTTTCAAGAAGTAAATTTGGACATATAAATATACAAATAGATTGAGAATATAGAACAATATGTATAAATATACTAATCTCCAATGTTTACAATCTATCGCTAACCTGCATTCTGATTATGGTAGCAATTATAAGATTCTTAAACGAATTTATCAATTTCTTATTTGATAGTGTTTGATGTGTTACAATGAAAATTGTAAAATAAGAAATAGATAATTTGATTTTAGAGTTTTTTAATTGCTAGCATAACCAGAAAACAGGTTTATCGATAGAAGGCGAAGACTGGAACTTATATTTCATTTTGCATGTTACATCGATTGCATAGGCTAGGCTTAAAATTGAAGGTGATTGATGTAAAAATAAATCACTAGGGAGTTCTAATAACACGCTATTTGTTTATGGATAGTATTTACATGTTCAAAAGCAGTTGATTAATTAATATATAATTTAACAAGAGTAGATAAATATATTTATTGATAGTTTTCCTTTCATCTTTCATTGACTATTTTTATGCTGTTTGCCAAATCTCATAAAGAATATATGTTATTACTTCTTTACATGTTGTGAAAATTAAAAGAGAATGACAGAGTATATGCAAAACACAAAACCTATTTTGTAACGGAGATGGTTCACGACCAATAATATTTTAAAAATTTGTACATAATTAATTTTTAATTATAATTGAATAAGCAATACTTTTAATGGCATGTTTTCTAATTTACTCCAGTGTATTAAAACGCAAGTCACCGACTGACCTGGAGCTTTCTTATTTAGGAACATTATAATTTTCAAAATTTTATCGAGAGCTGCTCCATTGTTGTGAACATTTTTTTTTCTGATGAGCAAGTCAATATATAGTTCCTGACTGATACACATTTTTCTCAAATAAAATGAATTCATCTCTTACCTGATTACAGAATAAGTAGAATAAGACCTTCAAATTTAGTAATGACATAATTTTATTAATAAAGGAGCATAAATATGTATAATTCACAGTGTCTCTCCTAAGGGCGTTACAAGAGATTTAATGGGAAATTTAGACAGCTTGGATGGAGTTACATAAGTAGTTATTTTCCTCCCTTTGTTTTGAATTTTGAAAATCAAACATAATATGAATCTCTGGACCAATCAAGAATAAGCTTACATACTAGCTTGAACACTAGTAATAAAAAGATAGTGCTTGTGTACTTAATGTTAGTAGCGCCATGGATAAACAAATTTAGTTCTATTGTCAATTGAGAAATTCAGGCTAAAGCGTTGTTACCAGGATAAATAATTAGAAAGCCTGCTTGTGATAGAATTACGTCGAGACCTTGCTTGAATATTGCAAACGATACCCGTATACGGATATAGTTAACCAGATATATTATGCGCTTACCTCAAACGAAAGTAATCGATTGTTTACCTGGCTCACCACTACAAGTCCATTACCAGCTCTTGATTCATTCTTTATAATGTCGGTAGCATAGCCGTAAGTTAAATAATATTTAACTACTTTTACTGAATCATTTATGGAGTTGTTTAAAAGTGAATTATTTATTATTTGTTTGCTTATAGTAATGAAACATATTCCCCATTGGGCGCCACGTGGGCGATCTTACCACCTTGCTTTAGAAGGACACGACAACATTTCCACGTCCATGCTTGGCAGTTACTTCCAACTTTTAGGGTGGCTCGTGCAACTTCAAGAAGACGATAAAAAGGAGAATGGAAAATGTTTATAAGTACTTTCCTTCGGTTGCTACTTTGATGCTTACCATCGATGTACTTCTCGGCTTTCTCACCTTAAAATTTACACTCTATGGCATATTTGATCAGACGTGAAGAATTATATATATATTTTTTTTAATCTCAAATCGAAGATATTGTTTGAGATGATTTTCGTAATATAGATCTTATCATAACATTTTTGAAGAAAAAGATTTTAATAATACTTCCAATCCACTACTTGGATGTGAAAGTAATATTTATGTAGAACTAAATGCGTGTTTTACTGAAGAAAAGAAAAATTGCATTATAATTTGAGTCTTTTTAGGTACAATATATACATTTTTAAATCATATCGAATGTGTTTTTAGCATTACTCTTCATTTCTTAGTTATTAAAAATTGGATTACAACTATTGGGTTTTTTAGTAATACACTTATATGTAGTATACACTTCCAGAGTTTAGCGCTTCTGATTCACCCTGTATATCAATATCTTGCTTTTGAAACTGGATACCCACACTAATTCTTAATTTTTGCGTTTTGTCTTGATTACATAATTTAGAATCAATATATCATCCAACTTGAGCA
The DNA here is from genome assembly GCA_963583905.1 of Stenurella melanura. Classification (NCBI taxonomy): domain Eukaryota; kingdom Metazoa; phylum Arthropoda; class Insecta; order Coleoptera; family Cerambycidae; genus Stenurella; species Stenurella melanura. Next base: position 69,475,969 of record OY757310.1, read on the forward strand.
AACAAACCAAAACTAACGAATCGTTATAAATTTCAGAGCCAAAGCTAACAACGAATAACTTAAGTGCTGTTATAGAAAATCTGGAATTCTGTACCAAATACAACTTTGCAGTTAGCATAGCCAACAACGAAAATAAAATCAATCCGAATAATATCCGCAGCATTGTAACGTACATAGATCGACGTGCTCCTCCAGAGAATTTGCAGGTTGATTTCGAGCCCAGAGAGGATCCATGTTTGCTCATCAAATGGTCGGCATCTTGTACAAATATTGGTCAACCCATTGGCTACGTTGTAAGTTCTTTTACTAAACTTGGTTACACTACCATACTCTATTTAAACGGCATAGTTTATATTCTCTAGTATTCGAGCTGCTTTTAACAAATGTATATATTTCATTCATGTATTATTCTCACTACGCATTTTTTCTTCCCTTTATACACCTTTAAATAAATTTTAAAGTAAGTGATTTATTCAGTATCCACAATATTAACAATTAAATAAATGTTGTAGATTAGAATATAATCTCTATACAATTATGATTTGCAAATATTCTTTTGAAATAAAAAGTGCTGCCAAAAAAAATATTTATGGCCCGGAAGCTCATTTAATGTATAATAAAAATCGTTTTCATTACTACATAGATTTTTATAATATCTCTAAACCTTGCATATGTTCTCCTAAAAAATGGAATCGACGATTTTTAATTTTATGCCTCATAGGCACCTCTTTTCTTGGATGATTTTTGAAAAATTCACATCGATGAAAAGTTCTCATATGAATTTCAGCCTGCGGGTATTTGATTTCTGAAACACTTAAAGACAAAGCGTACATTTGAAAAAAATGAGCCGCGACAGTTTAATAATATAATAGATAGATATTTATTTAACCAAATTACATAGTACAACATTTTTGGTAAGTCAAAAGAAACACAATTAGTCCAATCAGCCTGTCACGGTTCAATGTTAAATTTACCAAAATTAATACCCGAAAAAAAAAATGTGGTTGTATAGAAAAAAACATTCTAAGATTTGTGTTTCGATTCGAGAAGTTGAAAGAAACAGTTTTTCGTAGGTAACAAAAAAACTATGACCCTAATCGAAAAAAGATTAATGAGAAAGTTGCAGGTGCTAAAAGGATTTTTCGATTGCTATTTTTTTACGTATCAGTTGCGATAACACTTTTCGAGATATATCGAAAAAATCGTAAAAAATCGGCTTTTCTCGTTTTCCCTGTATTTTTTTCAAATTTGCGTTTAAATATTACTGTCAACCGTAAGTGTAACGTACGGCAAGCCAAAGAAATCGGTAAAGTTATTTACACAAAACTTCCCTCGTTATTTGTGCATGGCGGTCACTCTAAAAAATTATTAATTACGAAATGACATTGAGAATAATAATCGGAATATAGTTATTGCTATTATTTAAAAAAAAAACCTAATAACTTTTGGTAAAAAAAATTTACAGGGTGCACATCCAACAGCAAAAGTTCAATACTAAATAACAGGTGTCAAATATGGAAGGCTTGGGCAAATGCCTTTATAAATGTCCACCATGACTGAATTATTTCTTGGGATGACCACCCTGTATATTTTTCAATAATAGTATAATAATAGGTGCATATGCCTAATATTAGTGCCATCTGTCACATTTTCAATTCCACATACGCGTAGTGTAGTGGAAGTATAGTGGTGGTTAAAAATTTTCTTTTTTTTTCAATTTTTCAAAAACGTTTTTAAAAAATTTTCAAATTTTTTTTCTTCTGAAATAGGTTTAGAATGCCATGACATGTGGAACTCTCAAATTTGAGCAAAAAGGAGAGTTTCCTTCTATTCTACAGTGATACTTTTTTTGAAATTGGTTTAAAATGACACGAAACGAGAAAATTTTAAATTTGAGCAAAGAAAAAAAAATTCCATCTATTTTAATGGTAAAAATTTTTTCAAAAATGTTGGTGAAAAAAATTTTCAAAATTTGTTTTTCTCAAATAGGTTTAGAATGTCAGTCATGTCAAACGTGAACATTTTAAATTTGAGGAAAAAAAAAATTCCATCTATTCTAGTGGTAAATTTTTTTCCAAAATGGTAAAAAAAATGCTGCAAATTTTCTTTTCCGAAATGGGTTTGGAATGTCATGAAACGTGAAAATTTTAAATTTGAGCAAAAAAAAATATTTTCATCTATTCTGTACCCAGTATTCTGTACCCAGTGATAAACATTTTTTAATCAAAATAATTTTTAAATTTGTTTGAATAGGTTTAGAATGCCATGAAAACGTGAAGATTTTAAATTTGAACAAAGAAAAAAAATTCAGTCTGTATTAGTGGTAAAATTTTTTCAAAAATAGCAAATTTTATAAAAAAAATTTTTCAATAGGTTTAGAGTCATCCAATATATGCTGTGAATGCATGCAATTGTAAACACATTAAAATGAAAAAAGACGCATAAAAAAATGTAGGTAGCTACAATAACAATTTACAAACAATTGTAAAAACTCAAACAATAATTAATTGATAATTATTATCAATTTATAAAATTGTGATGATGGTAAGTAGTTCTCAGTATATAATTATATACAAATAGTTAATTAATTAATAGGGGATATAGTTTCAAAGAGCGTTGGCATATATTCCTCAAATGAATAAAATATTCCTTAATTGAATAAAAACAATACATAAGCTTTTTGATTATTGCCTTAAACTTATCACACAAGGATTTTAAATAGTTAGATAGATAATAGAACAATTTAAAATCCAAAGAATTGTTTGTCGACATTGGCGTGGTGTTCGAAGATAATCTCTATTTCTAATACCATAGTTATGAACTTTGGCATTTGTTGTGAATTGAATCTTATTTTCATAAATTTCTAATAACGTGACATGAACATATAAAGAGGAGAGGCATTATTTTGAGATTTTTAAAAATAGGCTAGCAGTGGTCTTTGGGTCCAGCACCGGCCACTACTCTGACAGATCGATAAGACATTGACATATATAATAAACAATAGAGGTCCCAAAACTGAACCTTGAGGTACTTCTGGTATAACTGACCTATAATCGAAAAATAATTCTACATACGGTTTGTTTTCTATTCGACGAATATGATCCAAAAAATGTTTGAAATAAACTCCTAATTTCATAACAATATAACTTGTTTAACAAAACATCGTGCGAAACACGGTCAAAGGCCCTTGACAGGTCACATAATGCAATTGATACTACCATAGTAGCACAAAATATTGGACCAATATTGAACCAATATTTATATATTGGTCCTATATAGGACCAATATTCATATATTGGTGCTATATTCATATATTGGTACAATATTTGTGTTACTAGGGTAGTTCGCCACTCTCAAGACCACGCCACTCTCAAGACCACTGACTTTGTCGCTGACTATAATAAATTAAGTAATTATTGTGGAAAAAACACTGTTCAACTTTGTACCCCTAGATGTTTTAACTTAAAATATTTCAGCAATCAATTACCTACACGTTGAAATACATTTGACAACGTTTCTTGGACGTAATTTTAAAAACCGTCGAAAAAGAATGGTGGCTATGGGGTATAAAATTAAAAATCATTAATTCCATCTTTGGAAGATTATATGCAACGTTTAAAGATATTATTAAAAATTATGCATTGTAAAAAATAACATTTTTATTATATTTCTAGTGCATCAAAAAACGAAAAATTGGTGATTTTTCAATTTTTCAAAATTAATAACAATGAAAATGCCAACTTTACGAAAAAAAATTATTGAGCATTTCTTGTTGGAAATCGATCAGAACATGTTAAAAAATTTAGTTTGATTAAAAAAATATATTTACGTTTGTTATAAACAAGATTGATTTAAACAGTATCAGACCAGGTTACCATCTGGTAAATGGATTCTCACCATCGGTAGTGTCTCCTGAACTAATTCCATCAAAAAACGCAAGTTCGAAATATATTCGGAACTCATGCGTTCATACCACCTGCTCTAATTCGACTTATGCTGGGGCGATAGATTTTAACTACAATAATTGCATGCATTGATAGGTTTGACACTGAAAGCATCTGAGAGCAATATCGTGTCATTTCTGCCACAGTAGGTAGAAATCCAGACTAAGCCTAAAATAATTACATTATAATAGAATGTCTGATATATACGTAGTGATATTTCGCCCAATAGAAGTAAATATTTTTACAATTTTTTTTCGAATTCAACCATATTTCTTATTTAAAGTTAATTCGAACTAGTCAATGTTTTCGGCGTAGGTACAATTATAAACAAAATATGGCAGATATAAGGATATTATGCTCACTTGTCGGGTCATTAGTATGGGTTTTACATCACTGCCACTCTATAATTTAAAAGTAATTAAATAGTTTTACTTTTACCATGTTTAAAGTTTCAAATTGAACACACTAACTGGAATTTGTTATTAATTTATTTATTATATTAATTTACTATTATTATTAATTCATTTATTATATTTTATATTAGCAAGTTTTGCAGAAATAATTTATTTGAAATAAACTAAATGTTGTGACGTTTTATTCACCCGTCGCACTCTGACACTCGAGCTTTGTGCTGTCGGTGAACGGTAAGCTCGGGCGCCACCTTTACAGTTTTTTACGTGGTGTAAAGGTCCCACACTAGCCTCCTAACGCAGCCTGTTGCAGTAGGGCTGGGATAGCTACAGTGAAGAAACGGTATGTCCAGAGGGTCTAGGGATAGTAGACTTCACACACACACAGTAAAAAACATGGTTTAGGTTAGATATAAAATGTATTTATTGTCCTTCAAACCTACTATTTACAATACTATTATTTATACCTTCAACTATACAAAGCACCAAAAGGTTAAAATTGGAAGCTAGGCTACGGTGATATCGTTCTACCTACAGTGACACAGGCGGTTAAACGGTTACAGTAATGAGGCAATGAGCAAGAGGGGGGGGGCAGAAGTGCAGGGGTTACAATACAGTCGGTACGGTACGGTTACCAGGCGGGAGGAAGCAATATTCAATAGTTCATGCGATACAATTCATACAAGAATACTTTATTCGTAACTTGGCTAGTGTTCAGTGCCCCAACACTAAAAGTACTAATATAATACTACACTGGTCGGGAGTACGAACGGTATTTTGGGTGTCCAGAGGGCCAGCGTGACTGACTGGGCGAATAACTATCCCAGAGGGGAGATCACGGGACCCACTTTCTACCAAAAATCCCCCAGTAATAACAACAAGTGCCAATATAACAAAATACACTGGTCGGCAGTACGGACGGTATTTTGGGTGTCCAGAGGGCCAGCGTGACTGACTGGGCGAATAACTATCCCAGAGGGGAGATCACGGGACCCACTTTCTACCAAAAATCCCCCAGTAATAACAACAAGTGCTAAATAATAACCCCAAGAAAATAAAATTGCAAAATACGCAGGTCGGCAGTACGGACAGTATTTTGGGTGTCCAGAGGGCCAGCGTGACTGACTGGGCGAATAACTATCCCAGAGGGAAAATCACGGGACCCACCTTTTACCCAAAAACTCCCAGTAATAACGACTGGTACACAGGGAATGCTTCCCTTCACAAAATACCCCTTTTATCTGAAAAATAAAACAAAATATAATTTATAATTATGGCACTTTGCACCAGCCAAGTTGCTTACCAAAGTTTCAGCTACTTACTTCCTTGCCGGTGGTTTCCTTGGATCGGCGGGTCGGTATCGGTTTAATTTCGAGTTTCCTCCTTACTTCTCGCTGCGTCTGCCCAATAGACACAACTAAACGAAGTGACTACAGGAGGCCAATGCCGGTGGCTTGTCTCGGTGGAATCAAATATTGTCAATAGTGCGTAACTAGCGCTACCTAGCGGATTAACTCCTACTTACTAATTAAATATTTCTAAGTAAATAATCAAATTACAACAATTATTTACGATTTGTACCTACAGTATAAAATCTGAACATTCTAAATATAAAAATAAACGGCGGTTTGTGTTGCAATTTCCATATTAAAAAATGCTTCGTTACAATGTTTGTTTTCTTAACCACTTCTCAAATCACCGATGTAACTCTTTGAATATCCAGAATGCTTTGTGTTAGGTAAAAAGAAACGAGGCCCTACAGTTTATAGTGGAGTCCGAACCACATCTTGGGGTTAGAATTAAAAGTATTGAACCTGCTTCTCTAGGTATGCCTGTATGCAAGATAGACGCGCTAAACCACTGAGCTACCATCCCCTTAACCTGTTTAACCATTTTTAATTTTTATTACTGTAATAGCCCCTCTTACCCTGTTTACTCTACTTTGGGGGTTATTATGTTTATTGATTAGCTCCGTGAAAATTAATGTACCCCTTTTAAATGAGATCAATTTTATACTGTCTGCGGCTACCAAGGAATACTCATCCATCTACAGCGAGTCTTTCTATAAGGTTATACTCACAGTCTCTCTGCTTATGGGGCCACGTAAATATCTCAATGCATGAATCTCGTTTATACGTGGTCCTTTCACAGAGATATGTGTGTACACTTAAAAAAATATGGTTCAAACTTACCCCACTTTTCGTTTTCACGCCTGCTGGTTCCCCACGATGATTTAACTTCGATGACTCTAGTTTCCACTATTTTGGTAATTAAATAAAGCGCGAAAATCTAACCACCCTTAATCTGTTTATGCACAAAAGAAACACGAAACTAATCGGTTTGAAAAATATAACAATAATTAACACTTAAATTAGAACAAAATAAAATACACTTAACGTTAAACAAATAAGAAAATAGGCCAATTGGAGCGTAGTCCCGTTCTTAAGTAAAAAAAAAACGACTTCGTTAATGGGAAAACCGTTTATCATGAAACACAAACAGAAAATACAATACCATTAACGAGCATGACTGAATTAATTTTGAAGACTATAATTTATAAACTCGTGCAGAAAACGCCAGTTGTCAGCGACAATTCGAAGGAGGTGATGTTTAATTTGAACTGTAATGACGGTAAGTTAATATTTAGTACAAATTTTAAATACATAAATAAACCCGGTGACACAAAACAGATTACCACTACGTAGAAAAATAGGACACGTTTACCACACTCGAGAGGCGAACCAAAAGTGTTTTTCTTAAATTGACCGCTTCTCTTTGTCAGTTTTTTGGGTGAAATAGGGCGTGGAACTTTGGGGTTATCCTAACCAATGGAATGCGAACCGCCCCTATCTATTACTTAATCGCCTTCTGGAATTTGGCGTCCTCTACTGGCAAAAATGAAGTACCGAAATAGTACCCGTCTGGCAAATGGCGCCCTCTATAGTAAATATGGCCAAAATGATTTTACCCTAAATATAAAACATTATTTTAACAACTTAAACTATTCTATATCTAAGCTAGCTAAATTATTCCAACGAGATGAAAAAACCCTTTTTGTATTTAGATTCCTTTTCATCATATTCATAAAATACAGGGAAAAATCTCGTCGTTCCTATCTAGTGTACAGTTCGGGGAATTTTGGCATCACATATCCCATTTATGATTTGATTCGCCCCCTGATGAATTTAAATATTATTCTCATTTAATTTCCCGCGTGTTTGTTACATTTCTAATAACAAAAAAAATATTTTTAAAATTAAAGTACATAGGTGTACATATGTACATACATATTTTGCAATTAAGCAATTAATTGAGAAAAAAAAGATATATAATTTTTGCAATCACTTACCTCCCAGCCAATTAAAAAAGTCGGTATTCACTGCGCTAATAGCTACAATTACTCTAGCCATTCATTTAATGAAAAAAAAAAGTTCTTTTGTATCTAGCATGAAACTGTTAAAATTATAAACTTTTTAACAATCTCTTGTTTTTTCAATCCTCTAATATTACATTAAGCCGCCTTGTTCAACTTTTATAGTCTGAGAACGAATGTCTTAAATTTCTACACACATCGCGTTATTTCATGGCAAGTAATTTTAATATCATTGCCCCTATCGGACATTTGTTACATTACTTTTACAACCAAGAATCTCTCGAGAACTTTAAACTACAAACAGATAGCGATATTCGTATTTAGAGCAGGCTGTATGGGCACGTAGTATCGAATAGATTTCGGATGCAGTTTTTATTTTGCTGCAATCGGTTCAGGAGGTACCACCGATTATGAAAATCCATGTTACCAGTCGGTAATCCGGTTTGATATTGTTTAAAACAACTTTGTTTATAATAAAAGGAAATATTAAAATTACTTCAATCGAACAAATATTTTAAATATTTTTTGAACGATTTCCAACAAGAAATGTTAACGATAACTTTTTATCGTGAAGTTGTTATTTTCAATGTTATTAGTTTTTCAAAATCAAAAAAATCGCCAAATCGCTAAAAGTGTAATAAAGAGTGATACATATTTTTTTATAATAACTTTAGACATTCAGACCTTCAAGAAGTGAAATTTACAATTTTTAAGTCGAAGACAAATTGTCATATGAATTTCAGTGTGTACAGGTAATTGATTCCTGAAGCGTTTTAAGTCGGAGCACATATGGCGTTCCACTTGAAAAAATTAAATTATGACACTTTAGAAATATAATGATTTGACTGATTGCAGAAAACACCTTGTAGAACTAGGTTCAACTATGTACCCCGGTATGTTTTGACTTAAAACGTTTCAGCAATCAATTACCTACACGCTGTGTATGTGGATCATACATGACAACTTTCCTTCGACATGAATTTTTCAAAAACCGTCGAAGAAAAGTGGTTATATGAGACACTAAATATATTATAAAAAATGATTTATTGTAAAAAAGCATTTTTTATATACTTTAGGGGCTCCAAAAAGCGATAATTTGACGAGTTTTCAATTCTGAATAATAAATAACATTGATAATATCAACTTTACGAAACAAAGTTATAAAATTAATAATAATACTTTATTAATAGCATAAGCTGAAATTCATACATTCACATTATGTATATGAAGTTGAAAATGTATATAGAATTAACTAATAAATATTACATAGTAACATTGGATAAAACTTATTTGTAACAAGAATATTTGAATAATATGAGGTTTTCTCTTCACAGTTTCTTACAGAAATTGGCAGTTCAATATAGTGTTTAAATCCATTGCAAATAATCCAAAGCGATAATTTGACGAGTTTTCAATTCTGAATAATAAATAACATTGATATCAACTTTACGAAACAAAGTTATAAAATTAATAATAATACTTTATTAATAGCATAAGCTGAAATTCATACATTCACATTATGTATATGAAGTTGAAAATGTATATAGAATTAACTAATAAATATTACATAGTAACATTGGATAAAACTTATTTGTAACAAGAATATTTGAATAATATGAGGTTTTCTCTTCACAGTTTCTTACAGAAATTGGCAGTTCAATATAGTGTTTAAATCCATTGTGGAATAGGTTAACCTGACTATATCTTGCATGTACTGTTGGAAAATATAAATTTTCTCTTGATCTTGTGTTGTGTTCATGAATGCTTCTCGTGAAGGTACAATATTCTGATAAATGTTTTGGCACTAACTCATGCAACATTTTGTAATTAAAAGTCACTGGATTTAAAGTTATAATTTGCTTCACTCCCAGTAACTTAGTAGCATCAAGCATTAATTTTATATTTGTATATTTGTTACAGTTTAGAATAATTCGTAATGCTTGGTTTTGTATTTTCTGTAATATATTTATTTCAGCATTAATAAGTAGAAAAAGTATTTTTGAGCAGAAGTTGAAGTGGGGTAAAAAAGTATTGTATAATATATGGTTATTTTCGTCCATGTACTCAAATTTTTTCCTATACGTCCCATTAAATTAACTCTTTTAGCTACTTTTTTTGGTAATATCGGGTGCCCCATTATATTTTGACCCTTTTTAAACCTATAAAACATTTAAACTAGTTGAGATAATTAAACGCGGGTTTCACTAGTGGTCTTTTAATTTTGATAAGTTTTTTCCCGAGTAATCGTCTCTTTTTGCTTACTATCGATTTAACCGGAAATGACATAGCGTATTTTCGGGTATAGGGCAACTTTGCTATTTCAAATGGAACACCCTGTGTATTTTTTCACAGTTGGAAATCCCATTGTTTCCCCTTTCCGAAAATGCCATATTTGTCATGTCTATTATAGAGTGATGGTCTTATGAGGTTTTAAAGTGAATATTGCGTTGTATGTCGAAATGCTTCGAAAAAAATAATGGTTCACAAAGTAGACTATGGAAACATAAGACAACATCACTTGTAAACGTCAAATTAGTTTATTAACAATTGCATATTACTTCAAAATTGCTAATACTGAAAATATACATATGAAATTCGATATAACAAAGAGTAACAGAATATTTATTAAACAAGTAAGAGATAAACAAAATAATACACATTAATTACAAAAGAAGTTCAAAATGCTGGCTATCAACTGTGATACGTCTATTTATTCTCTTTACAAAGTTGTCATAGCTTACACTTAACTGTCCGGGGGTAATGCTATTAAAGACATTTCGAATGTTTTCTTTAAGTTCTTCTAAATGTTGTGGGCTATAACACCTGTCTTTCACATACCCCCCATATGAAAAAATCTGGAACTGTCAGGTCTGGGAATCGAGGAGGTCATGCTGTAAGACCTCCCCTTCCTATTCAACTATTTCCAAAGGTGACATTCAGGGAATCTATAGTTATCATGGCATAATGAGGCGTAGCATCGTCTTGTTGGAAATATATAGTCCTCAAGAAATTATCCTGCGGATAAAAGAAATTTTCTAACATGTGAAAATATGATAAAAATAAAGGGAACGTAAATTTTTTGTTTTGATACCGTACACTAAACTGTAACGTTTGGAGAGATTTAACATACAGATGGAAATTTCTGGGATTTTCTGATACCCAAATTCTACAATTATTCGTATTCACTTTGCCATTTAAGAGAAATGATGCTTCGTCTGACATGATTAACTTATCAAGAAAATGCCCATCTCTACTATGTAAATCAAGCATATTTCTACAAAATTGTACTCGTCTTTGAAAATCACTTTCCTTTCATTCTTGATGAATCTGAATTTTATAAGCATTCAATTTTAGAATAATTTTTCATAACAGTATGAGTAGTAGCTTTCGGAATACCTGTTGCGGAAGAAATTTTTCTCGTAGAAGAAGAAGGATCATTTTGTGTCATTTGCAAAATTTTAATTGCATTATTAAGCCCATTTTCATTATTTGGGGTTCCTCTTTTATGGTCAATACAACCCGAATTCCAAAAGTCTCTATAACATTTTCTAATTGAATTTTTTGTTGGAGGTTCTTTGTTAAGTATAGTTCTAAATCTTCTTTATGTTGTTTTGTAAAATTTAGTTTCAGCAAAGAAATTGATTAAACACTTAGCTTTTTTACCTAAAGTAAACATTTTTCTGTAACTCCAGTATCCGATAGACTAATTTGACGTTTGCAAGTCATGTTGTCTTTTGTTTCCATAGTCTACTTTGTGAATCATAATTTTTTTCGTAGCATTTTGATAAAATGCAGTATTCAATTTAAGACCATATAATACCATCAATCTGTATAATTTCCATAACAAATATGGTATTTTCGGAAAGGGGACACAATGGGCTCTCCAACTGTGAAATATACAGGGTATTCCATTTGAAATAAGAAAGTTGCCCTATCCCCGAAAATACACTATGTCGTTTCCGGTTAAACCGGAAGTGAGCAAAAAAAGATGATTACTCACAAAAAAACTTATCAAAATTAGAAGAGCACTGGCGAAAACCGCATTTCATTATCTCAACTAGTTCAAAAGTTATGTAGGTCTAAAAAGGGTCAAGATATAATGGGGCACCCGGTATAAAGAGCATGTCCGGAGAATGTTAAATGATCTTCTATAATTACACCTAAATACGTGAATTCATTAACTTGCTCAAATTTGGTTCCATTACTCCTTGGTTATTTACTGTGTCTGCTCGGCTGTATTTACTTTTAATTATCATAAATTTAATTTTATCTGTATTTAGGGCTGTCCATATTTAACAATTTTTCTATTTCTAAGCTCACTGTTTATTATGTTCATACTCGAGTCTACATTATCACCGACTAAGTATATCAATGTGTCGTCAACAAATAGTTGTATGCTGCATTTTTTAACGTACTTCATAATGTCATTTATGTACAGAACAAACAGTTTAGGCCCCATAATGGTTCCTTGCGGTTCACCGAATGTGATCTTTTTTGGTAATGGTGTCATTTTTATATTTGGTAACTTGTGTTCTATTTTCTAAATAAGTGGCCATCCATTTAACAATGTTATGTCCAAATCCGTAATTTTTTAACTTTAGTAGTAATACTTGTCTATCTATTGTCTCAAATGCTCTGCGAAAATCTATAAAAACTACCACTATGATTTGTTTCTCATTTAAGGCGTTTTTCCAATGTGGCGTTGTTTTGTAAGGTTTTAAGTTGCCCAAGTTGTTCAAGTGTGGGCCACCCGACGAGCGACGTGGTTAGCGTCACTGGTGTAACCTGGCTAGCACAGTAAAGACACGGAGAGCAAAAGAGCAGTGGAGTTCAAGGCTTGGGCGCCATTGATTACTGAGTGTAATCAAGGAAAATTGAAGATAAAGATAAAGATAAACAAAAGACAAATGTTACATGTACAATATAACTATATTACAAAATATTATATTACAAAAAATACGAGCTATCACACCATCAGCGATACTGTATAGCAAAATATTAAACCGAAATATGTACAAGATAAACTATATTACAAGATACTCTATATTACAAATTGCTTAACAGCAAGATAAACTTGAGGCGTATACACAGACAAAAAAATATATTACAAAAGATACGTCTCGCAACGTTACCTCAAAACTAAAAATCATATATTACAATAAGATATGAACATTTACGAGATTTAAACCGAACTATAATACAAAGGTATCTCGCAAACGATCCGACAACAAACTATTTACAGCACTAGATATACTAAAGTGCAACACAAGATATATTACAAAATAAGGCCTGGGGCTACTTGAGAATCTTACGAGAGACAAAATAACTATATTGGAAAAAAAAATGTCTCGTAACGGTTTCTCAATACTCACAAAACATATATTACAACGAAATGCCCCATGGCTTTACCACATCAACTCGATATACACTCGTTACATAAAATGCACCATGACTATTACCATATTTAACCAAACAAAAGTGCATATACAATACTACGATAGAAAATTTCAACAATGAATTAAGATAAAGGTAACTGTGAATTAAAATATATTACAACGAATTCACAAAACTAAATCTTACAAAAGACGCTTGATTCTACGATTTAAACTTAAGATACTTGGCTTTATGAACCAAAACTAAGTACATTGCTTTCATGAAGCGAGAACTACTATAAGTGAAAATAATCCCTTTTATGTGAGATAATAATCAAAAGTACTTATCTTTTGTTTTAAAAGTCCTGCTGAGAGAAATTCCTAAGTGCGCTCCTGTTCTGGAATGAATACGGATTTAAGTGTTATATAGGCTGATGTTTGGTACCTCCATTTTGCTGACTTGGAATGATTTGCTCAGTAGCAAAATATTAAAGATGCGTCATGTCGAGAAATTCCATAATAAAGAGAAACGTAGCATGGTAGAATTCATTTACTGATTATTAAGAAAAGCTGAATATAGGTAATTGTTCACGAAGCAAAAGTGTAACATCGAGATCACTTCGAAGTTAAAATGAAATTTGTAATTATATAGAAAAAACAAAAGAACCTAAAACAATATTTTTAAATGTTAGATGGTATTTAACAATATATAATTATTTAACCATTACCTTATACGTCTATAAGGTTCCTTTCTATGAATATCCCCATTAGGGTCTTACAAAATTTCTATTACGTCCACCTCGAAGGACGGCTCGAGTGAAAGAGAAGGAATTTAGTCTAACGCGGCGTATTGTGACATATGTCCTGGACCGACAGTAACGTGGCTCCGCCCAAAAAGTAGTTCTCTTTAAATTATGAAATATTGAGTTAAATAAAGGATCTATATTGTTACTGATAGTTCTACGTTTCATGTGACTATCCGACTTTATTATAAATACTCGACTCAACTTCATTTTTCAGTTAGTTTGATTTATTTATTTAATTTAATTTGAATATTATCGAGCGTGCGCCGTTCAACACCCCGATGCGTAAGCATAAGCTACTACCAACTTCTCATGTGTTTAGGAAAGTTCGATATAGTACTAGAGCATAGGATAACAAAATGTTTGATTATTAAAATTTTTCTAATAAATGTTAGAAAATGTAACGAAGGATGCTTTTGTGCATTCCGCACGTTACACCAACTTAATAATGTTTGTAAAGCAGTGTCACATGAATTTAGTTTTCGAAATTCAGCTTGATATTTCGATAGTAGGTTGTTAGCTTCTATATATTCTATTATTGGTTCATTAGTAGGTAATTCCAGTAGTTTTTCGTAGACTTGTTCCATATTTACGAGTCTATGCTCCACACATAGAATTGTTTTATTTGTCTTCTCTATAGGTATTACTGTTGATGTTTTCCAAGGGTCTGGGAATATTCCTGTTTCTAAACTCGTGTTTATAACTTGTAAACATTGGTTGCCTATTGCTTCAAATGATAATTTCAAAATGTGTAAATTTATGCCATCTATACTACTGAGTTTAGTTTTCCTTTGTTTTATGATATTTTTCAAATTTCTTGTTTCCAATGCTTTGAACTTTTCCTGTTTACAAGTGGTATTTTCCATGTTATTCAATATTTGATCATAATGTTTATTTGGATTTAAATTTACCGTAATTTGCTCTATACTTTCTAGAAAGAACCTATTAAATTTCTCGGCGATTACTTTATTATCTGTAATTAGTTCGTTGTTAAAAATTGTTCCATTATTGATATCATTTCTTCTTTCATTTAAAAGTAGTTCTAGTTTCTTCCACATTTCATTTGAGTTTCCCTAAACCTCATCAATTTTTCTCCGATAATATATTTATTTTTGTTGTGCAATGAGTGTCACTACCATGTTTCCTTTTGCGGTAAATTCATTCCAGTGTTGCTCGTTACCTATTCTTCTAGCTGTTTTATATCAATGATCTCTATCTTTTATTTTTTGACCTTTCTCATTCGTCTACCACTTTTTATTTCTGGCTTTATTTGAAATACTTATTTATTTTACTGGCGTATGCTTGTTCAATGTTTGGGTTAGATTGTTCACTAATGTATCGGCTAATGTGTTTGCATTAGTACAATTTGGCATCTATTATGTGTACATTATGGAACATTTCTTGTTGGAAATCGGTAAAAAAAATTGTTTCTTTGAAAAAATGAAATATTTCCTTTTGTTAAAAACGAAATAGTTTTAAATAATATCAGACCAGGTTACCGTCTGGTAAGATGGATTTTCATAATCTGTAGTGTCTCCTAAACTGATGAGAGAAAAACTAACTATCTTCTTATTACAATGCAAATTAGTTTAACCTCTGTCAGGAATTAAAATCATTAGGGTTAAGTTAATTTCAATAACCATCAATTCACTCAATAACACTCATTCGTCACACTCAGTTATGAGGTTTACCTAAGAACTAGACGAAAAACACGTTGACGACACTGTATGATTGATATTGGGTAGTATAATCTTTAACTAAATAAGGCAAGGCCGAGGAATGCACGGAACGTCTCTTTGAGCTGCCGACGAGACGCCGACCTGGCGGCATTTTTTATGAAAAACAGTTAGCAACATTCATAAGTTCGGGCGGTACTTATTTGACGTTTTCAACGTTTTTATTTCTTATGGGTGTAATAAGCATAATAAAAAGTTATATGGTCGCAGGAAGGACCTTGAAGTTGGCTTAATTTGGCTGACGTTACTGATCTAGTCCACATCATAAATACTACAAATCTATCCTGAGCAGATCGCATTTTTAGAAAATATTTTTTTTAAGATGAAAGGAATTTAAAATTTAAGAAAAACCGTTGCAAAAAATAATTTTATAAGATTGTTTTTATTTCCTTATGTCAATAATTCATCGTGCAAAATATTTGCATGTAAATACTCTGTATTAATTGTTTCGACTATAGAGTATTAAAGTACCATTACCTATGACTTTCCTAGTGGGACGAGTACTATTCCGGATATTCGGCAAGACACACGACGAAAACGAAGTTTTCTCGCTTTTTCGAGACAATTTCCAATTTTTGAAGAACTGTATCTCGAAAAGTTCTGGGCGTTCGGAACTCGATTTGGGCTTCAGTTGTAGCAAATTTAATGTACTTTAATAATGCAGTAATAGCCTTTTCTTTAGGATGCATAGTTTAGGAGATATTGAGCAAGAACCGAAGCCAAAGTAAAAATTTCACTGGCTTCTGAGCATTTCCATTTTATTTTTTATTTTTATTTTTATTTTATTTTTTGAATACAGCTGCTCACATAGATGTGCATCCAATTACAGGGCAAGTAATATACAAATAAGTGTATATCTGTATACAGTACAGAGTAAAAACTTAAAACTAAATATTTTTCAGTGAATAATAACTATCAAATTAAAAATAGAAAATGCAAAGTAATGTGAGCAGATACTTTAACTAAACGGCAATGTAGTAGAAAATAAAGGTTAATTTAAGAGTGATTTAAAATACATTGCTTTATATTATTAGTACTACAATTAAAAATATCAACTGATAGCTTAAATAGTTAGAGCACATATTGTGAATAGTAGAAGATTTTAGTACATTTGTTTTTGGCATACCTAAGTAGAATAGGGCGTATGAACGAGTCTGAAAAGATGGAACGTTGAAATATATGGGCAGTCTATCCGACTTGTTAATAGCCTGTGTAGGAACAAAACAGGAAAATAGATTTTACGTGTCGCTAAGTCATTTAGATTAAATCTGACTAATAAGTCAGTTGTGGCGTGCCTCTGGGAGGATAAATTCCGTCAGCTTTGAGGGAGAGATATTTGACGTGCCTTCTCTGAACCAGTTCCAAATTAAGAATATGAATATTGTATTGTGTATTCCAGACAATACCACCGTATTCCAATTTCGGGCGTACAAAAGCATTAAATAGGGGGGAAAGTGTGGAAATATCTTTAAAGTGCCGTGAGTTTCGCATAATAAAGCCTAGACTTCTGTAGGTATTAGCAATTGTGTGATCAATGTGGGCAGCAGAAGTTAATTTTGAGTCAAAGCTGACTCCAAGATCCTTGAATTGAGTGCACCTAGTTAGCATGACATTGCCTATTTTGTAGGAAAAGTTTCTAGAGTTATTTCTTCTCGTGAAGTTCATCTAATTAAATTTTGATATATTTAAGGGTAGCCTATTATTTTCGCAATATGTGTTTATATTTGTGAGGTCGTGTTGCAATCGATGGCAGTCTTCTTCGGAGTTAATAGATGAAAAGAGTTTAAGATCATCGGCGTATAGGAGAATATGTAAATCTAAGCAAATGTCATTGATGAAAGTTATAAAAAACCGTGGGCCTAAAATAGAGCCCTGTTTTGATCCTGATATCGCTGACACTTCAATAGATGAAAACCCATGATACTTCACGTTTAATGTTCTGTTACCAAGATATGACTCGAAGAAACTTAGAATGTCAAGACTTAAACCAAAATCTGATAGCTTCTGCAGTAAGAGCCCATGATCCAGTCTGTCAATTGCTTTACAGAGGTCTGTATAAATTACATCCGCTTGGCCACCATGATCCAGTGTATTTTCGACAAAGTGTGTAACTCTTATCAAGTTGGTAATCGTAGATCTACCTGCCAAGAATCCATGTTGACTATAGGGGAGTTGAGATTTAACATGAAAAGAGATTATATCTCATAGAACAATTTCAAAGAGTTTTCCAAAATTACAGAGGATAACTATAGGTCTCTAATTTTCAATATTAGTCTTATCACCTATTTTGAAAACAAGGCAAATTTTTGATAGAGTCCATAATTGGGAAAATGCACTAGTTTGCAGTACTAGATTAAAAATTATAGAAAGTGGCAGTGCAAAAATAGAGGCACAGTCTCTTAATAAGAAAGCTGGTATACCATCTGGACCCATCGTAAGTTTATTTTTGAACTTTTTTAGTGCTTTTAAAACATATATGGAATATTAAGTTGGGGTACATTGCCTGTAGTTTCTTGTTGGGTTATGTTATACGTGGATGATGTGATAAAAGATTATTGAAAATTTTGGGCAAATGCATCGACAATGCTCTAGGTGTATTTCTCATAGTATTTAGAAAAAACCAGAAGTTGCTCGGGTTAGTTTTAATGTGTGTCTGTGTATTGAACATATATTTTGTGTAAAAGTTCAATGTCCCTTTTTATTTGGGAACGCAGTGCTTTGAATTGATTGAGGCAGTGCACCTCATTTTTGTCCTTATATAAGTTCCATAGACGGGATTTCAGATTCAGCTCCAGCAGTGCGCAGCTCGCACAGGTCTTCTGAAGCTGCAAATTTGATTTCCTACTAAGTACGGGAAATAGTTATCGTGTGTTTTAAAAGTGAAAAGAATGAGTCCCATAATTTTGAAACCGTAAAACTTAAGATTTTAGATGCTTTAGAAATTGTAAAGAATAAGACTACAGATGCTACGAAGTGTCTGTTTGAAGCATCTAAAGGATAACCAAAGGAAATCTAGTGCCTTTAAAAACTGACGGTGTATCAATATTTATAACTCTAGGAGAGAAACGTCCAACTGAGAGAGAGAGGGAGAGAGAGAGAGAGTAATCTGCTGACGGTTCCTGTTTCATAGGCATTAAGAAAGATGTCAAATTATAAGACGATAAGAAGTCTTATCTGTCGGTCTGTGTGTTTCGTGATATTTCTGTCATGCCAAATATTACAGAAAAATTCATTAAATTCTCAAATTCCGTTTGAAGCAAGCTCTGGTATTAATAACCTTAATACCCTAATACCACAGACACTTCTATATTTTTATAAATTTTTCGAAAAAATTTAATATTAATTATTATTATCTAGGTCCTTGAAATAAATAATGTTGAAAATATACACTTTTGTGAATAAGATACATAGTTAAATTTTCTATCACTAAAAGTCATTTCAAAATATTTTTCAATATGGTGAGGATCCGTTAATTAGGAATAATGTAAACAGTCAGCAGCATCCAGATATGTTTGATTATGTAACATACGTTAACCTTCTGTTTCATTAAATTATTCTACCTGAATAAATCGGGTAATAAACCATTTAGTGACTTTATCGATGCCACGCAACATTGGGTATATATTTGGATTGCGTGCTTATCTATAATATAAACCTTAGATAGCCTGAAAAGCTTGCATGCATCTGGAACCTAAGATGTAAAATAAATGCAGGTCAAGAGAACTGAAATAGCTTTGGAGAGGCACTCCTAATTTAATAGTGTTTAATTCAGTTTAAAACGCAGTGTTTGTAATGATAGGGAACGCGTGTCCTTGTCTGTGATTGGTACATTTGCAAGCCAGCCTTACGCATGGGAAATTAGTATCAGAACAGATTTCTTACTGCAAGAAAATAATGACATCTATGCTGTAATTTAAATTTAGATAAATTCAATGTATTTATAAGATAGCAAAATGCCAAATGAAAGTAAATTTAAACCGTTAATTTGTATTTTCTGTACCAATGGCCTTGAGAAGGTCTTGATAGGATTGCACTTACTTGGGAATTCCTATGTGTTTGTGTAAACTGTCCTCAGCTCATAACGTAAACAACTGCATTCTAATCAAAGACCTACCGTAGTATCTCATTGTTTGCATATTAAGCTTGACTATCGAGAATTGTTACATAATAATTGGGGAGCTATTCAGTGTAATACCGATGCCGCGGGTAACAGAGCTTTAGATAAAGAGCCCAAAAATTATTCATAGACAAGACAGTACATTCATAACTTACAGGAGACAGCATGTGACACACTATATCATAATTTACACACAAACACAGACTATTTAACGAAAAATTGCCTATTTATCACATTATTTCAGATAATAGAATGTTATCTAGTTATCAACATTGCTTTGCACACAAATTTTAATAGTGCACCCTGTGATTTTGTTGATCAATCTCAGGTTGTACTGATATTATTTATAGACTTTACATATGTTCTTAACAGTGTTGATCACTTCATATTATTAACCAAATTAGAAAAATGTGGGGTCAGGGTTCTATCTAGTGACTGGCTTAACTCATATTTGGTTTATCATACCCAACAAGTTGTAACGGTCACGTTACACGCATTAACTTAAATTAGACAAAGCGACTATTCTATTCATTATTTTAAATTTAAATTGTAAGAGACTGGTCTGAGCATTATACGCGTTTAAATTTTATCGGCTAGTCATGACAAATGCTTGACCAATAGCGTAGTAGCTTGTACGACGAAGTTTAGAGAATAGTAGACGATATACGCGCCGACTCTGGGAGGGACGCTGGAAAAGATGGCGTAGAGGCGGGTGGCCGTGTAGGGCCGTAAGAATTAAAAGCGGCCATATATTTGTAAATATCTCTATATAGGATTAATAACTGCGAATGGAATCAGTAAAGTATTTATTATAGTTTATATGTTCTGTGTTATTGTGTTCCATTGCCCATAGCTACAGCAAGGCAATGTTTTCGACGATATAGCTGTAAGTACAGTCTTTTATATTATGTATGCCTCTCGTGATGCAAATAATGCTGTTTGAAGCCACTTGCGACAATGCAGAATTAGTGATGACTGCAATACCTAATTCCACGTTTGGCCAGTAATATGCTTTGTTGTATCCAATGTTACCGTCCGGTAAAGATTTCTCTTACCCCATGAGAAAACTATAATAGTGCGGGAATAATTTCATGTGAACGTTATGTTTGCGTAACTATATAGTCCTGTTTTTAGACATCTCTCGTGTGTTTTGGGCATAAAAACCTAGTGTACGACTACCGAACCAGTCTATATCGAAAATATTAATTGTCGGGCCATTTTTTCTTATTAACTTTACGTACAGTTAGTAATATTTTCCTCTTGTGTGTCTTAATTATGTTATCGTAAAAATTCTTTATTTTACCGCTCTGGCCAGATCGTGTTTAGTTTAGTTTAATTATTTACCGTATACGGATTCTTATTGTGTACAGCTTTGTTATATGTCAGATGGACTAATGATTTGTTTATATGATTATTCTGACGAAAGTTTTTGTGAAGTTTACTCACAACCCTGATATCAAGTGCTCTGCTTTGTTTGTGTATTTTTTGTAAATGATTAAAATAAGTTAAATTCAATGATTCGTTTTACTTTCCCTTAAGAAAATAACGTATCAAAGTTAGAATGAAGAAGATGGTGGGTAGTTGCTCGAATGTCAATTATGGCGTTCCTCAAGGATACATACTAGTACCTACATTGTTTGCTATATATATTCGTGACATATTAATCTATCTTAAACATCTAATATACCTAACGGTTGCATATTATGCTGATGCTACCCAATATTTTAACAAAAACTGGTAACTTACCTAATGCTGAAAATTGTGCTACTTAATGTACAAAAAAAGACTTGTTTTTCCTTAGCGGATGCATCTAAGCACTGCAGTTTGTACCACACTAAGAAAATTATGTATTGCCTATTTTCATTCAACTATTAATTATGCATATGGAGATTGATAACTGATGTACGAACAATTTTAATGTGCAAAGCCATACGTATAACTGCTAAATTAAAAATGTGATGAATCTTGCAGAGAGAATCTTGGTTTTTGTAAATTTGCGACAGATCTCATTCGTAATGGCTCATGTGAAAGAAAGCAAGCCGAGGTCATAGATGATGATGGCACTAGAATTACATCGCATTTACAAAGTTTCAATATAGGTGTGCCCCCAAGGTTCCATCTTGAGGCCACTGTTGTTTACCTTGTACATTTCAGACACTTCAGATGTAGTCACTGGTTGCCAACTACATCAATATGCAGATGACTCACTGATATACGAATTATTTAATTTTTAAGAATGGCAAGATGCCTTAACTTTAATAAACCAGGATTTATGTAAAATCTCCCCCCACAATTAGAAATTTAAGAAAGCAGTAAAATTACTTTCTTATCATTATGTGGTGGTATTTTATCTATGATTATATATTATCCGTTTTACCTGTACAACTGTCTTTTTCCTTACAATTAATTAAATTTATAACTTAAATGATGAAATTTTCTTCCCTGCAAACCTCCTCATTCTCCATTGAACCACTGATAAATCCTAGCAGAAAATCAGAAATTATAAAGCCACAAATAATTTTTTATTAACTGCCATGGTTAATTTCCTGTGCAGGTTTTTGTATGGTTTTCCTGTACATTTCAGTAATCACTTGTATTCAAGTCTTTTGGTGTTCATGGAAACTATTTTATAAGCAGATATTTTGTAAGCCATGCATTTTTTCTATTTGAACTCCTTTTTCTGAATGGTGCATCTCATAGTATCACTTTATTTGTCGCAGTTACATGCTTCTTAAGCATACGGCTTCACCAAAGACTATCAACAAGTTTAGATTGGTAACATATTTGTGATGTAGCTTTAATATTGACAGCTAGTGGAATTATGTCGTGAGTTACGTTGTTGGCCGTAAAAACCGTGTTTTAAAAAACAAATTATAATCTGTAAAGGCTGAACTAATCTAAAGCATTTTGTTGAATCTGGCGTACATACAGAATTGGAAAATCCACTTCGTGATTAGGGAATAAATTTCGATGTAATTGGGCTGTTGAAAGCAGAATGCATGGAGTTGGCGTGGTCAAGCGGTGTTCGTATGAAGGAATACCAATGCCCTGCGTTGACCTACAGGCAAGGAGTGGTTTACCTGCGCGCGCAGACACACGTTTACATATTGTGAATTTCAATTTCCGAATCTGTATATTTACAAACTTAGTTATCGATGCTTTTGAAGCATTTCCTCATCCTCCGGTGGGCGACTGGACTGTGCTAATTGGTGCAATAGAGGTTTTTTACGAAGGTGTATCGTGAACAATTTGAGTTGAGCCACATGAATTTATGTTCCAAAATGCTTTGTTTTCTTATTGTCGTGATCGACGCGCTGGTGTAAATCAGTTTTTTTTTGCGTATGCTGAATCCGTTATTCCTTACCAGGAGCGGGTACATACTCCTGGTTATGTAGTAGGCTATTGGTATAGTTTACATCGTTTACATTTCCTAAATAATGTTTTTGTTAGACATTCTTAACTTTGCGATTTAGTTGGTAAAACACTCGCAAATATGAAATGAAGTAAAAATATCATTTAACATTGAACCCACAATCATATATTGCAAGTATAGATAGATAGATAAATTGTAAAAATAAAGTTTTTTTAACTCACTGTCGAAATGTCGTACTTGTCAACTGTCATTTTATTATGAGAAACGTCACTTTAACGCACCAGTGGACCAGTGTCAAAACAACTGTCACTTTTCACACTCAGTGCGAAGAGAACTGTCTCATCTTGCACTGGTGTAAATAGAAATTTATAACATAGAAAATCAAATCAAAATTTATTATAATTTTGTAAAAATTTATTGGAATTTTACATTCAGAACATTAATATTAAGAATTTATTTGTTATATGTATTTAGGACGCATTTCGTGCAGTTGTTGAAAGTTATCCCCGACGACAGCTGATGGAACGAAATTGTGCTTTCCATAAGAATTGCATCTCCAACTTCCTCTGGTGGCTGTTCGGCTATATTATCTCGAACTTGGAGACCAATTATTTCTTTTTCCCCCAATATTTTAACAGCTGTCCTCCGCTTATTGTATCCTTCTGCAACGTTAGACAATTTCCAAGCTCCGTGACGTTTGAGCGTTAAAATATCGGCTCCGGAAACTGTCAACAGTGATACAGAAGGTCTTCTGAAACAGTATCCTGTGTATCTTGAAAAATCAGATAATCCTAGAAATAAAGCTATCTTCTTGGGCATAGCACCAAACGTGTTAATCCCAATGGGTTGGTTGTACATTCACCATTTCTTTAACCAATTAAAAATCGTGCATGGGGAGTTTGTGAAAGACGTAATGTGCATACTAAGTTCACTCCTTGAATATTCCCACAAGTAATTATGAATTTCCCAGGACATTTCGTCTTAGGCCTAGAGATGATAATTTGGTAAACATCTCGTTGATCTTCGATGTCTTCAACTTGCATGCAGCTTAGCTCGTCTCTCTTGCACCCCCTGCGATTTCAATAATTAACGTAACCTTAAACGAAATCACTTTACAAATAAATTATATTTATTCTATAAGATTAGACATACCTCCATCATCAAAAGATCTTGATTATCAGCTCTCTTTATTTTTCTTTATTCAATACTTTGGATTTCTTCGGTTTATAGCCCTCAGCTTGCCTTTTAAAAAATGATATTAGGTTATTATATCTATTTATGTCAACATTTTTATTTTTGGATATCATCATCCTGAACATGAGTAATGGCTCCAAAGTGACGATGGCTCTTGCATTTTTAATTTTTGCTGGAAATATGCTGACAATACAGTTTCCGTGGGGTGCCTAGTTCTCTAGGTAATAGTGCATCAATTGCCATACTTGCAGACTCCCCTACATCGAACGCAACACTGTCACTATTCTCGGTATCTAAATCATTCATAGTTGCTTATAGTAGAGTTCAAAACGAGATCTATCTCGACTTCCGTGGAACATTGAAAGGTAAAAATGTGTTGATTACGTTTTTGCATAATATTTGGCTTGTATATACATCCCGTAAATTCGTCTGGCGATATCGGTGTCCAAACAACCCCCAGGGGTGAAAAAGCGAAAAAACTACAAAATTAGATTTTTCCCTAATCTTTCTAAAAGTTTTCAAATTTTTGTTTTATTATGTATAATAATAAAGTTATAGCAAATTATATGTGAAGAAATTGCATTAGTTGAAGCGGATAATGGTTGTTATAGACCTATGTAACTTCCTTATTATGCATATATTCATTTTACTATTTTCGCAAATTCATTACACTCCTGACTGTAGGTAGACGAACGAAAATTTTAGAAAATTGATAAGAATAAAAGTTGTAGCCTGTACTATCTAAATTATAATCGTTTTTTTATTTTTATATTCCGCCTATAAATAAGAAAGTTATAAAAGAAATCCTAACCTCTTGACAGAATTCCCGCAACACCCCTGTTGCAGCTATCGCAAGATCTGTCTATTTCCCTCTCTCTCTCACTCGCTGCTCGCATAGTCGTAAAAGTATTGCCATTTAAATTTATTCACTAGAAATTAGCCTGGATAGTGTGATATAACATAACAATAATTTAGGACGTAATTGTCCTAACAAAAATAAGATAAAAATACATTAACGCAGATACTAATGACCTAAATTACATACTTTTTAAAATATAAAGTAATGAATTTTTGAAGAAAAACTACTTTTATAATTAATAATTATTTACCCACACCCTTTACTTGTCTTAATAATAATAAAAATAATAATAATATAGGAGGCGTGTGAAATGCCACAATAATAATAAGACACATTGATTATTTATAAACCAATTAATAATAATACTAAACAAATAAAATTGATGTAGAAGTTATTACAAGGTAATACATTTTCGTATTAATTGAAAAATGCACATTATAATAAAATACAAAAGTAATGATCTCACAAATCATCATTTTGCTAATATAATTCATCGTCCGTTTCTTCATCTACAACTGTGATTTTGCCTGTGTATCAATTTATATTTTTTGCACTGGTTGAGCATCCTGAAATGACATTTATTAATAAACGTTGTTTAAACGATTTGCAATACTTTTACCTGTTTTACAATAACAAAATGACATTTCTGCAGTCAGAGCTAGCATTTGGCGATTTATTTGTCCATATAGGTAAATAAGAATTATCTTCATTTATTCTCCACCCCTACTCCAAAGGATTCGGCATATTAATAACTGGGTTTAAAGCACTGCTCCATATAATAAATTGGTAAAATGCTCTCAAACAGTGTTGATTCAAGGCGTCACTTATAGGGGGGCAATTTGTCTATACTGAATTGAGACATTGAAATGCCATCTTCGCCCCCAAATCATTAATATTATCGCAATTAGTGGGAGAGTACAGTAACATGCAAAACTTTTCCAACTCCCTAAATTTTGTTACTTCTAAAGAAACATAATTTTCACATTTTTCACGAATAATATATTTTATTTTAAAATATTAACAATATTGAAAGAATTTATATATCTATTATTTTCATGTATGCTGTCTGCATGTCAACATTTACGTCAACACTTTCCATAAAATGAAGTAAGAGAACCAGTACATCAGTATCCTTACAGCTTATATTATAATGCATTCTGTAAAACCTTCAGATTTGTCTGATTTGTGCAACAGTATTCTAGTATCTGCCTTTTCATGATTAAATGATAATAATTTCCTTGAATTAAGTGATTTTCAACTTTTAATCTTCAATTTAAATTACGCATTTAATCCATTTTCAGTATTACTTGATGAAGACTCCATATTTCACAATAATGTTATAAATATATAACAATATCTAATTAAACACCACTAAAAACATGTGATGAAACAATATTCTACAGAGGAGTATGCATTCATATGTGAGCATATAGAGCTTCACGGGACGAGGTGACGAGCGGGAAGACGTGTTAAAGTGCGAGGGAAAACGACAGAGTAGAGATAGTTGCAACTGGGGGTTGAATTACATTTTTAACAACAACTAACTATTTTCTTCATAACTCGCTCATTTATAATCCAAAAGTAAAACCGTAAAAACTGGTCTAATCCAGATAGTATAGACTACAACTTTTATTCTTGTCAATTTTTTCAAATTTTCGTTCGTCTGCCTACAATCACAAGTGGAATGAATTTACGAAAATAGCAAAATGAATATTTGCGCGATAAGAGAACTATGCTAGTTTTTAGGAAACAGTGTACGCTTTAAACAATACACATCTCTTACCTATAAATAGCCATAACTTTGTTACCATATATAATTTATCAAAAATAAAAAAATTGGCAGAAAGATGAGACAAATATCTAATTTTTCGTTTTTTTCGGTTTTTCACCCCTGGGGGGTGCTTGGACACCGGTATCGCCAGACGAATTTAGGGGGTGTATATACATGTTAGGTACTATATAATAAAGTACTCAGTATATTTTTACCTTTCAATGTTCCACGGAAGATGTTTCTAGACGACTTTTTCGTATTCTGAATCTCTACTATTAATAGCAATAATAAAATCACAATAAATAAAGATTGTTTAAACTTTGCGAGATGTCAAGATGCAAATTCAAAATATTTTGACATTTCGAACAAGATATTTAATATTTTTCAATACATTTTTCTGTCCGTCTGTCTGTCTGTCTGTCTGTCTGTAACTTTTTTTAATATTTGTACGTTCGTAGAGAAAAAATATTGTATGCTACTCGTGTGAAAATGCGTTTAAGGCACTTGTATGAGTTGCAACATTCATACGCGTGCCTTAAGCATACAGTTTTCACACTCATATCATATACCTCGCCCATATACCTTGCCTCATCTTGCCGATTGTAATATAATTTTGCAGTATAAAAATCTAAATGTGTTGAGGAATTGAGTTGCTGTCTCCAAAACTTGATTAAATAATAGTAAACTTTTCCAACATTGCTGCAAAGTTGAAATAGTCATACATGTTCTCAGCATTTCTATCCTGTTACAGATATCAGCGTTCGAACGAAGTTCGGCACGTTACACCATTGTCACATTACCAGCCAGCAAACGAGTGGATTTTATTTATCATTTTAAAGTAAACTACGGTGTAAAATTCGACATCAAAGTATCTACTAACTTTCCAGGATCCGAAGCCACAGACAACGTCACATACACAGTCCCCAATTTCCTGCAGCCCTACAAAGTTAGAATTACGTCAAATCCAGACGGAGCATTCATGATCTATTGGTCTGAACCATTCGTACCATATTATATCGACAGAGTATATTATGAGGTTTGTTTTAACATTTAATATCAGATAACGTTGTGATTTTCAAGAAACTTTCAGGATGGAAGTAAAGTTGCAAGATATCCAAATATTCCTACAAATAAACTTTGATGCCTATTAAAGTTTAGTGTATGCACAAATATTTACTTGTCAGAAACGTTGAAAGTAAGCAAAAGACTATTAGCCGAGTCATTAGAGGTAGAAGTAGGAACTTGACAGAAGAAAAATAGATAATGATATAGAACTTTGCGTTTATTCATGGAAAAGGCTGCTTTTATACTTCAGCAAAAATTCCATCTACAATTTTGTTTTACATTAATATACATGACCTCCTGAGACCAAAAATCAATAGAACATATTAGCAATTTTCTTTTAAACGAATTGCTTATTCTTCTTTAGCATCTCTTAAAGCGTCT
The DNA here is from genome assembly GCA_963583905.1 of Stenurella melanura. Lineage (NCBI taxonomy): Eukaryota > Metazoa > Arthropoda > Insecta > Coleoptera > Cerambycidae > Stenurella > Stenurella melanura. The sequence goes on from OY757310.1 coordinate 69,504,367, forward strand.
TGATACATAGTTCCATTTAATTCTAAAAATACAAATATCTTAAGCAGGACGGTCTGGAGTGTCAGGCCTAAATGAGGAACAGACACGCAACAGATTTGTTTCTTGACCCATTATAACTTTTTTTTTAATGCAAGACAGTACTGTCGAGAGCAAAAAAAGAACAACAATTTTTTTCTAATGTAAATCTGTCTCTATTTGAATATGCAATGAGTAGCCGAAATAAAACAGTTAGCACTTTTATTATATTTTTTATAGTAATACTGTAGTTATTGCTAAAGCAGAAGATGGATTGTCAATGAGACATCTTGCACTGCGTTATAACATTAACAAAAATTCTGTGTTTAACATTTTAAAAAAGTGGAGAATAAACGGAACGATTAGTAGAAATTCTGGATCCGGGCAATACAGGATAACCAACTTAACAAGAGACTAACTATTAATATTTTGTTATTTCACCATTTCTATTTATAACTTCTATAAGCCTGTTTGGCGTAGTAATAAATAAACTTATACAATAATCATTAGTAATAATATTTTCCCATGCATTATTTATTACTTCCAGTAATTCTTGGGCATTCCGTGGTCTCACATTTCGTTGTTGGGTACTTCATACGAGTAGTTCCCATACGTCTTCCACAGGGTTAAGATCTGGACTATGACTGGGCCAGTTAAGAACATTAATGTTGTTCTCTTGAAACCAGATAGTCACCATATGAGCAGTAAGAACTGAACAATTATCTTGTTGAAATAAGAATTCATTATTAGGAAATAATAGTGACATAGAAGGGAGCATAATATTGTCTAAAATCCTCATATATATATTTCACTATTAAATCGTTCCATGTTAACGGAGAATCTACCACTTTTGTCATTGTTAGATATATATTTATCATCGAATGGAGTATTCGGAGGTCGATAAACACGAATACGACCACTGCGTATAGACTGGAAAGTTCTCTCATCTGTGAAGATTACATTGTTCTAAAAATTTACATCACGCACTGAAAATTCAACCCTGCAAATCCCAGTCGAGCTTCATTGTGTTCAGATTTAAGTTGGTATTTCTGTGCTGCTGGATGACAACATAGCTGCGATTCTCTTACTGGCCGGCGACCACTACTACACGATCCAGGAAAATTCGTCTGAATTACTGAGTGAAATGGATTTTCTACTAATTTATTTACTAATTGCAAATCTTGCTGTTGAGTTGATATCCTGCATCGCCCTGATCCAGAATTTCTACTAATCGTACCCTTTATTCTCCACTTTTTTTAAATGACACAGTTAATACTATAACGCAGTGCAATTTGTCACAATGACCATCCAGCTTCTGCTTTAGCAATAACTCCAGCTTTAACTAAATCACTTATATGGGGCATATTAGTTTTGGCACACTTGCAATAAATATTGACAACTAACTGACAATGTCACAAAAATTAAAGTTAGATGTACACAACTAGATTTTAGAAAAAATACGTGATAAGACTTGCCCCATTTTTTTTTGCTCACGACAGAACATTGTACTATCTGTACTATGTTTTATAAAGGGTGTTTCTGATTTTAAATATTTTATCCTGAAAATGAATCGATAGAATTCGAAAATTGTTGTTCTGTAGTATTCAAGGGAGGAAGTATGATTTTCTTTAGCATGCCATTTCAAGTTTGAAGGGTTGTACTGTAGCACGAAAGGGTGCAGTAATATAAAGTCGAGTTATTATATCACAAGATATGTCTCCTTCCAAAATTAAGTTCAACTGTCCGAAAATTATATATTTCAATAGCCCATCCCAAATATTTGAATATAGATTATGTACTTAGTGACCTATTTAAATACACCAAAAAGTTTCGAAGTTGTTGATGGAATTTTTATGTCCTTTTTAAATATGATTCGGTTATATGTTAGATCCCTGATTACTTACAATTTTAAATTCTATTACTCTTCAACTTCGACTTCAGAACTTAATTTCTTGAAGCATGTTGTAACTGACGAAATTAGCTCTTTTATAAAATACATTTTGGTACGATTAATGTTAAGGAAGATATACTTGATGTTAGCGAAAGAACGATCAGCCCCTATAATATGATAGAACAAGTTGATTGAATTAAATATGTTAAACCTATACGCAGTTAAAATGATTCACCTGCCTACCCATTGTGTACAGGGTGTTTGGTAAGGCGACGCCGACCTGGAACAGGGTGGTAGATGGGTCATTTGGCATCTGTATGAACCCAACATACCTATATGAAAAATGCTACGGTTTTTATATACTGCCGATTTCGTACTTTTTTTAAGAATCTCAATTTTTCATCATTTATATCAGTATTATGCACTAATTTAAACTTTTGATGTTCTGACATATGGTTTTTCTTTATCCGAGATACAAAAATTTACAATAAAAAAAAATCAAGTTTTGTCGCCTAGGGAAAAAAAATGTAACAATATTTATTACAAAAAAGAAATTGTAATGGTAATTAAAAGTGTCGATATTCAAAGTCTTTAAAATTTAAGAAAAAGTCTTCTAGATATCGCAATTATTTTTTTTGTTGAAATAGGTTTAGAGTATAATTTTAAAATTGAAGAAAAAACATGATCTATTCTATTGTAGTGGTTAAAAAAATTTCAAAAAATATATATTTTTAAAATTTTCAAAAGAATTGTTTTTTCTTAATGTGTTTAGAATATCATGAAACGTGGAAATTTTGAATTTGAGTAAAAAAAAAATTACCATCACCCATTTTATACAATTTTTTTAAAATTTTCCAAAAAAATGTTGTTTTGAAATACGTTTAGAATGTCATAAAACGTGCAAATTTTAAATTTGAGTAAAAAAAAAAAATTACATCCATTTTATACAAAATTTCGAAAATTTCAAAATTTTTTTCTATTTTAAATATTTTTTTTTTTTTGAAATAGGTTTAAAATGTCACGAAACGTGGAAATTTTAAATTTGAGCAAAAAAAAATTTTTCTCCATCACCCATTTTATAAAAAATTTTCAAAATTTTCAAAATTTCTAAATTTCTTTCTATTTAAAATTTTCATGAAAAATTTGTTTTGATATAGTTTATAATGTCACAAAACGTGGAAATTTTAAATTTGAGCCAATTTTTTTTTTACTATCACCCATTTTATAAAAGATTTTCAAAATTTCAATTCTTTTTTCTATTTAAAATTTTGAAAAATTTCCATTATCTATTCCCTTTAGACGGTCCACCCTGTATATTTTCCAGTGAAAGTCTAACAATTCCTTCGGTGGCAGTGGCGTTAGCTACTTACCAAATTTGACCGTTCTCCGTCAAGTAGTTGTTTAGTTAATGCACCAACAGACCGACAGACAGACAGATAGACCGACCGACCGACCGACCGACCGACCGACAGACAGACAGACAGACAGACTGACGGAATTGAAAAACCTATATTTTCGTAATTTATATGTTCTGAAACGTGAAAATCCTAGAAAATCTCGGAGGGTGATTTTTTCTCGAATAAAATACTTCTTCGGTATGCGAGGGATGTAAAAAAACCCAAGGATTTAATGAAGTTCTGATGGCGGCATCGAATTCAGGAGGTCAAAATACGTAAAGATTGGCAGGTCTAATTTCTGGGTCTGAACTTTTTTTTTGTGTGTGGCTGTGTTAACATTACAATTTCTTCTAGTATATATCGCTTCCTTATTTTATAGGCCACAAAAACTTATAATTTCCTTTTTGGTTGTAAGTTTATATATTTCGGATAGAGAAAAAAAAAACCTATTTCGTAATATCAAAAGTTTAATTTAGTGCGTAATACTTGCATGAATGATACAACACTGTTAGAAACAGCAGCTACAAAATTGGCAATATAAAAAAAATATAGTATTTTTCATATAGGTATATTTTGTTCATATAGATGCCAATGTCTCATCCACCACCCTGTTCCAGGTCGCATCGCCTTACCAAATACCCTGTGTAATGGGATAAATACCTCAATGGAAAATATTTACTTTTTAAAAACACTACATTATTTGTTTTTTTTAGGTTTACATATATGGAGGTAAGAATATATCAAGTAATTATGAAAAATATTACGTGACCCGTCCAGTTTTGGTGTATAAAGGCAATGGATCCGAATACACGTTTAGCGTCGGGCTTGTGTCATACAATCAACAATATAGGTCTTTGTTGACCGATCCCATTGTTGCCAACTTGAATGGGGATGTACATGAAATTAGTATAAGTTAATTAATTTTTAGTGCTTGTAGTCTAAATGTGTTTGTATTAATATAAATAAAATTGTTAATGTTTTAATTAGAACATCGAGTTTACTGAGTAAAATCCTTTTATTAAATATTCCATATTCAAAGAAAATATACTGAAACTTGCATACTATGTACACAAAAAGGAAATAAGGAACCCTGGCGTTTATAGCCCAGTCGTCAGGGGTTTAAAGTCACTACATGTTGTATGGCTGAATTTTTCAGGATAAGTATTTTATTTGGTGTGGAATACGATAAAAATAATACAGATGTAAGGTGCTGGCGACCCCTAAATATTTCGAAAATATTGGCCGAAATTCGGTTTTTGGCAAATAACTCGAAAAATAAAAAAGATAACAAAAAACTAATGACACTAAGCGATAGAGGGGAAATTTTCGCATCAAAAACGTATATGTTTTTTTGTACGATCAAGAATGTAGGCTCCAGATTTTCTTTCTTTAACGCAGGAGAATGGAACGTGGCGACACACAAGTATGCGCGCGAAGCGTGCGCGGTCTCGGACTCGCTACACTAAATTTGATATAACTTTTAAACTAATTAATGAAATTGAAGTCAACAAAGCTTAAATGAAGGAAGAAACGTGTGACTATTGAATTACTATATTTTCAAATATAAACATGAATGTACTTATGTAGAAATAGTATATATGAAGTCGGAACATAAATGAATTTCCGATTAAATCGGTAAAAGCTCCACCATTTTTAAAATTTTTAAGATGAAAACCTGGAATTTTTATATGTTACTCTTGAAGTAATGTATAAGAAGATCAGGGAAACAACTCACAAACATTTATTTTTGAAGATGTACACTTACAAAACATAAAAATTTCGAGAAAGTGATAAAATCTGATATGTATAACTAACTTTAACCACCTATCACTCTAGTTTAAATCGCGTTATTAGATTTCTGTAGGTGCGATTTTTAAAACTTGGAATGAGTACTTTAAGATGCTTCAAGGGGATTTACCTTAAAAATTAAATTAACCCTTTTCATTTTACGAAAATAAAAGATAAATTCTTTTTTGCTCCAAAATTCGTGGAACTAGGGGTAAAATAAAATTTTTATTTAAATAACTTATTTAGCATACTTATCCATCGATTCATTTTATATAATACTTCAAGAATAATATGTTTTCAGTTTTTATCCTAAAAATTGTGGAAATGGTAGAGCTTTTACCGATTTCATCTAAAATCTCTTTATGTTTCGACTTCATATATATATATTTTATATCACTTATTTACTGTTTCACTTTTTAAAAAATTTTATTTTTACAAAAAGTTACAATTGAAAAACTTTTATTTCACTTTGAAAATACTAATTATTTATATAATGTTAGATAAAGCTTGGTACAATATAATATGTTGACTGGCTCTGATATGGCAATGGGTCGTATTTATAACATTGTATTTGCTGACGCTGGCATAAGCATTTCTTAGAATTTAATGCTATGCAAGCGTTTCACATGGGAATGTTTTATCCGGGAAGCTGTTATCGCTTATCTCAGATAAAGATATAGAGTTACTCAGCATATAACAACTCCCCTTTTTTTTGAAAAGTCGGTGTTATTCGCCGACTTTTTGGGGAAAATCGGGCATTTCTTCTTCTTCCGTGTGTAGATGGGGTCTTCTTCTCAGGAGGGTGTTGATTCTCTTCAGCATCTCGTTAGGAGTTGCGTCTTTGGATTTCTTACAGGGACAGCATCTTCTTTTGCACTTCCAGGCGATGTAGGAGGTGAGGATACAGATTCCGAGACCAATAACTATGTACATGCTCATAGAAAAGTGTTTAGTTATAAATGGCTCGTTTATTAATTTATCCAAGTCTCTGGAATATTGTTCGAGTTTGTGGTTGGCTATATCCAGATTTTCAACGTTTAAATGATCGAATTGAAGAGGTTCCAATTTGGGTAGTTGCATTTTTTCGGGGATGTCACTACAACAGTCATAGGGTATAACCACTGGGTGTGAATTGTCTGTAATGTTGATAGTATTGCGACCTTCTGCTTGCACTTTCGTTATACCGACAAACGCGTAACAGTCCGGATGAAGTTTTAATATAGAGTTCTTATTAACACTGGTGATTTTTGTGTCCATTTGATTACAGTTTATGGTGATGTGAATGGGTTCAGAAACAATTACTAACCACACATTGTCTTGTAATTTCTGAACGTTATAACCTTGTCCGTACACGAGAGAACTTTCACAATTTTCGGGAACTTTCCTGAAGTTTTTTAGTAACTGGGCTTCGCATGCTGCACTGCTGTCGATCGGGTAGGCATAAAGGTCAGAGCACAACTTCTTGCGAGCATCTAGTTGTTTGCATGTGCTCAGGTCTTTGACGGGGATGTACATTAAAGAATCATCGTTACGTGCAATGAATTTTTGAGAAAATGACAAAACGTGGTGTAGGCCAGTTCTATTGTCTAGAATCGGGATGGGGTATAAATGATACAAGGTATAGAGTTGTTGTTCCACTAATGGTATTCTTAAGACAAAAACGAGATCTGATTTTGACTGAAAGGCTTCCAGTTCGATAATTTCCAAGTATTGGGGAATTTCTGAATATTTCACTGGAAGGGGTAAATTGTTTTTAACTAAATTTTGAGAGATTTTTTGAAGTGCAGTAATCAAATTTTCGGGTGTAATGATTGAAGAGTGTATTATTTTTAGGCGGGCAAAGGTAATTGAATTTAAAATGTCATCTAAGTTATTCTGAAGGTACAGGTAACTTTCAGTTAATTTCTCGCATGTTTCGACAAATTTTAGTTCGGCTTGAACCAGTGCAACTCTATCATTTACATTATGTAATGCAATTTGAATTTTTCTCATGTCTTCGTTAAAGGTTTTTATATTGGTTTGCATATCTTGAAATGTTTCGTTAAAAGTCTTTATGACGGTAGAGGTAACAGATATTTGATTTTTCAGAAGGTTTTCTATTTGATGTTGGTCATTATTTAATTTATTGATACTGTCTGTGAAGAATTGTCCATCTTCAGCATCTAAATTACCGGTAATGGCTTTGAATACGCTTCCCACTCCGTTTAGTATACCGCGTTTGAATCGTTTAGTGTTAACAAAGACTTCCTCAAATTTTACATTAAGGGAGTTCGATATCTGGTTTAAAAGCGTTATGTGCGTTTTGACTTTGACTAGGAATTCTTTTGTTTCACGTGTGTCAACGGCGAATATATCGACGATTGATTTTAAAATTTTGTTGTTGTTGATGAAGGCTTCTTCAAGGCTTGATAGATTTTTATGGACTAGCAGAGTCCATTTATCATTAGAAATTACTATCCTTGTTTCATCGTGGTAATAGACTCCGACGGTGTTATTGATCGGTGTTATTTGGTACTGGGATATGGCTGCTCCGATCAGCAAGGTGAACCTGTAAGGCAATTTAGGCTTCAAAATATGGTTTTAACCTGTCAAAATTGGCTTTAGTTTTTTGTTTTGTTTTTTTGTTAAGGAGGGTGGCTGAGTTTTTATGCAGTTCCAGAATCTCAAACGGCCCGTTAAATTTGTTACTTAATTTATCGGTAATTTGGGATTCCTTTACGTATACCTTTTGACCAATTTGATATTCGGGGGTTTCTTTTGAAACATGGGCGTCAAATCGAACCTTTGCTTTTTGTTTTTGATTTTCAGTCCTTTCGCGTGCGACTTTATAATAGTGAGAGAGGCGATTATTTAAATCTCTGACGTATTTTGTGACTAGTTCCTCTTGATTATAGAGTGTCTCGGGCGGTCTGCTAGACGTGTGTCCGAAGACTAACTCGTAGGGTGTAAATCCGTGAGTTTTATTAGTGGAGGTGTTATAACATATTATCGCGTAAGGTAATATGTTGAAGGGGTGTTCGTCAGGATGCTCCGTCATATGTATTCGGATCATTTCTAGTAAGGTTGCATGAAACCTTTCCAAGGAACCATTCGATTGCGGGTGTCCTACACTAGAATGTGTTATTTTAATGTCATAGAGGAGGCATAAGTCTCTTAAAATGGCGTTATCGAATTCTCGACCGAAGTCGCAATGAATTCGAAGAGGTGTTCCGAAGTGCTGGAAGTAAACGAGTAGGGTGTTTGCGATCGACTTCGCTGATTTATCTTTGATGGGATATGCTTGGCTGAATTTTGTCAGTTCGTCGCGTATTGTAAGCGCGTAATTTCTTGTAGGAATTTCTAGAAGATCAATGTTAATACGTTCGAAAGGTGACTTAGGCGTTTCCGTAATTACTAGGGGTGAGTCTAGGTTTTTTCGACAGATTTTTGTTTCTTGGCAACATTTGCAAGTTTTCACGAATCTTTCGACATCCTTTGTCAGTCCTTGCCAATTGTATTTTTGTCGAATGCGCCTAATAGTCTCATTTATTCCGCGGTGAAGATGAGCTTTGCCGGTATGGTATTGATCGATAATAATCGGAATTTGGTCATCACTAGGTGTCTTAGTAACGTTCTGGCATATTTTGAGTTTTACGTCTTTTTCCGCTAGGAGAAATGACAAAATTTCGAGGATGGGAAGATCGATATTGTTTTCAATATGATACGTTTTGGAGTCATCGAATTCTTCCCGACCATTGTACAGTGAGATAAACAGGTTCTGGATTACAGTTTCGGGGTCGTATGGTAGAGCCACGATAAGGTAATTTCTATGTCGCACCGACTTACTGGATAATTTATTTATTGTTAAATTCCGAAAGTCTGCGTTTTCTTCGAACAAATCTTCAATGATTTTGTAGTGAAAATCTTTGAGATTGTTTTGTTGGAAGAAGGTCACGATATTTTTGTTAGTTTTATCTAGGAGTTGCCCGTTCAAGAATTCAATTTTGGAATAGTCGATAAGCGACTTTGTTTTGTATAGTTTTATGAAAGTTTCGAATTCTTTTAGGGTGTCCTCTTGTTCGTTGGTTTCTGTATCGTCACTTAGACTATCAGAATCGGCTTCTGCTGAAGTCGAGGGCCTTTGGATAGGGTACGTTAATAATTTGGATTCCGCTTGAAAGTTAGAAAAATTTTGTATGTGATTTATTTTTATGCGGGAAAGAGCGTCTGCGTTCTTGTTAATGCGACCGGGTTTATATTCAATTTCATACTCGTATTCTTCGAGTTTCAGGCGCCAACGTGCTAGGCGGCTACCGGGGTCTTTTATTGAGAAAAGCCACGTTAGTGGTCTATGGTCGGTTATTAGTTTAAATTTTCGACCAAAGATGTATGGACGGAAGTGTTTTACAGCCCATACGATGGCTAAAAGCTCGCGCTCGATAGTTGAGTATTTGGTCTCAGCTTTGCAAAGTGTTCTTGATGCAAAAGCGATCGGCAAATCTTTTCCGATGGGGCCTTGTGAGAGAACAGCGCCGATGGCGAAGGCGCTTGCATCAGTGGTCAGTAGAAATGTTTCGTCAAAGTTAGGATAGATAAGAACTGGTGTCGAAGTAAGGGCTTGTTTTAATTCTTCGAAAGATTTCTTGCATTCTGAGTCGAAAACAAAAGAAACATCTTTTTGTAACAATTTGGTAAGAGATTTGGATAGCTTTGCGAAATTACTTATAAATCTGCGATAATAACCTGCCAGACCGAGGAAGGATTTGATTTCCTTCTGGTTAGTAGGCTGAGGAAAATTTTGGATGCACTGTATCTTATCGGGGTTAGGTTTCACTCCTTCTTTGGTAATGAGGTGACCCAGATATGCGACCTCCTTACGAAGAAATTCGCATTTATCAGGCTGGATTTTTAGATTGGCATTTCGAAGACGTTTGAATACTTCTGTGAGGCGAGAAATGTGTTCATGGACTGTTGGGGAATATATGATAATGTCGTCCATGTAGACTAGACATCTTTCGTTCTGTATACCCATGAGAATGTTATCCATAACTCTCTGGAAGGTGGAAGGGGCGTTTTTAAGACCGAAAGGCATACGGACGAATTCGTAGTGTCCATTGTCTACACTGAAGGCACTTTTTGGTATATCTTTTGGATCTATCTCTATCTGGTGGAACCCAGATGCTAAGTCCAATGTTGTAAAGTATTGGCACTTGCCTAATTGATCCAAGAGATCAGAGATATTTGGTAAGGGGTATTTGTCTCCTACAGTTACCTCATTGAGTTTCCTGTAGTCCACGACTACACGCCATTTTTGCTTACCAGAAGCATCGAGCTTCTTAGGGACGACCCACACTGGGGATGACCAGGGGGAGTTTGAGGGACGAATAATATTTTGGTCTAACATTTTGGATACCTGCGTTTTGACCTCTTCTTTGTGTATCTGAGGGTATCGATACGATTTCGTGAAAATGGGTTTCGCGTCATTGGTATCTATCGCGTGTTTAATCTCGTTAGTGAAGGTTAGTTGATCGCCTTCAAGATAAAAGATGTCCGCGAATTCTAAACAAAGTTGAGTTATTAAATTGTTTTCCTCCTCGTTTAGGTGGTCCAGACGGAGTTGATTTTTTATTTCATACTGTCTGTCGAGGCAAATTTGGGAGTTTTCTTCGCCTATATTATTTAATGAGAAATTTTGGATAGGTTCTAATTTTATATTTGAAAAATTTACAGTTTTTGGTACTGCGTTTGCGTTTAATATAGAGGTAATAAATTCGCCTTTGCCGTTTATTTGGACTATCGCGTTAGGGAGTCTTACCTTGTCTACTTCGGTAGCTTGCAGTATAGCTTCCGTGTTTTTTAAATGACATTTGAGTTTGGTAATTTCTTCCGTACGCGGTTCAACTGAAATTATATTTGAAATGTTACGAATAGTATCTTGAGCGTCCGGGTTTGGGTAAATTTGTACATTTGATAGACCCTGGTCTGTGACTTTATGAATCGGAATTGTTTTGAAATTTGTTATAAGTTTTTTGTTTTTTATATCCACCATACAATCATAGCGTTCTAAGAAATCAGACCCTAGGAGTCCATCGAATTCTATGTCGAGATCGCATATGTAAACTTTGAACGGTTCGTTGTTGTCAAACGGGATAAAAACAGATTCTTTAATAATTATTTTTTGTTCGGTTATGCCCTGGATAGTAACATTTTCTGGACATCTCCTACTATAATTTCTACAAATTTTTGGTTTAAATATAGACAATCCGGCTCCCGAGTCGATTAATAGTCTATGCGTGTTAGTAGCGTCATAGATATAAAATAAGTTTTTAGATTTGACAGACAACAAGGGGCTTATAGAAACTGTTGTTCCGGGAAATTGAGATTCGGGTTGAAATTGTCCAAATTCATGTTGCTGAATTGGGTTTGCAATACTGTCATATTGGAGTCCCTGATTTTGTGATACGGTGGGTCCGACTGGGCATGAGGGCCTGATCGAAAATCCCGGTTGTATACAGGGGTTGCGTCGAAAGTTGGTTCCTCTGTGTAATAATTCTCGGAGGGATTATTAGCAGTATAATAATCCTCATTAGTGTTGCTATATTCCGAAGTATTAGCTGTATAATAATTCGGACTCGCGTGGGGGTCATTATCCGTATAATATCCCTCATTACTATTTTCGTACGAGTTGTCAGAGTAATAATTTTGATTTTGTTCTAGATTTTCGGGTTCAGTATTTTGATTGAAATGAAGTGTTTTCCTATTCACATTTGGTTTAAAATAGTTCGGATTCGGTTGAATCGCAGGGGGTCTCGCATTATTAAAATTTGGGTTTGGTGTAATAACTGGTGGTCTTTGTTGCTGAAAGTTTTGAGAATTTCCGGGGTTTTGGTTATAATAGTTAGGTCTTTGTTGTTGGAAATTTTGCAAATTTCCAGGATTTTGATTATAATAGTTAGGCCTAGGGTAATTTTGGGGTATGCCAAAATTTGGAGGTCTAACATTTTGTTGTCTTTGACGGCATTCGTTTGCGATGTGTCCCGCACGTTTACAAAATGAACATTGCTTTACTGCTAAAGGTGAATTTAGGTTGCGCATAGGTGTAATGGCATTATTGTTACGATTGGTTTTTTGTGTCTCAAAATAATTTAATTGGAGCTCCCTTCGAACTCTCGCTATTGCCGTTAGCATATCTGGGGGATCACTCGCCCTAACAACATGCGCGATTTTAGGTTCTAATCCCGTGAGTAGAGTGTTCAAAACCATACCTTCAGTTAATTGTATTTGAGCTTGTTTTTGCATCGCCGTTAATCTTTGTTTTTGAACAGAAGCATGCATTTTTGCTTCGTGGGTTTGTAGACGTGCAATAAAAGTAAGCGGGGATTCACTAGGGAGCTGTCGCATCCTTTGCAAATCCTGTATTAGTGAAGTAAGGTCTCTACTATCTCCGAAATGATTTTCTAAGAGTGTTTTAATTTCGTCCCAAGTAGTGGGGTTTCTAGAGTTCACCAGTTCAGCTGCACGACCTTTTAATTTGTTTTTTACATGAACGGTTAAAAGAACTGTTTGATTGCCAATTGACATGTCGTAAGCAATTTTGCATGAATTTAAAAATGTATTTAAATTTATTTGATTACTGTCATATTCTGGGACAATTGAAAATATTTCGCTCAACTTATATGGTTCAACAACATCTGGTTGAGGTTCATTTGGTTGTTGTTGTTGTTGTTGCTGCTGTTGATGAGCCATATTTCTAGTGGTTACTGGCATAAACTAATTTGAATTTTGAGGACTTATTTATTTTACTTATAATTCAGAGACAACAGAACTGTTTTTACCACAATAACGAGCGAGAAATAGTACGATTAATAATTAAAATAAGTTTTGCACTTGAATGATTCAATAAGTACTTACACGTAAATCTTCATTTAGACGTTGGTCCTTTTTCTGTTTTAAGGGATTGGAATCCGCCACCTGTTGTCAAAGGTCTCCTTGTTCCGGCGATCCTTTCCTGAAGTTAGGCCCTTTTTGGGGTGCTCCTTGTTCTTCGGGGAGGTTTTCGTCAGTTAGGCTTTTCTACCAGGTGTTTTTCCAGATCCTACCGACTGCGCCACTTTTATATCACTTATTTACTGTTTCACTTTTTAAAAAATTTTATTTTTACAAAAAGTTACAATTGAAAAACTTTTATTTCACTTTGAAAATACTAATTATTTATATAATGTTAGATAAAGCTTGGTACAATATAATATGTTGACTGGCTCTGATATGGCAATGGGTCGTATTTATAACATTGTATTTGCTGACGCTGGCATAAGCATTTCTTAGAATTTAATGCTATGCAAGCGTTTCACATGGGAATGTTTTATCCGGGAAGCTGTTATCGCTTATCTCAGATAAAGATATAGAGTTACTCAGCATATAACATATATACTATTTCTACTATATCCTTGCCTTTTTGTTATATTAAATCCGCCATCATTATTAAAATTTAAAATTCAAAATAGAGCTTAAGACCTCAGGGGTGCAGGTTCTCCTCGATAGCTTGGTTTAATATTGGCAATCACTTACCTTGACCAATACTAACAGAAAATTCAGAAAAGATAATATAGGCTTCTGAAAAACTCAACAAAAAATAGTTGGACGCCACCTTATTTTGCGTACGTGAAAGCAACTAAAACAAATATTACCTACAACTTCAAACTATATCTAGGCCCGGCAATATAAGGAAACACCGAGCTATTATAATTTGAATGAGCGATAAATCAAAATTAAACAACATAAAAACAAAATAATCTATTAACTTTTTAGGTTACAAGTTAATACGAAAACTAATCTAAACTTAAATTCTAAACAGTACAAAAACGTACGTTAACAAAAAGTAGATCGTGTAGTTAAACATGAAAATAAAATATCTCATACAGTAGTTAACCCTCATCAGGTTTCACAACCTAATTCATACAAGATTTGGGTAACTACAGACGACTGCTGCGCAAAACTGCTTTCTCTAATTCCCAGCCGATTCAAATGTCACTCGCGTTTTCGCACTAACTAGGCCACTGTTTATTTATGCCTATTTGGACATCGAAATTGTCAGCAAATCACGTCACGCGCCAAATGTTCAATATTAACATGAAAACGGTCAAATTGTCTACTGCTCTTACTCGGGAAGTAAAAAACATCAATCACGATACCAGTTTCTAAACGATACTAAAACGTATTGCTCTCCACGCGTCACATCATAGTACATAAAATCAAAAAAACTTGCTTCTTCGTTCCTGGACACCGAAGGTCAATGAACGTATGGCACTCAACAAAAACGAACACAAACCAGATAATTAAAACCACCAACAATCATGGATGGCATCAAAGCAACTAATTCAGATTAATCACGCAGTTTGCTGCTATTCAATACAGATTCATTCTGTTATTTAATTGACTATTAAATACTTGCACTTGGTGATTTACACAATACTCTGATGCACTATTTACATAAAGCGTAGCGGCAATACTCAAAAAGAATAATCGTCACCATAAACAACTTGCTTACCACTTAATTATACCGGAAAATTCACCATTCTCCCGTGGTATACCTCGGCACTGCGCCGATCCTCGACTCCTCAAAGCGACCAAAAACATCGCCTTGAAATCAACAAGTCTCCGCACCCTTCTCCGTACTGCGTAGAACGTAAAGGTCAAACTGTCGTTTACCTGATAGAATTTAAGGTTTTTACAAACGTACGAAAACAATCTTATAAATTTTATACATTCTTTTACTTAACTTAAGGTACTGAGTGTTCCTTCAAAACGTGACCGTTACACTACACACATTCATTTTTATATTTGAAAATTTGATAATCTAATAGTCATATGTTTCTTCTTTCAGTTAAACTTTGTTGAGCTCATTTCATTAATTAGTTCAAAAGTTACCACAAAATTAATGTAGCGCGTCCGAGACCGCGCACGATTCGCGCGCCGTACTTAAGTCTCGCCAAGTTCAATTCTCGTGCGTTAAACAAAAAAACTCAGGAGCCTGCATTTTTGATCGTACAAAAAAACTTGATATGCGTTCTTGATGTGAAATTTCCTGTTCTATCACCTAGTGCTATTAGTTTTTTGATAGTTTTTATTTTATTGGCAAAAAACCGAATTCCGTCCAATAGTTTAGATTTTTTCGTGGTCGCCGGCACCTTACAGCTTAAACCTTAAACCTTAAACTTTTTTTATCGTATTCTACACCATCGAAACTACTTATTCTGAAAAATTCAGCCATATAATATTTAGTGATCAGGTTTTATCAATTTCTGTCTCTTCCAACTGGGCTATTAAGGGTTATTATTACTTCATCCGTTAGTTGGTTATCTAATAATGATAAAATCACAAAATGTTACTTTTAGAGGTGCATTCTTGAGAACGGGATGAAAGGGGTAGTTTTTTAATTTGTTAGATATTACTCAGAAAATTTTTCGAATTCTACTTATCCGAAAAAATGACAAGTGTACTTTTTAGTAGAAAACTAAACTTGCTATCGAGAAAGCTATTTGCGACCTAAGAGACCCATTTTTTATATGAAATATAAGCATAAACAAATCTGCGAAGAATACAAAAAATGTTTTCTTGATATTGTTTTTTCTGAGCAAGATACGTATAGGGATTGGGTAATAAAAAATAAAGTGGAGATTTCAGCCTTTAAAATGGCCTGTAAAAAAAGGTTCTACGATGAAAATTTACTGAGATATTGCCGTTAAAAGTCGAATTCTACCGCGTTTGCTACCCGTTTTACAATTATTGATGAAAAATTCTTTATTTTTTTATTAAGTGCAATGCAATTTTTTTAAGTTGAAAAATTGATTTGTTGTTGCAAAAGAAAACAAATAAATAAATAATAAAACTATTGATCATTTCCCGTTATTGAAATCTTCTCAACTTTAAACAGTTTGTGTTACAGAAGTTCTTCTATTTCTATGTTATATTACTGGTTTTCTACATAAAATGAGTTTCTTAGGCCGCCGTGTGTCATTCAAAAGACTATCAAAAAGTACAAAATTTACATTGTTGCCATTACCTCTAATAGCTGACACATGACGCCACAAAATTGCATAGGCAGCGAGTATATTTGAAAATGCAGTAGTGGCAAGGAAAAATTGTAAATCGCGTGCAATGGGGTTGGAAAGCAACAAAAAAATAGATGGATGCTGATCTCCACAGCAAGCCTCCTGTGCCACAGACTGCTCGAGCGGATAGCTTGTGGATGCTGAAAGGATGTCGTGGAAAGTGTGTTTGCAGGAAGTTGGGTATTAAATGCTCCATTTTTTGCAAAGAATGCACAGGAGCCAAGTGTGAAAACAAAAATATGACAGACCTGTCTGACGAGGACGTCGATGAAGCAATTTATTTTCACAGTTGCATTTTCGTTGATGATACATTGGATTAACTTTTATGTACAAAAAACTCCCTTTTTATTTGCAGTGATTATTACATTTTACAAATTAACAGCTTTTGAAACAAAAAACCGCTTTCATATTGGTTCAGTAGTCTTGGAGCTATGATACCACAAACAGACACACACAGACAAGGGTTTTAAACTTATAGCACCCTTCGTCTTATGTCGGGGTTAAAAATAGCGTTATACCTAATAAAAATAAAGTTTATTATAGAAAATGGACTACAAGATGGAAAACAAGCGACGGCGATAAAAAATCGACAAAAAGTAGCCAACTTTGAACGGCAATATCTTAGTTAATTTTCAACGCAGAACCCTTTTTTAAATCTCTTAATAGTTGAAATCTCTGTTTTATTTTGGCTGAAGCAATCCCTATACCTATCCTCAGAAAATAGTTGTAAAACAATGTGGAAAACAAATTTCTCGCGATTTTTTGCAATTTTTGCAGATTTGTTTATGCTTATATGTCATATACAACATAGTTTTCTCAATAGCTACTTCGGTGGAAAATTCAATTTTGTACAAAGCAGTACTCTTGTAGTTTTTTAGAATTTCGCTTAGTTTTTGAGTTATATTAAGAGAGATAAAACACCACTTTGTGATTTTCTGATTTTATCATTATTAGTTTACCAACTAGCGGATAAAGCAATATCCAATATCTTTTAACGCAACTTGTTCCTTGCTATAGTCAATATCCTATACAGGGTGTCCCGAATTGCCTAGGCCAAACTTCACTAAGTAATACAACTTTTCAAAATAAGAAAAAAAATTCCTATAAACATGGGTCGGGAAGTGATTAGTTTCCGAGATACAGGGTGTTCAAGTAATTCTCCTGAAAATGTTTTTTTATGAATATTTTCGAAGCGTCTAAAGATAAACAAATGATAATTTACACAGGAATTTAACTCTTTATGCTTTTTAGGAAAAAATGACAACTATGTTCGAAAATCATTCACAAGTGGGTGAAACTGGGGGGCCTAGGTATAATTTGGCCCCAACTTTATTTTGTGACACTTTTAAATTTACGAGCAGAACTTAAAAATTTGAAGTTTTCTACACAAAAAAGTCTTTTGGGTTTTTTCTCTAAAATTATCAATTTTTGAGTAAACCTTATCTGAATTTTATTCGGGAATAGTATTTTATGAATAATTTTAGCAGACCAGAAAAAACAATGACAGTAAAACAAAATTTGATTACACCATTTTTTATTAGACAACAATGAAAGTAAGGTAAATTACAAATTACAAGAGTTGTTCAAATTGCATTCCGCCAGCTTCAATACATTTCTGACATCTGCGCCGTATAGAGTGTGTAGCTTTACAAATGAAATCAGGAATAGCCCGCAAATTTTTACATTCTTCGAGAATTCTTTCTATCAACCCTTCTCTAGTGTTTTCAGATTACATAGACTTTGTCATTTAAATAGCCGGTGAACGGTGTGGCCAGGCTCTTGCACCTAATCGACCGATCCACCGTTCAGGATAATTGTTGATTATCCACAAACGGTTCTCTGCAAAATGTGCAGGAGCTCCGTCTATTTGAAACCAGCATTCATTTCTTAAATTAAGAGGAATATCCTGGAGATATTGACAAAAATGGTTATTTAAAAAATCATTAATTAATGGTCCATTTAAACGGGGAGGTAAGATGTGGGGCACACAAAAAGTGCCGTTTATAACACCACACCATACATTTACGCTAAATTACTGTTGAAATGCCCTAGGGCGAATTGTATGAGGATTCTGATGAACCCAGATTCTTAAATTATTAAAGTTAACCGATCCATTATGGTTAAAGGTAGCTCCATCAGTCCAAATAATTTTACTTCCGAAATCGGGCTCTTCCATAGCATTTACAAAAATTGGTACGCGTTTTGGGATCACCTGGTTGAAGGCTTTGGACTGGCTGCATTCGAAAAACTTTTTTGTGGTCTTTTTTCAGAATCCGAAAAACTTTGTTTTTGGAAATATGCACAGCTTGCACACGCAGCTGTTGGGCCGCTCTTCTGATACTTAATTTATTATTGTTGTTAAATTTGGCCAAAATTATGTTTTTAATTCATTTCGCTGTTTTTCAATTCTTGGACCTCTTTTAAGTCCAATATTTCTAAATTCTAGGTGGGTTTGAATAAAAACATCTTTAGATGGTTTCCTTCTAAGAGGAAATCTTCTGCGATATACCCGTACCCTGACATTCGCGTTTCCATTGCAATATCCATAAACAAAATGAATAACCGCGTACTCCACATTACTAAACATCACCAATTTTTACTTTTCAATAGAACACTTTTTTCAAAAGGAAATAATAAAACTACAGAACAATGAACTACAGAAAATCAAAAAACAACAATGTCAATATTGTCATTCTGGCATTGCATGCTAGATTATTTTTCATTTGTTACAAACATTACAATCATGGCACACTCCTGCATACCAGGAATGCTGGTAACAATGGTTACTAATTAATAAAGTTCAGATAAGATTTACTAAAAAACTGATAAATTTAGAGAAAAAATACAAGAGGCTATTTTTGTGTAGAAAACTTCAAATTTTTAAGTTCTGCTCATAAATTAATTTAAAAGCGTCACACAATCAAGTTGGGGCTAAATTATACCTAGGCCCCCAGTTTCACCCGCTCCTGAATGATTTTCGTACATAGTTGTCATTTTTTCTTAAAAAGCATAAAAAGTTAAATTCCTGTGTAAATTATCATTTGTTTACCTTTAGACGTTTCGAAAATAAGCATAAAAAAATCGGTAAAGGTATTTACACAGAACTTCCTTCGTTATTTGTGCATGGCAGTCACTCTAAAAAATTAATAATTACGAAATGGCATTGAGAATAATAATCGGAATAGAGTTATTGCTATTATTACAAAGAAAACTTGATAAGTTTTGGTCAAAAAAATATACAGATTGCTCATCCAACAGCAAAAGTTCAATACTAAATAGCAGCTGCCACATATGGCAGGCTTGCGCAAATACCTTTGCAAATGTCCACCATGACTGAATTATTTCTTGTACATTTTTCAATAAAAGTATAATAGGTGCATATGCCAGATATTATTGCCATCTGTCACATTTTCAATCCAACATTCACGTAATGGAGTGGAAGTATAGTGGTGGTTAAAAAATTTCATTTTTTAAAAAATTTTTCAATTTTTTTTTTTTTAATCAGGCTTAGAATGCCATGAAACGTGGAAATTTGAAATTTGAAGAAATAAAAAAAAAAAATTCATTTTAGTAGTAAAAATTTTTTCAAAAATATTGGTGAAATTTTTTTTTTTTTTGAAATAGGTTAAGCGTGTCATGAAACGTAGAAATTTTAAATTTGAGAAAAAAAAAATGTTTGAAAAAAATTTTCAAAATTTTTTTTTTCTGAAATAGGTTTAGCGCGTCATGAAACATGGAAATTTTAAATTTGAGCAAAAAAAAATTTTTTTCACTATTTATTCCGTTTAGACGGTCCACCCTGTATATTTTCCAGTGAAATTTCTACCATTTCTTCGCAGTCAGTAGCGTCAACTACCTACCAAATTTGACTGCTCTCCGTCAAGTAGTTTTTTAGTAAATGCACCAACAGACAGACAGACAGACAGACAGACAGACCGACAGACAGACCGACAGACAGACAGACAGACAGACTGACGGAATTGAAAAACCTATATTTTCGGAATCTACGTGTTCTGAAACGTCAGAATCCGAAAAAATCTCGGAGGGTGATTTTTTCTCGAAAACAATACTTCCCTTCGGTATGCGAGGGAAGTAAAAACATTTTCAGTAGAATTACTTGAACACCCTGTATCTCGAAACTAATCACTTCCCGACCCATGTTTATAGGATTTTTTTTTCTTATTTTGAAAAGTTGTATTAATGCAGTGTGGCCTATGCAATTCTGGACACCCTCTATACTATTATAAGAAATTATGATTCTGAAATATTAGTTAGTGGAATATGAAAAGGTTATATTTCATTTAACAAGTAGCACGGACTTAATCAAGATTGCTTTGAAGAAAATGGTAAATTGAATTCAGATGCGATTACTTAATTAGTTTTCCAGATATAATTTTCTAAAACACTAATTATAATTTCCATGAGAAGATTAATTTTAGTTATATCTCCAAGCTGGATGCAAATAACCTATCAATACAGTTGCATTTTAAATCTGTAGCAGCGATAGGCTTTAACGCTTTTCTTAAAAGAAAAATTAATAAATCTCTTGTCTGAGAATAAAAATCCCCAAAATCAATTTAATAAAACTGAGAACAAAGTTTTTGTACAATTTATGCTAGCTTTGATAGCTAAAGTAATAATTCTCCAGAAAGAACATTAAGAAAGAAATGCAAGAACTTGTTTTTTCAGGAAGAAATATACTAGCGTATTGATGGTCAGTCGGTCTGTCTATCTGTCTCTAATCTCTATTGTGCGCATATTTTCTCTGGAACGGTTTAAAATATTGACTCGAAATTTGGTATAGTTATGTATTATAATTAGATCTGGAACTAGATTATATTTTAAGCTTATTCAGTTGATGGGTTGGGAGTGAAATGTGTGTACAAGAGCAAAAGTTTTAAAAAAAATTGTTAGCATTAGCCACTCTCACCCCTATTAAACGTCGCTCAGTCGAAACGGTATTGAAGTGGCACAGCGTTTTATTAATTTTTTGTCCGAGATTTCAAGTATAAAATTATTTAAAATCTTTGAGCAATTACTTCCACATACTGGAGTGCATAATATCAAGATGCTTTCGCTTAAAGAGACTTAGAGGGGAAATCTAGATGTGGAACTAGTGATTCCTTGGGCGACGGTTTTTTATTTTAAAATATTATTAAGATATTTTTCATAATACTATTACGAAACAAATGAAAGTTATAGTTGTTTCCAACTGTGAAAAACTATTAAACACGATAAAGTCTGTTAAACTTAAAAGATTGATTTCAAATATGGAACAATATGGAACATACAGGGTGTAATCAGTTTCATGTCATTAAAAAAAAACTGGTAATGGGGACCGACTAGATAAACAAAAAACCTTCATGACTTTTCCCTCTAGGAGCACTTTGAAAAACACTGAACTAAGTTAACATATTTAATATTATGGTATACAACTATTGAGAACCACTGATTTTCTTGATCGATGGACTTGTACTTCCCAATTATACAACTTTTAAATTGTCATAAAAAAGTGCTGGCCGGCACACGCGGTGTCAAAGGATCATCGACCGCCTTTGATGTACCGCCTCAACTGGACTGAGGCAACTATAAAGAGGTAAATAATTCGTTCTCTCTTCGTGCACAATTGCAAGCAAATAATGGCCATAGAGGTTTAAACAGAGCATTTCTTTACATGTGTGTTTTTTAATTTGGAACAAAATATTGGATTGTTTATAATTTAGAAAATTTAAATGTGGTTTATTAATAAACAAATACAAATATTAATATTTGTAACATAAATGAGTGTCCTGGGTTAAAAGCTTACTATCTACCTAAATGATTCAAAATCTCTGTATCTGCATCTGTATCAATACACAGTTCGGTACGTCGAATTAAGTACATACGCACTTCGTTCAACACTAAACACTAAACTATCAACTAACGTTGTCAATAAAGAAAAATAAAATAAAAACTTGGTACAAAAGCCAAAAAGGAATACAAAAAGAACGAACAATTAAGTTGTGTCTGTACGTAATCAAGAATTTGACAACTTGGACGGTAAGTCAGTCAAATAAATCTTAACTATAAATACACAATGACGCTAAATTGAAAAATAACAAAAACAACGAACGGCGGGTTGGACGTGTGTACATAACGAAACACCGACAGTAACTAAAATATTGCACAAGTGAGAGTTAGAGTATAGTTTTCTTCAGATCAGGTCTAGATCTAAACCTACCTCAATATTCCAGCAGTTCTCAAAAATTTTTATTGAAAATTTGCGAAATTTTTGTTTATTTTTTTTCTCCAAAACTATGAGCTTTAGACCCCATGTTAAAAAAGTTTTTTTGTTTGTCTTGTCGTTCCCTACCACCAGTTTTTTTTAATGACATGAAACTAATTACACCCTGTATATAAAGTAGTACTAATTTCGACAATATATGCCATACAGAGTGACTTTCATGTTTTGTGTAGGCTATATTTTAGTACAATTTCAAGATTTCAAGATTTTTGAGTTAGCACACAAAAATATGAAGTTGTGCATGATACAGAGTGCACAGGGTGTCTCTCGGATTCGATACAACTTTACATATATTAGGTCACATATCAACTTCTTTCATGGTATTTTTAATGAGACTATTATAAAACCATTGGAGGTCGTAGTCTGGCATTGCCGATAGCAAATCCCTATTCAAATCGTAAAAATATCAAAGATATTAAAGGAGGACTTAATTTCAGTGGCACCTCGTAGTGGTAAATTGCACCATATGGGCGTAACGATTAAGTATTTGCAGTCACTCGACTGCAGCTTCTAGTGTTATCTGAATATTAGCGATGCGGTATAGCGGGATATGAATGTTTTTAAATACATTGTAGTGCCATTAATTTAGTACTCCCGTCTAAGTTTAAAAGTTACATCCAATTCCATATTTCTTCAAAGAAAATGAGTTCTATAAATTTTAGACAATTGTTCCATTATATGTTGATATATGTTTCATATAGGTTATACCTGGTGGCCACGAGTCAATGTACGCCCCCAATATTTTGATTATATTTAAAAATTTGGTTTTTGGTACACATAAATTAGACAATAATAAGCTACTTTTAGACTAACAGGAATGAAAATATCACTTCCGATTGAACCGGAAGTGACATCAACTTTTTTTACTTAAAAGGAATGACTATATTTTTTTGACGGTTTCTTATTAAGTATAAATCTCTAAGTGCAACAGTTTTTTCGGATGTAAAATAATCCAAAAAATAAGTGAGATACGAACAATCATTCAATTTTTTCAAAATGGCCTGCGATGTAAGAAAATTACTAAGTTGGCTATGGAAATTATTAGTAAGGTTGTAGACTTGTAATAATAGAAGTATTTTTAAAAACCGCTGCCTAAGGAATCACTACTTCCACATCCAGATTCTTCATCCAAGTCACTTTAAAGGAAACATCTTGACCATATTTGCACTCTAGTATGTGGAAATTATTGGTCATAAAATTTTAATAATGCTCGGGGCAGATGTAATAGAAAAGTTTGAGGAGTTGGTTTCTACCATATACGCTAAAAATGAAATTTCTAGTTTACCCTACTTATTTTCCACTATTCACAACCTACCACCTCCGACTCCTTCAATGGAGTCATCTCAATCAGATGTCACTACAATACATACGTGTACTAACTTTCAAGTGAATATCTCAATTTGATGTTATCAATCCCATTAATAATGAAGCGGAGGTGGTGGAGTTTGAAAAATATTAGAAAGAAATCTGAGGCCTTGCTTTCTAGTATATACACCGAATCCCAAATTTCTGTACTCTTACCAGCTTGATTTACTTATTCCCTTCTACGGAATCATCCCAAAATATAATCTAGTTCCAGATGTCGTTATAATACATACGTCTACCAAATTACAAGTGAATATCTCAATATTCAATCAACCCCTTTAATAATGTAGTAAGGGTAGTGGAAGGGTTGACAAATATTATTAAAAAATGTAAGGCCTTGGCTTCTAGGACATGCACCAAATTTCAAGTTGCAGTACTCTTACCAGCTTGCTTTACTTATTTTTCCCTATTTACCTCTACTTACCCCCACTCCTTCAACGCAATCATCAATTTTATTTTATCAACCCTTTTAATCATGAAGTAGGGGTGGTGGGGGTTGAAAAATATTATGAATAATCTGATACCTTGGCTTCTAGTACATACACCGAATTTCAAGTTTCTGTAATCTTACCAGCTTGCTTTACTTATTTTCCCCTATTTACCCCTATTTAACCCCCACTCCTTCAATGCAATCATGTCAAAATATAATCTAGTTTCAGCTATAGTTATAATACATAAATGTACCAAATTTCAAGTGAAAATTTAAATTTAATTTTATCAACTATTTTAATAAAGGAGTGGGGGTGGTGGGGAGATGAAAAATATTAATAAAAAACCTGAGACCTTCGCTTCTAGTATATACACCAAATCCCAAATTTCTGTACTTTTACCAGCTTGCTTTACTTATTTTCCGCTATATAGCCCTATTTAACCCCCAACCCTTCAACGGAATCATCTCAAAATATAATCTAGTTCCAGATGTCGTTATAATACATATGCGTACTAAATTTCATGTGAATATCTCAATTTTATTTTATTAACCCCTTGAATAATGGAGAAGGGGTGGTGGGGGCCTGAAATATATTATTAAAAATGCTGAGCCCTTGGCTTGTAGTACATACACCGAATTTCAAGTTTCTGTACTCATATCAGCTTGTTTGACTTATTTCCCCCTATTTACCCCTAAATAACCCCCAACCCTTCAACGGAATCATCTCATAGTATAATCTAGTTCCAGATGTCGTTATAATTCATATGTGTACCAACTTTCAAATGAATATCTCAATTTTATTTTATCAACCCTTTTAATAATGGAGTAGGGGTGGTGGGGAGCTGAAATATATTATTAAAAAATCTGAGGCCTTTGCCTCTAGTACATACACCGAATTTCAAGTTTCTGTAGTCGTACCAGCTTGTTTCACTTATTTCCCCCTATTTACCCCTAAATAACCCCCAACCCTTCAAAGAATCATCTCAAAGTATAATCTAGTTCCAGATGTCGTTATAATTCATACGTGTACCAACTTTCAAATGAATGTCAATTTTATTTTATCAACCCTTTTAATAATGAAGTAGGGGTGGTGGCGGTTGAAAAATATTATAAATAATCTGATATCCTGGCTTCTAGTACATACACCGAATTTGAAGTTTCTGTAGTCTTACCAGCTTGCTTTACTTATTTTCCCCTATTTACCCCTATTTAACCTCCAACCCTTCAACGGAATCATCTCAAAGTATAATCTAATTCCAGATGTCGTTATAATACATACTTGTACCAAATTTCAAATGAATATCTCAATTTTATTTTATCAACCCTTTTCATATTGGAGTAGGGGTGGTGGGGGTTGAAAAATATTATAAAAAAATCTGACGCTTTGGATTCTAGTACATACATCGAATTTCAAGTTACTGTAGTCTCACCAACTTGTTTTACTTACATTCCCCTATTTACCCCAAATTAACCCCAAACCCTTCAACGGAATCATCTCAAAATATAATCTAATTCCAGACGTCGTTCTGATACATACGTGTACGAAATTTCAAATGAATATCTCAACTTTATTTTATCAACCCCATTAATGGGGTAGGGGTGGTGGGGGGTTGAAAAAATTATGAAAAAATCTGAGGCCTTAACTTCTAGTACATACACCGAATTTCAAGTTTCCGTACTCTTACAAGGTTGCCTTACTTATTTTCCCCTATTTACCCCTATTTAACCCCCAACCCTTCACCGGATATCCTCAAAAACAATCCAGTTCCAGATCTCGTTATAATATACACGTGTACAAAATTTCAAGTCAATATCTTAAACCGTTCCGGAGAAAACGTGCGGACAAAAAAAAAAGTTACAGACAGACAGACAGACAGACAGACAGACAGACAGACAAACAGACAGACAGACAGACAGACAGACCGATAGACAGAAATTTTTTTTTTTTCGCTCAAATTTAAAATCTCGACGTTTCATGACATTCTAAACCTATTTCACGAATAAAAATTTTTGAAAATTTTTTTGCGATTACTATACTTCCAATCCACTACGTAGATGTGGAAGTAAAAGTAAGCGCCAACAAATCATTTTAATAAGGTACCTATCTACATTTATATCCAAAATTGCAGATAGCCATGAAAATGACAGACATTCGCAACAATTGAATTAGTCTTGACTTACTCACTAATTTTCTGAAGCAAGTGTATTAAAGTTGTTATAAACAAGAAAATTAATATAAAATGGCTGAAAATTATTCAAGGGATGAAAAAGTTGATATGATCATTATTTATGGAGAGACTCGACATAATGCAACTAGAGCACAAAGTCTGTATGGACGGAGATATTCAGAAAGAAGACAACCTTCGAGAAACTATTTCGCCCGGTTGGAGCAACAGTTTAAAACTGAACCTAATGTAGAAATTGAAGAAAGATTTATTGTGGATGAAGAAACGGAAATTAATGCATTAGCTTTAGTGCATGTTGACCCAACCATTTCGATAAGACAAATTGAACATGAATTACCAGTTTCCAAAGAATCAGCCAGAAAAATTTTAAAGAAACACAGCTATTGTTCTTATAAATATCAATTGCATCAATTTTTGTACGAGAATGATTATCAAGGAAGAATAATCTTTTGTAATTTGTAGTTACGCCAATTAAGAAATTTACAAACCTTGCGTTATTTAATCGAAACAACATTCGATATTGGGCAATTGATAATCCTCACATTATGAGACAGAGGCAGTTTCAGGAGCGGTTTGACTTCAATGTTTGGTTAGGCATACTGGGCGACCATATCACAGGTCCAATAACTTTTAACGAAACTCTAACTGGACCAAGATATCTAGAATTTCTCGAAAATACAATAGTTCCACAGATTAATCAAATTCCCAATACCAATATTGACAAAGTTTACTTCCAACAGGACGGAGATGGAACACACAATACTATTATCATTAGGGATTACTTAAATCAATTATTTCCAGAGCGTTGGATTGGGACCCATGGTCCAGTCAGATGGCCTGCAAGGTCGCCTGACTTAACCCTTATTTGGGCGCATTTGAAAAATAGAGTCTACATGACTGCTCCAACCACAAGGCAAGATCTGGCAGAAAAGTTTGACACGAAATTGCACAAATAACACCTCAACAATTACATAATGTTAGACGTGTAGCGATAAGTCGCGCTACTCTGTGTATTAATCATAACGGTGAACAGTTTGAACAATTTTTATAATGGTTTATTATAATTTAGATTTTAAATAGTTTTGTTATTCTTGGTAATTTATTCATGGTTGTAACGTTATATCTATTAAAATTATTTATTGTTTAATTTGTGTTTGCTTTTTAAAAATACTTCTATTATTATGAAGAATATCATTAAGAAATGATTATTGGCGAAAAAATTATAGTTTATGAATCATTATTTCTGATTAATAAAAGAAATAGCACAGTTCCGTTAAAAAAAAATCCATAGGACTCCTACGCAAATGAAAATGAAAACGAAGTTCCGTTTTTTTGAAAAAAAAAAAACTAAAAATACTGGTACCTATCAGTAATTCAGACAACTATTTTCTTTTTTACAGACAAGTCTACAACCTTACTAATAATGTCCATAGCCTACTGAGTAATTTTCTTACTTCGCATTCATCTGACGCGGCCATTTTGAAAAAATTAAATGATTGCTCGTATCTCACTTATTTTTTGGAATTTTTTACATCGGAAAAAACTGTGACACTTAGAAATTTATGCTTAATGAGAAACCATAAAAAAAATATAGTCATTCAATTTAAGAAAAAAAAGTTGATGTCACTTCCGGTTCAACCCGAAGTGATATTTTCATTCCTGTTAGTCTAAAAGTATCCTATTATTATCTAATTTATTTGTACCTACCAAAAAACAAATTTTTAAATACAAAAACAACCAAAATATTGGGGGCGTACATTGACTCGTGGCCACCCGGTATAGTAAACATTGTATGCGAGTGTATTGTGTAAGTTTGAAAGACCAGGTACACGAATAAAGATTTTCCAACTTTTAGCATTTAAAATAATACATGTAGAAATTCCTAAGAGTAATAAATAAAGATGATAAATGACCTGGAAAGCTTGTTTCGAATAATTAAATTTTACTTCCTAAGCAAAATATACTGAAGAATTGTAATAACATTAAAATCTTAACTCGTCAAAGTGACGACGATTGAAACAATAACAAAAGAGAATTGGAGAATTTGTGATGGCTGTTCAGATTAATATGGGCGCTTCGAAGCTGAACAGAATAATACTAAAAGTAGCTTTATTATATTAAAAAAGTACTATGCCGAAAATTTAACGATTTAATGATAAAAGGGCCTACGGTTGATTTACGAAGAAATTTAATTTTAACTTAGTAATCATAAATCAAATAACTTTGCTGTGTACCTACGTTACAGTTGTGTTTTAATTTACCTACAGTGAAGGTCTCAATAATAATACATCTTATTTTGAAAGCTGTTAATAATAGATTCTTCAACTTTGATAATTAAATACCGTCTTACACCATTAAATTTATATCCTTGCAGCAAATGCGCTGGATTACATTGATACTTACGTACAGAAATAAATAAAAGAGATTTCTACTCTTTAGGAGAATATGTTCAATTGAGAAGTGCTCTGATTATTCCACAGAGTATATGGAGTTAAAGAAACATATTCTTTATAGGATTTTGCAAACAGCGAAAAGAAAAACTATCAATGAGAACTAAAAGAAAAACTATATGTAAAAATATTAATGAAATCTTTGCATTATTTCGATAACCTGACTTCTGGTTATGCTAACAAGTAAAAATTCTTATTTGCCATTCTCATTATAACACTAGCATCCAACATAGTCCCCTACGATATGTAAATTCAGTTAAAAATGAGCACAAAGGCCTGAAATTAATTTATTCACCTACCTTGTCTTTAAAAATGTTTTCATTCTAATGAATTTTTCATAAAATCTCATTCAGTTTCTTGGAGCCTTTGAAACGTGTTTCATCCTTATTTTGGACTCATCAGAAAAGCCCAAAGCCACTCATAATGATGTTCCATGCAAAACCAAGGCAATATCCATGAATAAGTATGAAATATTTATATTTGACATTGACTGATAAAAAACAACAGATCTTCACCTATCTATTAGCTAACTAGAATTGGAGCTTATATACTCTATGCATGTTTAAAAGTTAATTATTTGTTTGCTTATAGTAATGAAACCTATTCTTTATAGAATTTTGCAAACAGCGGAAAGAAAACTATCTATGAGAACTAAATGAAACTGTATGTAAAAATATTAATGAAATCTTTACATTCTTCCGATAACCTGATTTCCGGTTATGCTAACAAGAAAAAATTCTTATTTGCCATTCTCATTATAACACTAGCATCCAACATAATCCCCTACGACTAGGCATGTTATAATGAGAATGGCAAATAGGAATTTTTACTTATTAGCATAACCAGAAGTCAGGTTATCGTAAGAATGTAAAGATTTCATTAATATTTCTACATACAGTTTTTCTTTTAGTTCTCATAGATAGTTTTTCTTTCCGCTGTTTGCAAAATCCTATAAAGAATATGTTTCATTACTATAAGCAAAGAAATAATAAATAATTCACTTTTAAACAAGTATATGGAGTTGATTGATACCCACAACATTCACGTTTATTTTACCTTTTCCAAAGGAAAATATGAAAAGGAACAGCTGAAAATTAATATCTATATAGACACAGGGAAATAACACTCAATATGATGTGTTTCATAATTTATTTGTGATTGTTTTACATTTTAACAATATTTATATAAAAAAACAAAGTTATTTTATAACAATTTCAAATTTAATCAAACACAACAGATATACAATTAACTGGCATTCATTAATTTATCTAAAATAAAAGTAACAGAATTTTTGCTTGTACCTTTGTGTAGCTATGTCATTTTTCTTTCATTAACATTCAGAATCACATACGACTTTCTGTCAATAATTTCGATTATGAAATCGGAATAATTAGCAATGCTTGGAGATAAGATTAGTTATAATGGTATAATGAACAGCACTGATAATATAATTTTTTGTGCATAATCTATTTGCCAGTTCCTTCGAAAAGGAGAAGCCTCAAGTAAATAAAAACAATAATAGTCCGAGCTGCAGAGTAGACTTTAGGGTCCTATAATAGTAATGCGCTGAGATGACTTTGGTGGGGAAGATAAAAAATGATCTCCACATTAAGAATATCTTGATTATATTTTTAACGTGGCAGATTTGAAAACAAAATTGTTTGATTTTGCGCTGTCTTAGGGCATTGATTCCTGAGCTATTAGCAGAATATGAAAAACAATCTAGATGTAAGATTTTATGTTGGACGGACGGGCGGACGAACAACAAATATGTAATTCTGTCTTTCATTTTTGAGTACAAATCACTAAAGGTATCAAAATATTTTTCAATGTTAATAGAATAATGGTAAGATAAATTATTGTATTTTAAAAATGCTTCTTAAAAAGGTATGTTTATGCGATTCTTTAAGATTAAGCTACAGGGGAAGTTTTTGAGATTTTTATGTTGAATTTACAAATTTCAATATGAACAAAAGTTGCCATTGCCACAATCTACAAATTTCCCAAATGACTGTCAAATCTTTAAACCAACCTGAATTTATTTATCGTCGGAAATTATTATCAATAGCGTCTATTCTATATTGATAAAATCCACGTGTTGCCAGAACATGCGCAGATCTTGAAAAAGCAGAGCTTCGTTCAGCATATGAGGCAAAGAGTTTAACACATAGAGGAGACGAGCTCCATAAGCGTAATGTATAAGCAGCGGTAGACTGCAGGCTTTTCATCCTTTTCACACAGTTCGTTCTCTCTTTGTCGCACAGTACATGAGGGGAGGTGACGATTGCAATACATTGACAGTATGACAGATGACAATTATATGTGTATACCTACCTGGGACTTATGGGTGACTTAGTTTTTCTACAAACTTTACAAGTATAAACTATTGTCACAAAAAATAATTAATTAATATACAAATTAAACGTGATAAACAGATTAAACGTTATAAACATACGAAAAATTTGAGAAAACACGTGTAATTGTAAATAAAGCAGACCGCTATGCAAAACAAAGATTAAAAATTGACGGTATTTGTGAAAACAAAGCGCGCCGGGTAAGGCTGAGTTGCTTTGTAAAACAGAGTGGAGAGAGAGGGTGCGAGGTCTGCGACAAGGACGAAAAGCCTACAACCAAATCGCGGCTCCCGGCAAATCCACGGCTTGTCTTCTCTAGTTATTAAACTCTTTGATATGAGGCGCCTCGTGCTGGTAGTCGAACTAGTAGTAACTTCAAGAGCACATTTCACCAAATACAATAGCTGTATAAAAATATGTCTGGACTTACCCTTTAGGAAATTTATGAGTTACAAAATTATTCTTGACCTTTCTACGTGTCTCGTACGGCTTGCGAGATATTGATATCGAAAGTTAAGAAAGTACAAAATTAAACAAACATTGTTTTTTTTTTTGAAAATCTTCGTTAAAAATATATCCAAAATATCCTTGATATGAAAATGATTTACATCGAAATTATCTCTACAACCTACTCTTGGATGCTGAACTCTGGCCTGAGGCCCGGACTATAATAATAAAGGTGCCAAATAATTAATTTGTTTTAAACATAACGTCGATATTAGAGCTCTTCCGACGTTACCGTATTAAGAAAAAAATATATCTACTGTATTAAGGTGTATACAGCTCGTCCCTATAAAAATTAGAGGTATATGTAAATGAATAATATTCCATCTTTATTTCAAAATATTTTTAAGTACTACTTATAATGATACAAGGTCAAATAGATTGAAGGCATGTCAACCATATTTTTTTTATCTTTAGTTAGAGCACATCTCCGCAAATTCAACTGTATAGGATTTGGTGTATTAAAGGATAATAATATTTGGAAAAATGTTGGTAGGTAGATGTACAAGTGTCCCAAAAGTCCCAGACGATCAAATATATCGCAAACTGCTAATATTTTCGGAAAACAAAATACACGTGTTCAATATTTAAAAAACCTATCCAATGACACCAAAGTTGACTCCCCCTACCACCTCTAAGGGAGGTGGAGAGGGGCAATTTTGAAAAATTAAATGGGAACCCCCATTTCTTATTGACGAAATGGATTGTACGGCTGAAATTACGTAAGGTTCGCCTGGAACATTTGTTTGGATTCGCTACAGATGGCGCTGTAATCGTAAAAAATTTACTTAAAGACGTAAGTTTGAAATAATCGATTTACACCGGAAACAAAAAAACACGTGTTTAATATTAAAAAAAAACATATCCAATGACACCAAAGTTGACCCCCCCCAACCCCCTGTGCAGGAAGGAGGGGGCAAAATACCTATCTAGAGGTATAGAATACGCGATGTGTCAAATGAAATAACTCCAGAGGTATTGAAGAAAGTTAACGATGAAGTTTACTTTCGGTTAAGACTTTGTCAAGAAAACGGTGATTACCAATTTGAACACGAAAAAAAATGAAAGCTGGTTTTAGGCAACGTGACTCACGTTACGTGAGCCATCTAAAATAAGCACCACGTTTATACAAAAATTGGGGGTTCCCATTTCATTTTTCAAAGTTGCCCTTCTCCCCCCTGCACAGAGGGATAGGGGGGTCAACTTTGGTATCATTGGGTAGGTTTTTAAAAATATTGAACACGTGTTTCTTTGTTTCCAGTGTAAACCGATTATTTCAAACTTACGCCTTTAATTTAATTTTTTGCGATTATGGCGCCATGCCATCTGTAGCGAATCCAAAAAATTGTTCTAGACGAACCTTACGTAATTTCAGCCGTACAATCCGTTTCTTCAATAAAAAATGGGGGTTCCCCATTTAATTTTTTAAAATTGCCCTTTCCCTTCCTGCAGAGGGGGTGGGGGGAGTCAACTTTGGTGTCATTCGATAGGTTTTTTAAAATATTGGACATGCATTTTTTTGTTTTCCGAAAAGATTAGCAGTTTGCGAAATATTTGACCGTTCCGGGACTTTTGGGACACGCTGTAATGCTTAGTAATGCTACAGACATTAATACAATTGAAAGGCAGCAGCAGTATTTTCAATTTTAATTATTTTAAAAAAATTGTATTTTACATAATTTTAGGCGTGAAATATTTAGTAGTACTCAGAAGTATTAAAAAATCATCCTCCGTTGGATCCATTTGGTTCAGAGTTTTCTTTCAGAAGCAAAGCACAAAGATATGAATAGCTATACTGTAAATAAATAACAATTCATTATAGGCAATAATTTAGAATTACATCAGTAACTGCACAACCTCCTAATTTAAAATTATACTTGGATATGATCTGGTTCATAAAAGTCTAGTTTAAAAATGAAATACCAATTATATATTCATCACCTTTAAAGAATTCTTTGGCTAACTCATAGGAGCTGAAAACACCATTAATTATACATTGCACGTTAGGAAATATTTAAGTAGTTATAAGATACATTGAATAATAATGTGAACTGAACATATAAAATCGAATTCCAAAAAGATCCAAACTTGTGATTAAATAGTGTTAATCATATTTAAAATCTCATACCTGACAAGTTCTGAGCATTTATTTTATTTTAAAAGTAACACTAAAAAATCTAAGATTGTAAAAAAAGCAATATGTTTATAAAAACACTTTTTCTCCATGTACTCAGCTAAATTACAATATGTCTCGATTTAGAATTTCACTAAATAGTCCAGTCAATGGGGGTTTCACCTCTAACTTGAGTGCTAGTGAATGGATTTTGTTGAAACCTTGTGCGATGTGTCTGTAATGAAGTTAATAAAGAAGTTGAAAAAAAGATTAGAGTAGGAAATGATCGGAAGGGGTTGAAAACACCCCTTTTAGCACGGGTTCCGTAACTTGTAGAATTAGGTCAAAAATGAAAAAAAAAACAATAAATTTACCTTTTTTTTTACTCTGGTTTCCGAGAAATGCTTATTTTTCGAGATATGGCCGTTCGAAAATTCCTAAAAGTGTGGGGGAAGGGAAATCTAAAAGTTGAAAAAGAATCTGAAAATATTCAGGTGAATGGTATCATCGAAATACAAGGCATTTTTACTTCCCTCGCATGCCGAAGGGAAGTATTGTATTCGAGAAAAAATCACCCTCCAAGATTTTTTCGGATTCTGACGTTTCAGAACACGTAGATTCCGAAAATATAGGTTTTTCAATTCCGTCAGTCTGTCTGTCTGTCTGTCTGTTGGTGCATTAACTAAAAAACTACTTGACGGAGAGCAGTCAAATTTGGTAGGTAGTTAACCCTACTGTCAGCGAAGAACTGGTAGAATTTTCACTGCAAAATATACAGGGTGGACCATCTAAACGGAATAAATAGTGAAATTTTTTTGCTCAAATTTAAAATTTCCACGTTTCATGACGCGCTAAACCTATTTCAGAAAAAAAAAATTTTTGAAAATTTTTTTCAATCATTTTTGAAAAAATTTTTACCACTAAAATATGGGAAGAAAAAATTTTTTTTTTTCAAATTTAAAATTTTTACGTTTCTTGGCATTCTAAACGTATTTCAAAAAATTTTTGAAAATTTTTTTACCAACATTTTTGAAAAAAATTTTACACTAAAATAGGTGGAATTTTTTTTTTTGAAAATTTAAAATTTCCACGTTTCCATGGCATTCTAAACGTATAAAACAAATTTAGAAAATTTTCTGAAAAATTTTTTAAAAAATGATTGAAAAAAATTTTTACCACTAAAATATAGGAAGAAACATTTTTTTTTCTTCAAATTTAAAATTTTCACGTTTCGTGGCATTCTAAACGTATTTCAAAAAAAATTTTTTTTTGAAAGACAATATTTTAAACCAACAGTTTTGAAAAATTTCAAAAAAAAAATGAAATTTTTAACCACCACTATACCACTTCACTGAGTGAAAGTAGAACTGAAAATGTGTCTAATGGCAATAATATTTGGCATATGCTATTATACTTATTGGAAAATATACAGGGTGGTCATCCCAAGAAATTATTCATGGTAGACCTGTTATTTAGTATTGAACTTTTGCTGTTGGATGAGCACTATTTTTTTGGCCAAAAGTTATCAGGACTTCTTTGCAGAGCTGGGTCGTATCCGAGTATTTAGGCATATGGATACAGTATCCGGATACATATTGTGTATCCAGGGCTTGTATTCGAATACTCCCAGGAACAAGTATCCTTTATCCGTATCCGCCACTAATTTTAAAGGGTATCCAGTATTCGAATACAATTTATGAGGCCCGGATACAAAAAGTATCCGGATACCTTGAAAAACCTACGGATACAATCAATAACGCTGACTAAGGTTGAGTGTTGAGTCCGTGACTCGTGACTGTAACCACGGCAGACCGCACCAGCGAGCGGACCGGGAACTCGACTAACTATGCGATTCGGCGGTTGAGAGCGAGCATAATTTTGCTCTTACGCGTTGGGCGTTGGCAACATTGACTAACTAAACTAATAACTGGTAACTGTAAACCAAGAAGGATAAACAGGAGGAGTGTTCAATCTTAACACTTGTAAGACAAGGACAACAAACATTTTGTGACGTCACTGTAGACAGTATTTAACAATATGACTGAAAACAGACATAGAGACTACTGCGAGAGAAAATATAAATGTTTTAAAAAATTTCAGTTTTGAAGTGCAGTAATCATATCTTTATGTGATAATTTGTAGATATATTGGGTGCAAACGTTTTCTTATATTCATATGTACAAATAAAGCTTTGTCTAGTTGAAAGAATATTTAAATGTGTCTACAGTGACGTCACTTTTGCGCGCTTTGTTTTAGGAAATTGATTGAGGAAGCCGTTACTCTGTGGTAATCCATGACAATAACGAAATTGAGTAAAACACTACTATGTTTTTTACCACTCTATTTCCACAAAAACGTGACTGCAGTTTCGACCCTTTTTAGGTCATTTTCAAACAATGATTCAATTAATTATTGTAATTGTATTGTAATTGTAATCATTGTAACTCATTCAGTCAATGCCGTCAACGGTTGTGTGTTGTATTGTAAATTGTTTCTTTTTTTTATTAGGTATAGGGTATAGGTACTAGGTAGTATTATATTATAGGAACGATAGGAAGGAAGTAGATAGTAGATACATGTAGTAGGAGTAGGTAGTATAGGTACTTAGGTATAGGTACTACATAATATTATGACATATTTTGGTTTTTACTTTTTTACTTACATATAAATATATAATATATACTACGACTACGTGTATAGGGTTTCTTTAATTTTTCTTTCACTCAACACTCAACCTATGCTGATGTATCCTGTATCCGGTATCCGAAAAACAGTATCCGGATACAAGTATTCGAGTACATTTTTACCATAAAAGTATCCGTATCCTGTATCCAGTATCCGAAAGCAGTAATTGTATCCAGTATCCGGTATTCGAATACTTTTTACTTGTATCCGTACCCAGCTCTGCTTCTTTGTAATAATTACAATAACTATATTTCCATTATTATTCTTCTTCTTCATTGTCATTTCATATTTAATAATTTTTTAGTGACCGCCATGCACAAATAACGAGGGAAGTTCTGAGTAAATACCTTTACCGATTTTTTTATTTGTGTTCAACATAACAAACTACCCCTTTCTTTGAAACTGTAGTGCTTTAAAAATACGTAATTTAAAAATTTGATAAAATTTAGACGTATGCACTGGGGCCTTCTAAATATTTTTTTTCTCTTGGAATTTTTTTGTAACCTGCTAATTTCCCGAGTTATAGGCAGTTTGTCACCATAAATAATGTACTACATTTTTTGTACATTTTCTATTCAGAAAATACATGAAAATTCAACAAATGAGCGTGATTTATATACAGTTTGATCCATTTAAAATGGAAACACCTTTATATAACTTTTTTATTTTCTGCCCGACTTGAACCAATTTTTACCAAAATGTAGAACAAATTAGGATCTACTTAAGCCTCCTGCGGTACCAAAATAAATATAAAAAATAAAGAAATCATATTAGGCATTTTTTTTATCGAAAATCTTTAATAATGAAAGTTGTTCAGAATTATCCAAAAACCTAGAGTCCAAAATTTCAGCAATATCAAAGACTATTGAAATTTTGTTTAAGACAATGTCCGAGTCCGAAAATATTTTAATTGTTTTTTTTCTTTAGAAAATCGTGCTATGATAATTTTTTTTGAAATTAAACGTACGCTGCCGGTGTCAAGTGATTTGTATTTTTTTAAATTTTGTCGAAATTTTGGATTTCAAAAACAAAAGTCAATATTTTATAATAATGCTGAAATTTTGGACAATTCTGAACAACTTTCA
Organism: Stenurella melanura; assembly: GCA_963583905.1. Taxonomy (NCBI): domain Eukaryota; kingdom Metazoa; phylum Arthropoda; class Insecta; order Coleoptera; family Cerambycidae; genus Stenurella; species Stenurella melanura. The sequence goes on from OY757310.1 coordinate 69,542,003, forward strand.
TTAATAAAAATGCCTAATATGATTTCTATATTTTTTCCAATTATTTTGGTACTTCAGGTGGCTTTGCATTTGTAGGAGGCGAATGTTTTTTTGGCCATAAGTAAATCCTAATTTGTTCCATATTTTGGTAAAATTTGGTTCAAGTCGGACAAAGAATAAAAAGTTATAAAGGTGTTTCCATTTTAAATGAGTCACACTGTATATTGTTATAAATATGAAACCCAATATAGTTATACCATTTTCAAAGGTTTAATATAATTTTTAAATTGCGTAAAATGTGCAAAAAATTTAATACATTATTTATCGCGAGGATATACACACTGCCAGACTCAGAAACAGAAGAAACAGAAAACTCAGAAGTAGAATAGGAGAGAAGATGATCACAGACAGAAACTAAGAAGAAGCATATCATAAAAACCTGAAAGTAAAAAGGAGCACGAAAACCTAAAAGAAGCATTTCACAAACGCCTACACTTTCCATCCGATGAAGACAGAAGGAAAACAAGAAGAAACATCTCACAAACACCTACACACTCCATCCTATACTCCTACCCCATGCGTCATGCGGCTCTCGCTGCTGACAATAAGCATGTCCAATGTCCAATCCAGCGTATGCAGCTGGTCCGGCGGTATAAAAAAGCACCGGGGGTTTGTTCCGGCACACGGTGGGATGATCGATGGGCGATCGGGCTGCGTGGTGGAACAAATCTCCATGCACCGGAATTGGCAGCAATGCCCACCTTACGCTGGCAAATCAATCAATCAATCAATCAATCAATAAACTGCCTGCAACTCGGAAAATTAGCAAGCTACAAAAAAATTCCAAGAGACAAAATGCACGCGTCTGAATTTTTTCAAATTTTTAAATTACATGTTTTCAAAACGTTACAATTTAAAAGAAATGTTTTTCCTTAAAAATTCGGTGAAAACGCACATTACAGAAAAGTTGCAAATAAAAAAGTCTTGCATTTCGATGATACATTCACCTGAATTTTTTCATATTTTCTTTTCAACTTTTACATTCCCCTTCTCCCACTTAAGAATTTTCGAATGGCCATATCTTGAAAAATAAGCATTCCTCGAAAAAAACTGCCAAAATAAAAACATCTTATTTTGGCCCAAAAAAGATAAACTTGTTGTTTCTTTTCATTTTTGGCCTAATTCTATAAGTTACGGCGTATTATCTTTTTTTCAACTTTTTTATTAACTTCATTATAAACACATTCCTAGTACATGAGATTTTAATCGTTTTAGCGCTCCGTTGACTTGACTAAAAGAATAAATGAAGGTTTCCTTTTGAAATTTTTTAATATTTCAAATAGATCTCATCTGTCAGTTCAATGCTTTTTAATCAATACTTAAACCAGCAGTATTTTTTAATAATTCCTTTTAATCAGATAGCTAGGAAGCTTGCTGCTTGCTTGCCTATTATATAATCCATATAGTCCTGCGAACACTTCTACATTCCTTAGAACCGCTTCAGTTCTGAACTATTTTTTGGGGTTCAAAATAATTTAAGTGTGTCATGCCAGAAGACTTTGTGAGATAATCTATCATGGAAATTATTTCGTTTAAAGTTTCTTTAATATGGACGGATTATATGTGTAGTAGTGTGGGCCGAAAACGGCAAAAAATTTTTTTTTTAGAAAAATCTGTTGTCATAGTGAAAAAAGTTAACCCTAAAGGAACCATTTTTTTCAATTCATACTTTGGATCTATCATAGTAGTTATCAACTTACTATTCCCCACTATGAGGAACTTGAAAAGGATTACTATCATTTTCGACACTAATGAGAGCGCGGCTGTAATGTTTTTAATTGAAAGAAAATCAACATTACTAGTCCAATAATCATAAATATTTCCATAACAAAAAATGTTATCTGAGATTTTCCTTCAGTAACTGTTAGTGGAGGGATTATACATCACAAAACCATAAAAATGAGTTCTGAGGATGCCATGCAAGCCCCCCAAAAACCACCCCTTCAGCGAAAGAAGCCTTATTTTACTGATAACTCGTTAACCGTTGAAGATATAAAAAAAATTGCTCATCATAAAAAAGAAAGTTAGACTAATTTCCTAAATAAAGTCCTGTTGTAATTCTCTTGTATATGCCATGATTTTCGAGAAAATCGACATCGAACAAAATTGCAACATTTTAATGCGTTCGAATTTTTATTTATTTTCCTTTATGTTGAATTTCTCGAAAATCCAACAAGCCAGGAAGAAAAATACTCTCTTATGTTTCTATTTTTGATGGTTATTGATATTTATTAGTATATGAAAATAACAATATAATATAGTTACCTCTCGATTTCTTGCGCTTTTATCTATTCACAGACCCATAAAAAACAACTGACTTTAATATAAGTCATAAATGCATTATTTTTAGTTCAACGTGGTACTTCAATGCAGAAAAGGTTAGGAATAAAAATAGTCATATTTACAAGTTTACTAGCATGTTGAAATTAGCTAAATTTTGGCTAATTTTTTTATTGTTTCCTAAAAATAAAAAAAGACCCAAACATCTTGAAAATTCAGCTCAAATTTTTTTTTTGAGTTTATGTATCATATAACTATTGTTTCTAATCATTTAATAGTTAAAAAATTGCAAAAGAAAATATTATTAAAAAATTGAATATGCGGCTTTTATTGGATTTATTATTGGCTAACTTCAACATACTGGTAAATTTGTAAATGTGAATATTTTTATTCCTAACTTCTTCTGAATTGAAGCACTATCTTGAACTAAAAGATAATGCATTTATAAGTTATACTAGGGTCAGTTATTTTTCATGGGCCTGTGAATAGTTAGATGTACAAAAAATCAAGAGATAGCTGTATTATATTATTATTTTTAAATACTAATAAATATCAATAGCCATCAAAAATGGCAACACAAAAGAGTATTTTATATCCCCTTTAAAACCCACGTTGATCTTTCTTCCTAGCTTCTTTGATTTTTCAGCAAATCGATTTTTTCTATTCCCCGCGCGCAAGAAATTTCAAATAAACGAAAATTAAATTAAAAATTAAAAATGCAAATTTTGCAATTTTTGTCAATATCGATTTTCTCGAAAACCCGCGGCACCTTCAGAACTGATTTTTGTGGCTTTATGATGTTTAATCCTCCCACTGAGAGTTACTGAAGAATAATATCAGATAACATTTTTGGCGAGATTCTGATGTATTTTTTACTTTAGCGACTGGACTATATTATCGACCCATCCCACAACTATTTTTCACTGACAGGTACAGTTTCGAAAAAAAAAAAAAACAATTCGAATACCAATTTCATAAAAAAAATAGTATAACTTACATGAATTTTCTCAAAGACAATTAAAATGTAAACAGGAGCAAGAAAACAATAATATTCCATGAACATCATGCAACATTATGAATAAATACCTACAGATACTTTACGTTTATAACTAGTCCTAAACTTTTTAAGAAAATGTTGCTTTTTTTAAATATATTATTTATGTTATTTTCCAGATTTAATATTCTGAAATATTGACATGACGTCGTAAGTTACCCTGCATTTAAAAAATATACATAATTATGGTCTTCACCTAAATTTATAGAATATATACAAAACTGTTCATTATATCTCAACTTACGCTTAAGTGTATGTTGTCTGTAATGTACAATATATTGAGTAAATCTGAACAAAACATGAACGTGAAATAATAATAATAATAAATTATAGAATAATATTTAATATAATGCAAGTTTTAAAAAAGATCATAAATTTTAGACTTATTTTTAAAACAGGTATCATGTTAAGAAAGTTTCTTAGCACATTTTACACACCTTAAGAGTCTTTTAATTAATTTCTTCAAAACCACGAATTCCATCTTTCGAGTGAAGAGCAGTTAGCACAGAAGAGGAAACTGAAACAAATTAATAAATTTGATTTACCAACAAATTACATATTAAAACAACAAAATTATCCACTATGACATAGCAAATGGAAACATTTTCAAAAAAATGATATAAAAAAATATTTTTAAGAAAAAGCTTTTATTTTAAAAAAGCTGTACTAAAAAGCAAAACATAATTTTCTTAAATTTATACACCTGGAAACCAAAAGAGTTGATGACGACCATATAGCACTAGTGCCTAGATACTTTTCTCAATTAACCACCCAAAGCTTTGGGTTCCATGTATATGAATTTAAAAAAAAATTTTTACTTTTAGTATAGTAGTTTTTATAAATAAAAGCATTTTCTTAAATATATTTTTTAGAATATAATTTTTTTTTCGACATCAGCGCACTTTGCTCTTAAACGATTTTTATGTTTTTTGCCTTACCCTGTATACTATTTAATTGGAAGCCATTCTAGGCAGAGCTGGTGTAAGTACCGATAAAATGTACTTAAGTATTAAGTACCAGTATTTTTCAAAAATATTCATAAGTTCCAGTAACCAGTACAAATCTCTTAGGTGATACTTAAAAATGTAAGTAAGTATTACTTGAATTTGATTAATTCAAGTAGGTACTAAGTATTAAGTACATCAATTTGCTGCTTTAAGTACAAGTAATTTAAGTGTAGAATTTAAACACCAGTACTTTTATATATTGTCGCAGAAAGCTGTCTTCGTCAGTTATCATTATATTGTACTTTTATATTATATTTATATACCAATATATTATTTTTTATGTAATGAGCGAAACAACTTTTTGTAAAAAAGAGGCAGCGTCGGACTGGGGCGCCGGGCAACCGGGAAAATGCCCGGTAGGCCCCTCCAAAGACCCAAAATGTGGTCCCCAAAATGTGACTCCCTTGCCCCAAGCGACATTTGGACATTTGCAAATCCCAATATCAAAGCGTCCACTAAATCACTTTAATTTCGAAACTCCAGAAACGTGACAACAGTGAAAAATACACCGTTTTCATATTATAGTAATTTCGACCTGCTTGAACATGCGAGGTGGAGGACGTGGCTTTTGATTGACATGTTTGTCTTTACCCCGAGCCCCGGCTTGCGGAATAAACATGAAATACCTGTGGTCGTGCTCTAATGCTTAATAACTGATAAATGAAGGGAAACTAGACAGAATTTTCAGGTAAATTAGTAGAGCCGCAATGTTTTTGCAGAATGGCTTTGGGAGAGGCAATGGGAGAGGCTTCTCATTTCGCGAGTCAAAAAATTTCATTTGCATCACCTTTTTTATCAACAATTAGAATAGAGAATCAGTTTTCTTAAAATACTGGAAAATCTATCGGTCGTAGAAAAAAGTGAAGAATGGATTATTTGTGAGCAATTAAAATCCCTACATTGTGAGACTTTCCAAATTATAATCACTCCAGCGGTAAAAAAGATATTGCCAAAAACCTGCAATAATAGTAATTTTTCAATTATTATCCTCGTTATTCTTGTAACAAAAGTCAAACTAACGGAGCCAAGTCCGGCCCTGTCGCAACATAATAACCGTATTCCGATCTTGGTAACATTTTAAGGGTCGAGACTTTAGTAAACTATCGTAAAATACCGGTCATAGATACATCTGTTTTATGTTATTTTAGAGTCCAGGAAACGTGCTTTGTTAACTTTACTCTTTATTAGGTAGTCGACGTTAGCCACTTGTAAAGAATAAATAACCATCCAAATTATTTGATGTCCAATTCTCTTTTCTTAGTCGAACTTGTTAAATACGGCCTCGCCGGGTGGTCTAGTGAGATTTTCAGGACCAAAGCAGTTGATAGAGGCTTCCAGGAACCTATGTAATAGACCATACGATAGATAGACCACTTAAGGCAGATTTTTTCCCCCATACAAAAGCAAAGTAAGGAACAAGAGGGGTTTTTTTCATCTGTTTTAGTGGAAATAAAATGTTCAGATAGGCCATATGATAAATACCAGGGTCCGTTAGGTAATTTCAAATGCGTACGGTTTAAAGTAAAGAAGATCCTAATTGGTCGAGGGTTTAAAGTTTACTGCCCACTTTGGAAACGTATTATTTCGATGTAGAGATTATCTTCACTCTTGGCTTAAGGTCTGTTCGGTCATCATCTACCTACAGGGTATAGTAAATTCTCGTTTTGCCAACCTTTTTCAATTGTAAAGTTTAAGTACATTGTTTAGTATTTTGCCGGTCTTAATAAGTAGAAAATTAACGTGTTGTAATTGACCTAGGAATATTCGGTCGCGATTCAGCTAAAGATTTGTACTTGCCGCGGACCATTTCATTTCTTAATATTGTGTAATTACTGTTAGTTAATTTATTTAATCGTGTTTAAGTGTTTGTGATTGTCAATTTCATTTGCTTTCATTTTCTTATGTAAATATAGTGGTTTAAGTGTTTTGAGAAATTACGTGTTTTATTTGCTTGTCATGAAATTAAGTTCATCAGTAATTCAGTAAAGTTTGTTGGTGAAGTAACCTAGTTGATGGACACCAAAAAGGATAAAATCATCTAGAAAGCAAAGGGTGAGCACAGTTTTGTTTTCGATGGATATACTATGATATCGACGGAGTTTGCAAAGTGATTGGGCCACTCCGTACTCTGCCAAGGGTAATGTCTAATTAAATCATGTAATTAGGGGAATAAAACCCCAGTTATTACATTCTCATAACTATTTAATTTGTTATTAAAATTTGATAAAACTTCTTAAATACATGTGTTCTATGGATCTCTATAAGTGTGCAAAAGATGGGTACTGTCGGTGCAATAGTTTTTGCACAATCCTAATTTGTTTATCCCACCGAGGGAAAAAATGGACAACTTTGGCCTCCCACTATATACCAAAACCAAAGCGTTGCAAACTATTGAACATAAAAAACCCTAGATAACCGATATTGACTAAAAGACATTTACTCTTACAAACAACAAACAACACATGACGTCATGTTTAATCGGTTATTTATTAATGTATTTAAAATGTTTTTGTTAAAATAGTTAATTATATAAAATGTAAGCATTTTCAGAAAAAATGATTGGTATATATCAAATATTAATTTAGTTATCAAGCATAAAGGATAATATCATTGCAAGTTTGCAAGAATATTATCTATTACGCGTGATAACTAAATTCATATTTGATATATACCAAATATTTTTTCTGAAAATGCTTATATTTTATATAATTAACTATTTTAACAAAAAAATTTTAAATACATTTATAAATAACCGAATAAACATGACGTCACGTTTTTGAGAATAACTGCAACATTTTAAAATAAAAAAAATATAAAAAAAATTTCCTCTTACAAAAAATGCCATGCTTTATCGGTGTCAAAAGTAATATTTACATAGTAGTCACATCTTCCAAGATATAATGGATTTAAAACTGGTATGGTCAAAATTTCCTTAAAAAGTAAGACATTCTTCAATATATCTTAACAGAACTTCAAAGGTGTCTAATGCATATTATTGAAATTTCAGTGATTGATTTAGAATAGACTCATGATAAAAACATAATTTTTCAATTTTTTCTGCTCCTCCGTTTCTGAGATACTCGCGGTTAAAGTACAATACATTTGAATCGTATATTAGTTCAATTATGGAGGTAATTTTGTAAAGGTATTTACGCAAATCTTCCATATTTGGCATCTGTTATTTAATATTTACTTTTTGCTGTCGGATGACCACTCTGTATATATTTTGACACCATGTTATAAGGTTTTCTTTGTAATAATAGTGATAATAATATTCCGGTTATTGTTCTCATATGACGATTCATTTTTTTGAGTCACCGCCGTGTATAATTAAGAGGGAAGTTCTGTGTAAATACTTTTACTTTACGTATAAAAACTCTACGTCTTTAGCAACAGTACTTTTTGATACATAGTAATAACATTTATTTACTTCACAAAAGCAGACGTTAGGTACCTAAGCTTGACTCTAAGTGAAAACATAAAATCGAGCATTAAGATATAACGAGGCATACATGTTATATTAAAAATTAAGACTACGTAACCGAGTTACGAAGTACATTTCTTAGTGGTATCAGATTACATAAACTGATAACGACTTCCTTTGCTTATGCTTAGCTCACGTATCAAGTTACATAAATTATTAATATTTCTATTCTCATAGTTAATGCCAAATTGCACATTTGCCTTTCTTTGTTCTACGTCTAGCTGACAGTGCTTTTGTTATGTTATAAATATGACCAGCAGACGCTTTTACATTTAGTTCTTATACTCAACTCATTACAAAATGTAGTATTATACTCACCTTTACATTAAAACTTTTAAATCAACAATTATATTTTTCATTCAGAGTCATCGATGACTCTCAGTAACTAAATAAATATTTTTTAAAAACTCAAAATCAAAGTATCAAATATAACAGTGGCGCAGTCGTGGTAGGATCTTCAAAACACCCTGTTGACGGAGCCTAACTCGAGGAAAACTACCCAAAAGAACAAGGAGTTCATCTGAAGAAGGTGCCTAACTAGTGGGAAAGCCCGAGAGAATAAGGAGTACTTCAGGACAGAGGTGGTGGATCCCAATCCTTTAGAAGAAAAAAGAATCTACGAATGAAGACAATAACGTAAGTCATTTTAAGAATCATCTCGTTTTAATTCATTATTTTTTCACAATTATTTTATAAAAGTGCTATATACACTCAGCGAACAAAATACAGTTCTCTTACCAAATATAATTATACGCAACAACCTTAATTTAATTTTAATTAGCATAAGAAACGTATTATACTGCTAATACGTCACCGTGTATTATACAGTTAATACACAAACTACCTAAATAATTTTTTTTTAAACTAACTTCCTTTTCTCAAAAAGGTAATTTTTAACAATTTCAAGTTAACATTTAATTTAATTTTTGTACTTTCTAAATAAAAGCAACAATGCCAGAAACATCGCAAACTACACAAACGGTACAAAGTGCAAGGATAGAGCAAATTGAGCCTTACAAGCTCTCTGAAATTTTTTCTGTCATACCGGAATTCGATGGCAATGCCATTAATTTACAAACATTTTTAAATTCTTGCATTTATGCACAAGGCATGGCAATCAATGACCAAAAAATTTTACTAACGCTACATATAAAAAATAAATTGCGTGGCAGAGCTGCCGAATTAATAAATTCTCGCAACCCCGATACATGGGCAGAAATAAGAGTCTTGCTCGAAACTCATTTCGGAGACTCTCGCGACTTGACATCGCTTATCCAGGACTTACAGCGCATTCACCAAATGCCAGGTGAATCTGCATTAACTTTTGTTGCGCGTCTACAGACGCATAATGCGAAAATGCATGCGGCTATTCAGAAGCAACGCCTATCTGGAGAACAAAAACAATCTCAATCGGAATTAATAGAAACTATGACCCTGAACACTTTGTTAACGGGTTTAGAGTCTAAATTAGGGCAAATAATAAGGGCTGGAAACCCAACAAGTATGTTGCAAGCAATTAATAGGATTAGAAGAGAATTACAACTCTCTTACTTTGAATCACAGAAATTTTCAAAAAATAATAATAATAATGTTAAAAATCCAGTGCCTCCTCAACAAAAACGACCAAACGTAAATTTCCAACAAAAATTTTGTTCATTTTGTAAACGCAGCGGGCATATAATAAACGAATGTCGCACAAGGCAACAACAATTATTTATGCCATCAACTTCACAAAATTTCCAAAGACCAAACTTTCAAGGTAATACAGGTTTTCAAAATTTTGCACAACAAACTAGCCAATTTAATACCAGAACATTTCCACAAAATAATCAAGTTAGCCAAGCACAACAAAATAGGCCTTCAGCAATTAGACCAAATCCTAATTTTGTCCAACAAAGACCATCAGCGATACAACCAAATCCGAATTTTAACCGTTTCAATCAACAAAAAACTCATCATTTAAATTATGAACCTTATGATAACCAATATAATTTTAATCAGTACGAAGATTATTCTCCTGAATATCAAAACGTTGATACAATGTACGACAATTTTAATTTGGAAGATAATCAAAATTTTTCGGAAAATTATGCAACTAATTTTCAAGAACAGTACGAGAATTATACTGCTAATTCTCAGATACCGCAAGAGAATTATACTGCTAATTCTCACTTACCACAGGAGGATTATACTGCTAATCCTCAGGATTTTTGCAAAAGTCCGGAGTATCTCACGGATACTCCAACAGCGAATTGCGAATTGGACCAAATTTCCCACCAAATTCAAAATATGAACCTCAACAACAATTTCGACCCGTTTCTGAACTTCCCAGAACAGAAGTTCATGTAGAAACACTTTCACACGCTTTATTAACTGTAAATTCGAATAATCTTTATTATATCAAAGACATCACAAATAAATTTAAAATTCTTATTGATTCTGGTGCAGGAATTTCGATTTTTAAACCAAAAACGGCAGAAAATTATAAAAGAAGATTTTCTGAAAATATTATTATACAAGGCATAACTGAACAAAAAATTAACATTAACGAATCTGTACTTATACCATTTACCGACAATAATCCACATAAAGTTTACATCCATAATTTAGATATAGAATTTGACGGACTATTAGGCGCAGACTTTTTAGAACACTACGAATGTATGGTAGATATTAAAAATAAGCGACTAATTACCAATTTCAAAACCGTACCGATATTTAAAGCTACGGGTGACGAAAAAACACAAAATTTACCTTTGCAACCAACTACAAACTCAAATCAAATTCGGAATCAAATTCCATGCAACGTGAAAAATCAAAATTTAATTTCAATTGAACCACGCATGGAAAAAATATTTAAATTAAAATGTAATTTACGGAATACTGAGGCTATACTGTTAGCCCAGGAAAATGAAAAAGTACGCTTACCAAACGCTATTGTCAAAATCGACGACAACGGAGAATTCTTAACATCAATAATAAACGCTAATGCAATTCCCAAAATAATCGATTTCTCGAATCTTAAACTTGAACCAGTTCAAAAATTTAGATCAATTTTTAATTTAAACTCTCAGAATCCGGACAGTCCTCAACATACAGACAGAATTTTCGAAATTAGAAACCAACTACGATTAGATCATTTGAACGAAGAAGAAGCCGAATTAATAACAGAACTTTGTCTAAATTTTTCTGATATATTTTATTTAGAAGGCGACAATTTAAGTTTCACTAATGAGATTAAACATTCTATTGATACGAACGATTCTAAACCAGTTTTTACAAAATCATATCGCTATCCTCACATTCACAAAGAGGAAGTTAAAACTCAAGTCTCTAAAATGCTAGACCAAGGTATAATCAGACCATCAATTTCACCCTGGTCATCCCCGGTTTGGGTTGTACCAAAAAAACTTGACGCCTCCGGTAAACAAAAATGGCGAGTTGTAGTAGACTACAGAAAACTTAACGAACTGACTATCGACGACAAATATCCACTTCCAAATATTTCGGACCTTCTTGATCAATTAGGCAAGTGTCAATATTTTACCACGTTAGATCTTGCCTCCGGATTCCATCAAATAGAAATCGACGCGAAAGATATTCAAAAAACTGCTTTCACAGTAGAAAACGGTCATTTTGAATTTGTACGAATGCCATTTGGACTGAAAAATGCTCCATCAACATTTCAAAGAGTGATGGACAACATTTTGTTAGGTATCCAAAACGAACGGTGTCTCGTTTACATGGATGACATCATTATTTATTCACCCACCATTCATGATCACATTTCGCGATTAACGGAAGTATTCAAACGTCTACAAAAAGCTAATCTCAAAATTCAACCGGACAAATGCGAATTTTTACGCAAGGAAGTCGCATATTTAGGCCATCTTATTACTAAAGACGGTGTAAAACCAAATCCCGCTAAAGTCGACGCGATTCTAAATTTTCCTCAACCAAGAAACCCTAAGGAAATAAAATCATTCCTAGGCTTAGCTGGATATTACAGACGTTTTATACCTAACTTTTCAAAGATTTCTAAACCTTTAACAAAATTATTGCAAAAAGACATACTTTTCGACTTTGACAATGATTGCTTAAACTCCTTCGAAAATTTGAAACGAGCGTTAACAACAACTCCGATTCTTATTTATCCAAATTTTGACGACGTTTTCATCCTAACTACTGATGCTAGCGCATTTGCCATTGGTTCCGTGCTCTCGCAAGGAAATATAGGCAAAGATTTACCAATAGCTTATGCATCTCGAACTTTATGCGCGGCGGAGACTAAGTATTCAACGATAGAGCGCGAGCTATTAGCCATAGTATGGTCAGTAAAACACTTTAGGCCATATCTATTCGGAAGAAAGTTCAAGTTAGTAACCGATCATCGACCACTTACCTGGCTATTTTCGATAAAAGACCCAGGAAGCAGACTCGCACGTTGGCGACTCAAATTAGAAGAATACGACTATGAAATCATCTACAAACCCGGTAAAACCAATAAAAACGCGGACGCGCTATCGCGAGTTAAAATCAATCACTTTTCGGAATGTTCCAAATTTTATTCAAAAATTCTAGCCGCGAACGAGGACGATGAATCAGAAGATGACGAACCAAACAATGACAAAAACCCAAATAATAACGGCAAAATCACTAAAGAACAAATTTCTCGAGAATTTGATATCTTTTGTAATTTGTATAAGACGAAATCCTTAATAGATTATTCTAAAATTCAAACTTCAAACAGACAACTTTTAGACAAGGAACACAAAAATATTATAACATTCTTTCAACAAAATAAATTAGAAGATTTGCATCATAAAATTATTGAGGACATGTTCGAAGAACACCCCGAGTTTTATAACAACACTATTAACGTTGTCTCAAGCAAATCAGTCAGGCATAGAAAATATTTTATTGTTCCTTTACCTTTTGATGTAGATTCAATAAACGAACATTTATTCATGGTATTGTACAAAAGACAAGACATTTTGGATCTTTCTAAAACATACTATGTAGAAAATAATTTAGATCTTCCAATACTCGAAATGCTATCTTTTATTTTTGCTGAAAAAGACTTGAAAATGGTTATCTGTCAAAATATTGTTAAAACCCCCGATGAAGACGAAATTCCAATTATTTTAGATCAAAATCATTCGGGCAAAAATAACTTACACCGTGGTATTAATGAAACTATTAGAAGGATTAGAGTAAAGTACAATTGGCGAGGCTTAACGGAAGACGTAGAAAACTTTATAAAAAATTGCGAGACATGCGAAAAAACTAAAGTCTGTCGTAAAAATCTTAGCAACCCTCTGGTAATTACCGAGACTCCAAAAACACCATTCGAAAGAATAAATGTTGATCTATTCGAATTTCCCACGCGAAATTACGCTGTTACAATTCGCGACGAATTAACAAAATTTACTCAAGCCTATGCTGTTCCAGATAAATCCGCGAAATCAGTTGTAAATACCTTATTGCTTTACTTTCAACACTACGGTACCCCGTTGAGAATTCATTGTGATTACGGCGGTGAATTTGACAATAAATTATTAAAAGACCTTTGTACGCTCTATGACATAAAACTGACATACTCAAGCGTAGGACATCCCCAATCCAACGGATCTCTCGAGCGATTTCACGCTACATTAGCCGAAATGATAAGAGTCCACAAAACTGAAAATCCGAATGAACATCCTTTCACAATATTACCATACGCAATCATTTGCTATAACAATTCGGTTAACAAAACACACGGCTTCACACCGTACGAACTCATTTTCGGACATACGTCTATTAGACCGCCCGAAACTTTGTACAACCAAAAAGAATTAATAACGAAATATATAAGAGATTTAAACAACAGAATATCTCACTATTATAAAATCGCCCGCAGTCGAACGCAATCTCAAAAGGAGAAAGCGAAAGTTCGCTTTGACAGAAATGTCCCAAAAAATCGACCTGAATACAAAGTTGGTGATAAAGTATATGTGAAAGATTCTCAAATTAAAAACAAACTTCAAAATAAATTTAACGGTCCTTTTAAAATCATAGAAATTTTCCAAAGTTCTGCTACCTTATTAAATCTTGAAACAAATCAAGAAACTAAAGTAAATTTCGATAGAATGAAACCATATACTGAAAATTAAATTTATTTTCAGGTTTATCCTGCTGTTCGGATCAGCACTCGCACAATATAAAATAATACCAATAAACAACACTATTGGTGTATTTTACCACAAAGACACGGACATCGTTGTGACAAACGAAAAATGGACATTATTGGTACATAAAAATATATCATCCCTTAAACTAGCTTTCGACAAGAACCAACAAATTCTAGACATGATATTAAATACTCTCGACGGTGCTCATCAAAAAATGATCACGTTTAGAAGTGAAGTCAAAACAGACCTTAACCTTTTGACACAAATTTCCAAGACTATACAATATAAATTTAATGGAGTATTTCTAGACACAAAGAGATACAAACACGGAATATTAAATGATATCGGCACAATCTTCAAATCAATAACTGGAAATCTAGACGCCGAAGATGGTGAATATTATGCTAACTGTATTAATAAATTAAATATCGACGAACACCAGTTAGAAAATGTAACTGAAATAAAAACAAATTCCAGTTACAACATCGGTAATCAATAATAATAATAATAATAACAATTTTCTTTTCAATCATTCAAAAATTGCAAATTAACGAAGAAATGTTTAATAAGGACATAAAAAAGTCGATCATGACGCGAAACATAGAAGCTCTAGAAATTAAACTAATATTTTTACACATTTGCGAACAATTACTGGCAAGTTATTTGTATATTGAGGATAATTTGAACGACAATCAAAATTCAATAACATTTGCTAGATTGAGGATCATATATTTGTCAATCATAACCCTAATTATTTAATAACAGGTCTACAAGAAATTTCACAGAGTTTGCGAAGAAACAATTTGCCTCTTTCTATTAAATTATCGGCAGTTGCTCAATATTTAGATATTATTGAACTAAAAGCATTTCAAGTAGATTGCAACTTAATATTTGTTTGAAAAAAATATATATCACTTGTTGAACTTCAAAACTATAATACCTACTGTTTATACCCTATCCCCATATTTGATAACAGAACTGGTCTTCACCATATTTTATCTATTTCTCAAAGATTTATCGCGAGAGATGATGATTCTTTAATGTACGTACAAATAACAAATCTAAAAGAATGCAAACCCCTATATTTTGGAACCAAGCTATGCTCGAACCTGTTTGCATATCCTATTGATCAGAATGCCATATGTGAAGCTAGGATTCTGAAACAACCAATGAAACTTCCCGAAAAATTGCCAAACCTCCTTCATTATTAGTCAAGGGTACAATGTTCAAGAACTCGAAGAGAACATGTGGCTCGTAATAAATTCCGAACCTCTACACATCACTCTTAGTTGCCCGAAGAGAGAAACAACAACAGAGATGATCAATAAAAATTCAATTGTCAAATTACAACCTGGATGTTACGCCTTCGCAGGCATCACCAGAATACAAGCCAGTGCCAAGGACCTCTCCGAAATTAAGGACAGTTCCCATCCTGTGCAAATTCCGTTTGAATGTTGTAACCAGATGCCCGACAAAATTCAACTACCCAAATTAAAACCATTAAAACTAAAAACCTAAACATCAAAGATTTGGACATTTCCAAAAACAAGTTGGACCAATATTCCAAAGATCTGGACGATCTTATCAACGAACCTTTCGTGACCAAACACATGTCATGGTTCACGTACTTCACGATCACATTCATCATTTCCATAATCCTGCTTTACCTGCTTTGTAAATATAGAAGAAAGAGACGACTACTGAAAATCGAACCCTCTACAGATGATTGTCCTTCACCTCCAGGACGAAGCAGAACATTCATGAAAATCCCAAGTTTAATCCCTCCAAGAAAGCGACCCAGTATCAAACCCCAAGAAGAAGATATCGAGTTATCATAGACTTTCCAGTGAATCACTAATTTTTGTTTATTAACACAAACTTTTATTGTTTCTATTTTTTTACGCTTATTATTTCTTTCATTCACATTTTAGCATTGTATTATATTCATTTTGCATTATTATTACTTTTATATTGTATTCAATAATAATTTTATTCAAAAGTTGTTGTATAACAATCAACTTTTTTATTAAGGGGGAAGTTGTTATATTAAAAATTAAGACTACGTAACCGAGTTACGAAGTACATTTCTTAGTGGTATCAGATTACATAAACTGATAACGACTTCCTTTGCTTATGCTTAGCTCACGTATCAAGTTACATAAATTATTAATATTTCTATTCTCATAGTTAATGCCAAATTGCACATTTGCCTTTCTTTGTTCTACGTCTAGCTGACAGTGCTTTTGTTATGTTATAAATATGACCAGCAGACGCTTTTACATTTAGTTCTTATACTCAACTCATTACAAAATGTAGTATTATACTCACCTTTACATTAAAACTTTTAAATCAACAATTATATTTTTCATTCAGAGTCATCGATGACTCTCAGTAACTAAATAAATATTTTTTAAAAACTCAAAATCAAAGTATCAAATATAACATACATATTGAGCAAATAATAAAAGAAAAGTGTGTGGCTGCCAAATCTCTTAAGCAAATTTATTTAAATTTAAATCGCCCTGAATATGATAGATTATGAAAAAGTTATACTGCCTAATCCGTTTTGTCGGCATTAAGGATCGCAGTAAAGCAACGAAAAGAAAATTCTTTGTTGAAAGTGCTGCAATTTATTATGCAGGATTGCACATCTCGCTTTTTCATGAAGAGACTTTCATTTTAGCCTTTGACGTGCACTGTAAGTCTTAAACTGGCAAATTACATACTTCTATTTCTCTTTATTGCATGACTTGAATTTGGCTCCTCAAATTTTAATCTCACAGCTTAAAGAAAACACACAATATAAGATTTAAAATACTGAAATTGTAATTAAACCACTCACCAGCAGATAACAAATTTACATAAGGATGATTACTCATTAGTTAACAGCCAAGATGTAAGTGACGAAATCAGGCGAAGAGTTCGCGTAGCTACCACAGGCTGTAAAGGTGTAATTACATACGTTATCATCATGCCTGCCAAGAAATATCAAATGTACTGTGTGTGTACAACATACAAATCATATCTGCATTAACTTATGAATCGAGAAAAGCACAACTTGACTATGCTCGTGCACGATACAAAGAATTAAGTCACATGAATCGCGGTTAGTATTTGAGTGGGTATGATGCAGAAAAACACAAGGACCTGCCTCACTGCGTAACGTATATCAGCATGAATATAGAAGCTATGCAAACTTAGATGTATATTATGTAGTGGATTCATTGGGGACGAAAGCCTGGATCTTTTGTCGAGTAGTGAATTAACTAAAGGCTTTAATTTTCAAAAATTGTCATATGAATTGAAACTTATTTTTGACAATTTAATAGTAAATGTATCAGATAAACGTTTCTGTATTAAGCGTAATCTTGTAAATTTATAACGGGTTGATGCCATTCCTTTTCATGGAAATTGCGATTTTACCTTAAGAAAACATATAATATTAAATATCTTAGAAACCATGGCAGTTACGTCAAAAATATTAAACGTAAAAGATCATCAATTATGATTTAATTTTTTGTCTGTTTCTGCAGGGCAAAGATTAGGAGGTCATGGCCTAAACAATGTACGGCTTCACATTTTTTAATAAACACGTTCTCATTTTGCGTCTGTAATTACAAAAAAAATACTGTTTCGTTAATATATAACATAATCTTAGGTTCTCAAGTGTTTTATCTGTTTAGAGTACTTCCTTTAGAAAGAAATCGCTGTTAAGGGAATCACCACTTCCACGTCCAAATTTTCCGTCCACGTCTCTTTAAATGAAAATATCTTGACTATAATTGCACTATAGTATGTGGAAATAATGGGTCATAGAATTTTAATAATACTTGAGGCAGATGTCATAAAAAAATCTAAGGCGTTAGCTCTTAGCACATACGCCAAAACGGAAATTTCTGGAATCTTATTAGCTTGGTCTACTCATTTTCCCCAGTTTACACACCACCCCACACACCCCTTCAGCGGAATCATCTAAATCAGATGGCATTACAATACATACGCATACCAAGTTTCAAGTGAATATTTTAATTTTATTTTATCAACATCTTTAATAATGAAGTCGAGGTGGTGGGGGGTTTGAAAAATATGATAAAGATATCTCAGACCCTGGCTCTTAACATATACATTAAAATCTCAAGTTTCTGTACTCTTATCAGCTTGCTTTACTCATTTTCCACTATTTACCTCTACTTACCCCCACCCCTGCAACGGAATCATCTCAAAATATAATTTAGTTCCAGATATCGTTAAAATACATACGTGTACCAAATTTCACGTGAATATCTCACTTTAATTTTATTAGCCCCTTTGTAGCATTTGAAAAAGCTACATGAATAACTTCATATTTAGTTGCAGCAAATTGACTCTAATTAATTCACTTATTAGAGTAGAGAGGCATGCAACCATTCGTACTCTGAAAGGCGTGGCGTGTTGCATATCTGTAAAAGTCTTAACATTCCGAAAGTAAACATGTTTTCTTTAAGAATAATTTGAGTTAGCGGTGTTAATCGTATATTCTTGTAGTTGAGGTATTACACAATTGTAAAAGTCAGTCTTTTGATTATTAAGTCCTTTTGGTTAGAGTGTTCTAAGATTGCTCAAGTTGGCAACACTGAGGAAATTTTGGCAGATCTCCAGTCTGATGCTCTCGTTTTGACGGAGACATGACGTAAAAGGACCGCGGTCCTGATTCTTAAGGAGGATTCGGGGTTCTACATTGCTATCATAGCTGTGGATTTGTCTTGGTGTCCCTCATCAATTCCTCACCACGTTGCCGCAAGCGTTCTGTAAATTCCAGGAAGGAATTCTTTTGGTTGCCGAAGTTCTGACGCCACGTATTTCGTAAGGTTATGTAATACTCAGGAGTTGAGATTTTTAATTTGAGTTTTTTCTTGTAAAAGTTATTATTTATTGTAATTATTACAAAGTGTTTGGATAGGCCTATGTTTGGGTCAGGCTATTATTGGAGTGATTTATTGATGGGCTCAGCTGCCTGGTGCTGTAATGTTGGTTATGGAAGGGCTTGTTTTTTGGAATAGTACTAATACGAGGAAGTTTAGTTATGTATGGGTCTTGCTGACATTTACGAAGTTTTGGCTTGAAGAGTTGTTCGCAGCAGAGATTTAATGCAGGAATTTTGGTGCAGCATGGAGTTGCAGGCATAAGTAACGTCAAGGCCTTATGGGTGACCTTAACCGGTGAAGGGTTGGAGGGTAAATAGGGTAAATAAGAGGAAATAAGTAAAGCAAGCTGGTAAAAGTACAGAAACTTGAAATTTGGTGTATGTACTAGAAGCTAAGGCCTCAAAATACTTTACAATATTTAGGTACAGGTATGTATTATAACATCTGGAAATAGATTATATTTCGAGATGATTCCGTTGACGGATTGGAAGTTAAACAGGGGTAAATAGGGGAAAATAAGTAAAGCAAGCTGGTGAGGGTACAGAAAATTGAACTTTGGTGTATGTGCTAGAAGTCAAGTCCTCAGATTTTTTTAAATATTTGTCAACCCCCCACCACCCCTACTCCATTATTAAATGGGTCGATAAAATCAAGATATTCAGTTGAAATTTGGCACACGTATGTTTTATAATGACATCTGGAAATAGATTATATTTTAAGACGATACCGTTGAAGGGTTGGGGGCTAAATAGGGATAAAAAGGGAAAAGGAAGCTGGTAAGAGTACAGAAACTTGAATTTCGGTGTACGTACTAGAAGTCAAGGCCTCAGATTTCTATAATATTTTTCAACCCACCCACCACCCCTACTCCATTATTAAAGGGTTTGATAAAATGAAATTGAGATATTCACTTGAAATTTGGTGCGCGTATGTTTGTATTATAACGACATCTGAAACTATATTGTATTTTGTGATGATTCCGTTGAAGGTTGGGGGTTAAATAAGGGTAAATAGGTGAAAATCAGTAAAGTAAGCTGGCAAGATTACAGATATTTGGGATTTGGTGCATATACTAGAAGCGAAGGCCTCAGTTTTTTAATAATATTTACAATATTTTCCTTCCCCCGCCCCCTCATCCATCCCCCCACCACTAAAAGGGTTGATAAAATTAAATTGAGATTTTCATTTGCAATTCTGTAGGTACACGTATGTTTCATAACGACATCTGAAACAAGATTATATTTTTTCATGACTCCGTTGGAGTTGGGGGTGAGTTCAGGGAAATAGGGCGAAATAAGTTAGGTAAGCTGGTAATAGTACAGAAATTTGGGATTTGGTGTACATACTAGAAATCAAGACCTCAGATTTCTTTCTAATATTTTTGAACAACTCCACCCCCACCACCTCCAATCCATTATTAAAGGGACTGATAACATAAAATTGAGATATTCACTTGAAGGTTGGTACATGTATGTATTCTAATAACATCTGACTCAAATGATTCCGTTGAAGGGGTGGGTGGTGGTAGGTTGTGAATAGGGGAAAATAAGTAGAGCAAGCTGGAAACTTAATTTTTAACGTATATGGTAAAAACCAACGCCTCAAATTTTTCTATGACATCTGTCCCAAACATTATTAAAATTCTATGATCAATAAATTCCACATACTCGAGTGCAAATATGGTCAAGATGTTTCCTTTTAAGTGACTTGAATGAAAGATCTGGATGTGGAAGTAGTGATGATTCTTTAGGCAGCGGCATTTATGCTGCGCCTTTGCAAATTAAAATAATGAAAACTTATTTTTCGCTCTAATTGTTGATAAATAATGATAATGCAAATGAAATTCTTTGACTCACGAAATGAGAAGCCTTTCACATTACCTCTACCAAAGCTATTTTCCAAAAACATTGCGGCTGCTAATTTATATACGTCAGAACCTTCATTTGCTTGATCCATATTATTGTTAATACTTCCTGTGAAATTGCGAAGTAACAAACGCTTTAACGGACTGACAAACCTTTTACTCACCTTTGTAGTATACACAGATGCACTAAACTCTTAGTTCAGCATTTTATGTCCTCTCTAAATCACTTCATAATAAAATTTTATTCAACTCACTAGGTCATTATTATTTACACCATCAAGTTCACAAAATAAACGTTTGTTGATAAAACTGCACGTTTAGTCCTTTAAAAATTTATGGTCCTGCTAATGCCACCAGGATGCTTAGGAGAACAGCAGAGAAAGGGTACTCAAGTCGCAGTTGTCCGCCATGTTGCATTGCCGCAGGGTGCTCTCCTGTAATTGAAAACATAGTTTTTATTAGGCTTCCTTTCATAAAATAGTCTTTATGTCAGATAATATTTTTCTAAGATGAGTTTTTAAAGAATATTTATACAGTTCTTTTCTCATGTACAATTTTACCGCAAAATAAATAAGTATGCGTTATAAAGTTGGTGCAAAATGAAACCTTGGAAGAAAATAAACCGACAGCAAATAAAAATAGCAAAAATTTAAAAGATCTGCTCTGTTTTATAACAATTTTCTTTACTTTATTTTCATGTTTCATGTTGGATGCCTGAATATTTGACTTCTAGTCTTAAACAAAATGAAAAACTTAAAACTCGTATTGTACTTTTACTTAAAATGATGTAAGAAAATAGAAGGAAGTTTAAAGTAGTAATCACAAACTGAACAGTGTCTAAGTATTATTACAAAAACTCATCCTAATTGCAATCTGTTGTATTCTAAGGTCAATAAGAACTTTTCGACATAAGACTGTAATTAAGGGAATCTAAAAACATATAGCTTACAGTTTAGGAAAATAATAATAGCATAAAATTTAATTCATTATCTGTGGACATTTAAAAAAAATATGCTAGTAATGTACTGAACGCATACAGCAAGTTAACAAATAAGGAACAAACCCCAAAAATATGCAATTTAAAAAATAACATAGAGATGTATTTGCTAAATTTATTAAAATGATTTAGAAACATCTAGAAAGACAGAGCTTTTTAGTTATTTAGTTACACCACTAAACGATTGCAGGGCGTGAAACATTACATAAATTGATATGATCAGTGGTCGGAATTTGGGTTTAATTTTCAGGTGTGTCGTTACAAGGATTTATTGAAATATATTAAATTAAATAAATAAGTAAAGATGTTTAGTTCAATGGAAAAGACATAAATCTTGATTTACTTTTCATGTAATATAAATTATATAATCTACTTAAACGCTATTTAATTTAAAGAAACAGAGCGCCTAAACAATGCACACCTGCAACACGTGGCCGACACTCTTGCAATACACGCCAACATTATTTACTATTTACTCGACTTTAAATTGAATGGACTTGGCCCAAGCCAGGGCCCAGTTTATAATTGTGTTTACTGAAAGAACGATTTATTGTCAATATGCCGCATTTTAGTCCAAGAAAAATTACGAAAAATGAATTCAACCTTATAAAAAACTAAATTTTGATCACGAAAAACTAATTTGGAATATTAATATTTGTGATGTCACAATAATGTGTATACAGAAAAATGTTGTTTTAAAACATGTAAATAGCAACACACACGAGCGTAATACAAAAAAGGAAAAGAGAATTTCAAAGGACGAGTTTTATCTCGATTTGGCTCTTTTGCTAATATGTTTAAATCTTCCACGGAGTGTACTAAATAACGTTCATTTTACACATTTTCTAAACAAATATTGTGTGGGGAAACATGTTCCAAGTGAAAGCCTGCTTCGTAAAAACATTCCCAGCGAATTATATGAAGAAAAACTGGAAGTTATTCGGAGTGATCTTCAACATGGCTGGTTTTTGGGTTACAATAGACGAAACGGCAGACTTTTTGGGAAATAAAGTTGCGAATTTATTAGTTACAAAATTACATGTTGATGGTCCTGGCAAGTGCCATTTAATAGCTTCCAAGGTTTTAGTTGATGGCGAGTCAGTGCTTCATTTTTTTTAAAGCACTTAAAAATGGCTTTGGCAAGACTTTGTTTTCACTAGTGATTCAGTGTCGTATGTGTTAAGTGCTGGGAAAAAAAAATTGAAAGGAAATACCCACAATTGTTACATATTGCTTTTTTAGCGCATGCGTTTCACCGCATACACCGAGATTGTTTCACAAATGTTGACAATCTTATTGCTAATATAAAGAAAATTTTTGTAATAGCTCCTAGGTAGTAGGATAAAACCTTTCCAAAAAAAATGTCCTACTTTGTCGCTTCCTCCAAAACCAGTGAGTACACATTGGGGAACATAAACGCGGCTTGTTACTACCATGTTAACTTCAACTCAGTAAAGGAAGTTGTATAAACCTTAAATGAATATGCTACTGCGATTAAGCATTCAAATGATTTCATGAATATTCCAAATATTAAAAATGATTTAAAATTTATTTTCGAACATTTTAAAATAATAAAAAGTAAGCGGGACATAGTAAGCCTTGTTCACTCCCCTCTTCTACACCTGCTGACAAGAGCAAGCAAAAAGTTCGAATCGGTCATTCTTTCCAGCGAACGAAGTACCTATACAGTTGAATATGTCAAGTTTATTTTGCAGTAGATTATAATTTTTGTACATAAAATATAAAGGGGATTTAACAAATTAGTTCGAGGAGTAGGAAGATGTTTCACAATTTCAACTTATACGAGACATGTGAAAAATTACTTACTTTAAAATATGAGGGCAATCAAACATAACAATAATTGAAAAGAAATAAATAAATTATACATAATTTTATAACGAGAAATTATAGTGCATTTTCCTTCTAGTTTGTAGATTTGACAAATTTTTGCAATATAATATTTTAGGAATATCCAGTTATATTAAAGATACCATCATCAATAAAGCTTAAGTACTTCACAATACGACGCTGAACATTCTCAATATTCTTTGTATAAATAGTATATCCAGAGGACTACATAAGTAACGATTATTCTAATTTTGATCGTACAAATGAGTAGTATAGCTATATATACCGGGTGAGTCACGAATTGCGCTCGCCCCGATATTTCCTAAAATATTTGGAATAGAAAATTGAAATTAGAAGGCCTTATTACACGACTAAAATGCGATCTTTTCAATAAAAAATCAAGTTTGGTGCACATCCGGTTTGACCGGAAATGCCCACAACTTTCGATTTTTAAATGGAACACCCTATATATTTTTACATTTTTGGAATCTAGAGGAAATTTTGAATACAATACATCCATTTTGGTCACTTTTTGATAAACATTAAAAATTTAATTAAAAAATCTATTTCTGAATCCAGAGTGCTGTGGTGCCCAAAATATATTTTAGTTTGTGTGCTACGTTACTATAAAAATAAAAAGAGCAATATGATTGCATTACTTAATTCTCTAGAGGCGTTTAAAATTTTTAAATGTGATTTTTACCCACTAACTCGGTTTTTTTAAATGGGAATTTAATCGTTCACCAGCATTTTTATATACCTCATTTTCACACGAATCTAATGATACCAAAATTTTGAAAATCCGCTCTGAAATATTTGAGATTTCAGCCAAAATATAATGCAACCAAGCTTTTAGAAACATGCGGCTAATAGATAATAGATTAGTGGGCTTTGGAAATTAAAATGGCACATTTCTGTGTAAATCTGGTAACCTAATAACATTGGAAAAATCATAGGACCCATTGAATGTAATAAAACAATATCAGCTGTCAGACAGACTCTGTTCTATTTTCAAGATTTTGTCCAAATGATTATGTTCAAGGAATTTTTCTTAGGCCCGTACCTGGGAAAAAACATAACATTTCAAGAGAATATCCGTAAAATTGTTTTTCTTCATATTATTTTAACTTAGACGGTTTTTCCTATTTAACGAGTTAAAATAATGTCATTTTACCGGATTGGTAGAAACTGGTTTTCCGTTTATTTATTTTAATTTTTTTCGTAGTTTTACGAATTAAAACAAAATCTGTTACTTTAAATAATTTGTGGAGATTCCTTAGAGTCCGGAAACTTAGTGCAAAATCTAGAAATCTAGTTATACTATCTTAATATTTTGATACTTAGCCTTTTCCGTATCAACTCTGATAAAATACCGCTTGGTATCTGTGCCGCACTGACTCCATTGCCGATTCTTTTTGTAGCTTTGGTCATCCGCACTTCCACGCCACTCGTTCACCGCCTCAACATTTCATTAATCGTTTAACCGCTCGTCACTGCCTTTCTTACATTAACTTTTGTCACCGTAGCCTAACTTTAGTTTAAGCTCTTGGTTGTCTGTTTGGTTTTGTAATAGTAGTCGTAGCTTTAAGTAGTATTGTGAATAGTAGGTTCTAAGATAATAAGCATTATTATATAGTCCAACTCTTGCTTTTTACTGTAGTGTGTGTGAATTCTAATTATCCCTAGACCCGCTAGACATTACCGTTTCTTCCCTGTAGTTACTCAAGCCCTGCTGAACCGGCTTTGAGGGTAATTAATTGTTCCACCGCAAAAGTAACTGGAGTCCGAGCTTACCATCAACCGACCGCTAAAGTTCGAGTGTCAAAGTGACGCTTCATCATCAACTGCCGGATGAATAAAACGTCACACGGTGGAGTATTTTTGTCTGTTGTAGAAACTATTAAAAGCATCTCAGCACTACAGATTTGTGTAATTATGGACCTGTCACGGGTTAGTTACTTTTATTATCTATTTCACTTAACTGTGTAGTTATCTGAAGATATTTTATCTCCTTATGGAAAAGAGTACAATGGTTTGAGCACTGGAAGTTCAATTAATATCACCTGTATTATTTACCTAATTTTCTCAGCAATGCCTACACGAATTTAATTTAATTCGTAAAACAGAACTGAGTAAGTGATATGGATGGAGACCCTTGCCTCATTGCTAATAAATGGAATCATTTTAAAAGTGTATGAAATCATTACGTAGAAAATCAGTTTGTGTACGTTCCCCAACATCCATCAACTAAATCAAATTTTCATTTCTCATCTCTAATGGAATATTAAATGATTAAGTGTTACTGCTTTATAGGTAGAAATTAATCATATCGAAGACATATAAAAATTTTTTTTTGTTGTTAATTCATGTATTTTATTCATTATACAATTAATGAGTAGAAGTTGCAGTTGGGCAGAACCGATTATAAGCACCTGTTTGATTATTATTTCGCTGAAATATTCAGATTCCCTTATACATGGTGTCAGTGAGATTAGGTACACAGTCAATATCTTCTCATTTTTATTGTTCAAATGGGAAGTTACAGTCGGCAACGCCCAATTGAACATTCCGATCATTTCGTAAAAGTGTTATGAAAAACACCTTAATATTCTACGAACTAGTGTCAAAAAGTGAAAAATTTATCACACCATTGACCGAAGGTGGCTTGATGATAGTATTCGTCCAAACAAGCAAACTTGTCTCTTGCGAATATCGACTTTAAAGTCCGGTAATTCATAGTGCAGGCCTGTGAAAAATTGAACGTATCTCATCGTAATCAAATAACTAAGCTGCACGATTTGACTGTAGTTGTAAGTGAAATGATTGCATTGATAAAGTCGACGAGAGTTTTCTCATTGAGCGTTGCGGTGCGCGCACTCAGAAAAAAAACCCGAATCGCATTGTAATCAAACTGATCAAAGTTTGTGGCAAAAGTTTTCAATTATCCAAAAAATTAAATAAATACAATTCGCGGAAATTTTAAAAGGGGGAAGGAAGAGTTATTGGGGTAATCATGAGCATAAAATCCAGGTTTACACTGTAAATGTCGTCAAACAAGGAATTTAAGCTAGAAATTATAGCCTAAATTTTTGAATACTCCAAGCACCCTACAAAATATTATATTATCATCAGCGAGAATTTTTATTAACATAAACCCCCCAACAAACTACCCCATTGGGGTTGAATCGTTAACTATGTTGCCGTCTATTGCAATTTGGAGCATTTCTATGAGCAGAAATCTCCAGTGCCATTTTACTCTTGATTATTCAACGGTACCTACCCTCAAGAAATGCTGAAACCACCCCTACAAGGGGTGAAAACGAGAATCTTCACTGCAAACTGATTGATTTTAATCAAAATAATATTCGTCCTGTAGATTAGTTCATGATTACATGTTTTTGAGGACATGGTGATGCAATGGTTATTCATCCCTTTCTTCTGCACAGGAGATGAGGATGAGGGATAAATCCATCCTTCAAATTTTAATGAAAGTTAATTTCGGATAAAACCGAAAAATCTTTTTTACAGCGATGGGAACGAATATGTACTAAGAAGGATTTTGACTCCCTCGAAACTACTTTTTCGTCCCCATTTTATTGGAGGGAGGGGTGGGGAAGGTAGAGTACTATCCAAATTTCTTTATATATTTCAATTTTTTTTTCCATAAAATAGCCAATACCTTATATAATATGCATTTTGAAGTAAAACATCAAATAGGTAAAAAGAAAAGTCGAGAAAATTCCTATTGAAATTTTCTAGTCCTATACTCATGTTCTCCAACGATATACTCAGGAAAACATATTAACCAATTGTTTCATGTATAAGAAATTATGTTAAAGATTTGACGACACGGTTTGTATCTAAATATTCGAACTACCTTTTCTTATGTACTCGAAGTCGGTTTTCTTATGCATGTCTTCAAACCCATAGAAAATTATTATTTTCATTCGGTTTTCCCGAAAAATAGGAAAAATTAAAACATATTAAAACGGAAAAAAGTTTCTTTTTATACGGATAAGACTGTCCTGTTGCTCAATGAATCAACTATTTGCTTGATAAAATAACTACCAATTTTAATCATGAAAAATGATTTAAGTTATCAATATAGCTTATCGTAAAATAATACGTACTCAATGAGACAGAAAGAAATCGGATATAAAATTTTTTGAATAGTACTCCCCACCTCCCAAAAAAAAACTGGGGATGAAAAGAGTAGTTCCGAGGGAGTCAAAATCCTTCTTTGTACATGTTCGTTCCCATCGCTGGAGATCTAGAAAAAAATTTTCGGTTTTATCCGAAATTAGCTATTAAAATTTAAGGGTTGGATCACCCCCAATCCCTGTGTAGAAGAAAGGGATGAATAACCTTTGCATCATCATGTCTTCAAAAACATATCTACAGGGCGAATGTCATTTTGATTAAAATCAATCAGTTTGCAGTGAAGATTCTCGTTTTTACCCCTTGTAGGGGTAGTTTCAGCGTTTTTTGAGGGTAAGTATGGTTGAATAATCAATAATAAAGTGACACTGGAGATTTCTGCTCAAGAAAGTGCTCGAAATTGCAATAGACGGCAATAGAGTTAAGGTTACTACGATTCACCGACAATGGGGTAGTTTTGGAGGGGTTTATGTTGAAAATTCTCGCCGATGACAATATAATGTTTTATAGGGTGCTTGGAGTATGTAAAACTTTATTTTATGTCCATGACTGCCCCAATAACTCTTCCTCCTCTCTTTCAAAATTCCCAATTGTATTTCTCTCATTTTTTGGTGAAATGAAAACATTTGCCACAAACTTTTGCCGGTTTGATTCGGTTTTTTTTCCGAATGCGCGAACCGCAACGCCCAATGAGAAAACTCTGTATCAATGCAATCCTTTCACCTACAACTACAGTCAAACCGAAGAACCTAGTGGTTTGATTACGATAAAATACGTTCAATTTTTCACAGGCCCGCACTATAAATCGCCCTTCAGGCCCATATTCACAAGAGACAGGATTGCTTGTTTGGACAAATACTATCATCAAACCACTTCGGTTAGTGGTTTGGTACATTTTCACTTTTCCACACTACCTCCTAGAATATAACAGTCCACGAAAAAAAGCCGAAAATACAGCAAATAGAAGAAAACATTTATATATAAATGATTTCACAAACTTAACATTGTATAAAAACTAAAAAACTGTTAACTATATCAACAGTTCTATGTAAATAGTAAGTATCTATGGATATTGAACATAACAAACATTCTTAGAGCTGTATATTTGTCATACACAGCAAAAAATATTTTTCCAAAAAGCCTTGAAAAAGGAAATGGATTAGTTTTCCGAAATGTCGGCGAAATATTTCATTTCAAGTTTTCATACTTATTTGTGTTGTTTATTTAAAAAAACCAATCTCTTACTGATCCTTTGACGTAAACGTCACAGGCGTAGACGTTATTTACCAGTAAAATACAGGTTAATTGTGATATATTTTGTAGATTCCCCTAGCACCGCCTAAAAAGAAAACATACATGTGGCAGGAAGTCCCAAAGAATTGAAGAAGGAAAAAAATTAAGATAATGCCACAAATAATATTTAAACAAAATGAAACACTGTTAGGATCGACGATAAAATAAGTATATATTTTTGATAGTTATTATTTTTTCCTTTGTATGTTGTATTTAATTTTTTTAGTAGAGTTATTTTTTTATTTATTTTTGATTGTTTTGTATTAGGTATAATTATTTTTCAGTAGATTCTTTTTGTTAATTCCTTTTTTATTGTTTTTTGTTTAATTATGTGCTCCATCTGTAACGGACAAGGTTGTCTGAATTCACAAACTCAAGATGATGTCATGCAAAAAGATCCTATTGACGAGTGAACCGTCCAATATGATAATGTAGTAGGAATACAGGGGAAATGGCTTTAAAAATACCACGCCTAGGGCTTTACCTCACGGGTGGTGTGAAACGAGCTCTAATTACAAAATGCAAGTTTGCAGAAAATGTAAAAAAATGAACTAAAATAAAAAAATTGTAGGTACATGAATCTGGAAGAGGAGACTCTGTTTAGCAAATTTCATTCTAATCGGTGTAAAAAATGGCGTAGGATCGATTTATGCCGAGCGCATTAAACTGCTTTGAACCCACTTTGAACGCCGATAGACGAACAGATGAAAATAGGTCAATAACACAGGCACTCAAAGAAAAAATGTCGAGTACAAAAAGGCAGACATGTATTCCCATAGATTTT
Source organism: Stenurella melanura (assembly GCA_963583905.1). Taxonomy (NCBI): domain Eukaryota; kingdom Metazoa; phylum Arthropoda; class Insecta; order Coleoptera; family Cerambycidae; genus Stenurella; species Stenurella melanura. Next base: position 69,571,888 of record OY757310.1, read on the forward strand.
GACCTGCTGAACACAAATCCGATGATCATTTTGCCCGATTGGCTCTTGCATTTTTCCTAACCTCAAAAAAACACCATAGGTATGTCCCAAAAAATGAAGGTGTAACCAAAAATCTGCAAAAATCCAGGGGTACGTAGGATGACGAGAGAAATCGAATGGCGTAAACCAGACATCCGATTTCTCTCGTCATCCTACGTACCCCTAAATTTTTTCGGATTTTTAGCTACACTTACATTTTCTTGGCCATTCTTACAGTGTTCTTTGAGGTTAGGAAAAATGCAAGAGCCAGTCGAGCAAAGCGGGGTACGTAAAATGGTGGCAGAAATCGAATAGCGCAAACCAGACATCACTGCGGTCCTTCGTTTCCAAGATAGAGCTGAAATTCACCGGATGGAAAACATCTGTTTTTTACGTACTTCTCACTAAAAAAGGTATAGACTTCTAGTTTCGGCCATTCGACATTTTTCTTTTGTGTGTGCCTGTGTAATCTATATGACATTTTTTACGTAGAATTTAAATGAAAACATTGTTTTTCTCTATATGTTTTCCGTCAGAGTGACGGTTTCGAACAGTAACACGAGAAACCTTAGTAAACTCCCGCTGGGGGTAATTATTTGCGAGAAGAGAGTGGTTCCAGCCAGGGGTAGTGGGGGAACTTTTCAGGCTCTGATTTTTTACTCGTATAAGCTATTCCTGGACGAAATATCATTTGTATATAATTTTTTTCTACTAAAAAGTAATTATATATAAAAATATTTAAAAGTAACGTTGAGCTACTACGTAAAGTTCGTTCGAACATAAGGGACATACTCTATATTGCAGCTTCAATATCTTGTACATCTTTGTGTCTTATGTACTTAATTAAAATTTTTGGTCCATAATTATAATAAAACATAAGAGATCGTACTTAGAAGAAACATTCTACAAACTCTTGAATATACAAACGCAGGTATATACATACACTCATTTTCATTTGATATTCGAGTTCGTTTATTATACTCTTAGAAAATATAAAACGAAGAGTATACTGCATTCGATCGGCACATTTCTAAAATCGGTAATATTGCTCGTAGAGAAAAAATATTCATATCACTATGTTGATGATCGAATTCTGAACAACTTTCAAAATGTTCGTCCGTCCGTCTGTCTGTCAATCTGTCTCTCTACCCGTCTGTCCATCCGTCTGTCTGTCAGTCCATCCGTCACGTTTCTTATAAGCACGATAACTTAAGAACTAAAACTCCGATTGTATTGAAATTTGTACAGTAAGTTAGTGTTAGCTAGATCGATCAATAAATAAAAAAGTTATACATTTTTTAAATAAAAAAAAATTTTTACATATTTTTTTGTTTTGTAATTAAATTAAAAATGTCTAAAACTAATATTATTTCCAAATTAACTGCGAATATTATCCTATAGAACGTGCAACAATTATATCAAAAGTGCAGTAAGTCGGCGAAGAGTATAACTGTTAGCTTGTTATTATTATGGAATTTCGAACTTCTCTTTGGGGACGAAATTTTACTAAACCCTTGGAATTATAAATCCAGTTCTCTTGGAAACCGTTCCAGATTTCTCGGCCCTCTTGGCGACGGTAATGTCTCGTCTAATAGATCAGAGTTCAGATGTCAGAGATTTCTACTTCAGGATTTTCCTTAGAATGCACGCCGCTCCCAAAAAAGTAATCATCTTCACAGCAATATCGATATTAGGTAATCAGGTTTAATTAGCTGAATTACCGTGAAATTTTATTTAATACACAGGCCCACACAAAAAAAAAGTTAATTGAACTGGACATAAGAATAGACTTTTTTTTAGTATTTTTTCCTGCGGATGTCGAATATGAAGTTAGAATGGGGGTTAATGCGCATATTATAGAGAAAAATCCGAAAAATTGTCAAGAAATGCGTTTTTTATAGTTTTTGGGTGGTAAAATATGCATCGGCTCGGCTGCATGTATTTTTCTTATGTTTTTTTACCCCACTGACCTCGAATCTATTTTTAGAACTCAATGCTAATTGTCAAAATGTTGAGGAAAATAGAAAAAACCATCAATAATCGCGTTTTTCACGGATACTGTTCTTTTATGGATATCACGTTTTCTACATGATGTGTTAGGATGGCCTGCGTACACCTTTTTTTAAGTAACTTTTCCCGCTGATCACGAGTGTTGAGTCAAATTTGAAGGTCAGTGATGAATATACTGAGAAAAATGAAAACATTGTCAAAAATCGTGTTTTTTCATAAATGTCGCGTTATTTCATGAACGCATAGTGTATTCCGATGGTCTGCATATATCTTTATGGAGTAATTTTTTCCGCTGATCGCGAATATGGAGTCATATTTTGGGGTTAGTGATGAGAACACTAAGAAAAATCAGGAAAACTCTCAAGAATCGGTATTTTCCAGGATATCTAATCATTGTGCTTGATATATAGTATTTTAATTTTATATGGGTTTTCTTCTTCGAACGCGCTTGTCTTCAAACGCTCTGTATGAGGGGTCTCTTCGTCGTTTCGTTCCTTTTGGTTTCACTTCTCTTTGTGGCATCCAACAGTAATCTGCTAACATCCCATTTACCCTGAAATCGACGTTCAGTCTTTTAAATCTTGGTGAAATCTTTCTCCTTGCTCTTCGCTGAAGTCGCCGTTGTTTTCTGGAAACTCATTGAGGTGTGAATCGAGAAAATGCAATTTCAAACTCTTCATACAACCGAACTTTTCGTAATTCTTTATCATTTTCCATACAATGTTTTTGTAGTCTGGATCTTTGGTATTACGGAGAAATTACTTTAAAACTTGCCGCCTTTTCTACTTCAATCATAGAATCAACGAATTCTTGGTCCCTAAATAAAGTTCTTAACAAAGATGGTCAATGCTTTAAATATTTGAGTCATTTGATGAGTCATAAATCTAATTCTAAATTGAAGGAAGGTATCTTCGTTGGGCCCGAGATTCGAGACCAAGAATTCGTTGATTCTATGAATGAAGCAGAAAACGCGGCATGGTTGAGTTTTAAAGACGTGTCCACAAAATTTCTCGGCAATACCAAAGATCCTGACTACACAAACATTGTATAAAAAATGATAATGAATTACGAAAAGTTAAGTTGCATGATGAGTTTGAAATTGCACTTTCTCGATTAACATCTGGATGAGATCCCAGAACATAACGGCGACTTCAACGAAGAGCAAGGAGAAAGATTCCACGAAGATTTAAAAGACAATGAACGTCGATTTCAGAGTAAATGGAATTTCAACATGTTAGCAGATTACTGTTGGATGCTACAAAGACAAATGAAACCAAGAGGAACGAAACGAAGAAGAAACCTCTTATAGAGATCGTTTTAAGATAAGCGCATTCGAAAACGAAAACCAATATAAAATTGAAATACTATATATCACGCACAATGATTGGGCATCCTGAAGAAAACCGGTTTTTGAGAGTTTTTTTTATTTTTCTGTGTTTTCATCACTGACCTCAAAATTTGACTCCAGATTCGTGATCAGCTGAAAAAATTACTTCATAAAGGTATATGCAGACTATTGGAATATACCATGCTTTCATGAAAAAACGCGACATCCATAAAAAAAACAACGATTTTTGATAGGTTTTTTTTATTTTTCTCAGTATTTTCGTCACTGACCTTCAAATTTGACTCAACACTCGTGCTCAGCGAGAAAAACCGGTGTATGTAGGCCATCGTAACACGCGATGTATTCATGAAAGAAACGTGATATCCTTAAATAAACATAGTATTTGTGAAAAACGCGATTATTGACGTTTTTTTTATTTTCATTAACATTTTAACAATTACCCTTGAGTTCTAACAGTAGATTCAAGGTCACTGGGGTAAAAAAACATAAGAGAAATACATGCAGCTTAGCAGAACACACCACATGCATATTTTACCACCCAAAAACCAAAAAGGGCACAGTTTCTCGGATTGTTATCTGTAATATGCACATTAGCCTACCATTCTGACTTCAGATTCGTAATCAGCGGGAAAAAATACTAAAGAAAAGTATATTCAAATATCCAGTTGAAACAGCTTTTTTTGTGGGCTTGTGAATATTTGTTGGCCGTTTTTCTAACGTCGATTCAATTTCCTTCACAAAATGTTTAATTGCTACCATTTCTGTCTACGAGAATTCTGTATTAGTGATAAGAATTTTATTTCTTGTAAGAGATAGCGTAACTTCCCTCTCAAATTAGTTTTATTTTTTGTAGACAATTTATAAAATTTTATAAGGAAAAGTTACTTCTGTAGTTTCGACGAAAGAAAGACAAACGGTTAAGCTTTTCAAAGATTATAGATGGCCTACTTTTTGCATAATTTCATTCTTGTTTTCATTTCCCTTTCTGTATAAATTGTCAACTTTGTAACGGAAAGAGAAAACAGTCTCGAGCCTGCGAGCGATCAAATGATAACTTTCATATTAAAGAAAGAAAATTAACACTGTACTAATTTCAGTTAGCTTCAGTATTATTTAGTGAACGGTAATTCTTATTCTTACAGAACAAAGTATTTAACAAATATGGCACAAGCTTGAACATCTTGTTCAAAGACAAAAGTTACAAGATAAATTCATATAATATGTATTCTACGATACTCCCCACAGACTGTCAACTGCGCTCAGTATATTAATGATGACATATAAATATAGTTGCATATACCTTGATGACATGTGTCATGTTTTATTATATTTTAAAAACATTCCTGGATTTAATCATGTAAAGAAAACTCAAATTTTAAAAACATATATTCAAATAAAATTAAACAAAAAAATAAAAAATCTTAGGCTTTAAAATAATATAAACAGTGAGAAATAATCTTCTTTTAATGGAGTAAGAGGTCTACGGGATGTTTTAGAAATACATCCAGATTTTTGTATCTATGAATACCCCATCTTTCTGACATGAATAAAAATATGTATTAATTTAATTTCTCAAAAATAACTGAAAGATAAATTTTGAATATTGCGAATATTTATGTCTCCGTTCCATTGTTCCAAGTGTAACAAAAGTCAAATTAAGGGAGCCAAGTCCGGCCCTGAAGCAACAGAATAACCGTATTCAAATCTTGGTAACATTTTAAGGGTCGAGACTTTAGTAAACTATCATAAAATACCGGTCATAGATACATCTGTTTTATGTTTCAAACTGATTTATTTTAGAGCCTAGGAAACGTGCTTTGTTAACTTTACTCTTTATTAGGTAGTCGACGTTAGCCACTTGTAAACAATAAATAACCATCCAAATTATTTTATGTCCAATTCGCCTTTCCTACTTGAAGTTATGGACACTTTAGACCGAGAGCTAGCGTCACAAGGGATGTACTATTTGTAAATGGACAGAATATGTCTCAATAGGTTGTCGATGATCCATTGAATAACCGCCCATCAGTCTGCCGGGCTGGGAGCGCTGCGTTTGGCGGCGAGGGGCGGTTTAGTCGATGACCTGACAGCGGTACTGTTACAAATGTCAAAAAATCCGCTTTTGATTATCTCGTGCCGTCGATTTTCCGGTCTTGCCGTCGCCATTTACGACACCGATAAAATACCAATCTTTCTTTTTCCGTAGAGATATCACACGATCCTCCACCCGACGTATTTATTTAGTTCTTAACGTTTCAAAAATTGATGTTTTTGAAGTTTTGCCTTCTCCGAGATTATAGTCAATTTTAAGTTTGGGATCCGCCGTAGCCGAACGTGCTAAGCGGCGACTACTTTTAAGTGGATTCCCGACTTCGAACCCGCTCAGGGCTACTTTTTTATTTATTTTTTTTTTATTTTTGGCACATGTTTTGGATCGTATAATTGCTCTTGGCTTATTTCTATGCGACTAACGTGTTAAAATTATAGATTTTTGTCATTTTTTCTGATTTTTTGGTGATACATCGGGAAATAATCTTTAAATAATATTTCTAGTTTTCCATTTCTAAGTAGGTTCGCTGGTGTAACTGCAAGAAGTCCTGATTCCAGGATGCATAATGCCCCATTCCAGATCAAACACCCCCTACCATACCAGGCGTTGCCTATCTTTCGGCAACCTCTCTAGCCACACTTTCCTTAACCATAACTTTTCTCTATCACACACTTTTCCCTTCACACCTTTATATATTTATCTATCCTTTCCCCCTCTTGTCTGTTTGTCAATTGTTTGTTTTTTTTTGTCTTTTGTCTTTTTTGTCATTTTGTTCTTTTTTGTTCTAAATTCATTTTAGACCGAAAAACCTTTTAAAAATTGTAACTATTAAAAAATCTTAATTATTTGCCTTCCCTACCTTCCCGACGGCGGGTAGACCGTTGGGTCCAATTGCTTCGAACGGGTTTTTTTCGTTGAGTTTTTTCCCCCGTGCCAGAAATCAAAATTTAATAGTGCTTAGTACCTTGTGCCCCAATAGTTTTTAGAGTGTTAATTTTAAATGTTTTAAATCTGTAATACAGATATTATTAATTTTAATGTTAATTTTAAGCCACCACCGACGGCAGGAGTTTTAACTTTTTGTATTCATTTTATTGAGCCAAACCGGTCGTGATTCGCCCAACCTTACGTACACCACGACGCTGCGCGACGTGGTTGTCTGGTTGGTTAAGAATCGCGATTCGGGGAGGCAATGTTTGTATATCCTTTCAGTGGTGTAACGTGCGGAATGCGCAATAGCATCCTTCGTTACATTTTCTAACAACTATTAGAAAAATTTTAATAATCAAACATTTTATTCTCCTATGCTCTGGTACTATAACGAACATTTCTGGACAGATGAGAGGTTGGTAGTAGCTTATGCTTACGCATCAGTATATTAAACAGCGCACGCTCGATAATATTCAAATTAAATTAAATAAATAGATCAAAATGACTGAAAAATGAAGTTGAGTCGAATATTTATAATAAAGTCGGATAGTCACATGAAACGTAGAACTATCAGTAACAATATAGATCATTTGGCTAATTAATATTTCACTAAAATAAAGAGAACTACTTTTTGGGGCGGAGCCGCATTACTGTCGGTCCGAAACATATGTCACAATACACCGCGTTAGACTAAATTCGCTCTCTTTCACTCGAGCCGTCCTTCGAGGTGGACGTAATAGAAATTTTGTAAGACCCTGACGGGGATATTGGTAGAGAGGAACCTTATAGACGTATAAGGATCTTTCTTTCTTTCGTTCTTTCTTTCTTTCATTTAATTACAAATTTCATTTCAACGTCGAAGTGATCTTAATGTTACACCTTTGCTTTAAGAAAAATTATCTACGTTCTATGTTGATACTACGTTTTTATATAAGTTGTAACGTGCGGAATGCGCAATAGCATCCTTCGTTACATTTTCTAAGAATTATTAGAAAAATTTTAATAATCAAACATTTTATTCTCCTATGCTCTGGTACTATAATGAACATTTTTGGACAGATGGGAGTTGGTATGCTTATGCTTACGCATCAGTATATTAAACAGCGCACGCTCGATAATATTCAAATTAAATTAAAGAAATAGATCAAACTGACTGAAAAATGAAGTTGAGTCGAGTATTTATAATAAAGTCGGATAGTCACATGAAACGTAGAACTATCAGTAACATTATAGATCATTTGGCTAATTAATATTTTACTAAAATAAAGAGAACTACTTTTTGGGGCGGAGCCGCATTACTGTCGGTCCGAAACATATGTCACAATACACCGCGTAGACTAAATTCGCTCTATCACTCGAGCCGTCCTTCGAGGTGGACGTAATAGAAATTTTGTAAGACCCTGACGGGGATATTAGTAGAGAGGAACCTTATAGACGTATATTCTTTCTTTCTTTTGTTTTCTATATAATTACAAATTTCATTTCAACGTCGAAGTGATCTTCATGTTACACCTTTGCTTTAAGCAAAATTATCTACGTTCTATGTTGATACTACGTTTTTATATAAGTTGCCTTGATAACTTTATGGGATAAGAATACTACGTTTACCTTTATTATGAAATTTTCGACACAACATCTATTTAAGATTTTCTATCAAACATACGAAAACCTGGGCGAAGAAATTATTTATATTATTCGAGCATAGCACGCCTCTACGATTTCATAACCTTCAAAGAGGAATGGTACGACATGTGACATCTCGCTAGAGCAAAATGGAGATCATGAACCATTTAACTACCCAACGGTTATAATCTATTATCATCGGAGGACAGGGGCATACTTAGGAATTTCCCTCATCAGGATATTATAATAAAAGATAAGTACATTTGATTATTACCTGTAAAAGGGATTATTTCCGCATATCTAGTGCTACACATTAATTCGTAGTCACTCATATCTTAAATCCGTTGTTACAAATATTTCGTCGTAGTTATTTATATCTTAAATTCGCTGTAACAAATATTTCTTCGTAGTATCGATTTCTTGTATTCAACGTTTAACGTAATCGTAGTTGTTTGATAACATGATATTTTTTTGAATTTTGCCAGTATCGCAAATTCGCTGTGTCAAAGTACTTTTGTTTTAGATGTGTCTCAATGGTTAGACACGTCAGTTATTTGCACATAATACGCGTCGTGTGATCTGATATTTCCTAGATTTGACTCGTCAAGTCGCATCACTTATGTGGATTATTTATTTAAAGGAATTCGGATGTTCGGGGCGCGGTGAGATGTGTATTATCTTTTGTGGTTATATAATTTGGGGTGTCCCGTTTTTGAGTATTTGGCATTATGTATCGGGGAGGCTATATACTGGTAGGCTCAAATAAATATCAGGTTCGAGTGAAATAGTATATTTTTATTAGGTTAAGTTTTATTATCTTTGTAATATATTTTGTGTCGCCATTTTAGTAAATCTAATGGTGTGTCTTTTGTGTTGCACTTTAGTATATCTAGTGCTGTAATATAGTTTATTTGTCGGATCGTTTGCGAGATACCTTTGTATTATAGTTCGGTTTAAATCTCGTAAATGGTCATATCTTTTGTAATATATGATTTTTTAGTATTGAGGTAAAGTTACGAGATGTATCTTTTGTAATATAGTTTTTTTTTATCTCGTAAACACCTCAAGTTTATCTTGCTGTTGAGCAATATGTAATATAGTTTATCTTGTAATATAGTTTACCTTGTACATATTTTGCTATACAGTATCGCTGATGCTGTGATAGCTCATTGTTTTGTAATATAATATTTTGTAATATAGTTCTATTGTACATATGTAACTTTTGTCTTTGGTTTATCTTTATCTTCAATTTTCCTTGATTACACTCAGTAATCAATGGCGCCCAAGCCTTGAACTCCATGCCCTTTAGCTCTCCGTATCTTCACTGTGCTAGCCAGGTTACACCAGTGACGCTAACCACGTCGCTCGTAGGGTGGCCCACACTTGAACACTTGGGCAATATTTTAACATCGAGGTAAACCTTCTTTTCTTAGCCACACAAAGTGGCGCCCAACGTGGGGCTCGATTACTTTAAAGGAGTAGAGAGTCCAAGGAAAATTTTCGTTATCTATCTTTTACTATTTGTCTGCTATCTTTATCTTTTACTGTTTATCTATTATCTATTGTCTTTTATGTTTTGCTATTTTTCTAAGTATTTTTCTTAACTTTAGTACGTTGTAAATATTGTTTTTAACATTTAATATTA